>CM031712.1:2337500-3599166 GCA_018466805.1 Hippocampus abdominalis | reverse complement strand
TGCCTGTGTCATCAAACGGAATCCTCGCCCTCTTAATAGAAATCGTACCAAAATGAACATATATGTTTCATACAATTTTGCAGCCAAGATCTTGGCCATATCCTGGACAAGATCCGGATTTCTGAACGCGATCTTAAAAACACCTCGACAGTCATTCTGATCATGAAGTTCCTCGGGAAGGGAAAAAAAAAAAAAATCAAAAATAATAGCGACACTATCTCGCTACTGCCAGTGTAGGAGCTAAGTGCCCCTCTGGCTGCTGTCACAGTTCATTAGAAGTCGTCATGACGCAACACTCTGCAAAATGTACTAATACAGCAAAATTCAAGAGTTCTTTTCAGGTATATTTTGGTGAAGATATGTAGCGACTACATGATGGCTTGTGAGTTGATATTTGCGGCTCGTGTGCTACTGTCCAATAGTTTTCCATCAGATATGATAAATATTTATGCTGCCGAGTGCTGCCGGATACTGCTGCTGGGAGGCGTTTGAGAAAGCGGCTATGGACAATAAAAGTGATCTCTTCATATGATGGCTGAGAGATGCTTTCATCATGCACTCTCGGGTCATTACAAATACGGTCGTCGAAAGTACACTGAAAAAGGTTTTTGTTCAATTCGCTCAATTCTATTTTATCAAGAGGCCTCACCAAATGAAATCATCGGGATTTTTTAACTCATTCAGTACCAGCCAATTATCGACCAAGTCTGAAAAGACGTTTAAAAAACGTCTTTGGGAGTGAATGAGTTAAGGAAATGACACAAGGACTTCAAAATGAAGCAAGATCCCGAGGATTTTATTTTGTGCAGCCACTTTGAATAAAACGGAGTCAAGGCGACACAGAAAGACAAAAATCCATTGATCCTCAAACCGTTTGCATCCATAGACTATGCATAGAGAACCGTGACAATCTGAAATCATATCGTCATCACACCGAATTGAAAAATGGATCTAAATCATAGTTCAACTTTTCCTTTCCATTACAGCAAACGTTCTTCTGGCTTCAAGTCACATGTACAGTACAAAAGATGTTGGTGCTTTCTCTCTCTCACTTGCAGCCAGGGCAAACAACTCATGTGATTCGTTTGTCACCGCCTGGATGACGGCCTCCTGTCCGGGGAGCAGTTAGTGCAGCACGTGTCTTTTCTTTCCGGTCGTTTGCAGGAATAATGGCGCACCGAGGCCAGCACTCCATAGTGACCGGGGCCTGTTTTCCCAAGCAGCCGCAGAGCTGCTCAGGTAATTAGTCAACAATTTGGATCATGGCGAAACTCGGTGCACCGAGCGCATGTGCAGAGGAACTTTTCTGTGTTAAATAACCAAAATAAAGTCATGGAACTGTGTTGAGAAAGGCCATGATTTGATTTCAAATTAATAAATGAATAAATAGCCTTCTCACCAAGTTTGCAGGGTAATGAGAATGAGAATGGCTCGTATAAAGATATCCATATGTGAATAGTAAAGACAGATTCTTGGATTGCAACGACAGTATACGACCGTGGAGTCCAGAAAACTGAGTAATATCCTGTCGGGTATTGAGTTTAAGAGGTGCTGCTAAGTTTATTGTTTCAAATTGTTGGCCGTCCCCTCCCATACTTTTCACTCGGTGAGCTTGAACGAAAGAATGTGCAAGTGATAAACTCCATCTGTCATTCTTTGTGTTCGGTAGCAATCCAGAGGCGCCGGCGTGATCGTTTGTAACATTGCAGTTCTAAATTTCCTCCATTGACATTTCAGCTCCAGTGTCATTGGACACGCATGCCGTAAAGTTGCGTGCGGAGAGCAGTGCGAGGAACTTCGGCGGTTAACCACCCCCATCTCGGAGGGGAAGGGTTTACAATGGATTTACAGTCTGTTTTGACCCCATTAGGCCCATGAGTACGTCTGTATCAACAGTTTGAGGGAACGTGTGCACGGATGTATTGCGGGTGAGACAGAACGGATAAAAGACTGTGGAAGGGGAGCGGGTGGGTGAGAAAGAAGGCTTCCGAGGCCACTGCAGAGCAGGGTTCTGAGCCTTGCGTCAGGCCCATGTTTATTTCATAAACACTCGCTCCAGCTGTCAGTCGAGAGGAGATAGGGTACGCGCTCTCGCTCACCTCTGAAGCTATCCGCCGGGGTAAATAAGCAGCAAGACTCCTGAACAATCGTGTCCTTGAGAACAGAAGATTCTGTCTACATTGCGTTCAAGTGGCGGCTACAGAAAAGGGATGACGTTGTCGTGTCCTGATTGTGTCCATTTTGTCGAAAGCAGATGTACGATTGGAGCCGGAGAGAGGGGCAGCGTTCACGAGGTCAAAAAGGCACGTTCAACTGTTACCCATCCATCAGCGGCGATATACTTCATTTTGCTTGTCTTGCTATCCCGTGATGAGAGACGTATGACTCGAGCGGATATTGAGGTCCCCTGGGTCCCTCCACCCGCAGCACTGGTGTGGAAAAAAAAAAACTCTCCGAAAATGCTTGAATCGATGCCCTTAAGCCGTAAAACCTATTGACTGCGCGTCTCCTGTATTTATTTGGAGAGAGGCATTCATTCGTAGCTACGCAAACTGTATTGTGACATATCTGCTTTTCGCACTTCGTTTGTGTGTGCATGTGTGTGTGTGTGTGTGTGTTTGTAAATTAGACCTAACTGTTTCTCCACTCTGCCTGCTGGTCTTATGTAAATAGAGTTGTCAGCCACTTGTTATGGTCGGGCTGGGAGTCATCAGGAGGCCCTGGCAGCCTCTGGGTCCCTGGGCTCCGTGTGATTCATAGCTGGCTAGGGGGACAGGAGGGAAGTTTAAGTCTGCCCAAATCCAAACACAGAGAGGGAATAAGGTGGGGTGGGGGGAGGAGAGGGGGAATGCACCAGGCATGAAGAGAGAGAGAAAAAGAGGGAGTGACAAAGGAGAGACATCAGGTGGATTGGCAGTTTGTAAAGACACAATTGCCGCGGCAAAGTATGGGTGTGTTGAACGGGCTGCTTTCTCCCTCGCTCTCCCGCTTCCTTTTCTCAATCACTGTCACTCCAGTCATCGCCGGAGTTTATCCCTGCTGCACTCTTGCCCTCATTAAAGTCTCTTCTTGCATCTCACTGCGTATTCGCCCTCCCTTCCTCGACTCCCACTCACCTCGAGCCCCAACACATTGATTGGCATGAAGCAATTTCTAAAACTTTAATTTTCTCTAAACCCCACGGAACGCATCGCCTCGAACTATTCTCGCGTTTGACTCAAAGTTGTGGAGCTGTGAGGACTTGTAATGATACGAGGGGGGGGAAATGGAATCCGTGGCGGTATTTGAATAATATAAACATTAGCAAGTGGTAAAATTGGGATCCACTGCTGGATATCCTTTTAATTGCAGCACAACTGCATTTTTACTCGGTGGAAGCTAAATTATGAACTACCAGACCCAGCAAATTAATAAGTCATGATTGTGAAAAGTATTGAATATTAATCATTCGATATAGACGGAATCTTCTGGTCGCCATTGTTTGCCGTTACACTGTAAAACCATCATTTACGACGACGTTGGCCCTATTTTCAAGGCTAGCGCAAGTGTAGCACAAAGTGCAGTCGAACTGTGCATGGGTGGAGTTTTCTTTTGTATTTTTGTAGATGCGTGCAGGTACAAATGGGCATTTGCGCCGGTGTGGGCGTGATTAAACTTTCATACTATATTATAAAGAGCCATTGTGCAATGCATGTATAATCATAAAGCTGGACCAGAAGATGGCCTTCAAATATGGCGAGCCACTGGGGTGCAAGTACTACTACTACTACTAATCATAATACAGGTAATAATAAGTCAGTCTATATGTATTTATTTTCTGCTTGTACCAGCAATCGTTATACCTTGACAAAGATCAAGTTTAGGACACAATTGGAAGAAATGCACCCCCTGGCGCAAGCAGTTCCATTAAAACATGGTCGCTGCAAGAATGTGAGGTTGGCAAATCATCTGCTGCCTCTCCACTATATTTCCCCTGCCACTTCACCACGAGAGCTTTACCCACGAAAAAAAAAAAAAAAAAGAGGTAATTCAATCTCCCCGCTCTCACGAAAAAGCGCAGCTGTCTACCACCGAGCACCGTGGGTCCTCTTAGTGAATGTAAATTTTCAGTTCACGGAGCAGCGAGAGGCGGAGGCAGTCACCGTGACAGTGTCCGCCCAGGATAACCGTTGTATCCATATAACTCGAGACAAAGACAGTATGTGAGTTAATACATACTCAAAATTGTGTGTGGGTTTCATCAGTTAATCTTACTTGACTGCTTTTATATGCTAATGTAGCATAAAAACTTTGTTTTTATTTGGGCGTTTTTTTTTGTTTGTTTGTTTGTTAGGTTAGTTTTTTTTTTGCTCTATAAGAATTTCTTCAGGCTTTCTTTTTCCTCTTCACTGTTTATTTTCACAGCCAATGCTTGGACCTGAATTTTGCAAAGCCATCCCGCTACCTTTATTAAGCCCCGTTCACACTGTCTGTTAATGGCGGTAGGTTTTTTTTCCCCACCCACAAATTTCCTGATGTACCAGGTGTGCACAAGGTCACAACCAGTTCGGAACCAAAAGCTGCTCTCATATGTGTCCGGACCTGTCTTGGAACTTCTTTTGTGAGCGGGGGCAGCTTTTGTCGTCTTTATGGTCGTGGTTCAGTGGATTTAGACAAATGAGATGTGAGCTCAGTCATGCCACGTGACAGGAGAGCCAATCAAGTCTCTGCGTTTCAGAAAGTACACACTGTGACTCGATAGTACAGATATAGAACAACAAAAGTTGGGTTAAAGACAGAGGAAGGGAGAGACCGAGATGACTGCTGTGGAGAAAGTTGAGAAAATGACAGGGTACACCAGATTAAGGGAGAGACAATATGGAGCAACTGACACTTTACACACACACACACACACACGCACGAGTGGACAGTGAAAATAGACTCCAGCAATCTGTAATGGATTGGACTGTCTTCGGGCAGTAGGCGAGGTACACCCTGAACTGGTTGCCAGCCAATCACAGGGCACACATAGACAAAGAACCATTCGCGCTTGCAATCACACCTAGGGACAATTTAGAGTGTTTAATCAGCCTGCCGTGCATGTTTTTGGAATGTGGGAGGAAACCCGAGTCTTTTTTAAGCAAGAAGATGCGGCAAAAAAAGATTTCGGGAAAGAACACGAAACAATGTCGAGGTGTTTCGCTCATTACTCCTCAATGAAGTCCCACATGGAGGATGTTTTGCATCAAAGTTGTGACTTGTTTGCCAAAGCCCTAAAACAACTACCGGTCCCCTTTTTTTGACATCTAAACATTTTACACGTTACTTCAACATCAGCATTTCTAAACTGCAAAGCAGGAAATGAAGCAGAGCATTTTGTCTTCAGATTATAGGTGTCCTCACTAAAATCACAGACTATCATCGGCAAGGTTTAACACCAGCATTATCTTCTTTTCTAAAATAGCTCTCCTTGTACATGTACAAAGAATGTTGTTCTTTCTGCTGCCCCATATCGGGTCGAACTGTTTGGCTTTCATCGGGATAGTTTAGTGAGAGGCAGCACCACTGTATGTCTACTTGGCTTTCCCCACCAAGGTTGTCTCTCGTTTGGTCACTACGCTTTGTGTAATCTTCTCAGATTACACAGAGAGATCCCGGTTAAATTGTAGACATGTGTGTCCAAGTACCTACCACACGGTGGTTATTTTAAGCCCCCAAAACCGATGTTCTAATGTCATTGCACTCAACCATAAGACCATAGAGCAAAACTAGGCTGAACGGAGCTCAAAGCTTATTTGTTTATGAAAGCCTATATATGTCGGGCGGTATTGTTTCACTGTACTTAAAGCTGCTGTGAGTATTTTTACTCAGTGCTAGCATCGGGATGCATAATGTACAATATATATGCAAAAAAAAAACAACAAAACAGTACTATAAACAAAGAAGCATATGGGTCTAACATGAACATGAAAAACTAAGATGACCGCTTTGCCAAATATATCAGACGGGTATCCTGCCTTAGTCCAGGAAAATAATTGGATTAAGAGAATGATGTGTCATAAATGTTCCGGGACTGCTGTCACAAACGATATACAGTCAAACCTCGGTTTTCGAACGACTCGGTTCTCGACCAATTCGGTTTTCGACCAAAAATTTTGAGTTTTTTATGCCTCGGATGACGAACAAATTTCAGTTCTCGAACAAACTCTGCGCACTTGAATGCACCATTTGACTCCTCTCGCCTTCCTTACACGAGGAAGTGACGCTTCCTCGGGTAGACGAGGAAGTGACGCTTCCTCGTGTTGCTTTCCATTGTGAGCAGACGTGTTCAGTAAACATTTTTATTTTAAAAAGAGCGTGGTTTCGGTTTTCGAACAATTTCGGTTTTCGAACAGCCTTCTGGAACGGATTATGGACGAAAACCGAGGTTTGACTGTGCCTGTATTTCAATTCCCTTTCACTGCGGGCCAGTACTTTTTCCTACCGCCGGTCATCATGCCAGCCTATAGCAATGGGCCATGAGTATCTCCAGCTACAGGATAAGGATATCCAGTTTTTGCTGTGTTCAGTTGGCTCATATGCACTCATGTCATATATAATTTAATCTGTAAGAATTAAGATGTAGATCAGATTAAACATGGCTAATCCAATTCAACATTTCTTTGTGTTTATATCTGATGACATGGTGTGCGTTTGGCTCCAAAAAATACACGACGGTTCTGGATGAAACCTGACCTTCATTAGCTCTTGTCTCATTATTTTTGCAGGTGACTCATGTTTTCGGCTCGGCAGAGGTCTGCGCTTTCGGAGCGCTCGTATGTTTATGACGCTTTTATTATGTACAAGTACAGCTTTGTCAGATGTGGTTCTGGCAAAGCTTTGAACTACCGCATTCGGGGTGTGTGGCGGTCTGTTTTACATTAACATGTAAAGTGTGTGGTTTCGAGGTGTTTTGTGTCTTTTCTTATTCAACGTGATAGATCCCATGACACATGCAATTGCCCCTTCACTTGGATGGCAAATAGCGTGAGGACACCGCTGTTTGATGACGGGGCACTTTGATTAATCACCGGAGACCGCTTACGAGACGAACGGACAGTAAAGAATATGCAGGGAAGCATCTTGAAAGCCAAGTGGTTTCGCTTCAATGCCTCCGAGCCGCATCTCAAAAGAAGACCGAAAAAGGGACAATCAGCACTTTAACTCCTTTTCTGTTACCTGCTTCAGCCTCGGAGAGAGAGGCGGGTGCCAGGTGTTCTGGAAGCAGGCGTGATATTGATGTGAGGCTATGGAGTTGACCCGGCTGAACTTTCTCTTTGAGATGTTTATCCTTTGGATTCTTTTAAGGCCCAGCAACTTGCGAGTGCTCCACAATAAAAGGCTGGATTGAGAGCTTGCCATTCTGGTGGATTCCTGCTTGAAAATAAATAAACATGACTCCATCACCTTTAAGAGTGAACATAGGATGTCAATTATTTTGGGACTTTTATTGTTTTTTTTCCCCTGATTATTTAGAATTGTCTGTGCGGTTGTCATAATTATGTTACGAGGGCTAGCGCTGCAGGCGATGCATCTCACTCATTAACATGGCTATTTTCACCATATGAAACCGTTTGGTTTTTGGTTTTCTTCCCTTTTAAAGTGAAAAAAAAAAAAAGGAAACGGCGTGCAATTTCAAGGAAAAACATCTCTCGTGTTTGAACAGGCGAAAACAAGTGGCTATATTTTGGCAAACCACATAATCTCGCAGCGTATTTATCCAAACAAAGCCCGGTCCAGCACCATCCCACTGCGGCTTCCAAATGGTTTCTGCATCATCCTAGTCGATCCCTACAATAATACCAGGAGCCTCTGGGCTATTTTCAGATTTCCCAGAGTTCCTTGTTGCAATACAACACTTAGTGGTTGAGCGTGGTCTGTCTCACTCAGCTGTGTTTGTTTGTGCAGGTAACATCTGATTATGGCTGATAGCTAAAATTAGCTGTATGCACTTAGATCCAAATAGTACAAACATTTGTACATGTGGCCAAATTCTGGAAATTCGCGACAATGTTTGGATGTCTGAAAGCTTCATTTGAAAATGGATTTGACATTTAGAATCTCAGTCTAAAGGGTAACGTGCAGTTCACATTGGGAGCCTAAATGTGAAGCCAACTCTCATCAAGAAAATGAACTCATCTATCTGTGGTGTTAAGAAAGGTGTTATCAAGATGCACTGCAGGCCGAAAAATGCCCAAGTCTACAAATATCTCCATTCTTTCTTCTTGCTGTTTTCATGAAATCCCGAAAACGCTATTTTTTTTTTTCCTTTCAATTGCCCAACGCAGTGTAACAGAAGACTCCATTCTTGTGTGTCTGGGAGCAAACACAAGACCTGACGCAAATGCTTGTGGTTCCATCGGGCCCTCTCACACAGGTGTGCCAACAAAAGCTCCAAATGGATCCAACCACCGACCCCTGGTAAAGGTCATGTTGAACTCCAATCTAAATTCCTGTCTGACAAAGCCATTAAAAAGCTGTCTGAAAAGGCTTGCCCATCCACGATGCGAGGCGGTAACACAAATCTTTCGCAAGCGAGGTTTCACTCCAGACTTTTGGAATGCGTGATTTCTTTAGGGACAAGGTGGAGCTCTGGATCACAGTTTTCCAAATGAACTGTGGCGGTTTAGCTCCTGCAGGTATAACTGGCTTTGCCGTCAAGGCCTCAGCCCAGAGAAAACCCAGAGGAGGGGCATTATTTTGCCCTCAACTCTCGCTCAGAAGTGCCCACATAGCTGTCCCTCGCAATTACCCCAAGTGTGACGACGCGCTGGGGTTCGGTATCGCTAAAAAGCAGACTCGCCTCTCGGTGTACTTGTCTCTCTCAGATCGCCGCGGTCTCTCGATCGCCCTTGCCCTTTCTGTCTCTCTTTTGCCTTCAGCGGTTTTCGGCGCATGCAGAATGGACGAGCTTTGCCACGAGGTGTTTCCAGGGGTTGAGCCTTTTCAGCCTTTGACAACCATGTCCGTTGAAAATGCGGAGCTGTGACCTTGGCAACTGTGCTCCTGCCACGCTACATTCAGCCAGGAAGACTGAATGTTGCTCCTTCACTACGGCTCTCTCTAATTATGTGCACACCTCACTTGAACTACTCTTAAAGGAAGCTTCCGGAACTCTCAGAGTTCTTGAGAGGCAATGAAAAAGATGTTTGTTTGGTTTGTTTTTTTACTTATATATTTTGACGCGTAAGTTTAACGAGGTCCCGGTACAGTTTTTTGTATACATTTCCAGTCGGAGAAAGACTGTTGTGAATGGTTGAGTGCATGTTAGATAACATATCGTAGCTTTCTCATCAGCCCGCTCTGCAAAAAGGGGGAGAAAAACAAAGCGGACAGTGTCTTTGCCCGGCAGAATTGAGTTGCACTGGCAGAAGCTGGCAAGATTTCTCCCCTCTCCCCCCCCCACTCTATTGACTCTGTGGATAATCTTGACTCCCCAGAAAAAAAATCCTTAAGCAGCTGGCCACAAACCTTGAGCTCGATGCATACAATATCTCCCTCCAGCCCTGAGGTTGTTTTTCTTCACCCCCCCCCCTCCCCCGCCTTCCCCTTTCCTCATCTTCCTTTCCTCTTCTTCCCCAGTTCTCCAGTGAGCCAACATATCTGGTGGGAGAGAGAAAAAAAAAAAGCATTTGTTTGTAGTGACTGCAATAAAGTGCCAAAATCAACAGCGCTTCCCTCTCTTTCGCGGAGACCTGCAGCAAATTGGACTCGAGCTTCTCGGACCCGTGTGAGGCCACTGTCTTCTGTCTGCGCCCTGCAGTGAAAGCAGAGTGCATGTGAGCGTTTCTGGTTCAAGGAAAATAATAGCAAAGCGCAAGCTAGGAGTAAAGCATTTTCACTATTTCCTGTGTCAACACCAGATGCCTTCTGAGAGTCCGTTTTGGTTTGTGACCAGACAGTTTATTAATGTCTGCTGTGTTAAGGAGATATTAAGCGTGAGTGCTCTGATGTGAGTATGCGATGCTAGAAGTAGAACTGAACGTAAGGTGCAGATGGATTCAGGAAGACATCTTAATTACATTCTTTCATTGAGGTAGCTGCTTATCTCCTGTCCTGAGGCTTCCTGATCCCACCAAAAAGGAAGCGGCTCGAGCATACAGAAATATCACCTAAGAGCGTCTTATGCAAGACATCCCTTTGTTTTGATGGCATTTGCCCAGTTAAAGGTTAACATGTGAGCGACACTGCAATGTTGTTGTTTTTTTGTCAAACTGATAGCATTCAGGTTAGCGCGACGCCGTCGGTCACATGGCTGTGGTTCAAATTAAAGCATCCCTTAGCCAGGTTTGTGATGGGATGGGGTTAAAAAAAAAGACCCAATTTAAAACTTAATTGAGAATGTACACTTCAAAATAATCCGAAAAAAAAGCCAACGTATTCAGTTTCGTAGGTAAGGTTTTTCAAATAATGGTCACTTCCATTGTGCGGCACACATTGAATGTGGAGATAGTTTTTTTTTCTTTTTTCCCTGCGTCCGACTCTCCTCTGGTCTCTTCTTTCTGAGTGCTTCAAAGAGTAGGTATCCACAACCCCCCGGGGCTCAGTGATTGAAAGCTTGGAAAGAAGGACCGAGTGCCAAAGTCTTATGAAGAATGCAAGAGAAAATACATATATTATTCAGATGACATTCTCACACTTCTGTCTCGCGATGCTGACATACATGATCCGGGAATGAATTTCGGAAATTCACCGGCAGAAGTAAAAAGTCATTCACTGAGCATCCATGTCAAAACCCCAAAGATGGCAGGCTTCTGTGGGTGCTACCGCGTTGCAGTAGGATGGGAGAGAAAGAAAAATACGCCCTCCTCCATTTGAATGGTTATCCACGCTCGACGTGAGGTGTGACCACATGAAAAACTCCTCGAAAGCGAGTGTGATTTCCCCTTCGCCGGAGGGGGGGGGTCCAGATGTCAAAGCACCAAGCGATTAGCATGGCTCTGACATTAAGAGGAGGGCAAAACCTCAGATACAAACATATTCATAAACTGCTCTCCAAGCAGGCCTCCAGCCACACCGCCGCCGCTTTTGCAATCTACTCTTCTCATGGCTGTAAAAAAAAAAAAAAAAAAAATCCCTTTCCTCAGCCTGTGTGCCATCTCAGCACAGTTAGCCTCTCCATATAATCAAGTTATATCAAAATCTCTCTCAGGCAAGATGGACCCCCGCGTTGCCAAGGGGCCACACACTCAAGCAAGTCTTTGCTGGCATAATAGCCGCGCAAGTTAGACACACTTCTCCAAGTAAGCGTAAATTGCCCACATAATATATTCTCCCATCTGAAATGGCCACACGATTATTCGCAATATTTGTTTGCAGAGGTATCTCATATTGGACTTTGGCTGCGAAATGAGCGAAATGAATTTGTCATCAAGTTTTAAGGTTTTTTTTGGCAGCTATCCTGGAGTCAGTCAAGGTCCTTGAAGTCGCAAAGGCTTTCCTGCCGCTCACCTCCTCTGCATCCCAGCAGGTCCATGGATTAAATTTATAGCTTCTGTCAAAGCCCCCTGACAAGCCTCAAAGGGGGAGCAGCGCTTCTCTGGCTCCCTCGATATCATTCCCCAAGGACTGGCAAAACAAGACTTTTTATTTTTTATGAGCCGCTGCGATGCTCACGGTGCCCTCGTGAGCCGGTATAATGTGACTCTTGGTTTGGATGCCACTCATGTCTGATGCCACCACCACTTGATTCGATCCACCAGACTTTGTATATCTGTATCATACGACATATACGAGGGAAACAGCTTTTTTTTTTTTTATGTTCATATCATACATTCGGTTTTCTATTGAACTGGTATATAAATCCATGTAATAACACAACAGGGCAATTCCAAGGACAACTAAAGCTCTCTGGGCCAAACACCAACATGTCAAACTCTAACCTTGTTTATTAATAAATTTATTTATTTTTTTGCATTCACACGCAACCCCCCTGCCCCCGTGCTGTAATTCCTTAATTATTGATTTTCGTGCTCTCCGTCCTCGGCAACGCTCCAATTATATAACCACAAGGATTTCCATTGACGGCTCCGAGACCACTTGTCTAGTACTCCTTCAGATGCTGTGCCCAGCCCTGGAAACAAACCTTGGGAAAGTGTTTGTGGGAGGGTTAATGAATTTAGATCAGGGTTTGCCGGCAAACCCAGCCTTGCCATCCACCGCGGCGAGCCTTGAAGTCGGCGTCCCCTGGGTTAGAGTTGGGTCATCTCTGAGACAATGCGGCTGATTAGGATGGCAAACACCAGAGACTGTGGAGGCATGTCTCGCAGCCAGAGACCCCAAATTCAAAGCCCCCTCAATGACAAACCCAGGAGGCATTGGTAAAACGGAGAAACACAGAAGGTCTCTTAAATGCACTCTGCAGTCTTCGAAGCGGATTCAACAAAATAGTCTTCCAAGGTGCAAGAGTAAAATCGTGGATTTCCATCACAGAAATGTGTTGACTGCAAATTGTTTAGCGCAAGTTGTACCTGATTTATGGCAACTCTGTAAACTCTAATCAACCACAGGTTGAAACTGAACTGTGGATAAACATTTGCATCATAACAAATGAATTTGGAATGAACCTCCGTGGCAATCACACTGCTTATTTTCATTTGCAATACCAACTTGCCTTCAGACCACCGCGACCAAATAGTGGAATAGGGTGGGGGGGGAGCTAATTGCTCAGCGGTGGCCAGTGGCAACGTGCGAGTCTATAATTGGAAGACATAAAGCACATTTGCATATCGCTTATACCATCCTTTGAGGTGATGGAACATTAATTGCGGTGTCGGTGCTGACAATATTCTTTGCCACCATGTTTTGCATGCACGCCTCAGTCGAGCTCCCGCCATTGTATTTCTCCTCTCGTCCTACTTCACATGCGCTGCGGCTAATTAAAATTTTCAGGCCAAACGGTGGTGTCCCCTCTGCAACGTTAGGTGGCAAAACATTTTCAGATTTCAGCTTTTCTCTGCCAAATACAAAACTCCACAACTTGTTTCAAGAAAGATGCCTCTGCTTCTTTGGTGACCCGTCGCTCTGCACGAGGCCTCGCTAATGGGTGGTGGGCTCTTCATTGCCTTGTGGGGGTCTGCTTTGGACTTGTGGGGGTCTGCTTTCCCAGGAAGTTGATGGATTTGAACTTCCAAGTAAATTCCTGAAGACAACTGAGATACTGGAAGATTACACATGCGTGAAAAATGGTGCTAAAGAAATAATCTTAGTCAGACCAAACTGCTGACATGTATTGTTTACGTAAGACCAAGGCAATACATCGGAGGTCTAGGGTCTTCTGAGTTTCACTTAGGTCTCGTGTATAGGTCTGACATGATGTCAAACGTGACAGTGAGTCATATTGCAGTGATTATGGGATGCGTGGCCATAATTCTAGCAACACCGAGAGGGCCTGACACCGACACTTGAAGCACGTTGTGTCACAGAGGCCAAAAGGAGCAGCCTCATTATTACAGACGAGTACTCAATTTCCCCACTTTGATGAGCAGTCCCTCTTCCAACCTTATGGGGCTTGTTAGAGGAGACAATACACCTAGGCACAGCAATGCCCCAATGCCTCCACCCTGTTGAACAATGAGCCTGTTGTGCTTACCCCAGTAGTGAGGAAAGTCCTGGGAGACTGCATCGGCAGCTGTGGTGGGATCCTGAGACAAGGGCTGGAGCTCGAGGAGAAGGAGAGGAGGGGGGCGGGGGAGAGGTGGGGGCGACGTTTTGGGGAGGGCGTGTGGGTTTATGGAGTCTAGAGGGCCAGTGTGTTGTGGGAACCTCAATCTCCCCGCTCAACCTTGTCCTCCCTCCAGCCACCCCCATCCTTTCTGACTCCCCTGAAAAAAAGGCCAATGCGACAGCACCTCGATTTGCAATGCAGATCATGTCCAGGAGGAAAGTATAAAAGAAGTCGGGAATCAATGGTTCTGTATCAATCTGCTGCCTGCTAATGTCGCCCCCCCCTCACTCTACCACATTCTGATTCTTGACCCCTTCCCTGCCATTCCCAAGAGAAACCGCCATTGTCCCCAAAGGCCCCACCTTTCCCCCTTCAGTCTATTGCGCAGCAAAAGATGCCACATTAGGCGAGGAAAACCCACAACTCAAGGTTTCTTTGAAGAGAGTCGCACTAAGTGTCATTTAGAAATGTGTTAAGCAGGTTTGGGGCCGTGACATAATGGGCTGAAAAGAGAAAGGGCTGAGAACGGGGAGGGTGCAAACGTAGGGTGAAACCAGTCAGTGTTTCGAGAACAACATTTAACCCTTGTGGTCATTGTCATAATATGCCAATTTGTGTCACAAATCTGGTTCGAGTGATACGGTAAATCAGAGGAAGAAAAGAAGAGTGTCAGGTGACATTTCTCACTGACAAAAAGAGAGGAAAGACGATGGGAGCTTGCCGTCTCCTCACATCAGAGCAATAGTTTGTCATTTTATGATGCGTGTATCATTTAATCGCAATAAAAGTCATTATTCATCTCTACTAAGTTCGTTGTTGACTGCGGAGTGCAAATGAATGCTAGTTAATCAAAATAATGCCAGGAATAAGCGGAGATTTGCCAAGCATGTATAGATATACTGTAAATACTTTACTATTACAGTGAAACTCCTCTACAACGAAATCATGTTTGCAGCAAGAAATGTTTCACAACAGGGGGTTTTTCACTGTAGCAAATTTGAAACAGGAAAGTGGGAATGGTGTTAATGCATGAAGATTTTTTCACACTAGGGGGTATTTTCACCCATGTAGATTTCGTTGTAGAGGAGTTTCACTGTACTATGCTTTGACACAGTCGTCTTGGAATGGTTGGTTTGGGGCCAACAATTTGATCTGCAATTAGCAAAACTGCAATTGACAACTCACTCACGACATACAGCAGCTACGTCCACCCTGTGAGTGTCTCCGTTAGAATTGTCAGTCCATTTCCAAGCTCTTGACCTGCAGGTGAAGAGAAACAGCTTCAGAGGAATAAAATTGGCTTCTATGTGATTCTGAAGCCAAAAGTTCAGCATGTGCGGGGCGGCTGGCTGAAGGCCATTTATTATGCAGCAAGACTGAGATGGAGCGTCGCCCAGTGGCACCTTGGCTCTCATTTGGAGCAGCTGAAAAGACCACAAATGGATGCAGTGACCCTTCAACTCGCTTTGGGACCGAGTGAACTCTTGAAATCAGCATTAGGCAGCCAACTGGGGCCATTATGTCGGTCGCTTTTCTGCATTTCTCTCAACTGCACATGTGGATGACATTTCATCCACCGGCCCACACTACAACAGCAGCTCTTAAAGCTAACAGACTACATTCAGACCTTTTTTTTTGGTTGTGGAAGGGCATGGGGAGGTTGTGGGGGGGGGAGTTCCATCACACCAGAAGACCTTTTTCGTCTACTTGAACAAATCCTCTTCAGTGGTGGTGCATATGCATGATTTCTGACCGGCTGCGCCGCAAGAAACGCTATACAACTAGCAATGAGTGGTATAATTTGAAAGCCAGTCTGTCAGCTCCCCCTGTCCATGAGAAGCCTGCGCAGTCCTGTTGCCTGCTGTTTATTTATGAGCAGGTCTGGGCCCAACGTTTTTAATCATTCATGAAACTTCGACAGGCTGAAAAAGAAGTCAACACCAAGCCGGATCCTTATCCGAGCCAATATTGTGGTGTTAAAAAAAAACAAAAAAAGAGCAGCATTTCTCCCGGATTGAGATAAAATATACAAGGGTAAAATCCATAAACACGTTGCACATAGAAATGAGCGATTGATTGACATCTCCATGAAATAAACAACTCAGAACTGTCATCCCAGCTCTCGCTATTATATTTAGCATCTTGTATATTGGCCTGAATGACAGCGTATTCCGATTGATATTCCTCATCACCTTTGGCTGCAATTCTCATTTGGGAAAATTAATTCTTGTGGCAGGCATCAGCAAAACAAAAGTTGAGTTTGAAATTCCAGCATACTGCAAGACTATTATGAATGGATGAGCAAAAAGATTGTTTTGTAGTTTCCATATGAGCTCGATTTTGCCAGTGTGATGTTTGTCCCTGCTACAGATCAGGAGCATTTTTAGGGTTCCTTGAAAAAAAGTATTGCTGAATCTTGTGAGAATGATATTTCCTAATCTTCAAACTCTATGGGGAAGGCAATTTTTAGCAAATGTCGAAGAGGCTCACCTTTATTTTGGAGTCTGGCTGATGTAGACGTTCACACTGTAGATACAAATGTACACACGTCATTTTGTGTTTCACTTTGTCTTGGATAGCTTTACAAAAGCCCAATGAGAATTCTTTTGGACGTTTTTTTTTTTTGTTTGTTTACTCTGCGTATGTGCCACGTGCTAAGTGCTTCTGGTTCAATGTGAATGGGGTATCGTAAAGCCGTAAAGCGACACAATTAGCCTTTATGAGCACACAAACAAACAGCATTATGCCTCATTGACGCTTAACTTCTTGATGGATGGACTTGTTCACCAACACTGTGGCTGACACCGAATTTTCAGATATCGTCACAAAAATGCGTTGCTGGGTGCCTCGGAGAAAAAAAACGTTTTCGGCTCCATCAACTTGATGCGTGATTACAAAATCGTGAAAACCATAAACACGCCTCAAACATCAACTAGCAAGGGATTCAGAGAGTGAGTCTTGTTTAACTTGGCATTGTATCCTTCTGCTGTGGTAAATGTAATAACAACTCACCGAAAACACGCCTGAGTTATGCAATATTCACCACCAACCGATTAAGTGTGCGCCAATAAAACATTACAACTGCATGTGTGAGACAACAACGTTCTAATTGTATTGTTTGTTTTGGGGGTTTTCTTGTTTACATGTGCACAAACTGGGTCTCATCCAAAAGAATCTTCGTCTGCACATATGCGGGAAGACTTCAAACACCGGAGTTTTGTCAGACAGTTTTCACAGATGAACGTTAACGGGTTGTTGTCAAAAAAATAAGAAAATATTCCAGTTTGGAACACATAAATCCTTGTGGTTGACAGACTTTGACAAATGCGGCGGCACAGCTGCAACTCTCGTAGTGTGGTCATGCCAGACCTGAATCTTAGCTCCGAACTAAGTTATATTGATTTTTAGAATTGCAACATATGTGTTCTATGAAACCCTCTCCCAGTCAGGTGGCATCAGAAGGTCCAGCGCAAGTCATTCGAAAAGGTTTGCCAATTTGCCTTCCACAAAGTGGAGCCAATTGCCTCGGTGTATTCATCAGATACAATTGCGATTGATTGTGTTTAGAAATTCCTCACGGTAATAAAGGAGGGCCAAACATATATGCAAATGAGCCTGACAGTTTCCCAAACGGAGGCCAGATTGACGAGCAAATCTAAATAAACTATAAATTTAAGCATTGGGACGGTGACAATAAAAGTGAAAAGTATGACGTGAAAAACAAAGGCCGGGAGAAAACGAGAACGTTTTGAAAAGTTGCCATTTACATTTCAAGAGTCGCCTGAAACGAGCGTGCACAACAGCATGACGACATGAGCCTCAGTGCAAACGCCTTGATCTTGCAAAGACAATAAGAGCCCAACGGGAGAAAAAAGATGGATTGGACACTCACAGGGTCACGCCGCTGTTTGTGTGTTTGCTTTTGGTGTTTGCAAAGAACGCCACTTTTTTTTTTTTTCCTTCCTTTTACGATGCCATCTGCGCCGCAGCAAGAAAGGCTTACATTGTACGCGCGCGGCCCTTGTGAATGATCAAGGCGTTAATGACAATACCGTTTCAAAACTTCCCACACTACTCCTCTGCCTCCATTTGAAAGTTTGAAGCCAGGGAAACAAGCATAAAGGCAGCAATTATAGGACGCGAGGCCGCTCCGAGCTTGTGTGTGTCCGTTTGCCATCGTTTGTGTGGGAGAGGAAAAACACGGGGCTTGACAGCGCAAAAGGGCAGAAGTTCAATTCGGCGGCGAGTGGACTGAAGTGGACCTCGTGACACAAACAAAACATTATTCAAACCAATGTAGAATTCTCCTTGACAGTACGCTCGTGTTGCACCAAAAGGGGCCACGAGTAGATCACTCAACTCAAGATTTATAACGGGCTTCCTTGTAGTTCAATGTTAAGCCTGTCCAGGAACCTCATACGCGGAGGGAATGCCATATTTTCACGGACGATGAACGAGTCGAGTGCGGTGTGTCCATTCCGTGTTGACAAAACAAGGGAAAGCCTCGTGAAGCACGGTCGTGTGCCATCACGAGCAAGACGAGGCAAAGAGAGAAAAAACACGGTGGGTCAAAACACGTTCAAACGTTAGTTGCATTTCAGATTCTGTTGAATTTTAAATATTTGTGACATGTACTGCAGCCGATGTCATTAAAGAACAGTGACTTTTCTATCCGTCCCTGGATGAAATCCAGTTCGTCGATGCGGCAAAGTCGTATTGAAATGAGGCACTTGAGTTGTAACCGGCCATTGATGAGCAAATGTCAAGCAACGAAATGATGACAATTCTAGAAATGCATACAGTCAAACCTCGGTTTTCGAACGTCTCGGTTCGCGACCAATTTGGTTTTCGACCAAAAATTTCGAGTTTTTTTATGCCTCTGGATGACGAACAAATTTCGGTTCTCAAACAAACTGAGCGCACTTGAATGCACCATTTGACTCCTCTCGCCTTCCTTACACGAGGAAGCGTCACTTCCTCGTGTTGCTTTCCATTGTGAGCAGACGTTTTCAGTCAACATTTTTATTTTAAAAAGAGCGACTTATTGAGTACCTCCCAGGAAGATTACCTTTATTTTGTCGTCTAAAGAGTCATCCATAAATGACCCGCTGTTCAATCAGAATTTCATCATTTCCAAGAAAGTGTGTGCGTGTGAAGAAACTCACCACCTTGAAAGATAATCACGCCAAAGGTTTGTCAAAGAGATCCAAGGCAACACCGCAAGCATCTTTGAATCCGTCTGGCGTAACGAGTCATTCAAATATGTCGAGAATGCTATTCAAGCTTTTCGGTTGCTGGTACGCCTCGCCAATGTCTAAACAAGCCAATGTAAAGCTTGTCACCACATTCAGGCAAAAAAAAAAAAAAAGACAAATTGAGAACTTGTGGGAAGAACTTTACACGCATGGCGCATCACACACACACACACACACACACCTATTCACGTTGTGTGAAAGTGAAGGGTCCACTCGAGGCGGCGGTGATAATTTTGTTTCTCTTTTCGGAGTTTTCTATGGCAGATGTGCCGGCGCTGTAAAAGCGGAAGGGATGCATCGGGGGCTTGTTAATTAGCAGAATGTTTTGAAAGGCCTCGCATACCGCCTTGGCTGGCAGGTTGGCAGCACCTGATTAGTGGGGAATAGCGAAGCGCTGAGACGGTGCTCTAGTTCCCCAAAATAAAGAGGAGAAGCATTCACTCACACAAACGCACATACGCACACTGAGAGCCCATATGTTGGCCTCATTCCCCCCCCCCCCCCCCCCTACCCGTCTTCATCTGACAAATTGCATTCACGGTATGAAAAAGAAAACGGGAGGGAATACATATGCCTAAAGCAACTGTTGGAGCTGAAAACGGTAAATTTCCGCGCAGCATTGTTTTGCCGCGTACAGCAATGCTATGTTGGAAAAGCGTGACTATGATCAAATAGTTTGAAAGTTTACAAAGTTGGAGAACTTGTCAGTTTGGCATAATTAAAACGCAGTGCGGTGTATTGCGACACAACCGATCAATCTTCCCCCGCTGGCCGCAACATTAGGTATGCCATAAAATATAGTTGTGTTTTGATTGACGCGGGCAGATGGCTTTCTTGATTTATGGTGCACTTGTGGCTTGTATCACGGAGGGTGTAGTGGTTTTGTCACCTGACATACAGCGTAGATGCGACCAATCCAGGGTAGGATAGGTTCCAGATCACCCAAGACCCTCCAAAGGACAGAAATTACAGAAAAGGAATTATGGATTGTACCAGTGTAGAAGGAAAGACAATGAGCAACTTTTCTTGTGAGCAAGTCTGCTGTTGAGTCTTGGTGGCTAGGAAAACTTTAACATGGATACGCTAAAACCATTCTGAAAAAGTGAGTCAACAGGTTTTAGGGCGAGTTTATTTGTTCGCTGTCAGTGAATGAGGCCCAATGTCCCTCTGGGTTCTATGTTTTCAGAATATTTTTTTATCCCTACGCTGCCCTCGGTGTCAGGACCACCGTGTGAAGCCTCTCCTTGTGGGAATTCAAGCAGGTCTTCATTTCGCGAATTATTTTTTTCCCCTTCTGCTCGAGCTATCATGTTTTTGTCGTAACTGCTTTATCAAAGTGAGCCGAAACACAGAGTGTGAAAAGCCAACAAAAAAAAAGTTTGTTTGGGATGACAGTGTGAACTGAAAGTATAGACTGAGAAGAGGCTGCCGTGGAGATTGCCAGATGGGGACACCAGCTCTGAGGTGGTATAGGTTACGAGAACCTCCTTTTCAGCGGCCCCGGGTTCAGCTAATGGACATCTGTCACAGTCCCACGACAGCAGACCCGGCCAGCGTTCGTGGCGTTAATGAAATATGTATGAAACAAGGATGTTCAGCACTGGGCTTGGCAGTCCTAATCAATGATTCGATCCAGCGGCACACGCTGTGCAGGCTCCATTTATTACACCGTATCTTTTCATGCAGTCAATTTTATGCATTCGGATTCCACCGCCAGTCGTACATTAAAAAAAATGGGGCAAAGCAGAAATTGTGTTTAAAAATTTAAAGCGCCGCCCCGAGCTACATGGCTCCCTCTCACTGTCAGGCATGCAGGATTGTTGGAAGGTGATCTCTCACTCCAACCTCTCCTCTCTCCTTCTGCTCTTTCTGCTATCCAAATTAAAGCAAACATATTTGCTCCAAATCAATTTGATCCTGTCGGTCTAATTACGGGAGGGAGAAAGCAAGCGTCCTGCGTGGCGAGTTGCAGTTAAGTGACCTGAGCGGCAGCGGGTGCCAAGGGCAAAGCGGGCTAATGTAAAGCAAATCCTGTACCTGGGGAGCAGCAACTATTCAGGCTAATCCACTCGCCTTCAGGCTGCTGCTTAATAGGGGCTCCACGGGCCAAGTCATTGTCCTCTCTTGCACCCTGCAGCATGCTGCAAAACACACACACTGTAAATATTTATCGGAAGCATATTGGGTTGGCTTTGAATCTGGCAAGACATGATGAGAGCTATGATGAATACATCTCTTATCCCTCAAAAGAGCTTTGACTGGAGGTTAAAGACGACACCAACAACCAAATAAAGAATATTAAAAAAAAGACTGGAAGGGAGAATGAGGATCTGGTGGTGGACTGCGGTGGTTGCATTATCAAACACTGTTTTTTCCACGGGCCTGTCATTTGGCACCAGCTAACAGGGGGCGCAATAGCAGCTGTCAGCATCAGCCCTTTACATTCAGAGGTGAGGCTCTGCCTCACCTGCCTCCCCCGACCGCACATCCCTGCGCCTGAGTGTGCGCACTGCATGTCTGCCGCACGTGCACACAAAGCGTCCGTCTCCGGATTTCCCTCCGCCTTGCGTGTGCACTCATGCATCACATACGTGTGAGCGGCAAAGCGCCGCGTATTGACACATATGTTTACCCTCGCTGCCATGGGAGCCTGGAGTACGCCAGGGGCTGTTGGGGTTACACAGCAGGGGATCGAGCTACTGAAGGGCTGCCTCGGTAAACTCACTGATTATATGTACCATTAATTCGCACCCCCTTGACCTTACCGCTCAATTTATACTCCATCGCTCGTATCAAACGGCATGGCTCGAAGAGGCTCATACAGCCTAATCTGCACTTGACAAACGCCGTAGCTCCAGGCAAAAGATGTTGAGTCAGTCCGTACTTTATATTTAGAGTTGTTGGACCTTTTTTTTTTTCTTTTGGCAATTCCGAATTCCAAAGTGATGTTTTCAAAAGTGGCACGGTGTCCTTGTATCCATTTTCTACTGAAAAGAGCTACGTGGCTAGCAAACGCCCTGGTCTGGTCGCCCAGGTGCAATCGTGGGGCTAAACTGAAGGATTGTGAGCATATCATGAAGACATCAAGGTCGAATTATTCCAGTCTGCAAGGCTTCAGTTTGACTGTCAGTTAGCTACCTGTCTGGGCTGGGTGTGTGGACAGAAATGTGCATGTGCGCATAAGAAGCAGTTTGTCCAATTTGTCTTTGCTGCTCCCTCTTCTATCTTTAACTCTCTTTCTGCAGACTCTTTCCTTGTAAAGACATCCTCCAGTCAGTCGTCACGTTTCAGTCTCCTCCATTTCCACACTCATGAAGAGATGGAGTAAAAAACAAAATCGAGAGACACCGGCAGAAATAAAGAGTCACTTTCGGTAAAATGTATGCCCTCCACACAGATAGCCCACTAAACATAGCCTGCTTGGTTCAACATCAACTTCAATTTGGGGGAACCTCAGAGTATTTTGTTCCTGCATGTAGCAATTAGAATGTCAAATCAAACTTGGAAAGGCAAACAGCAGAGCAAGCCTCCATCGCTGCTATTTCGAGCTACCACGTCTCTGTCTCAAGCACTCACACAGCCAAACGTGCACACAAACATACACACACACACACCACGACAGGCTCTCTCCTTCTCCCACACAGCCAGCTCCAGCGACTAACGATGATACAAAGTTTCTCAGTGAGAGAGCTCCTCTACCGCTCACATGGACACACACAAACACAGTGTCATGGAAATGATCACATCCCCAAACAATTCTTGAGTTCCTGACCCAGTAATCCACGGAGCCATAAACCGGGGGGGTTCAGAGAGCGCCTGACCTTCGACCCATCCAACACCCGGCCCGTCCTTACTGTCAGTCAGCTCTTTATCTCGCCCTGACCTCGAAACATTACCCAGACAACAACAGGGTAAAGCCAGAGTCTCTATTCATTCGATTGTTGTCAACAAAGTTTCTCACCGTGACATCAATATATTTTCCAGTCCGATATATTCATCATCTGAAATGCGATAGGGGTACTTATTGTGGGAGAAATCCACACTATTGCGAGACCCTGGTACAAACTTCTCAAGATACACCCCCATTTCGGCAATTATGCAGTGCTTGGGATATCCTTGGCATCTGAAGTCTCAAGTTTTTATGTCAATGCTTTGTGATGTGAGGACACACTTTCCTTCGCCAAGCTTGCTTGAAAGAAGTTGGCATGACCGGAGCACTCTTGCTCATGCGCTGGCACGTAAATAGAAATCATCGTTCTTCTAGCTGGTGATTGATAGAAGCAACGAGAAATACTCGATATGATCCACACAGTCCTCGTTTATCAGATTAGTTGATTACAGGTCCCATGTTGCACTTTTATGAAGAAAACACATAGATGTTGAATATCCGCAAGCTAACAGGCCTGCAGCACCAAATGCATACGAAACACATCCTTGGTCTAGAATCTAGACCAAGGATGAAGTATCTAGACTCTAGATACTTCATGCTGAAAACTGGTTGGAGATTCTAGTGTAGAACAGGCATATCCAGCTCTGGGGCTGGAGGGCCACTGTCCTGCCTGTTTTCCAGCTCTAGCGGCTGCAACACACCTGATTCAGATGATCAGATCATCAACCAGCTGTGAAGCAGGATTAGAATGATCCAGATTGTTTGAATCAGTTGTGTTGCAGGACAGCGGCCATTTAGAACTGACTTTGGACACCCCTGGTGTAGAAGGACTTCACTTGCCCCTCACCTGAAGACAATCAAACACCAACGACATGAACTGCAGTGACTTGTGATAGCACAATGGACAAAAATGTGAGTGTGACATGTCTTTTTTTTTTTTATACTGCATATGTCTATATATTTTTTGGGGTGTTGTACATAATTCCTTTGAATGCACGCGCCGAAGAGAGTCAAGCCTAAAATTAAGGTGCTAAAATAAAGGGAGTACATTCAAATGAAGCCATGAGAGCTGACAGTTCAGGACGAATGCGGTGGAACAAGAGTATACAATTATTGTTCAAAAACATTGATATTAACTCGGTGACTGCCTTGTCTCTTGGGCAGCACCTTGGAAATGAAGGGTTTTCAAAAGCACAACCACATGAAAGCAATGTCTTCTTTTTTGCCACTGACTCTTTTATTTAAAAACTTCCTTTTCCCTTTTAACTTCAAAAGCTGCAATTTATAATTGCTTCAATCTCATTCAAATGCCTGTAATGACAGAGCAATTCTCTGAAATGACTGCATTTGGCTGCACTTTGTGATACAGTAACAGAAACACTAATCAGTGTTAGCATGCCATTGCATGAACTATTTATGCCAGTATTTTCTTCTTTTTTTCTTTCTTTTAAATAAGGCATTTTCCAAAACAGTCACTAAGTGGAACAGGCACCCTGCTGTTTGTCTGCAAAGAGGGAGACGCTTGAGAATTTGGAGGCGAGCAGGGCCACCAAGGGACATTGCACTCACTCTGGGTCACTGCCTCCGAGGTCAACACCCTCCTCCCCTTTTGGTCTCCTCTCAACCTACAAAATGCCACGAGTAACACTATTTCTCAACTTGGTGAACGGATCCACGGGTCCACTTTGACAAGTCCCTTAATCTGGAATTGAGAAGTGTAATCTTCTATCCTATATCTGAAAAGGGTCTACGTATATTATATATGGATATATATTTAGAGGCCACGATACAGTTGCTAAACTTAACTCTGGACTGACAATTTTGTAAAAAAAAACACAAAAAAAACTTGGAAAATAAGAATGCCAGCTGCTGGCATTACACAAGGGCACAAAGAAAGTAAACCGAAGTACTAAAAATAGGGCACTCTGGCAGTAATTGACAGTTATTAAGAAAAAAAAAAATTCTTATCCGCTATGATGTTTACACATTGTGAAGTGAATGGAGCTTGGCATTCTTCCCTAGCTTAGCGCTGCTTATGTTGGAGGATATTATCCGCCTCTGTGAAGCCTCCTCCCAATGTGATGACAAGCTGCGGAGTAACCCTTCACACAGCTGGAAGCTCAGGGCCCCAGACTTTAGAGGCGTGCGCCGGGCCCCTCGACAGGACCCACGCCGGCGTACAGTTTTGTTACTTTGCTCCTTTTCCTCTCCCTCCTCACCTTCCCTCCCGCGCTGCCTGTTTTTAACACTAATTTGCCATGCCGTCACCATTCAGAAAATGATGTTCGGTTTTGACTGACAATGTGTATTTTTGTGGCTCAGTTTAAAGTGGTTATAAAACTATTATTATTAGTGGCTATTAAAACAATAAAAATATTGCTATGATTGTTTTAAATTGTTTATGCAAAATGGTCATCACTACTTTTTTGTGACATCACTGAAGTCCTCAAGTGATGTTCCAACATAAGTTTGCAAATGTCAAACTATGCTAGTTTTCGGGTGTTGAAACGGAATAGCCGTAAACACAACAAAAATCTTTTTTTTTTCCCCGGTGAAAAAGTTGCTAATCTGGGCTCGCTCCCACAGATCCCCACAGTTGCCCTCGGGGCTGACTTACGGAAGGCCTGTAAAAACCATGACTGATTTACATCCTTGCTACCTGGGCTTCCACAGACAAGCGGTGACTCCCCGAGCGATTGCTTTTTGGGCGATGCAGAGGTTTTAGGGTACAAAAACCAAACAGGAGGGGGGGGGGGGGGTACTTGTGGTCCACGAAAGAATAGTCGTGCAAAAATGTGAACTCGACGAGGGAGAAACAAGCAGGGAAAAGCAAGGGCATATGAGGAGGCGGGGGGGCGGGTGGGGGGTCACAAGGGCAGCGCAGGGCGTTCCCAGTCAGCGCTGTGTAAACAGGCCTTCTCCTGGAGTGGACAGGTTGCAGGGAAAGGGGGTGGGGAGGGCGTCCTCCACGGGCCACTGAGGCTGTCAGCAGAGTAGATAACTGATGGCAGGAATGTGGCATTTATTCTCAAAAAGGGAGAACAGGAGGACGAGAATGGAGAGCGGGAAGGGGGAGGAGCTCAACTAGTGGCAGAAAGTGGGGGCCGCCAATTAACATCTACTTGATGCATTCATACAGCCGGGCCTCTGGCTCCTTAAGAACTGCAGCTGCATTTGTGCTGGCAGGCAGCTCCCTGCCCTCCCTGGCCTGGCCCCCATACGTTCACATAGACACGGCTTTAACGACACAAAAACAACATGTCGGTACAGTGCTCTCCTTGTCTCCGAGTTTAGTCATTACTCTCGAGACCGGTACTCATCTGGTGATCGATTTACAGGGTGAATCTTGATTTTCCATTCATTACCTCTGCCATAGTCCGGCTTGACCGACAGGAACAATGTAGAACACATTTGTGAATGTTTCTTGCGACAGTTTTGTCAAAACAAGGGCCCCAGCAGATGGCACTGTGAGTCTCACTTGCCCGATTTATCACTTGCTTGTCCCATTTTCGAATACACAATGCAAAGGACACTTGGAGGACAGGGGTGTAAAGTCATTCACGCAATGCACTCGGTTTTCGTGACGGAGTGGGATGCAGGATGACACATGGGCAACGGTGGGCTTTCGCAACCTTGTCCTTCTTTGGAACCGGTTGCAAAAGTAGACCATCTATCCGGTTTGGACGAAAAGTAGGCCGCAGCGTGACAACGATACCTTTTGCGTCCCAGAGCCTGGGACACTTGAACACGGCATCAATCATTTTACCTCCATGTTGTTTTCACTGTGCAAGTTTCTTTGCCAACATCTCTTGCCATTGTCACTGTGAACTCACCAGCTCTCCGTTAAAACGAGCAGTCTGTTGTCACACCGGCGCTGCTTCCCAATTGAAGACCCGCTGCAGCACACCATCGTATCGGCACACCAGTGAATGCTAAGTGCAGTGCAGTGCAAAGTCCTTCGTGAAATGGCCAAGCAAGTCATGATTTTGCAATTCCCAAGTCAGATGGACATGTTTCGGATTATTGGACGTCAGCACTTTAAATGTCATTTTCGTCGGTACTTAATACTTGAAAGTTTTCCCAATTTACACCGTCGCTAGTTTGTCAGCACGATATGAACCCCTGAACAAAAAGTAGTGCAGCCTCAGCAGATTCCTTATTAATTCTAATCTCATCCCCTAACACGATGAAGGTTTTTCTTATCATCAGCTGTTTTTTTTTTCAAGCTGTCTCGCGCTGAAGAACTTGACATTAATTGTGATCGTCGGTGGCAGCGGTGACGTGATCCCATAGTCAAGTTCTGTCTACCGCCTCTGTGTGTGTCCTGCAACCTGAAGATTGGCATTCTCCTCCCGATCCCAGAGCAGTCCTTCGCCTGCCCTCCCATCAGGAGCATGCGGTGTCGAGATTGTTTGAGCTGACCTCAAGTCTGCGGTCGACAGAACCTCCGAGGTGTCCCTCTGCACCATCCGTCTGAGAAGCGATCCTCGTGTTTGACCCTCCCTTTTGCACCACCCGCCGTGGTGGCCTTTGAGGCCAAGTGAAGTGTAAACAAATCCAATATACGCGGCATTGTAAGGCACCCTGAGGATCCCAAAGAAGTAACTCCAGAGGTACAAATCACTTCAGGTCACGGTTTGCTTGCTTTTACTTGCTCTATTTCCCTGGGGCTACCCGGCCAGCGCCACCATCATACACGTTTATTTACATTTGGACTTCGTAGATTGATTGAATGGGCCCCTTTTTGGTTTAGACCTCCACTGGTCTACTTAGTGGTAAAGCAGGCCATCTTTATACTCTGAAGGAATGCTGCACACACCCATTCCTTTCACTCAGGTCTGTGCAAAGTCACGATTCTCGCTAAACTTCAGCGAGTGGTCAAGTAATAATCACGGCTAAATAAACTCTGATGATTATAAGAAAAATACTTCCATCCATCCATCCATCCATTTTCCAATCCGCTTCATCCTCACAAGGGTCGTGGGGGGGTGCTGAAGCCTATCCCAGTTATCTTCGGTCAGTAGGCGGGGGACACCGTGAACCGGTTGCCAGCCAATCGCAGGCCACACAGAGATTAACAACCATCCGCGCTCTTGTCGAATATTATACAGCCATAAAGACAGAGATACGATCAGATGTCTGCCGTGAGATCCCGAGTACATTTGGAAAGCCACAAATATCTGAACTGAATATAACCAGTGACCTGGGCACAAAAAAAAATGGGAGACGGACAACGATGTGAATCCTCCCAGCTTCTCGGAATGATTAGGCGGTGGATCGGCACCTAATAATGTATTCGCATGATTTACAAAATAAATACATTGTAATTGGATGGAAAACGGACAGTTTTGGTTCACTCTGAAAAAGTCATTCTTGAGAAAGTATTCAACGGAGCTATTTCTCCTTTGTAACCACCTGCAGTTCGATCACTGAACTGTCATTTCCTCCTTGATTTTATTTTTTATTTTTTGCTCCCCTGGAACCGAGCACACCGTTGTGTAAATAGCAGCGTGCAAACGCTGCTGCGGGTCAGTGGGGCATAGGACAACGATCCATATCCTGGACAACACCCTCTCCTGACCTGGCAGGCGTTTATCAGGTCACCGTGGGTTCAGCCTCGGGGCGTAACCCACTGACTGTCTGCTCGATTCATACGGTATTAGGGAAGAGCCGAGGAATGTGACAGGTTGTGTTGCGAGGAAGAGAAAAATCTAGTGTACTGAATAGCTTGAATTAATAGCAAAGACGGAATGCACCGCTGTTGACTATTGGTTATTGTGGCTTTCATTTTTGATTGATATATGGAGTGCACGATCGAGCGTCATCCTCCTCATGAGTTTGAGTGAGTCCCTGCAATGACAAAGGTGCGTGAGTGTGTGCGTGCTTGAAAGAAATAATAACATACAAGCATCTGCCTGCACACGAATAAGAGATTGCCGTATGGTCCAATGACTCTATTCAGCCAAATATGAAGACGAGTACTTGTAGATGGCAGTTGCTCCAGATGCATATCGCTTCAGTTGACTTTTGGGGTAATTGGGTTTGACATCACTCTGAGAACGATTGCCGCAAAACCCGTGTAAGCAGCAGAGCAGGCTGACTGGGAGCATTGTCTGAGGAGGCAGCAGGAAAATACTCTTCAAGCACGGCGGCGTGATTACCATCTGTGCTTCTCAGCCTTTTTTTGTCCATCCTGTCATATGTTCTAAACTTGTTCATTTATTTATTTAACAATTAGGATTCTTGGAGGGCTGACAGACTGAGCCTGTCCAGGCAGACAGCCACAAATGAATGTTGCTTGACTGTGAACGCTGAGTGTTGAGCGCCCAGTGAGCTAATAGCGCTCAAATATTTCCAGGTTATTCAGCTACTCTAAGTCCAAATATTTAGATTTGAGGACGATCAACAGAAAACACTGACGCAGTGGTGATGTCACCTATTCCAGCATGGGAGTACGTAATGCCCGAATGTCCTGTGATGTGTGAACTGGCTCTTTAGCATGCAACTACAGTACACTTTTCTTGAACAAAAGAGTCACGAGCGATGGCATGGCCATTGTTTCAAAAAATATGCAATGCAAATCCTGTCTTAGTGGCGTAATGATGTCAGTGGCAACATCTGGTGTGATGCTTTTCTGAACACAAGATGGTGAAAAAAAGTCAGTGTTGAGTGTCAAACTTCACACCGATGTCCCGATATTACAGCATTCCCCTAAACACGGACGCCATACTGCTTCTGTTCTGGCAAACAACCGCCACCCACACTGGAGTCTGGAGTCTGCTAGCTTGGTTTATTGAATGCTTTGATGCCGGCTGAGCTGAGCCCGACCAAGTCTGGCGCAACATCATGTCACCAATGACGGCTGTTGGGCGACCTCAAACGTTTTGTCTTTGGACAAATTGAGGCAAGGCAAAGGCAAGGCTGAGGTGGTTTGATTTCAATAGTGCATTTCATATGCAAGCTAACTCTATGTGCTTCACAAAAATAAAAACACATCATTTAGAAGCATCCGCAAACAAACAAGTTAAAAGCAGTTCAAAGCAAAGTAAAGAAAGAGAAATCACACTGAAAAGATGGTGTGTTGAATTTGCTCAGTTTTATTCCATTCAATTAAATTACCTAAAGAACGTATGCGGTGCGAGAACAAGATTTTTGAATAATTCAAATTTTTTAAATGCCTTAAAAGTCCTTAATCATCAAACCAGGTTTGCTCATGACTCCACTATTAAAAATATATGTGCTTGGTTTCTTCACGGTCTTGTTAAATTCCTTATGCCTGTCCTATTGCATTAGACAAAAACACATTTTACAGCCTTGACATACAGTACATGCCGAGAGTTCACATGTGTTAGTAATCCGACAAGCAGGGTGCAAACTTTGCATGTTCCCCAATAAATCAGGGGGACAGAGCAAGTTTTATTAGTTATCAAAGTTAGCCATTCATATCGCAACAAGGCAGGCCCATGACATTCCAAATCAGCAGCTCTCTCTGTTAGCCATGTCGGAATGTCGGGATTCAGACATACGTAACGCCATTTGCCGATTTCTGTCACGCTCTGGCACACTCCACAAACCAATTAAATGAGAATGACAGTTTGAAGACTGATTTGTCATCTCTTCAACTCCATCTGTCAAGGATTAGCATTTGCATACCAGCAATATTGTCATTGTTTGAACAGTGAACCAAATTTCCTTTTCGTGACTTTTTTTAAGAATCACTTTAACAGACTTATAAGTGCAATAATAAAGTCAACCTTAATTCATTATAAAACATTTTTTATATAATAAAAGGTGATATACTTCTTTTTTTTTTTAACATTCTTAACTTATCACACGTGACAACTTAAAGCATCACCGTGTGGGATAAATGACAAACACGATGATCAACCATGTTGTTTTCTCCAAAGCATATGATTTAATTGCATTTTTTATCTGAAAATCGTAGCATCATCTTGCTAGGTGTGTTCTGCGACAGCTTTGAGAACTATTTCAGCCCGGTGCCTGCAACTGATGGCTAAAATATGCTCCTCAATTATGCATTAGGCAGGCCAGTCATCACCCCAGGGCCCCTGTACACCTCCCACCGTTGCACTCCCACCCTCAGTCCCACACACACCCGTATTGTACAGCCAAATACAGCGATGATGTTCCCTTTGCTCAAAGGTGAGTAAGGCCTATTGATTTGTAGACAGAAAGCCCCCACTTCTCATCTTCTCGGGCCCCAGCTGCAAAATGGATTGGGGCTGAAAAAGGGGTGGGGGGTGGCTATGGCGGGGAGGGAAGAGAATGTGGTAGAAGGCTGTTAGATGGATTGGGGGGGTGTTGAAGGAGACATAGAGAAAGAGATAAACTAGAGAAAAAAAAAAAAAGGTACCAGTGCTTTTGTTACCCTGTCAGCGTCAATGACGTCACCCAACCCCCTCCCCATGACAGAGTGAGGAGGTAAAGAAAAATAGGAAAGTTCAGCAGAGGAGAAAAGTAGCTGGTGGTCTCAGAATCTTCTTTGGTGGACTTGGAGGCATTGTGCAACAGGCAGAGTGTCCTTTGTTGCCCTTTTTCCGAACACATTTGTAAATCAACGCTAATTCAACTCAATTGATTGAACTGAACATTTAGAACAATGAGAGAAAGGTGTCATAAACAGCCAAAACCCAAATGACAAAATTCAAATCGCTCATCTCGCAACTCACCAACTCAGACGACTCACCGTGATCCATCTCAGGGAGGTGGAAGCTTTTGCCACTTTTACTGGGAAGCCATACAACGTAATACATAGTTTGGAGTTCACAATAAATGCTCGGAAAGCTCTGAAGGCTGAGTGCGCTTACAGATTAAAACAAATGTTGCGGACACAGGCCCTGAGTTATGTTCGATGTAACTCTGGCCACAAAACCATGGACGCAACCCACATGCCACTGTGTACTTTAGTTGGAACATGAAATGCGTATGCTTGATTGGCAGATAAACATTCAACACCAGTCGAGTGAACCAGAGCACAACTGAGATAAAGAGCATTGTCTCCTCGCTTGTCTTTACTCCGTCCACCGATGGCTCCCCTAAGTGGACTCGCCATTGATAATTGCACAATGCTTCCCTTCCTGTGCAACAAAGGCTCCCCCAACCAGATGGCAAATTAATGCCAATTGTTCAAAAACAATGTAGACGTCTGATGACAGACGCTCAGGGCGCACGCAGGAGACGACAGCGCGCCAGTGTTTGGATAGGGTTTTTTGTTTTTTTTTCTCCATTCAGCCTCCTCCTGCACGGAGCGAGGGTTGACCGAGTAGGAATGATTTACTACTCGAGTCGTTTCACGCACATCCACCCAGTTCAAATTGGTCTTTGTCCTTCCGTGTTTTGATAGACAGCCCAGTCGGCTTCAGTAGCTCCTTTTAATGCGTAGAATGTGTTCATCATTAAAGAATCGCTGATTACTGTTTACTGTATGGAATCTGTCTTGTCATCAGTACGACATAAAACTGCAATGTAACACCATGCGTCTGAGCCACTCACATTATCTGGAGCACTTCGGAAATAATGTTTATCAACCAATATGACAAATAATCACAGTTGTGAATACATCAATAAAGATTTTTCGGAACAAGTACAGTCAAACCTTGGTTTTCGTCCATAATCTGTTCCAGAAGGCTGTTTAAAAAACCGAAATTGTTCGAAAACCGAAACCACGCTCTTTTTAAAATAAAAATGTTTATTGAACACAATGGAAAGCAACACGAGGAAGCGCCACTTCCTCGTCTACCCGAGAAAGCGTCACTTCCTCGTGTAAGGAAGGCGAGAGGAGTCAAATGGTGCATTCAAGTGCACTCAGTTTGTTCGAGAACTGAAATTTGTTCGTCATCCGAGGCATTAAAAATACTCGAAATTTTGGTCGAGAACCGAGACGTTCGAAAACCGAGGTTTGACTGTATTGGAATTCAGGTTGTAAATGTTGGTCAGTGATTCTAATCGTGCTAAGGCCATCAGAGAAAATATTTTTGCAAAAATGTAGCCGTGCAGGAAGACGGTGGTTCCTGAGTTTTACAAATGATGATTTGGATTATCTGCTCACTATCTGGACATGTAACACGTCACGGCTCTCCTATACCCGTACCCCTTTAACTCCCCCTCACCCCCCCCCCCCCCCCACCAAACTCTCTGTCTCTCCCTACCTTTCTCCTACTCCCACCAGCGTACACGTCTATCGACCTTGACTATTTCCCCTGCAGCAATGACAGGATTATGTCTGACATGTTTAAGGAAGTGGCAGTCTAGAGGAGGCAGGGAATGAGACAAGACACACACACACACACATTCCGGATGGCAGCCCTGCTTCAGTAACCGTGTACAGCGATGCAAGTTTCTGCAACGTGTCTGTCAAAATGCTGCTGAAATTAATCTGAGAGTAACGAGTGCACGGGAGATGAGCCAGAGAGGGTTTTAGCGTTATCATTACCGATGTCAAACAAGATGACAGGGCAGCGGCGATGCCGTTGGCCAAAGGCCTGCGCTGGGATTTCAACACGGAATTAGCCCACTTTGTCAAGTGGAAGTGCAGGTACAGGTGAGTATTTATTTACTCGCTCGGTGGGGTGTGAACGAGAAGGTCTTTCTGCCGTCACCTCCTGCGTGCGGGTATTTGTCTGCCAAGAATATGATGAATGACTCCGGGGGAGTAAATGCACTCTCCAGCTCAGCGTCTCCATCTCGAATATCACAACAGCTGAGGCAAATTCCAGCAGAATGGCATAATTGAGGGGCGCTTTCCTTAAAGGTGATTCGACATGAAATGGCGGCAAGAAATGAGCGGGGCGGAAGATTCCGATTATTTTGATTGCACGGGAGATATACTGTAAGACATGGGCGTAGTTGATGAGTGGACATGCCTCCCCCCACCCCCTCCCAACCACTTCCCAAATTATGGTGACCTGGCACCCTGTTGTAACCCAACTAGCGTGGAGAGGAGGGTGAAGATTTGCGTGTAAAAATAGCTTTCTCCTGAACGATCCCCTCGCCCCCTCAACCCCCATCAACTCTTGAAATGTCTGCAAACCTGCTGCAAGAGCAGGAAGGGAGAAGGTATGGAAAGGGGGGGGGAAAACAGGAAGTAAGTGTGGTCTCAGTAGGTCAATAATAACAGAGTGCAAGAGCAGCCCCTCGTATATGCGCTTTGCTATACTTTCCGCATGAACTGCCGACTTGAACGACATTGCGAGGGCATACCGAGAGGTTCCTTTTAGCACGCTTTATATGTTAACATGTCAGAGCGTGTCGATTCCCTCCGATGCCTGCTAAGAGTCACTGTTGGTACAGACAGGACAAACTCTTTGCCTGCCCACAAAAGCGGCCATTCATCGGGTATTATATGACGTCACAGTGCAGTAACTCAAAGACGTTGACAGACTTTCAGAGTGTCTTTGAAAAGCATACGTCCGCGCAGGCAGCTTTGATTTGTGGTGCGGGTGTTAAATTGGGTCATTTATCAGATTCACATAAAAGTGAAGCTAAATGGAGAGTTTCTTGGCTGAGAGCGGCTCCGACTTCCAGACTCGCTCCCCCAGGTGTATACAACTGATGAAACTAAGCATTTAAAAAAAATAGAGGTACAGTTTAGGGGAGAGTTATAGCCTCGAGTTGCAAGTATTCCCCCTGCATGTTGTAGAACTCAAAGATGTGCATGACTGCAGCCAGACAGTCGTAGACGCTAAACCTTGTGAAATGTATTCACAACAATGGCTGCTGGATGACTTACTCCCACTCTCTCCTCGGGGCTTTACCTGTGACTGTGAGCCGTACGGTAAGAAGGGCCATTCTTGCACGCGGCAGAGGGAGATGACTTTTAACGGTGGCGGATTAACCTCGACAGCGAACTGGGACGCCACGCTTGCGCGGATGGCAATTATTAAGACGATTTATTATACTTTATTCATCCTCGAGGGGATTTTGTCTGTGCACTCTCGGCTGGGGATGTCAGAATGTGGGAGCTCGACAAATATGACGTGCCACGGAGCAGTTGCGGCCTGGCCTCCCGCAGCCGCTTCTTTTCCGTAGCAACGGCGAGTTTTGATCATATAGTCCCCGATCCTGAAATGTTACAAACTAGTCCCCAATAAGGATAAGCGGAATAGAAAAATGAATAGATTGTTCCACACCTCACACCAGACAACTGTTCAGCTTGATCGCGGTGTTGACGTGCCGACCGTCTGGTGTGCGGTTAGCTGTTTCCAGCTCCAGTTCGCTTAAGTACCGTATTTCAGTCGCAGTCAAGCTCGAGGCTGATGCCTAAAAAAGGCCCATCAACCATAAGGTAAGGTAATCAATCTTTTTGAAAGGGGGAGGAAAATCAAGGACACGAGACAATAGTTTTTTTACCTTGATGGGTGTCCCCGCCCCCAAGAACAACAAGAATGTCAAAATCACTCAAAATGATTCAGATGTGAATGGTTGATTTTCTATATGTAGCAGTCCAGGGTCACCCAGGAGAGGCTCCATGATAACTGATTGTGGTTGTGGTCAAATCCCACAGATGTCCACCACGAAGCGTGTGCGTCCCGAGGACTGCATCACCGCAGAGCTAAGATTAAACCTTGGTTTGTTACAGTTGTTTGAACACTGACTGTGGCTTCTTCCTGTGGTTTCCGACACAGCTCATTTTTCCCTAAATATAATTCTCGAACACCACGACATCATCTCGCCCTCCATGTGCCTACCCGAACGTGACCAACCCAAACATTTACTCAGTGTAAAAAGACCATGGAAATTTAAATACTGGATATTAGCAACCAACTGGTTTTACACTATGTTCTTGCCACGGAGCGAGTGAGACAATTTATCCTTGGTGAGATTTTTCCACAACTTACTCCTCGACGGTTGGTCCGGCATGACGGCCTCATTTTAGAAGTGCCCAAGCATCCAAATGAGACAACAAGTTTCATTTATTACAAGAAATGAAGTCGGACAATGAATTTAATAAGAAAAATATTGCATTGTACAAACAGAAAAAATCTGGATACAGATAACATTTTTGAAATAGACGAGATATAGCTCCTTAAAAAAATACCTAACTGGTTCCAGATGATTTTTTTTTTTTTTTTTACTCTCAGTTCCCCAATGGATGGATGCCAAATGCGGTCAAGATAATTTTGGTACCAATCACGGCAATAAAAACTCGAAGAATGTCATACTTTGATGATCTTAACCAAATTAAATACTTGGAAATTAAATAATGGAAACTGGCATGATGAATAAACAAAGCTCTGGACTTTGGTGTTCCGAGTATCCCGGATGCTTGCAGATTCCTATGAACCTGTTGTGATCTCAACGTGCAGGCATGCGAAATCATTGGTTGTGAATGGCTTTGCTCCCTCAAGGGCAAGTGATGGCAAATGTTCAACATGTCACTTCTAGTTCAGGTGTATCTGCTGCTTTTTTTTTTTTTTTTTTTACAGCACCTCATGGAGCGTTGCTTCAGACTGGAAAAACAATTCAGACTGGGTTTTTGGTTTGGTTTTGTCAGCCAAGATTCCTTCGCCTATACAAACACAGGAAGTGAAGTGTGCCAGGAGAATGCGATCCAGAGGAGACGACAGAACGGTGCTGGTGACAGATGGGACTACAAGACAGCGCGGCAACCTCGATGAGTGACGAGATGTTCATGAACAATCTTGATTGTTTCGAATGGACCTGAACAGGACCAAAGGCGTCCAAGTTCTACGAGATGCGTGCCTTTTTTTTAATTCCAGAATCGAGGCCAATACGATTCGGTCATCATTTTCCAATCGTCCATCAAGTGCCTGTCAACTTGCGGTCGGCAATTCATTCATGCATGCGGGCAAGAATTAGAAAAGGGACTGATTGGTCTTTTAGATGGGACTAATTTTCAAATAGGCTGCGGGCATGTCAGGCACATGTCAGCAGCCGTGAGCCTCCCTGCACACAATTCTTAGCTCAGACTATGAAGTATTCCTCTTCTCTGCTTGAAATTCAGCAATTTGCGCCATGAGCTTTGTAGGAGTCATTTTTAAAGCAAGACCATGAAGTACGAGTAATAGGGACATGGTGCAGCATGTGTGTGTGTGTGGGGGGGGGGGATACTTACCGTATGTGCCACTTCAAAATTCAACACAAAATTTTCTGCAAGCAAGCAAGCACGCATGTAATTCTGACTTTTCCAAGTATCTATTTTTCATTTTGTTTTGCAGTTATTTTTATCCTGTTGAAGAGAAATTTTGCTCCGACATGAACCACGTTCTCCCGAGTCAATGTCATTCTGAGTCCTCAGAGTTGAGTAGCATCTATCAATCAAATAGCAACAAAAGGGTAGATGACACAGCTGACTGGCCAGGAGCCACCGTTCCTAAAGCAAGAGTGGGGAAAATGAAAAGAAAAGACCGGGAAATGCAACAAGTTTGGTTGTTTTACTTGGGCTAGGCCCTTCCTCGCCCATGCTACGCAGCAGCTGTATACGCACCCGTCCAAACAAACGTGGGATGCCAGGGGCTATCCTCCTTTCAGAACACGCCCGGCAGCACCTATACACACAATCAAACGCAACCTCGTGCGCTGATTCTCAACTGACTTAATCACTCAGTGGGTACGTTCTTCGACAGCCACCGGCCCATAATAACCCTCCGTGGCAGGAAGGAAGTCTCGTTGTGTTCCATCTCCGTTGCGCGTTGCAGGTTGAACCTTGCCGTGTGGATTCAAACACAAATAATCTGGTCATGAACGGTCATGTTTGATTTAGGAGCAGGCAGATAGGGCAGAAGACTTTGGAATTTAAACAAGAAGGGGCCTCTATTTGGATATCACACACACACATATTTGAAAACGACCACTTTTGTACGTTTGGAGAAAAGCACTTTTGGTTATTAATAATAATAGAAGAGAAGGAGAACCAGACGTTACATCAAGTAAGATGTCAACAGTGTCCTGCTAGCCATTGTCTGGTTTGGACACGCTTGCTGGTAAAGTTGAGGGAGAGCGTCAGGTTGTTTTTAAGCTTCACAATGATTAACTACGTTTGACGCTTATGTGATAATGAAGACTCAACTAGATCACATCAGTAGCCATTCAATTTAAAGACTGTGCGTGTTTTATTGCTCTGGCATTTGAATGCAGCAGTGAGTACCTTACATTTGCGCTGACACTTAGGAATGTTGACTTCCAAGATTTTATGAAGGCAGTGGTTTTTCGACATCAGAGATTTTACAGTATTGTTGAATGAAAACTTCTCTGCATGTGCCAAACAAACCAAAACAGGAATTCATTTGAAAGCTTTGTGGCGCGTTGATTAGAATGCTCCGGCGTCCTTATTTCCGTAACGAGCCACAAGCCAAAATAGGTTCACTTGATTACCCTCAGGGTCCTCTTAGTCACTTATAATAATAATAATAATAATACATTTTATTTATAAGCGCCTTTCAAGACACCCAAGGACACTTTACAATCAGGAACAGAAACAATAAAACACGATGCGGGTTGAGCAGTGGCAGCCAAACGCGCCAGCGTTCACTCAACCCGGAAGTCAGAAAGAAACCACAAGGGAGGGATGATTTGAGTCAGGAAAAAAAAAACTCCTGCAACTTCAAAACTTTCTCGGTGGATCTGGCTTACTAGAATCTTGCTCACCTGATCCAATGTTGTTGGTCACCAAATTGAGAAAACAAAGTGACCAGTTCAGGGTGTCCTCTATCTACTGCCCGATGACAGCTGGGATTGGCTCCAGGACGCCCGCGACCCTCGTGAGAATAAGCAGATTAGAAAATGGATGGATTTTGGTTGGTGTGAGGAAGTAAGCGCTTTGCCCAAATGGAGCAAACTTGAGCTATAAGAGGCAAGCTAGCAAAATAAAACCAGCTCCGAAAAAAAATGGCATCCAAGTTCCAACTCCACTCAGGACCGATACGACTAAACTTTTCCAGTCCTGCTGCCCACCGCACCTCCACTACTCCTTCTCTCCCCTCCCATCCACCTCCTTTCTTCTTTTCCTTCACATGCTTTTACAGTGAGGTCCGCTGAAAGCTCTCTTTGTTGCCACGGTCTGTGGCGTTTGAATGGTACCAAACAAGCGCCCAAGTGCACCGAGCCCCCAAGACGGCCCGCTTGAATAGAATTCTTCCCCTGACTTCTCCCTGGCCGAGCGACAATGACTGGGACCACTCCTTTCTAGTCGGGCCCGTACTAATGGCTAAGACAATATTTGCTGGAATGAGGGGGATTTAATTTGCATTCAGGCTGTCTCCATTTCTTTTCACAAGACTTTGGCCTGCTCAGTTCAACGGTGCCGCAGCCTCTGAAACTACGCTGCCGATTCTGCTTTGATTTTTTTTTTTACCCCCTCCACCTCCACACAGTCAGACCCCCGAGCCAGTTTTTTTTTTTTTCCAATCCTTAGTTCCTGTAATTTAAAGTGAAAAACGAACAGTGAGTATCTGGGTGTTATTGGAAAGGAACAGGTGTGACTCTCTAAGATTAAACTGCCCTTACATATCAAATTCCTTTTGGATTCATGCAAATGGAGTGCATTGATTTCAAGATCCTTTGGTGTAATTTCTTTTTGTGTAAACCTTTTTTTTTTCTCACTATGAAGGCTCCTGATGCAAGCTTTATTGAAATGTATGGATGTGATCAAATGCATGTGTTATGTTCAACACCTCTCCAAGGTATTGTTACAGGTCCAAATCAGGCTTGGGTAACAGACATCATTGGGAAACAATTATTTCGGGGGGCGTGGTTGCTTTAGATTGCAACGTAGAAATAGATTATACACAAACAGCCCCGAATTCTGCCAGTAGAGGAAGGAGTGGGTACGGCTTTGCCATCGCCCAAATTGTGTTTTTCCTGCAGCTTCATTGAAGTCCCTCAAAAGCACACACGATGATAATTAGTCACTTTATTTTCACGCTAGAAAATAAAAATGTTCCCGAGGATTGTTACCATAGGAATCCCTTGGCTAAATCGTCAGTGCATCAATTGCACTGGAGAACAACTGACTTTTATGTTTTGTTTTCGTGGGTTGCAAGGGGCTCAGCGCCATGCGCCAATCAAAAAAAGGACGACTAAGCGCGACATCAATTGGAAAGCCGTGGAATTGATCTGTCCATTTGCCCAAAGAGACGTGTATTGTTTACATCTTTAATGATAGTTAAAGCTATATCGGGATGTCGGCCTCGGCTTACTTTGCACATGGGGGGACGGAAGGGCGGGGGGGGGGGGGGGGGGTGACACAAAAATGAGCTCAGCATCAGAGCAAAAAATATGCATGTGGTCAACTTTTATGTTAATATTTGAAGTGTATATCATGCATCACACCACTTCCTCCTTTGATTCCGCCAGCACAGCAAGAAATATTTTTAAAATGTTCCCCCGTTAACAGGCACCTAATTAACTCCAAACAAAAACAGTCAAACCGAAGACATGACATCCACATCTGGCGCGCCACATCATTTTCTGAGGCTCACCAAAGAACATGTCATGTGTTTACTTCAACTTTCTTGATGAATTGATTTGTTCCTTACATTTGGCAGGAAATGTGTTCCCAAAGCGCAATTGTCTTTGCTTTTTACAGATATTACTAAGTGTTAAAATCACTTGAATACGAGCTGTTCCACGACGGATTCCCAATTCAGTTTGTTCCTTGAAACATATATGACAATGGCATGTAGTTGTGTGGTGAAAATAGGATGGGTTGATTGTCAGAAGGCTTTCTGTGGCAAACCATAACGACGGCGTGGCCCGCAATGGAAAACGCGTTTGACACCCTTTGCTTTTTCAAGTGGCCCTTTGCTAAGTTGACAAAGTCAAGTTTTAAAGCAAACACTCAGCAACCCTACTGTAAAGAATATTTTTCTTGCTCTCCCTAAAAAAAAAAGGGAAAAAAAAATACATATACACACACACACACACACACACACATACACGCACACAGAGCGTTCTTTTGATTCAAATTTGTCCTTTGGGGTTGCAGCACGTCATTCCCGCAGTTGGAGCGGTAAACTGCAAAACGTTACTGTTTTGAAGACGCATTTCAGAAGCAAAAGGCTTCTTCTGTCAAGAGGTTTGTGCCACGGGAACACGCAGGAAGGGAGGTAAACAGACATTTGACAGTGCCGTTCACTCACCGCAATAGAGCCGTTTGTGTTTGCGTATTCCGTTTGAGGAGTCGGAGCAGGTTTTCCGTACCGACGATTTGCTCTGACTGGTTTTTTTTTTGTAGTTTTTCCTTCGCTCGCGTTTTAAACTGCTCGCATTAGGAACATTGTTTGACCTTGTGTATGACCTTGTCTTCACAAAGCTCATCCATGCTTGTATCCTGAATGATGCAAATATCAACAAAGTGCTTGATAGCAATCCGCTGCCCGTGGGACACACACACACACACACACACACACACACAGGTGACCTTGGAAAATAAAAAGGGAATAATCATGCAGAAAAAAAGTTGAGCAGAATCAGAGCTGGTGAAGTTTTGAAATGTGCACAGTGTGTATTGGGCTTTTATAGGCGCAGTAGGGGATTTGTGGAGACAACCTCAGTCATAATGAATGCGGCGCTCAATTTTTGCCCAGCGACGGTTTCGGACTAACTGTGGGGGGGGGGCGACCAAATCCGCCATCTTTTTTTTTTTTTTTCCCTCGCCTGCGGCCATGTTGACTCCAGCCAGGCTGTTGGGTCTGATATGACTCCAGGCTATGTGTGAGCCAGTCCTGCCTGCCGTGTTTCTCTGTGGCCAGGTGGGTTGCGGTGGGGCGTCGGGGAGGGGGCTGCGGTGATGGCTACTTTGAGAGTGAGTGTAGTTTTCCACAGGGCAAATACTCATGCTCCCATCCAGCAAATTAACAAGATGAAGTTCCAGCGATAACCATTGTGACAGCTTGTCTATCTGCTACGTGGCTGCTGAAGTGAGGCGGAGACGCCGATGTCTATACAGCACACATTCCGATGATGTAATAACATAACTCAAATCGAATTTAAACAATTCATATAAATGACTAAGAGTGTCATTCCTGTTTGATGACATTGTAAGTTTCAAGAAAAAGACGTTTTCTGTTTGTACGCGGCTGTGCCACAGGTGAAATATAACTGCCAGAGCTATACTTAGACAAGACAGATGTCCCAGCCCCCCATTATTTAGTTTTTTACAACAGCACTTTAGATTCATCGTTCTGTTCCCGAGAACGTACCATTTTTCATTTTCCATCACTTAACATCGTTGGGTGATTTATGATACAAATCCTCAACAAGATCTGCGAGAAAGAGAGAGAGAGAGAGAGACCGTCTTTTTTTTTTTCTCAGTTCCACCTTAGGGCAACACGTTGGTTCCTTTTTAGAGTAGTAGATGTTCAAGTGTTTCGTTCATATTGACAAAAACATTTTATGCAATGTCCATTGAACAGATATTCATGACCCAGGTTAGATTTGGTGGCTTTTTAATTAGCCAATTAGACAATTCTGGAATGCTTGTCAGCCCCTGGAATTGGCGTTTTCTTCTTGTTGTTAATTACGTTGCATTGCTTCCAGTAGAAAATGTGGAGCTATGTTGAAGGGTCTCAACTTTAAATTTACACTTGCCTACAGAATATAAAACGCATCCAAACCTAAAATGTTGCGGTCGAGCAGGGGCGCAAATGAACTGTCATATCTGGCGGGTTGTCTGTGCGACTCTTGTCTATTCAGACTTGGAGGAGCTCGGCGAAGGTGACAATTAAGCGGAAGTCTGGAGAACAAGAATCAACAAGAGCTGAGGAAAGGGGAGGCTAAGGTACCGTTCAAGGAATGTTCTATTTGCCTTCATGGGATTGAATATTTAACAAAGCGCTTGGTTAAAATATAACACAATGCTCAGGCATTGGCATTCCTATCAATATTTAACTAACCGACAAGTGTATTCACTCGTGTGTTTGCGCTCTTGAAAATGGCACAAAGGCTGCAGGAAAATATGATGTAGGATTAAGACATTACTCTGACCTGACGCGTGACTCCGACCCTCCCGAGTTATGTTTTCACACTTGTTTATGGTCTGACTAAAGGAAAACTGCTTCACGTTGACGTTAATAAATGAGGTCACATTTTTGGCAGCAGGCCGACAGGTACGTCAACCTGGTACTGTGCAATGTTTTGTTTTGTTTTCACCAAGGTCCAGAGGAGAATCTGCTTTAAAAGGTTTTGTATTCTGTCCGTGATTTATTTATTTCTTTCTTTCTTTAATGTGTAACTTTGGAAGTGCTTATCGACTTTGAGGTCATCCATCTCCAGCGCTTTCACTCTTGATTAGGATCGTGGTCGAGCTGGAGACTTTCCCAATGGACTTTGAGCAAGATGCAGGGTACGTCTGGACTGCTCGCCAGTCAATCACAGGCAAACATTCGCACTTGCACCTGCTTTGTACAATTTAGAGCCTTCGATTAAACAGCAGACATGTTAACATGGGGGGGGGAACATGCAAACTCATTACAAGAGGGACTGAGTCCAGACTCAAACCCAGAAAAATGCGACTGCGGGGGAGAAATGCGAACTGCAATGCACCTAAACCAGGCTACTCAAAAACAGACTAACCACTTTTAGGACGGTTCAAGTCAATATTTTAAAACAATCTTTTCCTCAAAATCCATGCATGTATAAGATTTCCATCCATGCTGTATGATAATGGCAAACAAGTTAAAACTGCAGGGGTTTTTTCTTATGCAATTTCCAAAAGTTACACTTAGAGTGTCAATATGGGGGGGGGGGGATCCAGTTCACACAGACCTGCAAAAGTGACTAAAAATGCTGAACTATGCATGCCAGGCCAGTAGGTTAGCCACCTTTTGAACCCTTTACTCTCCTTTTGCCCCGTCACCATAGAGCGTCAGGATGTTTTTATACAACACCACCTTCATCAAAACACGTCTTTAGAATAGTGTTGACCTACAAAAACAACCGCTTCTTTCCAAATTTTAAAACAATCCATCGATGTGTACTGCGTGTGAAAAGACAACGGTAGTTAATGCGACTCCAAAGGACATGTTAGCAATGCAGCGCTTCCAATGGCATTTGTGGAAAACACAATTAAAGCACTTCAATACATATTTTATGTGTGTATGGTTTATTTTTGTTTATTTTTTTGATAGAGTATCCAAATTAAAAAAAAAAAAAACTGAGTGCTTTTCGGGGAATTTAGCAGGCTGCCGCTACATACTTTGTTAAGTGTGTCTTCGGCTCGATATGTGAAATGTGCCAGCTAATTTACTCACACCGGGCAACGGCATTAACAAGACAATGGGTCGCGTCTGCCGTCACACTAACTGCTGCTAATTGTATATTTGCACAGAGCAAGCAATCATAGAGGTGAGAACTAAACGACTGGATTCAATTCTTGTCTAATTTAGAGAAATTCAATGCAATTTTATTTGTTGAAGAGTTAATGTATCACAAGGCACTTGACTTATTGAGCGGGTCTACAATCATGCTCTTTAGGTATCAGGAACCCCGACTTAGTCCAACAGAGGGGGTTCGTATTCATTCGTCAGGCAGCTGCTTTATGGGCTCTGGAGGTTGTAGGTTATGGGAACCTGCACCGTGGTCAGTGCCTGGAACCGTAAACAAATCGGAGGACGGTCACTCCAGGTGAGATCTGATACCGACTCCATTCATTCTAAATGGCCGTGAGATACAAGATCACAGATGCATGGAAACCGGATGATTTTTGACCCCCTAAATGTCACATCCTGAAAAGACCGAGCGAGGCCACTCCTTTGTTGTTGTGCTTCCAAAGAAGGGGAGGTTGCTATTTGCCCTCCTGTCATGTCATGCACCCAAGAGAAGCCAGAGAATAAATTACAGTTTTAAAGCAGCTAATATTTTTATTGAGTTCAGCAAAAACTACGTCCTCTCTCAGTTTTTAAATGTCAGATTAGAAAATGAGTTCTTCATGAATATACAGCTGGTTAGCCTCAATCCGCAACATTGGTCCCAGTGTGGTTTTAAACCCGTCCCGTGAAGGTAAATAGAGTAAATACAGACAGACCTTGCAGCTGCTAATGTACTTAGTGTGAGCGGTAAACAAAATGGGATTACTGTGGAGGCAAGGCAAACTCCGAATTTGATTTACTCAGCTTAGCGTAAACAGCTTGTCAAACTGCCGCTGTGCCGCAGTGAAATGTGTATTTGGCTAACAAGCAGTCTAAGTGTTTTTTGTTGCTAGTCACAAAGTGGATGAGGGAATTGTCGCTGAAATTGGATGGACGCGTGTAGACGTCTCCCCCCAAAATATCTTTTTTTTTTTTTTTTCAGCTTTCTTCACTGCTCCGTGTTGCATTCTGGAGAACCACGGCAATACCTGAACAGTCAAAATATTCATATTATGACATTCTAGAACCACAATAATAGGCAAAATAAAGACCTCCCTGACAATGTTTTTCGCTGTGACAAGATGTACCGCTGCTTGTGGGAATGAGAAAGGGACCAAGCTCAGTGGTCTTTTTATCATCATAAATAGGTTCCAAGTTGCAATTTATAAGCTCCCCCCCCCCCCAACCCCACCCCACCCATTTTTTTTTGTCTTGTTCCGATGACTACAGCAGTCATCTTATTTCTCTCTCTTCCTGTCAGGGAGAAAGATTTCAGCTTCTCCCCCCCTCATAAAAGACAGGCTAATTACATGTCATTGATTCAATGCCTAATTTTAATGGCCAGGAGAGGTCATTTGTTCCCCTTGTCTCGGCTGGCTGATGATGATGAGATTAAGGATGAAAGATAAGGCTGCAGAGAGAGATTGTAGGTGGGAGAAAAGTGGGCCAGAGCATACCGTAGATAATGTCGGTATATTCTATTCTTCAGTCCTTTCACCCTTCGCAGATGGTTAAAAATGTCTTCCCAACGTCTGAGCCGATAATTGGGAGTACGGACAGAAAGGGAGGAAGTAGTTTAAATTACAATTGACTGCTCCAAAAGGCACCAGACAGGATGTTCCAAAGAGAAATTTCCACCGACCGATGGGTTTGGCACGGAACGTTAACGCGGATAATGATCATAACACATAATAAGTAGTTTCGTTCGCATTCCATTCCTGTTTTCACGTTGAAGTCAGAATTCCCCGTCAACCAATAGCGGGCAGCGCTCCGCTACTAGCCGTCTTCTGCAGTTTGTTCTCGCAACAGCTGGAAACCAAAACAAAGTGCAGCCCATTTTGGTCAGTTACCCAATAGTAACACTGTAATAACACACACGAAATGGTGCGCTCTACTGTATGGACGACTGATAGTTCACAAGCAGGGCGCAACGTTTGTCTAAAGATCGTATTACTTGCATGCCCTAATGAATCATCCCAGGTGTCTTGGACAACGATAATCAGCTCCACCCCTCCCCCACCTCCCGACTGCCTGCCCCACCCAGATTGGTGGTAGATGAAGGCATCACAGGCCGCTACTTTACAAGGAGAGCACTTCCTCCAGGCCTAATGGCCTCTGAGCTGCAGCTTTTGTCCCCTGATTAGCCGGCCTATTGAAGGCTCAGAGCCCTAATTGCACGGCCTGTTTAGCAACCCAGCATTACAGTGAGTATTAATGAGACACAATTACTGCGCCCAGGAAATCTCCCGTCTTTCCATTTTGCGGAGGTCCCCAAAAAACCTCCTTGAGTGTCGAATTCAGCCCGCCGTGGAGCAAAACGGAGCACACACACACACACACACACCCTTATATCCCACAGCTTTTCAAGGGGGGGGGGGGGGGGGGAATACATGTGTTTATTTGAAACCATCTCATAATTAGGCCCTAGAGTGAATGACGGACGATTGAGTGTGCGAGGAAGGCGAGGGGAGAAAGAGAGGAAGGGAGGTGAGGGGATGGTGAGAAAGCAGCATTCAATAGCAAAAAAAAAAAAAAAGAAAACCCCTACAGATACAAAAGGCAGAAGAATGACACACACATGAGTTGAACCCTGCTTGGAGAAAGAAATGAGGAGACAGAAAGATGGATGAGGGGGAGGGAGAAGAGCGGAGTGGGGTAATGTTGCCAGCGAGTCGAGGTGGTCAGAAACAGATTAAAAGATCCGGTTTAACATTTTTGCGCTGCGTCTTTATCGGAAATCTACAATATGGAAGCTGCCCGAGGTGACTACAAAAGATGGGACGGTCAGCTCCCGCGTCGGTTCCACTGGGGAGCTGAGGGTTACAGCTCCAAGCCAACTGGTGATGAGCCGCTACTGTCGGCGGAGGGCTTTCTCTCATGCATTTTATCCACCTTACACACACGCGCACACACTGAAATTTGAAACGATTTCTCTCTCTCTCTCTCTTTTTTTTTTTTTTTGTCATTTCAATTCAGCACAGTCGGCTAAAGGGGGGAATAATTGCCAAACTGTCATCGCTTCGGCGGTCCTCAGAGGCTACGTGGTCATTAATAAAAACCCACGGACAAGGAGGCTTCCCCTTTTTTTTTTTTTTTTTTTTTTAAACCAGCTGGATGTACATTTGCATTGAAGAAAATCTCTGCCTCTGACACTGTACGCATTAGGGATAAGTGGGACAGTACACCGCCGGATGCAGCAGATGGCATCATCTTCAAAAAGCTTGGGTTATTTTCTGATCCCGATTGGCTTGGAATTCATTTCTATGAATAAACGTAACACTGTGTATTATTGAACACTATTATGAACAACAATGTTGACATCATCTTTATAGTTCTGTTTTGCGGGTGAGTTTCCAAGGCTACTCTAAATAAGGAGCATTGATCCACACCTATGTTGTTGCTGCCCAGACTTGACACTTTTGACACATTTATGTATTGTTTTTAACGTCACTTTTGGGTGTTTGCACATGTGGTATACGGCACTTGAAAGGTCCGAAGAATTACAGCAAATATAGGACAAAAAGAAGAAAAAAAAAACATATAAAGGGCACTTGGAGCTGCGGGGTCAATCCAGCCTTTCTGCGTGGAAGCTAAAAATTCTATCTACTTCCTGAACAAGAATGGACCAGTTCTATAGATGAGATAAGACAGAGAGGTGGAAATGTTCCTCCCGCTCCTCTAATTAACGTGGGGGTCTCAGTCACTCATCAGCATTCCATTCCGTCTGCCCCACTTTGGTGAAGAGACGTGCACCAAACACGCGTATTGATTCCTCCGCCGCCTCGGAGGACTGTGAATGCATTTTGCAGTGAGGCGAGAGCTCCTCAAGTACTTGTGTGCGTGGTTTGTAAGGTCTTACATTGGGTCTAGATTAGCCTCCATAAAGAGGATTTGCAACTTTTGTGTGGAATATTTGTGACACTGGCCTCGACATTTCAGGAATGTTCAGGGGGGGGGGGGCTTTGGAGAGCATTGTGTTTACTCACCTGTCACTCTGTTTCTCTTTTTCTTTCCCTGAAATCCCCTCACGCACCTCACACGCCACCGTGCGCGCTCACTGCGACCAAGTCTGTCGGCGTTGACGGTGCAAGCGTGAGTACATTAGTCTCATGCTATCTGTGCTGGGAGCCTGTCTGTCTCAGCTCAGCTCAGAGCACTTCACCTGAATGGCCTTTGTTTCCCCGTGACCCCCCCCTTAGAGCGGGTCGCCGCCCGAAGCCATTCCACCCCACTGTGGCCCTCCTCAGGTTTCCCTCTCCCAGAGATATCCGGGGGAAGAAAAGAAGAGGATCGCGACAGGGAGATGTAAAAAGAGAGGTTAGGGGCTCAGGTGAGCTTAGCGTGTAGCTTGTCAATCACACATCATACGGCATAGCTCAGGGGAGGTTCTTTTCCTTCCATTCCAGTGGCCCCTCTTCTCAACCCACGATGCTTCATTCAAGTTTGAATGTCATTCAAGTCAGCGCCCGGGCTCTCGGGGACTGCATTAGCTACTATAACGTGCACATCACGAGGCCTGACCTGACTACATGACGCAATTTATTCCTTCTTCTAAAAGATACTCTTTACTGGGATGGAAAATGTATCTATTTTTATTATTATTATTACAATTATTTGCGATGGACAAGTATCAGGTATTGGGCCAATACCGTCCTTACTTAAGATATCATAGAGACTGCTGATATCAGCGCAGATACTTAATTATGGGAAAAAAATTGGACAAGAGTAAGTCCTCCTTAGAAGGGGTAAGCACTATACTGTGACGCGTGTACAAATCATCATCTGCGTCATATATTTTTTTTTTTCAGTGTGTTAAATAAGATCATATGTATATGACTCGAGGTATCGGAACGCGGTATCAGTGAGTACTCAAAGGGCGGATACTGTACTCTTATGGGTATTGGTCTGAAAAAAGTGGCATTGAACATCCTGTATTAATACTACTACTACTACTACGGAGAAGAATAATAATAATAATAATAGGCGTGTGGCCATGTCAATCATAACTGTGCGCTTCAATCTTCAGAATATTCGATACAGCTGATAGAATCTCATTGAGAAAATTCACTTGAAAAAATGGTCCTCCGCGTTCGCACAATTACCTCGACACAGTCTTCTCTCCACTCTTGCATTGTCAGGTGATGCCGATCTAAATGGTGTCCATGGCTGATAAAGACGTACTCCGTCTATACGAGGTGAGATAACATCAGTGACTGGAGAGCCGAAGCGTTTTCGAACGCTGAGCTTTGCTTGCCTGATGCGATTGGTAATCATATAACAAAGTGCTCTCATTGGAGCTCAGTCAAGCCTGCTAACCTGATTTGAGGGAAATGATGACCTTGATTGATCCAATTATTGTTTTTTGATGGATTGGTGACCCTGTCGTGTTCTGAGATGGAGGATAGTGTTAGGATAGCGCTTTCATCTCTCAAGTTTCAATCCTCCATTGACAGCAACAAGACAAGTTCCATCCCCAGACAAGTATTTGGACTAATACCCACCTTGCTCATATAGACAATCTGGCATTTGGAAAAATAAACGCCGCAAGCCACAATTAGATGAAATCCACTGATGCTGATAAAAATGAGGACATTGTAGCCTGATCGTGATACAGTTTGTGAACATAATTTAAGATAAGATCAGATAAGAAAATGCTTTATTTGTCTCACCATGGAGAAATCGCCAATTTACAGCAGCAAAATTATGAAAGGGAGAAAGTGGGGTACGGCTGTAATCGTTATAAATTCAAATTAATTATTGATATAGAAATGACGCTGCTGTCAGTGTTTATTTGAAAAGGGTCGGATAGAGCTTGACAGGATTCCGAGGCGTTTCTGCTTGTGGAGAGATGGGGAGAGGGGAGGTGGCGGGGCGGGGCGGTTGGAGGCGGAGATTGTGCTCAAGATAAGGTCACCCATGTCCCACTATTTGGCCTTGGGGATTTATCTCTTGCTCGTACACTGTCAGCGAGAGATTCAAATATAGTTGATGTGAACTTGGTGTGAAGGTTGTAGCAAAGTGGGAAATAACAACATTGTTTACATACATAATCATGTTTTAATCAGGCTGCTAATGAGCACTATAAGATGCCCAGGGTAGCTCATCAGGGGCATTGCTTAGCCTCTGATGTGCATAACAAGAACAATTCTGGAGTTTAAACGAGCCACGCCAAGCCCGAGTTGCAAACTCCACAAGGCCATTTGTGTTCCACATCTGCTCTGTTCATCCCAACCCTCTGCTTGTGGTTTCCCCGTTTCCCTACCTTGCCATTTTCTGCCTCTCTCACTTTCCCGCCTTCCGTCTGGCGGACATCCTCGCCCGTGCCATCTGTTTCTCCGTGCGCCGCACGCAGACGACACAGGCGGTCTGAGAGAGGGAGCAAAACAGGGGATGAGGGAGGATGACGAAAATGAAAAGTATGCCCGCTTGGAGACACCGGAGTCATTTACTGGGTGCTGGCACAGATATTGAACCAAAATAAGACGTGTAATTAATTCAAAGTTGGCTAATTTGACTATCTCCAGTGAACTGCAGATAAATTTGGGACAAATTAAGCGTTTAAGCAGCCAGAATGAGTCACGGCTCCAAAATGTCATTCCCTCTAGCAATGAAATGCGCTTTTTGGAGGGTTTTGGCATTTCAATCAAATCAACTGCATATATTGAATAAACTAGGCAAGAAAACCCCACAGAGAGACTCTAGTGTTAGTTTTTCCGTAATTTCATAATGTCTTTATTATATTGTCGCCGTTCTCCCTTGACACGCTACAGCAGCAAGGCTCTAAAGCAGTGGTGTCAAACATACGGCCCGCGGGCCGGAACCGGCCCCAAAGGAGGTTCGATCAGGCCCTCAGGATCATTTAAAAGTGAAATAAATGCATAAAAGACATGGAATGAATATTTTTAAATAGGTGCAATTCATGGAGTATCCACAAGGGCACACACTGTTTTGATCAGAACAAAGGAAAGACATGATACTTTGGTTATTTATAGCAGAATATGGTATAATTTTAATGGTCCGGCCCACTTGACATCTAGTGAGGCCGTATGTGGCGCACAATGTGAATGGAGTTTGACACCCCTGCTCTAAAGACTCTCTTGTTGGTCAAGAATGTTGCTGCACATGTACCGGCAAGAACTAGGAAGTGAGATCAGATGTTCGAGACCGGCTTCTCGACATTTCAAATATCAAAACAGAGCTCAAGTAAAGACTCATTTTAAAACTATCCACTGCATTCAAAGATTGAAACTAACCTGTGAGAGGTCAAATCTAACTGGAACTTCTCAATGGGTTCAACAATGTTATTACAACGTGCGTGTGTTTTCTGTGTTTCTAAGCAAACGGAATCCCCCGCAAATCTTCCCGAGCAAGGAGAGAACAAGTTGCACGCTGTTTTACAAGAGGGGAGATAAATCTGTCAGGAGTGTCAAGCAGCAGGCGTCAAGGCAGCCAAAAGCAGACTCCTGCGAGCTGGCCAGATTCTTGTGGCATCCGATGGCAGAAAATGCCAAACAATCGCACAATAACACTCACAAACAGACACACACGCACACGCGCGCGCACACACACACACACACACACACACACACACACACACGCATACGCTTGCTTGGCTCAGGGACAGCAGCCAAAACCAGTCAGTTCTTTGGCTGAGGCAGAGCGGGCCAATTCCTCCCCTTGTAGACAATGTTGTGTTTTAATTAATTTTCAAGTGACTGAAAAGCACATCACTTGTCTCAAGATTTCAGTAAGAATCAACCTCACGTTGTTTCTCACATTACACTTTGAACTTTTTTTAAGACAATGTCTTTCCGGGACAACATGCTACCGGATTACAAACATGTTGCCCTGGTAGTTCTCTGGCAATCAAACCTGACTATTATCATTTTTATGAGGACTTTTTTTATTGGCTCTTGTATGACAGAAATAACTCTGCAGATGGTTAAGAAATTGCCAGAAAGAAAGTGTGGTAGTGCAGTATTCATTTTATAGATTTGGATACTGTTCTTGTATTTGTTCTCGTAGATGAGGCATGAAATACAACCACTGAAGTGATTGGTGACAAATCCTAATTTTCATGTTCTCAACTACCATGTTGTGATTCGCTTTTAAAGTGGTGCATTTAACACGCCAAATAAGATATAAATCACGTCCCTGTCATTTTCGGAGTTACCATCGTAGAAATGTTGCTGGACACTTGGTGGGGATATTGTTCCGTTTTCCAGGCCTTGTTAACTTCTTGTTTCTCTCACTCAATGGATTTCCTCCCAAAAACGCACACAATGGCGCGCCCGCAGCTGTAAAGAAGGATTTACGGGGGCCGCCTGTCCTCCCAGCAGTAGGCTGATTGGAGGGGCCGGCTGTGTTTGTTAAGGTAATGGGCCCTAGGTGAGCTAATTCACAGGGTACACGCTCCGCGCTCTGGCACCTCGATTGGGTGGGGTGAGGGGGGGTTGGTGGCCCAAGCTCTCCCCCGAATCTCCTCGGCCGTGCTCCGTCTACTTCGGCTCCACCTGAAAGTGATTAACCGGGGCCAGCCATGAGCAAACAAGCCCCATATGGAGTGTCTATAGGCTGGAGCTTTGGGAGCCTTCCTCCACCTCTTTGCAGAAAAGAGGCCTGAGCAAACATGGCTAATGAAGTCTTAACAAGCAGCCCCCGGGTTAGTGTGAGCCCTCTAAATGCCACCGAGGCTTTCGGAATTGTGTCCGGCAGATTGGCTAAATCTCCTCCAAGCTTTCCCTTTACAAGATAAAGTTGCATTAGCATATCTCCGTCTCGCCATCTCATATAGTCTTGGAACTGGGAAGCGGTCACACTTGATGGGCTTCCTCTCGGAGCACTTGATTATGTCGGGTAGAATTGGCGTTTAAATGGAACACATTAACTTGAGTTCCTGATGTTCATTGAGGATTTTATTCATTGGTCACGCATCCTTCTCAAAGCTTTGGTGTGCGCTCATATTCTCTCACAGCGTGAGGCCAGCGCGAGATAAGCAGATAGCATATCGTCATTGCGCTGCTCTGACTTTTTTTTTTCTCTCTCTACTTCAACACATCATGAGAGATTTCACAGCATTCATTGCATGCACAAACAAGCACTCGTCCATAGAGCCTGCTGAACTCTTGTCTGGCAGCCAATAACGGCGCTCTCGGCTCATTTAATCAAGCTGCGCTGTCCGTGCAAGCTCAACTCGGGGCTATTGCTTTCATTCGGCGGGTCCAGGCTGTAAAAATAGCTACCTCACATCATAAAGATCGGGCTGCAAACCAAACATAATATCAGCAATTTGGACTCGGCACACTGGCCCGCGCACACAATGTGGCACTATGTTCGGATGGGGATAGAGGAAGATGCCTGTTGTGCTTGACCGTAACTTGGCCTGCGGGAAACTTAACATTACATCCAGTATAACGCGCGTCCTTGGCGAAATTCCATTCCTATGTGTGCAAAAAACACCTGGATGTATACAGAAGTTGGAATATGCCATTGCCCAGCACAAACCAAGACAATGGAGGAGTAGATATTTGTGCATGAAATACTTCTAGGCCACCGAGATAAAACGATCAAATGCAAAACAGTAAGAAAATTGTCTCATGAGCCATTTGCAATCTCAAAATGTCATATGTCGGGACCGTCACAAAACCGAGGAGCCCAGTGGCATTTTTTGCACACACCCAGAAGAAGACAAATAAAAATCAAAGCTTTCTGAAAAAAAAAAAAAACACTTTGAACGATCTTCATGCATGATGTCAAGCAACATGTCGGCATACCTCAGAGCCGGCCCATGTTTTGCTCTTTGTTGTGTTTTGCGTATTCCATAAGAAGTACCGACATGAACGAGGCTTGTTCGGGCTGGAGAATGCGAGAAAAGAAAAGGAATATATTCTGTAAGTTACAAGAAATAAATGGACTCACATTCAAAGTCAATGAGTGTTTTTTTTATATTAAAAAAAAAACAACAACTTTGGGCTGACTACCAAGAAGAAATGGTACTTCATATTCCCTGTGGAGATAATAAAGGTGTCACTGTATTGAGCAATGTTGTGCGTTGAAATATTAAATGTGATTGTGAGCACAACGGTTCTTCCATCATTTAGGAAGTACGGAAATAACGCCACCTGAGCAATATTTTGCACATACGTTTGTCATGTTCTGTCTTGAGCGTGTTCCAGCTGCAGCCGCAGTGGAGGGCGTTTCCCTCCAGCAGGTACACCTGCGCCGTATTTCCTCATCAAGCCTGGCAAGGTATTTAAGGACTCTGCTACACCTGGTTGAATCCTCCTTGCTGTCACATTGTTTTGAGTCACTGCCATGAGTAGTTTGTAAAACTGTAATGAGTGTTTGTTTGTGTTTGTTACTTTGGTTTCATGGTGTTTTTATTTGTTGTGGATTTAATGTCTCCATTGTTTTGTGAATACATCTTGCTCAGTCCACCCTGCTTCTCCTGCCTGCCTGCGTTTTGGGTCCTCTAAGATGCAAAACGTGACATTATGCTGACAGAAAGAGCTGTTGCTCTAATTAGTAAATGTCAAGTGTATAATACAATTAAAAACAGTTGGGATTTATGTTTAAATAAAGGTTCTGCATGCATAATCGTATGAAACATCACGCAAGCAATTCGATTTTTAAAGATCATGTTTTACTTATCTGCAAGCCGATGTAATAAAATTACTGCGTTTCTCACATGCCTTAGAACCAAAGAGAAAAAAAGACGCCATTGTGGAAGAACATACTGTATCGTAAAACTAGCCTACTTTTGCACTGGACCTCATGAGTTTTATGATCACCTAACATTCTAGATCTAGAGTCAACTTTTTCATTGTTTTCAGGAAAACGGACTGAGCTCTCGCACAGCAGAGATAGCAAGATAACAGCAGGTGATGAAATCAGACTGTTTAAGTGACGACGACAGAAATAACACCGAGTAGATATTTGTGCAACAGAGAGATCTTCAGTCACACGCACTTAGCGCGTTAACACAGACCTGAGTTGCTCAGTGTCAGGTTGCTCTGTCGCTTGCTCTCTGCCGCGTGCAATTACGCCTCCTGCGGAGCTCTGTGCAAGCATTAAATGAAACTTTAGCACCTCATTTGAAAAATAAAAAAGCTTTTCTTATGGACAGACAAAACCCTGGGTAGTCTTAGCAAGCGCAAATTAACCAATTTAGCAAACTGGCCTTTCGCTCGCACTCACGCACGGGGGTGGGGGCAATGATACAAATTTTAACACAAATTGACTTTTCACGTAAATACAAAATGACACAGAACTACATCATTTTAAAATCATCAATGAGATGAGTAAAAAATGTGAATATGGATTATTATGCTATATTATGCTATATTTTATATTGCACTTATATTGAACTATTTTGTGCATTGAAACATTTTCTGCCCGCCCCCCTCCTCGCCCCCAATTTTGCTGCTGTAGACTGCAAATTTCCCTAGTGTGGGACAAATAAAGGTTATCTTATCTTATCTTTATCTTATGGTTATTGTTTGTAGTACCGATGAACTGCATAAAAAGTGTTGTTTCGGGTACTTTGTGACCTGTTTTCATGAACACTTATGCGTCGATTAATAACGTGGCATTGTTGTCTTTGTAAAGCAAAATGTCAACAACAGCTAAGAAGATTGTGAGCATCATGTTATTAGTGGCGAGTGTCAACAAAGTAAAATCAAAACATCCTTGAATGTCTTCACCTTGACCCCGCCCTTGCCGCGTTGTGATTGGAGCAGCTCTCTTAGGGGCGTGACCCGCCAGCCTCCTGTGTATATATGCACCACTTGATCGCCTCGCCGCTGATTTACATGAGAACCAATAACACAGGAGTAACAAACGCGCTGAATGCGTTTCTGTTCGCACAGGACAAGCGAAGACGCACGTTTTTCTGACAGCAGAGGATTTGCGTGTCTTTTTTAAAACTGACTGGTGAAAGGGTTGTGACAGCGCTTAAAAAAAAAAGAAGACGGTGGATTCTCCTCTCAGCCATCTTGACTGCTGCTGCTCGCCGCACTGAAGGCTCGTCTTCTCCTGCTACATTCAAAGTAAACACAGCCGTGCCGGCCACTCGCAACTCCATGCAAGCTCCACGGAGACGCGAGATGGGCTCGCCGCGTGAAATCTGACCGGACTGAAGGCGGGCGGTGGGGGGATTTACGGCAGTATTTGGATCAGACAAGGCAAAGGGAGCCGAGGCGCGCAACCGCTTGGAGAGATGGAGCCCGACCTGTTTGGGATTTACCTGCTCCTCTCTCTCGCCCTCCTGCCCAGATCCAGCGGCACCACCGCGAAGGAGATCACCTGCCAGGAAATAGCCGTGCCCCTATGTAAAGGTATCGGCTACAATTACACCTACATGCCCAACCAATTCAACCACGACACGCAGGACGAAGCGGGACTGGAAGTCCATCAGTTCTGGCCTCTGGTGGAGATCCAGTGCTCGCCCGATCTCAAGTTCTTCCTGTGCAGCATGTACACGCCGATCTGCCTGGAGGACTACAAAAAGCCGCTGCCGCCATGCAGGAGCGTGTGTGAGAGAGCCCGTGCCGGCTGCGCGCCCCTCATGAGGCAGTATGGCTTTCCATGGCCGGACCGCATGAAATGTGATCTGCTGCCGGTGCTGGGCAACCCCGACACGCTTTGCATGGACTATAACAGAACAGACTCGACCACCGTGTCGCCCGTCCTCCCCAAGCCCACCAACCATCCCGCGAAGGGCTTCAACCCACCCAAAATGAAGCCGGGTAGACCGAGCCCACCTCGGAAGTACAAGCCGGCCGCGGGCGCCTGCGAGGCGGGTTGCAAATGCTTGGAGCCAATGGTGCCGGTCAACACGGAGCGCCACCCGCTGTACAACCGCGTGAAAACGGGCCAGATAACCAACTGTGCCATGCCTTGCCACAGTCCCTATTTTACCCACGACGAGAGGGCTTTCACAGCCTTCTGGATCGGGCTGTGGTCCGTGCTGTGCTTCGTGTCAACTTCTGCCACGGTCGCCACCTTCCTCATAGACATGGAGCGCTTCAAGTATCCGGAGAGGCCCATCATCTTCCTCTCCGCCTGCTACATGTTTGTGTCCGTCGGCTACATCGTCAGGCTCATCGCCGGGCACGAGAAGGTGGCCTGCAGCAGGGACTTGGACGTGGAGCACATCCATTACGAGACCACGGGACCCGCACTGTGCACGGTGGTCTTCCTCCTTATTTACTTCTTCGGCATGGCCAGCTCCATCTGGTGGGTCATCTTGTCGCTGACTTGGTTCCTGGCAGCTGGGATGAAGTGGGGCAATGAAGCCATCGCCAGTTATTCCCAGTACTTCCATTTGGCAGCGTGGCTCATCCCCAGCATGAAGTCAATAGCGGTCCTGGCTCTGAGTTCCGTGGACGGGGACTCTGTGGCCGGGATCTGCTACGTGGGCAACCAGAACCTTGACAACCTGCGTGGCTTTGTCCTCGCCCCTCTGGTGATTTATTTATTCATTGGTACCATGTTCCTTTTGGCTGGATTTGTGTCCTTGTTCAGGATCCGCAATGTCATTAAGCAAGGTGGCACCAAGACTGACAAACTGGAAAGGCTCATGATCAGAATCGGGGTCTTCACGGTGCTGTACACGGTTCCGGCCACCATCATCGTGGCGTGTTACTTCTACGAGCAGCACAATAGGCAGAACTGGGAAGTAACCCACAACTGCTCCAACTGTTTACACGAGAAGGACCGCAGCCGGCCGGACTACGCCGTTTTCATGTTAAAGTACTTCATGTGCCTTCTGGTGGGCATCACGTCCGGAGTGTGGATCTGGTCGGGCAAGACTTTGGACTCGTGGAGGACTTTCTGCACCAGGTGCTGTTGGGGTAGCAAGGCCACCAGCGGCTCCATGTACAGCGACGTGAGCACGGGCCTGACGTGGAGGTCAGGCACGGCCAGTTCCGTGTCTTGCCCCAAGCAGATGCCATTGTCGCAGGTTTGAATCAAACCAAAACAAAAGCGGCTTATGGAGGACTGCTAATTGTTTGGGAGATAACCCATCACACCCTGTCTTAAGCAATTTGCATTGTAATGAACTGCTGCTGAGGTGCTGCCCTCCTTTCCTCCCCAAACTGCGGGGAGAACGTTGAGACAATGTCCAGGCATTCACACAGGTTTAATTCCTCCATTCTTCCCTGTTGATAGGAATTAGAGGCTCATCTCCAATTTCGGGGGCATTACTTCTTGTAGCCAGTTCTTAACAAACTTCGTACAAAAGCGTCTTTTATGAACATCTTTTTTTCTACCTATCTCGTGCCAGATAATGTCGAAATGTCAATCATGTCAAATATGGTTTAAATTAAGCCTTAATAGTGCCCCGGGTGTTTTTTTATTTTTTTGTTGTTTTTTGAACGGGTCATACATTTTGTAAGTTCAAAAATGTATTTATATATTGTAAAGCTCGTGTACATTTGTGTATAAAAAAGAAAAGTTTATAGCTATTGTACATTTGTAAAAAGTGCAGATGTCTTTTTTTGCGGGAGAGCAAAAAAAAAAAAAGACATTTATTTTGACAATAAAACATTTGATAAATTTAAACCTTTGGGGTTTTTTTCCCCCCCCCGTGTGTGTCTATGTGTGTCTGTCTTGCCGAGCAGGCGTGTTTTGTGGTCATCGTTTTTAAGGACGACAGCTTTTCAGGGTCTCCAGCGAAAGAGGGGAAGCCGTCAGAAAGTGGTCATTAGAGGCAGGGGTTGAGTTGGAGCATCTCCATGATTGTTAAAGTCCTCTTCACATGCCTGCAGAAGCCTGCTTTCTTAATTTGGTAAAAGGGGGACCGGCTGAATGCAGTCTAAATGCAGGGAAAGGAGGCTTTTCATCTGCACAAACTTTGATCTTTCTTTTCGAACAGCGCCGAATAAAGGTGGTGTGTGTTAGGAGTGTCCGTCTGATGTGCCAAGGTTCCCCTAAACGTCCCCATTTGGAGTCTTTGATGGGCATTCGACAATTGAAAGCGCATTTTAGATCCTTTGCTTCTTGGGCGATCGTCAGGACTGAAACCTGCCAGTGCCCTTGGATCTTGTGTGTGTGTGTTTTTTTTCCCTCCTCTTTTTTTCTGCGAGTCTGAATTGAAACATCTCTCCATCGGGGCTCAAGCTGTGTCAGCGAGTGCAGGGGCCTTGACATGAATGATTGTGAAATTGCAAAGAAAGAGCCACAGGTGGTCTGTTCACATGTTCTCACATCTTAGGAGTGTTTAATTGAGGTCTTTTTTTTTCGCAACAAATGCGTCCTGTTTTGGTCTTAAGTCTTCAAGCCTCTATAGGACGTTATACTGTAACGGTTTAGAAATGCATTTGATTAGCTAGTCAATAGTGACAATGTGTTTTTCAGGGAGGTGGGGGAGCAAAAACAAAAACATCATATGCTGTTAGTATATGTGTGAAAAATATGGACTGGAAAGACATTTTAAGTTGCAACGTTTAGGCTTCCACCAAAATACATTTTCCATCCACCTTGCGCATTGTTTATTCGGGCTTTTACCTCCAACCGCTCAGGCAAACAAAGCGCCAGCTACTAGTGCCACCTAGCGGTCAAAGAGCGTTTGTACAGCTTGAATTCTGCTGTGAAACGTGACATTCATTTGCAAACAGTAGCCTCATGGTCATAAATCATCTGCCCACCACAGAAGCATGCGTCGTCTTGCGGTTGCACATACAACTGTGATTAACAAGAAAGTGAGCTGCTTGCACTGCTTTGACAAGCCTTGTAGGAGTAGTTTGCAAGTGAAAGTTCCCGCGACTGTCTCTGAGGTGCATGACACAGTCCAAACTTGGTAGGGTCACGGTGGCAGGTCAAATCTCCTATTTTTATGTTTCTACCACATTGCTTAATGCATTATCTTGACCAATATTTTTTATATTCTGTAATTGATGAATTATACCATTTCATTTCATTTTTTTTAGTGTTGTGTTTTAATCTGAGCGGGAAAATTCACTCCATGTTCTTATCGCATGCATTATTCCACATATTTTTGCTTAGGCATCTGTTTCCTGGGAGCCACATTGGCCAAAATTGCAAACGAAAATACAAATTTAATGTCAAACAGTTTTAATATATCTCGACATTTGGTTTTGAAAGGCCAGATTACATTTGAGCACAGAGTACGTAAAGCCACAGTTTCCGTGGGTGTATTCTTACCCTAAATCAAACACATTTCTGCGACCTCTGAGTCGGCTGACCTTTCGAGATTAATGTTGGAACTTCCTGACCTCCAAACTCAGGCATTTATTCCCAGTTGACTGTTTGAAACACCAGATGTTTGAAAAATAAAGAGAGCGACTGCAGGGCGGTCAAGGGGTGTCACTGAAACTTTCATGTTTTGGCCAACATTTTGTTTTTCTACGGCGGACAGGTATTTGGTAAAAAAACATTTATTGTATTTGTGAACGGTCCTGACTTGCCTCAAGTACCTCAAAGATGTCAAGAAGTAGAAGATGTGAATGAATCAAAGTGCCATTTGTTGACATATTTACTGATATCAAATTTTATTAGTCGTAGTTCCCAAAACTGTCCACTTGAGGGCGCCAATGCTACTGAACGATCCCGGTACGTGCATGCTTATCATGGTAAAACCAATGCCGAAGTCCACTTCTGGAAAATGAAAGGGCCATCCTATTGTGATGCTTGTGGTCCCGACACAAGAAGGTGCGGCCTAGCCACACCTGCGGTGATCTGAAGAAAACAACCCCTTGTCCACCCCCGTCCCGCGTGAGTCAAAAGGCCGAGCATTGTCAAGATAGATGAGATCGGGGAAGCCCGAAGCTTTCTTTTGTCATCACTTTCCAAAAGAGAACAAAGATCAGGAGGTATCATCTTACACAAAGACGACTCTCCAGGCTGAATGAAACGCGTGCAAGCAGCTGATTTACCACGGGAGCCTCCGCCCACGTCGGCAGAAAGCAAATGAGACTGCCAAACTCTCGGCTCACTTCAGCCGAGCTGACTTGAAGCATTCTGTGGGACTGTGTGCGGGTTTGACCCGAAAAATCCGTGCTTTGATCAAAGTGAAACCGTAGCAGACATCCCAGAGGGCAACAGGCAATCGTGGTCCTTTTGCTGGGCTCCATGTCCAGTAATGTTGCTCCACTAAAGCTTGCTAGGCCCTGAAATAGAGTGACAAGCTGTCTCCATAAAAACAGGAACTTAAGGGGGTGCATAGTTACTTTGTGATCGTGGTGTCCTTCAACTTCTGATCAACCGTGCTACTCTAATTGGTATCCGAATATAATGCAGTGGATCTGTTGACTTGCAAATGTATTTCATTCTGTGACCAAGCGCATACTCAGATATTAACCCCCCCCCCCCCCCTCCACCCGTTTACATTTTTTTTTGCACATATCTAACACTTGCTCGTAGCTGAAGTAAGTCCATAAGTTACCGCTGTAAGCGTCAAACAGCCAACCCAGCGCTGGGCGCAAAAGCTCCTGATGTGAACTTTGACCTCGAGCATAAGCGGCGCCCCCAAGGTGGAATCACAGGGCGAGGGCATACAGGGCGGGTCATGGCCTCTTTTCTACTCAGTGTGGTCGGGAGTGGTGGAAACAGGTGAGCTGTGCTTTTAGACGAGCCCAAGGACGAAGAGCGCCCCACCCAATGAGGCTTAAGGCACGCACATCTTCACTTCCACGACTCGGGGGAGTTATTCCTGACTCATGATATTGTTGCTTTGCATCAAAGGGTACAAAACGCAAGCCCCCGCAGAGTAGGCAACACGATCCGTCGGCGGTGTGTTGATGAGCCACGAGTGACGTGCGGCGAGGTAGAACGGCCAGCGATCCAACAGTTGTTGCCACTATGTAAAGCTGGCTCTCAAGTTGCTCTCACATCTTATTTGCTCCGTGTCATCTTGCATAACAACCCTGCAAATAACGAAGAAAAAAAAAAAAAAAAGTCACACCCACTCGGATCTTTTCTCCTGGCCGTCATCGTTTGATCGGTCCGCACCATTGGCCGGCTCCGCCAAAGTGTACTGACCAATCCTATCCACGGCGGTTCCTGTCGTCATGGGCTCATCTCTCTTGGGTCTCGGTGACAGCGCCGGGTGAAGACCAAGGTCCCGCCTGGGAGGTGGTGGAGGTTTGAGCCTGCTATGTTTACTAACACAAATGGCTTTAGGGGTCCCCGTCGGTTCAAAGGAAAAGAGAGCCAGCTCCTCACCTTCCTTCTCAAGAGTTTCCGAAAAAGGACATCCATTGTTTCTGTTGGTGTTGCAGCCCAAAGGTTCCAAAGGGCGAGGGGCTGAGGTTGCATCCTGCATTATTCCGACTGCCTTCCCTTTGCAAGAACTCCGGCTGCCTCGCCTCTTGCGGAAACTCCCTCTTGGACCAGCCTCGGTTTCCGGAGTTTGACATCCCATGGAAGAATTGGGATCGGGGGTCCCCAGGAAATGGCGCTCATCCTCATAAACACATTCCATCAACCTTCTTTTACTCTTTTGCCTCATGGAGCGCTTGATTGCACCAAAAAAATCCAGGGCGTTTAGGAAAAGGGACAGGGCGGACACGCCAAGCATAAAGTTGAGCATCAGCGTCTTCTCGGTGGGTCTTGAGATGTAGCAGTCCACCTGGGTGGTGCATGGAGGGTGTTGGCATAGAAACCTCCTCGGGATGGAGAACCCAAACATATAGTAGTGTGCCGCCCCAAATCCTGCCTCCAGCAAAGTCCGGAACATCAACTGAAATATGTAGGCGCCCGTGAAGCATCGGACCAACTCTCGCTTTTTCCCCCCCGAGGTCTTGACGGACAGCTCTTGCCGGGTCTTGTGCAGTTGCGCGGTTTGACCAGGACCCAAGGAGCTCGGGGCTACAGCCAAGCCATTTGACACCTTATGTGTCACATAGATTGCAAAGATGATGGAGGGCAGACTTAAGGTGACGAGTTGCACGAGCCAGAAGCGGAAAAGGGAGATCGGGGAAAATATATCGTAGCACACATTGGCGCAGCCCGGTTGAATAGTGTTGCATACAAAGCGCTCCTCTTCGTCCTGGTAGAGAGGGTAACCAGCCAGGAGGAGGATGAGGCCGCGGAGGAAGATCATCAGGACCAGCCACACTTTTCCTGAATTAAAAGCATGTCAGGATTAGAAGCGCGTTGAACTTCCATCAAAAAAAAAAAAAAATCATCATCAACATTCACTCACCTATCAAGGTGACACTTTGATTGACAGAAATAAAGATGATTTCTGATGGACTGGATCCCGCCATGTTCCGTTCGCCCAGAGTCATTCTTTCAGCATCCAAAGTTTTGGGCCTCTCCCCTTAACTCTCCTTGCGGTACCTCAGCATTTTGTCTTCTCTTAGACCTGCAATAACCTCACGAACACTCGGTTGGACATACCCAACAGTTTTGTGAGCTCCAATCCAACATGATCCCCTTTTTGAGTTTCCCCAAAATTAACGGAAGTTGAAAGCACAGGGGAAATGCTCCCGAACTTCCTCGCCCTGAGTCCCCCGGCAGACAACTGAAGACGGCAGCCAGCGAGCCCCATTGTGGATCTATTCTTAACACGCTTGCAAAGGCACGTCGCTGTCCTGCATGGCATTGCAGAGATATTTTGGGGACGCAGGACGTCCTTACAGGAAAGACGAGCGACCTCCGGGGTTACGAGTTCTAAATTCAAACAAAATTTCAAGCAGGGCCAAACGAGCAAAAGCATTAAAAAAAAAAAATGCAACCACTTTGCTACCGCAGCATGAAAAATAATTGATGATCTTCAGGACTGGCTTTAACAATGGGTAAGCATATTGTTAAGTTTTTGGAGAATGCAAGTCGCTTTGAATTTTGGTAAAAACAAACAAAAAGTTTTATATTCAAATCAAGAAGGAAAAACTCGAACCAAAAAAGGAACAACCTCTACGAGGTGCTGTAGTCAGATTGCCCACCTGTTCTTGGCAGCTGTTCCCCCATTTTGCTTCTGGGTCACTTGAAACATTCGATTCGGCTGTGTGAACATATGATTGGGCGATACAATCGTGATATAAAGAATCTCCAAAATACAACAACACCTTTCAACACTTGCACTGTGAAATGTCGTCTTTCTTCCTCCAAGGCCAACTTGAACCGCCTTTGGGCCTCCGGCACTTTGGTTCCATTTCTTTCCCTTCTGGCACCTGCTGGTCAGAGCCAGAAATAACAAGGACCTGATTTGGGACCAGACAGTCAATTGTGGCAGAACGATCTCAAAGATTGTTAACAGCTTTCATAGGTTTTTTTTTAATTCAACTAAAGGTTACACAATTAATTATACAATTAATTTGGATTCTACATCTTTGGCCCAAATTTGTGTGAAATTGCGAGCAAGCAAGCCAAGTGAAGGAAAAATATGGAGATCATAATTCTTTCATGCTATGTGCAAGCCATCTCTAAAAATAGTCGTTAACTGCCTGCACACTGCAGTCACATCTTGATGTTGAAAGCATGTTTCAGAAAAAAAAAAAAAGTTAATGGAAACAGATTCATCTCATATTGTTGTTTTTATAACGATATATATATTTTTTAATATAAATTCCATTTACAATACAATGCAGTGAAGCACCCGGCAAGATGTTTCAACTTCCAGATCACAATTTGCCAGTGTGGCCGTCCAAATAACATGAGCTTCTTCATTTCAAGAAAATAGGACACAATCGTCCCAGACTCGCTTTAAAAAAAAAAAAATCGGATCAAATCATTGACTGTGTGCCTATAACTGTTATTGCCCTAGGTACCACGTATTAACACGACAACTTTCGGTGAGTAGAAAACACTGTAATAAGAAACAAGACAAACGTTTTTTGACGGCGGCTCCCATTGAGATCGTTTTATCTCCAGGTTCTTTGAATGATTTGTCGCCATTGCGGCCCGCCTCGCGTACAGTAGAAACGGATCCAATATAAATATTCTAACGGTACGACCGCAGATGTTTATGCACACTGGCACCGCTATGTACACGATTATAAAGACAACTTAGCAAAACGTATACAATCTGTGCGTGAACAGTGTTAAGATAATGATCACATTGAATAATACTAGTCATTCAGCTCGTCTCCAGAACACAAAACTACCCTGAAGAGACATGTTTTTAGTAGCTTCTGAATACAGAGTGTTCACTTGTGCTGTTTAGTCATGAGCAGGAAGAACCATACAAAATGGCGTGGGGGATCAAAAGGTCTTTCGTTAGTGATTTGTTCTGTTCATCAGTGGTAAGGAGTTGGAAGTCGGTTCTTACAGGCACCACAGGCTAGGACAATGGCAGTGAAGAAAGGACGTCGTCATCTTGGACTTAGAAGTGGATGACAGCGTGCCCCCCACCCTCCACGCATGCTTTATTCGAACCTGATCGCACCAATGCGGCGATGCATGAATATTGCTTGAAGTCAATGTCCGAGTTGGATCAGAAGAAGCTTCGCCAGTCCTGTCAAAAGTGTCAAACGCTGATTTTCGTTGACGCCGTTGGCTCACAAAGCAGGAATGCCAGGCGGAAGGCTGCTTGCTAAATCAACCCCGTGTAAAATACATATATCCATGAACAGGTGCTGATATGCAGAATGGAATGTACACAAGAGTTGTGTCGTATTGAAATGGGAATGGGCAGAAACGCGATTCAAAACAAAACAGGCGAAACTGGAAGAGAGCTTGAATTTAAAACTGTCAATGGGCTCTTTAAAAATAAGCCGCGAAACGGAGGAAGAGGTTGAAAATGACAGGAATGCAGCCACGCTGCTACTTGATCTCCCGCCGCGTCCCATTTCAACTTCACTTCTGCACTTCTTCATTTTGTTGCGCTCACACACACACTTCAGTTCCGGTTCCACTCCGGGTCAGTGCATTGTTATGTACAACAACTGGAGAGGTGCAATCTTGCTTGGTAAAAGTGCCAGATTGTGTTTGCGTGTCTCATCGGGGAGACAGAGCCCACATATCCACAGGACAGCTGCCCGCCTTCGTTTGCCTGCTGAGCAGGCAGAGTCAGCTGACAGGTTCCACTTTCTGGGTGCTGCTGGCGGCCACATCGTTAGGAAATGATGGCCGGACACCAGCGCACAACCGACAGGTTGTCTGCACTCGCTGACCGCTTCTTTGCTAGCTTCTTCAGGTCCTTGTATTTGTCATCGCACAACCTGGATATAGCCTGGAGGTAAAAATAAAATAACAATAATAATAATGAGAGGCAGAGGTGAAGACGACGCACGTTGTCACATTCAAAAGTGCAAAGTATCCTGACTCGGTCTCAGAAACACGTCAAACTCGAGGCTACATCATAGCAAATTATTCGACTATTGCTAACCTCTAGTTTCTGGGCCTTGTCTCTGCTCAGGGCCTCGAGAGGGAAGCTGAGGTTGTTGGCCTCTGCCAGGGAACGCAGGTCAAAGTAATACTTGGCGTAGACACTGGACGGCACGTTGATGTTGAATTGCAGCAGCTCCAGAAACTGCCGCTCCAACTCGTTCCTTGTTTGGATAAAGAGAGCCCGTGAGTTAACACGGCTCATCGACTCAAAACAAACACGTCCACTTGCTTCGGTTCCGTCATTTCAAATTGTATTGCTCGATGCATTTCAGTTTTATTTTTCAGAGGACTTTGTCTGCCGCCCGCGCTCATTTCCAGGTGGACGGCAACACGCAGGCTAAAGTTAGCCTCGGTGACAACCGAATTCTGCCTAACATTTCGAACTGTGGCAATCGTCACAAAGATACACACAGATGCGCTTGTCTGGCTCAACTCCCAGGCGGATTGCCCAAACAGGTGGCTTACAGTCATGGCTGAGGGATTTCTGAGGCCAAGGACAGGATCGCACAACTAACGGTGGGACGAGAATGACTACGGCAGGGGTTGGAGGTCAAGCGGTGGCAACAGTGTTGTGTTCCTTCTCAGAATAAACACAGACAAGATTGCCTCCGATAAAGACAGAAAGGGAAAACCGGTCATGTTTGTGCTGAAAGGGCAAAGCCATGCCAGCCCCGATTTCGAGTTTCAATCCACAATTGGGAATTCCGGTAAAGCCACTTTCCAACTAAAATAAATACAGAAAAAAAATGAGGTGAAATGTTTTCATATCACTCACATGTCCTCCACAGTGATATCCTTGAGAATTTGGCAGTAGTCGACATTCCACACCGCCTGGTCATCCCAAACTTTGGATGCCAGAAGGATGGCTCCTAAAACGATGCGCTTCCAGTTGGCGGGGCAAATGTCAATCTCGGCATAGGTCAGGAGCCTCTCTAAATACACCTTTTGACAAAGAGAATGATGAATACTGATTAGTGCATAGTTCTTTTTAGCCAGATTATTTGGAGAAAAAAAAGACACACTTATTAATTATATCACCCTTAACTTTCAATTTTGAAACACTTTTGTGCTGCAAGGAGCAGTTTTGTGAAACGTGTTGAGGTAGTGCCATTTTTTTTCGGCATATGTGCCATAATAATGGCGTTGCTGAAATGTATCGTCCAATTCAACTGTGGTGCCTTATTTTTTTTACGACATCCTATTATAAGTGTAACATTATCTTTATGTGTTTTGCAGATGAACCATGCCACAGCCGACCAATGGAATCTTATGTGTGTACACTTAAAAAAAAGACAGTACAGTGAAACTCCTCTACAACGAAATCATGTTTGCAGCAAGACATTTTTCACAACAGGGGGGTTTTCACTGTTGCAAATTTGAAACAGGAAAGAGGGAATGGTGTTAATGCATGAAGATTTTTTTCACACTCGGGGGTATTTTCACCCATGTAGATTTCGTTGTCGAGGAGTTTCACCGTATATTGAAATAACGAATACAATAGCAGACTACATTATGAGGTACAAAAGCAGCACCCAAAAACTGCCCCCAGCGCTAAACATACACACGTTGACAAGTGCGCACACTCACCAATGTGACAATGGCACATTCGGCAGTGAGCTGCGCGGCGCTGAACAGCGTCCTTACGAAGCGATAAATCTGCTTTTGCTCAGGGTCGTGCTTATCGTAGTCCGGAGGAACTTCCGACTTCTGCGGTGACGATATGATGCACAGAGCACCAGACATGGTGGTTAGGTCAATAATAATTCAAATAATAATAATAAGACTCGGAATGGCACGCAATCGACTGTTAATACAGCTTTCGCAAAACACAAGCATCCCGTACATGCAATGACTCCCTTACCGACAACGGGTGCAGCTTCTCATCGAATATGTCTAATAACATTCTCCCGTCGACCTCTCTGGAATAACAGACAGCAAGACACATCAAAGTGCATTTCACATTTGCCCGGGACACGACGACCACTTCAATAATGCATGAGCGGACCGTTTCAATGGATTGCTTTTTGCGGAACACAAAAAAAATATCAATTGATTCAAAACTGCGCACCAAGCAACAAAAAGGAAAGAGACAGAATTACCGGCCGGTGCAAATATGTTCTTACCTGTTTCTTATGTGATAGAATATCGCAAGGGCAACACTGGTAAAACACGAAAACAAAAGATTATTAACTTACTGTCTATTGCACATACGGATGCGGTTTGGGAAAAACAAGTACGGGAAGAAAATGGAGTTACCATTTAATGGTGTATTTGAGGTTGGGTTGACTGACAGTGCTGTCGTCAAGGAATATGGTCGAGCAGGAGCTGTACTTCCTTCTCACTGGGCCTGAATGATGCTGGAGTGGGGACACAAAAGTAAAGGTATGTCTGCGACACTCCATTTTTGTCTTTTTGGACCAGCCGAAATGCGCGATAACAACGATGGAGGTTTTTAAAATACAGTTTAGAAGTGATGGAATTGTCGATGTACAGCTTTGTAATGGCACCAAATTGTCAGTTTACATGAGCACATGAGCACATACATCACACTGTCATCCGAAAAATGGAGACGCAACAGCACAATGGATGTTGGACATTATTTTGGATTTTTTTTTTTTTACCTTGCTCTCCGAAATGTGTGTGAACTTGCAAAAACAAATCAGAGACAGCAATCACCTGCGAGTTTAATTATTTCATAGCAAAAGATCTCCTTGGAGGGAGAAATTCAGAAAAAAATGCTCCCTTGAGTTTTGTCACGATACTCACATGATTGATGTAAAGGCTCTTCCTCTTTTCTCGAACTGAAAGGAAAGATACAGAAGCAGTTGAGAGATCGCCTCAAAGCAGTACACAGACTAGCCGACAGGTGTCAGGATTGATCCAAGGTTTCGCAAACAAATGCTGGCACAGCGTGTCGTAGCCAAGACTACAATAAACAATGCACGCTGTCTTATAATAGAAAAAAAAAAGGCTGGACTTTTTCTCTTGACAAAAGTTAAATGGTTTTGTTTTTCTGCTTTATCGAAATTAAAACAAATATATATGTAGGAAGACAGCTGCACACACACACATTGTTTATCCTTCATCAGCTGAATCCCAGTGCTGAGATGCAACTGAGCTCATAAAATTACTGAAAACAAACGTTCAATGAAATAAATACATTAACTTAATTAGAGGTTGAAGTATGTTTCATATGTGTTGAAAATAATCATACAATTTGCATCTTCTTTACTTTTCTTCCTCATGATTGATTTTCTGATTCAAAATGAGTGGTACAGTGTTTTCGGATCCTAAAACGAAGTCACAAGGGCAACAGCATACGATTAAGTGCAATGATATCAAGTAAGAAAGTACCAATGATCACTTTGGTGAGCAAAACTTTTTTTTGGGTGGTATCTCTGCAACCCTCTCCACCATAGACCAAACATGCACACGGTTACAAAACAGATACGCAAATGTACTGCAAAGCCACACCATCAAGATTAAAAAAAAAAAAAACAGCGACACGTTGCATGACGAGCACAAAGTGCAGTTTGCGGCAACAGGTGAAGCACAGTGAACACGACGACGACGCTACCTGTCGTTTGTAAACAGACAGTCGCGCGCCCTTACCTCGCTTGCTGTGCACAGCAACTGCAAAAACAAAAGCCCAGGTTGTCTCCATATCGTAACAATCACGAAATGTCAGTGAGGAAGCTTCGATAAAGATTTGGCCGGATGACCTGTTTGACGGTTTACCGTGTATTTTAAAAAGTCAGTGTTTCAATAACCGCTAATGGTGCTCAGGGTGAGTGGCCATCTAATGGTAAAAAAAATATATATCCTTTTTATTTACCCAAATATTTTTTTTAAAAAAGGTCATTTTAGAGCTGTCAGACAAAAGGTTGATAGAACTAAGTTCCAAAAGTAAAGACAAGTGTGTGCCACTCATGCAGCAAAAACTCACCATCGGTCTGGGATTTGCTGAGGAAGATGGTGCTGGCTCGAGGATGGTCGGAGGGATTATACTCCATCGGCAGATCTGAAAATAGAAGATAAAGCGTCAGTCTGGCCTCTATTTCAAAGCGCGCTTCACATGAAACGCCCAGTCATCACCACACAACAGAATTTTAGCATGGTAAGAGCAGTGCACTGTGGGCGGTGAACTTTCACTGCAAGGTATTGTGGTATTACTTTAAGATTCCTTATGTGCGCATTGTGACATCACATTTTATGTCTGGTGAGAAATCCAGGTAGCTATAAAGGGTTCACCAACGTGAATATGTTTCAGTTCAAATCAAGCCTGAACAATTAATATCTGCTGCCAGCTCAATATCGGAAGAGCGAGAAACAATGAAAGTATGGTTGAGGAAAACACCCACCAACAGTCAAACAGTGTGCAGCGAACACATTGTCAACAGCTTCCTGGTTTCGCGGATGAGGTCAGTGAAACAGGAAAGGTCAGACATCCTAGAAGGTCAGTCTGAACTTAGCATAATGCTAACGATAACCGTGGCATACGCTCTACCCGAGATCACACGGCCTCTTTGGGTACGCAGCAGGTTTTGAATCCAAGCAAACGCTATTGTGCCAAACCCTTTTGAACTGCCATCTTTTTGTGTTAAAGAGCCACTTGAAGAGCCTCAAAGGACACAAACGCACGCGTACGCACACAAAGAACCACACTCATGTAGGAGGCGGTGCGTGTACGCAATATGTTGTCCGGAGGGAAGAGGCGGCAAGCAGTAAAAGAGGGTTAAATGATGCTCACAATTGTTGGGGGGGTAAAGGAGGGGTGGGGGGAGTGAATGGATCAAGTCAGTCAAGAAGAACTGAAACGTTGTGCTGAAATTACAAATCAATGGCCGCATTATTTCAGACAGGAAATAGACTATTCGCAGACACTGGTGTCAGTGACCTTTGGCGTAGTTCTACTAGCAATAGTTTTCGCCATTTTTGGGCTCTCACGTCACACTGCTTGGGGCACACTATCTGAGAACCACCCACATGCAACGTCTAACTTGGTATCTTAAAATGGTGCATACATGTGAGAATCAGAAAGTCGTTTGGATACGGATCGGACGGGAATCAGTTTAGAATTAACAGTAAGATGACCTTATGTCCTTTTTCTCTCAGTGCTAATGCATAAAACGGTTACTGCAAACGAATGCATGGGTGTTCATTGCATTACATAAGGGTGGGGGAGAGGGGGGGGGGGTGACAGAAGGCTCAGTGCAAAGATTGTGTAGGGGTTGAAGACTCCCTGGCAAGTCGAGGGTAGTCATTTGCGCTGCACCCAACAGAGTCACAAACCCGCCCGCCTTCTTTCGCTCCCCGCTCATCCCCTCATCTTCTTGCTGTAACTAGGCAACGCTGGCTTGAGACGACTCAGATGGTGGAGGCAGGACATTCAAAGGCTTTTTTGCAAGTCTTTAAATCTGCCTCGCCCACTGATTCAGTATCCTAATTGCTGGTGGGCCTGACAGAAAATAGTACACTGTCACGCATAATGGCATTGCTGAAACAACAAAACACCAGCAGCGCACTTGATCTAAAGTACAGCTTTCGGATTCGGAACAAAAGTCGGGATTTCCAGTGGAGGGTGAATGGCGTCATGTAAGAAGTCCGGTTCAGTGATTTTGTTAAAATGTAACGAGGTTAGACAGTTAGGTGTACTTCACAAACAGGCGCATTATAAACACCCAAAAAAAGAAGACCAAGCAAGGAATCCAGTGATAGCAATGGAGGGATATATTTTTATTCAAAAACAACTCACAACAACAGCAAGTGACCTTTGGCAACAGATGTTTTCCCACAATTGCTGTGGCAGTATAACGCTGTGATTGGACATGCCATGTCGGCCTGCCAGATATTGACACTCGGTTCAACACCGTGAAGCATGAACTCGGCGTTCCGAAGAATCCGATGACTAGAAACCATTCCAAAAGTGAAAAGGTTTCGAGCAATTGAGTGATCATATTTAAACAAAATGTCCAGTGTTCATTGACAGTAACATATCCAAGTAAATGAGTGCATATTTATTTATGGAAAATGTTTTCCAATTCTCCGACATATATTGGACATGTAGGTCAAACTGTCTGGAACTCATACTTTGGAGAGTCCCCGGGCTCATCAACCAGGCATAAATAATCCATGCCCAGATTTCAATTAGCCTGCCAGCAAGACTCGTCAATATGTTCATGTGTGTGCCCCACAAATTAACTTGTGCACCATAAAGACAGAGAGGAATGTTGGTGCCTGGAGCCACTGCTCAGTTACAGATGTCACCCTTGACTAACATCCAGTCAGTGAGTCATGATTCCGTTTCATTGTGTACATCTGTATTCTAATTTTCATTTTAATAATGAAGACTCATCTTTCCTCTATTTCCTATGCCGCTTAGCTCAGGTGTGAGCTGGAGCCTATACAAGTGATTCCCTCGATTTGGGATTACTGAAAATGGAACAAAGAATATTAAAGCACACCTACATTGTATGAACCAATTAATGTCAAAACATGGTACTGTGATTGATATTGCTTTTAGCGAGTAAACAGAATAATTAATCAACGGACAAAGGGGAGGGAGGTGGTTTCAAAGCCTGGAGTTTTAATGAGGAACCAGGGGAACATAGAGACCGAGGACGACTGCTTGGGCAAATCAGGTTTCCAGTAGGACTGCTGCTGATTTATAGTGGGGACAACTACTAATACATACTTGGGATGAGCGGGCATGTTGCTAGCGTCACCAGTGTCAGCAGTTTTCATGAATGACTTTCTTTTTCCATCACATGCCCGTAATAACAGCGCGCGCGCGCGCACACACACACACACACACATTTTACCCATATGGAATTTTGAATAGTCACACAATTTTTACCCAAATGGAATTTTGAATAGTGTTAAGTATTGCTCTCAAATTTACTTTGGTAAACACGGAGCCACGTGACGTCGTTGGGGGGGAGGGGGCACGCCTCTCGACGTCGTGCTTTGTGCGCATGCGTGTAACGTCATGGGCGCCCGCCCGTGATGTGACACGCAGGTATACCTTAATGTACTGTACTGTAAATGCATTCACATTAAAAGTCACGTTTGTTTTATTCAAGTGACGAATACATAAAAGATCGGGTTTAACAAAAAATTCGAATTGAGCATCACGCCCTGCAGCGTGAACCTTGCCTATCATAGCAAAATTAGCTCAACCGATTTGCTTAAAAGGGGATGTATACTGTTGGCTTCGGTCTCAGTCACTGTTGTTCCTCTGGCTGTACATGTTGCTAATTGGTGTGTTCATGTAGCAGTTGTAGCAATTTGAACGTTTATAATTATACTAAATTCCTTGTGATGCTTCCCATTATATATTAGCTTTAAGCATTTTGGTGTTTAAATATGCAATCAATGTTTTTCACTTAGTTTTTTTGTGTCAGTTTTAAAACTTAATGCAGATGTTAAAATGAAATATAGAACGTACTGCGAAGCAAACCTGACCATTTCCTTTACGTTGCTGCTAGTTGTGGAGATTGTCAAACAATAGCTCACTAAACCGAAATGATTACAAATCTATAGGAGTTGCTGCTGCAACGAGTGGGTGGGTTCCTTTGCACAAATATTGCAAGTAAGAGTTGCAATCGGGAAAAAAAAACCCCACAGGACCGTTGAATGCATATTGGCAGCATCTTACCGTCCAAATTTTCTCTGTCGCTGATGTGCTGGAGGTTGCAGCCCGTATCCTCCCGGCTAAGCTCCGGCTCTGGCCGATAGGGCTCCAGTCTGGAGTGGTTGTTCCGCCGGTGTTTGGGGCTCGACGCCACGCAGCAGGACGGTGTATTCCCCATGGCGAGATTAGATTAATGCTAGTCGTTGGACACAACTTTTAGTTTCTTGGTATGGGAAAGAGGAAAGAGATGGGCGGTAATCCGAGGAGACAAACTACAAACTGGCCCCGTTATCCGCTCTCGTTACACGCCCTTTCCCCGGCCTAGGATACGCTTAGCGGATGACTCCGAGCCATTTAAAGGTTGCTAAAATGCAAAATTAAGATAAAAGAGGAGCCGAGCAACCCCGAGCTCCTTCCAAACCTTCGGGCGAGGGTAGATTATGTGCCTCCATGTAACACACTTAGCTCTTCCGACGACTCCCTTCGTTGTGTTATTCCAGACTGAGGGTCCCCTCCTTTTTCACCAAATCGTTTTATTACGCTCTTATAACCAAGCGAGAAGCAACACATGACACTTTTGGTCGTTCGGCAAATATTTGTTTCGACATCGGTGCTACATTGTAACCGATACTGTGTGCACATCAGTGGCTTCCTCCGCTACCATGTTGCTCTCATATGCGTCGGGGATATTCCCCTTCTGCCCCATAAACATCAAACATACCTCGACCCAGCCTCGTTGCGGAATCGTACGTTAACAGCGCCGCCATGTTGAATGTGTCAAAGTGAGGTTCCGCCAAACTCGTCGCATAAATTGAGTTTGCGGACATTGTGGTTTATTCCCACCGTGAACTCAGCGTCCAAACAATTGTGTATTTCCCAGTTAAACATTTCACCGATCAAAATTTTGAACGGCTGTTGACCTAACATGACCTAACATTTCTTATGTTATTCATTCTTTTCCAAAGTTAAAAACCTGAGAGAGGAGGGGAAACCAAAAAAACGTTGTGCGCAAATCTGTCTCCGGTCATTGTCATTAATAGTAGCTTGATATAAATCACGACATATCGAAATCAAATACTGTACTGTAATCAAAATTGTAAATGCTTGTCCTCATTTATAAAACCTAAATGTCACATCTACTGTACATTTCACAGGATGGTTATTGTACACCCCAATTTAATATTTCATTGTGTGCGTGTGCGTATGGGTGTGTGCGTGTGTTTGCGCGTGTGTATAAACAAGTTATAAAGTCACCAACGATTGGGAACCTATTTGTTTTTCCCAAATAAATTTGCCGCGTGTGCTTGCGTGGAGGGGTGAATGAGAGGCATTCATTTTGTGAACTTTGTGGGATGTCGCTTTATGAAGTGCAGTCCATTCCTTGAGGATACCGTGAAGATCTGCCACATTCAACAAGGCGAATGAGCTGACGCATCTCTGCATCCTGTTACTCCGCTCTAGACGAGATCTATGTCCAACTACAGTACTGTACTGTAACTCTCTTGTCTTGACATTCCGTTCCCCCTGTTTTTCCTTGTTTAGCGTCATTGTCAACTACAGCCTGTTTATGCGGCAGCGCTACTCACTGGTCAGGAGTGTTAACCCTTCATGTTAACCCTCGTCGACATTATGGTACGTTGTACACTGACTGAACAGTATGCTTTCGGTATATGATTCTTTGAAAGAAAGAATCATTTGTGGGTCACTCTCTGGGGTAATTTCAGCCTAACTTTACACGATAAAGTATTTAAAACACGCAATTAAAATGATACATTGTACATTTCCCTAAAACATGAGTAACGTTCATGGCGGTTTTATGGACAAAACATAATGAACCATTGTTTATAAACACGGACTAGATTCACAGAAGAGTCATTAATAATTTGCCATGTTAAAACTATGGCATCACAATACTAAAATATTACACGGTGAAATAGCTTCCTCGTCAAACGCATGTACAGGTGTCGGACATCAAGTTGTCTGTAAATGCATGTTTCATGGTGCGTTGATACTAACAATGTGTCAGGTTAAGCAGGCTTTGTTGGGTGTAAGTAAAAGAAGGATGAAGTATTTCATTCAAATTTTGTAAATTCACCACACCATTTTTTTCAGTGTATAACATTTGGATATAGCCATGAGTGGCATGTAAAATTTGAGTTGAGCAATAGCTAAACAAAAATCATCCAAAGCGCTTCTATTTTTTATTTTTTTTACTCATCAAACCAACAACTGCTGTTCAAATGCCGCAGGAGATAAGCAAAGAATAAAAAGACTCTTAGTGTTGTAAAATGAGCCCGCAAATGCTGCTGCTCTGATTCCTGGTGACCAACATCACATTGGATGGTTGGTAGAAAAAATAGACAACTAAATAAGCTTCATAGAAGAATACATTAAAAAAAGCCTAGTTTTGTTCTACTTAAGATCAGGTCATGATCTAATGTGAATGTAATTTAGACTATACAGTAAGTGTAGGCGGCAAAGTGACTGCAAGAAACATTTCCCGACAGTTGCATCTTTGCATGGTTCTTTTTTTTCCGTCTTGTTTCCAACACACATGATCTTGAAGGCTGACATGACCTAGCATGCTGTGTTTGCTGATGTTGGCACGTTAGAAAAGCGCTGAAATCACAAAAAAAATGTAACAAGAGGGATTTGGGGGATTGTTTGCCACGAGGGTTTTACAGTGGAATTTGTCCTTTCTCCATGTTTGGAATGAAAAAGATCACTCGACTTTGTGTCGGTAGATGTCTTTCATGGCTCTTAGCTCCTCGATCAGAGTCTTGTTTTGAGTTTCAAGCACGGCCACACGATTTTCCAGGCATTTAACATACTCTTTCTTCTTTCGGCGACACTGCCGGGCGGCTTCCCTGGAAGAGTCACACAAAGACAACAGACATGTCATTCAAGCCATTCAGCAGGTTATACCAGCGGAAGTGATGAAACAGGAGTCAAGATTAACACTTCCTATTGCTTGCGTTAAGTTTGTCATGGAGAAGGGCGGGTGGTTCACCAAGCCATCCATTGTCTAAATATTTCTCTTGTTTAGGTTCGTGGGCGAGCTGAAATTTCAAGCAAATTCATTTCACCAACAGCATTATGTTGTAGTACCAAAATATCAAATCATTTTCGGTCTTCTGATGATTCAACGCTGACCTCTGTGAAATAAACCAACGAAACAGCCTCGTACCTATTCTTCATCAAGCGATGTTCCCTCTTCTGTGACACATCTTCGAAAGTCTTGTGGGGGTTGTGAGTGCTGCTCTGTGCCACAGCCAGCGGGAGAATGGAGCTGGCGCCAATGAGCTCACCTGCGGAGCCTGCAGAAGAAAACGGTTGTACTTTGAGCGCCAGGCTAACCCCATGGAAGACCATGTGGGGCATGTTGGGCAGCATGCAGGAGGTCTGAGGGGGAGCCATTGGAAGCACAAAGCTGTGAGGCAGACGCGTCACCCCCTTGGCAACCGCACCGCCTCGTTTCATCTCGAGCTGCACGTTTTGTTTTGTTTTTCTGTTGCATCTCCCAACAAAGCAGAGGCCCTGCAATTATCTTTGGGACGGGGGCCCCCTATCTAAATGTACATTTCTTTCTTGTCATTGTTTCAACGGCAGAACTCTATTTACCGCAACACATGGGTGATTCATTTTGAGATACGCTGCGATGCAAAAGCATCTGAATAGAATCGCACCAAGGCCGGCCACTGACGTCAGTCTACATCTTACTCGCTGCATTACATACTGTGGAGACCTTTAACGGCAACAGCAGCGACGTCAGCAACTGCTGCTATTTGCTTTGCGTGGGCAGAGCACTCAAGCATTTCACTGAAGGAGAGGGAGCGTGTCAAAAGAGACAAAAGCCGACTGTTTCAAAATGCAAGGCTAATTGTGGGAAGTGTTCCTTGTATGGTAACAAATATTACAGTATATCAAAGAGCATGTTTTGTTGTGCAAGTTTCAACCGCGATTGCCTGTGAAAACTCATCATGATTGGATGAACAAACAAGGCTGCTGTTTTAGTGCAGTAAAATATGTCAGGAAACATACCTGTTTCTGATTCGTCCCCAGTCACAGCCATACTTTTCTACTCCCTGGATCTTCAAGAGAGTGTGTCCCTTCCCGCGTCTTCTCTCAGACTAAAATATTACCACAGTCAGCAGCAGCGTTGTGGAACTTACATTTTAGGGGCATTGACATCATTATGACATCACTGGACTCCAGTGTCGACAGTGATGCACACTGTGAATGAGTCAGGGGCTCTGCTGTTTGGCTGTGGGGAGGTTTTTTTTTTGTTTTGTTTTTGTTTCATGGTTTGCTCATGACTCTAACCTTTGGCACTGCAGTAAACACACAATACTTTCATTTACAATATTTGTTTTTTCAGCAAGTGAAACAGCGATTAGCGTGTCTGCCTCACAGTCGACTCAGGCCCTCCTGCATGGAGTTTGCATATTCTCTCAAGGTGGTTCAGCTTCCTCCCTCATCCCACGTCAAGGTAATTGAACACACAACATTGCCCATAGATGTGAACGAATTGTGCATTATTTGTCGGTGCCCTGGAATAGCCTGGAAACTGTCCAAGATGTTGATCAAAGTCAGCTGAAAGGAGAATATCATTGCAACAATGTTGTATTGCATACAAATACTAGCAGCCACAAAATTATTACCTCATCAGAGTATGTTGTACTTTCCTACATTTACATTTGTTTAGCATGGTGGTAAGCAACGTCTTGCAGAATGTGAAAAGGTATTCCAGCCAGGGATGATTTGACAACGTTGCACAATCCTCATTAATGGCATGTTTGTATGTTACCCCACACATTTTCTATGGAATTAAGGACCGGAGTTGGGCTGGCCATGCTGTAAGTCAATTTTGTTACACTGGAAACATGATTCTACTGGTGCATTTGAGGTAATTGTTTCTTAGAATACCCATTTCATGGGTATTTCCTCTTCAGTATAAGGTAAATTAGGCAACATGAGCTCCTCAAGTAGTGGGTGACTTTTTTTTTTTTCCTTTGGCTTTTTTTTGTGAGTCCACTTCAAAATTAAGGCATCTGTCTCCCTCTGCTGTCGTCATGTGGGGAAACATCAACCCCAACAGAACTGAATGAAGCGTTGCTATACGTTTTGTCCAATACGTGTAGAATTCGAGACAGGTTTATCCTACCGGAGACCAAATAAAAGTCAAATTCAAATTCGAATCGAAATGTATGGGATTTAAACCACTGATCGTCGTACGTTTTACGTCAGAAATATTCAAGCCAGAACGACCTGTAATTTCCTAAATTTAAGTGCTGAACCATCTCCACAATCACTCTATTCTCCTGTTGTTATGCAAGTGAGTTAATTAAAAATTACATTTGATAAGCACATCTCTCCGAGATATGTTCTTGTTTTTCCGTTGCATGATGTAGGCTGGACTGCACAAACATGCGACTCTTCCTGGTCAATTCCTATGAGCCTTCCGTAGTTATGCGCGGTACCACTAATTTAAGTTCGCACTCACACCTTAAACCGATATTTAGCCTCTTTGAACCCTTGTTTATAAACGAACGAGGCACTTTAACTTAAAAAAAAAAGATTTCAACTGCGCGTTTTACTCTAAAAATAAACTAATATTGGCGAGCAATTTACACAACTTTACCATGACCCCCTTTCAGACAATGGTATCATCCAAGGGGGTAGTGAAGAGCAGTGAGACACATCAAACCTGTGACAGCGTAGAAACTTGAGTTTTATAGCAAGGATTTACAGTACAGCGGTAGGTACAATCCTGACGTTTACACTTGGACGCAGTTGGTGTCGTTTCAGCAGCATGATTACTGAGCTGTCAGTGCCAAACGAGGGACATCGCAGAGAGTAGATGAGCATTTGCTCGCGATAGCTGCGCTGCTGCCTGTAGCTTCCTGCTAGGTAACAAGTTGTTAGCTGGTGCCTTGCAGTGCAAATGATCAAAGAGAGGTAGCATGCTAGAGAGATGCTAGTTAGCTCGGTCGCTAGCCATCCTATTTTGGGAGTGACATTCCGGCAGCCGGTAACTTTCATTTGGCTGCCTCCTTTTCTTATAAGAACTCTATTTATTAGTGGCACACGTCATGTTGCACAAACGTTAATATACAACGGCCGTTAAGAAGTAGCTAGTAGCAAGCCAGTGGCTGACGTTTTCTATGTGTGATATTCATTTATTACACAGTTTTAAAGCAAGAAAGCGAAATCAAATCACGTTTCAATCTGCTGTTCTTGGTGCACGCATTGCAGCACACAAAAACAGTTCGCATGCATGCCAAATTAGAGCGTGAGGACCAGTGTGCACCTGAGCGGTTTGGGGGTTAGGTGCCTTGCTCAAGGGCACATCGACACACGGCTCGGCAAGGACACGAGCATCTTTCCAGTAACCAGTCCCAATGTTATGTTTTAACTCAGCCAATATATTCAATCCGTTTCCCCATCCAAGGTACCCAATGGATTTAAAGACTTGATTGGCATAATTTTAAAATGCATCAATAACATCTTCTCCCCCATTGAGGAGAAATATAACGGGAGAGTATTTACGCAGGATAGTTGCACAGTATTGAGTCAACGTAATGTATTTGTTTTACTGTCTTAAATCCTACAAGTGAAATTCTGTAGAACCAAGCTGTGAAAGAGGACACCACGGGAATGAAATGTTGAGTGAAAGGATGCCTCTGAACAGTTTGCAGGGGGATGAGTGCTTTACTCAAGTGTACATCAGTGATGCTGAGGAGGCATCGAGCAAACCCATTTGCTATTGTTTGGTCTGCTTCGGCATTCAACCCAAGTGTAGGAACACAGCATGGCCATTTGTTGACATTTTTTTGAGTGACCATGTGGAAAATTGACCCATGAATTGCATACACCTGCTTTTGCTTTGCCAAAACAATTATTATTACTTTTTTACCGTGTTGTGATCCAAACCAGTACCTGAATTGTAATCATTAAAAAAAAAAAAGGCCAAAATATGAGGTCCCTCAGTCCAAGTATGTTGACACAATAATAGTCCAATTAGTCCATGTATGTCCTAATGGAGCTGTAACAGGATTCTGTCAAAACTGAGCATGGAAACAAGCGACGTCTGTTGCTCATACTGTATTTTGAGGAATATCAAGATACTTACTGTATGCTCACAGAGCTCAAGCATCCAAAACCCACAGCAATGCAATGCTTGTGTCTTTTGGCTGGCATGGGTTGAATGATTTTGTGTCCGTTCTTATCAGGCTAATAGAAAGGCTGCACAATGTCCTTGAAGCCACGGGTGGTGGATTTCGACGAGACATGGAACAAGTTACTAACGACAATCAAGGCTGTTGTGATGCTCGACTATGTGGAGAGAGCAACGTGGAACGACCGTTTCTCGTATCCTGACCAAAGTGCTTTTTGTTGAATGTTAGTCAGCGGTGAATGTATATTTTGGAGAGTTACTGAGTCAAAATGTGTGTGTCAAAATCTTTTACATTTTGTGCTTCCTGAACTACGACCCCAGTGATATATATGCTTTGTGTGTCGCATACCCTGAGCCCTTAGGTGAGAGATTATACAGCGAAACAAAGGTCTTTCTCGAGAATCATGTTCGGAATTTGTACAAGGTAAGCACAACGCCAAATCCGAAGTGGTGCTGCGTGCGGCTTTTCCAGATGTTTATCACGACTGTGCTTGCACCGTAGAAAGTCTTGGAATCGGAAGAGAAAGTTTTAGTGATGTACCACAGATACTGGGACGAATACAGCAAAGGGGCGGACTACATGGACTGCTTGTACAGGTAAGACCGTTGCCGTACGCTCACCGCCATCTTGCTCACCATACGGTTTAAGAGTCTCGTTGACTCAGCTAATGTCTCATCTATACAGTCTTGATATCAGGGGTGGCTGGTTTGTTCTATTCATTTCAGTGTACCGTGAAACTTCGGATGTTTGGCCCATGTTCATAATGACTTACACTTTTGCCCTCTCCAGGTATCTCAACACACAGTTCATTAAGAAGAATAAACTGACAGAGGCAGACCTACAGTACGGCTATGGGGGAGGGGACATGAATGAGCCACTCATGGAGATTGGAGAGGTACTGACCAATAGAGCATAGAAGCGACACTAACTTTGCAGTGCAATGATGAACACTTTTTAATTTGACACTACAGTTGGCGCTGGATATGTGGAGGAAGCTCATGATTGAGCCTCTTCAAGCCATTCTGATCCGGATGTTGCTGAATGAAATCAAAAAGTAATACTTCCCACACAGTTTCAGCCACTGGAAATGCACGTCATGTGTAGTTCGAGGCTCAGATTAAAATGTTATCCCTACAGTGACCGTTGTGGCGAGAACCCCAACCAGAAAGTGATCCACGGGGTAATCAACTCCTTTGTTCACGTGGAGCAGTACAAGAAGAAGTTTCCGCTGAAGGTGAGAATGTGAGCTCAATTTGAACTTTGAAACGTTTTTGCTGAGACCGTTGTGCCACATCTTCTTTGCGGCCACGCAGTTTGCAAGAACACAATTTCGATCAATTGAAGACTTGAAATTGCCCGCCGCGGTGATAGTCTGTGTACAGTAAATGGTCATTTGTCTCTGTGTCCTGCGACTGACCAGTCCAAGTTGTGCCTCATGTCAGCCTGGCTGCGCTCAGGTTTAGCCGTAACCCAAATGAAAAGACGCAGTATAAAATATGGACAATGATTGTGTTTGTATGCTTGAATCTTGTCTTTTATTGTGTTGCAGTTTTATCAGGAAATCTTCGAAGGGGAGTTTGTGACAAAAACGGGAGAGTATTACAAACAGGAAGCGTCAAATTTACTCCAAGAATCCAATTGCTCACAGTATATGGAAAAGGTAGGCACTAATGGAATGCTTTGTAAATTCTTGTGTTAGCCACTAGCCCCGTTTAGCCTTACCCTATTTGTTAATACCTTTTAAAAAAATATATATATCCGGTATCCAATGTATTGCGACCTGTGTGCACTGTAAATTCACTCAGTGCCTCAGTGTGTAAATTCATATTAGTCTGTTGTCATAAGTGGTTTAATATTACAGCAAAGGGGGTGCAACATTGTACCCTGTTGTTTAAACTGGCTCATGCACATTTATTATATCTGACCTGCTTTATTCATGCCATATGGCTTTACTCCTTGGCTACTGTATGACTTGTGTGCACAGTGAAACAATCTGGAGTAGGATGTGGAAAACCGGTCGTGGCGGCCCAGGGCCCGTTGCAAAAGAATCTGATTTATATCCCTTTGTTCAGGTCTTGGGGCGGTTGAAAGACGAAGAGATGCGATGCCGGAAGTACCTGCACCCGAGCTCCTACGCCAAAGTCATCAATGAATGCCAACAGAGGATGGTGGCGGACCATCTGCAGTTCCTCCACGCAGAGTGTCAGAACATTATTCGGCAGGAAAAGCGAGATGGTTGGCTTTTTTGTCATCGATCCTCCTCCCTCGATTTATGTTCGGAATTTGTCACGGCTGAGAAAAAAAAAAAAAATTGTTTCTCCCCAGACATGGCCAACATGTACACACTCTTGCGAGCCGTGTCCAACGGTTTGCCGCACATGATCCAGGAGTTGCAGGTCCATATCAACAATGAGGGGATACGAGGCACCAGTAATCTATCTCTGGAAAACGTTAGTGACTTTATATTAAAAAAAAAAAAAAAATACATTCAAGTTTTGTGCCAGTCCAGCATAAAATCCCAAACTTTTCACTGTGACCTAAGGAGGTGCCTTGCACAAGAGATGCTTTTGTAATTCGACATATTTTGAAACGTGTGCGATTTATTATGGTCGTTTTAGTTTGGATTTCAGTGACCGTTCTTTCAACGGGACAAGTTTGTTCTCTTTGTATACCCATTGTAGAGAGGTCAAAGGTGATTCTTCTGTCGACATGTGCTTCTAACAAAGACCCCCTCTTTTTTGCACTCTTTTAGATGCCGACCCTATTTGTCGAGTCAGTGCTCGAAGTTCATAGTAAATTTGTTCAGCTCATTAACACAGTTCTGAATGGAGACCAGCACTTCATGAGTGCGCTCGATAAGGTAACAAAATCGAGCCTCACTGTAAGTCACCGACTAATTTAAAACACACACTTGAATGCACTTTTTTTTGTGTGTATTTACTTTTTTCGTAGGCTTTGACGTCAGTAGTCAACTTCAGGGAGCCTAAGTCCATCTGTAAAGCCCCAGAGCTGGTCAGCACACTCGCTCGCACACACAAATGTATGATGTCAAACTTTGCCGTTCATGCCTTGACTGGGTCGCTGTCCTTCTCGTGTTTCTGCGCAGCTGGCCAAATACTGTGACAATCTCCTGAAAAAATCTGCAAAGGGAATGACCGAAAATGAGGTGGAGGACAAACTGACCAGCTTCATCACCGTTTTTAAGTACATCGACGACAAAGACATTTTTCAAAAGGTGCAAACAAGTTTGACCTGGTTGCTCTTCTCTTTCCGCTGGATGGTTTTGACTTGAAGCCGTTAAGCTCAGTGCTGTAATAGAAAGAGAATTGCGTGCCTGTATTTCGTGTCTTCAGAAGGTCAAGTCTTTTTTTCCCTCTTTTATTTTCAGTTTTATGCCCGAATGCTAGCAAAGCGATTAATACATAGTTTATCGTTATCAATGGACTCAGAAGAAGCCATGATCAACAAACTAAAGGTAAATCTGACCCCCCCCCCCAAAAATGTGCTTGCTCGTCTTTGAATTCCCTGTTGTACGTATTCCTTGGTGAAGCGCTTGCTCAGAACAAACTCTTCTGGTTCCTCCCACTCTCACAGCAAGCATGCGGCTACGAGTTCACGAGCAAACTTCACAGAATGTACACAGACATGAGTGTGAGTGCGGACCTCAACAACAAATTTAACAATTTCATCAAGACAGAGGAGACCGTCGTGGACTTGGGCATCAGCTTCCAGATATACGTATTACAGGTGAGTAAGGAGCCATTCGAGATGCGTGCAATGTGCCAGATGCCTTGAGAACCTTATCAATAGACCCAGCGTTTATTGCAGAGCCCAGTGAGGCAGATTGTTACTTTCACCTCCAAAAAATACAAATTAAAAATAGATTTGAATTTGATGCATGACCAAGTCATTGTCAGCCTCTGGTTTGATGTCGAAAATAGTTCGCCTCTGTCCCGTCGATGATGTAAAATCGCCAAGGGACTGTTAATTCAATTGGGTTACAGAGTGTCAGTGAAGTGCTCAGCAACATTTTTAGCAGTCCTATTCCCCCTGTTGTTTGGAGATATGAAACTGCAGTGCTGGAATAGCGGCGGAAAACATTTCCAGCCGAGTGTCTAACACATGTGTTTGCAGGCTGGAGCGTGGCCGCTCACGCACATCCCATCTTCCACATTCGCCATCCCACAAGAACTGGAGAAGAGCGTCCAGATGGTAAATTGTTTTAATGGAGCTGTCTAAGAACATCGCTGTTGTTAAATAATCCCGGGTTCCCTTTTCGCCTACAGTTTGAATTGTTCTATAATCAGCACTTCAGTGGGAGGAAACTGACTTGGCTACACTACCTCTGCACAGGTAACGTAAATGCACACGTGAAATTCCCAAGCCACTATTCCTCCATGTCCCCTTTAAAAGTCCGATGTCACAGTAGATGATGAATGACAAAGTTCTTTTCGACCGCCAAGCTTTTTAAACAAAACGAATGAAAAGTAATCATCAGTGTTATTCGATTCACGCCGGTTATCTCTTCACTGCCCATTATCAGGCGAAGTGAAGATGAACTACTTGTCCAAGCCCTATGTCGCCATGGTGACCACCTATCAGATGGCCGTGCTCCTCGCGTTCAACAACAGTCAGACGGTGACGTACAAGGAGCTGCAGGATGGTACCCAAATGAACGAGAAGGAGCTACAGAAGACCATCAAGTCCCTTTTCGACGTGAAGATGCTCAACCACAACTCAGAAAAGGTGTGAGAAAGTCAAGCTTCTATGCAAATACAGATTTTTTTTTTCCCCCCCACACTGAACATGGGACAGGAAGTCTACCTACCTCATACTGTAGCTACATGGCTGGTTCGTAAACAAACACAGTGGTGCTCTGCTCTGGCTGGTGGATGTCATGTGTAGTGATACGCATTTGTCCATGTCAAACTAATGCAAACGTGAATATGAGTGTAGCACGAACGAAAACATGCGCGGTGCAATCGCAATATCTGTCGGCATTTAAACAGCCTCTCCTGGCCTTTTCAAATGGTGCCAAAGCAGTACTAAAAACTTTAAAAAAAACATTTTAATGTAGCATCATAATTCAGACTGAACAAATCAGAAACAGTTGCACTGTGTCAATGTCATTCTTTCTGCCAACAGGAGGAGATTGATGCTGAATCCACGTTTTCGCTGAATATGTCCTTTGTCAGTAAAAGGACCAAGTTCAAGATCACAACGTCAATGCAGAAGGACACCCCACAGGTTAGACGCTCATCGAAAGCCCTTCAACAGCATGTTTACGACGAAAAAAGGGATGCAACGTTTTGTTTTTTTTTGTCCGTATCCTTACTGTGTAGGAGATGGAGCAGACTCGGAGTGCTGTAGACGAGGACCGCAAAATGTATTTACAAGCTGCTCTAGTGAGAATCATGAAGGCCCGCAAGGTGCTCAGACACAACGCGCTCATACAAGAGGTGGGTTGGTTTTACACCGTCGTCGTAACGTCGTCAAATTTGATGTACGAGTAAGTTGCTTGGTCGCGGCAATGTTCCTGTGCGGTCTGTTAGTAACAAAAGAATTCTGGTTCTCACGTAAAGGTCATCAATCAGTCCAAAGCCAGGTTCAACCCCAGTATCAGTATGATCAAGAAGTGCATAGAAGTGCTCATCGACAAGCAGTACATCGAGCGAAGCCAAACCTCTGCAGATGAGTACAGCTATATCGCTTAGCGATGGAGTCGGAGAGCCGCAGAGGGACCCACCTTTGTGACTGTGGCCGATACGGGTTTTAAAACCGAAAACAAACCACACAACAGACTCACGCATCCGTTTTCTTTTATTTTTTGGCGGGTTGGCTGTCGCCCTCTGCTGGTAGACAAACGTGGTGACTAAAGCAGGCTTGGAAAGCCAAGACAACTTCCCACACTCCACCCATCGTCTGATTTTAAGCTGTTTACAAGATCACCAGTGCCACGTGCATCATGTGCGCGTACGACGACTCAAAGAGAAGGCCTGTGTATTGTGGTTATTGGTGAGGAAAGAGCAGAAGGGCCTCCGAAGTGACTGAAAATAAAATAATGGTTTGGAAAGTCAGTCGGGGCATCAGTGGTGCATTGATTGCTACACATTTTAAAAACAGGCTTTCTTTTCTCATGTTTGCAGTTCATGTGTGTGTGTGTGTGTGTGTGTGTGTGTGTGTGTGCGTGTGCGTGCGCAAATGCATTATTTTTTTTATGTTCTGATTAGGAAAAATTCTGTAATAAAGGCGGTATACTGACTTGTATTTACTTTCAGATGTAAAAAAAAAAAAAGACAAACATGATCTTACTGCTTGTCAATTAAATAAAATGAATTCACGAGGCTTTTATTTAAACTTTTGCTCAATGAGTTTATTTCATACGTTTTTGTCATTACGACTTGGTCCAAATATGGGAGCTTGTCTAGACTCGGCTTTTATTGTGCCAGAGCTCCAGGGGGTGTCATGAAAGAACATCTCATCGTGTCTTATTAATGAATACGGTTGTATTCGGTACGAAAAAAAATAAAGGGAACTCTTGGAGTTCCATTGTGCTGTTGAAGCGTTCCTTTTATTTATTTTTTTAAGCAGTATATAAACATCCCAGAAAATAGATGGACACGGTTGCGATGTGTCATGTTAACATATTGCTGAGTATGGATACAGAACAGCAGTTAAAAAAAAAAAAGTCTAATCCACAAAGGCATAAACTCTGAAGCTGTAACTTTCCTCCAACAAGTTAAATTAAGGGATGGATTTTACGAAAGCAAGGATTCATCTCCAAGCAAAATGTGTTGTTATACTTTTTAGCTTCAGCAGGTACCACTCTCATTTTACAGTTATGTATTTCTTTCTTTATTTAAATAAGAAGCGCTGCCAAACCTCAATACAGGATGATGGTCAAGAAGGGAGACTTAATAATTATAACTATTATTATGTACTCCTTTTTTAAAATACTGTACAGATGACATCCATGCAATTTTTAGGGTTGCAGTGTAAGATGAAGCGGACACACACAAACACACACACATTCAAATGGACACGCACGCATAGGAGGGGAATGGGATGTTCAATAAAAATCAATAGAGCAAACGAGTTGAGGCACTCACCTGAATCCGTGTTCCTTCTCATGGGAGAAGTGTGAGTTAATCCCCAAAAGGTGCTGCCCAAACATGCCCGATAATGCAAGCAGCCTGGAATAGCTTTTGTTGCACCGTATTTTAAAGAGGCAATTGGATTTGACTGACTTTGAGATTCATCAAAGCCACCCAGCTTGTCCTGCTCTAATTTCTTGCTCCCAGCGTGTAACCCAGTGTGCATGGAAATGCAATCAGACTGATTATCCAGAAACGTTTGAGGACCAATATTTTTGCACAGACTGGGTCTGAACTTGGCCTTGATGGATGTTTGCCATCTTGATGCATTCCTGTCATAGCTTTTCAGTAAAGTCTGTCCGTAAGAAGGATTGAATTCAGCCTTTTGTTCAAATGCGTTTTCATTTCTAGTACTGTTTTCGTTGTTCGACATTCATCAGGCTAATTTTAATTTGATCATTTTGAAAAGAACATCGGCACAAGTGTGTACTATGCATTATTTATCTGCTTGCCAACACCTATTCTCTGTTTTTGTGTAATATTTAAGTAGAGTGCTGTGCACTTATTAATAATTGTTTATATTTCATTATTATAATTAGGTCGTATATATATCATACGTACTGAAATATAAGGATTTGTTATTGCATGGGTTGGGATTATCCTGTAAGATTTATACATCCTTTCACTGTTTTGCCAATATGTTTCAGGTTTTCATTTGTTGTTGTTTTTAAAAAGTTTTTTTTCCCAGTTATTTATAATTTTCTTTGGAGATAACCTCTTCTTCTTTCTTATTTGTAGTTAAAATGAAATGACATTTTTCTTACACACTGCACTATCACAAAGGCTCGGAAGAAGGAAGCCAGAGTAGGGATTCATGATTTTCAATGGTGAATTAGGTCACACTGCATCTCAGCCCTGGGGCTGATTTTACTCTGCATCATGGTTTTAAAAAAATTGCAGCATACCCCATAGCTTATATTACAATAATAGCCAGTAAAATACCTGTTAAAACTGCGATTTTTTGAGACTTTTTTTCACCCTGAAATCAGATATGTGTAGCACCTGCGATACTCAAATGCCGGCTACAGCTATACCACCTGGGCAATGCTCCAACTGATTTACAACATTTTTAGTCTTTCATAGTCATTATCAGAACCAGTAGGTGTATCATGACAACGAAACAAATCGAATGTCAAACAAAATGATGTTACCTTTGAATTATTCGACTTTTCTGTTGCACTTTTTAATAACACAGATGTGTTCTTTAGACGGTGAAATTTGCAGTGTGCTGCAGAGCCAATTGTTAGCTAGCAGATTTGCGTACTTTCTTGAAAACCCTTTGTAGGTCCATCCTTCCATCCACTGTTTTCACTTTGCTGTTGCTTGATTATGATTATTGTTATTGCGTTGTTATTGGCTGAGCCCCGCAGAGCCGCAGGTACTAAGTGCAAGCAAGGTGACGAGCAAAACATGGACTGGAATGTGGGCATTCTCAATACACAAGTGGAGCATTGGGGCTGCCACGCGATGAACTAAAGGTAAACTTGACAGATTTCTGATCATCCTGTATTGAAATGGAAAAAAAAAATATATAGCAGGTTGCGTGTATTTTTTTTCACACTGACATTCTGGCCATCTTTTTCGTGAATCTGGCGATACTTTTGAGGTAAAAAAAAATGTACATTTTCAATTAAAAAATATTATTTAGTGAGGCCGGGGTTGGGGGGGTGGGTACCCCCGATAACCGGTCTAGTGACGCCCCTGTATGGTACCTGTAACTGGCCAAAGGACATTTAATGCAATCTTGTATTGGTTGTTAAAGAGTTAACTAGAGAGCGCGAGTACTTTTGCCAGCCCTGCTGGTTGCGCGCAGGAGACATTCCTGGTGCTTGCTCCAACATGTGGGGCGACCCTCGCAGCGTCATGTCAGCTGTACGCTCCCCGCTGAGAAGCCGCTCGGCTGTGGAAGTTTCGCTGAAGTGAGTCAACACGAAGAGAGGAGGACGCCACCCAGTCAGCCGGTCACGGCAGCCACTGGATCTCGTTAGCTTGGACTTCTCCACGTATTTCAAAACGAGCTGTTCTTCCACAAGCTGCGGGGGATTTTTTTGACGCTTCCCCCCCCCATACGCCGTCAGGGATGGTTTGCGTCCCTTTGACGCGTCGTTTTTTTGTTCCTCTTTGGAATTAACGTGAGGACATGAAGGTGACTGTGTGTTTCGGACGGACGCGGGTGGTTGTCCCGTGCGGGGATGGAAATATGAAAGTCACCAGCCTCGTCGAACAAGCGGCCATGAGGTACAAAAGGGCCATCGCGAAGGTAAGAACGGAACGCGTGCGTGTGCAACGTCCCGTCCCGAGCCTGGGCGACTCCAGACGCCACTGGAGCCGCAACATGGCGCTTTTTTCCCCCTCGGGCAAATAATGAGCCACAGGGCGGTGGTAGGAGGTGTACTTGCTTCCCAAGCGTGAGGAAAGGAACCTTACGTGGACTCCCGAGTATGGAGCCCCTTTGAACTCAATTTGATGACTCGGCGCAACTTGCAAAAAAACAAGCAATTTTGTGCAGTCTTTGGTTACAAAAAAGTACAAAGAAGCGCTCCGAAAATCCAGTTTGTGGACAACAATTCGATGCATGTTTACTTTGTGTAACGTACTCGGAAAGCGGAGTTAAACACGCGCGCAACATGGTGCGTGTTTCTCTGCAGGTATGTCAAGAGTCTGATTACAGATTATAAACACACTTGAATGCAAAAAAACAAAACAAAAAAGAAGATAACATTTGCATATGACGCAATAGACTTTACACTTAACGGTTACCTGCACGATCGAATGGAATGTGACATGCTCTAACCATACGGTACTGTAATAGTATTATTATTTTTTGTTGTCGTTTGCAGTGGATCTGAATTGCGCTCCATGATACCAATATTTCGACGACCCTGTTCAGCCACAAAGATGTGCCATAAAATCTAGAAGTAGCAAAAGTACTCACATTCTGTACTTCAGTAGAAGTAGAAGAAAGTTCAAGTACCCATTCAACTCCTGCGCTGGAATAAAAGTAAAAAAAATAAAATGCTGACATTGACCGTATTAGTGTTAAAAGTAAAAATATTACGTCACCAATTTATTCCCATAGTTTGCTAACGTGAACCAAACGACAAAAAAAAAAAAGCAAAATTAGCTCATAATAAAAAGCCCCCAAAAAATCCATTAGTAATGCAGTTTTTTTTCCAGATAATTTTTTTTGAATGCCAGAAGAATGCCAGGGTGGCACAAGATACCACATTGGCCACAAATCATTATTGTCGACGTGATCATCTAAAACAACGATCTCAAATGAGGTCACCGATGGGGAATATCTAGTTTCTCCAAACCTGTTGCAGTCATTGTCCGTGGTTTGTCGCTGCTGCCCCTGTAAATGTATGTCGTAAAAGGTTGTTGGAAAAACAGCACATTTAGCTGAAAACCTATTGAAGTACCGCCATAAAATATTTGTACATAGTTAGGGTCCACCACTGACATTACATTTGAATCATGCAGGTCGACCTGATGTGGGCAACGGCTGTAAAAACAAGTCCCATGAAAGTATATCCGTACACTCATTGCCCTCTCTTAAATGCTAACCATGTTTAGAGCATATTCAAGCGTTATGATGGAATGCAACCCCCTGTTCCAAACCTCAATGGGTCCTGACAATGACCCATCGCTCTTCTCTCAGCGGGTGTCTTGTCTTTGTTTTCAAGCCCACTCAGTAAGTTAATTACAGGTTGGTAGTGCCCTGACATTTTCTCCTTATTGCCAGTCTATATATATATATATATATATATAGCAGTACAACATTCATTCCTAAAGAGCACTGCTTCCCCCACACACACCTATGATCACACATCGCCTTAATAGTTTTCCGCGGCTCAGCAGAATGGAAGCGACTGGTCCATTGATCCATGCTGCGGTACTGTAAACGGAGAAGCGTTTGGCTCCGGGGAACGTGGCCATCTGCAACAGGTCCGTTAAGCTCTTTGGGCCTCTGGAAGACATAATCGCTTGTATGGAGAGTCACTTGAGAGTTTAAAATGTTCTTCCGAGCTGACAAAGCATTAAAGCATAATCCTTCTGCTCAAGTTGGAGGATTTATTAGGAGTATGTGGATGGATGGAAAAAAAAAACGGTATTGGTGTAAATATTACGCCTTTGCTTGACTGTCTCAGCCGGTGATGTGCAAAGTGTGTACACTCAAGTACACTTGCACAAATCTGGCCTATAATAGTCGGTTTTGATTAGCAGTGCCAGATAGTTATTCATATAATCTGTGTTGTTCCTTTTCTTGTGTTGGGCCTTTTTCGAATGCATCCATGAGCCACTTGTACGCCTTTAACTTTAGAGCCAATCTGCCCTTTCAGTGTGCACAGTCCTGCCGATCAAGTAATAGACGTGAACAGGAGAAAAGTAAAAGTCGCCATTAAAAAAAACGTACATGGACATGGTGGAGTTGGGAGGGCGGATTGTGAGTCACCATCAGACAAAACACGATAGAGCCGCTGATTCTGACTAGTAAATTCTTGCATGTCGACAAGACAATGTCGTTTTTTTTTCCCCCACATTCAGGATTCTCGTCCATCAGGGAGACCGTCTGCTCCATATACTGGCAATGATGACAGAGGAACATGCAGTATTACAGTATTCATTCCAATTAAGCTCTGTTAAAAAAGGTTGTGATACTTTCACATCAGCAGTTTCAGGGATGATATGATCCCTAGAATAACCGCTCCAGTCTATCCCCTGATCGAAACCCTTGTTCTCATTTCCCAGTGCACCGTCATTTTCCGTAGCTCAGCAGAATGCCGGAGACGAGTCCATTGATCCAGGCTGTGGCACTGTGAATGTAGGCTGGAACACAGGTCATCGAAACCCTTTTTGAATGCCGTCTCGCAAAGCATTCTAAAAGTTAGTCCTTTATTAAGTCGGCCCAAAAGATTGCCAAATTTATAATCCGGTAAAGTTAAACACGCTCAAATGCACCACGAAACAAAACTGAAAACATGTGGAAGCTTTTCATGAATAATTCGGTCACCATACTCAGGAACTCGTTTTCTTATGTCATATAGAGAGAAGCTGTATCCGAATAGCTCTTGTACAGCCGTGCATCGTAACTGGAGATGTCATTTTGGGAATAGAGAGCGCAAAGCAGTGCTTGCGGGTCCCGCAAGATGACGGGAATGCGGCGTTGATTGATGGTAATGGACGATGGATAAGTTCAGGCTTCTGGTTCGAGCAGCAGAGATTTTTCACATTCATTTCTGACACATGAGGGAATAGAGCACGGGACTCGAGAGAAGCGTGCACTCGGTAACCTCTCATCATCCTCTTGGGTGATTCTCCTTTGTGTGACTCCTCTTCTATCGTTATCCCTTTATTTTTCCTTTCTTGCTGCAGACTAACCTTGATCTCATGCTCCTCCCCTTTTATCCACGCGGGCGATTGCCTGCCAGTCATTGAGTAAAACATCCCTTCTGCTTAACATGTCAAAATATGCTCAATCTCTCTGCAAATATGCTTGCGACACTGGCCGAAACCGTTAGCCAACTTGTAAATATGATGCTCATCAATACGGGCTCCTCACTGGTTTAAAAACTGCCTCGATGACACCGTGAGTGAATATTAGCGAATAATTGCAAACATTATGACCGATTCTTGCGATCCTAAGACGTATTGACTTGATTATTACGGGCACGGTGGTCAACTGGTCAGCACTGTCACTTTCTTATTGAGATCCTTATGGCAACACCACAGGAACGCAAAACTGACATTAGGGAATATCGAAGACGAGGCTACTGCATTTTACCTCCGTCCTTGCCTGATCGATTGAATGCAGCGCGTTCCCACACTTAGTCGTCTGGCCCTAAGATCAACGACACAGCAGTAAGGCCCTTATCTTTATCAAACAGTGTCGCTCTTCAGGGTCAAGGTAAGGGCATATCACGGCCTACCCCCCCCGCCCCGTTCCAGTCTAGAATGCCACTCATGTGTACACAAAACAGTTGCACACGTGCTGTGTAGGTGGTGGGGAGAGCGCAGGCATGCAAAGACTTGAGCGAGCCAACGGCGCAACAAACATCGGGGCTTCTCAATTCAGGGTTGAGCTCGAGTGTCGCATGCAAAGCTGCGAGGATTTCTGGCGCCTCTTGCCAAACGTAGCGGTCGGCAAGCCACGCGTAATAGTGCCAAATACCGCTGCCTTGCCAAGTCATTGCATGAGTGGTGTTTTTCTGGCTACATAGGGTACAATATATCCGGAGATTTGTGGTGTGCTTCTTTCATCATTGCTGATATGAATCAACAAAATTCTATCTATTTTTTTTTTGCATACCACAAAAATGCATGGTGACAAGTTTTTTTCCCAGCAAGAGTGTGCTCGGCGACTTCGTGTGCTTTCACAGCCTTGTCTAAGAACGAGAAAACGGGAGACATAATACAGGAGCTCTGGTGTCCTGCGCGAGTGTATAATTTCTTATCGAAGCCAACGGTTTACAAACTCAGTGTTTCAGAGAATCCAGTTAACCATTAGCCAGCCCGGTACTGTTCGAGGCATTACAATAGAAGAGGCATAGTCTTGATGTTGTCCGTATGCGTCATTAGGCTATTTCTCAGATCATCAAAGAAAAAAATGTATGACTGTTGTTCCAATTTATGGATTGATATACAGTAGTCAGTTTTAGCCAAGGTCTTAATGAGATCCCACCCCTCATTCGTATTTCATTAAAACATGTTAGTGTTGTTCAGGAGACAATTCAGACGATGACGATCCTGATGCGATCAGAAAAACACAAGACACAACTTTCTCATTTGGACTGTGAAACAAGGTCAGGAAAAGACGCGGTATTTGTTTTCCCACATGGTGTGTGTTGCATATCAGCTCCCAAGTGTAACCTTCACAAATTTCGTACTGATGTGCAGAGAGCAATCCACCGATATCCATTATTCAGGCTTGTTTTTTTTTTTTAACTTACAGAGGGGGACATTGCTTTTATATCCACTTTATTTTTCAGTTGTTTTTCTCATCCCGCATCGCCCGTTTTCGTCCTAAACTTGGATGTAATCAAAGTGAGCAAGTCCTAGCAAACGCCAGCTATGTGGATTGTTTTGACTCAACATGACAAGCCAGGCCCCTCTTGGGTGTGATCCAGCCTTTTGCCAGCAGTTGACTTCTACGACCGTGATTGCACTTGCAATCGAGTCCCAAGCACACACCCACACACACACACACACACACACACACACATATATATTATTGTGAAAAATATTTGGGCTTGACCAGTTGCTATTCTTTTTCTGGCAATGCACAGTTTCTTTTTGTAGCTGCAATTTTTGTTTGTTTTTTTTTTTTTTTAAGCTATGGGCTGAAAAGGACTGTCAAGGCAAGCAGTAACTTAACGCTGCCTTTTCAAAGGTTTAATGTGAGCAAACAAACTGTCTTTTCAATTTTCCGTGCCAGGATTACCAATTCAAGTACATGTTAACTTTGCACACATGTGAAGGAAAGTTTCCCTTGTATTCGAAATATCGCTCAGTAGGAGACACTGAGGCTTTATAAACACCATATTTTTTTTAAAAGATAATTGCTGACAATGGAAACGAGCGTGACAACATTCTTCTTTTAATCAGGTTTTTTTTTTCTCCCCCTTTGCGCGCAATAAACCTCCAACAAAGTTGCTGTGCCCCCTCTAAGGTGTCTAAGGTGTCGGCTTTTCGTGTATTTTTCATCGCTGTATTTGTCTATTTAGTGAAAATAATAATAATACATTTAATTTATAAGCGCCTTTCAAGATGCCACTTAGAGTGTTATAAAGATAAAACAAAGAAAACAAAAAAAACCCGGGCTGACCATTTGCAGACGCTCACGTCACATCCTTTCCAAGAAGCCATACATCTGTTGGCTACGCCAAGTGTGAAGTGAGCCGAATGCTTTCCAACGTTAGCCTCACATTTGACGCCTCCATGGCAATATGCGAGAATTCCCTCTGACAATACTCCATCAAATAAAAGGCCGAGTTGGTTCAGCTGGCGTTTGCGAGATGTACCCTGAAAGTAGGACACCGTTGCATACATTAAAGTGCCCGGACTTCGCGGACAAAACTTTAAAAGGCGAGTAAGGAGTGCAACTCACTCCATGACGCGCCGTGCCGTACCTTGAGAACGCTTAGCGTTGATGATTTTTCGTCGAATGTGCCCCAACGTGCTGACCTAATTCCCCTCGAGCAGATGATCTTGTGTTTGCATCTCATTACTGTCGATTGCGCAGCTGGTCCAAATTAAGTGTGCCTAATATTCATTTGTTAATAAAACAAACAGTGAATTTGGCATGTGAAATTTTGCACAAAAAAAAAAACATTTTCAAATCTTTTCCGAGATCTTCCTGTTCTCGTGCAAACCGGCTTATTCTTCAGGGCATTTCATTTCATGATTCATGAAGTATTATTCCTTTTGATGAGAATACATGAGAAGTCCTGAAGTGACTTTTTCAGGATGTTGTTCAGTGTTTCACCGGATGTGGTTTGGCCTGATTATCCGAAATTTCCCCCCCCCAGCATTTGAAATCATCCTGCTCCTGGTGTGACAGTGGTATTGATGTTTTCAATGTCTTCTACTACCTAGGCCATCAACAATTGGTCTTTTGGTTTCCTAACTTTTCCATTCGACACAATTTTTATACAAGATGACTTGGATTTGTTTAAATGTAAGCACGTAAGCGTTTGCCAAACCTTGCCCACCATAATATCCTCGCCAACACCCGCACTAAGCTGTAAAATAGGACAGATGTACTCAGGGCCGTTGGCGAAAAATACCTTCTTCGTTTGCGCACACTTTTGTTGGCGACACTGTGAGGAAAATTCAGTCATTTGGACCGGCAAATTCTGTACTCAGCAGTACCGCGTCTGTCGAGTGGAAGTCAAATTTGGCACTATGCTGAAGTATATTTCTGTCTTCATGCAGGTAATACATGCAGAGTCAGTTTGTGGTCGTTTTTTTCTTTGTGGCGCTTTTAGGTCTCTTTCTTTCAATAAAATGGTTCTGTGCTCTCTGGGCATTTACAGTAGTGGGGTTGTGGAATATTCCAAAAATAGAAGGCGGAAAAAAAAAAAGTCTGACGTCCGCTCTGAACCCCTCAGTCATGTGCCATGTGCATCATCAGGAGTAGTTAAGAACCAATAATCTGCTCATAACATGACAATAGCATACCGATGACTGAGGATCTGATAACTAAATTTATTGACGTGTGCACTTTGCCATGGACCAATATTACAATTGAGGTTGTAAATGCACTGTAGGTCAACGCTTCTGATCATGTTTTAGGCCAGCAGGGAAGACCACCAGCCAATGATTTAAATATAAATAAGCAAAAGGTTTTGTCTGAAGGGGAAAAAAAAAAACTCAATGGGCTGCGGTGCATAAAGGTAATCATGGTGCGCTGCCAATTGTTTGCTTGGACTTTGAATCTAGGTCAGGTCATCCAGACTGAGGAAGTGCAGTCGATCAATGTGGGAACTATTTGGACGTAACTGTAAATGTGAGGCAGGTTCAGGGGTTAATAATCTGAAGTCACATGCTGTTGATTGTTTTTTTCCTTGGATATAGTTTTGCCCTTCAACCCCGTAAATCACATTTGTGATAATCAATATTAAAAAAAAAAAAAAAAAAAGTGGCTAAACTGCGAGGATCGTGATTGTGCTGTCGCAAAATCTTTCCAGTGACACAGTCTCAAGTCCGTTAAGCAAATCTCAGTCTCTTCCTTATGCAGGAAGAATGCCGTTTACCGTTTTTATCAAGATTTCCACCCTGCCAATCCATTTTCCGCATCCCTTACACAATCGGCGTGAGGTGTTAGTGGCATATCCTGTTTCTGCTCGGGCTCAGAGAACAAGTCCCTTCTCGCCTTTTTTTTTTTTTTTTTTTTTGAGGATGCCGAGCTGCCGTTAACAGGTCACTGATGTTTATCTCCATTTTTTTAGGGGCCACAGATGTCTGATAAGACACTTTTGTTTCCAACACGCCCATCCCCTAAGTCTCCAGGATGACCAACTCCACAAGATGGCTACAAACGATACGTCGCATGAATGGGGCCTTGATCCCACTTTCTTGTGCCAATGAATTTGAATACTACTAAAAACAAGACTGTGTAAACATCCACCATCTGCGCGACAACATCTGTCACCCGCTGAGACTTCCTCACGAATAATTATTCGGTTTTGTCACGGAATGTGTGAGCGGCATCCCGTCGAGTGCGGGGAGTGTGTGGGTGTGTGATTGACCTGGTCCAGCCGGTTTCTCACTCACTGTCAACAGCGACTCTTTCTTTCAACTAAGCGCATTCACTTTGCATACGACTGAGTGCCCCGAAGCACCGCAACTTTTTTAAACTTTTTTTTTTTTTTATGTGACTTCGGAAGGGTTTTTGTCTCCAACAGTTTGGTCAAAAGCATACTGGGCAACCTTGCGAGGTTTGACTGGAACTGCGTGATAATCCATATTGTAGCTAAGATACGATGTCTGCCACGGGGGCCGACTTAAGCGTTAGCTGCTTTTTTAATCGGCGTTAGCAGAAAGCCAAAGGTCAAGGGAGTAGTTGATTTTGACATTCAGTTAAGAATCTTGCGAGACAATCAAATATCAACGGCGGTGCAAGCAGCATTGTTCCGACGACTCTTGCGCTCTGGCTGTCATACTTCTCGGAGCACTAATGTGTGTGACTTTTGACAAGCGGCAATCACGTGTACATTTTTGGATACGATTTGGTTACAACCTATTCTAATGAACGTCAATGTACCAATGACATGTAAAATTGTCAACACCAAGACGACTGCATGCCGTTCCTTGTGCTTCTCGGGAACTTAACCACGTGCGACTCCAGCCGGAATCCGGCCGATGCGAGCGAAGAGCCGGCGTTTGATGTCCTGTGATCTCATGCTGCTGCTCACACAGCTGCTGCACACCAGTCCGGGCTCAAACTCCCTTTGGTTCAATAGGAGTGGCTTAAAATCTGCTCACTTTGATGTAAAAGACTCCTTTGCAGGGTATCATTATATCAGAGCGCAGTGCAGTCGACATTTGGCGGCGGTGGTGGTTAAATTATTTGGGGGTGGAGGTGTTAACTTGCCAACGTGGGCCAGGTGGAAAATGAAAATTCATACGTGTGTGCTTCCGAAGCTCTCGAATAGCGTTTCGATCCTTCTATCAAGCTCTTATTCTAACCCTTGCGTGCACACATAAGCAGGCTGAGTCATCTTGTACACCAGTGTTTTATTATTATTTTTTTTAATTAAAAAAAATGGTTTCATATTAATTGTATTTGTTTAAAAAAGGAGCCAGCTCATCATCAGTGATCCTTCCTGGGTGACTCAGCAGCAATCCCTTGAAGCCACCGCAACATTAAGTCGACTCCCCGAATGAAACCTGACCAACTTCTTCTTCCCTTTCCACCAGTTTTGGTGATATATGATCTTTCTCGGGGTTTAAATTTGCTAGGTCGACCATAGTTCATAAATATTTGTCAAGTCCCAGGGGCCTTTTTTTAGACCTTGTGGTTTTAATCAGCCCTGGTGAGGGCATCTACAGTTCTTCATCCCCACCAGCGGACCACAAAGGACTCCTGTCACCATTTCCACATCATCCCCTAACCACCACGGGCCACCACGTGGCTGTGTGCCATGTTCTCCCTTATTTTCACACCACGCCTGCCATCAGCACTGGTGATTGATCGGGCGACCCTGCTTCACGCAATGCCTTTTACACATGTTGATGTCTTGGTCATATTTTGGTGAATCGCTGCTGTGAATTCGACCCAAAAACTTTTGTTGTATTTATATTTATACCTTTGACCTTGAGGGCCAAAAAAAAAAAAATACCTCTTTCATTGAGTTAGGAAGGGAGGACTCAATATGTCTAACAGAGTGTATCAATTGTTCAGTTCCTTTGGAAGCTTGAAGGGTCAGTCCATTAGCAGGCAACAGACGAGGGCAGGATAAGTAGTGGGTGGAGCAGCCTTGCAGCATGACATCCTCAATATTGCCCGCCGCTCTTGCTCCGTGAGTGATCCAGCTGCCCTCTTCCAGTGGGAAAATAATTGAAACCATCTGAAGCCACTAGTTCCTCTAAAAATATGATGTTATAGTTAGAGGCGAAAAGGAAGCCAGCCGAGCGTGGGAGATTGGAGTGACAAATTTGAAGGAGAACAAATGGGCTTTCCATTTCCTGATTCTTTTATTTATTTATTTTTTTACATGTTATTTCTGTCTTTGGATAGGTCTCGAGATTCGTTGTCGTGTTGCTATGCCACCCCCCAATTTTTTTTCCTTGTTACATTTTGAACATTGAGTGCACAGTGTGAATGCATTTTGACGTCAGTGTCAATCAGGGATTGAGATGGCAAAGCTGCCGCCATCAACATCCAGCATGAGAAATACAAGAAGAACCCAGATTGGGAACATGCCACTGCTAACGGTGGGTGAGCCAAAAGTCATTGTCAGCTTTTGACTTGACAGGCACGAAATGCCGCCAAGATGTCGTATTTCCGAAGCGTAATCTTTGGAATTACGTACAGAATGACATGGAACGGTACATGGTCCTTGTGCATCTTGATCTTGAGCATGAATTCAGGGCAAACATATTGCCGAGTGTACTGGACTAGAGGCGGGTTTTAGTGAATCGTTCTAAATCCATCAAATCTGAAGTGCTAAAAACATGCAAAGACGAAGAGTAATTGTTGAGAGCGCGCGCTAAACTCCTTTACGCCTTTCACTCGTGATTCATTTGCTCTGAAATTTCTCTGACCGCCGCAAAGTAAACCCTATTTATATTTTGCCGAGTCATCATATGCCGCTTCTCACATCTGCGAGAAATATGACCATTCTCGTTGGGCTTCTCCCGATGAGCAGATGGCTTAAATACGCCGTCTCCCTCAGGGATCTGAGGCTAAAACATCTCTCTGTAACATGACACCCACCTTCTGCTTCTTTCCTCTAATAGCCACTTAAATCCTATTGTTGACTCATTCGTGAGGTTTTCATTTGCTTTTTCCCATTCCCTGGGCTATTAAAGTGTGTGTTTTCAGCATTTGTGCCAGACTATGTGGGCCCTTACACCTTGCTATAAGGTGCTAGCCCTACAAAATGCTGACATAATGGACCGAGGTGCATGAAATGCATTTATGTGCGCAGTTTCCGCGAAGCACAGCTGAGGTGTACGAAAGAATCAATTCACTGTGACGTCTAATTGTATAAAGGGGATGTTACTTGTATAGCTTTGCTACCTTTGATACTCAAAGCGCTTTCCACTTGTGTCCTCATTTACCTACTGATGACGCAGCATCAGGACCGACTGGGGGTTCAGTATCTTGCTCAAGGACACTTTGACAAGTGGGCGGGGATTAAACCCCCAATCTCCGCGTTGGGAGACGACCACCCTACCACTGAGCCACGCCCCCTCTGATTGTATGGTTTTGGAAGTGTCATGCATGCTACCGATGCATCACAAAGTCACTTATACTCTGTGGACTACGAAGGTAATCAATCTTAGGCCTTAGAAAGACCTAGAGATGCATGCATCTTATTTGCAAATGAACATAGCCTGACCCTCGGTTGACTCTGCAATTGGCTGCAAGATGTGTTATTAGGCAACCACTCAATGAGGTCCCGATTACCATCATTTCTGATGGCAGTAGCAATTCCGAATCCTGTTGAGTCATCAGGCAGTTTTTGTTTATTCGGACCAGATGTTGAGCTTTCGCTCTTCTGTAATCATCGAGGGTGTTGAGGATCAGAAGGTCACACAATTTTAGACTTTGTTGCAGAGGACTCCAGAAATTCAACTCTGTGTGGTGATTTTGCCTGCTTGCATTATGCTGTAAAGCTCAAACTCAACAAAGTGGGAGGCTGGCAGCTTCGACTTGTGGTTGGAGCTGGTGAGTCACTGCGGGGTCGGAACACCCAAAGCTCAGAAATCACAGGATAGGTTTTTCACTTTTTTTTTCCTTTTTTTGGTGAAAGGTTTGCTCAATTCAATTCTCAAACACTGTTTTGGAAACCTCTATCACATCCGTATGTCTTCAAGTCTATTTTCTCAGTCTCCAGGTTTGTCTAGTATTTCTGTGACTTTAAAAATGACACTGCGGTCTTTACATTCCTCTACCGTACCCAACCTGAAAAGCTTCCTGCTCCCACAGAGGTAAAGTTAATGTTTGAAAATCATTAGACTGTGTCGACGTAAGTCTTTACACAGTCGTGGCCAGGTTAAGTTAATGAACTCTGCTGTATGTGTCCGATGGACATCTACCACTCCCGTCTGATGATCGCAGGTGACCCCACCCACCCATCCCACAGCCTCTCTGCTGCCGTGCTCTCCGTGCCAGAACCAGCAGGCTCAAAAACAGCTTCCACAGGAGACTCAACTCATCTGCCTCTTGCCTCCTGTCACAGACTATGACTATGACCCTCCCCTCATTATCCATTATCCATCATCTGCACATTGCGGCGTATTGCACAACGCACTACCTCACAATATTGTCCAGTCTATATTGTCTATATTGCTCAGATTGTTGATCAGTGTAGCTGCTATCTTTCAGCTGTGTGTTTAATGCACAGCATGTTTGCATGCATACACGGAGGAGTGAGAGAAAGAAATTTCATCTATCGCATGTCACATCATATTTGACCCTTGATTCCTTGTTCCTTGATGAACTCTGCTGTATGTGTCCGAATGAGCAATGTCTCTTTGCTGGCCATCAGCACAGCATCATTCTCTTGTATGACTCACAATGCAGGGCTCAGATCTCACAAAAGAGAGCTTGTTGATCATTTCGTCGTTTCATCCTCGTTGCGATGGAGTGGATGATTGTCGTCCGCGGGAAAAAAAAAAAAAAAGAATGACCCCGACGTGATTTGAACACGCAACCTTCTGATCTGGAGTCAGACGCGCTACCGTTGCGCCACGAGGTCCTGTTCTGAACGGCAACAGAAAATCTAATTGCGCCCGCTGTGGGAATGGCAACAGCCGCGCCGCAATCAGAAACATCCACAGGCACATATTCTCTCGCTCGCGGCCACACAGTTCTCCCTTTACGGACTCACCAACAGGGCACAAGCTTTTGTGCAACTTTTGACGAGGACAGGAAATCTGGTGTGGTACAAAGATGTGGATGACAGGGTGAACAGATCGTTTGGTGAGATATTATGTGTTTTACATTACCTTATCCTGTTAACTAACAAACCAGTGATGAGACTTAACCGCCGTGGCGGAGGTAATCAATGTTTCGATAAAATATAAAAACACAGCAGCAGACTTGTCACTCTCGACACAAGCACATACTTTTACCGAGGGCCCTTTCAGTGGTGAGGTCTGATGATGCTTCTGTAATGAGGTCTTTGCTGTCATATTTCATACGGCGAGGCACCGTGGTTGTCAGCCTCCGACATCACGTCAAGCATGTCAAATCCAAACAGTCTTTGCTCATGTTCTTTCAACTCCACAAGTGTGTCTTTGGGATTATGTTTATGTGACTGAGCTGCTCTCAAAAGTAATCCATGTGAAGAACAAGGCGGGAGGATGTCTGTGCCAAATTGACATCTGGCATTTGAATACAATATTTGGGTTGACTCCACACCCCGAGTGCATCCGTGTGATGTGAATTCAATTATATTGTGCAACTGGATATCATCAATGACCTCTTTCTGCGCAAGTTTTTTGTCACAGTGCTGGACTTATCACATTTTCCTCCCTTTTTAACCTAAAAAAAAAAAAAAATGTAACCAACCAACATTCCTTTCATGAGTTGGACCATTTTTGCCAGTGAACCAGAGTGGAGTTAAGTAAAACAGAGCCCAAAGGCATTTGACCACAGACCCAAAGATAGCTCTGTTTGGAGCAGAGCGAAGGCTGAACAAAACAAACAAGACAGAGGGAGGACACAACACGAGGACATAAAAGCAATAGTCTTCTAAGTTTCTCTTTCTCCTCTCGATTACTTTTAACGCTTCGATGCTACCTTGAGCTGTCCAGAGCCTGAAAAAAAAAAAGAAATGAGGGCAGGAAATGGATTGAAATAGAAGCCTTTGAAATTCCCCTTTTCACAATTTTCCACCCAGAACTTTCCTTGACTCGTCATATCCCATGCAGATGTCCATTTTCTTTACCCACTTCCTCATTAGCATCGCGGGTGAACTGGAATCTGGCCCAGCTGACTTTGGGCAAGAGGCGCGGTACGCAATGGATGGTCGCCAGCCAATCACGTTATTTTTTATTACGTTATTTTTTATTAGTTATTTTTTTGTTATAATTTTCATAAAGCATGACTGTTTAAGACCGTCGCCTCCCCCAACAAACGTGCCACTAGGTCACATGATGTGGTGGCGCGCTTGTCCCAAGTTGATTTTTAACGCAGCCCTGAGATTTTTCAGAATCTCTATTCGGATTCATGACAGAGCACATAGAAGATTAAAACATTTCATAACCGCTAGAATGAAGTCAATCCGTGAACATGTCACAATGTGCCAACTAAGTAGCGCATTTATGACCCACATAGTGATCAGATCAGCTGATTCCAATATCTGTTGGTTTGGCAGCGATCATATGTGGTATGGCTCAAATAATGTCCCAAATCCGATGCACTTGTATTGCAAATAAACACAATGCTCAATTTTTTTTTTTTTAACAACCCATTCTCCCTTTTTCCAGGACCCCAGCTATTGGGTCCAGGTCTATAGGTTGGAACACCGGGATGGCGGAATCCTTGACCTGGATGATGTCCTCAGTGATGTGGCCGATGACAAAGACATTGTAAGTCCTAATATATGTATCAATAACAAGATAAATTGTTTCCATAACGGTGTCTATTAATATTGCTGCTTCACCTATTGACATTTGCATTGTGCAATATAACTTGTGGTTGAACAAATGAATGTGGTAAAGACAAATGGCTGTCATCCAGACTGCCTTACTACTTTACGGTTAGAGCTGTATCAAATATGTAATGATTGATATTGTTGACAAAGATTATAATGCTTCCTTTTGATTGCCACTGTAATGTACGTACACCTTCCCCCCCCCCTGAAAAGCACAGTGGCAGGCGTGCATTTGGTACTTGGGCCTTTAGTGGGGACATGAATTTATCCAACTCTTTACATCACCAATATTACATTAAAATTACTGTATAGAAGCCATCCAAACAAAACAAAAATAATAAAAATATAACAGCACGCAACTGTGCCACGTACACCATGCATAGTAATTCAGAACCAGTATCTAATAACATGGGAAAAGTATTTAAAAAAAATAACAACATGCATTATGTTCATTGCCAATGCTGACCATTAAATGTATTAATGTGTGCATATTGCTACAAACATGTTTTGCACGGGGCGGCCCGGTAGCCCAGTGGTTAGCACGTCGGCTTCACAGTGCAGAGGTACCGGGTTCGATCCCAGCTCCGGCCTCCCTGTGTGGAGTTTGCATGTTCTCCCCGGGCTTGCGTGGGTTTTCTCCGGGTGCTCCGGTTTCCTCCCACATTCCAAAAACATGCATAGCAGGCTCGTTGGGCACTCTAAATTGTCCCTAGGTGTGAGTGTGAGCGTGGATGGTTGTTCGTCTCTGTGTGCCCTGCGATTGGCTGGCAACCAATTCAGGGTGTCCCCCGCCTACTGCCCGAAGACTGCTGGGATAGGCTCCAGCACCCCCCGCGACCCTAGTGAGGATGAAGCGGTTCGGAAAATGAATGAATGAATGAATGTTTTGCACGTTCTGCAACTTCGCTCGTGTGTACGAGCGCTATTGAACGTTTGCACATGCGCATTAGAATGAGGAGGTGCCATGGTAACAAATCAGGTGATAGCAGCGGAGAGAGCAGCTGCTTTGCACCCGCACCTGCTCCCACTCTATTGATGTCAGTAGCGTCTGTCTGGCCCCCGGAACGTAAAAAATCAGTGATGTATCCCTGCTTTTGACCGTCTCATTACCTGAACAGACGACAATGAAGGTTAGTCATCAAGATTCAGTCGCTGGCGTGTGGCAGTCACGTCTTATTAAATGTGCATAAATGCATGTATATAAATGTGATACCAGTTTTCCCCACAAGATGCTGCTCTTGTATCCTCCTATTTTGTGCAGATTATAAACGTCACATTTGAAGCATATTGCAGCTCGTGGTGTCTGTTTTTATTTTTTTAAAACAACGACACAACAACAAGAGGCCCAAAACTTGATCTGCTGCCCTCATTCTAACAAGATCCCCTGATAAAAATCACATCACGCCCATTCTATAGGAACTCCACTGGCTGCCCATTCACTCCTTTCATCCAAGATACTCCTCCTCACATTCATTCAAAAGCCAACAATATCCTCGCATCACAGTATCTCGCTAACCTCTGTCACCTTAACAGACCCAGCTGTTCTCCAGGTGAAATCTTGCATACTCTCTTGTCCCAGTTTGGCATTTCCTGCATGATTGGGATGTATTGTGTAAATGCGTGTCCGCAACGGCTCAAATGAACAGGAGAAGAGTTTGTGTCAATACACCGTGGGTGTTTGGTTCCTCTTGTGCGTTGATAGTTGTAGTCGTAAATCCAGTCTGTCCAGTTCTTTTGATCGGCAATCGACTCCTGCCCTAGTTTCTCTGTGGTTGACAAAGAGTTAACCAAAGGACTTTTCCCTTAATTTTAACGAGTTAAAGCTAATGCTGATCACTTTGCCGTTGATCTGAAGCTTTGAAAGGCAGTTTTCACCCTCATGCGAGTTCTTTAATGTTTTATTTGTCGTTAGTAGTGCTTGAGGGATGACCCTGAGTTGTGCAGTGAAGGTACATGTGCAGTGTATCAACAAATCATATCATACAAGATGTTATTAAAACATAAAAGAAACTATCCAGCATCATGAAGTGCTTCAGTGGGTGTGTGTGTGTCAGCTGAACACAAAAATGAGCCAGCTACTGAAGTAAAAGCTTGTCTTTAAAAAAATAAAAAATAAAAAAGAGTTGTGGAAATAAGGCAAATTATTGTGTTGTACCACCTGGTTTTGTTTTGACCTCTGTTGACGTATTAGCTTGAAATACATTCATTTTGTTCCTTGTCAACATCAGACTTCGGGTTTTTTTTTTCCCGGTCCTCTGCTGCCATCAGCTGGACACTGACTGAAAATACAGATGTCAAGAACAACTTTCATTACGTCAGAGCATTTCGAGACGGGAACGGGGCCTAAAAAAGAACGAAAAAAACAAAAACAAAAAGTCGCTCAGAGACTTTTGAGCCTGTGTAATGACCCCAAACTGTTTAATAGTTGCAATTAACCCTTGCACCAAACGGAAGTGATAAATTCACCCTGAGAGTTGAAACAATGGAATTAAGTCATGGATTCATAAATCAATGAAACTGGTTAATTATAGCCAATTCTCTTCAACCGAAGTGCACAATTACAGTGAGATGTAAATCTGGCATTGCTGCTCCTAATTACAGTAGTAGGGAATGCTTTGCATTCAACAAGTGCAGTTTATTATTATAATTTGTTTGTAGTTTTTACAGGCATGTTTGGTGTCTGGATCGGCCTTATTATGAGCAGATGTGAGCAAGGATTCCCTTTTCCGCTGAAGCTTTTTTTTTTTTTTAAACGCATACTCGAATCTAGAAAATGCTCAGTGCAGAAGCTGATGGAGCCTTGATCGGAAACATGACTGGAGTTGTTACACGTTTAGACCACTAAGAGGTGCTATAATCCTGCTTTAGTGTTTAAGGCAACCGTGGGGTACAAATGTGATGTCTGTTCTTGAGAATTTTGTTTAAACGTTTTAGTAATATTTTGCTGATGTTGAAACGACTGCTTTACAAAGGGGAATAACGGTGTGGATACTTACATTACATATTAAAATGTATTTTGTACTCTAGTACAGTACTCTATTGATTGAAATCTCATTACAGGAACCAAATGCACTGCTCTTGTTTTTCTTGTGGTGGTCGATTTGCAATTTCTTGCGCCCTGAAGTTGGCATTGCCATGGCAACCACCATTGGCATCAAGTGGGCACCTGCTCGGGGTTGAGATCAAGCTGTGAGTGAAATTAGCCGAGGCTAAAGCGGGGTCCATTCAGCTCTACCCCAGGTACCAGAACGCTGCCAGGGGAAATCAAAGCCTAATTACTAATCACCAAGTGTGTTTGTGTGTGTGCCTGTGTGTGAGGAACAAAGTCTTTTGACATGCACGGTAGGCTACTGTGTGTACCACCAGTTTAATCCTCATGTTTTTATATATCTATGATCAAGTGTTACGAATGATGCGCCTTTCATGAAGTAAGTTAATTGATCCATATGGATCCATTTCATTTGCACCTTATCAGGTGTGCACATTTTGTATTCTGCAAATGCAAAACGGGGTCCATTAAAAGCAGCGTTGCACGTTTTGATTTGTGCTCAAATGGAAATTTGATGAATGTTTGAGCTACCTTCTGTCATTTCTTCTGGTTTGTTTTTGAGGTGAAATTTCATGTGAATTATCACTTGGGGGAAGAGTATTGATTTCATTATATTGCTTAGCTTGTCTGAATGCCATAACTGTTGCGACATTGAAAGCACTCGAGTCATGCGTCCGAATGTGTGCATGACTTAATATTTCACAAAAGGATGCTAAAATAGCCAAAAAGGTCTTTGTAGCGGCATGCAGATGCTGTATTAGCTCTCGTATCAATGCCATGAGCTGTATCAAATAGTCTGTCTTCATGTAACATTTCCAATGTGAGATCTAAAGTGCCTGCGTGTCTTCTTGTCTACTTAAGATAAATCAATATGCTTTTTTTATTCAATCATACATTTATTATGGTGCATTTAGTTTGCCGCGGTGTGGAACTGCGCTGCCTCATAATGAGAGCTGTTCCTCATCTTTATGACTCCATACCAATTAAGCGACAATATTGTTCAATATAAACCTCTCAATGAATACACTCTTAGCAAGTAAGCAAAAAGACTCTCACGCTCTTCATACCTCAACCAGGAAATGCCATCGACTGCGCAAAGTTTCTTCGACACTTTTGACTGCGTAGTCAAGTGCGCATCAGCATGCCGGGACATCGGTCAGCTCGAAATCTGCATGCAGGCAGGATACGCCTCACCTTCACTCATTTGTTATGACGTTGGATGGGCAACAGCAGGCAGTTTTCCCATTTAATTTCTCTCCAAGGCTTTGAATGTATCGCATGTTTTTGTTTGTTTATTAGGTCGGCAATTTCATAGCCACATTTTCTTGGGAAAGATTGCTGTTCCTTTTCAGCCGCCGCTCCCGCCTTCACACAGTTATAATCCCTCACAGAGGGGATATAGCCAATGCAATCAGAGCCTTTGTGCGCCTCGCCATCAGGGAAACCACAGGATTTACTTTGAACAACTCCATGGCCTGCTGGTCATTTTATTCTTGTAAAACATGAGAAACACACAATAGTTTCATGGGAAGTAATTGACATTTTGAATGGATGTGCATGACATTCACTCCTAACAATTATTTTTTTCCCCGTTCATTTATTTTCCTGCTGTATTACAGTTACGCCTTCATCATAATTCGAGTTGGCTTCATTTGCATCGCATATGCAATATGACATAACATTGGGCAAAATCGGGTCGCGGCACCTACCGTATTATCCATCTTGGGGGCAAGGCAGTTCGTATAGCGCTAGGTGTCTTTCATTCTTCCTCTATGACAGCTCCACCCTCAACAACAGTGTTTTCTGCCAAATTGTTCCTGACGTGATCTGAACTCAGCGGAATACCGTCTGGTCATGCTGTTGGTGTTTAGCCAGAAAATTACGGGAAAAAAAAGAAAAAAAAAAAAGACAATGTTACCACTACATTGAAGCCCCGCCCTCCCCCACCCTTGCTTTTTGTGCCATGAATAGGGAAGGCTGTACTGGTTGACAGCTGTCAGGGCCTCTTTGACTCGAGTGACTGGGTAGGTATTTTGCCAAACGGGCCTATTATCGGTGCCGTTCTGTGGTGGGCCTTGGGGAGCATAATTGGGTCAGAGACAAAGCATAAACGAAGATGACAGATACAGGCCCTCCTCCCACTGAGCTCCCGGCATCATATCATCTACCCCTGAAGGTTTCCACCAAACGTGACGAGAAGTGTTTTTGTCTTCTCTACAGAAGGCCCTATAGGGACTAAGAGCAACTCGGACCAAAATAGGGTCAAAGACATCAACCCGCTTCTTCTTTGAAAATCCTATCGTCTCACAGTGTGGCTGCAGGGAGTTTATGTTTCTTGTAGGAGCGCTCCTCCTGGGAAGCATTCTGTTCTTCATTTTCCATGTGCCTCTGGAGTGCGATAGCCTTCGTGAACGTTAACAAATGGAATTGAAATCAACTTAAATCTATTATGACGACTCTAAGAACCTCCATGAGCTATTTACGGTCTCGGATTTCTAAAAAAAACCCCAAACATTTTCTAGTCACCGGTTTGTGAAATGGATGGATGGATGGATGGTTAAAATTTGCAGTCAACTGTTTGAAAAGAATTAAGTCAGTGAAGTCCACTGCTTTTTATTCAGAATACAGAACCAAAACACAAGCTCATAAGGCTCCTATGTGGCAAAGGAGGGTGTAAAAACTGTGACATTAGCTTCCGGGGGACCTCCCGATATGGAGTCGTGAGTGTAGAAGAACTGAAGAGGAGCAAAGAAGGAGAAGCGATCCACTCAAATTTGAGAACAGGCACTCAGGCCGCGAGCTAAGCCGAGCCAGGCATTGCGGCTGGCGCTGTTCGGAGCTGAAGTTGACACTGGCGTGTGGAGGCAGGGAAGCGGTGCCAAAGCTGAGGAGCTAAGCTTGGTCGTGAGCACTTTAGGCTCGCATATTGTTGCAGGCAGGCAGCTGAGGATGTGCACCATCCGAGTACGTCCTCAGTGCCGCTTTACTCATTCGAAAGCGCTCTTCAGATTACGTTGTGTTCTCTTCGCTAATGCTAAAGGCTTACATGCATCCTCCGTCTCCGCTGTAGCACCACTAGCATGGACATCCTCTGTTATTACATTGAGGCCATCAAGAAGAATCAGATCTGAATGTACTCAATGTCGCATCTTCTTTGTCCCTCTCTTTTCTCTTCATTGGCATACTAGTAGGATAGCGACATGTTAGTAGTGAGGCAAAACTGTGCACGCGTTGACAAACGCGTGCAACTTGTACTAACTCGAAGACTAACTCGATTCTACTAGTTCACATCAGGAGCCTCACTAGGAGTATTAGGGTTAATACATGTTTTTTTCAAATACAGTCGAACCTCGGTTTTCGTCCATAATCCGTTCCAGAAGGCTGTTTGAAAACCGAAACCACGCTCTTTTTAAAATAAAAATGTTTACTGAACACCTCTGGAAAGCAACACGAGGAAGCGTCACTTCCTCGTGTAAGGAAGGCGAGAGGAGTCAAATGGTGCATTCAAATGCGCTCAGTTTGTTCGAGAACTGAAATGTGTTCGTCATCCGAGGCATAAAAAACTGACATTTTTGGTCAAAAACCGAATTGGTTGAGAACCGAGACGTTCGAAAACCGAGGTTTGACTATTTAATTCTTTAATCTTACTTTACGATTAGGGCCAAATTTGACCCTTTGGGATTTAAGAGTAGCATTTGAGTAGCAGAATTTATAGGGGCCAAATTTGACCTTGTGGGTTCTCCAGGGTTAACTATGCTCAAATAGAGCAAACGAAGGACAATAAGAAAAGATGCACCATTTTTTTTTTCCATCCGTGTGTGTGTGTGTGTGTGTGTACATGCATGTGTACCAGCCTTTTATGTATTGTGCAGTTCTGAATAAGGTCGAATTTCCGCTACCCTTTTAGCCGCCACTCTATCGCGACCACCAGCTGGGTCCTCCTTTCTGCTTGTGATGTGGAAGGTGGTCAGGGTTGCCCTTAGCCATGTTGGAGGGGTTGGGGGGTGGGGGGAGTCGATGGGCCATGCAATTTGGCAGGATATTCAGAGCTTGGCCAACAGCCCCCTCAGCGCTTGGCAAATATGGCTCTCTCTCGCCACTTGCACCGCTTCTCGACTCTATGATGCCACAGCATCGCGTTCCTTCTGCTGTTCTACTTTTGGCAAAACTTTCTGCGCCTCCTCAGTGATTCGACGCGCTCTTGGTTGTCTTTTCACTCCCCGCCGCGGTTCGCAGTTTGTTCCGCTCCCGACATCGCGCTGTCTTTTCTTTAGATCAAACCTCCGCCTGCTAGATTTGCACGCTCGGCTCTTGTGTCGTGTCATTATTATGTCTGGGAGAGAGAGTTTGAAAAAAAAAAAAAGGCAAGCGAGAGGTATTACATTGGAGTGTGTGGAGCTGCAGGTTGATATGAATATCAAAGACTTCTTTTCCCGCCAGCAGGTGATGGTGCCTGTGGCGCTCCTACACAGACAGGTGGTCTCATCTGCTGTGTGTGTGTGTGTATATATCTGTGTGTGTTGGAGAGTTTTTTTTTGTTTTTTTTTGTCTGTGCATTTTTGCCTCTCCTGTTTCAAAACAGCCATAATGCACAGTGTCTGGTAGGGTTCGTGTGTGTTTCTGCAGGTTAACGCACCACGTCGGATTGTGGCCGCTGTTATTTTACAACCGTGACGTCTCATCCATTTTAAGGAGCCTGATTTCAGCGGGGGGGGGGGCGTGTATACCAGGTGGAACAAAAAAAAAAAAATCTTCATAGCCTGTATTTCACGGTTGGCTTGGTAGAAGAGAAAGTTGAGATGAAATTGCAATTCGATTGCTTCTGCTTTCTCTAACAGGTTTGAGTTTGATTGTTGAGTTTGCGAATCCGGAGTGCTACTGGAGAGGAACAAACTTTACTCACAAGAACTTACCATTTCGAATAGGAATCTTTATTGTGATTTTTTTTTTTGGGGGGGGGGGGTGGAGATTTTGGAATGACCAACCTTCCAGTCACTGCATTATTTCTCGAGGAGGCAGGTAACCATGGAACTTGCACAAGAACAACAAGCCTATTAAGTTAAAAGGACACCGGAGAATTGTTCATGTATACAAAACATCTCCTCCTCATTTGGCATTGATTCACCCAACGTGCACTGGGAACACGTCAGTGACAGCGCGCGTCAGAAGAATAATCATCTCTCCAGGGTGTCACAATGATCCACTGGCTGAAAATGGGAGTTCCAGTCTGTGCATTGCTGATTTATGGCTTCCATAGGTTGGACTTTCCTTAATCGACAGCAGGGGGCACTGTGGGGTTTCCATTACACATTGCAATGAGCAGACTGGGCCAAACTCCTCTAAACATCTTCCATTTATGAATAATCTAGACATTTACTTAAAATGACATATATATATATGTATATATATATAGGGCGGCCCGGTAGCCCAGTGGTTAGCACGTTGGCTTCACAGTGCAGAGGTACCGGGTTCGATCCCAGCTCCGGCCTCCCTGTGTGGAGTTTGCATGTTCTCCCCGGGCTTGCGTGGGTTTTCTCCGGGTGCTCCGGTTTCCTCCCACATTCCAAAAACATGCATGGCAGGCTCGTTGGGCACTCTAAATTGTCCCTAGGTATGAGTGTGAGCGTGGATGGTTGTTCGTCTCTGTGTGCCCTGCGATTGGCTGGCAACCAATTCAGGGTGTCCCCCGCCTACTGCCCGAAGACTGCTGGGATAGGCTCCAGCACCCCCCGCGACCCTAGTGAGGATGAAGCGGTTCGGAAAATGGATGGATGGATGGATATATATATATATATATATATATATATATATATACACATATATATATATATAAAACACATTTTTTTTTTTCAACAGAGTTCATGAATAGTTTACTTTGAGTGAACAGTTTCCAGCATAATATCAGGCATGTGCGCGATGATAATCTTTTTAAAAGTGAGGCACAAAGTGTTTGAGGTCGTGGTTACCTAGAATATCTCCTTCCTTGATGTTTGATGGGTATTTCAGAGGGACGTTGAAAGGGCGCTCACTGTTCGGCGCCCTCTTTTGTGAGAACCCAGTGCTCTGTTCTGATGTTTACGATGACGGATCCCTTGATGGACGTCTCATCACAGCAGGAGTCTTGTGATGTGATCTGTTCAGAGGGGCCGATAGTATTCTCACATGCATGCGCGTTCATTGAAAACTTGTAAAGTACACCACGGCTGCAAACTTGGAACCAACTTTGCCCAAAGTTCCACTCAAGTGCTTTCATAGGAAGAGCGTATAACACGCGTGAAGCCTTCACTTCCTCGCTCCACATCACAGTTATGACAGGAAAGAGTGGGAAGAGACATTCCTTCTCCAGAGGCAGGGAGGGAGAGGCTCCCATTTATTATCCACTGTCGTCGTCCTCTTCCTCAGCTAGTTGCCTTTACATCATGCGTGAAATGGGTCCAAATGGGTTCCCTTTGTCTATTGAAAGGATTCCTGTTATGCTTAACACGTGAAGCTTGACCTGGTATGTGGCTAAGTGAGATTCACCCTGCCTCATGGGAGACACTTTGTAAACAGCAGGGGGACCCCGAGCACACCTGTAACACAAGATAAACCCGCTAAATGTTTTGTCTTTGTTTTAATTGAGTACTAAGGGTACTCTGCCACCTTGAGGTTCTTCGCTTTTGTCCGAATCAGTTGATGGATTTGTCGACCTCCCCTTGGAATCACCGTATTGGCCCGAATATAGGACGGGCCCGATTATAAGACGACCCCCTCTTTTTCAAGACTCAAGTTTGAAAAAAAGACGTTTTGAACACCAAATTAATTTTTATACAGAAAATAATGACAGTAAATCCGAAACAAATGATTATGACAATATATTGGAGAGAAAAATCATCTTGAAGTTTAACTTCTCCTCAGCTGCCGGTTAACCTAGCCAATCTTCGACCCACTTTTCACCAGATTGTCGCTACGTTTCTCCATTTTCTGTTGTCTCTTCTATTATTTTCTTCTCTTTTCTTTCTTGCCACCCTTTTATATTTTTCTTCTTCGTGCTACTGCTATTTTTATTTTTATTCTTTGTTTTCTTTTGCCTGGGGAGTCAAGTTCAGCATTGGCTTCAATGATATCTGGCGCCATCTAGCGTCGAGAATGGGTATAACGTCTAGACCCCGAACATAAGACGGCCCCCACTTTTTCAGTCTTATTTCAATGCAAAAAAACACCATCTTATATTTGGGCCAATACGGTATGTGATTCGCCACTCCTATGCGATCGAGGTGACAACAGAACTAAAATGCACCAGACCTTGCAGCGGGTTCCTCACCACAAAGTTGCTCTTCAAAAAATGTTTTTCATCCCTTTAATGATCTAGTAAGGACTTATTGGAAACTTGTCTAATAAGCATAAACGACTTGTGTCAGTCATGAATATGGTTCACGCATTAGTCCTGTACAAGATCGTCTCTCTGTACGGTGAAAACTTTTCTCCACCCATAGTATGCTTCAATTTCCTAAGCCCTCTGCTTCCCATTTCCCACCGTACACATCTTTGGAGAGCGGCTCATTGGTGTTGCTGCACATCACCGAGAGCTTACGGCCCCGAAAGCGTATTGGCCCATCGCCGGTTCACTTCCCGGCTTATGCCGTTGATGAAGTCAAGCAGCCATCACCGGCTTCTCTTATCCCGGCTAAAACCTGCATTGTGCTCCTGAGGTTTAGAGATGAGAGAGGGAGCGCTGTCAATAGAGAAGAGGGAGCGGGAGACAAAGCGGGTTGCAAAACTTCCGCTTCCGAAAACACGTCTGTGGAAGGGAGACGCACAATTTCCTTTCGATCTTTATTTACAACGCACATCACCGAAAGATCCATCGGGGTCACATTCAACCGCATAACTCTGAATGACACTAAGTTGTGCTCCACCAAAGCTGAAAGTGAGTGGCATCAAGACGGAAAAACCTTTTGTCGAACGTCTTGGCTCTTAAAGTGGCAGTAACATATAATGCCATGGACACACACACACACACACACACACACACACACACACACACAGCTTCATGATCTGTAATTATATACTTTATTGTGATTGTGACATCTGGAAGCAGTTCAACTAAAATATTGACATTACACTTAAGCGGTATTGACTAAAGGGGGGGGGACGTGTTGTGTGACTTATGCGGGACTATTAAACCCGATGGAGCTTGGAATAATGCGGGTGATCTAATGACTCTGGCGAGCCATGTTTTGTCTCTGAAGCTGTGCCTGAGGGCAACGAAGCTCCGTCTGTCACGTTTCTTTGTACTTTTGACCAACTTCGGAAAAAACGGTCAGTGAGTGATGATGGTGTCAAATTATATCGACATACACGATATTCAAAGAGTAGAGCTGAGACAAGTGCTACTATACCGTTAGCTGAAAAGCACTACCCTCATGATGCTGCCTGGCTTTAAATTCTCCAGCGTAACCTGCTTACCCCAAAACACACATCCTTTATTTTTTATTTTTACATTATCCAGTGGCAGTCGCTATCGGTCCTTAATGGAACTGAGGAGGAACAGTAGTTCTGTGCCTTTTTTGCGGGCGTGTTTTTATTGCCCCTCAATGAGATGAGCTTATTGGAAGCCTCTCTTGTAGGAGGTGGGGTTTTATGGCTGATTGTGGGGATGTGAGCCATCATAAACCCAAGTGGAGGGGACCTTATTTTATGGGCTTTTTTTTTTTTTTCTTTTTCAGGAATAACACGATGTAATGCGATTGTTGAAGAAATGACACTGTTGCTTCTGCTGTTGGCGAAATTGTTGTCAAAAGGGTTTGAACACGGTATGTCTTGGATGGATTGCATCCTAAATGTTTTAGATGACGTTGAGCTTTGCAGGCTTACGCGGGCCTGAAAATAAGAAGTGCTCTAAAGAGGTGCAGTTGCAAATGGCTGTTTTTAAACATTTTCTTTGTCAGCCCTGTCTTTCATTTTTTTTTTTTTTTTGCCTAGTCTTTGACATCTTTGATGCAAATGACAGTGACTGCAGCGCGATGAAGCATGTTGCATGAGGTTACGGTGCGAGTGTTGGTGCCGAGCTGCGTGGGGAAAACGGTACACCTCATCTCTGTGCTCACACAGCCACTGATAGGAGGCTCATTATGCATCAAATGGCCGTAAATAGCCCTCACGTTGCCAGTCTTATCTGGATGAGCAGTGTTCCTCAGGCGCTCCTATGCAAGTGTGTGTGTGTGCGTGTGTGTGTGTGTATACCGCATGTATGCACATCCAGCTTATGTTTTAGCCTATCTTTATTTTTTTAATGTGCGCACGATCAGGTCCTTGTCATTCACTTAGCGCCATTGTCTGTTGCTGGCATCTTTTTTAAAAAATGTATTATTAATATATGGACGCATTTGCATATAGCTGTTTACTAGCCTGTTAATGTGTCCGATAGTAAGCCCTCCCTTCCCACTTCTGCATTAGCTCACCCGGCTGATAGAGAGCCAAGATAACACCCACTATCACATCAAACAAGCCGTGGAAGGGGATTGAGGGGAGAATGCTATCCTGCTTTCCACTCCTTTTTTTTTTTTTTCTTCTTATCCTTCTTCCCTCCGTCCCCATGTTAAACCAATTAACAGTAATTACCAAGCCACCGCGGGCGCACTGTCTTTCTGCTGGCTCCGCTGTTTCGTCCCCATCACCACGCTGACATGAAGGGAGGCTCCGCTACGTTTCGGGAAGCAGGTCATTACTGTTTATTAGCTAAGGGAGGTTGATTTCCCCCGATGAGCCCTGCAGGAGCCCAGTAGAGTTGAGCTGTTTGGTCAGGCAGCTTGACTTTACTAGTCAGTTTTATGTCTGATCGTCATTTGAAGCGATTTTATAGAAGTACTAATATCAATGCAAGTGCAAGATCTTTATAGAAGCTGCGTCTTGTCTTGATGGGATGTTTCAGTCTCCCCGCAGATGTGGTTGCGCCAACTGATGTCATCAAGCATGACTTCCCGGCTGTGCCGCCGTCTGTTTTTCCCTCTCCATTTAAGTTTAGAATGGAATGGCACTTACTAGAACTCAGATTTTTGCAATTCCAAACGTAATTTCCATTGATTTTCTTCATACAAGGATGTTGAAAGTTCTTTTTTCGAGTTGCTTTTAAAACAGATGCAACTCCAAACCACCATCAGCGCCAAACAAATATCTGTTCGCTATTTCACCCTCAATCTCTTGACTGGTAGCACGATCCAAATAAACCATACCTGTCAAATCAAATCTCAATGTTTTAAAACACATTTCAGTAGATCAGCAAGGTTCAGCAACAGACTGCACACTAACATGTATGCCTCGCTTTGTGCACAGGAGGAGCATGCATTCCCCAATCTAGTTGACACCGCCCCTGACTTTTTCTCTGTTTACGCTGCTTTTTAAAATTTTTTTTTTAATCTCTCTCTGGCCTAAACCATTGACCAGGAAAATCAATACTGCTTCACATAAACCTTGAGATGTGCCAAGTGACGAAAATGTGCAAAATAGGATATGACTCGTTGGAATATGAAAAAAAAAATGCAACATTGCTGGCTGAACACAAATTTGTTGGGATTGGATCAACCTGCGCAGGGAATATTGGTTTCAGTTGAATGGCAGAAAATGTGACAAAGATCTCCGTTGGCGATGCAACTCGAAGGGTTGGCTTCACACGGATCCCAAAGCAGACAGCAATTCTTGAGCAATGCAGGAAGCTTTTAATCCAACCAAGGTAGAAATACAAAACAAAAAAATGATGACGGCAATCGGCCGCAAATAAATTGCTATATGACATGCTATCGAGGGACTCACACACACTCATAAAATGTGACACCTTCCTTCAGTTGAGGGCGAGTTTAAATGCAGATGGGCGTAGTTGGTAACACGTGCGTGAGGAGGCTCTGCCCACCAGCGCTTCTGAAAGACTGAAAAGAAAAATGAACGTCAGACAGAAAAACAAGAACCTACAGTAACAGACATTGGGCTTGTGTGATTTTCCACTTATATAGCAAACTGCAAATAAGAGAGATTCAAAATAGCCATATTGTGAACCATGTCATGGAAAATCAGAATACTGCTCTCCCGCATATATAATTAGGAAAAGAGAAGCAGCTGTTGTTCATATTCAAATGACTCAGTCAGTGCAGCAAGACATAATCAATCGGTCACAGATCACGGATGCCTCAAACAATAAGACAATCAATCATGCTTAGTAGCTCTTCTTCTAAACCTGTAATCACGGTGCATGGTGAAGCACGATGCTATCTTGAATATGTATGAGCACGCGTGTGCACAAACACACACACGCACGCACTTCATTAAAAAATGTGTTTTAGATGGTAATCGCAGCAAACAAAAAGAGATAAGTCCAACACATTCCATAAAACCGCTTGTTTGTAAGAGACCTTGGGTGCCACTTTGCACAAGTTTGGTACCACACCACAGACTCCCACATACATCAACTCGCAAACATGCCCCCAGCCTCTCAAGTGTTTGAGGGACCATGACCTCATCGTTTTAGAAATCGTCCCATTTCCCTGGTCATCGAATGCTTGAATTATTTAGGATCTTTTTGTATTAGGCGCATTGATATTGGTGTCTGCCTCAATCCCACGAGGTCAGTTTCACTGAGTACCGGGATGGCTGTAATTGTGAGTTGGGGCCCATTCATCAACAACGTGGTGGGTTGGTTTAGAAACATGATCAGATTGACGGTTGACAAAATCTCACTGTTATTTTATGGCGAGACCACAGAGCTAGTGATAACTATGTTTTTGTAGTCGTGCACATTTGATTTTTTTTTTCTTCATAGGGTGGAACAGATTACTGTCATATCCATTCACGTCAATGGGGAATGATGATTTGAGATACGGTATGCAGGCACAAATGCACTCTGATTTAGTTATTCTTCGCTGCAAGCTTTAATTAATGAATATAATTTAATACCTGTTAGTTTTTGTTCGTGGAAATGAGCATTAAATTACATTAGCATGTGTACCAAATATTTTGGCTTGGGAGTGGAAAACAGACAGCAAACAGACCACATCCAACGTCCATGTCATAATTGACAACAGTGTTGTTTGATTCAACATATTTGTGTGAGACCAAATGCTGAATATACTTTTTGCGTGTATTAAAACAGTAGAATGAATGAGACAATTGTTTTCTCCCATAATTTTCCACACCCAACTGGTTCCAACAAAGGGTGGATCAAAACCATACTTAAAAAATCCTTGGGGTGAAAAATTTGTGATACTTTCACAAAAATCCATTCGCACATCTCCAAACATATGGTCTAGTCCAAAGCATGTTTCCGTCCTCAGCAATCAGTGTGACGAATAATATTTTATACCGCATCTGGGTTGTTTTTATAGCGTCTCCCAGCTGCAGGTGGCTGAGCAGCCTTATGGTTGCGGGGCTTGTGAGGAGGCAGGGGGAGGCGCTGACCTGTTAAAACCTCCGGCCTCAGCCTGCTCACTCTAATTCAATAAGACCAGTCAGACTGCACGAAACCAGCATATGTGGTTGCCCATATGTCATGAAGGTCCCACGTAGGGCAGCTCGAACCACTTGTCATGCTCATTTACCACTTGACTTATGTTTCAAGCTGCTTTCATACTTAGTTTTTAACTAAGCTCTACTTTTCCGTCGTCACGCTATTTATGATTAATCCGGACAAAAAAAAAAACCATGAAGATAAACATGTCCAAGGGCTGAAGATCCCTTAGATAGTAGTGTCCTCTCTTCCGATTCCCACTTGCCGTCTCTAAAAATGGCAAAGTGGGAGCGAATGATGTCTCCTTCCGTGGATGGATAGGTGGAGGGGGAGAGCAGTGGTCCGGGGAGGGGGTGCAATGTTGACAAAAGGAGGCATGTCTATGTGGAGAGAAAAGGGCAATGGGAGGTATCTAATTACCTTCATCCTCTTCTGCCTCTTGTGGCTGTCTCCTTCTTATATCAGTCCTTGGCACCTCCAAATTAAATTTGTCCCGAGTGGGGGCAAGTGAGGAGGATGGGTGCCTGGATCACACGAGGGAAGGTGAACACACTTTGCTCCATCAGGGCCCCCCAGAGGACCTGAGTAGGTTGCTGACGATGACAAGCCAGATGCAATCAGGGGTTTGTATTTGTGTGTGTGTGTGTGTGAGAAAGAGAGAGAGTTGAGTCGGGAAGTCAGGTGAAGCCCATCTCTGAGATAAACCGTGCAGCATCGGTGGGGCCCCCAAGGCCGAACCAAACGCCCACTTCCTGTCTGCTGCTCATGTCCACGCACACAGAATTGATTCCTCTTCTGTGCATGCGGGGACCCATCAGTAGATGTTTCTCAGGCTGAAGTTTACTGACTTGGTGCGTCTGACAGAGGAGCAGATGGACAGCAGATGAAAAGCAAAAGGCGCCTCCGGAAATGTGGAGTAAATGGTCTCAAGTCACAACTGAGTGGCGCCGGTCAGCCACTTAGTAACACCAACAACAAAATAGCAGACTACAGTATTGGCTCCTTAGTACATCTATTCTGAATTGATTGAACCTTACCTGTACAGAAAATACATTTTTCTTTAGTCTATTACACATCTGCGAAATGAAAGGCAACCAACCGAACATCAGTTGGCAACTTGTGGAATAAGTTTGCAAGCTTCCAACATATACTGTCAAAATTAAGGCAAAGTTTTTTGAGGTGTGTGTGTAATATATGTAGGTATGTACTGTGTGTGTGTGTATATATATATATATATATATATATATATATATATATATACTGTATATAATATGTCCTCTCTTTCATTTTTTTGTAGATTAAATGGATGATTTATGAAGCTACAATGCTCATGGTGATCCTATTTCTCATGGGAATAATATCGGGTTCCTCAGGGAAAGAGAAGGGTCTGTGTGTGAGGGTGGGAGGCCAGACCACCCACCCTGTTGAATGTAAAGCACTTAGCATTGGCTGAAGAAAACACGCAGTGTAGCCAACGCCATTCCTTAGTACAGTACCAAGGTTGTTAAAGCCAATGCGACTTGCTTTATGGATGTAAAGTACAGTGTGCCTTCGCAAAGAGTTACAATGATCAACTAGTATGCTAACACAATGGTCTCCAACCACCGGGCCAGGGACCGGTACCGGGCCGCAGTCCACTTTGGCTCAGGCCTTGGTGGGCCTTACAGGTGAAAGGAGAAATTAAAAAAAAAAATACTTTCCAGTTTATTATCTGAGGCTGAAAATCAGTGAAAGCCTTGAAAACAGTTAATCCCCCCTTCTCACTCTCTCTCTCTCTCTCTCTCTCTCTTTTCCTCTCTGTCCTGCCTCCTGCAAACATGCTCACACACACTTTTCCTTTGTCTGGTATGACAATACCACATTAATACATGTTCATCGCACCGACATTGACTAATTGAATTCACCGACAGTCCACCTGTTGTCATCATTGTGCTTTTTACAGGTGCAGCAATAGTGGCGAAATGTCATTTTTGTAGCATTTGTGTAGCATTAGTACCATATAAAATTTTATGTCCATGCCTCGGTTGTTGTATTCTCAACACACATGTCCTGTTTGAAATGATTTAGCGTGCGTTGTAATCTGCGCTGCAGACAATTCCCATTAGCTCCTTTTGAGTTTGTTTTAAGAGAAAACCATGACAAAGAGAATGATTCATAACCTGCTTTAAGTGTGTGTGTGTGTGTGTGTGTGTGCAGAGCAAAGTTAAGCAGCCTATAGGCGAAGGGTGCACCCTTGGGAGGGCTTTTATTCCAAGCTAAATGAAATCCTACATCAAGCACGGTTTCAAAAGCCATCCCAGAGGCCTGCTTAAGAAAATATCAACGTCCCATATTCCGGATCCTGGGAGTTTTCAATTCTGGAAACGGCTGACCTACCTTGCTCCTGCCATTCCAGGGACCACAAAAAAAAAAGCAACCAAAAAAAAAAAAACCACAACAAAACTTTGTGCTGTCATTGGTTAAATTATTTTCAGTCGTGATTGAAGATATTTTTTTAATCCGGATCACCCACGATGTGCACTCTGACCATCATTAGAGCTTCATTAATGTTTAATGATGTTTGACTGGAGTTGATCAAACACTTATGTAGTAGTAGCTGAATCACTAAAGGGTTGCATAATGTCTTTTACTTTTTAAAAAAAAAATTTTTTTTTAAGCGTGGCAGCACCTGATCGTTCCAGGGTGTACCTGGCCTCTCGCCCAAAGTCAGGGTGGGACCGCCTCTCACCCCAGAGGAGTGCCGATTGGGGTTGAGGTGTGTGACCGAGCTCCGCTTGAGTGATTTTCCCATGCCTGCAAAAACAATCATGCATGTTATGGAGAAAAAGCAAAACAAAAGCCACAACAGACTTATGGTTGATCTATGTATTACTGGACATGTATGTGAAAATAAATGTCCTTGTTCCGGTCCATAGGAAGCACTACAGTCGATCAGGAGGTCAAACGGGTGCACGATTGAAGTAGAGGAAGAGTTTCCAGCCCAGTTACTACAGAACTCCCAGTTGAGGGCTGTGTGCTTCTGGACTTCCTCAAAAATGCTCCGTAAAGGCCACGTGCATATTAGGCAGACTGTCAATGTTAGATTCTGTAACTAGATCGTGACAAAGTGCCGGACATTTGCCCAAAACATCAATTTGCAAGATGGAATGAATCTGCTCGGAATGGTGGTGACCATCTGCTTTTAGAATTACAGGACAGCAGACACCTCAGTGCCAAGCGGGTAAAACTGTGAAAATGATTAGGGGGTTGAGACACACAAAAGAGCCTTTTGTTCTTCTTGAAAATGAGGCTCGATGCTGCTGTTATTCTACTCCGGACGATGGCATACCAAATCGATCCATTCAACCAGGAAAAAAGGGCCTCTACTTTTTTAGGGAATATTTATTTTGGTGCAGTTTCAGTTTCATCACTGTGCTTTTTTTGGTTTTTTTTTTGTTGTTGCTGGTTTTCAGATTAATTACCGAGCCCCAGTGTCTGTTATTTTTTTCCATGAGACTGGACAAGAAATAGACTTTCATTCCACCAGATGCTCCTTTTAGGGAAACTATCAAGAAGAAACCACAGTGGCATCGTTTTCCTTTGAATAACGGCAATAAAGCCCAAACTAAAGCTTTGTTTTCCGAACTCAAATGGGCAGCGCCCCTTTTTATGTGTAACGAACAAAAAGTATGAAAATGATACCATTTGAAACATTTCTCAACAACACATTTCAAAAGCGTAGCAACATTTTACAGTCATAACAAATTGGGACCGCGACCACTCTTACTCTATATTTTCGCTTGATAGACTATGGCCCAGTTTATGTCCTGTATAATTTGCGACTCCAGTTCCAAATTGCACTAAAAATAAAGGGGAACAGTAAACATTTGAAAAGCCCGTAAATTAAACTGTCACCTCAAAGGAAAGTTACAATGTCACGTATGGCTGGTTTAGGACGAAAAATATAAAATTTATGATTGCATGCTGATTTGCGCTGCCCCTGCTGCTTGATCTCAAATTTGTGTTGCATGTTTTTTTTTTTTTTTTTGCCATATACTTCATATGTTTGCATTGACGTTCTTCATAATATTGAGGTCTGGTGCACCCTTTCAACTGATACCGCTTCAGTGAAGTACACATCTCGAGAATAATTAAGACAGAAACTCCAACACACCGTGGCATTTCATGATGTGGAAAAAATATCACATCACACGTAAATGGGCCATTACAGCCGTCACCCCTCACTGTAACAAATAGCTTGTTGCAGGAGAGAAGCTTTTATAAATACCCATTAGATCACACTGTCGCCTGACTGCCAGCTTTGGGGACTGCACCCCAGCTGCCTGAATGGAGCTCTGAGTGGCATTCATCAACAGCCATTGTTATTCTTCTGACTGCTTCATTGGAGGTAATTGACTGGAGAATTATGTCGCATGATCAGTGCACCTATGGTGATATGAGCGGTAGATTGATTTGCTGCTGTGGGCCCTTGCACTGAGATACTCTTACATCTCAGGAAAACGCTACAATAAAAGATGGGCGATGAGCGCCAATGGGTAAGAATGAGTCTAGGCCTGGAACCATTACTGTGGCCCATTTATTTAGGTGCTGCATTTTTCATAATGAATCGTTTTGGGCCGCGCGCTGTTGTCAATTTAAGAGCTGAGATAATAATAGCTTGTAAGGAATAAGTGAGGTTATTATACTGACAGGCGTCATGGAACCACACAAACACCAGCTACTGTAGCTCCTTGAATGAGCTCTCAATAACACCCGGTCTGCCTGCAACAATAGTAGCGTGAATAATAATAATAATAATAATAATCACCCTCCAAAGAATCCTCTCTGTCATCGTGTATGTAAATGCAATCCTTGGAAGAGTAACACCACCTTACCTATAGCTTTCCTGCAGTCTTTTCTCATGGAGAGTTGTAAAACTGAGACAGATAACATCAACAGATTATTTGTTGCGTGTGATTGCTTTATCACTTTTTTGCATTGAATTAAAAAAAAACCCAAAAAACAATATAGTATTTGCTGGGTTTGAACACCCATCCCATTTTAAAGCTCAAGTCCAGATTTTCACCAGTAGGGATGTCAAATTGAATGGTACAGATTGGACCCTTTGACCCACGATATGTCAATGCTAATGTTGCGGTACACACGACTGACTTATATGGCGCCAATGTGGGTTTTATTTCCGCTGATCGTGAATGGTTGTCTCTCTAGGTCCCGTGTGACTGAACAGTGATCAGTCCAGTGTGTAGTCTGCCAATTGGGAGTGAATCCAGCACTCTCCGCGACCCTGAACAGAATAAGCTCCCGAAAATGAGGGATGGATGGATGGACCGCAGGTACCCCAAAAATCTTGGTTGGAATACCCAATGGCTTGGATGCGAAACAAGTCTGTAAGCCCAAATTCCAGCAGGACAATTTTATTTTCCGAAAAGTGAGTGAACAAGAACGCAGCCCAAATTGGACCCAAAGCTGTATTCTCAAATTTAAGCAGCTTAGTGTTCACAGTCTCTGTGTCACATGTATGTCCCTGCATGTGTAATAGATTCACTCCAGTGACTTAGGGCTGCGTTGGTCCCCGGAGAGAGCGCAGCACTTCTCAACTGCTCAGCTCCGTCAAATCAAATCCTCGGATGTGACATTGGGAACAAAATCCTGATTAATACAAGCCTTGGCGGCTTCTGAACATGTGCGTATGCAATACAGGATGACTGGCATCAATAATGAAAATGCTATTTGGAGTTGCATTATTTTGCTTCATCGTTGTTCTTTAATGTGTACTGTAAGTATGACCTTTGCATGTAATGTGAACAGTATAATTCAGATTTGTCACTTTACGGATGCATTCCATTCACATTCGAGTTAAGAGCTTGATCATCGAACAAATGTAACTTGTAAGTCAAGGCACCACTGTATTTTAATTTCTAGACTGTCGCAGCAATTTCTTATGGTAGTTCCCAGGCTGTATGACAAATATCCAAAGTAAGCTCTTCAATAAATTTAGTTTATCTTAACGCTAGAGCTAATAATGAACAAAATACAATATGTATATTACAATTGATCTCTACTCATATACTGGAAAAACTGTTGAACTTTCTAAAGTGACTTGCTCCTCTGCGAGAGGGAGGCTTTGCATTGACAACATCACAGCGATGCTGGGCTTATTGCTCAGTCAAACATAGAGAAGCGCATTCATACAGAGCCTCCCTTGACCATATTGGAGGCCACAGACATCCTCATTCGGGTCAGGGGACCCAAACGTCAGCACTGTTACTGAACCGAAACATTTTCATTCTGCGGCTGTCATGGGCGCAAATTGGCTGACTTAAGTCACAACCCTTGAAGGCCTTCTGATGTTCCCGCCGCTCCTCTGCTCCCAATAGGTTGATTTGTCACCTGAGATGAGAATTTATCCTTTCCCTTTTGAAAAATAAACTTAAAAAGGAAGTGATGTACAGTTATGCTGATTTGATCATATTAATCCTTGGATGGAATTTGAATTCACAATAGGCATGACTCACAATACAAGAAAGACCCCCTCTCAAGTTTAGCCTACATATACGGACCTCATTCCACCACCTCATTGATAAGGAATGTTTTTTTTTTTTTTTCATCTCGCTCCTTTGTTTTCCACCATGTAATCAGATTGTGCCGTAATGAGGCTGTAGGGGAAGGGGCAACAATTATGTGTACAAAAATGAGCTCAGCTCCTCTGTTGAAAGCGTATTTAAAAAAAAAAAACCAAAAAACATGTGGTTGGAGGAGATGCTGCTTCGAAATGGCCCAGATTGCTCCCCATGGGGCTGTAACGTCGCTCGCTACTGATAGCGCAGTGTGATTGCAGACTGTGTGGGATTTTCGTGTCGCTTGTGTCAAGCAATCGAGAGACAATAATGGGCTGGCAAACTCAAACCCCCATTTGGAGGGAATTGGCATCCCCCATAGTGTTGCGTGCATCCTTCATGATGAATTACAAACTCTGTCATAGCACTTCACTCACTCCATTTCACAGTCGCTATAATAAGCGAGGAGATTCGGAGGTGAGCCACCAAAGGCTTTGGAAATACTGTCATTTACAACGCTGCTGTGTTTTGGCACGCACACACTTTTCCATCTTCAATCCATGTTCAATATTGCATTTTTATCCAAGCAGAATAGTCTGCATGCCGTACTCCATATTTGCGTGATGTTAAGACAACTAAAGGAGCTCCACATCATCCTTGAAATTCATTTTGATGCTTACTTTCCCCAGAAATACAGACTAAAATTTGTTTTCCTCAGCCAAACTTCAGTTTAATAAGAAACAATTGGCTTGGTTTCTTCTCTGGATATCCCTCCCTCCTCCTTCTGCCATCTCACCGTGTCTCCAGGGCTGAGTAGAACTGAAACAAACCATTTTTTTCCTGGAACTATATCTATCGTGAAGCTTGCCCTCATGCAAACTCCCCCAGATATGCAGAAATTGACGTCATTTCCAATTGACTATCCCCTTTTTTGGATCTTTATTACCAGCCCTAGTTTAAAGTGGCTTCTCGGGAGGTCGCAGCGTTTTCACCTTGTGATGATTTAACATCACATTAAACCCTGCTCGTCTAGCGTGGATGGACAGTTTGGTTTTGCACTTAGAAAATATTTTTCTTGAGATGGATATTTATTCGAAATGCAGTTTTTGAGAGGAAGCAGGCAGCGAATTTACTTTGTTTTGCCTTCATTTCGATTTTTAGCTTTGAGTATTGCGATGACTACTTCTGCCTTTCTTTTTAGGGACGTTTCATTCGTACATTCTTGCCCTGGTTAAGATAAAAAAAAAATATGATGCTTACATCATCCAATGAATGTCATATAAAATTTAATGAAGTTCTGAATATATGATTGACTGATATTTGACAGGTGAGATCCCGTTCTGTTCATTTCTAACAAAGGTACGCGCACACATTCACTGTCTTGGTGAACATCTTTGCATTATGGACTTCCTTGTCCCCCCCACCCTCCACCTCCTCACCTTGCATTTTTTTCTTATAATAACCTGGGCCAGTTTCCAAGACAACCACTCCATCAGCCCCTCAGCCTCTCATGTCTTTGCTTCCAACAATATACCTGAAAATGTGTGTGTGTGTGTGCGTGTGTGTGCTGTTTGCTCTTACATGTATTAGAAGAAACATGACCAGGCAGATGTACATTCTTGATGTCTTTTGTCAAAGTTTAGCCCATAAAAGTGCGACACTCTCAGTTCACAAAACTAGCTGGCATTTTCACACTACATACGGATTGTGTCTCAGATGTGTGTTTCATCAGTACCTAGCACTGCGGAAGCACACACACACACACACACACACACACACTCATACGTCTTTGTTCCCCCTCAATCAAACCATTCCACCGCAAAGCTGAAGCTCTGCCCATTTTATCCTAGTCTGTTTTTATTAATATGGGGTTTTGTTCCTCTATTTTCATAATAAAGCGCCCCTGCGTGTGCTTGAGTGTATCTGGTGTGAGACAGCGCTGTTGATCGATGGGCTGTCGGTGGTAGATTCAGAGGGAAGAAGGCCTCATTTAATGAAAATCCATGAAGACGGACAGAACATCCCAGTGCGGCCAGGCCATCTTTGCTGACCGAGAGAACCTCAGAGAGATTAATTCCTCTCCAAATTGACCAAGGTGCACTCATGCGTACACAAAAACAAAACTAAACCGCAAAATAGATCTACATTTACCAACACATAAATATAATGGCAGTAATATTAAATAAAACGTAATGTAGATAAGTACTTGGCACTACTCTGCATCCTTATCACCCTCTTCTCTATTTTTGATTTCCATATTACCAGCTCCTTCCCATCAGGCCTCTTTTGTAAAGCCAATAATGCTTTCACTGCGCAAGCAAATATTAGATTCTACTGTTGAATCCCTAAATAGACCAATCGATGCTCCGGGCATTAACGTTACGTTTATAATTTCCCGCTGGATATTATTGACCCAAATCTTTTTCAAGATGAAATATTATTTTCATCCATTGTTGGGTTGACAATACGCACACGGCTGCTGGAGTGAAATTGGTGTCACAAATTTCCGGCAAAGATTTTGCTCAGGTGGCACGGAATCTTTCTTTTTCTCTTTTTTCGCAGTTCAGACCGCCCAGTAATTGCACCTGAAAGTGCACCAAATAGCCTCGAATGCTTGGGCCGGCAAAACATAAAACATGTCTGTGGCCTTCGTGTCATCAAGCTAATTGGGCAGAGCCAGGCATCCTGGATGCATAGCTAATGAGCACCCCCGTCTCAGCCGGGATCTCCCGGCACGTCTAACGGTCACATAAATTCTCATTTATAGGTCATAATCTTCCATTTATGTATATGGGCTGCCCCAATTAGAGAGCTGGGCTTTCAGACTGAGTCCTCTCCTGGGGATTCAAACCTCTTGTACCCGTGTGCACATGGCGCACTGTGAGTGGCAAACACTGCCTTGGTGTCCCAGACAACCCTTGAGGACTTGTGGTAACTTGGCTCATAAATGCTGCTGGTACTGGGTAATCATTAGAGGTGCTTGTTTTTCGTGTCTGTTAATTAAGAGGCAATGGCAGAAAACTAGCACTGGGTCTGGTATAGCTGAAACGGGCCTGTAGATAGTTCTAATGTTGCCATCCGTTCAGCCATCTTCTATACCACTTACGCTGCTCGGGGTAAGCTCGGAGCTGGCGCACATCCCGGCAGACTCGGCTCAGTAGCGCAGGCCACAAATAGAGACAACCATTCACACTCACGCGGAACTGCTGCCTGCACGGAGGTCTGGCGCATGAACCCCCTGCACGCCGTTGGACTCTCTTGTTGCCATTTAGGTCATTCTTCTACTGCCATTTTTACCAGGGAGAAAAAAGAAAAAAACAAGTTCATTTTGAATGGCCAAATGTTTAATAGAGCCTGTGGGCCAAATTTGACTTGTAAATGGAGCATAAAGCTGGACAGTCTCACTTTAATTAGAAGAAAGAATGTGAATTGCCAATGAATGCAGACATTTAACTCCGTCCCGATGGAATCGCCTAAAGGCCAAGCAAGCGCTTTGCTATAACCCCACGGACGTGTACCTTTGTCCATCCTTTAATATACAACCACAATAATAAGCATTGTGATATGAATGACCTCTCTGACAGCGTGAGCCAGAAAGAGTATTTTCACCGTTTGCAAAGTCAACAGTTACGTTACGATAGGACATGAATTCTTGCTTTGTACGAAGCACTTTTACTTCAAGGTTAACTTTGAAACGTGGCAAGAATGTTCTCAGCTCTGTGCGATTTACTGACAAATCAAACCTGGCAGTCTTTGTATTGCTCACAGCACTTAACTGTTGACCATTTATCATTGCGTGGACAAAGTCATTGAGTTTTTGATGTGGCCTATCCCCTGCGATTATATTCCTGTTGACATTCATTCCGTACACGATACTACAGCCTCCTCCATTTAGTGGTCAGCTCTGAATAATGCATATTAAGTAATGAGCTTCCCAAATGGATCGGTAGGCAGTCAGTTAGGCCGCGCATAAAAGCAATCAATTATTCGATCAATAGCGCTCATTAGGCTATCATATAGTTAAGCTGCAAGGATGGCCCTCTGGTCGGAATTAATTATTTAGCATCCACAAAAGAAAAGTGCGACGGCCGGTCCAGTTCACGGTCCCCTTCATTAATAGTTTGGGAATGGGAGTTCAGACGTGCAGTATCGCATCTATCAGTCTGTCGCAAAACTCATTTAAATGTAGAGAAAAACACACCTGTCAAGTGGCTTGGAAGGTGGCAACTCTCTATTTCCAAAATACCAACTGGTGGGATGTAAACTGTTGACGTGATTTTTATTTTATGACCTGCATCCACTGTCCACCGCCTGAAAACAAAGTTAACATTTCGTCCCAATTCTCTGTTAAATGTCTTCAATCCCCTTCCTGGCGCGCTTCCTTTCTCTAATTGCATCCAGCCACTGGGAGCAGGACCTGAATGGTGGTTGAGGTGTTAATTGGTTTGAAGGACTGCTAACAAGACACACACTGGCAAATGGCGAGTTAGGAAGGTGCCTGTGACCCTTAAAGAGCGCAGCGTGGCATGAGTGCTGTCATGTCCTATTTAGACAGAAGGTGTCGTGGCTAATGCCATTAGGTGCTCTGGAGTATCGTCAACATGATCAGACCAGTTCATTTCCTTCCAATGCTACATTTAGCCTTCCCATTCTTGGGCCAATTAAAAGTAAGAATTTACATTCATTTCAATGCCCTGCGGGGTGAAAGCAAACAACTTGTGCTGTTGGCTGCACCCACCAAAAGTTATCATTCACTCTGGGCATGCGTTCCATTGGGACCATTTTTAGAGCCCAATAAATGATTTACTGAATGTTTTACTTTTTTTTTAATACTTGACTCTGAACTCAAGTGATTGCTCACGAGTCGAGGAATAAAATCGGCCGAGCGACGGCTCTTTTCTCGGAAAATGTGTAAATTGGGGCTCTCCTAAATCGCGGTACAACCGTATGACTCAATGTTTCACACAAGACTGAGGACAACATCCGGCATTTTCGGGGAACCACTTTTGTTTAATGCCTTCAAAAATTGTTGGACGGGTTTTGACACGCTCTTAGTGTCAACAATCTTGGTTTTTTTTTTTGGCAAGTGTCAAGGAGTCGGAAGCTGCTGTTTTGCTGCGGAGAAATCTGCTGATTTTGGTCCTTAAAGCTGCAGCTTACACATCTTCTGAAGGCGGAGATTATGTTCTTGGGAGGATTTTTTACATTGCACCTCAAGACACATCACATGCCAAGGCCTATTTTCTACGCAGATCAGCTGTCCACCTGCTAGAGGAGCTGACATTTGGCTCCTGCTGAAGGCTTCACTTTCCAAAGGAGCCTTGGAGAGCAGCTTAGGGGATTTGCATGTATGTTCTAGCAGAGGGGATCTCCAGCTGGTGTTGGCGTGGTGGGCCGACGGAGCAGGCAGCTGTTGCTCTGGCCGGCAATGTTTTTCCGGCCTCTGTGTTGCATACGGATGGATTATGAATGAATACTTTTCCACAACTGCTTGGACATCCCAACACTGAGAGGCTGTTAAAAAACAAACTTGCAAACTTTCGATCTGTGAAATTTGGATTTTAACCAAACAAAGCTTCCTTCATGCTCACTGCTTTATTGCATCTGGAAATATGGGAAGTTGAAAAGATTTGATTACTGTATATAGGTCATGGATTATGAAGTACTTGCTTGACAGTAATTGATCTGTTCAAGTAGAAAAGTAGCACGAGCGTTCCACAAAGAGATGGTAGCATTGGCTAGTATTGATCAAGTTTACTGTGTGTGTGTGATAGAACAGAGTTTGCCAGAATTCCCAGATTGTAGACCTTGAAGCGGTGTCGAATGTGTTCAACTCCTTGACACCCAGATCCAAAAGCTGATTTGCATGCACGCCATCATTTGTAAGACGACACTGAGCTCCCAGCTATCTTGTGAAGCGCGGATCTGTCTTTTACCTCTACATCTCCCGCTCCTGATTTCTCCTATCGTCCTATGGCTAGACTCTCTTTGGTATTACGCGTAATCCTCCGAGTTTGGTGCGGAAACACTTTGAAGAACTTTCTGTCTGGTCTCAGCGCTGCAAAAGTTTGCCTTGTTTATGAAAGTCAAGGATGCCTCGAGGCAACTCTTGCGTCTATTTGATGAGTCCCAGGTCATGTTTTTGCCGTTTAGTACCTGAGATGACCTTGTAGGCAATTTTTGATGTGTTAAATAACTTCAAATAATGGTGGTGTCTTTTGATGTCTGCTCTTGACAGACAAATGAAAAACATGTTATTTAAAATGTTGCTGGCATATCATCACTACACAGTATCTCCTATTTTAAAGTTACTGACTCAGGGGCGTACATTGCACGTCGTACGTGAGGGTAGACGCAAGTGATGGCATTGACACGCGAGAAATGAGCAAGTCACGCCAATCGCCCTCCTACCTGTGGAATACTCGTTAGCGGTGCCAATTAGTGCAAGTGACGATGAAGACCCTGAGCCGGCTTTTGCTCACCAAGACCTCAGCCTCGCCTCGTTCACCTCGACGTACCTCAGGCGCCGGCAGCGACATCCATGAATCTATTGAAGCAGTTTGTATGTGATACATTCTTAATGTTTGACTGTGATAGATACAGATAGATAGATGGAGTTAGACGTAATCGAGAAAGCAATCCCAAAAAGCATCAAATAAAAGAATACAATCTTGTTATGCAAGAGGATAATCGCAGCGGCATCATCCAAAGCGCGCAGCATTGGAAATAACGACAAAGGACCTCAATCACAACATTCAAGAAGGGCTAACACACTATATTGTGTTTTGAACAAATATGTTGTTGTTCTTACGAGGACATCCAAATGACTATTCAGATGATAAAATGCCTGTCATTCGACATCCTTCAACACCTTTCCTCATAACTCAAAGCTCCGTACATGAAACCATACTTTGCTCTCATCCTGAACCTTCCAAGCCGGCTGAATCCAGATGAGAGCTCTGCCCAACCCTGCACCGCTTTCCAAGGTTAGGACAAGGAGAAATCGTGAGGTGATTCCCACCATCTGTTTGATTTGGAACCTGAGCCATGTCTAGCTGTGCAGGGCAGGTACAGAAGAAGAAAGGGTCCACTTTACTTTCATATGGCTTTAAGAGTATATTGACTAGGGGGGGGGGGGCTTCAGTGACATATTTGGCCATGTCAAAGCATAACGCACTCTGCCGCTTGCATTTCTATTAACTGAGTCGTGTCTTGGTTGAAGTCTTTCTGGAGTGGGGCCAAAGTGCACCCGACCTTCTGCAATGACAGCTTGCCGACATCAGCGAACCCTTAATTTGCCCACATCGCTCCCTCGGACTTTGTTGAAGGAAACCAGAGGGGGAAAAAAACCGCACTTGAATGGCTCACTACGATTTTATTATTTCTCTCCATATTCTGGTTCACTTTTTCTTTTGAGTAATTCCGGTTGAGTGGTCTCAAAATGTCCCTGTTTTTGCTAGTTTACAACCAAAGCCACTTTTATATAAGAAACTTGTTTAGTTGGAGGAAACACTCAACTCACTTGCTCAAAGCAGATAAATACGAGAGCCATTGTGGCAGACTTCCTTTGGCGCAGATTTATTTCTTTTTGCTGCGGTCTGAATGGCTATTCATGGCTGCTCGGGAAAAAAAAACGCTCAAAAACTCAACACCAGCATGAACACAGTCTATATCCACAACCAATTAGTCTTTCCTTGTATATCTGACAGCCACCGAGTTTCTTTCAAAAATAAATATTGTTCAAGATTCCCAGTCATGGGAAAACTCTGCTCTGACCTCAAAGCAATGTCAACCCCCCCATACACACCGCCACATACACACACACACACACACACAGGCACACTCCACCAAGGTCACCAAGCGAAACTAACCAGTCTCCTTGCCTAACTCTCTCCACTAGTGTGACATCTTCATCTATCACAGCCTTGATAAGGGGTATCTTTAATTACCCCCTTTTCCACAAGTGGATCTGTATCTTCTTTTCATCCTCTCCATAACAGACTCCCACCCGTCCCTCCCAGAAAAGGCTATAGCATGTCACAGTCTCAACGCTTGCCACTCTGTAAGTCGATCCAACAGGAAATCAATAGCAAAGTCTAATGCTGAATAATTGAGGTTATGGGAGTTCAGCAGTACTCCCTAGACGTACTCCCTCATTCTTGTCCTGCAGTCTCCTGTAATGTATCGAGCGAGGAGCACTGTATTCGCCACATCACGTCCTTTCCAAGAGTTGGATGCATGTATGTATACACTTGTTTTCATGCAGTGCTCCGCCTAGTTCTCTCAAATATAGTAGTTTCATCCAGTGACAAATAGGAGCGTGCTGTCAGATGACCCACTCAGAAGCAGTTCTTCATTAGCACACAAAAACTTTATACTAGATTGTATAGCTGTGTCCTGCAGTGGAAGAAGATACAGGGAGGTGAGAAAATACTTGATCTTGCCATTTCATAGTGTTGCGTTCACTAGGGGGCACAAGCTGCCTTCAAAACACATACTGATCTCTCACTGGAGTTCAACAAGTGCCCCTGCAATGAGCCATCCATCCATTTGATACTGGATTGTGTCCCCACTGACCAGGAAACATATTTTTGGAATGTAGGAGGAATACCTGGAATAGACTCATGTAAGGAGCCCACCTTGGTGAGCCCACATCCAAATTTAAAGAAAAATCTTGCTTGCTCTCAACAACAGGCAGAGCAAATTTTACCTATAGGTTCACACACACAAAAAAAGTATCCTTCTGACTTGGCATCAACATTTGTTATAGTACCTCATCTTTCGAACGATTTTTTTCTGTAAAACTTTCATTCTTCTTTTTGCCATTTTTAAAAAGTTAGCGGCAAAGCCGAAACCTGCAGTGTCACATGTACAGCTAGAGAATGAGTACAAAGTGAAAGAAGCAACATCGGCAAATGAAAAATATCTTTGCTCTTCTCTTCAAAGCATCAGGGCTAATTTTGTTTTCTCCGCCCTATTCTGAATCTAGTACTCTCTCATGTACAGGCCTAAGTTTGGAACACGGAAACTCATACCCCAAAACACTGTCAGAAATATCAGCACGTAGCGTGGGAGTGAAGTTCTGTCCCTGCATGAACATGCAGCTACACTCCACCACTTTTCCTGTTGTGGAGAAGATACATATATGTTCTCAAACTGCTTTTGGGTTCATAGGCATGCCATATTGTCATGTGTGTATCACGTTTCATCCAAGACATTGCATGTTAACCCAGCCACAGTTACCAGCTATGAGAGCAAGCAGTCCTTCTATCCTCCTCTCCCACCAAGCCAAGCCCACTCGGACCTGCAGATGGCATTTTAAGACAGTGATGTCCCCACCGGCAAGTTATGTGCATGTTGGTCTCCGAGCGTGCATTCCTGTGAGGCAGGATCTTGTGGAGCCACTTCGCCGCCTCCTTCCTTGCCGACTGAGCGAGCGGCACACTTTGCTCTTTGCTGGTGGCTGTATCGGAGGTTCGCCAAGTGGCCGTCCACACCCAGCGACCAACTGAGCCAAGCGTCTTAGTGGATGTCCAAGTGACCGGCCAATTTAAAAACTTTGGGTAGGCAGCGAGAACGACTGGCTTCATAAACGGCTCAGTAGCTTGGAGTGTGAAATTACTCATTAGCCGGCTGCCTAGGTGACTTACTGACTGACTGAATAGTCGGGAGGCAGTCAGCTCACCTGACAGACTGGTCAGATGTGGTGGTGGCAAACGCTCAGGAAAATCACAGGTTGGGAGAATGAGTGTGTTTTAAGAATCTAAGGGAGTCGACCATTCGTCTTTTACGGGTTTGACTTTATAATAGAACGACTGCAGATATGTGCAGCCACTGTGTATGTCGCTCTCAATGCTATCTCCAAATGTCATTGACATAGACTTGGTGAGCTGTAGCTCTGTTATGACAAGCTCAATCTATAAGAACACGGCTTACCCAAGCAGAAAATATTCACTTTGGCGAACGCTGTAAATAAATCACCCTCGCTGAGCAAATTTAAGTGTTTTGGTGGCTAATTGGGACTTTCTTGTGATATTCTGGAGCTCGTTTCGTATTCAGCTCGTGCCTAACAACAAATGCTGAAGCTGATGGTAGAGAGAGTCTTCATAGCGTTTGTTGACTCAGCCTCGTTTCCTATAGTTCATAAATAATATACAATTATTAATTTCTTTGCAGTATTTAATTTGCATTTGTTTTTTTTAGGCGTCAAACACTCTCGGGTATTTGTTTTCATCTTCCGCTATTTAGTCCCAAGCTGAAAGGGCTATTTGCATATTTAACAGAGTGTGCCTGCGTGCAGCCTCTGTTGTCGCTGCATGGCTCGGGGCTATCAGAAGCTAACTCGAGGCCATCCCACTGATGGTATAGGCCACCTGGAGAGTTGTTTTTCAACAATATGCACATCAAAACCATGAAGACGAAATAATTCCCTTGTGTCATATTAAAACTGGCTTTTACTGCCAACTTAATCAAACGACTTCAGAAACACATTTGAGCTACTAGTTCAGCTATTTGACACCGTGTGCAATGCCATATATTTTTATAAAATTTCTTTTTTTTGTATCCTTTGCATCACAGTGCAATAAGCCACTACCCTCTGAAAGGCAGTGGCTTGAATAGTGACTTTTCTCATGTCGCGTTGGCAGAAGAATACTAGAATCCATCTTGTTGTATTGTGTATATTTGTTTTGGGGTCAAGGTCTATTCTCACGTACTTGCGTTTGTTCGCGTTGCCTCTAGAGAGACTACCTGGCTGTTGTGTTCAGACTGTCTCTGAAAAACGTTATTGGATTGAGTGCACAGGGTGGATGGAGGCAGACTTGGGAGTGCAGGAAGCTTCATATATTGATTATTTATTTTATTAAGAAAAGTTTGAGGCTGTGGAATCTCAAGGTGCCTTCGGCGAGCGGCTTTGAGGGAAATGTCACTCTTAATAATAAACGGGCTTTTGAACTTTCAACACATTTTCAAAGTAAAAAAAAGCTTCAGTCGTTGGATTTGTATTGTGTTAGAACCCGCATGACCTTGGGTTACTCTTGCTCTACCTGTGGAAATCTTTTCTGTGCGTATGGTAATAGTGATATTTTGCCACAATTTCAAGTCTTGCGAAGAGTTACCCTTACATCATCCCGGTGTGACAACCCCTGAAATATGCATCCGTTTCTGAGGCGTGGCGGGGTTACCGTTCTAGCCTTATTTGATATGCTCGCAATGGCAGGCCAGAGTGCTTGACACTTATTCTCTGAATATTTGATGGCCTTAATGAGCAGCAAAAATACAGGACTAAGCACTTTGCCGGTTTGCTCCAACTTGCATGTGCGAGGAATAAAAGACAGAAGGAAACGCATGAAATATTCAAAAGGGCCAATACACCGCAGCCAGGAAGAGGAGGATGACGTGTCCACTGATGTTTCTGACGCTCGTGACTTTTATATGTGCAAGGTCACGACCATCAAAAACGGGATGAAAAACAGAAGCGTCGCAGGGCCCCCCATGACTGTTGCACTGCGGAAGGCGGTGTGGATGGAGTGCAGTAGAGGCAATGGCAAATCATCGCCATTACTCAACATTTTGAGCCCTTGCAGTTTCTGGTGGAATGATTCACAGTTTCTGCCTTTACTGTACTTGTAATAACTTTGTGCCCCTGATACCCTTGCAATAAAATGAAGAAAAATGACATGGTAGATGAAACTTGGGCTGTTTGTTTTACACAGTACGTGTATTCTCTTTTTTTTTGTTTTCTTTCTAGTTTTTATTGCACCTGTTTCTCCAACCGTGTGTTTAATACAAATTTAATTAAACACACAAGAAGACCATTTATCACATTACGATCTCTCCAAGACTGTGGAGTTCAATGCGCAATTTCTGTATACCTTTGTTAAAGGTTATGCAGACCCAAAAATATTCATCATGCTGGATTACATTTTGGCAGGGGAACCAAAGGCAGTGAGTGATGTGGTACCTAGAGGCTGGCGATAGAAGTTTTCCCTTGATTGGTTAAGAATCAAATTAACATGAAATCTATCTTTTCGTAAACACAGCCTCATCTTCCAAGACCTTTAAAATGCTGATTGTCCCCAATTTCCGCCATATGTTTACTGTTTGTGTTTTTCTGTTTGAATGGAACAGCTTGGGTATGACTTTCACAATGAATTACAGGACTGGTATAATCGGTTCTGTGTTGACAAATTTCCAAAACTTTCACTCTCAAATATAGGGTGACTTATGTCAACTTCCTTTCCACTTGCCTTTGAAGAAAAAAAAAATCTGTCATGGGGAATATGGATACAGCTTTGCGTCATCACACTGCAGGTATTACATATCTCTTGTTGTACTGGCAGCTCTGCCCGCGACTGCTAATCAGCTCCCTTGTCTAGCTTTTTTTTCACGGCGCCAATGTCTGAGCACTTGGGACAACTGTTTTGTAACATTGCCAATCCTAATGCCAGTGCTCTGTGGCAGATCAGAGGTTTTTGGACATGGATGTCTTTGCTAAAAAAGTAAGGCTAGCGAGACACGAGAGAAGCCAAGGGAGCCCCGGGTTGTCAAAACAGCACCCCGTCTCGTCGTCAGCTGCTTCCCATCCATCTCGTGCTTTTCCCCTTCTATGCTGCCAAAAGTGCGAAACGGATCAAACGTGACGAACATGAAAGGCATCGCTGACACTTTCCCCCTCTTTCCCATCTTCCTGCTCTCACTGTGATGGAATTGGAAATATTGGACCCCAACTTTCACCTGTCGCTTGCAGGAAAATGCCTTTTGCATGTTCTGCGTCATCTTAACTCTTGAACTTCATCATCTCCCGGTAGTTCGTTGCTCTCTAGCTTTCATCCGGCTAACCCCAAACCGAACCCAGATAGCGGCTGACAGACGGTTGTTGTGACAGTTAGTAGACCCAAATTAGTTTGGGTAAGTGTTGAAGCATGGGACAGCTGCATTCTGTTTTCCCATGATTCCATTTGGAAATAAACTGTCTCGCATGTCCACATCAGAGTTTGCAGACATGAAGATGATACCTATTTTTGATATGTAAAGTGTGTCATATCATACGACTTTGGGGTACAACGGGGTTCATGAAGCATTTTGTGTTGTATCTTGGAATGTTTTATTTCATTTCCTCTTGTTGATGACAATATTGAGTTTCTCTTTCATTCAGCTTACCATTTATCTCGAGCTTGGAAATAAGAATATTTCCGCTTTGTATTTATCCTACCCTTTGTTTTTTTATTGAGGTTCTAAAGTTGCTTCTGTCATGCTTCTTGACAATTAGCCATGCTGCTTCCATTTGTGTCGCACAAAATGTTGGCCTTCTGAAAAACAATTGTGCATTTTAGCGCTTTCTGTACTCAGCTGAGCAGAGGATAACTTAAATGCACAAATGAAATGTGAAATTGTGCTGTTTCAAAACTGTCCGTGACCAATTCTCAAAAAAAAGGGAAAACAGCGCTGTGAAGACTTTCATCATGAAGCCGCATGAGAGCTGCCCCTTCAGCAGCAAGTACAGCTTGAGTTTTCCCTCTGGCCAAAAGTGCCCTCTTTTCCGAGACCACATTCAAAGTAGTTGGAGTGAGGCAAGAAAATATGATTGATAGCTACTTTTAACAACCCAGTGACGAAACTAAGACAGATGCAGATTAATAATGAGAGCGTAGAAATTGGCTACTCATTGCGCCACCATGGCTGAACTGGCATACTTTTGCAAACACATTTATAAATTGACTATTCCAACACCAGACTTGTGGTTGGTTCTGTACATCTGTTTATGAAAAATGTGACTTTAAAAAGACAGCTAAAATAGCGCTCACTAGAGCATTGACTTCGGAAAGGCTGAACAAAGCAAAACAGGGTGGAAAATTATTATATGACAGGTGAAATGGTTCCACTCCAGTCCTGTAGGTGGCGGTCACACGTGACAACTAATGAGTACCTTGGGCATATTTTGCTTTCCTTATTTCGCAATGACCTGTTACCAAAACACGGTTGTCGTTAAGTATGAGCCGGTGTTCATTTGATCCTCAATTTGTGTAAAAACTGTTCATATTTTGTGATGTAAAATTTTGCGCGTTCAAAATGTATTAAAAGTTTTCCGCCACACCATCAACAGTCTTTATCCTGTTTTTAAATGGACAGCTGGCAGGCAGAGAACTCATTGAGTTGCTAAATACTCCCAGGAATGTATGAATAGGAGGCCTGATTACTTTGTCACTAATTATTCATTGGCTCATCACATTTACTTTGGACAGTGAAAATACCTCTGGGGGCATCTCTCGCTCTCTTGCTCTCTGGTGTTTGGTGTTGCCATTGTCACGCAGCTGTCCCTGTCATCATTATCATAGAGAATTGTTGATTGCGTTTCTGTAGCCTGATTAAGCCACCCCCCCGAACCCCCCATCCTCAACACTCAACTCCCCAATGCATTGTTTCCTATTTTGGGTCTCACAATAGTCCAGAACATTTTACATTGTTATACATAAATATATATTTTTCAAAATCTACAGCTTCGAATGGTCTGATAAGTACACTTTCAGCTAAGTGCCTTGTAGAGCCTCTCTGATAGTTTCTTTGGTACACTGAGCAAAATTGCCATCAACCCTCACAAACATTGAAATGCAATTGGGGAGTGATGGGAATGCAGCATGATTACGGTGGAGAGGGTGATTCAGTGATAGACATCTCCCACAAATATTGGTATGCACCGCAAGAAACAGCTCAGGGGAAAATCTGAAGCCTGCTTTAATTGTGCAAAACCAGCATGAGGCATTGCTGTCAATTACATCAATGGTAAATCAGGTGCAAAGTCCCACAGGTTTCTCACATAGGCGCGCACACACACACACACACACACAATAATTGTCCGTTAATTTAATGAAAAATGAATGCTTCCTCACTTACATTGAATATAGTTTTTCATGTGTGAACAAACCAAACCAAACAGCCAACGAATTAATATGCAGAGGATGGTCCTCACACATGAAGCTCTAACCATATTCAGGTGTTGCATTTTCTGTGGATATTAACATTTATTTTGTATATTTCTCCTGTGGGCCCTTCTCATCCTGCAATCACTGTGAATAGTAAAACACAGTTTTTGCACCATATAATTTGACTTCCAATAACATATCACCACACTTGCAGAAACACCGCATGCAGGCACACGCTCACCGAAAAAAAAAAGTTTTTTTCTCAGGAGCGCATCCATCCAAACAAACAAACAACCGCCTCTTTTTGTAAAACGACACAGTGCTGTGGAGAGCAACCAAAACACAGATCATCTCATTTCAAAAAGTGCCCGAAAACAGCTGGAATAGGCTCCAGTACGCCCGCGACCCTCGTGAGAATAAGCGGATTGAAAAAAATGGATGGACTGATGAATTAATTTGTCGGAATATAATAGTCATGACCTACTTTCTCTCATCAGTTGGTGGCTGTATATGAAGAGCAAGATCCTCACAATGGAGGTGACGGTACAAGCGCCAGCTCGACAGGCACTCAGAGTCCCGAACCGTTTGCTGGCGAGCTGAGGTCAACGTCATCCTTCCAGCCCTACCAAGCCAACAGCGAGATTGAGGTCACCCCATCGGCTTTGAGATCAAGTGAGTCCAATACGTTGCGAGCGCAATTAGCTCATGAACTTACTGTCGTCGTATTCAAGTAGAGTGTCAAAGTGTCACTCACCGCAGCTGTGATATTCATGAAGAAATCAGCCAAGTGTTTGTGGGCTGAGCTGAAAACCCTATGGACAAAAAATAAATAAATATATATATATATATTTTACTTCAAACATCAAAATAAAAACTAAAATGTTGAAACAAAAGCACAGTGAAAGACTTATGTGCCTTCATTCAGCTATTGGTGTATTTGTTGTGATGCTTATTGGGGAAAAGTGTAGTAAACAGCTGAACAAATGTGACAGTTTATTTTTTTTTAAATCAATCCGGCTGGCAGCATGGATGTCAGTTCGTAACAAAATGAAAAATGCATTTCTTCAACTCCAAACGTCCACAAACCTTCCATCCAGCAATTGTTGGACTTGGGAGGGATGGGGAATCAATTGTTACACTTGACATTCTGCAGGTGTACTATGCGGAGCCAACTGTCTGTCAAGAGGATACCGCGCATATAGAGAATGCCAATGTGCTGACTCCAACCGACAGGCGAAACCCAGACAAAGAAACGTAACCGAGACAGTCGCGGTGTTCAGTCATGCGCAAATCTGAGCGCGCACGTTCCAACAAAGGTGGACACGCTGGCAAGTCCAAAATGCCACCCCGAGACATCGACTCAGAGGTTGCGCGTGCACGCTGTGTTGACGTTGCGTGAAGTGGAACCAGTAGGCTGATGCGCCGCTGTCTTCAAACTTCAAAGCTCATCTATGACCAGAACGCGACAGCCTCAACATAAAAGTTCATTCTGGAGTCTCACACTCTGTCTGTAGGAAAGATTCATGGAAAAGGTTTGCTGAGAGTCGTTTGTAGCCCCTGACAGTATGAAAATCATTTTTGATTGAAGAAATCTTCTTGTCCGCCAACTGAATTCTTTGGCCTACCAACAGCAAAACGTCCGTGACATTTGAAAGTGCAAAATTGACTCTGAGACACGGCATTGTTGTTTTGTCAGTAAGTTCTGATTACAATTCCGGGGCTTGCTCAAGGTCTCGGGGTGTTGTGATTCAATATTGTTGAGTAACAGACACGCTTGTGCACAGAAACAACAAAGAAAGGAGCAACCTTCACGCCAGAGTTGTATATGAGCAAACAACCGGCGGTGAAATTGCTTATCAGAAATCAAAGTGTGATGTCATCCTTGGCAGGGAGGCTATTTATAATCATCCTTTGGAGCCAGAATGATTGATTTCCCCATTGACGACGACTCAAATATTGCCTCCCTTGTTTTGTCTTTCCAGCATTTTCAGACTTAATTGCGACGCAGGTCAGAGTTTTAATAACTCGACTGGAGATAAGATCAAAATTGTCAGAACACATTTTCCTTATGTTAGTATGGCTTTAATTTTTAAAGGATTGTGGGTAAGGTTTGGTGGATAGAATTGAATGGATTTTTGAATATTTCTTCTGAAAGACTGTTGTTGAAGTCATTTAAACAGAAATGCATGCACATATTCAGTAACTTCACTCGAGTGTTGTCCACTGTCCAGCCCTGACAAGGGTGGCAGGTGCTCATTAAATGGATTGGCTGTGTGTGTGTGTTCGTCCATAGGTGCGTGAGTGCATTAATGCGGATGTGTGCGTGTGTGTGTCTGTTTGCGTGAGTGATTGAGTGTTTGTCTCAGTTGCCTTTTGAAGAGGATGACCTTTATCTAATCCAATTTGTCTTTCAGAACTGTTCCGATAGAGGCTGGATGGCACCGGCCAAGGCCATATAAAAGTCTCGATGATACAGTTCGACGAACACATGCCATTTGCGTACACCTTGTCATGACTAAGTTTGACCTTTTTGGTGTTGAATTTGTTTAATTCCAGAGAAAATTTGCCCTTCCCTAGTCTTAAAAGCAGCTTTTAAAAACTTTTTGTCAAAGGCTTAAGCTCATGATGCGAACTGCTGCTCGATCGGAGCCTCACCCAGCGGATTTTGGGTGACTTCCAAAGGCAACGATTCCCCATTATAGATAAACTACCAGGTTTAGGTTTTGCAACCACACGCTGCTCGGTCTGATAGCAGCTACTGATACTGATCTCTGTCATCTGCCTTCTTGCTTTATCTGTCCCCTCGGTTGAGAACCACCACCTCAATCTCTCACTCCACCAATGAGCTGGTGATGCAATACATTCTTAAGGTTTTGATAGGAGGGGAATCATGACATGCTTATAGGTCCTGTCTGATGGTGGCCTGTAATTATTATGATCCTGTATGCCTTAGCATACCCTAACCCTAACCCTAACCCTGTATGCCTTAGCGTACCAGAACAGCTTTGCTGCCCAACAGGAGAGTTGGGTATGGAATTCAAATTAAATTTCTATTGTAGATTTGACTATTTTTGCTTGTTTCGCGAACAATTATGAATACGCAATGGCGTAAATTAAAACATTGATGCGACACACTCTTTATTGACACAGGAACTGTAGTTTTAAGCTCATGGGTAAACCCACATTGCCATCTGGTTGGCTCCCATAAGGGTTATCTCAATATTTTTCCCTTGCAGCCTCCAGACAGTCATTTGTGCATAACCTGTCTTGACTCAGTTTGCTCATTCACGCTGGAGTGAATCACACACTCGGCAGCGAGAATGTCTGCCTGACCGGATCAACTTGCCTCGTCATGACAACACTGATGGCACTTTTAAACTCCTCAGACCTCCTGAGTCCTATCTTCTACTTTATTGAGCAGAGGGGCTATCATACTCACAGTCCTGTTGGGGGAGCAAGTAGGCAGTTCCCAGGCTGGGGGTTTGGAAACTGCTAACGAGTGGGTGTTCAGTTCACACTCATTGGTCATAAAAACACTCATACTGTCATAATATCATCCCCAGCCTATTATAGATAATTATTGAAATGGCTAGCGGTGTTAAATGGTGAAGGGAGCGTTTTGGAAATGAAGTGTGAAGTGTTTGAAGTGGCAAAAGACCCCACTCAGCACTGCTGGGATTGTGTTACCGGTACCGTGCCTGTTATTGCTCCTGTAAGGGTCTCAATAAAGGCATAGCCAAACAGCTGAATCATGCTGCGCTATATGTGTGTGTGTGTGAGCGTGTGTGTGTGGTTGAGCAAGAGCTTTTTGACTGCTTTATTACTTCCTCCACACGGCTGAGGGCAATTCTGCTGAGCGTTTGTGTCACACTTAAACCGACATAAGAGCAGTCAGGCCTGAATGAGAAACATAATGATTTACGCGTCGTGACATCGAGACATCAACTTAAATGGCGAGCGGCATTAACCCTGTGACACGGAGCATGGGAAGCAAGACGGTTTGTTTGCGTGCCTCGAATCGGATGTCATGTCAGCAGCACGGATGCTTTGCGGAGGCAAATTACAAAGACGGATTCGTGGGCCGTGACAATCCCAAATATTGGCTTTCATTCAAGTAAATAAGACCAATAAGACCAACGGCAGGTTTTAATGATCACTTTTCAGTTGGACGATAAAACACATTTTCAGAGATTGTGTGTGCAGAACTGCATCATGCGAAACACGACAGTCGTCCAGCGGGATAACAAGCAATTTCCAACGTGTGCCATTTGAACTCTCTGGGGTTCATTTGCATGACATGTGAAAAGAGGTTCACGGCTAGCCGAGGGCATTGCCGCCCACTATCGCCACGATAAGTCCACAAAGCCATTTTGGGCTTTTAGCATCTTTTTGTCTCCAGGCTCTTCATCCCTGCGGCCCCGCGAACAACCCCTCCTCCTGCCTCATTCGTCCCTTTTGTGAGAGGCTCCCTTGTCTCTCTGGTGTTCCTGCACCGACCTGTGCCAAAATGCCAAAAGAACACACAGTGGTGTATGGTATCGCATGTGATGCATGCAAGCAGTTCTCTGGGCTCCTCAGCGAAGACACAATTTACATATTTGGACGGTATTTGAAGTCAAATGTTCTTTCTTTCTTTGGCTCCTTCCTTTGTCTCTGATTTTATTTATTGCATGTCAGTAGTCAACCTCAGCTTTCTGCAAATTGGCCGTAATTTATATTGTAACACAGAGGTATGAGTCATCTTGGCTGCATCTTCTTTGATGTTTCACATTCTGCTGTTTTTCATCCTCCTGTTTTTCATCAACCCCCCCCAAAAGAACTGCGGCGATCACTTTACGCTACATTCCTATCTTGCCTCTTACAGGGCCACTTTCAGGGTACTTACTTTGGGCCACAGCTTTGATCCGGGTAAAACACGGCTCCTCTAGACATTTTTTTTTGCAACCTTTTGAAAGTTACAGGGCCTTCTTTAGTTGACCAATGGAAATCTGTAGTTCCTTAACATTTATTAACATAATGAAGGAAAAACAACTGGTTTGGGACCTGCATTTATTTTTGGTCACAGTCCAGGCCTCCTCCCACTATATAACCACCATACGCTAAAATGGAGCCTTTTGTACCCATGTGGATGGTCTGGGTCAGTATGCAGTGGAAATCCTTCTTTCCTACACACTGGAGACATCAATATGTAGTCAGTGGTTGGAGAGGGAGAGTTAAAATGGCTTAGAGCCATAATTTATTCAAGTATTGAACGGGCACAGACTTGATGTATTCAAAGTAACCCAAGGGGAGAAAAAAAGAGCATTTAGAGGTTTCTTGAAACCACGGTCGCTTGGTATTTTTTTTTTATTCATATCAGTTGAAAAAGGGAACTCATGGATTGAGAGCACGCCAGGATGAAAAAGGCCACTGGAGAAATATACACATCCTCTGCCACATAGTGAAAGCGTGTCATCGTGCTAATTGTATCATCAATTTAGCTATTGGGTGACTAAAAATAATAGCTGCAAACAGATCCAATGACACATTTTGATATTTTCTTTTTTTTCTTTCTTAATCAACGTCTGGCCGTCATGCATTTGCTTGAGAAGATTGTCTCGAGTTGACTTGGAAATAGCTTGTTTTGGACGACAATGTAGAACACCACTCTACCAAAGATTTTTTTTTTTGGGTAAATGTATTACAATAATTAGACAAAAGAAAATAAATACAGCCAATTGTGTCGGTCTATAGTTTTCATGTGATGGCCTCTGGACAAACTACACCCACCGCAGTTATAATTTGGTCAATTTAAGAGTAAGCTCAGCTGTCTTTCATGATCAGTCGCAGGGTATGTGGTAGTGTGTGGCCTCTAATATATGCCTCCTCCAAGCAAGGTGGAAGTAAATAGTAAAAGGTCAAACCAATAAGAGGTGATAGCCCTTTAGACTCGTGCCCTTGTGGTAAATTGTGTGTGGACCCTGCGCCTTGGCCATAATTCCTGGATCTGGCCACCTTTTATTAGCCCGTCACCACCCGACCCTCCTGGATTACTCTTCATCCTGGATCGATGGCTGACTCGGTTGGAATCTGTCTGGTTATTAAACACGGGACTAAACCCTCCCAGTCTCCCATCACAAATTAAATGGGTGCAAACGTTACGAAGGGCAACGAGGTGCCATTTCCAGATGGCCATCTTCATAAGAGGAGAGCTCAACAAAAAGCTGTCCTATCTGTTCTACTTTACCGCCATAGTGTGTGGCTTTTCTGATCTCTCAAGTGACATGTTTTATTTATTCATGTATTTATTTTTAAAATAATTTAATGAGCGACAAATGTAGCAACTCTTCGGAATGTTATTAGATCATTTTAGAGACTCTTTGACTCTCTCCAGAGCAGATGTTTTAACTCAACCTCAATGTGTGGCCTGCACATAAATTACTCTTGCTTGAAGACACCACTGGTTAATCGACATTCACTTGGATTTTGCCATGTGTAGGCAGCAATTCATTACCAATCCACAAACTTGTGGCACTTGTCAATAAGTGATCCATGCATGTGGTGCATGCAGCTGACATATCACCAACCGCAAATACCATCAGATGGGCAACGTAGTGGCACATATCAGTATGTCCCAGTTATCAAAAACTAACACTTATGTATGACTAGCTATTGGTAATCTACGCAAACACCGCAGCTCTGCTTACCCTACCTGCAAGACCAAGGCAAAAAAATCAAAATATTTAATTGTTTAATTCCACATGATTAATTCCAGCTATTTGTCTACATACTCATATGCTAATGAGATTCATCCGCATTGATGCTAACTTTTTTTTGTCTGAGTTACACTTTCCCACGACATGTGAAATGTGCTTTGAGATTTAACGGTCGAGTAAATCAAGGTAACATACCTTCCCATCATGTTTTTGGGGTCGTTGGTCATTTAAACACCTGTGAAATGTATTAAATGTAGTGAAACAAGTCACCAACATTGGCAATCTGGGGACAGCCGTTTAATGTTCTGTGACTGAAACAGCTGCCCTGTTCCGATATCAGCACATTCCTTAACGCATTTTCTGTCTCGATGGTCCGATCAGGACATGAGACATTAGTCAGCGAGCTTGCATGTGGAAACATTCTAGATCTTTTTAACATGTAGGCTTCCATAAATCAAGATAGTTTGCTTGACCATGAAGGACATAATGAGGGGGAAAAAATGGATAAGAAAAAAAAAAATCCAAATCAATAGCAAGGACGTCTCGTGATTCAATCAATGGACTAACATCATTTCCTTCATCTGTTGTCAATATTTCTTATATTTGGGGGGTGGGTTGGGGTGGGAGCATGTCACTGGGATGGATTGATATATTTGATTAAATAGGATCAAGGACAATGGCACACAGTTGAGAAATGACCTTCAGGGTCGACCCTTTTGCCATCTTAATACTTTTATTGTACGTTTTGTATAACATTTTGCCAATCTTCTCAATAATGCATACCAATAATCCAAACCAAATTTCTTAATATACTGTTTTACATTGAATACTTTGTACATTCTTTATTATCACACAGGTTTAAAAAAACTGTTGGTAACAAGCGACATCATTTTTAGTGATGTTTGAGTCCTACTGCTATTAATTTGGGGTGGACATTTGACAAGCAGACTCTTTTGCAATCTCATTATTGTCACAGTTACTGGAGGCAGCCGCATGAATCGCTTACGGTGTCTTTAAAAGCTACCGTTTTAAATATGCATGTTTTGCAGAGCAGCGTACGGCGAGATTAATCTCTGCTGCTCTTACGACTAAGACTTGTCTGTGGCGTATCAGATGGAAGCTTAGCACCGGCATATGCTCGCCGCACTGATCCGGTGATTGATGACAGCTGGTTACCAAACTATTTGCATGATTATAGATATATTGCTCAAGCAGCTTGAGCGATAAAAAACAAATCCATCTGGCCTTTGGGGAGCTTGCTAATGATTCTCACCTCACCAAACTCTCAGATCCACTTAACTGGCCTGCCTTTGTAGCAGCAGGCGTCCAAACTGAAAGTTTTTACTGAAGTGAGGATTTGAGCGTCATCTTTATTTCCACTCAGGATTCAAAAAGTTGAATGGTGGTCACTGCGCGCGGTCACGCACAGCCCAGAGTTTTTTTGTAGCTTTATTTACATGCTATGTATAAATAAGCTAATGGAATTAGACCGGACATTCTGAAATCTTGCGGTCTTAGAATTGATGTTATATATTTATATGGCTGGAATTTCTTCATGTATTTTCGAACTTGGATAAATCAAGGATTTTTAAAAGGATGGCTATTCTGTGTTTGGAGGAAAATCGACTTATTGAATATTTTATTTTGACAGTACCTAAGCCAAGGGAAACCTTCCATATATGAAAGGATGCATTATTTTATGGGACCAGTGATTGAGTGGGAAAACTACCCTCAGTGCTGCCACAACTGACCACACGTGTGTGATATGCTCCCTTCCCTGGATGCATTGTGACGTGGAAAATGCTTTGTGTTTTCTTTTTCCTCATTTCCCTTTTAATTCTGTTTCCCCGACTAGACATGCCTCTCCATGTCCGTCGCAGTAGTGATCCTACCGAGGTTGGACTTCCAGCTGGAGAAATCCCGCTTGGTAAAGAAGAACCCTCCAGAAAGGACCCAAGTCGCTGGACCACAACTGCTGGTTTCCAAAAGTATAACCACAAGCCACACACGAACCTTGGTACCAACAGCCTTGAACGAAAGGTAAACCTCATCAAATGCATTTCAGTCATGGCCTTAAAAAGCCAAAAGCATCACACACTTCCCAACTGAATGTACTTTTTGGCTTCCTTCTATTATTTCTTTTCCAAAATGGAACCTTATGTGAATGAAAAATGTGTCAAACTGGCTCCAAAAAAATAAAAAATCTAGCTGAAAAAAACCCCCATAAATAATAAAAAACTCCAATTCTCCATTATGCAGCAGTGACTCTATTTTTCGCGTTCATTCTGATTTTTGGGTGAAAACAATTTTTTTAGATTTATATAGCTTCTGCTTATCAAGTTTCACAGCAAAAATAACAGCAACCAAATCTGATTCATGTTCCCTGTGACTTAGAAAACACGAAGGGCTGCCAATTAACCACCGCTATATAAAAAATGACCACACTCTCCACGTGGTGCACACAGACCTTTACTACTTTCTGAGACGACAATGCAGTCCACAGGATGTGACACAGCAACCCTCCGTGCGATTAGTGTGTCTTTGCTGCATCGTCTGATAATCCTTTTTAAAGACACTCCACTTGTCAGAGCGGCAACACTTCCGAGTGAAGAGAAGGCAAAGGCTATTAAGCCTTTTATTTGGTCTTGAAGGTGTCCTTTCGGGTCTGGGATGCACTGACTAGTTGTGCTTGTGATCGAAGGAAATACAGTACAGGCAACAAGGCCTCAGCAGTGTTTTGCCCTCCTTGTATACTATTTGATTCTTGCCGTTGCTTATAAATAAGCTGCTCGACAATTTACTAATTTACTTTACCGTGAAGCTCAAAATTAAGATCAGGTGCAAGCTGCTCGCACTGATCATCCTTGAGATGATGTTCTATTGGAGTCCAGCTGCGGTCAACTCAGTTCATTGGACATTAATTCAAAAAGCACACTCATGACCGTAAAAGGTCCCACAGTTGACAGTGCATGTCAGAGCACAAACCAAGCATGACGTTCAAGGGATTGTCTGTAGACCTCTGAGACAGGATTGTCTCAAGGCGCAGATTTTGGAGAAGGGTACAGAAAACGGCAGCTACTTTGTAGGTCCCATTGAGCACAATGGCTTCTATCATCTATAAATGGAAGGAAATTGAATCAAGCGGGACACGTCCTAGAGCTTGACCGCTGGTCTAAACTGGGCGATTAGGGGGGAGAAGTCCCTCAGGCAGGGAGTTCACCAAGAACCCGATGCTTACTCTGTCAACAAAGAGCAGATGCTACTTAGTTAGAGCGTTAGAAACATGTATCAGCAATAACTAAAGCCAGGGTCGAGCATTCATATAAGACAGGGCGAGTCTTTCACTATTTCATGGTCCTTGATGCATCGGCGGTTCGGCTCAATCACCAAGCTATCGATGAAATCACAGGAGCTATTCACACTCTAAATTGCAATGCAACTTCTTGCTATCGGAAAAATCTTTTTGGGATTGTAAAGTTTAACAGTTTTGCCTGCGCAGCTTCCTCCGGCCCGTCACACCACATTTAACACCGCTAAGACTTAAAGTACGGTGCAGGGTTGGATTACTATCTGAGTGGTTTAGAAAGCCGATATTCACTCTCTATTGAACCAGAGAGAAGAGTGGCATCGGCTGGTGGTGGCCACTTTCAACTCTGGAAATGTTTTACTGGCTAACTTTTCTCATCCACATGCATAAACTCCCGAGTGCATCATTCCAAGGAGCCCACAGAGTACTTGGGTCACACAAAATGAACTCTCCATTCAAGTGACAACAGACTTTTTTCGATACATTCTGCTCCTAATTGCAAAGCCTTCCAACGGTCATTAGAGTTGAATGTGTTCTACGCTTTCCTTTAAAGGGCAGAGGTGGCCATGCCTACAGGAGTCTTCCACGAGATGCCAGTGGCCGGACCGCTCAGTTTCAAAGAGAGATGACCAGATCCTCCCTAAGTGCAAATCACCCATTGGTGGACCGTTGGCTTGATCGACAAGAACAGGTATTGTGGTGCTGTCATGACATTTAGAATATGAATTCTAAGACTGTAGCTCTTTGCCAAAACACATTTGTACATGCTTTGGAGAGTTTAGTCCAGTCTTCTCTTTAGTGGGCATAATGTGATGCTCTATAGGATTTAAATCAGGGCATTGACTTGGTCAGTCCAAATCATCCACTTCATGCCCCTGATGACTCCCTTTGTTGTTTCCTGTCATGATATTGCTGTAGGATGAATGGTCTTTCCAATTACAGTAGTTTGGTTACATCTTTATTTCATTTGGCAGACTAAATGTCTCTGGACTTCTAAGTTCATTTGGTTTCTTCCATCATGCGTTTCATTAGTAAATTACTGTAGATGAATTATCCCGTCGCAGATGATGCGATACACGCCCAAGGTCTGGCCTCCACGGCATTCACAGATGATCTTGTATGTTTTGCGTCATGAACTTTTTTTTTTTTTCAAAGCGTTAGCCTGATGTTCACTTTGCTGAAGGTTTTAAATCTTTTTACATCTGCCAAGTCACAGCATGAGATAACGGCAGGGGTCACCCCACCATCACATCTGTAAAATGATGCCATGCACCACTGGACTTGGAATGCTTCTCTCCACACTTCACACTCGCATGTTCCGTGTCCACTTTGCGATTGTCTCCTACAGCCACTGGTACCTCTATTGCTTCATCTGTTGGAGGTGCGGGAGTTGTGGGTAGGAAAGTGTTCCATTTGAAAGTTATCAAAAGTGACAGAGAGCAGAATAGAAATGACCTCAGGAGGGGACCTTGTGTAATGACTTGACAGCCTTCCCATGTCCTTACCACAGAAACCTGTTCTGACCTGTGTTAAAGTTTTTTTTTGTTTTTTTTGACAGATAGCTTCCTCTACCTTTTAGAAATGACATTACTGTCATTGCTCTTCTCTTGAGTTAGTTAGCTGGGTAAGTAAAGGTATCCACACTGTATATAAATAATATATACATACAAAGTACAGTTCTGCCCCTGTCTCCTTTTATTCTCACTTTACTACACACTTGTACGTATCTATTTCTTCTTTCTGTTCCTTTTTTTTTTGCCTCAAGTTCCAATCCAAATGCTTCATTGGGTGTGGAGTCCTCTCCGCGCTGCTGCTCGTTAACGCAGTAATTCTTGATTAAAGTTCATGTGCTCGGCTTCTCTGATTTGCCCCGTGGAGTGAGAAATCACTTTCTCAATGAGAATAATTGAACAGGGCGGTGCCAGCTCATTACCCACAAATCATTGGGAGTCGGGGCACCTTAGCTGCAGACAATAATGACTTTGGGGAATAAAATCGGGGTACCATCCTGAATCCAAACCAGCATGGACAGCAGTGAACAGATCTCATCTGACAATACAATTACTATTTGGTAAAATAATTCCTGGGATTCATCAGTGATTCCGTTTTAGTGGGCTCGTGAAGACCAATCCTGGCGTTTTTTTATGTGACGGACATTTATGGGAGAGATTATTGTAATTAAAGCCAAATTTCACGTATTGCAACACAAAGGAACCAAATTTGTCATTCCAAGCATGGACCAAGTCCATCTGTCTGTCCGTCCATTCATGTTTTTGTGCCACTTATCCTTATTAATCCTGGCCATGGTAGCGGGGTTGACCAGTATCAGGAGTGCCTCTTAATTTGTTTTTGCCATTGGTTCTCACTTTTCATATTCGATATCCCCCCACAATCCCAGAGTGCGAGTCAAATTGGGCCACTTCAACACAGTGGGCTTCCCACACTTTTTATTGGTCCCATTACGGGCTAAATGCTTTTAAGTTGCTGAAGAAATATAACAAGGCCCCGGCCGACAATAAACATCATCTTCACAATGCCGAAGAAAAAACATTATGAGATGAGACTGAAAGGCACATTTCATTTGCATCGCCTGCACGACAAGGGTGGTCACAGTTCGATGCGATATGCATATTTTAACTTCCAATTTTATCTCTTGATATTGGATTGTCGACAGAATTTGATCCACAATCCACACTTCACCTCACGAGATTGCTGTGGCCCGGTCAGAGCATTTTGGGACTTCATTATGAATCCGACACGGGCTCCTCATTATCTAAACACATCTCTGCCCTTGTCTAAAAACACAGACTTGGCCACATAGCTTTCTGTCCCTCCTTCATCCGAGAGTCTCAGATTCCAATGAAAACCAAATAGCAGCACCTCCAACACCACCTTGAGCTCCTCTCCTTCCATTATGGCCGCCTGCTCAAATAAGACGGCAAACATTGATCTGTGGAATGAATTGTTGAGCCCCATAATCATCATCTGAAATGTGTACCTTCGGTTTACTTTCTTCTCAATAATTCATCGTTCAACATTCTCACTCCCTCTTATCAAATCCCGATGTTCACTGCCTTTAAGATGGAGGTTAGAGTGTCAAAACGTCATTGAATATAAGAATTTGGAATTAAAATGCTCGTTTCCATGTTCCGCGTTATTCTTCGGTGTTGGGATTCCTACTTGTTGATTTCACATTTGTGCGTTCAGTAGGCAATTTGGCAGTGCAGTGATGTGTGATGCTCATTCACGGCAAGATTTGTTTTTTTTTCAACCACATTTCATATCTACACTATGTGCACTCTCATTGAAATTAACATCACTGGCGCTCACTGACCTTCACAGCATAAAAGATGGATTTGACGTTCTAAGCAGTTGAAAGCAGACCGTCCCTCCCACTTAATAAGCTCAAAATGATGATTAATCTCCGAGAAGCACCACCAAGCCCCTTTTTAATGTACTGGTAGAGACTCGAGATTTAGATGAGTCCATCCGCTCCCAACATCCTCAGTACCATAGGATTACTTCTTCACATCGCCTCTCCATTACCTCAGTCAGGTGTTTAAATACTTAATATGCCTTTTTAAGTTTTCTTTCATGCATCAGAAACCCCAAATCTTGTTTTTTCTACTGATGCGAAGCACTCTTTGAATGTAAATGACTCCCTACATTCCGTTTGATTTACTTGCCTTTCATTCGCGTTCAAATGTAAAACTTGGCGGGGACAAAAACCTGAGATAACTCAATTTCCACTCATCCCCCCCCCCCCCCCCCGTGTTGGAACCGCTCTTCTGTTTTCCAGAGCGGCGGGGTCTTGCGCTACCGTTATTGATGAGGCTTGTGAAAAGTCATGGTCACTCTGCCTGCTTAGGGTTCTGCTATTGACCCGGTGATTGATTTAAGCTCTCATAATTAGCTGGCCTAATTACGTTATAGTGCAATTTAACAATACAGTAGGCAAAGACACAGATAACTGTGTCATTGATAGATCAGTCCAGACCTGATATATAAAACAGGCCCTGGCAGATGCTATATTCAAACGAGCAAATTTGCCTCTCAGGGAAGAAAATGCAAAGATTGCGCATGAGACCGGAAGGGGACATTATCCCATCGAGAAAGATAAGCTTCCTTTTCACAAATGTTCCCCAAACATTGCTGCCCGCCTCCTAACCTTCCCTCCCATCCACATGCCACTATTCTGTTCCCTGATGTGGACAAATGCAGCCTCACATCTCTGATTGAATTAGCTTTAACTGCATTAGAAACCTGCCTCTCTCTCCCTGTAATTTGCCTGAAGTAAATCCTCGTCAGAACATTTACAAGCCAGACACTCTTTCCAGATCAAATGCAGACAGATTTTAATTTGGTTGGGGTTGCAGAGGGGAGTCGCTAAAGCATAAACCTAATTTGATATACTGCGGCTTCGAGTCTCCAACTGCACAAACAAAGCTCCAATGTTGTGTTTTGGCAGCGGGGGCGGGTGGCACTCTCTTGCTTTACGGCATTTCGACCAAGTCACAAGAGCTCAGGTTTGAAACCATGACCATCAGGTTGGGAGACAAACACTCTGCTACACTGAGTCACGCTGCCACATAATTGATGTTGCCAAGAAATTCTGGCCAATCTGCATTGCTGTCTTTGCAAGCAAGCACCACCAAACATTGTCTTAATAACTCATCAAAAAGTTGTTATAGTGTTGCTTAATTTTCAATCATGTTGAGCTCAATAAATATTCTTAAAAGGGTGAGTAAGTTGAAGGATATCACAAATTGTTAAACAGAGGTCGAGCAACCACTCAGTTTATTAATTTGGCTCACAGATACAGTACCTTCAAATTTGTCATTCTTCCTTTTGTTGCACTCGCATACACCGCGAGAGATGGCAGGCGCCAATGTCAATGTCTTAAAAAAAAGATTCACGGATAAGGAGCTCAGTTGAACATTTGTGAAAATGTTATTTCAACACAAGGTGAGCCAATCACTGCAAACTGAAAGGGCCATCATCATCAAATCACAATAATTAAAGGAGATGGACAAAATCCTCACGGCCAGTAAATTCTATTTAGGAACTTGTGCTCAGGATAAATTGGCCATTATGACCCTTTCATCCACTGATCAGGTTCCGTCCTTGGAAAAAAAAGGCTTTCTTTTGGCCGACATCAATATAACTTAGTGTCACCTAATCTTAGTTAGTGTGACATGTTGGTTGTTTTAATGGTGGTGTGGGATGACATGCCGGCAGTAAAGGAAGGGTTAAGGGCATTGGAAACTCTTGGGATTCTGTCATTGGGTGCAACACTCACGTCTTAACTCAATCATGGAGGCCATTTTGGGGAGTCATTTACCTTTAATGACCGTATTCTTCTGGTTTTGAACGATACAAGATGATACAAGATCCGGCACAGGATTTTGACGGTGACACATATTGGAAGATATTTTCCCATCCTGGGTTGATTAATGCTTTTGATACGCACAAGCTTGATCTAGAACATCTTTCCTTTCACAACAAAAACATTGTGTAGCTGCAGCTCTAAACAGAATATTCTGGCGCGAAGAAAAATCCGTGTACAATTGATTTGTGGCGTTAGAGGAGCATCAATGAAGAGTTATTCCGAACAGCTCGTCTTCGTACATCTATGCCAGAGTGCATAACAAACGCACTGTGGTGTCCTGTATGGGCCTTTGATGTGATACAGTGTTTAGGCTAACCGCAGCCCGGCTGGCGCTACAATTATGATGTTTCCCTTCACCTTTCTACCTCCCCATTGTAACCATTGTTTGCCGCCTTTAGCCGGCTGACAATATATGGTCCATTTCACATAACCCAGTTAAACTAATATTTTGAACCCGTCGTATCAGGACGGAGGTGAAAGTGTGTCATTGTGCATATTTCAACACGTCGGTGCTTTACTCACCGTAAATTGCTTACTTCCTCGACGTATACATGAAGTGAAAACGTCCATTGTTCATTCCAAGACATTTCAACATCCTGCTCTTTGGCCTGCATTGTTCTGCTTGGCACAGACTGGTCATTATAAATGACCGGGATGGTCTGCCAGAGAGGCTCGTTCAACACATGAAGCTGTCACACACATACACATGTGGACTTTAGCCCTTAAGGGTGGGCGGGGACCAGAAACCCACCATTCTTCGTGACCTTTCACCCTTTCCTTGTTAAGCCGTTGATGCCAAAGACGGGCTCAGGAGGGTGCCTTCCTCTTCCCCAGCTCCCCGAACAGCGACATGTTGTACTTGGCCCTGGCTAATGGCACAACACACACTCCCGTGTGCACTTACAGTCCCTTTCCTTCAGTGCATGAGCTGTTGGGGGTGTGTGTGTGTGTGTGGGGGGGGGGGGGGGTCACTCCTCAAAACAGTCTTTGTGCCATCCCCCAAGCAGTGGACTTTATTGTACATGTGAGTGTGCGTGCATATGTGTCTACGTGCGAGTGATTCTCCACCCAGCTGCTACCTTCTGTTCCACCTCTCAGCTTTCTAACCTGCCAGTCAATTTGAAGGTAACAAGACTTTGCACTTTGCAGCTTTGTCTCATTCACTCCCTCGCTCGCCTTTCTCACATTCACCCTTCCTCAATAAAGCCTCGACCTCCACATTTTGCCTTCTTTCCCAATGCCGCAGATGTGGATTTTATAGGGGTCCAGCAATGATCCCTGACCCCTCCTTACTCTATTGGATAAAGGTTTCTGGGTGAGTTAGGAAGGAGGTTTATTAGGGAAAAGCAAGAAGGGCAAAAGAGCAAGCCTGGACTGAGTGCTACTGCAATCTGAAAAGCCTTGTTGTTTTCCCCCCACTCCACTGGTTACCATGGGACCACAGGGTGCTAAAAGCACTCGAGGGAAAGGAGAAATAGAGGTTATGGACAGGAGATATTCAGACTAACACAGAGACAAAGAACGGCAGAGGTGATGTGGAGTTGAAGGGGAAAGAGCTGAATGTATATTTAGGCTGTCTCTCATGCTGTCACTCAGCGCTCAGTAAAAATGAACAATAAGCAAAAGGTTGGCAGTTGAGAGAAGGTGATGGTCACCTTCTGCCTCGGGTCACAAGGACACTCAAGCATCATTGTGTTAACCAGGGAGGAAGTCAGCAGCTGTCCTGTAAAATGCCGTTAGGTGCAAATACAAAGCACCTACAGTTGAAAGAGTGTTATTTGCCTGATGAGGTCAATTGTGGAGTAGTTGGAGTGCATTCATTTTGTCCAATATTCTCACAAGAGCACCCATTTTACAGAGCGTGCTCTGCCATGACTCACTCGGCAACTGTAAAGTAAAAGATTGCCTCTGAGTTGCATTTTCCTATAGATTTATTCCGATGATTGAGTTTCTCTTTGAGATGTCGCTCGCTATGTCTTTGTGGATTCCCTCAGGAGGCTTGGTCCTTTGTCCACTTCATATGTATGCATGGAAATAGCCAGCTCTCCTCAGGGGGCCTTTCTAAAAAGCCTTGTGAATGATGGCCCCGCCGGCAAACCCGGACCTCAACTGACATACAGTATAATTAAAGGTGTGCCTGACTGGATGACTGATTTAGTTTCACAGTGCCCCTGTATGTCGCCATAGATACGCCTGCCTCTTGAAAAGGGTTGGATCAATTCCTTTTTAGATGTATTTAACATTTCAATAAAAAGAGAAAAAAGAGGAAGGTAGTTGGGAAATAAGGTGTGCTGGAGCAAATGATTTCTTTAGGATACATTATGATGTCTGAACCAGAAGTGGGTAAATTGGCAAAAAAGAATTCTACTTAAGTAAGTTTACTGTTGCTTCAGAATAATATGACACAGGTACCTGTAAAAAGCAGTCCTCCAATGAATTACTTGAGTGATGGTGCAAATGTAGTGCGTTACCACCCACCTGTGGTCTGAACAAACGCGCACAACTGATATTGCGCTTGTTACTTGTTAATTAACCTCACCCTTCGTCGCCACAAGTACAGATAATCAACTGCAATTGTTCTCTGTGTTATTAAATGTCTCCCTCCCTGAAAGTTTCCCGGTATAGAGGCTCTTACTTGTTCCAGCAGGTAATTGATTTAAAAGCCGGTGCAGATAAAAAAAACACACAAAAAAAACCACGACCTAACAACGCTAATGGGTTTTTGTCTTTTTTTTTCACTCTTCTTTTTGCACATAGCCTTTTTTTTTTAACTCATGTATTTTCATCTTTTGTTTTTAGGAGGAGGAAGAGGCCAGGCAAACACATGACCAAAGAATTGAAAGGATAGAGCCAGTGGGGAGAGCTGACTCCGCTTTGGACCATTCACCTGTGCTAAGTCTCGAGTGAGTAACCCCCATACTGAACCTTTTTTTTATTTTTAAAACTCCGCTAGTTGCCGTGAACGTGAGCGAATGGCTGAGGTGAAGCCATTGTGATCACATTTGCCTGCTGGAGTTGATTTGGCTCAAACATGGATTGTCTGCTGTGAATTCCCCACGCAACTGCAAAAGCCAAACAAAACAAAAGCAGAACTGCATTTCCATAAACAGCTAAATAGAGAAATAAAACACACTCGCCACATGAGAATGACCAGATAGGACCAGAGGCACCGCGGTCACGTTTGTTCATTTGTCTTCATGTCTTTATCTGCACAAAATAAACTAACGGGCCCATTTCTCAATTAGCCTGTTTTCATTTCGAACACCAATTTGATCTTAATCACTTAAATGGAGTCTCCATTTGAGTCCATCGTCGACAGTGAAAGTCTTTCACTGGCGTGGCTTTTGTAATGGATGACTTTGCATGGACAATACAATGCAAATGCCACACAGAGTCCACGCTAACCTTTGCCCCCCATAAATTCCCTCAGCCAGTCATGTTGACAATGCCATTTTTATACCATGCTTTTCTCTAATGATGTCATTTATGTGTTTTTTTTTTTCCATGCATATCTCCCGCCGTATTCTCTCACCCCATCCATCATCATTTTGCAGAGCCATGCTCAAGCCGGTTGAAGTGTCCAATAAAGGAGGACCGCTGGGGATCCACATAGTGCCATTCAGTTCGCAAGATGTCAGGTAAAGAGAGGGGGAGCCTTGGCATCTCACCTTACGAGCTCAGATTTTGGAATTTGCTTTTAGTCAATTAAAGGCGGTACATTTATGTCAACTTTATTTATTTGCCAAAAGATATCCCTCCTTCGCCCACGATATTTATTTTCCCGGGAATAAGAAGAGATTCAAGTCATTTTACTCTTGGCTGCACAATTTTTAAAGCCTTGTTATGTTTTCCTTTCTATTGTAACCTTTGTCCTCAATCACAATAATATCTGCTCAGCCTTGAAGGTGATTTGGCTTTCTTCTGCCTTTCCATTGTTTTTTTTGTTTTTTTTCTTGAACCAATGCATGCTGTCACTGAAAGAGCACGGGATATAAGCAGCGTATCGGAGTTCATGGTTATTTCAGCAAAAACATAAAGGACGCTGGACGCAGCCAAATGTAATCAAACTAAAAGCTTGCCCATAACACTAATCCACGCTGCTCGCCAAGGCAGCATCAAGGTGAATGTGACTACTCAGCTCCGCGGGAAGGGGAAGACGGGCAAAAGGAGTCGGAAAGACAGAGCAAGGAGATGAAGTGGCATGACATTTGAAGTCGAGGGGCGTGGCCGGCATGAATATTGAATAGGTGTCGTTTCTTTCGGGGCATCAATTCCCTTGCTGCGCATAAATAAGCCAGTGTTGGGGAAACTATATTTAGGTTTGATCTATTGCCATTGGTGTCCTCGGAACCTGTGACACCTTGAAACATCCTGCATCAGAGGATTGAAAGTAGCGACGAAGGGCTGTATATTTTCATGTCACGAGACATTTGGTGATCAACTGGAGTCTTGTTCATCTAATAAAAAGATTGTTGTAAATTGTACTTCTCCGTAGGACTTTTCAACCTGAGCCTTTACCTGCTCCTTGCAAGCCAACCTGAAAGTTCAGCGGCAACAGCTATTTAGACACTTCAATAAGATTCTTGATAACGTGGCCCTGACCCTTTTCCCATTTGTTATATTCTAGTTAAAGAGGGATTGGACTCAATGAACTTTATTCATTAGCGTCTAGACTACGGCCACGGGGGTCAAATAGCCAAACAAAATCCGGACAGTAAACACAAACGCACACGTGATCCAGCCACGGCAATTATGCTTTGCAGACAAAGGCTGAGAGACTTTGTCACACCCTAATACTATCCCACACATGCAAGCAAAATAGCCCAAGAACACAATGCCCTAAATACTGCAATAATACACGAAAAGTGTAGAGGCAGATGCATTCTTTGCTTAATGAGCTGTTCATTCCACGGCCACTTTCAAATCCAAACAGACCGAACATAAAATTCAGAAAAGCGCAATAGGAGTGTGATTTATTTTTACGACGATGATGATGATGATGATTATTATTATTGTTGTTGCCGTCGATGGTGTTCATAAAAATACTCTTGATTGCATTATTTGATTCAAGGGAGAATATGGAACCGGTTGGAATATATCGAAAGGAGTCAAGCTGTAGTTGCATGCTGCTTCTTTTTTGCTGTTGAAAACATTTTCCTCGGTTTCCTCGGCGCCTTCAGATCATTTTGCATACGCAAAGTCCCCGTGCGTCCATATCTAATGAATTCACAGTTGAAGGCTGCATTAAATGCCATTTAGCTACGACTCCCCTGGTTTCCACAACTAAGTGGGTGCCTGTGTATTACCATCATCACAGTGAGTCGACAAAATCATCTAAAAAAAAACTAATTAACGTCTTTCCGCTATTGAAATACCGATCAATGATCAAAGTCTCCTTTGGCTTTCCTCAAGTCACTACGGTTTACCAATGCCGTAATCTGCGTGTAGGCAACACTTATTGAGATGAGGAGCAATCATGTCCGCTTCCAAGGCACCCCCAATTACGCTTGTGTTCAACACAGTTGCGATAACCTGACAGCGTGCTATCAAACAGCGAGGAAGACGAGAGTGCCTCTTCTGAGCTTTAATTTTCTCTGAATGTAATTGTTTACCCCCCATCGAGGGGCCGAGATGAGTCCGTCATGTGAACGTGGATCTCCATATTATGAAGCCAATTAGGGCAATGTTCTAAGAGTGGCCTGTTTGCCAGAAATGCTAACGAGGTCTGAAAATCTGCCCTTGACATCGCCGTTGAAGCGGGGTTACATTTTTTTTTAACAAGTGGCTGTTTATGAGTCCAGCGAAAATCGAAGGATTAAGACCTTGAAATTGCTATTCCCGCAGAAATTGACAGTTGTCAACCTCAAGTGAAAACAAACCATCGGTTTCTTCTTGCAATGAGGCAATGGGTGCATTCTTTCTCAATATTGATCTTAAAAAAATTAAAAAAGCACATATCTTCAGTGGCTTTTGTTATAATTAAACGAAAGCGTCACCACCACCTCAAAAAGTTTGCCAACGTCTGATGAAAAAAAAAATTGCCATGTTTAGCCTCGACAGAGCTCAACAGAATTCTCAGATGTGTTTTTCTTTTTTTGAAATGACTGGAACTTTATATCATATACGTACGATCTATTTCCAAATGGTTATCCCTGAGGAGCTCACTTGTGTATTTATTTGGGAGAGGAATTGATGGGGTGGGATGTAAAAGTAAAGGTAGCCCTTTTTAAAAGGCATTGCTGAGATAGCGCAGGCATGGGAGTGCTTACTGTATATATTACAACATCAGCGTCTCTCGGCTTAAGCTCCGGTGATGGCAAAATGCACGTTTCTCTGAGAAGCCGCAAGATTATCTTCTGCAAGTCTATGATTGGGATTGCCCCACAAAAGCTGTCCTGTTGTTCGTCTCGGCCTGCAGACAGCGTGGGCGGGCAAACGGAGCCGTCGAGGCTTCGCATGCTAGTCAGCAGGCCAAGAGAAATCTTTACATAGTTGAAAGATGTAATTCAATACTGTGAGGTTCGTGATGTGGGTGTGTGGTAGAGTATTGCTAAGCTCAAAAAACGACACATTATTGGCTTGTGTGGGTTTACATCATGAAACATTGTGTTGCACTATTCATTGGCTTCTTACTTGTCGATATTTCTTCTAGAATGCAATTTCCACATGGTTTATCTCAACGATGTCATATTTCTGATGTGTTGTGCGATCCTTTCCAGAACCCAGGGCTTGCTCGTCAAGCGTCTGGAGCGCGGAGGCAAGGCAGAGCAGGAGCATCTCTTCCAAGAGAATGATTGCATTGTCAGAATCAACCAGGGAGATATACGTCATCTTCGCTTCGAACAGTAAGCTACAGTTTCATCATCCTGTGCGTTTTTGTGGTTACCGGTACTCATTATATTTATGCCGCAATTCATTTGATCAAATGACGGCACAGGCAAAGGTTTACAGGTTTCTTTATACCACCTATCTACGAAAGAATGAGAAATGTTTTTTGGTAAGTCGATCAAATAGGCGACGAGATTGTAAAAAAACAAACAAAACAAAACAAAAAACATTGAGCTGTAATTGTACTTCTTCACGTTCGTACTACTTTAACTCATTTGGTATTTTTTAACCACCAACCCATGCAGGTTGTACTCATCTGCAAAATATTATATTGGATATTTCATTCAGCATGTTTACACACACACACACACACACGCACGTACGCTCAACTGCACGATAAAAGTGAAATATTCTCGACACGCAGGCCTTACAGCGATCGGTCTTGGCGACCTGCAGTCGTTGACCAACACTTCACCTTCCAAAACTAGGCACGTACACACTCCGTATCCGCCGACTCGATGCCCCCGTTTAATTTCTTAAAGTGGGCGGATGATTTAAGATGAGGCCTTTGACCTCACTTGACCGGCGTCCAAAGCCTGAATGTGCATACTCGCACGTAATATATACTTGCATATGGGCAATATATGAGCCATAAAAACGGGTGGGATTGCGCCGGCAGTTTATTAGGTGCATCTGTCCAAACTAATAGCTCGAATATGACGTCTCTAAAAACAGACTTTTGCATTCAGACATAATCGTGCTTATATTTGATTGACATACAGTAGATGGTATCAATAATTTCCATTTATCATGACAGCTTTGAGTGGGAAAGGCGGCTGGCACATCCGCTTCAGAGCAAAGGGCTGTCGATTCAACTCTCAAGTGTGACCTTTCAGTGTGCCATTTGTATGTTCTCCTCATGCTTACAGTAGGGACGTTTCTGTCAAGGCTCTCTGGTTTCCTCCCACATTCTAAAAGCATTCATTTTAAATTAACGGACGCTGTCTAATGTGGTTGACTTCTGATATGCCGAAGGTGCACTTTGCAGAATAAACCGGGGGGTGATGCTTAACCTATGGTTTGCAATAGTGTTAGTTCTCTGCCATCTGTTCAAAAAACAAAATGCAAGAATGAAATTATTTTACATGAGTGCCTCTGTAGCAGTAAACATTGGCGCGGGTGTTTTTAACACGTGCCACGTTCGAGCACGCCGAAAAGCTGTTTTGCTTTTCCAAATTCCTCCCTCCGCTGCCAAACACGCTCCACACAGACATCCGATTGCGTATGATTGTAATTGTACATCTCACTAAAGTGAAGAAGGTAAACTCTCCATCTCTCTGCTTTCCCCTGCCTTGATTGTGAACCCCACAGAGGAACAAAAAAACAAAAAAAAACAAAAAGGGCTCTTCAAGTGATCTCAGCAGATTGTTTTGCTTGGGTAAATATTTTGATACACTTGATCTGACAGAATGATTTATCGATGGGGTAATTTGTCATTCAATTAAGCCGAGGTGGAGGCTGATTGCACTGCTCGTGTGTGATGTACAAACAGACATATAGACACACTCGTACCCCCGCTAGTCATTATTCATGTCTCTGTGGTATTTGGAAAATTTCCATATGAATGAAAATGGGAGGGATATTTGTGGCTGTGTTTGAATGAACGGCTGTGTGCTGTGGCGGAGTCGTCTTAGCGGTGACATTGAGGGAGACCCAGCATGGTATTCCTGCTACTGTATTGGATTTGCACCCCCACATTGCCCCCCATGCACTTGCTCCCGACCAGCCCATCTATATGCTAAGTGCCACTGGCAAAACAGACGAAACTATTTTTGAGACTGTAAATATTCATTATTATTATTATTATTATTAATGTTGATAATTGTGAGAAATATGACATTGATGATATTGTCTTAGCAGAGATGAATTAGCATCCGTCCATTTTCTGAACCACGTAACCTCAGTATGGTTGCAGCATTTATAACAACAACAATTAGTACCCAAGAAGCAGCTCTCAATTTCAGAAGGGTTGGTGACCCCTGGAAAAATCAGCGGTACCGGTCCATTACCAGGCCGAGCCCGAGTCTCTTTATCTCCTCCGACCACACACTACTCATAGCCTGCCTGTTTCTATCTGCAGAGCTATAATATATCATTTTGTACTTGTCTCTCTTATCTTGTTATGACAAATGCATTTCTGTCCATATGTGATGTTCTTTCCCCACTGCACCAACCCCAGAGCCCAGAACATTTTTAGGCAGGCGATGGCTTCCTCCCTCATCCTCTTTCATGTGGTCCCGGCCGCCATGAAAAGGCAATACGAGATACTCGCGGGCAAGAGTGAACTCAGCTCACCTCATTCCAGCAGAGTCCGCTTCAGCCATGGCTCTCTGCATTCGGGTGACAGAACTAGCCTCGTAGGGGGGCGAACCTTCAGGTCTGTGACACATCTCTGGGCTATTTTACTGGAACCTCCTTGAAAAAACAAAACAAAACCAAAAAAAAAGTGAACTTGTTTGCCCCTTTTTGTAGTCAACAGGGGTCCCTGGCAGGGAGCACTCCGGAGCCAAGACGGAGATATGCCACACCGGCGCAATCATTGATCTCGAGTACCTCATCCACCTCAACCACCTCCCTGCAGCGCCGAATAAGCACAACACAGTCCAGCAGCTCCTATGTTAAACGCAAAGGCCGCAGATTCAACGTCCAGCTGAAGAAAGGTAAAAAACAACAAATGAACTACATGACGGTGTCATGATTACTCGAGTCAACATTTTGGTACAGACTGTTTTGAAGCATTTTTTTCTTCATGGTTCAATTACACCTGAGACTTCGTCTCTAACATTTAATATTGCCCAAGGCAGGACGCTGCTATCAAAAAGACACCACTGTATCATAGTATTCCTTGCTTGTTGCCAAATGGTGAACACATGTAAAATGATTCCCTTTCCTGGGCGGTTTCTTTCCTTTTTTATTTTATTTTTTTTAAATAAACACAGTGACATACGTTTCTTTATGATTTCCTGTAATGGATGTCCTCGTTTTTAAGGTTCAAGCCATTTGTTAACTCCAAATGGGCAGTAATTATTTCCCACATGTTACCGAAATGGTAAAATTAGCTGAGATTGTGGCCGGGCTGTTTTCACAGTAATTACCATCAGAATGGTAATGCACTTTTAAATGAGCTGTAGTTTTGCCCATTGACTTATCGCTCCAAGTACTAAAGCCGTGAGTGCAGGTCTCGCAGGGTAAACATGCAAACGGAAATTGGTTTCGCCATACACGTCCTCGGTGTATTGTAAGTCCACCTGAACAAATTGGATTCAATTTAAGAGCTGTAACTCTTCGCAAAGAAACTAGTCAGTTTGAAAGATCGAACATGAAACAGCCTGTTTCTGCCTATTTATTATTTTGAAGCAAACACACACCCCGCCAAGCTGAAATTTATACCTTCACGGGCAACTTCTTTCAACGTTGTTTGTCTGTGCGCCGACGCCTTAAGAAAGTTTCCAGCCACGCTCCGCTCTCGCTGCGCTTCGTCTTCATTTACACAATCACTGTCAGCCAAACCAGTGACAGGTCGACAGACGGTGAAGAAGTCGAACTTGGGGAAACTAGGTCATGATGGACTATCAGAGGCGCGCTGACAGCCCTGTGAAATGAGCAGCGACTTCGACTTGAATACGAACATTAGCATCCGAAAAAGCCCCATTGAAGCCACATCAAGTGACTTTTAAATGCCACAAGATCATGCAAGGTAGAATCTATCCCGTGAAAATGAATAAATAACTCTTTGGGCAAAAAAACGGAATGCGCAATGGATTTTCAAATGCAGTTATGAATCCTCAGCTGACATTTGAACAACTTTTTGATTGTATCGACAAATTCATGTCTCCTCTGCAATAAAGGTCAGGTCGCGTGACTTCTGAGTTATCAGTTACTGCATTTAGCCATTTGACCCTCGACCGGCAATTCATATTCATTTGCCGAAACTTAAAGGTCACCGTTCTTGAAAGCAAAAGAGGCTTTGCGCAGCATCGAGCTTCCTCAAATGGATCCAGTGAAATTCACCAAACTTGAAAGAACCTCTTGAGTCAGGATGAATGAAAAGGAAGGAGCACTGAATGAAACATATTCCGTTTAAAGTCTTCATGACTTTGAGCACATTGACTCAGATTTGAGTTTAAGCCTTTACTGTTGTTTTTGTTTGTGTGTGTGTGTGTGCTTTTTTTTATTTTTTGAGGATCATTTGCATATGCTGGAAAGCAGAAAATGAAGACAGAGCTTCTTATTTTGGATTAAGAATGTGTGGAGCAAAGTTGTGGTTTATTTTGTTTCGGTAAATCCTCTTTGCTTATTCAACAATTTAATGCAGCAGGTTGCTGAATGACTGACAAATTTGTCGTTGTGGGCGTGGTCGAGAATGATTCTTTGAAATGTATGTATTTATAGATTTATTTTTTATGTCAAATGTGTTCATTCCTGTATGTTCATGTAGGTCCGGAAGGTCTTGGGTTCAGCATTACCTCCAGAGATGTCCCTGTTGGTGGCAGTGCCCCTATTTACGTGAAAAATATTCTCCCTCAAGGGGCCGCCATCCAAGATGGGAGACTAAAAGCCGGAGACCATCTTCTGGAGGTAGGAATCTTGAAAAACAGTTGTAGCCATCCCTATATATGATTCCGAAGATACTGTATGTCATCACAAAGATGAATAAATGTTGATCACTCAATTTGATTCCAAATGTTTGGAAGTGTCTTTCTGGCCTCCAGTGTGGTGTTCATTCATAAGTCGTGCGTGTGCTGCAGGTGGGTGGTGTCGACTTGAATGACAAGACTCAAGAAGAGGTGGTGGCTTTGCTCCGAGCTGCACCTTTGGGCGGCACCGTGACCCTTTTAGCGAGTCGCCCGGAGGACCCTCTGCTGCCTCGAGAAGTGGTCAGTACCCCAGTCAGAACCTCTTTACACAACATCCTATTTATCAACCCAAGGACTAAATGTCCAGGCCTGACTATTTGCGAAACACGTGGAGACTATTCCAATTCCTACACCAACTATTTTTACTGCTTTTTCCTCGATATTTCTCATGCTTAAGCCAAAGGTCAAATACCACTCACCTCACTTGGAAGCAATTGATGGGGACACATGCACAAGCACTCAAAACCTGCTGATGTGGTTGTTGATGTACTGGACTTAGAGGAGAATGACTCACCGATAGACAGGCATAGGGCAGATTCCCCACATGGACACGCCCACCGCACGGAGCTTCCACGCAGGGTGACTTTGGCTGTCACCCACCAGATGGTGAGGCGACTGCCCTCGTCCAGTCTGGCCTCCACCACTCTGACAGCAGGCTCAGTTGTCAGAGCACCTTGGCAGACCAGAGGCCCCTGATGCCGCCACCTCGCTCCCACTCTATTCGCAGCCTGGCGTCTGTACTCAAATCAGTCCCATCTCACGATGTGGTCACTCACTAGTTTCATTTCATAAAATGTACATTTTAGAAATAAAGATGTCCTCATTGTGCAGCATCTCATATATACGCTCATGCACAACAGTCTGGGGATATAAGTAGAGATCCATACTCTATCAAAACCCGAATCGAGTTTTTCTCTTTGGCCATCCGCACATCGAGCAACATCGCCGAAGGCAACCAAACTGGCAATCTCGCGCGGTATAAAGCAGATTACCGCATTGAAAAAACTGCGCCCCCATCCATATTCTGTCAGAGCGGAAACAATCCATACTTCAGTGCTTCGTAACTTCAAGTTCACCGAAAGAATTCAGTTTCTCGTTAGCGCTCCTTCAGCGATGTCAGCAATGTGCGTGATGTGCAACACGTCACTTCATAAATGAATCCTTGCTGTGTGAGTGCGGCTGCTGTGCATCTCTTACCTCCTCAGGCATGAACGAATTAGAGAGGAGCCGTCATGGAAAAGTCAGTCGAGTAATCTCTTTGGTCTTTGTTTTGTTTTAGCCAACTTTTCCAAGCTGAGCTCGACTGTGAGTTATATTTTTCATTACTTTCCTCAGGAGATTAGTCTTTTCTTCCGCTCACCCTCCCTGTTATTTTATTTTTTTTGTCCTCTCTCTTTCTGTTACACATTCCCCAGCACTGCTTTCACAAATCTCAATAATCCCTACAAGTATGTTCATAAAAATCAGATAAGGAGGCCAAAGCTCTGCCAGTGACAGTTATTGCAAAAAATGGTGGAAAAGCATCGTGGGTAATTGCTATATGAGCCCGTGTGTGTGTGTGTGTGTGTGTGTGTGTGTGTGACAGAGAGAGAGAAAGCGCAATTATGTTTCAAACCGGAGCATGTTTTTCATGCCTCACACACAGTCACACACTTGTCGGTTTTCCTTTTTTTCTGATTGACACATACCTGCTCATGTGCCAAAAATCGTACCGTATCATGCTTTGGTTTGAATGTTTTTTTTTTGCACCCCAGCAGGATTATCTCACGCTCTCAGCGTGTTTCGATTATGACTTCAATTACCATTGAGGGCTGGGGGGCTATTTTTATTATTTATTTTTATGGGGCTATCAATGGCGTTTGAAAATAAAAAAAAATCCTCAGGCGGAAAAGCTGACGGGCTAAAGCCCAGAGTCTTTTTTTCAGGGAATTTTGTTCAAGATCTGTGCACTGGATGTATTTTTACTTTGATGAACTTTGGAACATAAGACATACCGCATTCTTTTTTTGCTGTTTGATTCTCAGCCTTGCTGCCACACTAAACTAGCTGTCGTTGCTGTTGGCCTCCATACGAAACATATTTATGCCCCCCATCGCTGATGCTAAATCATTGCACGCGAAAAAAAAAGACCCGCAATATGGATTTGCTGAGTGCTTTCGACTGCTATTCTGACATCGTTCAGTGAGCTTCATTTATTATTATTTTTTTAATCTTTTGACATTTTCTGAACTGCGATGAACAAATGGGCTTAACGAGTCTCTGTCCTAAAAGTGCGGTCCACGTGAGAGCAATTAAAGAGTACGTTAAAATCCCCTTTAATGATCATATCTCACTTGTCACTGATCCATTAGTAGCTATATCTGCCAAGCAATGAGATTCTTAATTGCACAATTAATAGCAGCTTCTGACTGATGTGGCAGATGAATTTATGGCCTCTGTGAATGCTGGCGATGCGTCAGACAAACGCATGACAGGGCTGTTGATAATTATAGCGGGCTAATGGCCCGTTTCATAAGTGCCAACCCGGGTGGCCTGGTTTAAAATCCCCCATATTCCGGTATTACAGCTGCACAGCGATTGAGGAAGATCATCGCGATAAGTAATCATAAATTAACCCTGTTTTTCTGAGTCACCTAAATTGCTGGATCGAGAAGAAACAAAGAGTCAGGAATGACGTGGTGGTATCTTCACTTGCTTGAAATCGAGCCATTTAATGTTTTTTCTTTTATGAGTGCTGATTGTGGCCGACGGTGTTTTTAATCATCATCGCCGACAAAATTGATCCTCAAGGTTGTACAACTCATAGCTTGTCATATAGAGGCCGGAAGACAAATGATACAGAGATCTATTGACTTAAGTTCACTCGTCTTCATTTCATTTCCTCAAGGGCAACTTTAGCTTTATCATCCTCGCTGTCATCGAGCGTTTCATTTGGAATTACGTTCTGGATTGAAGACATTAAAAACCTCCGAACGAGTGCACACATATAAAACGGGGCTAGAAAACGACGGTAGATTTGGAAATGTATTTATTACGTGACTTGACTCATTGTCCCATTGTATATATATCAAAGAAACGCTGCATTGTTCAAGCACCCGATTGTCACTTTAAGAGTACAGGAATGAGATGGCGACAAGTGGGACTAACTTGATATAATGCCGTCATGACCCCCCCCCCCCAAAAAAATATTGTCTTTGGTGCTGACATAATTAGATGAGACTTACTGTGGAGCAATGCTTCTTACCTCAGTGTTCTTGTTAATTAGGCGATAGAAACACAGCGTTTATTTTCCTCTTCCAGGCAGTTGAATAAATCAATGGATTTTAGCTTAGCAAAAAAAGGCACGCATCACTTATTCAAATTACAAAAAAATAAATTAAAAAAAATAGTTTAAACGGGAAGGCTCTGGAAAGCCGTCGTGGTGTGAACTGCAATGAGCAAGGTCACTTGCTGTCGCTGTTTTGAACAATTTACTGATATGGGTTGCCTTTCAATCGATGAATCGCGATGCAAAATACTTGAATGATGGTGCCTGGTAACAAGGATTAGCTTTGTTATTATAAAACAAGACCGTTTTGTCATTTTATATATTTATTTTTCAAACAAGGGAAACTGGCCTCGCATGTCCCCATTCATTCCTGCAGGCTGTTCAAACATTAAGTTAACCTTTGAAGGTCCAGAGCCGTTTATTTTTTTCCTCCAATAATTAAAGGAAAAAAATTTTCTCTGTGCTAAAACGGTGGCTGTTGAGCTTCGGATCAAAACTTTGAGCCGTTATTGTTTGCGAATGACACCTACAAAGAAAGAGTAACTTACTGCTGTGATCAAAGTACCTTTACGGGTACTTCCAGACACAATTTGAAAGAAAATCACCAAAACACAGGCGGCAAGGGATATCTGCTCAATTTCCGATTTTTTTTGTGGTTATTTTTGTTTGCAAGTTGCTTGAAAGTTTGAGCCCTTAGGGTCGACTGTATTATACGATGTTCTTGATTAAACAAAGTAATCTGATGAGTCCCCCCCCCCCCCACACCCTCCCCCACTCGTATTATCTTTGAAGCCTCAACCGATGCTTTGTCATAATTATAGATTATCCTTCCAAGTGCTATCGAAGACAATAGCAGCCTGTCGAATGATTTCCAAGCACGCAGCGCCACCTGTTTTCGTTCAGCACTTTTCAGCAGCTGTTCCTATAATTATGTTTGCTGTCGGTGCAAAGAATGGGGGGGGGGGGGGGGGGTGCGCTGCAGCATAGTCCCTTGCTGACAAACAAGGTTGTTAAAGGCCACTCGTGGCGACGGTTACCTTTTCCCAGGAGAGGATTCGATGTGTTTCAACAGCCCATAATAGATTGAAGGGTGTACTGTATATGCTGTCGGATAGAGCGCAGCCATTCTTTCAGCCACCGTTACTACCGTGATCTGTCGAGGAGGATCCTTGGCATCATCAACATTAGCAATTAAAAATAAACGTGACAAGTAGACATTCTGAGGGTTGGAATTTTGGATAATCCGACTCTATGCAACCATGCTTCCAATCCCTCGCTTCAAGATTGCTTTAAACCTTTAAACCTCCTTCCAGCTTCTGAAAATTCGCCTGTACCTGAAAAATCTCGGATTTGTTTTGTCGTCATCGAGACCTTTTGTCACAAAATATGACACTGCCTGAAGGAATTTGTTCTGACAATACTCAACACACGTTTTGCAATTACACCCTTGGCTGATTTCTTTTAGCCTCTTTGAATTTATTTCCAATGACCTTTATGTCACCAAATTAGGCCAAGTGTGGAGAGAAGTTTCCAGCAGTGTTAATTGTTTTAGGCATTGAGGTGCGGAGAACTCACATTTGTGTGTGAAAAGGACTAATTGTGATTCATTTGCCCGTTTCCCCTCCTCCAAAGCGTTCTTGCTTCCTCAGTGCGCCTTCCTTGTTCATATGTGACGGGTGAAGTCAGGTGGAAACAAAATAAAAAGGCCAATTAAGCAGAGGAAAGCAGGTGCAGGTGCAGTATTTTTAGACTAATGAAGAGCATTTTCTTCTATTTGTCCCTCTTTGTTCACCGAGTCGCATGCCCCTGTAAAAAAGGAATGGCTGTGGTTTTTGTTTTGAAAGCACGGGTGTCAAACTCAAGGCAGATCCGGCCCACGGCATCGTTTTATGTGGAGACGTTTCTCCAATTCACACATTTTAGTTCAGGACAATCATGATTCTTCGAAATCTTGATCACACGGGCACGGAGGGTCCAACGAGTGGGTTTGTGTACTTCCGCAAATTCTCTCGTGCGCCCCAAGCAGGCACGCAGTGAACAATTCAGCAAATGGCGGCCATTTTGGGCGTTATGTCCATAATGCGAGTCCGCGCTCCTAAACGAAGCCTGTTCCCATTGCGGACTGTGAGCACGGGTTTCTGAGCTCGTCGTATCCAGCTCAGTTTGAGCCGGCTTGAATCGACGCAACAGGCCCTGTCAGGCAGCCTGACATACTCATTCTAGCCTAGCAGCACTTTTTCCTGTCTAATGAAAATGTTTCACTGCTCTCTCATCCTCTGCCTTGGCCCGCAATTCCCGGAACACTGCTTTGAGTGGGCGGTTATTCTGTCATCATTGTGGAGGGAGTGGGCTTTCAAGCACTCGCACACCTTAAACACGTACACTCACTCGGAGTCTGACCTCGTTTTAACACGAGAATATAAGGGCTGGATGAAAAGGGTTTATATATATATATATATACCTTATATTATATATTATTAATTATGGGTTGATTGATTTTTCTCAATATAATAATAATAATAATAATAATGTATTAATAATTATTGACCTGAGCTCTTATTTTCCAAATATGAATTAATATCAATTATTATTATTCCTAGGTGGTGCAAGATGGTCCTAATAACGTGTGTGGTGATGTTGATTCACATTGAAAGTGAAATTTGACGTCAAATTGAGTTTCTATTTTCGAAGCAATCTGGAAAAGACCATTTTTCCTCATTTTTTTTTTTTTTTTGCTCTGAGGGTCAGAACCTGCAAAAAAAAAAAAAGAAAACAGCTGGTGGGTAGTATAGATAGGTCCAAAATAAAAGGGAAATAGCAGAAGCAAAAAAAAATAGCTGAAAAAAAATACACACCCAAAAAATGATGCCTGTCTAGCGTGTTGGGTGGTGTTCAAAAGAACTTTCACCTGAATGCACTGCTGCATCCTAATAACTCCTTAGCCCATGAAGGGAGAAAACGGACACCTTATGCTCTGTTTTACCTCTTCCCTGTGCTTAAGACTTTATCCAAGCAGCTGTGAGGGGCACACACCTGGCGGCCATCCATCTGGCGCCGTGCAAGTGTGCGTGTCTGTGTGCTGATACGCGTTCATTTAAATCGGTCTTGCAGTGAGGTATCCTGGGTTGATTGTGCTTACTGCCATTAATCTTCAACCGGACGTTATCTGGCCCATCACGACATCCCAGAACTGCTCCCGTGCTCTCAATCTGCAAACAGGGAACATGTCAACAAAGCACGATGTTATCTGTGACTTGAGACTAAGGCAACTGGACTGTTTTCCTCCTGATTTTGCTCACAATCACATCGAGGGCCAATTTCGATTGTTCCATTAACATGCATGTTTTTGGAATGTGGGAGGAAACCGGAATACCCGGAGAAAACCCTACGCAGGCACGGGGAGAACATGCAAACTCCACACAGGAAGGCCAGAATCGAACCCTGCACCTCTGCGCAGTGAGGTCGACGTGCTAACCGGTCAAACACTACCGATGAGCATTTTCCAATCTTTACATATCGTTTGAAATTGTTTTCCTGATTGACTAAGTCCAACTTCTATCACAGGTCGTTTAATTTTTGATGGTTATTTTAATGGATGGATTCGTATTGTATTTAGTTAGATGTACTAAGTTTGTCCTGAATTTCTCCAGCAGCTAGGGAATGACGACCTGATGTTGACCCCCGATGGTATACGGGAGTTCCTGACCTTTGAGATCCCACTCAATGACTCTGGTTCAGCGGGCCTCGGGGTCAGCGTCAAAGGTAACAGGTCCAAGGAGAACCACGCCGACTTGGGCATATTTGTCAAATCCATCATCAATGGAGGTGCTGCCAGCAAGGCGAGTAACACCCGTCCCTCCTTTCGCTAGTTACACAAACATATTCCAGCTCACAAGGCTGTCCTCCAAAATGCGGCATATATCGGTATGAGGAGATGTAACATTTATCTCCAGGATGGGCGTCTGCGCATAAATGACCAACTCATCGCAGTCAATGGAGAGTCACTGCTTGAGAATAGCAATCAGGAAGCCATGGAAACGCTACGCAATTCCATGTCAGTCGAAGGCAACAAACGAGGGATGATCCAGCTCATCGTAGCCCGGCGGGTGGCCCAAAACACAGAGGTAGCTCACAGCCGAACTCAGCAAGCTATGCAGACACACAAGGGCTTGACTGTCATAGCTTGAGTGAATGAATTCATGCATCCGCATTACTGCCTGTGTAATTTTCCCAACTTTATGAATACACACAATATGCGGGTGCGGTGGTCCACGCTGTCGAGTTTCGTGTGGACATTGCAGGTCCGTTGCAGGTATTTGCTGGTCACAAAACCAGATAAATGGGAGGGTTGCGGAAAAGAAGGGTTCTGGTGTAACGGTACTGTATGCATGCGACGCACTGCAACGACGCTTAAGCCATCTCACTGTAGATTTCGGAGCTGCGAAATAACTAAGGGATAACTTAAATGTGGCGACCCTAAAGTATCTTCAAATATTCTCATTTCCTGTGTGAGATAGCTGTTAGCGGCACACATTTATTTCCATCCTTGGTGTGAGTGACTTGGGCCACATTGGGCCTTTGATCGGATATCTAAGAAAACCTTTGCTCTGTTATGATTGACAGTTTTGCTGAAAAACACAGTAAGATAGTCCGATAAAGGAATATGTATTGCCAGCAAGGTTTGAGATTAATATAAGCAAATGGTTGAGTAGACAACTTGCAGACAACGAGCATCAAGTAAATAGTTTGCTGAAGTGTTTTGCACAAACGGAACCAAGCTCGATGTATATTAAAACAAAAACTATGTTCAGTAGTTGTCTGTTCCCGCTGTATTGCATCTACTTGAATTTGTAAAATGCAGGGCTGTTTTGTGCTTTCTGCTTCCCCCTTGGCATTTATATGAACTTCCCATGCAACCCCCCCCCCCGTTACACTTGAAGGAGAACATTCATTCCTTCTGGAAAAGCACAGCCTGGAGGTTTAATGAGTTGTATCACTTTGCTCCAGTTCCTCACTTGTCCTTTTAAATCCCTCACCAACATGGAGAAAGTGGCCATCTCTCCGCAGTGTGATAGCCGACATCTTATAAGGTTACGTTTTGATACTCACTTTGAGAGGACGGTTCAGGACAAAGTTAGTGTCCTGAAAGGTAATTTGAATAGACGCCAACATGCCGTTTTTTCACGATGCTCAAGAGTAGTGAGAATCTAAGATCATGGCAGGACCCCAATCGGAAAAGGAGACTTCTCCTCCAAGCAACCAACACGCCCCCCATTCACAATACTGGACCCCTGGCCAGGCAGATAGCATGTGGGGAACCAGGGCCAGTTTGCCACTGTCACCCAGCAGAATGGAACTGAGCACTGGGGGCCACCATTGAAATGAATCAGATCCATCACTGTCTGCAGGGGATAGGAGCCGAGCCGCACGCACTAATGCGTCGGAGGGGGAACCTTCCACGGGTGCAGCACATCCAGGCTGTTCATTCTGCGGAAAAAAAAAAATCACTGATTTCATCATTGCTCCGTCCTGCAGCCTTAACGATCACATGTTCTACACTAGTATGATATATATTTCTTGTCGTTTTTTTTGGGGGGGGGGGCGATGCACAGGAGCAGACCTACATCCATAAATCTTCACACTTGAATACATAAAGATTTAGCCAATATTTAATTATTTATGAACTAGCCAAAGATAAAATATAATTTGATTCAAAATGTGAGACAATGGCCACATTTAATGGCCTGCATAGTAAAATGTCAGAGTATACAGTTTGAAATTTAAATATGCACTTTAGTTTGAGTACAGAAATATATTCAAAATGTAATCAATGCCCCTTTGACGCGAAAATTGATTAGTAGCTGCGTGCGCGACCATAGACTCATATCACACTGGCTCAAATTCTAGTTGAACAACCCAATTTACCTTCAGTGAAAAAACCAAAAAATACTTTTACCATCTCCACCCACACTCAACTTCTGAGTTAAGAAGAAAAAAAATCTCTATTTTTCCTCTTAGTTGGAGCAGACCCTTGCTTTGAAGTAGTACCCAGTACGTGACAGATGGCCATCACGCTGGTTTTCTTCCGATGAAAGCCTTTAAGTTGTACGAATGTATGCCATCCTTTTTTTTTTCGCGTACAACTGTTTTGATTTCAGTCACCATGTCCTTACGCGCAAGGGCATTTGAAGCACAGGCACACTTTTATCTCTGCTAGATCTCCCCCACGAAACAATGATTTTCTCTCTTCAGGCGCGTCTTTGAAAAGGTATCTTTACGCCGCAGATAAAGAAGACGATTGGTCACTGACAATTTGTTTGAAGCTTTGTAATTGCATGACTGCTTCTTCATACGGACTAATTTTTCTTTCTGTATCTTTGTTCTATTAATGTGCTGCCACGTGTGTTCATGTTAAATCACATTTCAGAAAAAGCAATTTCAATTCCATTTATTCTAATGCCACGCTGCTTTAATGTTCCAATTTTCATGGAAAATTCCTATCGCTGTTTTTTTTTCCTTTTACATTTCTATTACTCTTTTTTTTCATTACAAATGATGCTGTCTTCTCCTATTTTCAGTTGAATTCATTTTTTTATAGCACTTGCTAAAGTATCAAAGGCTTTCAAAGTAACAAATACCAAAACCTCAAAAACATCAGAATGAAAATGCATCCGCGAATAAATAATAATGTAGAGCATCTTGAGGATGCATTATGAAAACTTTCATGTACGACCAATATTAATTCAGACTCAGAAACCCATCTAGATGTAGACCCAGATGCTTTTGATGCAAACCAAAATAGTACAGGACTCATATAATTTTAATGGGATTTTGATGAAGTCGGAGTACATGCATAACAGACATTTTGGCAGCAGGGGTGGGGGGGTGAGGGCAGCGGAGAACAAATGGAGACCATTTTTTTTGGGGGGGGGGTATGAAGAAATGTAATCGAACAGGCTGGTAAAATAAATGAACAAGGTCTTGGGACTGAACAATAACCATAAACAAACGCCATCTGATTCTGCTGTCTCCTTTCAAAGAAGTTTCAGCGAGCATCTGTTTCTGTCTGTCACACAGCCACAGTTCATGCCCCCCCCCCCTCGGTATTAATGGCATTAATCACACATGTGTCTATCTGAAAGTGGACAGCCTGATAATAAATATGCTTCTAGCGGGCACAGATTTGAAATCGACCACAGAACGTCAACCCGCGCCTGTACGCACATTTGCGGTGTCATTTAAGTCCGAGATCTCCTGCACTGACAGGCACTATTGACAAACTGATTGGATCTGCTTTTTTTTCTTATCGTCACGACCTAGAACTTTGCGCACAAACATCGATCCATCACCCCCACGTCACCTGACACATGCACACAAATGTATTGCATTCATGATCCCATTTTTCACAAGGTGCAGATGCATTCAGAAAATGTCCGCCTAAGCCTCTGCACGAAACAAATGTATCATTCCTTTTTTTTACTCATCAAATCAATTATATTGATCATTGCAGACATTTGCGTTCCTGCAAACAACAACAACTGCTGCCAGACACGACTGAACGTACACTTCAGTCAGAACCCAGCCTATTTATTGGGTGTCGGGTTGAAATAAAAATATCTTGCAAGTTAGTATCATTAGCCTGCCACTGACGGACTTGTTTGTCATGCAGTCCAAAAGCCCTGGAGTCACTTAGGGAACGTTTATGTCAAGGGACAAGGAGGAAGGAAGTTGCTGGCCTGAACAAAAGACATACTCTTGGCCGAGAAGCTGATCGATAAATCCTGGAGAGAGCTATCAATCAAAACCCCAGCCTAGTAATTTATGGTTTTATTAGTATTGAGCTGACCACTGCTGCTGGAGAACTTAAAACCCTGAGATGCTGGCTAACAAGGAAGCAACATTCCTGACCTGGCATTTATTATATATATATATATATATATATATATATATATATATCCATCCATATATATATATATATATATATATAGGGCACACAGAGACTATATATATATATATATATGCAAACTCCACACAGGGAGGCCGGAGCTGGGATCGAACCTGGTACCTCTGCACTGTGAAGCCGACGTGCTAACCACTGGACTGCCCATGTCTCCTGCATCCTGCATAGGTGTCAGGCAAAAGAAACACTGCGCCAACAGTGAACGCGTGACCATTTTTCCAAGCGCATTCCATATTCAGTAGGTTGAGTGAAAGATGTTTTTAATGGTGCATTCTGGGAAACGCAGTTTGCAATGCAGCGGTAACGGTATTGTGGGAAGGAGAGGAAGCAGAGTAGCACAAATACGATTCTAGCGCCGCCGCCCCTTGAATTCTCGTCCTGCTCTCCGCGGACTAACTCGTTTAGGAGAAGCAGGGGAAACTCAATAGGACCAATTGAGAAATAATATATTGAATCTGGTGGTTAAGTGGGCTTCTTGGCCCCAGTGTCGGACGACACTGGTGACATTTTTGTGTCTGAGAACATAGCCAGCATAGTCGGTAGGTGTACTGTACCTATGAAAACAAACAGTAACACACGGTCTTTCTGTTTAAAGGATGCCAACTTAAATGTCAGGTCTAGAATTGATTCATTCTTCCGCGGACCAGAAGAGTTCCCTGTGTACTGTGCATAGAGAGGCAGGAACAAAATGTTGAAGTTGTAAATATAAAGTAAAATAACTAAAGAAATTAATTAATAATAAAAAAAAAATTCTTTAATAGCAATAGTTAATATCTTTAGACGCGTGATTTGTATTTCCTTTTTCTTTTGGGCAAAATGTTTTGCAATCAAATGGATTTGCCAGCCTTGTACCAGCCCTCAGTGTTTCCACTGTCCATCTTTTTTTTTTTTACAATTCAACCTGTCAAACTGATCAGTAGGAAACACTGGTTTTATGATCACGAGTATAACCGTAGCGACAGTTTTTAGACTGCAATCATGTCCGACCCTTGTACTTAAATTTGTGTGTCTTTATTGGTCGATATTTGGGTTGATTCGGGCAAATGGAATTTTTGCTATGATCTAAACGAATGGAAGTGAGCTTTCCGTCTGGAGAGACTTGGCTTGTGCCTGTGGCGAGATGCGGCAGCTTAAGTCTGTAATTACAGCATTACGGTAGAGGTGACTGGATTAGGGCGATGGCAACAGGCTGATGCTCGGATAGAAGGCCAGCAAATGGCAACAGACTTGACATTATTAGCCTTGGGTGACAGTTTAAGACTCTCCGTCAACACTTTCTTTCCTCTCCCTCGCTGCAACTGAAGGTCGGGGAGATGCTGACAGAGAGGCCAAAGCAATTTGTGTATGAGTTTGCATTTACCACAAATATTGCCCCAGAGAAATAGACACACACACACATATGAGTTTGTGATAAATCAAAGTTGAAATAAGCACAGTCAGTTGTCTTCCTTCCTGCTCAGTCTACAGGTTAATCCACTCTGAAAACAACTGGATTAGGGCAGATTAAACATACGCTGGGGTAACAAAAAATGATTAGAAGAAAGTCTTAAAGAAACACACAAACAAACAAAAAAATGGATTGGATTGAATGATCAAAATCTTTCTTGTGCTGAACTGATTGCTTTAGTCATTGAGTTGGGGTTAAAATTAGGCTGGGGAACAATTGGAAGGTTCACTGACCATCCCCACCTCGCATCACAGCCCAAAAATAGAGAGGGAAAATATTCCACATTCTGCAAACAACCTCTCTGGGCCTGAAGTTGTGGCTAATTGATGCTTGCGCTAAATAATGCAATCGGTGAATGGGTCCTCTTGGAAGTGACCTAAATTTCGGATTACTACTCTAGCATAGTAATAATGCCTGCAGTCTCGGGATTTCACACCAACATCACTGCTTTTGGTGTCACTTTTCCCAAGTCGGTAAACAATGTCAGCATGATTACGTTTTAACATGCACAGAACACAGACTCTATTTAAAACAGCTCCACAGAGTGAGATTGTCTGATTTCTTTCCTTATTGTGATCTATATTTCTTCTCGTTATATTTCTGGTGTTTTAATCTGTTCATTCTCAGCCAGTAGTTTACAATGCGCCTCCTAGTTGGACTTTTTCCACGCCAAGCAACCACCCGATGGGATTGACGGCGATCGAGTATCAAGCATTTCAAATACATTTTCATTTCGCAAATTTGAACCTGACAGAGTCTCAACCGAAGGCCACCTATTTACGACCGCTGCCATAGGTGATCATATTACATATGCGTTGACCCAGGCATCCGTTTAATGCACACTGCTGTTCTCTGTTCGCTTTCATCAATGTTGTTCAGCTGCTTTTTCAACCTTATTTAAACCAATCCAATAAATCCCAGTTGGCTTGTACGCATCTCCGATCTCGAGCCAGGTCGTGCCACTCCCTTGAGAGTTTAACATGGCAGCTCTCATAATTTTGAGGAACAACAGATCATGCAAATTTCATCACTGTGTTTGCCAGAGATTCCCTTTCTTGAGCTCATGGGGTTTTTTTTGTTTTTATTTCGCTTGTCTGTCTTGGCTGCAAGCCAGAAGAGAAATGTTGGACATCAATAACTGTATTATCTTGAGACTTCTGGTTCAAAGCATGCTTGAGTTATAGAGTCAAACAGATCTTGAGTATCGGGCTTTGAGCGAGGTCTTTGTAAAAATGTTCTATACAGGTCTCTAGTTTGTTGAAAACAAAACGCATCTCTACCAATGCCTCCCGAAGCCTAAGGCTAAACCGTTGTTCACTTATCAAAACTGGTTCATGCACTGATTTGTACATTGGGGTAACTCACAGGCCTCCACATTGGCCGCATGACAAATGTCACTTGTTCCGGATTTATTGTTTGAGACAGCTGCCAATCGACCCACGGGAAATCCGTGGAGTTTTTATCGGCTTTTGGCCAGCTTAGCTCACTGCAGGAACCGTTTCACACCGCTCAGCCAGAAAATACTGACGCAAGCTGAGATCAGTCGCTCCAACATGATTTTGGAGAACGGTGTTTTGTCAAACACTCAAATGAGCACTTCCATTCCATGCAAAAGGATGAATTTAAATGAGATACAACTTTGGGATTGCTCTACCGCTTTGGGAAATTGAACTCACACTCTGAGCCATTTATTTTTACATATTTAGATTTTTATACATGTGTACAAATGTCGAAGCTTCTGTTCATACTCACCCGGTCTTGTGTTCTATAGGAGGTCCCTGGCAGCCCACCTATGCCGGGCCATGCTGGAAACCCTTCCAGCCATCAAGAAAACCACGAGCGCCGTATCTCCCACTCCATGTATGAAAGCATTGACGGTTTTGAGAAAACCTCCACACCACGAGCAAATTCAATTGGACGGATTGGTAAGTCATATTTACATCTTTTTTTTTTTTTTTTTTCCAATGCTCTCTTTCAGCACAGTTACAGTCAGATTATTAAATCCTGAAATGTGCTTGTGCGTGTTTGGCCATTTACCTTTCCAAAAAAAAAAGTCTTTTTAAAACAGAGTTCTGTGCTAGCTTCTCTCCAGTGTTCTCTCCCAACCTTCTCCGCACCACCTATAGCTCTTCATCGACACACCACGTTTTCACCATTCAAACCCCGAAGGGATTAACGTCATTGCTAATCTCCCCTGCGCTCACTCCACTCCTGACCGGTTTCACTCAAGGCAATTCCCAATCTGTCCGGCTGACATCAACTGGCTGACATCTGAGCTCTTTGGCTGTATTGGAATTGGCAATTCAATCCACCACCAGTCACTGCTGTCATCTCACTATCGATGTGCCTTTCACTTGCATGCGCGCCAGCCAGGTTGAGCGAGTCTGTTCCTTTGGGATGATGGAATGAAGCCATTTTTCATCTCACCTCACCGTCCTCTAATTAGGATTTCCGTTGTCTCGTGTTCATATTGCTTACTGTACTTTGTACCTTCCCGCCCCCACTACCTTCTTACCTTCTTTCATCTCTTCTTGCTCCCTTCCCATTCCATCTTGAGCCCCTCTTGAAGCACTTGACTTTTCGCCAGCGACAGCGAATGGGGTGACATTGTCATGGGTCAATGATCTTCGCCTTTTCGCCATCCCACCCTTCTCATTTATGTGCGTATCACGCACGCACGCACAAGAGTTCAGTCAGAGTGGTGCCACTCTGCCACTGATGATAGTAGATCAGAGACTGTGTCAGACAGAATTTTCTGATGGTTAATTAAGCCTTCAGATCAATAAGCCTGACATTTGACTCCATACCTTTGACACCCCATCTCCTTTTTTCCCCTTTTTTTTTTTTTAAAAGATGGTCTTTCATCTGTTAAATAAATAAAGTACATCCAAATTGATTGGCTTTTCCCTCTAGTTTAGTTATTTATTCCACTGGCTGTTCTGACACAGGCTGGTGTGAATTCCGCTGTGATCAAAAGCGGCAACTGCCGGCGCTCTGTGGGCAAGAAAGTTTCTCTCCAGTGGAAACTTCAAGGGTGCCCGATGCCCATCTCATCCTGCAGACTTGCGATCGAATGGGTCAAGAGGAAAAGTTTTCAGAATTAAGGCTGCAAAGTTCACATGACAACTAAAGCTCAGCGCCGTCTTAGATCTGCGACTTGTCTGACTGCGGGCGAAAACGTCTGTTTTGTTCTTTGTCTTCAAGCTGCCTCTGAGCCTTGCGCTCATTAACCCATGCCGATTGGGCTATGACAGGCCTTCTTTTCTCCGACATTATAATTTAGTCTTGGGAGACGCAACTTGAGTTTGAAAAAATCACAAAAATATTTCATTTATTCTAGGTCGCCGTCTATTCATCCTGGCAGCTTATTATTTGTCGAAATAGGCACAATTGAAATATATTGACAACGGATATCAATAAAAATTGCATTGTCCTACTGTTTGACCTTTGAGGGGAAAAAAATACATATTTTGAGGCAGTAGCTGTTCTGTCTACTAATATGACATGGATTGCTCGGGATGTGAAAGTTGTGGTTGCAGGCCAGATGTTATGATGTGGCTCTGCAAGGTCATGATATGCTGGGCCTTGACTGACAGCTCGATATATCGAGACCTGGTAAATTATCACAGAGGCTTCAAATCTATGCATTGTGTCCATGTAGCTGCATGCACACGAGGATGTTTGAATCATCTTGTGCATGGTTGCCATAGGGACAAGTGGAGCTCTTGAAGTCGGTTACTTTTCACACAGTATTCTACTTCATTCACGTGAGAACAGTCTGCCATGACACTTGAGCCAGATGCTGTCATTGATTGCAGTGTAACTAACCCGTGCTCTTTGCTGAGGGGTTGCGGACCATCATTCAGACTCCCTGACGTGTGCAATTTGTGTGTATGAACCGCACACATTTCGATATTAATAGTAAGAAGCAATCTGATTTTCCTCTTTTTCTTCAGCAAACCATGCGGCGTTGTGGTATTGTCAGCTTCGTCGTCACGCATGCACAAAGCTCTCTGCTGAATCCATATCTAGCAGGGGGTGAAGTGCAGTATGTTCTGGCCGACTCCTGGCTCAAATTAAATGTGTCTCTGACACTTTAGTTCTTTTCTTTCAAACCACCCACCCTTTTGCCTTTCGGGAGTGGAAGGGCAGGACTTTTTTTCGTACGGAGAAAACGGAACAACATTGGGTGTGTGGAGGACAGCTATGAAGTGGAGTGAAATTTCCAGTGCGCGCACAGTGTGACAGTGACAGCCAGGCGAAGGATGCAAAGGTTGTTATCACACCCGGCTTTACCTTCCGTTCTGTCTGACTGAAAAATGCTGCTGGGTGTCAAGTCCCCATGCTGGGGTGAAAATTGAAGCCCGCGATACAACACTCTGTCTATTAATGTGACCATTTGGCCAGGCTTCCCAAGTCAGCAGGGTGTGGGATCTGTCGGTGGCAAAGATGAATGAAAATCCTCTTGGAAAACAGGAAAAGAACATCTTGTTGTGATGTAGTGTGTGCATGTTCACTTTTATCTTTCCTCCCACATTAAATGTCCCAAACACAAGTGTCGCAGCACCTGCCTCGCGAGAGACGATCTCAAAGGCAAACCGCTGTTCCTTCTGTCGGTGGCATCGACCGGTGGATTGGTGCTTGCTTTGTTTGTGCTTTGCGCTCATTATTCATTACGATGAATAGAATAAGAATACGATATTGGATCGGTGCTTCAGTGGTGTCGTCTCTCAGTCTTGTTAACGTCTGAGCCATTTGGTTGAGTTCAGTGTCACTCAACTGAATGTTCCGTTTAATTGCATTGACGACAAAATCCCACGCGTAAGGTTGGGGAACACTGTGAGCAAATTGTGCCTCGCTCTCAGAGCATTCGTTTTCACCAGCGTGTACTTAGTGAAATTACCCATTCTGTACATGTATGGGACTGATGGCGTTGGCAGCATGGCTTCACGAACGACCCCTCCATCACTCTGGTCAATAGGCCATAAAGCGCCCAAGTTGAATTAACCACAAGGGAAGGATAAGAAAACAGAAGTAGAAGTATGCGTGTTGGACACAAATGGAGAACAGAAGATGGATCTGTCCTATTAGTGTGACCTCTCACCTTTTGAGCTCAATATCTCAGTGGGTGGCATCTTGCTCGGAAGGCAGAGAGTCAAAAGAGTGAATCCACTGGTCCCACCGCAATGGATGTAGCCAGGTGCTCTCTCTGGCCAGCGAATACATTTGTCTGTGTCTGCGCTCGCCGCCAAAGGGAGGGAAGAACATTGCGGCTTCAATATCACCAAACAGCTGGCACAGAATCTGAACATTTTTAATGACATAAAATAAATAAAGTGAAATACCTGACTGTGACAGATTGTCACATGTTAGGATGTGAATTGAGGTGTCCCATTAGCACCTCGGTTCCTCCAAACACAGAGCGAAAGTGCTAATAAGTCACCTTTTTGCCGACAAATCACGTCAAAGAGAATGATCGCTCTTTCCTGCATCGGGAGTGCTTTTGCAACTCCATGGCCATGAGCCATGGCCTGGAGTGACACTATAAAACGGCAAGTTCCTCCTCAACAAACTCTAAAACCTGCACTGAAAAAATAAATTAAAATCATTGTTTTCCAAAAAGTCGGATGGAAAAAAACTTTTTGGGAAACATTTTAGCTGTCAACTGTCCTGTTATGTGCATCAGTTAAGTCTAAGTACTTTTTGTGCCGCATTATCAAACCGGCAAGTGAGCTATAATTGTGCTATTGTAATCGTGACAAAAGCAAGAGCAAGCTTCTCTTAATTATAATCATCTTTCAAAGCCTCACCGTACCACTTAGTTAAACCTGTTTCTTTCCACACATGCTCTTTAACTGTATTATATTGAACAGAACGTGCAAAGAGTTGATTTTTATTCTCCATGCCTTTCCAGACTTTAGTACTAATGGAATAAAAAAAAAAAAACATAACCATATGGAGACAAAATCAGAGATCTAAGAATGCATCCATATATATATATATATATATATATATATATATATACATATATATATATATATATATATATATATATATAATATAGTATAAAGTTCTCTTCATGCAAAACTAGGGGCTTTTTTGAGCAACACTCATCGGTTTATCATATCCTGCATAACATAATAGGGACATGCTTTTATTCAGATAGATGTGAACCCTGACCTTATCATTTCAGACAAACATCACCAGCACGAGCCAGTATGATCACTGTATGTATGTATGCATGTTATCAATGTCCAGCAAAATTGAACCCACTCACCCAGATAGCTCAGTTTCAGCAATTGCCTGGAGTTTGTGACTGGCCTTCCCCAAGCTGATTTACAGTGCCCATGAATTCAATTACCCAGAGTTCCCTGTCAAGCCGCCCAAGTGAGAAATTGCCTTCATTTCCCCTTATACAATGTTGGCAGACATTTTAACTTGTTTGTAGGTGCTAAATCTAAATCTCCTTCCACGAGAATCTGGCCTCGCATTGTTTTCATTCACAAACAACATGTTTGAAAAATAACAGCGGTTTGTGTAAATTCAAATGACTCGCAGACCACGAGGCATGAAATGTATCGGACTGTATTATCAGTTGAGTTAAAGGTTCATTTTAGTTGCGGCAGTTGCTTCCTCTGCACAGCTGTTTCGTATCTTTATTTTCCCTTTATTAATTTATTTTGTCCCGGCAACAAAGTAAACTGAATTATACACCTCACGGCTGCGGTAATTGCTGCTCAGAATTACTTCCGCAGCATGCATCTGTCATTAGTTGGCACTCTGTGAAATTAAATACCTGTTTGAATCATTTTGGGGTTTTTGGCAGGGCGAACATTGTTGTCTGCTGTTCGCAACTCTGCGAAGTTGTTCCTCAGCCATTAAATCGTCCAAATGTCTCTCTGCTAATGAAAACCCAGGCAGAGCACAACAGTATTGAGCATCTCTCAATGCCTTTTGTTTAATTGTAATCAGATGTGTGCTCCAACTCTTTTCTTGACTTTGTCTTCAAACTTGAAAACTTCTCTTTCCGCCCTTTACCGAGACAAAGGTCTGATCAACGTGCAGAAAGAATCCTCCACCGCTCTACTCATTGGGACATCTCACAGGACTGAACAACCCTTCTTCTCCCGCTCTCGCTATTGAGTGTCAACCAACGCGGCACATTTCCTATTGACTTTGACTGCTGAAGAGATGTAAAGGGGCAATTCAAAGAAGTCTGCTACAGGGAAGGTCACGCAGGACGGAATACAAATCAGAAAAGCTCTTCTCCTGCACGTCTTTGTCCTCTGAAAATGTTTGAGGAGAACGGCTCCAATGACTCATACTTTAAAATTTGGTCGGGCCTCGGGTGCCATTGGGATGTCGGTTTGGATGTCAGTTTTTTTTTTTTTTTTTGCTGACATTCAGTTTTGCAAAACGGCACTCGATGTGAGTTTAGTGAAATCAAATGTTGATTTTATGAAAAAAAAAAGTTTCTTGAGTCAAGATGGCAGCAGGCTGACTTGATCCATTCTGTCTTTTATCATCTGTGCTAGGTAAATACCAGCTCTCTCCGACTGTGAACATGCCGCAGGATGACATTGTGTTGATCGAAGACGACAGGCCACCCCTGCTTCCCGTCCACTTCTCGGACCAGTCATCTTCAAGCTCGCACGATGACTTGGGATTCGTGGGAGAGAACCCGATGCCGTGGATTCATGCGCTGCCCAGTTCAGAATGACTGGTAAGCAACAGACTGTTCTACTCCCTATCGCCATCGACAGCAAATGCTAAAATGAGGGGGGGGAAATCCATCTCGTCATTTACAAATGTTGACAACTGACAATGTGTTTATATTGAAAAGTTGGCCGCGTTGTCACGGTAACTCACCATGTCAACATCTTTAAACAAGAAATCATTGAAAGGGTTATCGCTGTACTCAATGTTTTGTATTTTTACTTGCAAAGGGTCCAACGTGGCGAGATGACTTTTGGGAGTATTCGTAATCCCGGTAAATAAGATATAAAACCGGAGATTATTTCAGGTCTGCGCCCGCTCTGATTTCTGTCACACGAAGGATATTCGCACCAACTCTCGATTCACAGAAACATTCAAAGTTTGCATTTATTGGTCTAATCTCGAGATGAATACATTTATTCAGCATTCCATGAGGTAGACATTTTCCATGTCGCGGATTATTGTACATCCCATTTGTCGACGGCACACTCAAGCTTCCTCTCGGCCTGCTCTCGCACGCTTATGCATGACTTGCGAAACTGCTCACAGGGCAGAGGTGTACTCTGTACCACTGCCGAGGGTTATGGTGAATAATTCATCTCGTCAAAGTCACATACGTGAACACATGGCGGGCACACGTTTCCTTTCACTCAAAAGCTCACAGCTGCTCAAATGCATTCTCGTCCTGACCTGTGGTGGCTCTCTTGCTCCTTTTAAAAGTTATTATTATGAATAAGCATGCCAAGTAATTACCGGATGTGGTCCAAGAATACTTTTTTTTTTTTTTTTAAAGTTAAGCTCTTCCAGCAGCGTAACAAAGGCCCTGTATATGTTTTGAATATGTATTACGCACCGTTTCACCTCTGGTCATCTCAGTATTATGCAGCTGTCCTTACTCATGGGACACCCTTTGCCAAGGTCACAACTGCCCTGCCAAAATCATTCAAAGTCAGGTTTTTAGTGAGTGATGTAAAACAATGTGTAGAGGAATCAGTCTGACAAAAGACAAACTGGCCTAGTTTCCCATTTTCTTGGCCTCCCCAGCCAATAATGTGTGATCATGTTTGTGTATGTGTTTTATTCAAAACGGTTACGTGAATAATCAGAAAAGCCAGAGCAGCTCCCTCTACAGGCCTTACAAGCAAATGTAGAAATTCAACAGGGTGTGATAACCCGGTGTCACGGTTTGACATTTAACAGTGGCCGCGACGTGACTGTGTCAGGCCACCTGAAGTTCACTGACTGGTCTAGTACAAAATTCTAAACTAAATACGATGCAATCAACTGGTTATTGCTTTTAATCTGACATACAGCGGGACTGTATGTTCAAAACCGAGGTTTAGGAAATATGGCATAAGGGTTTGGAGATGTAACTTTTGAGGCCCAATGGATCTGTTGTTTTGTACAGGAAACGTAGCCTTCCAAACCCAACCAGACATTTCTTAAAACCGTAATGCACTGACAAACCTGTTCAGTAGCTCAGCAATCATGTTTTCATCCACTTGCACAAAATCGGTGCGAAATCCCCCCAAAAATGACAAATCAAGCATGGCTTTCCATAACGTATGTCAATCCCCATGTTTGTTTTAATTTGCCCGGGAGTTCTGATCTACTCTGTCAACCTGCCGAGATTGAAAAGGACTGCAGGCATGCAGTCTCGCACACGTCGACACACACATGCGCAAACACACACACACACACACACACAGTCACACAGACACGCACGTCCCGACCTGAATGCACATACCCCCCCTGCTCGCACACTCTGTTGCACAGAGGCCCTCAGTCTCACAGGTGTTTAGATACACATTGGCTGGTAAACAATATTGCACATTAACATATAAAGTGGAAACGGTCCATATAGACGTGAACAAACTTTCAGGCCAATATTGCAGGCGGTCCGCTTCTTCAGTTGATCCGCTAATAGACTCGGCCATCAGGAATACTGTATAACTAAGAATTACACGCGTCTGTGTGTTTTCCCAGAAATGCTAATGGTCCCCCTCTAGCTTCATGAATATTTACTGTGTCTCTGTGGTGCGCCGTTGGTACAAGCATGTCATACATGCTCCCTCTTTTCTCCTCACCTTGCATATGTTTCATGAGGCTCTCCATGCGGGGTACTCAATGTCTGTGACCTCCTTTTGCGGGTGGATATCAGCATGAATAATGCTGCACGGCAAACAGACGCCTTTTCGTTCGCCGGAATAATTTGTTTTTGCCGCGGTTTAATTTTGCAGATGAAGAGTACTGTGACTATTATTTCAGTGAAAAGACGAGAGCAAATGACTGGTGGAGCTGGGATATTTTTGATATCCTATCAAGTCATGTACTTTTTTGTTTTGAGTACTACGCAAAGTTAAAAGTGCTGGCAGCAGGGTGTGGCAAGTACATAGAGTTCAGAGTTCAAAATTCAGCTCCGGCCTTCCTGTTTCAGCGCCTCTAAAAACAAGAAGAGCTTTTAGCATTTTTAATGCCACTGCAGGGATGCTTTGACACATTTAACTGCCTGCCAGGAGAATATGGAGACGGTGAAGGTTGATTTAAAATGCACTCCCAAGCATTGCCTGTGAGCAATGCTCAGCGCTGGTTAATTTTAGATGACATCAGGACGCTTAGCGTAGACGGAAGCATCTGCTTGGAATGTTGGAAATTGCTTTTAAACGCTGCTTAAAGAAGCAGAGATGAGGGAACATTTTATCCATATGGGTTCGGGGCTCACTTTTGAGGAACGGCCAGAGGCACTGACAGCAAAGATGGACTCTGGGGGAAAAAAAAAAACAAAAAACATTGCCACTCTCTCCAGCGAAAAATATTTTCTAATTTGTCGACGTATGTACAAAGTAGTGCGCGCATGTGTGTGCGTTGGTGGATGTTATTAAAATGATATACCGCAGTCATTTTGACGCTGAATAATCACAAATAGTGAGAACATTCTGCATAAATTATATAAAACCGATTACTCTAAAACATTGCAGAGTGGTGGCACACGAGCCGAGGGAGAAGTCAGTACGTTTTAGCAAAGATCTGGGAGAAGGTGCGGATGCAGGAATTTAATTCACTTTCAGTTGCAACGTAGATTCACTCAGACTGGAATTGCAACTGCAACTAAATGACGGTGTCAGCTTTAATTCTCTGGCAGCCTAAGCTCCACTCCCTATCATGTGGTCGGCAAATTGCCGAGTTGATATGAAACCGGTGACGTCAATGTTCAATAACACGTGGAATTCGATTCGTTACTGCGGCAATAGAATCTATGTTTATGAAAGGGCATACCGACACTGTATTTAACGGATTGAGGGCAACTCCCTATGTTGAATTATAAATAATACAACCTCATGATAATTTTAATGCATTTTACGTGACACGTTTTCTTACGATGTCAAACATATTGTCTCTAGATGAAGGTATGCTGTGTAGATTTCTACTATGGTAGGATTGATTTAAATACCTCATCGTCCAAATTCCAACGAACGCAATTCAAAACAGCGGCTTTAGAAAACAGGTCTCTTGTCTCGCTATTTTATCACCCGACTGTAAATTGTTAGAAAGAACAAACCAGTAAAAACGTCTGCATTGTTAGGAGACGTTTTCTTTGCGAGCATGGTGAGGGAACCAAATTCAGTATTTTAAATGCATCTCACACCTGATATATCGGAAAATCTCAGCACAGCACCTTGCCTCGGTGTGTGTGTGGAAACTTCCTAAAACAAATATAAATTTAATTTCGCTTCGGCTGAAGTCTCCCACTGGACACACCAAGCTACTTTTTGCTTTTGTTTACACACTCTCTGTAGTCATTTATCAGAGCAGCTTAGGCCGGGTGAGTGAAAAATAGATTCGGAACCGTCTCAATCAAGAAAGATACACTTGTTTGAGACAAAACAACGTCGTATCGTGTGAGATATGGAAGTGGAAAAAGAGAGCGATGATGAACGAATGAATAATACATCTGTGCTGTCACTCCTTTCTTCCTGCACCACTTTCTCTCTTTCCCGTGTCGGCGGGGGGTGGCCCCGCCGGTCTCTCAGCATACGTAGGAAGGGCGAACGCGGGCGACGGCAAAGTGACACATGAACACCGGCCTCTCGGTGACACGTGAAGCACGTCTTGTGTTGAATGAAGCGCGACAAACCAAATCACAGTAGTTGTTTGCACGCAGGCGAGCGCCGGCGCGTCTACCTGCGCCGCGGCGTCGTACGCGCCTTTCTATTGTGTGCTCATTTGTAAAGTGGAAAAAAGAGAAACGCGCTTCATGCTTGCAACATTTCGAAGACTTCATTAGTAGCACATCTATCTCCTTGAATGGCAAGGTGTTCACCCTCATTGTAATGCAAATGCCAGTGGCCCCTTCACCCAAACTCTGCCTCTCTCTTCCCCTCCGATTTTCAATTAAGATCCAGACAGAGATAGAGCATCTCAAAGGTAAATTGCAATGGAAGCCTGGACTCTGCTCCTGCCTCAGACGTACTACCGGGGGGGGGGGGGGTGTTATTGAGTGATACTGACCCCAGAGCATCCTCACATCTGGGTGTCACCCACAGAACTAAATCTGCCCTTAACCAACTGAGCAAGGCGTTAAGGTGTCCTTGAATAGAATCCTCATCGTAATGGGGAAATAAATTGGCTGTGTATTTTTGAAACCGATGAGTGTGGAGGGCCGTTATATGTAATGGGGTGTTTGGGGCGGGCTTGTATGAATATTCATTGCTAGATCCTATCACCTCATTCATTTTATCGGAATTGCCCCCTGCCGTTATGTGGCGACAGGTGGATGCAAACTAGACCCGCTAGCCAGCCACAACATGACTAAATCCAACACACCGCTTCCTTAAAGCTTCAACATTTGAAATGTGATGTCATTTAGTTTGGATTGACTCTGTCAGAATGATATTATTTCAAAGATATGTTCATTATTGCAATGGTGAAAAAAAAATAATAATGTCATTTGATGATGCTGATTCTTTGGCTTTGAAAATGGGCTTGTTTTCACCCACTTGAAAACTGCCTACCTAACCTTCTCTTTTTCATCTACTGCAGCTCATTGAGCCCCGATGCCGACCCGGATGGTTCGTTTCAAAGGGAGGGCTTCGCCCGGCAGAGTATGTCAGAAAAGCGCACCAAGCAGTATGAAAATGCTGCTCAGTTGGAGATCATCAGGTCACGCAAGTCCAAGAGCATGGATCTGGGTAAATGCTTTGCTCGTTTAATACTACGCATAAACGTTGAGTTTTTTTTTTCTCTAGTGTTTCCTGAATTAACCCATTAGAACGTGAACTTTTGAGGTTTTGTCTGCATGCATAAGAAACCCATCCAGAAGTACTGTGACCGTGACTCTCATCAGTACCACGTTGTATGTTATGTTCAGAGTCTCTGTCACTGATTTTAAAGTACAGTAATTACCTTCTCTCGGAGCGCTGATCGAATCTTATCTGACATCTCCATTCCTCACTGTTTCTCGATAGATGATGCAAACCCTACCTCAAACTTGGTTCTAGTAGAAGTCTGGTTGCCTTTGGCCATATAACAAAGTCCTGCGCAAAAGTTTTTGCTTTCAGTCAAATTGCAATTTGAGATTTGTGTTTGTTTTTCTTCCCAATTAGCATACATTTTTCAGTCTCGGTTGCAAATATAATCTGATTTGTCTGAGGACAGGAAGTGAGGGGAGTGCAAAGGGGGATGAGATGGCTCGTGGCTGCAAATGCACCTCTTATCTCTGGACGTTATCAAAAAAGCCTCTCGATTGTTCCAAAGTGATGTCAGCATTTAGTAGTCTATTTGATTAGTTCTGAAAAGGAACTGAGTTACTGTATTATCAGACAATCTTTGTATCAGCCTTGATGCATTTTTCTAATATCATTATATCGCACATGTACGGTTGGACGCATTTGCTTTGGAAGCATTTGAAAGCCCTGACTTCAAACCAATCAAATCTAGTTGAAAATAATGGCTCTTTGATCCAGGCCTTCGGCTTCAGAAATGTCTCCGGAAACATATTTGACACAGACTCGAGAAGCTTCGCAGAAGATTAAAAAGGGGTTGTACCTGCGGAGCCGCTTCATATGTCTTTCTATTTTATATTGTCTTTTTTTTTTTTGTAGGAAATGGCTTCCTTTAGAATCCTGTATCGCATTTTGGCTGAAGGTAGAGTCCACGAACGGGGATTTCAGGTGCCAGCGCGAGCTCTAATTGTGATGAGTTGAAATGGCAGGACCAGGAAAGCTGTGGAAAACCAAAAAGTCGGACATATAATCTGAAAATCACAGTGTAAACCGGTTTGTCTTCTAAAGACCATTAAAAATTCAGAACTTTCTCTTCCTCATTACGGAGGCTTCTCTTCTTCGGTACTACCTTGGCCTAAGCGCTTAACACGCTCACCGACAAACTCTCACATCAGTGGCCGTAGGGAATTCGGTTTTCTCCTCTAAAATCTATTCCAGGTGCTCCCGTATCACAGCAGCAGATGGATTTCTTGTCTTTGAAGAGCCTCATTGTTGAAATATGCTAACTTGATCAGACACCCCGTGTTCCTGTTCCATTTAGATGGAGAATGAGATTGGGCAAAGAAAGAAAAAAAAAATATGCGAGGAACCTCAGTTTGCAGGAATATCTGTGCCTTGTAAGGCACGTGACTGACAGGCTCATGCATGGGATGTAATATCCTCAACTTTGAAACCCCCTTTTCTTTTCCTGAACAACATTGTCCCCTCTCTCTTCTTTGCATGTTGCATGATCGCTCTCATGCTTATTTGTGCTCTTTAACAGTAGCCAATGAGATTAACAGCAGTGCAAGAACCAGTGGAGGTAAGCATATGTGCCTGGACTTTTATTCAATTATTACAATGGGCCATTATGGTGCCATGGGTCGATAAAAGAGATTACGCAGGTGACTCCGCTCTTTTCCCATTACTAACTCATTACAAGACAAGGTTGGCTTTTTCCTACCGCTTCTGCGCAATGTTCAAAGTAGTTGGATAGCCGTGAATAGTGATGGATCATTTGCCGCGGCGCTGACAAAGAAAATATTCAACACGGCTCAGGTTTGAGGGCTACTTGTAGCGGAGTGGTGAGTGAGTAGTACTTGCAAAGGCGTCAATTGCTCGTTAGCACCTTTGGCTTTTTGCATTTGATCCATTGTAGGCCTATTTTAGCTCTGGTTTGTAGCTTCTTACTAAAATGAATTGACACACTCGGGGTTACGAGAGACAGGAATAATTAGGGATTCATTGTGTAAAAGGCCTTCATGATGATTGAGCAGTGCAGCCCACGAGTTGGGTTGGATGTACATTGCGACCATGATATCCCATCCCTGCGTCTGAGTTGCTTGATAATTGCACAATAACTCAATCAGCTCCAAACATTATCATCAGGGTATTATTTTTGTTTTTATTCTTATTTTTCACGTTTGTTTGGGATGACTCAATTTCTGTTTTGGTCATACTGTAGCAGATACTGTGACTGGGACAACCTTTCACAGAGTGATAGAATAACTTGAGGTCTGGGATTTTAGTGGTCTGGTCTAGTTTCCTTTCAAACAATCTCACCCAAAATGTTTCAGGGTCATTCTGAGTCATGTGGAAGTGTAAAGTTGTCCAAAGTGTCATGGAAAATAATTTGTTAAGATCCAGGTCTGGCCATTCGTGTTTTCCAAGATGCTCTGGTTGAGCAAAGCATTCATGGCAAGCATTGAGATTTTACCGGTATATCCCCTTAATTGAGATTTTTTTTTTTTTTTAACGACACATGTTTAGAGTACGAAGGACGTCTTCTGTCATGCTAATTATCTCCCACTGCCAGAGACGTACGAGGCTGACTGACTCCAGGGATATCTTCCCTCCTTTGGGGTACCTGGACTTGGCCTTTCCCTGACCACCTTGGAGGCTATTTTTACCGTAATTACCCTTTTACCGTCCCGGCTCTTTGAATAAATTATGTGTAATGGAGCTCCTGTCGTACACGTATCTTTACATGCAAGGGCCTATGCTGAATGATAGCCGGGTTGCAGAGTTTTAGCTGCTCTAATTATAGTATGGGCTCCTGTCCCCGTAATAACTGCTGCTGATTTATTCATGGAGTTTGCCATGGCTCCCCTTTAAGGCTTAATAGCAATGGATCTTCTCCAATTAACAGCCCATGCACTTAATATGCCTAAGGAACACAAAATGGTGGCCAAGTTTTGCCGCGAGACGTGACACAATTTCAGGTGCGCCCGCTATTTGTGGAGATTAGCTTTCTTTGTGTGCGTTTCAGTGCGATGATTTTCATTTCTCCTCCAGGCGTGTGGGGAGTGGCAAACGCTTGTCTGTATGCAATGGGGGAATATGTATTTTCATGGCTTTGAATAAGAGGGCGTCGAGGAGCAGAGCGCAGAGGCTCTGGAGATCGGAATCACATAATAGAATGGCAGACAGAGAGCTGTCCGTCAAACTCTCCCTTGAGAGCTTGGGATTTTTCTGATGAAAACAAAGGAAGGTTGCAGCCGGCAATGGTCTTTGGCCAAACTCTCTGTCACCCTCTCTCTTTTGCTCTCTCCTTTCCTTGCTTTTTCCATCGTCTTTGTGTTTCTGCGAATCTCTGCCGTTCAGCAGAAACAATGGTGAAGTGGATGGTGATGCCGAATGGAGAGTGGGAGGATAATTCCCGGGTTCAGAATACGGCAGATGTCATTTTGGTTCCCATCAGCTGTTGCATCCTGTGCGAGCTTGCAATGCCATTGTGTCAAACGCTCTCTGGCTCTATGAGTCTGCTTTCTCTTGGCTTTTCACAAAATGCTTTCGTGAATGTGTGTGTGTGTGTGTCTTTGCAATATTTTTATGCTATTCCAGTACAGTCGAACCTCGTTACAACGTAACTCGAGTGACGTTGAAAAGAAGTTCGACTGCATGGCGACATATGTTTGGTCGTTCACCCAGTTTGATCATTTCTTTGCATAACCACACATCCATGGCATCTTTGGCCCGCGGTACAATTTTATTTCATTGTTAGAGCCTGCATGAAGGTGCGCATGTAAGCTCATCTGATGAGGCATTATAGGATTGTTCAGTTATGTGCAATGGTGCTTTCAAAATTGGTTCCTGGTTCTCCTGAGATTGGACACGTTTACTAGTATTGATGAAATCCACGATAAAATGGAGTTTAAAAATCATGACGGTGCATTAAACAGTCTGGAAAACAGACTCCAGTGGATAACAGCTGACCTTTTTAGCCTATTTGACTTCTTAGACAGGAGATCTATCGGCACAATGAATGGAAGAAAATAACCCGTACTTCATTTAGGTGCATTGGTAGCAGATGTAGCAGATGGAGGGGAGTCCCTTGTGCCCCTAAAGACCTTCGTCTTCCTCATCAGCCCATTCCCTGAGTTGGCATTGCTCCAACTCTTCTCAAAAACAAATAGATTTCAGGGGAGGCACTGAATACAGGATACTACATTATTTTCTTAAAGACATGTGGGATTATTTTCTTTGTGTAATATGTCTTTGTCAGCGCAATACTCCACCTAAAGACCCACTGGGGTCACGACTAGCAGCAGTGGGTCACACCTCATTTAGCCAAATTCAAACATGCTAAGATCCCCGACCGAGAATTGCGTGTCAGTCATATGGTTTGTGTTATTGCGTTGAGATGTCTGAGTCCCCGTGTGAGGAACTCGCAGCAACGACACATCAAATTTTACCAAGCACGTGTTCCATGTGGTGTGTTTGCCACTTATGTGAGCCGCATTTACACCAAATGCAGAGACACAGGAAATATGAGCATATGTTCGAAACACGGGACACGCACACATCTGTAAAGTCTTTTGGACACAGTGCTGAAAGTCAGCAAGGCTGCAAATGAATCAACAGTCTTCTGATTATGACTGAATATTTCCACAAAAGAAGTATATGCACGATTGACACAATTCCCTTTTTTTCCCACGGTTCTTCAGGACAAAATGTTGGACCCTCGCTGGGCCTCAAAAAGTCCAGTTCCCTTGAAAGCCTCCACACAGCCCTGGCTGCAGCAACACGGAACGCTGAGATCAACGTGAACAGGCCACGCTCTCGAATCATCAGGGGCCGAGGGTGCAATGACAGTTTCAGAGCGGCAATTGACAAGTCGTACGACAAACCAACCAGCAATGGAACGGAGGAAGAAAACAGCATGGATATCTGTAAGTTTCTTTTTTTGACATACACCACGCACCATTCATTGTTGTTTTGAGTCATATGCAATTGTCTGGTTTCCGGCTCTAATTAGGGCTGATGTGTCCATCCCACTGGAACAATGTTCATCTGGATTTATTAGACCGCATGACCTTTTCCTATTGCCCGAGAGTCCAATCTGAATGCTCCCCTCCCCAAATAGCGTCACGGATAAGGCTTTTCCTTAAAACTACAAAAGAGTTTCGTCCTAATTCCTGAAGGGGTTTTCAAATTATGCCTTGGAAGGTTTCATTCTAACGACCTTATCCCGAAACACTTCTGTGTTACATTTACTCTGTTAGGTCATCACAGGTAGTGTATTATATACTGTATAGAAGAGGTTGGTGTGAGCCTCAAACAACTAATTTGATGCAATAAATAGGGCAGATTTCCTCCTGGAAATTTCCATACAGCCTTTCGAGAACGTCTGTATTCCCAAACACAATAAATGTCATCACCAGTTGCTCGACATGAGTTTTTCATGCACCATTCCTACAATTGTGGTTTCACGCAGAGCGCACAGCACACACTGTCTTGGTTACATGGTCATTAATATGAAGACAGTGTCTTACTGTCTGAAACTGTTCAAGGCCATGGCAACATGTTTTCCCATGCTTACGTGCTTAAAATGTATTACCGGGTAGTTCGACAGAACAGAAAAAAAAGTCACTATTTATGACTGAGGAAGTTCCTCAATGCACCTATTCTAAGCAAAAAACAAAACAAAAGAACCCCCCCGCACCATCCATACCAGCTCCTTAACGTATCCATTTCTCCTTGCTGTTTGCCGATAAAAAGGCTTGTGTTGGGTATAGTGAGCCGAATGTCTTTTACTTTGCCAACAGGTAATAATACCGCAGCACCACAAGAGTAACTGCAATATATACAATTTATCCACCAAAGGATTCCATTAAACACGGACGAGGGAATCGTTTGAAAAAGAGGGAAATATTTGCCTGAAATGCTTTGTTCTCATAAGGTCTGTCGGCGAGCCACTAAATACAGTCTTATCTCTGCAAAGAAAAATGGGGAAAACAGGCGATTTCCGCCGCGGCGGTTTATTGCATCCACCGCCCCCCCCCCCCGCGTGATATTCAAATAACTCTGTTTTTCAATTTAGATAAAAGCAGCCAGTTTGTGCTCGTCACCGAGGTTAATAGTCAAAGTTGACAGATAAGCCGCCACTGTCCTCTGCTCTAAGACTTTTATGTAAATAAAATAATAATTTGGCATCTCCCAAGCAAAATGTGTCCCCATAAGATATCCTGCTCGGCAAAATGCATTCCTTCTTGTCCAACTCGGTGTTGTGTCCCTTGAAGATGAATTTGGAAAAAGAACTGAAAAGGAATATCGGCACTTTTGAGCAAAAAAAAAAAAAAAAAAGTGTTGTAATGAGACAAGCAATTGTACTTGTCTGTCATAGCCTGAACTGACAGTCCGGCGGCTTTAACGGATTTTTGAAAGCATGAACGCTTCACAAAAATGGCGCAAAAACGATTCTAGGGGTTTTTCTCTCCCTGCAAATTACCTCCTGACTCTTTTGTCGACGCTTCCTCGGCTAGTTGGGGCTGTCTGTCCGGTCTTTAGGATGGCCATACCTTTTCACGTATGAAATTACGCTGAACGATGAGGAAACATCGGATTGCCTTTCTCTGCGTTTAAATCATGATACGAAGATTGAATATGAGAGAACGAAAACTTGTAGGGTCTTATTTACTTTTCGGATTGTGCGGGCAAAAAGATGCGTCATTGTCTCAGTGTGACTAACCCTTCCTTCTTTTTCCCTCCTCCATCAAGCACGCAATTTCGATGACATTCCATCAGGTCAAACGTTGCATATGACCCTCACATCTCGGAGAGAAAACCATTTCATTGCAAGACGGGATCATATGATTATAGCATATTTGCAATTAAGTTCCCGCTGAGCCTTTTTCAAGATTACTTATACGCTATATGTATAATTACAGACAGATTAATTACATTTTGCACATCACTTCTTATTAGATGTGATGGGAACTTTGAGTTTAATCAACCGTATATCACCTAAGGAGTTTGGATTCCATTTGATGTCTGGAATTGAATTAGACTCAGATGTAAATTACAAACCCGATCCACATGACTACCTCGGTCTTATAATTTATGTGAAATAGGCTGAAGGAGAAAAAAAAAAAGGTCCAGATGTGGGCAAAGGGGCGAAGTTAAATGCACATATTTGAAGCCGACTTTGAGCAAACCTACTGAAGTTTCAGATGACTCCAAACCTCATGGGGAGTGAAATGTCAATATATTCAATTTTAATGAGGCTTCGGCATTCTGTGTGTTTTGCTCAAAGATATCAAACCACGTGAGACATAAATGTTCCCTTAATGATTTTTCTGATGTAATCAGGAGCAAAAATTAAGTCGACGCTGTTTTGTATTAGGATTCAAGTACAGGATGTCTTTCAGTCATATTGTGACTTACATCTAAATCGGGGTGTACACAAATTGCTAAGATTTCATCCTGATTTTCTGCTTTTTTCCCCATCAAATTCAGGCCCGATTATCCGACACATAGGTGAAAGATTTTCTTGACATATTATCCCCTCTGTCTAACCTCTCACGATGTTTCTTTATCTCGCCCCCGCATGTTGTCACTCAAGTGGACGAGGACACAGAGGGAAGCACCCGATCAGGCCAGGATTCAATGACCGCCAGTGGTGACCTCTTCCTTGGCCCCGCTGTCAATGGCAACATCTCCAAAGATGACACGCTGAAACATCGGGAAAAGGTGGAAAGGAAAAAGTCCAATCGGGAAAAAGAGAATGAGAAAGACAAGGACAAAAACAAAGCAAAGAAAGGTGTGCTGAAGGGGCTCGGCGAGATGTTCAGGTAAGACCCGAGATCGCTGCCTGTGTAGCCTTGAGTAGCGATTGCTTTTTCTGCTTTATGTAATGCCATGGAACACTTTTTGCCACGGGGTCATACAGAATTTGTCTGCATTCCTTCAATGTTGAAGTGCTCATTAGGAGCTCGTCTCCTTGAACCCAGCAGGATGCAGGGAGAAGGTGAAGGGGTGCGTTGATTCGGACCTTCAGAGCCTCTGGCACGATCGACAGATTATTTTTAATAAGGCCAACATGTTTTATTTATGACGAACCATGTGCGCGCCCGAATGGCTGAACAAACTTACGATTTTGTTGACGGCCGTTACTGTTGCTGTGTGGTGTCGCTCGGTGATTCTCAAAACCAAAGTGTGCCGTGGCACATTCGTGTTCCGTGAGAGATCATCGCGTGTGCCGCGGGAAATGATCAAAATTCATTTGATTTTAAATTATTTTTTTGGTGAATTTATTGATGCCAATCACCTACAACAAGGGGGGGGGGATCAAATGCTCTTCCATCAGATGACAAAAGGTACATAATACGGTACCTCAATTTTTACTGTTACGCAATTTGAGGGTTTCTTGTGGTTTATCTTGGTGTTTACCGAATCAAAGATGTTTGAGCTAGTTTGTGAACACCGTGGCCCCCCCCAAAAAAATGAAGAAGGCAGTCGATTCAGTGCATGTTTTAAATAGGTCATAAATGAACGATGGATGGGCTGCAAGGCTCGTTGTGCTTTAGGTTGCTTCCGTGTGGATTACTTGAATGGGATTAGCAGGCGTATCGTATCACGTGATTTAGCGATGAACAATAAAGTCGACAAGTGTGTTTTGGGGTCACGATTGAGACACATCATAGCGTTGCTTGTTTTCTGTTCGAGGCTCGTGTGTGATGAAAACTAGTTTTTGCACCAAGAAGGGGTTGGGTAGGCTCGAAAGGCAAACATTTCGAGCCTGACATGAGGCTGTTTAGTGATTTTCATGATTGCGGGTGACCCTTCCATGTGCCCTTTGTGACTTCTTCTTCACACCTCGTTTTCTTTGAGTGCCAAGTCCATTTACGATTTGGCACACAGTGGATTTAGCATACCTCCCGATACATAGCCAGCTCCTGGTCCCTGCGCCTGAATGCAGAGCAGGAAGAAACTCTTGAATTGGCATGCCTCTGACTCTCAAAACGCTGCCTGTCCTCCCCTTGTATGTGAAACTATTTCCTCCTTAAAAACTTTTGACTGCTCTCACACCCACTGCACTGTTCTATCGTCCTCATGTTTTTTTCCCCCCTCCAATCAAGTTCTATCAAAAAGACCAAAAAGAGGTGAGAATAAATGCATCCCTGCAGATTAAATAGCAGAACTTTATATTTCAAGAAGAAACTCGTCATAAAAATTGCCAGAGGCAACAAAATAAAAATAAAAAAATGTGATGGGAGCAATTTTAGCAAAACGAACAAAAGCCCGACAGTGATTTTAGATTCTGTGCTTGACGAAGGCTTTGTCTTGTCAGTAAATCCAAGACTCTCAGGCTTACGGCTCACGCACATGCTATACATTAGCAAGTTCCGCATGTAAGCACATCCCTGTTGTATCCAAACATCAAAAAAGACATCCTGATGAGGTTAATCCTCTGTAATGGATGTCTCCATGGTTTTGTGTCTGTCACTCTTTATCCCTGCATTCCTCTCCCATGCAAGTCTCGTTTTCTGCTCCCTCCAAGGGGGTTTCAAGGAGTTCTGCATCGGTGCTGCAATTTCAGGTCATTTGGATGTAGGGCCTTTGGACAGCCTGATGAATGTGGATTTCGTGTCCGAATGATGGGCATCCTGATTGGGAGTGCAATAAGGGAAACAAAGATGGCCCTAACGCTGGATGTTAATACAGTACACTTGAGTTGTGAAGCTTGGCAGATACATTTTGGGAGTGTTTGACAGCTGAGCAAATGGTGGAAATACAATCCAATGTCTTCAAACAAACACAACCAAATAGGTGAAAATTGTCTTCACCGGCTCCAAAACTAAATGAGCCTCTGAGGACGTAAACAAGGAAGGAACTTGGAAGTCTGGCACGTCAAAATTTGTGGCAATGATGTCAAAACCAATGCAATATGAAATATAAACTTGGATAGGGAAGTGCAAGTGGAAAGGAAGATGCAGTAGCCCAAAACTCCTCCAGTATCTGTGATTATTCATGTCTTGCCTTGCGGATAAGGTGTGATCATTAGATTCCAAACCTATCAGATTAGTTTAGTTGTTAGAATCTTTGCCCTGGGCTGTGTCAGCGTGCTCGATGGCAGTGATGTCTTGGTCTGGCCCGTGAGACTGCCTTCAGGCATGCCTAATGAGGTGTCATTTCGCTGACTCTGGCTACTGATTGACTGACCTCCTTCATCAAAGCCGCATTCCCATTATTTCTTGACCTTATGTATACGGATGAGTATTAAACTGATAACTAGACGGCACTCGAGGAGCTCCATTTCCCCATATCATCACGCGAAATTACATTACAATGCTACTTTGACCCCATTAATGTGATTTTCACAGTCATACTCTCCTTGGCATTTTTTAAACCTACTATATTAGTGACTGAGACACTTTGGAACCATTTTATTTAAGAACTATGACCCAGTTTTCATTAAAATGAACTGCATGGTTTTTTTTTTTTTTGGTTTTTTTTTTTTAATAGGAATTAATCATGTGTTGTAAATGTATACCATTGCTGGAAAGTGTTCAAAGTATACTGTAGTGTGGAAAAAGCATCTTGCTGCATAACGTCGCTTCGATATCTCATACCAATTCTGTTGCCCTGCCAGGGCAATTGAGCCCCAAGCCTGCATGAGCATGCCTGGAATATGTGATTTAACGTCTTGTATGTTTTGCTGTTCAATGCAGCATAGAGAAATAATATATATATATATATATATATATATATATATATATATATATATATATATAATTTTTTTTTTTTTCAGGGGTGGGGGGTGGGGCAGTGGGATATTGTTTGGTATCATGCAAATGTAAAACGTTCCTGGATGAAAGTAGCGTGAAGGAGATATTGCTGGTGGAAGCTGCAATATTGAAAGGCATGGCGAGGGCGAGGAAGTCCAGGGGGGCAGGGGGTGGGGGGTTGAATGGGGTAGAGTGGGAGCATGTGCACTGGAGTGAACTGGGGCACCAAGGGAGAGTCGAGGAAGAGGGATAGAAAGAAAAATGAACAGTGCAATGAGAAAAGAAGGGAGATTTTCACAGTGGCACAGTCACGACATCATGAAACTGTCTGCCCGCAGGGAAGGATTAAAGCTTCCCAAGCAATTTAGCCTTTTTTTTTTTTAACTTGCATGTGAGTCTGCACCCGTTTGCATGTTAGTGTGCATTTTCAAGAAGGATGTGAATCCTGCGTGTGTGAGGCATGTTTCCTCATGTGTGTAGATGAAAAGGCATGTTAATGGGATCTGGCATCACCCTCACCAATTCTCCAACCCAAAGGCAGACACACACACCCTCAGTGCCCCGGCCCCCACTCTGATAAGTACCGTGCCTGACGTCGAGCCATCAGCCGACATCGGAGCTGGCTGTGACAGCCGCGCGCCCCCGCCTTCTCTTTCCTCCTCACCCCTCCATCACCCCAGGGGACCTCCTCGTCTTGCTCTTCTCAACAGACGAATTCCCACTCAAGGCTACCCAGAAATATGCTGGAGAAAAGGGGGGTGTGGTGAAATACATGAAGTGGAAGGCCTTTTTTCAGTTTATTTTTCTTAGTCAGTGTGGAAGCACACTGGGTGTGGGCGTGGTTGTGTGTGGGTGTGGTAGAGGTCTTACGTGTGTGCAATTCACTGACTATAATTCAGATGCCATGCGACAAAGGCATGACCCACCGAATGTGGAGCATGAGAGTAAATGCTGAGCCTGTTCCTGCACCATTCCATGTCTTTAGCCCATATGACTGTTTCTGCTTGTGCGGGTGGGAACAGCAGATGTCTGCTAAGCCCGTTGGATCATTAGCACACCGACATGACACATGCATTAGCCTGGCTTTTTATATACACACACAACCATTCCGCCGGCCTGCCTGATAAAAATCTGACTTTCCCACCCCCATGTGCCACTGTTTGCCTCTGTCATCCTCAACGCACATTCACATATGCTGCTTGTGTTATGGCGCAGTTGAGTTGAAAACGGCAATTAGCCACCTCCGTATGTGGGCCGCAACATCTGCTCGGTGTAATCTGGGCAAAAATGATAATTGTTCCTCTTTGGCGCCACCTCGCTCATCATAATGTGTTGAGTACAGCTGACGCAACGTGAAAAATAACAATCGTAATCCAACAAAGGCAATCACATGTAAACATACATCATGCCTCGTGATGACCATAGAAAAGAAAATCCACATATCGGATTAAACTTTCCATGATGAGCCACGTTTTATGAATATTTTTGTCCATTATGTCTTTGACCTGCCTTATACGTTGAGCTAAATAGATGAACTGAGCTGCCTCTGTCACGGTTACATGTTATAGAGAGAGAACTCAATATCCGAAGTACAGTCACAACTCAATGACACCAGGTCCGTATTTTTTCAAATGACTCTACTGTTCTGGCAATGACTTGAGGCAGAGCTACTTTCTCAAAACTTGACTGAGTGAGATTTTCCATTACTGTACTGCAGGTCATGTAGCAACAAGAGCCATCACAGGGGCCACATAAGCAGTTATTGCAAATACAAACATCGATGTTACAGGAGATGGCGGGGAAGGCGGGCGGACACCTTGTTTTACAAACCTGGAAGCAGCTGTGCTGCAGGCCTCAGCGAATTGGACACCACTTTCAGTTCTCCGGGAGGCTAACGTCTTTAGATGTAAGGAGAGACATTAAGTGATCAGATTAAGGAGGGGGAAGACGGGACTCTCTGTGACTTTAGCCGCCACATGAGAATGAGAGCTGACTGTTCGAACCATCGGTGGAGACCAAAGAAGTGGAAGATTTGGCTCGCCAAGTTCTCTTCCGATTCCTTTGTCCATTTGACGCGAATCAAATTGGGCAGCAATGAGCCTACATCAGACAAACCCACAGTGATTAGGTTTGGAATGATCACGCGGTGCGGCGATCGAGACCTTGAAGCGTGGGGGGGCGTCTGGTTTGTGTGTGAGGAAAGATGGTGCTGCGAGACGGATTTAATTGAATCTGAAATCTTGTCAACCTGAAATGAGATCCAGAGATGTCTCTCGCGCCGCGTCTCGGGCGGCGAGCCGATGTTCGCAAGCCTCTCGTCTGTTATTAAAAGAGCTCAAATTAAGTGGAGCGGTGCACCCTTCCCTGTTAGGCCTCTGACTACTAATGATACAACACCCGAGGGATCGCACGCAGACTTACCATTGTCTCTGACTTCTCTTCTCAAGATGTGCTTACTGTGATGTATAAAAGCCAAAGGCTACATGAACTTTGTTGTTTTAGCAGGTAGATAACTACCTGCACTCTCGAGACAGACTTACTGCTTCAAACCCCTGCGCTTTATGAAAACAACCAGAAAATATCACTCAGTCAGTCAAACATTTTCAACAAGCTCAAGTGACTCCATTCAAAAGCAGGCCACTCCCAAAAAGCCTGTTTTTACTCTCAGACAGAGACAGAATAAAAATGGCAATGCACATGGGCGAGTATTTCGTTTTCCCTCTGAAGAAAGTGGAAAGGAAGCTAGCCTTACAATTAGCAATGCCAGTCACGCTTGATTTTATAGCAAAGAGACAAAAGAAATACGCATTTGAGAATGTATTTATGTACCCCACTATGTGCAAGGTAAATGAAGCACTTGCTACTGTAGAACTCATTGCTAGTCTGCTCATCCCACCACGGGGGCTTAGCATGTAATGAAATGGGGGGCCTTTGGCTGAAATGACCTTTCCCATCCGATGACTTCCCACCTGCTGATGTGTGCGTACATCTCGACATGTAAGCCATAAGATGGGCCGTGGTGGAGGGAGAGGAGAACAGTGCAGGCAAGAGAAAGCGTAAGCTGGGAAAATTGCTTTTGAATTACAATGGTAATATCAATCGATGTTGGCTTACACCGCTGATTTTCATCAAAGGCACCCAATTAAATGCAAACCTATAGTGCGTCTCGTGTTGTCCGTGTCTTGACGTGTTTGGCATGTAATGGACCATGGTTTTCCATTGACTAACATTATTTTAACCCAGAATCTGAATTCAATTTTTTTTTTTTTCAATTTTCAAAGGCATTCTGCCTTGTCCTGAAGATCGATTTGTAGGTCTTTGCCTGGACAAACTGAAGCTGATCCCTTGTAAATGACACAGACTTTACAGCAGACAGGACATACGACAATATGTACATAACATTTAAGAATAACATTTAAGATATAGCAATGATCAGTCTTATGACCTTTAACAATATATTATGTCGATAGAGATGATTAAAAAAAAAAAATAGCCTTCAGCTTTTGACTCGAAAAACTCAGATGTCATCATTTTTTTTTAATAGTACAACTGCATGTTAGAAGGTGCGAACGACCTGTAGACTATTCTCTGGCGAGTTGCGCATGCACCATTGTGGAAGGAAAACACAACACGATATCTTTAAATTTGGACATTTATTATTCAATCCAACGATAGACTTCTTGTTCACGGAGATGTGTCCAAGGTTATTTCTTTTGTTGCTCATCCTCACTTTGCTCACAATTACTGTCACTCCCACCCATTTTTTTTTTTTTCCGCCGGTGTGCACACCCATATCCCTCCCCGCCTCCTCACATCCCATCTGCCCCGTACATTCATCGTGGCATTGACAGAAAGACCTCTCTCGTCTCCCTCTGGATGCCGAGGAGGGTGCAGGGGTGGGGGGGCAGGGGCGATGCATATCACGGATCAGTGCTTCTGCTGTCTTCTCTCTTCAACAGACTCAAATGCAACATTTAGAGCAGTGTGTGTCCATGCCTGTATTCCAAAGTCAGTCTACGAGACACAAAATGCCCTTGACTGGCTATTTTTTTTGTTTGTTTTTGCACACTAGCTTGGAAATAAGTCAATAATAATTTATTGACTACATCACAAAGACAGGAAGCAATTGCGAGGAGAAAAAGACCAAATAAAATGACCAAAGTAAAAATAAATATCCAAACATTAAATCAGGTTAGAATTCCACGCAGTACCAAAATAAATATGTACATATTTATTTTGAATCCACAACTCTCAATTACAGTTTCTACTATCTGTGGTGAAAGTTGCTATGCATACCCCTCCCGACATATGTTTTTATTGTATTTTTTTAACATATCTAACACAACAACAGTGACACCACAGCGCACGTTCTCAGGTACCCGAGCCGCCCCTCTGTGTCGTACAGTGGCAGTCGCGGTTGCCATCATCAAAAGGACCGAGTATACTTTGGTTGCTGCGTCTGCCGAATCCCGACTTTCCGTGCCTGCGATGGGCGCCGGCAGACGGCTTGAGGATAACGAGAGTGCCGGCGATCAAAATGGACCATTAGGAATGCAGTGTGCCGCGCCGTATCTGGGTCACGGACTGAGCCGCCAACGGCAGCGCCTCCACTCGGAATCTGCAGCACTGACCCCCCCCCCCCCCCCTCTCCATTCTCATCCCCATTCTTGTATCTCTGTGCGCGAGCATGTCGCCAGGTTGGTTAAACGCGCCCGTCGTCAAATGTCTGCGAGCGTGTAGGATTTTGCATCGTACTCGTTTGTGTTTGTCGGGGTTATCGCTGTGCCTATGCATAATGCGTATTCACATTCATCCAATTCCATCATGCCAATTTCCCTCCGAGGTGTTTCTATGTAAATTGTCCTTCAGAACCTCCCCACTCACTGCGCTTACGCACTCAAACAAATGGATGTGTGAATACATCCGGATTGTTTATTTGTGCTGTAATGAGAGACTTTCATCAGGGGGTGTCACGGATTTGAAATGTTTCTCATAGCCAAAAGAAAAACGCCCAAACACACACACACTCGTGTCCATGCAGTGGGCTACGATTTATGAGAAACATTAAAGGCAATTATGTTGAGGGAGGCCTCATTTTTTTTTTTTTTTTGTATTGTGCAGAAAGCACATTGTGCGTGTATGTGCGTAGCGATGACAACACGTCGGCTAACTTGAGCGTGACTGCTCCAGATACAAATGGAAACGTTGTTACATCAAGAAAATAGCTCGATGTTTATTATCGGTGGGCTTATAATGATACAAACTTTATTTGGCCGTATCATAATGCAACCTTTACGAAGAACGGTAATACCGGTAAGAAGCAAATGTCGTCTCCATAAAACTAGCATATTATTGTGAGCGGTTTGAGCGAGAGATAAAAAAATATAAACAACAATATTAACCTGGCCTGCCCCGTGCATGAAAATCTTCCTTTGTATTTGTGACTTTTGCACACGAAACAACCAAACTGATGACCACAGAAATGGACTCCTCAAAAGTCCAACATTTTCTCAGCCGGCTTGTTTTGGAACCAATCGAAGATATTGCCTGCAGTGTGTCCTCCCACGAGTGCACGGCCTAATCATGAATAAATACATTTCATGCCTCCACGATGCAGTACATACTGCTTTCCCACCCAGCATGAAACCGTCTGAATCCCATTCTCACCCCTTCATATGTCGCCCCGCTGCTTTCTTTCTCTTTCAGAACACATTTAGCAAGCTCCCCCCCAGAGCTGAAAACCATCTTTCGTCACACAAGTCCCAAGCGTTCTCATCGAATGATTCTCATTCCTTGATTATTTTCGGCATCGTCCTCAAAAGCCCCATGTTTATCTGCACACTCGTGATATCTGGTATTATGAGAGTTGCAGTCCCCAAAATGAAATTGATTCTGCTTTCGTTTTTTTCCCCCCAAAGAATGTAAGCAAATGAAAATGTTGAAACTATTCTTTGACAAAGCCACAAGTCACCCTTAAAATGTGTCCGAAATTGTAGACCGTGTCGGAATTCCAGTTGGGGCATCAATGTTGTTGTTGCCCCTTGTTTTATGTTGAGGGGGAAGAAATTTCATCTGTGCTGTATGTTATACATACGTACAGCACATTTGACAATAAAGTTGTATTCAATTCAATTCAATTCAATTCAATGGTGAAGGTCTATCCCCCACTTCGAAACAAAAGATGAGGTGCACTTGCACGAGCTAATGAGATTTACTCGAAAAATATTATCGTAAAAGAAAGAAAATCACATTTTGATAACTTCTGCAGGTGTTGCTGTTGCAGTGGTACACAACAAGAAATTACAACAATAGACGGGCCGGTGAGCGTATCTGAAAGCGGCCGTTGAAATTGATCAAATTACGTCATCATATCTGCTTGAAGGTGAAAGAAAAAGTAAATGGAGGCGAAGTTTATTTTTTTCACCCTTCACAGCAGCAAATGCATGTCGGAGCTCCCGCCTGGAAGATTCGGATTAACTTTCAGGTTGGCCAAGCAGAAACCAAATGACTCGTCCGTGTCTGCCCTTGAAATTATCTTCCCGTCACTTACTCCCATACAGTAGATGGATCCTGTTTATTCATGCGTTCTGAGTCCCACGTTCCTTTATCAACTCGGAATGATGCAAAGTATTTTACGGCTGATGTTCTGAAAGTAATGACGCATTTCAGGTTGCTAGGAAGTCGGTACAACCTCAAAGTGTTCTCGGTGAATGAAGTCAAATGCGAAGAGGCAAACACGGCTGACAACGGCACTCAGAAAGCATTTGCTTTGTTCGTGAGGAGGCAGTTTAACAGCAATCTCCGACAACAATTTCGAGACCTGCTTTATTGAAGCTTTGTGTGTGTGAATGAGCGACCCTCAGACGAATTGCAATGGCTGATCACGTCTTGAAATCTCCCACCCGAACGATGGGTACGAATGGCATCGCTGTGCAAAACCGTGATTAGGAGACCCGGGCAAAATGGCAAGTGACAGAACGGATCTTTTCCGCACATGTTAAATTGTTTACGTACAAAAGGCTGAAACCAAAATTAGCGCGGCACGTCTGCACAGCGCAACGCAACAATTAGCGCCAGTCGCTCCCAAATTTGAAATCCAATGTTACGCAGTAGGGGTAGATTTGCTCTCTGTTAAAGTTAAATCACACACACACACACACACACGCACACACACACACTCATCAAACGTGAGATTGACTATAGCTGAAGTCTATTTCTCTCATGAGCTTGCTGGGCGTAGATGTATTCAAGGCATGACACCGAAATTGAACGCTCCGACTTTATTCCTGGTGGGTCGTCACATTAGTCGCCATCAAAGCATTGAATCTATTTGATATAACTGACACGTGCAAGATTGCATACTGTCCAAATGAGGCTCGATGGCCATTCAGACATTATCAGGCCAAGTGGTGATGAATGGCGCAGTGCTCCAGCTTTGCGGGTGACTCCTACAGGTCATAGATATTCTCTGGGGCCCATCTGCATTCACGGCTTCACTATCTCATTGATCAGACGCGCGTGTTATCCAGCTGCGCGCTCGCTATCTTTTCATTCACTTGCAAGCGCTTCACTCCATCTTTCTTTGTTGTTTTTAGAAGAACTCGGCACGCGTGCATTCATCACTTTCAGTTGACTGCTGCTTGCCTCAGTGAGATAGATGCTGAAGAACGGATCATTAAACAGTACCGCGGCCAGTTAGTCACAAGCAGAAGAGTGGATCGCGGCTTCATGGGGATGTGCTGGTCGATTTGCATGGATAAAATAACTACGCGAGAGCTACTGTAAATACGATTAGCAACATAGGCCTCTTGCTAATTATATGCAACTGCTTTATTTGTTTATTGACACGGAAACGGTGAATATTATGAAGTGTTACACCTACCGGAGACTGCATCGGTTGACGACAATAATAGAATGAGGTCCAACACAAGAGATTTACCAGAACAAAAAGAAAGAAATACAAGTACATATAGATTTGACGGTCGTGAATATGATTCGAAACTTCACAAACTGCCGAATAGCTTTCCAGAATAGTGTCAACAGCTGTCAGTATGATGCAATTTGTACCATAGACATATTACACAGATAGGACGACATCGCTCGTCTTTTGTTATTGTGGAAAATCAAATCGAAGTATCAAACAAGTCTACTCAAAGGACTGACTTTTGTTTTGGAATGTTTTGGTGTGATATTTGTTTTAGTTTTATGAATCTAATAAAAAAAAAAAAAATCACATGGGTAGCAAAATCATGCAGACCTTAATTTACGCTGTAGAGTCTTGAGAGTGGTAACCATGGTAACACCTTGTAAATCTAACAGCGGTTTTGTTCAAGGTCACACGCTGATAACCGTCACAAGTTGCACACATTTGAGCTCCGCTCTCTGCACGTCGTGTGCAACCTCTCAGACAGCAGCTTCAGATCCAATGGTACCTTCACACTGGCACCTTTTACTTTGTTTTCATCAAACTGTAGTTTGTTTGCCCCTTTTGCTGCATCTTACCTTGATCCGCCAAAGCCTGCGCAGGAACGGAATACATTTTGACTCGAAATGGCTCTGCACGGATTAACGAGATGCACAGCTTCATTTTGTCGTGTTGAAAGACACTGTTGTCATTCAAGCAGTGTATTTCAGTGACCAATCAATATGTTATTATCAAGCCTTGTCAAATTCTCTGTCAATACAGCATGATTCATGTTACAGTGCCAGTTTGAAAAAAAGAAAAAAAAAGAAAAGAAATGACTAAATTGTGCCTTTCCTCCTGGCGCCGTTTAACCCAAATAATTGTAATTGCTCCTCAGTAGTATTTTTTTTTTTTCTCACTACACGAAAAAGGCCATAGGAAGTACTTTGATGTTCAAGTAAACGAATGGCTGAATTCAAACGTAATGTTATTGCTTGTCTCGATGGACTGGTGACCAATCCAGGGCATAGTTTGCCTTTCGCCTGCAGTAAGCTGGGATACGTTCCAGCCCCCTTGCTACTCTCAACAGGATGAAGTGTTATAAGGAAGGAACTATGGAGTGTCTGTCTTTCACTTGAATGTTTCACGCTGCCAGTAAGGAGGAGGTCACTTTTCATTTGATGGCTGCTGATGCCCTGGTTCTGTCAAACATGCCAATATATTTGACAGTCACAAATTGCCCAATGCACTGCTGTTGATTCAGAAGATAAATTGAAAGTCGACATTTTTTTTTTTTTTTTTGGAACTTACAATGAAATCTGTCACCTGTGGAGATGATGGAAAGCAGCCTCGGGATAAATTACTGACTCTTACTTCCTGGAGCTATTTGTTGATTAATTAATTAGGTAATGCATGTAGTCTGCGGATGAGATTCCCAAACGTTATCACCTTGACCTCTGCTGGGCGTAAGCACAAAATATCCCATCTGGCTGCAGACGTTTTTAAAATATAGCTCATCCAAAGCAGCCACGTCCAAGGAGGAGTCTTTTTTTTTTTTTTTTTTTTTGATGGCTGATGTTCAGCCAACCTGGAATGCTAAACAAAGACCAGAGCACATTTCATTCCACTTGGACAAAATAGCGTGAGCCCTTGTTTGTCATCGTGAGTTCAGCCACTTTGTGGAGGTATAAAAGTGGAAATCAGATCTCACGCACTGCCACAAGAATGTTGGTGTGAGTTATGACGTTGACGTCGTCTGGTTGTCGAGTTCTTGATATTGTATTACGATTTTGACTTGTCTATATGTCTCCTCATGAGGACACCATTCTTTTATATTCCATCCCTCATCATTTTCAGCCTGCGGGTCCCCCGCCGTTGATTCTGTCAGCACCAAGCTTGGCTGACCCGAGGAATTTTACCATTACATTCCCACTTCACCGCGGAGCTGTCGTGGCTTTACCGCCACACGTGTGTAACTGCTGTGATTAACATGTAAAAGTTTGCAACGTTGCGGTACAAAGTTGCATCCGTCCTGGTTTCCTGTCGTTCTTTCCAACTTACTCAGGAGCTGTCACTGCTCTTGTTGGCTGTTAATTTTCTGGAAGGTGACAGGATGCCAGAGGGTGTTTACCATTTATTTTTTTTAACTTGATGTTATTTTTTTTTTTTCTTTTTGATTGTATTCACATGAAGGAGACCAAATAATTCAACCGCAAATGGCGGAGACTGTGTTCTCAGCCGTCTCCCCCTGGTACACACTGAACCTGAAGAGTCTGACAGTTTTGACACTTTAATTTCCTTTCTGAGCAGTTTAACCTGAATTTCGCCGGATGAGGGAGGTGACGTGCGACTTTGAGCAGTCTGAGAATTGCAAAGTAAATGCGCCCGCACCTCTCTTTTGCTTAGGTTTGGGAAGCACCGCGGTAATGAACAGCCAGGAGACAGAGTGGAAAGGAGGGCCTCCAGTAAATCTAAAGCTGAAGATGTGCACGCCTCTGAGGAGGACACTCAGCGGATGAGGCTTGAACAAGAGAGGTGAGTGCTCAGAACAAGTTTGGGCCTGTTAAAATCTCCTCAGCAAAACTCTTGTGAAGGGGAACAATGCTGAAATGGACCATGTTCACATTTTATTTGATTTTTTTTCCCGCAAAAACGGGAAAACAACTGAAAAAAAGGCATTTCCAAAAAACTAAATGCATAGACTTGGAAAAACAATGTATATTCATGCCTCCCATTGAACTATGTTGACATGAATATTCAGCATCTTCAGAGAATTCCATTATAATGCCTCATTCACATTGTGTAGACTGCCCATAAAAACAAAACAAATACCAATTTTGAAAAATGATGCTGCATTTCTTCACAGTTAATAGTATTTATAGCCTATTGTTGCCTGTGCTGTTCAGGGGCACTCACCTAATGGCGCTTGTCTGTCCCTGCGGATTTGGCATGATTGAACGGTGCTCCTAATTATAGCGAAATCATCGCGGCTCTGTATTTCTTTCGCACTGCAGCCCGCCGGTGTTGTTAATCACTCTCGAATACACTGTCCCTTCATATTTTCCGTCGTTTTGGCTTTGTGTTAGTGGACATTGGGGCGCGCGGGGGAAGAAGAGGCATTTCAGTTTGCAGGGTTCGCCTCATCCCTTGTGCATGAGCCCTGTTGAATTCTCTAGCAGGGGGGGGGGGGGACAATATTAATGCGGGCTGAATGAAAAGACAGCTTGCTGCCTCATTGTTCTCCATCGACTAAATGAACTCGCCGATCAACCAGCCGCTGGTAATAGCGGCTAATTGAATAGAAACAATAGGGCTTGATATCGCTCCCTCTTTCGGCAAATGAAGAGAAGGGTGGAAGGCTGTCAAATGCAGCGTAACGGTTTGCACACACACACACACACACACACACACACACACACACACACACAACCTCACAAAGGCTCTCTTCTCGACTGAATGAAACATCTGGAGGCCTTGCTCAGAAAGCGCGAGCACTTTCCTCCCTGGTATTTGGCTCAGACATGCGGCGAAGGTCCTCCCCGCCACCCGTGCACCCCCTCCCACTGGCTGAGGGCCGAACACATTTTCCTCAGTGCGCCTCAGAGACTGCCCGGCCCCGGAGAAGGAGCTGCTCCATCCAGGACTATCTCCTTTGAGCACTTCCCAAAACGACTGTCATGCTAAGCAGCATAATCACCACGCAGACACACAGAGAGCGCAGGAGATAAGTGCAATTCGCTCCCCTAAAATGGACACACGCTATTTAAATCCCCGACCGCTGTCAGACAATTTCTTTGTCTTGCACCGCATTCTCATTCCCACTCCGTTCTGCATGCGTGAGCTCCCATCCCAGTTGCCGGTGCACGAGGCACACCCAATTCTTCTATTCTTTTGTACCTGCTCCCAAATTCTATCACCGCGCCAAGCCTGGATTGTCCCATGGTTAGTGGAAAGGGAATCCTGAGGGAAATCAGACGGGCTAATAATAATCCCACCTGCCCTGATGCCAAGTCCATCTTGAAAGTATTCAGGTTCAGATGGGGCCCAGAAATGTCTTGTGACTGTTTTTTTTTTTTTTACATTTCACCACACGCGATTCCAAAATTCACTTGCTGGGTCAGTGCGACCCTGGAGAGACTCCAACCCTAATTCTGATTTATAGGCAGTGATTAAATTGAGTTGACATTTTTGAAATGAACTGTGTGTTTCAAGGAGCACTCAACCAGGCGGTGAGTCCAATGATTGTGACTTCATATGGTTGGTAAAATGAAGAATTATTATTCAGGGGTAACCTGGTAAATGGATTCCCTGATTGATTAATTAACTGCAAGAGCGAAAGGTGTCCCCCAAGGCTTGTATTGTATTTTACCAACCACATTTTGGATGAAAGGTGGTGTTTTTTTTTTTTTTTTTAAATGTTGGCACATTCTTTCTAGTGGAGCTTATTAACTCTTTGGAGTCTCATCAAGGCAGGACTTGAGCCCGTGGGGTTTATCCTGATCTCTATCCGTTCAGGCCAGTACCGGCAGCCATCACCCTGGCCTCTTTTATACTTTGTGGACACGCTTATCTGATTGGTTCCCATTAACAAGACTGTGGAGACAACAAGCTTTCCGATTGGACCTTGTCAGGGTTGGAAGCGCAGCATTTTCTGCGGCTGTCACCCCGCTTCCATGCGACGGCCTTGGGGGAGAAAGGCTGAAAGAAAAGGAGCATGTGTGGTGCTGTTCAAGCCTCTATCAGTCCCTGACTTATCTCTGCACGTGTTGGCCCCGGATCTATTTTTCCGGGCAAAGTGGGGGGACACAAACGACAAGTTGACAATGCTCCCTCTTCATTTTATGCCTGAAGTGAGCTCCATTCTCTGTCTTTCTCTGTGGCAGTTGATTATGATGTCCGTTCTCTCTTATCTGCTTGGCTCCGCTTGGCTTCTAATCAGTGGCCAGCACTCCACTGTGACTTTCCTCTCGTCCCTGTTCCCCCCAGACCACCAAAGAGCATTTTTTTCTTCTTTTTTTTTCCCCCCTTCTATTTTCTCCGGCACCGTTCCTTTAATTTGTCACGTGTCTTACTTGCTGACTCTGTCCAAAAATAATGGGACCAGTGTTCATTCAGTCAACAATTCACTTCGCATACAAAGAACCTCGATGAGGTGTGTCTCGAACAGTATGTTCCAATGTTCCATCACAATCCGCGATTCATGCCAACGCCACCGACAGAAAATCTAAAATAGCAGCCAGAATGCAGACGAACTGTCAAGCCCGAACATTCAATGGCTGTCTCATATCTATTGTTTGAGCAGTCTTCTTATTGCCGTTATTAATACAAAAGCAATAAGCATTTTTAATGGGTTGATGTTCAGCATATGTAATACCCCTCCCTTTTTCGCGTAGTGCCTCTCACCTGTGTCCAGATTAGAAAAAAAAGAGCAATTTGCTTAAAGGCACACTAATGCCTTTTGCAATTGGAAAATCCCGATTGCACAAGGCATCGCGGCCCCAATGTTATTATTATTCTTATTTCTCAAACGACATCATTATTTCACAATCCCATTTGAGTTCCCTAAGTTCAAAGGAAGCGCGAACTGTGTGATGTGGAAGTGTGATTACGATCGTAATCATTTTTGTGATTATAATTATCATGATTTTGATACCTAAGGCAAGTTAATGTGATTATCTCCCCTGTAAATGAACACCCTGGAACACGGACAATTATCTCTTTGGATTGCATGATGCTATTATGGGCCAAGTGTCAACGGAAAAGATGGGCTATCTGGGAGTTTGTAATTCTGCACAGACAGCTGCAAGGAGTCATTTGCTGCACTTTGATTGAATTCACATATCCATACGCTGGCCTCCATCTGCTCTTCACAACAAAAGAACATGTTTTGATGAGGGTGCAGTGAAAAGAAAAAAAAAATATATATATATATTCAGTGTGGATGGGAAAGTCGGAGAGCAACAACATTCTTTGTTTTTTTGGGGTTTTTTTTTCATCCGCTACGGTAACAATGCATACCGAAAAGACAGTCTCTCAAACTTCTAAGAGTGTTGACTTCAAAATAAAGTGCCCGAGCATAGACCGTCCTCTGTCCCCTGACTGACTTCTGTTGGGCCGATTAAATATTGACGAACGTCTGCTGGCTATTTTTGGCTCAGAGTAACATTGACTGTGGAAGGACATTGGGTGGACTGACAGGTTTGTACCTGTCTCTAATTTCCTCCATTTGAACGGGGCGGGGGGTGTAGACTTTCTCAAATCCACTGTATGTGTGTTACTCTGGATTAGTTTGCAGTGTTGTGAATGCTACACTGCTCTTGTGACCCTTCCGCATGATGGCAACATCTAACAGAGGTGTGTTCCAGTAAAATAGTGCACACACAAACATTCCCTGCAGGAAAGTCGCTGTGCATTGTGTCATCAGTCCAGGCAAGGGCATTATCACATTACAAATGTCAACGTTGTCATTTTTATTAAATCTGATTAGTTCCTCAACGAGGGTTGGGGCTTGGATCCCGGCGGACTTCGGTGAACCTCCGCTAACGCTATTTTCGAGTCCTTCCAGGCAGAGATCAGACATCGCGTCAGCCAGATGGCAGGTGGAAGGGATTTGGAGAATTGGGTTTTCCAGTTTTGAAACTTCCCGTTATGTCCCTTCATCGTGTCCGCTGGGCAGGTGGCTGCACTGAGAGCACACGACTCGTGCTGTTAGTTCAGAATTTCCACATTGTACCTGCTACTGTGGTCATGTAAATAATAAAAGAACAGACATCTTCATGCACGACCGAGGACTGCATATCATGCAAACACCGCATCAGGCCGCCATCAAAATTTAATTGTGGAGATAATGCTGAGCAAATGGGATTTGGGGAGGCTGGAAATAAATAAGGCGGTCTTTGAGTTGGATGTGGGAATTGGGTTAATCCGCCGCTGAAAAATGGTGATTGTTTGAAATATGATTACTGTTATTAAAAATACAGACATGGAGGACTGAGAGTCTGGAAGGGGATTCAAGGCCTGTTTCAAGCGTGTCAATCATCTGTGAGGCAACGGTGAGAGAGGAGTGGCGTTGGATGTCAGAGGTCGTTTATGACCTAAGGTGAAAGGGATGTGGTGCATCAGTGGAAGGGGTGAGCACGCTGGTGTCCGTTGGCGCAGACGTGTGTGCGTTCCCACGACGGGGATGCAACATCTGGAACCTGTGAGCAGTCGGGTGGCTGCCGTCAAAGTGCCTGCAGCTGGAGGTCGACCTTCAGCCTCTTACTCAAATGCCAGATCTTCTCACTTCCTCGTCGGCGCAGCGTTATTATTTAGTTCTGTTATCCACAAATGCATGCGCATTCGCGTGGAGCCGTTCTATGAGACAGGAAGAGACTTGTGAAAGGCACCATTGTCTTGAGTTGACCCCTGCGAGGAGAAAAAGCAAGTAGGAGAAGGTGCAGGAGCAGAGGTCGAGAGGTTCTCTTACTCCCTACCTCCTCTAGGCCGGCCCCGGATTTCACAGATAAGATCAATTCAGTTTTCTGGTGGCTCATTGAAAGCGTCATCGTTGAATAAAAAGAAATATATACTGCATTATAGGCAATTGCAACCCTTTTTTTTTGCGCACGGATATCAGGGCTGAAAGTGAATAATCTCAAACAATGACCTTGTTTTTCTCTAGAATACAGGCCAAGAAGCGTGAGCTTCGGGAGAAGCAGGCAAAGGAACGGGAATACGCCGAAATCCAAGATATCATCGGCCACTCCGCGTTGAGTTCGGACGAAGAGCACACCTACGCTGGCATCGGATCTTGGGACTCGTCCGCGGACAGCGGCAGCTTAGACCCTTACGGCAGTGTCCACCAGTATCCATCTCCCTCTGGGTCCGCAGAGCCCCCATCCTTCCTCCAATCCTCCAAACAACAACCCACCTCTTGAGGCGCTCTACGCTCAGGTCAACAAGCCTCGCAATGGACGCCCTGCATCTTCAGACAGGTAAGTCAACAGTTGATGATGGATGTCGGAAATGCTTCTGGCTCACTATACAAATGCACTCAAGAGGAACAGTAAGACTACCGTGAGGCCTTTTGTTACACAGTTTAGTTCACATACGGCGTCTCATATGGCATATCAACTTTGTCGCGGTTGTATTTTCTCATTTCGCTTGTCACGGATAACAAACACTGCACACTTGACAACAAGCGGATTTCATAGGCAAGGTGAAACACCAGCAGGAATCTTTTATCTTAGCGCTAGAATGTAATTTCATGTCTTTTTTCCCCTCATTATCCCTGGATCAGAGGTAATCCTTTCAGCCTCACACACTTTTTTTGTGTTTTTTTTTTTTCCAGTCATGCTCTGTTTGAGTTCATCTCCGTTTCACTCACAGCTTCTGTTGAGCAAAGATTATCTTGGTGTTGTACCACCAATGCCATGGAGAGTTGAAATGGCGATAACAGGTTCCAAATGAATTCCAAATGCTACTTAAATTACTCATTTATTTTGTCGCGCTCACGCCTTTTGAACTCAAATGCAAGGAGACAACGTAGTTGTTTGTGCCGTGAGCAACTTGGATAATATGTCACGGAAGTCAGGAAAATGCAAACAACAAATCCAGCATTTACTCACCCGTTTCTATATCTGGAACATCTGACAATACATGCATGATGATAAGCAAATCTGTCTCACTGTTTTCTAAGTTAGAGTTTCAAATCCAGAGCCCCCAAGCTTTTGTGTAGAATTTGCATGTCCTCCCCATACTTGTCAGGGTTTGTTTGGTTTTTTTCTTCCACATGAGGTTCATTGAAGAACATTGGATGTTACTCTCGCAACTGTTTTGGGTTATGAGTGCACACAGTCCCTACATATGTTATACTTGTTCTTCTGGTAAGCTGGGAAGATCATATTCACTGTGTGCGTGTGTATGTGTGTGTCTCCAACTCCACAAGATGCGTATATAATAATCATTTTCAAGGATCCGTCTCCATTCTTCGACCACATACTGCCCCCTCCTCTATCCTATATAAGCCAATTACAGCAGCAATGGCATGATTATCTGGCCAAACCGATAACTAGCTCAATCCCTGTGCCAATACAGGTATGGACCATCAGTCGCAAGATAAGATATAACCTCAGAATCTTAACGTTATATATTGGAAATATTTCCCCCCCCCCCAAAGCCAATTTTGACACTGGCAAAACTAAAGATTTTCCGGCAATGATGGATATGATTCTATTAAATATCAATTCAAGCCGCAGGGATACAAAAAAAAAAGAATGTTGGGCTTTCCCTGAAAAAAACATGTGGTTCTTTCCCTGAGAGAAGTCTAATTGTGTTTAGCAAATTCCGATTGCATTTATTATTATTAATTCCCTCTGACCATCTGGCTAATGTTTTTCTTTCTTTCTTTGCCCCCCTCCTTGACAAATGTTTTTGAATTGAAATCCAAATACATTACACTAGTCATTACATCGTCTCTGAGAGTAATTGGTTTATTAAAGCAAATAACTCCGAAAGAACCTGCCTTACAGGGTATTGGTCTCCCACTCTCCTGTTTTACTAGTTTGGTGTGACATTTAATTTCCATGGGTTTGTTGATGCATCAACAGTGTTTGAAATATACATTTAAAAAAATATATCTCTAAGTCAGGGATGAGTGTCTCAAACGATGGAGGAGGCTACAATTTTTCACTATAGGCCAGATTGGACTGAGTACTACCTAACCAGATAAATAAGACACACAAAAAATGCTATTTCAGTTTATTTCAGTATGTAAAGTATAAGGGTGTTGTACTTCAGTGTGGTGTCATGATTTAATGGATTCTGGTTACAGCCCCAATAAATGGTTGATCTTGTCTAACTTCTTAAAAAAAATAAAATAAAAAAAAGTAGAAATGTAATTATTTGGAAAAACTAAGATGATTACCATACATTATTTTTTTTTAGTTTAAAAAAGCCTCCTGAATTGTCATTGCAGCTTCAAGTAAGGCAGAATCTATTCTCTTCGGTCCATTTAACTAATTCGAGGCAGTTTCCAGACCCTTGGATGAAGAGATTAGGTCCACATGCCTCCAATTGCCCGTTACGCTTTATTGTTGTTTTGCAATTTGGGCTCTTTTTGTGTTTTACAAATGTACATTGGTCGAATGTCTTTCTAAAAGCATTCAACCATGACTCACCCACAATTTCGAAGCTGCCCACTTGTTTCACCTCTTTAGGTCATAAGACGAGGCTGCAGCTGGACAAATAACCCGAATAGGCACGTTTCTGTCTAATGGACCTTTGGTAATGATGCACTGATGGCAAGGTCACAATGACTGTAAAGATGGAATGAGTCAGACCATGTCATTAAAAAAAAAAAAAAATCGCTCAGTCTGCTGTATTAGCTTGTACTGTTACTTCACAGTATGAATCTCAAACGAGCTCATTTGACAGTTTATTACCAGGCCCGCTGTAATTAGAGCTGACAGAGCCAGCCATGTTTGGACAAATGTGTCACCCAGTAAAAATGACGGACAAGAATAAAAATGCATTCTTCATTTGTGTCAAGGTTTATTTCACTCTTTGACAGCACAGATTTCAAATTTCACTCAAAGTCAGAGCTTGAATTCTGCTTTTTTAAAAAAAAAAAAAATTTTAAGCCAAGTTAACTTTAGAGTGCTGGAAACAAGAGGCGATTGATGTTGTTTTAGTTTTGCGACACCTTGTTTACTTAAAAAAAAAAAAAGGGTTGTCCTAGCAAAATGGAATGACCTCATTTCTAGACAGGCAGCTGAGAAGTTAACTATTCCATCTGCCAAGGGACCCCGGGGTTTGGGTGACTGGCACCGGATGACGCGTTTGAGCACGGCAGCCTGACAGGTGCCAGCCTCCGAGGGATTTGTGGGAGGCTGGCGTGAAACAAAGCATCACCTTTTGAAACTGTTGTTTGATTGACTGCTGCTCCCATTACCCATCAGGATTCTAACACAATACGGAGTGAGAGCACTGCAGTGGTGGAAGGAAGCATTGGGGCAAAGCAGGCAGGGAGAAGAAGCTCAGCAGTGCAGAGCTTTTGAAGTCCTGTGAAACTCGCAGAGGCTAGCAGGTAGGGGATGAGAGCGCAAGAACTCCAAGATCGACACTTAAAGAAATACTTTTCTCCCGTTGCATTTGGCGCTCAAAAGTCGAAACCCACACTTGCGTGTCCTTGAAATTTGATCACGAGGTAGCTAATACATTTTCCGAAGCGGATAAGGGACCAGGTTTTCCATCTCTGGAGGATAGATAAAGTAAGTGTATCTTTCCTGGAAGATAGTTTGGCTTCTCGGAGGGAATATTCATTGGGACACCGCGACGGAGTACGAGTGCCCCACTGAAAATATGTAATATCATCAAGTCTCTGAAGAAGTAAAAAAAAAAAAAAAACAGCTCTTATACATGTCATCTGTACTCCTCTTACATCATATTCGTGCGCAAAAAAAACATAAAATAAAGTTGTAGAGAAAATAAGATGAGATTGAGCGGCCCTTTGCAGTTTTTGCTGCTCCTTCGCCAGTTTGGTTGATCTTCCACTGTTGGCCCGCACCTGGTCCAACAGAACCACTAATGCAGCTGAATAAGATGTGATGTGTGGAGTTCTGCCCCGATCGGTCGCTTGCTGAGCCGTTACCAAGTCAACATTTGTTTTGTTTTCTCTCTCCTCCTTAGTTAGTTAATTAAGTCTGCAATCAACAAGCCGTCTCTGTGATTTTTATTGTATGCGTTTCATTATTTTGCAATCAAAAGAAGATTAACGGCCCTTTTTGATGGCAACATCTGTAGCTTTGATTAAATTCCACCTCTCAATAATTTATTGGTAAACAAATTAATCTTTTACAAGCCACGCTTCTGCGTGTGACTTAAATAACAGCTCTTAAGTCTCTAATAACTTTTCATGTTGCTCCCCACGGGAGCAAACACCGTGCACATATTGAAGCGCGTTGCCTTAATGAGACGCATGCAATACCGTTCTGTAGTAGAAATGAACATTTTTATTTATTGTTTTTTTTTTTATGGGGTATGTGTTGGGACATTTATTCTGTTTTTGTTTTATTTGCCAAGATGAACAATCACAGTGTCAGCCATTTTTATTTGTCTGATCCGAGGTCATGTTTGAAATTGACTTGACCGGATATGTTAAGTTCCTTCACGGTTCTGTTCAACTCTTTCCACTGATACAACTGAGCAGAGACTTGAATGAATTGGTGAATTGGTAAACAAAATCTGAACAGTCAAGATACTTGTTTGGGAGGAATCTCATGAGTAAAGTGGTATCATCCGTGCCTGCGTCGGTTTTCCTCCCGGTACTCCCTTGCCAAAGTGTCCCTAGAAGTGAGTGTGAGCATGAATGGTTGGTTTTCGATGTGTGCCCTGCGATTGGCTGGCAACCGGTTCAAGGCGTACCCCGCCAATTGCCCGAAGACAGCTGGGATAGGCTCCAGCACGCCCACAATCCTTGTGAGGATAAAGAAAATGGATGGCGAGAGAGAGAGAGAATGGTTTGAAAAAAAATCCTGGTCCTTGTGTCTGCTGTTGTTCCCGTGCATGTTGTGAATGTTTTCATCCAATGTGGTCGTAACCGTACAGCTCTGGAAAAGCCCCCTCGTAAACCTTGTGTTCGAAAATAAGGTCTCCGCGCGGATGCCAAAACGCTGGCTTTCGCCCTTCTCCTTTCAGTCTGCGCTCGTGCTATGATGAGAGCACAGGAGGCCTAATGTAGAAAATGTACATCAAACTTATCACATGGCTCTACACAGATAGCAACGTGTATCTCCGAGGCAAAGCAAGTGAATTATTTTCATGCTGTTTTCATTTTTCCTCCCACCCTTCTCTCCCGCTTCACAGAGAGGCCCCTGTGGGAGAGATGTGATGAGATGGAGCACGCGGAAAGCAATTTATCCTCCGTTTGTACCATTACGTTCATTTAAGAAAGCAAACAGCCTGCAAGCAGACCAACAAAGGGGGCTGGGGGGGAAGGTGGGGGGGGGGGGGGGTAGTGAGATACACAGACCCACCTCCACCCCTTCAACTCAACATCAAGTGGCTCAAGCTGATTAAGCTTGCATGTATAGTATGTGTTTTTATCAATACTTCAGATGAAAAGCCTGGAAGACATGCGAGTAATACCTAATGAATTTTCACAAGACGATGAAAGGGAGGGAGAGGGTTGTGTTTTGCAATGAGCACGGGTTCTTCGACACAGAAATATGCAAAACGGAGCTGGGAAAAAGCTTGAAACGATCCCTATGGCTTTTGAAAACTGCTGATCAACGTGTGGCAATCAGCAGCGGCAAACAGACAGATAAGCTGCAGCAGTAACTCTTCCGGAGGCTCCCGGGGTTTGACACTTTGACTTGCTCTGGTGCTCTTTGAGAGAGGTTATCAAGATGGGGAAAAAACATATGCCGGAAGAGGCTCATTTGTTAAATTATAAATTATGAAAAGGTTACAGCACAGTTGGTTTACATGACAAGCTTTTTTTTCCCTCTCTAAATATGATCTGGAAAAGGTCGACAATATATATTGTGGGCCATGTACGGCCTTGCTCCATTCTTTAATCCGGCCCAATGACCATCAGGGGTTACAGATCTTTTTGATGCTAAAAGCTGCTACTTTGGTCCTGATTAATGTGAACCACTTTGCTATACACAGATTTCTGAAATTTAAAAAAAAAAAGGGGAAAGAAATAAACCTTTTGTCTCCAGTCAGTTAAATCAACGTAGTCCATTTGGAGTCAATGGCATAATGTAGCAGGCTTGTTTGTTGACTTTGAGGTTACGTTCTGCTTTTTCACATGCTCGATAACCTAATTTCATAAGCTAATCACAAATCCACTCTGCTAGCATAAAATTGTTGCTTTCATCCTGCAAACAGGTGCCCCCCCCCATATAGCCCATGCCAGTAATAGATCAGGTGAGGAAATTGATGGGAGATGTGTGGCACCCTGAGCCGAGTCAGATGCAAAGACGCGAATCCCGCGCCACCTCATCTTTCTTTCCTTTCTCTCATTTCTATCTTTAGTTGTGCTCAGTGGGAACACACGTGCACATACTGTAATGTAACGCGTGACCTGAGTGTGCCACGGATGACATTAAACCTCTCTCTTTTTTTTTTTTTAATATGTGCATTGGTATTTTCGGTCAGGCTGGAAAATGTAAGTTAATGCTCTCAACGGTAACGGTATGATAGTGTGAGTCATCGATGAAGTGTGGAAAACTGAATTCGAGCTCCTCATTTTGCGTTGACACTGGTCAGTGTTGCCCAGACAATGCAGGTGTTTCATCATTTTGCTCATGCTCTCTCTAACCTGTTTTGTTATTTCGTTTTGCAATATTTTGGCATGGACAAGCAAGAAAAAAAAGTGATCAAAAACCCTTTTGGTCAGGTGAATGGGGCCCATCACTCTTCGAATGTAATGCAATTATATGGCACATTTGAGAGAATGATGACCATGAAGCAGTGACACAACAACTGAATGATGTTTCTCTCCAGGCAGAATGAACTGTGTGACATTTACTCAGTTGATCTACTGTCAAAAATAGTGTTTATGGTTTCAAAAAGAGTTACAATAACCATCTGGTTTTAATGTCAACGTCAATGGCATTTTGTTTTTGACATGTCATCAGAAAATAAAACAGACCACACAAAAGGCTGAGGCTCCCGTATTTGTTTCCATTTTATACAGGCCCTATTGGGGCATCGATTTGGCTGGAGGCTCCTTTATGCGGAATTTGACAAGTGGTCTCCTTTGTTCGATCACCTGAGCCAAACCTGTTTGAGCTCCCTGTGAGACCTCATAAAACCTTGTCGGCGGCCAGCAGACATAGACAGAGTGGCCGTAAAAATGCTCTTAGCCGGTCACAACCCAGTAATGACAACACACAGACTTATTTGTCTGCTGTAATGGGACCATGATGTCATCGCAGATCATCCTGGAGCCATAGGTCTTGAAACCTGGCTTGGTCTCAAAGAGAAGGAGCCGTCGTCAAGAAAACCGAGTATGTGGGTTTTGGGTTTCTGCTTTACCTTCCGTGATTAGTGGACTCTGCTTACGCCGGTACATGTTACCAGGAACGTGACTGAAAGGTATTTTCACAGAGTTATTGTCTGTAATAAATTGCTGAGTTGGGTTACTTGCCCGTCACCACGATTGCACACCATGTGTATTTTCGGCTACTTTGGATTGTTAAATTGAGCTTGTTGTAACATTATGCAGGACTTTCTAAGGTCTGGGAGTGTGAATGCCCCCCCCTTAAAAACGAGCAAACTGCTGTGTGACTCGCTATTCTTTTGCTCGACAGCGTCCGCCGCTGATGGTCTCTAAATGTCACGGTGAGAGATGGGACCCCGGAACCACTTGTCTTTACCGCAGTGATTAAATATAAAGTATAATCCTCATCCTGCAGTTATATGGCGGTCATTAAAGGCTCACTGTGAGGCCAACCTGCCTTTCCCCTCCAGATAATGGTCATGTTTTAGTGATCGTTGGCGACGTCAATTAAACTCCACATTCGTTTTACGACTTTTTGAAGCAAGTTGTTGCCGATCCATTTCATGGCGGTGAGGGGTGACTCTGTTATGAACCGATGATTTACAAGGCGTTTTTTTTTTTTCTTAAAAGCAATTACGGTACACAAGTATTAGTGTGTGGCACGTCCGATTTGTCTCTGATCATCGATCGTTTATCAGCACAGCTGAGAAGATAAACAAAAGATGACACAAAGGATGGACGGTATGTTTTGGGCATCAAGAACTTATCATGCCATATGAAACGGAGCACAGGTGTACTTTTGTGTGTGCGCAGGCTCTTTCTTTTCACTCGAGCCAGGAAGAAGACGCATACACACCCAATAATGCGCCCGTACTGTAAATACGCCGAATGTGGAGCCCCCAAAGCTGATTAGTCAAACTTGTGATTTCCAATTTCAAACCCGTGACACAAATCCCACATTTAATCCTCACGCAGACGTGGTTGGGCCCATTGCCGTCCCACGTTGCCTCAGGGTTGTTGGTTGTGGGGCTGGGGGGGTTGGGGGTGGGGGGTGGGGTCTTGTGTTGATGATGGGAGCCTGTTAATCAGCTTAGTTAAGAGGATGAAGATAAAGAAGGAAGACCGCGAATGTGATGTTTCTTTATTTTGCATATGTTCATTGGATGCCCCGTTAGTGAAAATTGTCCACACACGACAGATGGTCATCTTATCAAAGGCTTCGAACCCGCCACACGTTCAGTCGTGAGCAGACAACAATATTTTCCTTCTTAAATGATTTCGCTTCTGTTGTTGTTTTAAACAATTGTTTGTCGGTGCCGGATTTGAGCGCTGCCATGCTTTTCACACGGACAACACTTTCCTGTACTTTCTAACCGGGATTACGGTCTTATCTCAGAGGTTTTTGTTTTAAAGAGCGAGAGTGAGGGGGAGTTCACTGTTAGTTTGCCTGCTCTGTCTGCTTTCTCTAACCTTGTAATCATGTCGGTATGTTGTGTAGTCATCACGACCCTGCAGGCGGAGAGAACAATGGGGAGGGGGGTCAAAGTAAGATAGTGTGGAGAGAAAGGGAGACGCAAAAGATAAATGGCCAATAAAGTGCAGTCATGGTAGAGGAAGAAACATAAGCGTAATGTCTCCACTTTCATATCTGTGCGGTAGAAGTTATCACCGCCTTTCACCTTAGACCCTTTGAAACCAAAAGATGATCCATTTTCCCTTCTTCACAAGCTCATTTTCTCAATGATGCTCTGTTAGCCCCCCCCCCCTACTCCCCCTGCCTCCCCTAAAAAAATAAAAATAAATCACAATTATTTTCCCTTCCCGTTCACTTTAAATGGCATTATTCATGCTGATGCTTAGATATTAATACAGTATAGTTTGACTTGCCCTGGTGCATTTTTCACCTTTACATTTCCAGGAATGCTAATGCGTTTAGGCTGCTGAAATGGTAATAATGCAACGGTGGTGATCAGCATCTCTGAACTTTGAACTTAATGCCTCCGCATAACATTGATTGATCCAAATATGTAATAATATGGAGAAAATAATTTATAGTCCTATAATATTGTAGCAGGCTGTGAGAATAAACGCCTTAAAAGATGAGGCAAAGTAGAGAAAGACAAAATGGCGCGAAGGAGCGCAACACGCCGAGGTGATCCTAAGGACAAAGAGAATCCCGTAGGAAGAGCGGCTGGAAGGGATCGTAATGAAAAACACTTCACTCCTTTGCCTTCCTGTTTAGGCCACAGCTGTAGAACTCCCATTCCATCATTCATCCGTGCCTCTGTGGAGCTGTGTGAGGTGTTTCCAGCCTCCGCCAACGCTCCATAACTCAAGCCTTCCTCTCCAAAGAGACGCTCCTCAAACAGCACCTTTTTCCATCTCCTCCCAAGCACTCTCATCAGTCTGTCTTTAAAACAACCAGCGGAGACATAAGAATCAACAGCCTGCGACCATCAGCGTAACTCCACATCGCTACTTGCCTCATCCCCACAGGGCCTGAGGGGGAAATGTGGCAGACATGTGGCTGATCTCGCTCCTCTGGGAGACTTTAGGAAAAATTGCAGCAATGGAGTCTAGAGGGGCTATAATTCACCGGGCTGACTCCATGATGCTGTGACATGGTTATTAGCCATATAAACTAGAGCTGTCACTGTGCCATTATTGCTCACATTCGTGTGAAACCATCCGTTTATTTACTCATTTTCGTCTGAGTCAACTGTTGGTTGCACTTTTGATGACTTCAGCTTATTGTGTCTTTGCCATGGGCTCATGAACATAAAAAAAAGAACTGGACATTGCCTCTTAACTCTGTCCAATAAAGTTGAATGCATCTCTACTTTCTTACCACAATCTTGGGTTATTAAGCAATCATCCAATACCAAATAATTATCATCTTCAGAGATTCGCTAAACATTCCAGGGTTCCCATGGGTCCTTAAAGTTCATAAAAATCCATAAAAAAATAAGTTGCAAAATGATGTTCTTAATTATCCGTCATTTTCAGGGAAAACTTCTAAAATCAATAAAAATCCTTAAAAAAATATTTTTATTCCAAAATAAATTGAAGTTTTATATTTTCTAGATTAAAATTTTTATTAGTGTACTTTATTTGAGAATGAATTCAAGTGTTTTCGTTTTCCTACCAACATTTTTCATTTAGGTAGGAAAATGGAAATTGTACATACAGTATATCAAATAAAGGGTTAGCTGATTGCCCCTAAAAATAAAGATGTGCCCTTCCTTTGGCAGCAATGATTTGAACACCAGCTCTGTGAGATGCTGAATTCTGCTCAGCCCGCATATTGCTGAGCGGGCATTAAATCCACCGTGAATCCCCTGCTAATGGAGAAAAAGTCCTTAAAAATGGTAGCCCTTAAAAGTCCTTAAAAGGTCCATAAATAAAAAGCAAGTGGAAGAGTGGGAACCCTGCATTCCCGCAAACACTCAAAATATGCAAAGAGGAGACCAAATCCCCAAGCTTGCGTCTTTGATCGCAAACAATGTTGTTTCTATGTGCACACACAGCAGTGGACTGTACCATACAAGTTTTGAATCACCCTGCCAGACTATTTTGCCGTCTGAATTCAGCCTCCCTCCATCACTTAATTACCTTTCCGAGGTCTGATGCTCCACTTCATCTTCAGCGACACTATATTTCACCTCATCCTTTCCGTCTCACGCCATCTCACTTCCTCCCTCATACTCTTTTTAGCGCCCTCTTTGACATGCACGTACACACTCACATGTCGGCGCCCTGAGGAGCTGCTGTCAATCACCCATCAGCCTCCCGGGTCAATTTGCCAGGCTGCCAAATGTGTTGTATCAGTGTGCTGCTCGGTGTCAAGAGCCCTCATTATAGGCCAAAGGCTAAACCAAGGAAGAGAATGAGTCTCTCCTCTTCATTATTCCCATTCCCCCATGACCTCATCACCTCTTTGTGCTTTCTCTGACTAAATATCACCACCCCAACCCCCAGATACGTCGCCATCACAAGAGTACTTTTCACCTACCAAACTGGCACAGCCTCCCTTTTCAAACTTCAGGCTTCAGGCAACCACTCTGGCGCCGCATTTGGATCCACTCATGCTTCCGACTTTGTATCTCTCACATCTTGCTCGCTTTCTGGCATAGTTTTCTGACTTGTTGTGTTTTTCTCCCAAAAGCGTTCAAAAGAAATGGAAGGCACTGCATTGGGGTTTTGCTTTGCATAGACTGCAATAGATAGCCAATTATTTCCTTATTCAAGTGTGTGACGGTGACTATGGGACCTTTAGGAGGGCTTGACATGTTGCACCTTTTGCTCAGGAAAATAAACTCTGACAGACATAACCATCATCTGTGTGAGATAAACAGTTTTCATCCTCATGTAAGACACTGCCGGAAGAGTCAAAATCAGAGTGTGTGTGAGGACGCAAAGCACAGTAGCTAAATCGAAGGTCCATTCATATTTTCCTCTTCCTTCTTCTACTCCTCCTCCTGCTCAGTGGTCCATCCCAGCACATGCCAATGTCAGGCTATACACAGTGACGCATGCCCCTCGTGGAGACGGTTCATTCACCTCAACATATGGTGCTTCACCACTAAGGGGGTAAAACAAAAGAGGAAGTGTGGTGGGAGAGACTCAAAGACAAGAGAGCATTCTCAAAGTGATTTGGGGGCACGCTAATCCTTCCTCCCCTATTGGGTGCTGAGAGAGGAGATAACCTGGTAGCCAACACCAAGCATCAAGCCTCACCATGTAGACCCGTAAGTGTGCTGTAAGTGTGACCAGGTTGAGTGACTGGCCGGCTCGGAAGAGGGGGTCGAGCAGCGAGTGGGATAACAAGAGCGAGTAAGAGGATGTGAGGGGACTTTGTCTTTGTTTTTGCAAAGGCTAAACAAGGATTAGTGGTTTGCTGACATATTCTGTCAGTTGCCCCACTGTGAAGTCTGCTTAGAGGCCACAGCCCAATGAAAGTGGCTTTAGTGAGAATGACCTTCCCCAGATGTAGTGCTTCACACACTAACGCAGGCACTAGAGTGACTTTGTTGATCCCCCTATAGCTCCAGAACACATTATAATTTTATGCATGTCTTGGAGTGCCTGACACACGGCTTTGAAAGTTCATCATCTGATTCGGTTTTTCTATTCTAACACCTGGTCCATGTATAGATTAAAAAAAAAAAAAAGACTAAACACAAATAATCACCAAAGGTAATCACTAGCCGTTATTAATCCATCTTCAGTATTCATATGCTTGAGTTGGAATCAAACTGAGAACCTCTTGAACGTGAGGCGGACATGCTAACCACATACCGCCCCATGCTACCCTCATTCAATAGCGTATTTATTGATGAGTGTCATTTTTACTGCTTTAGAACTAAACGACATGGGAGCTTGTGGTGAGCATGCTGTCAGCGTATACATTGTGCGCTTTGTGATTGACTGGCAATCAGTCGATTGTAGGTAGGCCCATCCATCACCCTGCCCGCGGTAGAACCGCACTGCACCTCATACCAAATTGTGAGAAATTCATCTTTCAGTCATGGCATTTAACAAAATATTTACAATGTATGCTGCTGCATATGGAGTGTTTGTGTGCTTCATAATAAGCGATTACAAGTGTGTCTCGCCCAATAGTCGCCTAATCATTGTTTTTCTGCCAAGCTTCAATGATACACTTAGCAGGCTCGTTGTTTTTTTTTTGGGGGGGGGGGTTCTTCCTGACATGGGACTGTCATTTCCAGTTTATGGGCAAGTTTGTCCATTTTTTAACTGTTGAATTACCTTTGAGTGCTTGAAGAAAAGTAGAAAGAACGTCTTGGTGAAAATCGGAGGGGAAAGTGCAAAGAGAAAGAAACCAGCAGTGACAACAAGATCACTGCTATTTCCCTCCCACAACTTTTTTTTTTTTTTTTTTATCATGTACTTTTCTCGCTTGGAGAGGAAGGGAGATGATGTGATAAAATCCCACCCTAGCAAGAACAGACATGACATCACCTTGAATGCCCCTTTCATAAGTGACACTTTGGAGATTGTTTAACGTGTTCCTTCGAAATACGCTTGGAAGCTCATGGAAAGAACGGCTTCTTTTTTTCCGCACGAGAAACATTCCCAGCTGGATGACATGGATTTGTGATGTGTTTTTGCAGAAATAATCACACTAAAACATCCCGCCACCGTGAAACGTTTGCGTGACATGCGGTGGTGGCCATCTCTCTTTGATCAAGGCACACTTTGTTTGGGAGTAGCAGGAGAGGCCAATAACTGCCAACGATTGGAGTTTTGGTGTTACGGATGACTGCGGGCTTGACTTTTGTGCATTATGGCAGATAACATCACAATCAGCACCTTGTCGGGCTTTTGTGGGAAAAATGGTGCAAGGTGTGTCAAGATTAAGCGCCGTGAGGCGTTTTCACAAACACGAGCCACAAAAGAGTCAGAATGTATCACATCGTCTGTAAAATGGCAATGCTTTAGAGAGTTACTTTGATGTCTATTTTACAGCAGCGAGGGGGGAAAAAAAATCTGAGATAAATTGGTGTGTAGCTTATGTTTTGTGCATATCACGCAGAGAAGCAGACCACACACATGCAGGCATTTAAGAGAGATGTCAGTTTCTTGGGGGCTGAGTGCCTTCTTTTGTTGGCAGGGCAAATCGGCCCATGACCCTTTGGGTTCCAAAGCCCAACAATGAGTGACTGCTGCTTCCTTATAAGTGAACCTCCAAAAAGCCTTATGAAATGCAACCCCTCAAATCGGACATGCTGTATTTCAAAGACGTGAACATTGTCAGTGTCCTATGAAGAGCACTTATCTTCAAATGGTGTGGTGAGGTTGTGTGCATTTAACAAACAGTTAATAAAAACATGGATACATTGTCGTAATTGTATTAATTAAGTATTGTAATAAATTAAACCAAACCATCACAATGCTATATGCACAAAAATCACGAAAAAAAATCATTTCATTTCTCCCATCTTGCTTTAGGGTATAGAGAGGGTGCACTTGGGACTGTGGCCAGTCAATCTATCACAAAGCACATGCAGGCAAACAAATAATTCACAACTATGGAGAATGCTTTTATTCGGGGGCGGGGGGGGGGGGGTGGAAGAAATCAGGGCACCTTGAGAAAACCCACACAAACACAGGGAGAATATGCAGACTTGACACAACTGAGAGACAAACCTGAAGCTCTGATCTATAAGGCAGGCATACTAACCACTGCCGCATCCTCCTGACTGAGCAAAGGAATAACACCCATTAATATTTATTGACTTTGCTACACACCAGGTGTTTGGGAATAGCATTAGTCAAGGTGTTTGTGCAGCAAAAATTCAGTACTTTACTCAGTCCCTTCCGGCCCCCTCCACCCCAGCGCATCTATATCTGAAGAAAGGAGCATGACGTTCTGCTAGCCTAGCGCCCGTCTGGCTTGGTTTGATCTCAAGTGACAAGTGAGGGCTTTGCAGACAGGAGACGAAAAGCAGCCTGGCGTACGAATCAGGTGGCTTTGATCGCTGAAATTAATGAGGCTGGATATGTTTGGCACCGCTCATTATGCCTACACATAGACCCCAAACCCTGGGGGCCCCAACTCTGCTTTCTCTTCTTTGTGTCATGATCCCGCCGCTCCTGATTTTCAGCCTCCTCTCCACTTTTTCCTCTTGTTTTTTTTGCTACTTCTCTCTCTGCATTGCTCTCTATCCCCCACTACCTAAACACCCTTCCTGTCTTTCAAATGCTGTGTCTGCGATGTGCAAGCGCGAGATAACATAATCAGCCGTGCATGGTGAGAACAATAAGTGTCATGTCGGGCTAACGAAAAGCAGACACTTCTTCAAAGGCACCTAAACATTCCACTTCTCCCCCAAATGAATGCGGCTAAAGGAAGGAGGAGGGGCGGAGCTTCTTAAGTGTTTCCTCTCACTGTCAGGTAAACCTTCCAGAACTGCGAGTTCTGACTGTTAAATGCTGCAATTTTATTGAGCATGTCTCGATATGGAAGAATGAGTTCATTACTGTTGTTCCATCAAGGATAATATTTTTCTCCTAACACCTCACTTTCCTGTAAATATTAAATTCCAACATTGTTGTCCACTCATTGATTTTGCAAGTGATAAGTTATAAGTTAAAAAAAAAAGGTTTGACTACCTCTGCAATAAAGCCAAGCAAGAGTTTCCTAGTCCATATTGTATGCATGTTTGTATTATTTTGTGTCTGTGTGTGTTAAGGGGTTGACGGCCTCGAGGTTGGCTCCTGAGATAAGGCGGACATCTGTTAGACTGTCTTTATCTCTGGCAGAGCTCCTGACACACAGTAGTGGAAGGAAGCCCCATCTAATCAGAACAGGCGCAGTCTTGTTGGGGGTGCTGAGCATGACTGCCAGCTCAGGGAGCCTTCCACCCTTGGTTCCGCAAACACACCCAACTAAGTATTCATTCACAAATGGCTGCAAATTTTACACGATGGCAATGGACCCTTTTGTCACATGTTTTTTTATCCTTTGCCTCATATAGCAGCAAAACGACTGGATATCTACTCTCGTAATAACAAATTCTAAATGTCCTCTGAATCTCATTTGTTCAGGTTCATTCCGGCTTGGAATGATGAAGTTAGCTCGAACTATTTTTGAGGTTCTTACCTTCTTGGCCTCCAATCAACCTGCCTCGACCGTTTTGGCCGCAGCACCCTTGAATGGCAGCTCTATCCCTGATGCTGTTTGCTATGCTTCCCAATCTATTTCTCTCAGCTCGAAGCAGTGCTGACCGTGTCAACTGCAGCCAACTTTCACGTCACACATAATACCCGTCGAGCCCCTTGACACAAATTGGCTGATACTGTATTGACTGCACAGAGTCTCACAGTGTATCAAGATTGATTTAGTTTTTCTTCCTCGTTTTTCTAGCAGACGTTTGTTTGGCTCAGGTTTTGCTGTATGTGGGTTTGTGTGCGTGCGGGTTTTCATGGTAACAAGCAGTGACACCGGCCTTCAGTGCTCTACGGAACCGGTATTTTGGAGGTTTAATGGATCTTGGTGGGCCTTGTCACTGTGTGTTTTGGTGCGTTTGTCCCTATAGATCATGCAAGGGGACGGTTTATACAGCTGTGTTGGTGGCTCTATGTGTTCAAGGGATTCATTTATACAAAGTTCCATCCTGACCTGTACTGCCTTCACTAGCGTATACCATAATATGAAAGAGGTAGCTTAGGGCAATAGCTTTTAAAAAACAGATTTGTGCCAGAGAATATAGACTTATTTTACACCATCTGATATGGGGAAGAAAAAAAAAAAAGTAATTCCCCACCGTTATTTTCTTTCAAGACTCTTAGAAAACAACGATGCTGAATAAAACATGACAGTTAGCAGCTATTTAAATAGTTTTACATTCTTCAACAGTCTCCCCGCCGGCCTTCGTTTTCATTTTAATGACTGTGTGAAAGAACACTAACACCTGGAGATACCATCTTTCCTTTCCTTTGATTGGAAGTTAACGGTTGTTATTGCCCCGCTCTTCTCCGTAATGAAAATGTTGCGCAAGTGAAGCAGCTCTTGTTAACGGGAGCTAATTCATATTTCAGAAGGGCTAATCAGCAATGAAATGTCAGGTGGAAAACCAGATCGCTGCTGGATCGTAAGCATTATGCTTTCAACTTCATTATGCCCAGACTGTGACATCTTTCAATTCATATTAGATCCCCCCCAGAAAGAGACGAGAAACAGATCAACCAGCACAATGAATCCCACCTGCTGCACATCTTCTCCAAACAAGCTGACATATGGCTTTCCTCAATATGGGCTGCCCAGTCATACTTACTTCATTTCAAAAGTCAAAAGTCACACACCCAACCGCCTTTAATGGCATCAATTAATGCAATTTTCATTTTCTTTTCCACAAGTCTCAATCCTGTCAATCCTCACGGTGTAAACCCAAACCCCCAATCCTGTGACTGCCTTTGTTATGCTGAGACTCAACATGTGTCACTTTTACTGCCGTGCTGTTTCCTCTACTCCTTTAGATAAATGCCAATTCAAAGGAGTGTGCGCGTGTGTGTGTGTGTGTGTGTGTGTGTAAATGTGTGTGTGTGTGTGTGTGGAGAAATTATGGCCTCACATGTCCCACTGGAGAAAGTCCAGACGTTGTCTTGTCTGCACTCATTCCTCTAATCAGCCGCCAAGTTTTTAAGCATTTTCCAAACCATAGGTTCAAATTGTAAAGGAATATTGTGCCATTTTTTTTAGAGAAAGGCCTTTTTCAGACACATTTCAACCAACTCCATCATGTCAGACCACAGAACCAAATGAATGTATCCACTGAAAAGCTATTTTTAAATTCAGCGCCCTCATCACAGAATCAGTTGTCATGGAAAGCACCAGCTCCTGCCTCAAGCATAACGCATCTGACTCACCGACACATTCCATGCAGATTTTTACTTTAAGTGTCCTTCATGATATGAATTTCGAACCGTTTACGGACGTGCATTATTACCACTGGCAATACATTTGGGAGAAAATACACATTAAAGACATTTGAAGACATACATACTGTCCTGTGCGCCCTCTCTTGTGGATTCACGAAAAAGCAAAGTCTGGTAGTGGTTAAATCCCAGCACTAGCCGCGGCTCAGATATCCTATTGTGATCATTTGAAATACTGCCCCATGAAACTCCAGCTGTAACGACAGCCATCTTTGCACTGTGTGTTACGACTGCAATAATGTTGGAGAAGTGATGTGGTCGTGTCGTGACATGGAGTCATGCGGTTCACTGAACTAGCACATAATGGTGTAATCAATAGCTTTCACAAGTTTAATGATGAAGGAGTACGTGCAGTGGTTATTTTTAGACGTGCAGAAGTGTTTGAACATACTGGAACTTATGGCTGATTGCAAAACCTTCCCATGGAGACCATCGCACAGCATGGTTGTTTCAATGCACTTAAGTGCAAGCTGTTGCATTTTCCTCCTCCATGATGTTTCTATGGGAACGCTGTTCTTGGTTTTGGAGCAATGTATTTTTGTCTGCTGTGTGAAATGCTCTCAGCATATTGCGTGCATACATGTGTTGAGACCCAACATTTTGTCCCAGGATTAGAGGAATTTGGGGGTTTCAGCATTTGCTTTTGTGGTTGTGACAGAAAACAACCAAGCTGCGCTGTACTTACGGTGTATCTGTGTGATTTTTGATGCAAATGCTTTATTTGTTTGGGCGGTGTGAGTTTTGCTCCATGTCAGACCACTGATGGCAAAACAAAGGAGGGAGAATATACACTTGCTTGCAAAATAGCAGGTGATCGGAAGATGTTGCTCTTTGATTGTTGGTCAGGAGCAGTGCTGGTCTTACGCGCAATATGTGACGTGAGGGTTGGCTGGGAACATCTACCTTTGCGTCAGGAGTTTTAACTCCCATCTCTAGCAGGTTCTCGACCATTGCCTAACAATTTCCACTTATTCCCACAAGTAAAATTCACAAGCCTTGAATTGTCGCTACACTTTGAGCTATCCAATCATCATAGTAGGAAAATATTGTTTTTCCTTCTTTCCTTGGTATGTTTGTGTAAGTGACACATGGTGGGTAGCTAAGCACCTTAATAGGCCTATTTCTTGTGCCTGTAGGCTAGGATTTACTGCATCCGTTTATACACTTTTTTTTTTTCCCCTCACAGTGGAAAATGCACTTTTCTTTGTTTTTTGTTTTTTTGGTTTGTTTGTTTTTTTTTATCATAATGTTTTCTGTGTACTGAAATGTAGCTGTTAACATTTCTGTGAATCAGTTATAATAATAGCTTTAGCCTTCCTTATAATGATATGTTGTTTTGACTTTTGTTTTTAATTTCAGTTCATTTTAATTAGTTTTTAGAGCGGGGTTTGTTGGCGTGTATTTATTTATTTATTTCATTTGAGTTAGTAATTAGTTCCGGAAAGGAATACATTATTCCTTCTGTACATAGTGAACCACAATAGTAGTAAGGTCAATGTTTCCCTCTGTAACCGAATGCCATTTATTTCTTCAGCCCAGTCAAGGCAAACCATGGTATGGGCCAAGAGGGCTTTCTATTCTTCTTGTTGCTAATGATCGTCTTTGACAGAAAAAATGGCCACCATGCTTTTTACCACATTCTGCTTGCATCGATCCCCCGTGTCTATTTTCTCACTGTAATGGATGGCGTTGGCCCTCCCTCTTCGCTGTTATTACAAATAATTGCCAATCAATATGCACTTAAGGCCCGGCATCGGAATAATATTTTAACACGTAATTTATTTTCAGCCATGTTGAGCAGTCCCTCCTTTTCACGGGAGTCAGCGGTGACCACAACGCTTGCCATCCTCGACGAACAATTGATGCAGTGAGCTAAATACTCTCAACCGTAACGGAAATGTTTTAGTGAACCTGTTTTGATTTAATCCCCGGACCAAAATATTAGAAAGTTCTAATGATAGTAAAAAAACAATTTTGACACCAATATTGTACTGGATCTAGTTTGTATCTGCGTGTGTGTTTTTGTAGTTCTTTGCACTACCCGCAAAACAGAGGGACATTATACAAGTAAGATTGCGTCTTGTCATTTTTTTATTTGGAGCAACGCCCGTTTACGTCAAAACAAAAATCACTTCGAATTTTCAACAATGCGCACAGGCTAGGTGATGTAGCTGAGGTCAGAGGTTAAATCACTACATGTTCCGTGTCGCCTCTCAACCCGGTCTCATGTCAAAGCAAGATCACTCCTAGATTTGAAAGGATATCCGACGCAAGATGCCCAAGGCAGTGTGGGTCAAAGGTCATGTGTGTGCATGTGTTTTGACAGCTTTACAAAACTGAAGTGCAGAGTGTTTCTGAATCAATTTATCACTATTGTCTTTTCCCAACTACTTATAGTCCACTCATCTTACATATCAAGAACATTTTTATCCTGCATCAAGCGTATGAGAGAGCGAGGAATAGTCTTGATCATCACAAACAGGGACGGCCATATGACCAAAGGTCAGGTTTCCTCTGGAATCTCCCTGGTTGGTGTTAGTCCATCTTCAGTTGGCAACAACACACACATACATACAGTACATGTGCACCAAGGGAGAGTGGAGTAAGGGGAAATCCCGACGATATCCTTGCTACTGGTGGGAGTACAAGAGAAGCGACAAGACCTTTGAGAGCATTTAACATTGACATGCGTGTCATGCCGAGACCCCGACACTACTGTATATGGACAAAAGTAGTGCTAGTACGCAGAGAAAAGCATACCCTTTGCAAATAAAACACCATTTATCGAGCAGAATGAAGTTCATGGTTACTGATGTCAATCTCGGTTTTAGGTCAGGCCCTTTAATGGATGTATGGCGGTGTTGTCGAGTACGATTGATGCAGGAAATGCTGTGTGCGACACCCTACCCCTAATTGATTGATCGCATTCATTCAAATGTGTGTCTCGATTCATATTGCGGATGAAATCAAAATGTATGTGTGCCGAGTGAATACATTGTGGCAAGGTTATGAGCTATGACGGATTTATCTCTACACGTGTGTCCCTTTAATGTTTTACAGCTCTTGCTGGAAGCTGGTTCCTGTTTCACAGTCTCAAATCGGAACAATAACAGTGCGGTTTTTAGTTTTAGTCGGCTGTAAATCTTATGGAGGAAGCCTGTCGACACCAGAAAATCCATTTGCCCCCCTTGCCCGCATGCTATTACCTGAACAACGCTGAGCTAATGAACTCTGCAGAGTGGCAGGGTGGCACTTCGCTTATCTGTCTCTTTTTATTTCTACCTTTTTATTCACACCATTTGCATGATGCACCTTCCAAGCAGCGGCTTTGTTCCTTGGCGAAGGGGGGGGGGCAGATTGCTCGGACCTAATCCTCAACCTCACTCTAATCAAACCTGCCGCTCCCTCCTTTGCATTTGAACATTGACTATGTGATGAAGGAAAGCCGAGCCAGATAGAGGCGTATAAATATAAGTGCCGGCGGGCTAATCTCTTCAAATCCAACCTGCAATGTTCAGTCGCTTTGCTTCCTGGCTTGTTGTTTTCGGCGTCAATCTCTTCCATACTGCTGTAACTTAAATGGATTTTTTTTTTTTTAATATGACAGTTAACTCCAACCTCAGTACCAAAATTGCTTCAGTGAAACACCTCAGGCTGAAATTATAGACTGTGGATGTTTTTTTAGGACAGAGTCAGTGACAGAATTGTATTTTTTCTTTATCTCTTACATCCATGACTTTTTTTTCTCCAATCACAACTTTTCACTCATTATATCTATCTCACTATTGCCATGACAAGATCCCAAAAGATAAGTGAGATCATTTTTCTGGGCACGGATATGATTGCCACCCCTCTCCCCCCAACCCCCCCCCCCCCCCCCCCTTTCCATTCTATGGTGCTTGAGCCCTGAAGCAAAATGACACAATAAAATACATTTTTCTAAAATGATCTGAGCACCCCAAAGCTCCTGTGACATTCAGTCTGGATAAAAATCTTTCGGGTGGAATCAGCAACATCCCAAACAGTCTCAGCATTTCACCGCCGCGAGGAGAAGCAATAAAAGTACAGAGATAAGATGATCTGATGAGGGAGACATTTTTGGCACAGTTGATGCTGCCAGTGTTTTTTTTGGGTTTTTTTTTTGTTAACTCTTGCACCAACCTTTTTTTTTTTTTCTGTAGCTCTCATTGTCGGCTGCTTTGTTACAAAGCTGAAGGGGCTGACTCACACGCATATTGACGCTATTGATTTTACAACATAGAATAATGATGCGCATTTCGAGAACTGTTGAGTGCATGCACTCCCTCTCTTCATTTTTGGCAACGATGGGGACTCAAGTTGGCTCTGTTTTTATGCAGTGCGTGCACTACTTTGTTTTACCACTGAGGCGGGCGGACTCTTCAGACTGAAGGATGATGGACTTCACATATAAGGGCTTTTTACAACTATAACAGAAATGTTATTTCCGCACTTAGTTCAGCACTTGCCATTTGACGACTTCTTACAGCTTCTCGGACATGTTCATGACCCTTTTATGCTCTGCTAATTTGCAGACTGTACCATGCGTGAAGCATTTCTAGTTAGCTGGATGGATGGATGGATGGATGGATCTATTCTGTCATACCTATTCATGAAATGCAAAATGTATAGACCCTCGATTCCACTAATATAGTTGAGACAGCGCGAGACTAACTGCTTAGTGGTCTCCTTTTGTGTTGGACCTCCCTTCACAGTATATGCCCCGAGTAATTCAGCGGACCCCCCCACGCCACCCTCACCCTTAGCACACAAAGAGGAGACAGAGTTGGCCTGGGTAATTGGGATAATAATTATAGCTGCATTTACTGCCAGCTGGGTGCCTTAGAAGGTCAGGGAACAGCGTGAGGACAGCCTTATCTCCATGTTCTTGCTGGCTTCCATATGACAAGAGACAATAGGAGCAAGCTTTGGCCCTGGGCAGAGCCGCATGGCACAGGCCCACCTTCCGCAGACAAAACACAACAACCGCACAGCGAGCATCAGAAGTGCCACATTGGCTTACTGGCAGCAGAGTCAATGGCTGCACTGTAGCTAGTCGTAGTGCTCTGGCAATAAAAGCCAAATGGAGATGGAAAGGCAGTGGAATAGATGAAAAAGAGCTACTTGGGGGGGAAAAAAAGGCCCCTTTCCACACCTCCAACTTAAAATCATGAACTTGTTGCCTTTAAATCCTTGTTCCATCCGTGACGCCCATGGCTAACGTCTGAATGACTCCGATGACAAAGACATTCCTAATTTATGAAGAGGACTTTGACCTCTCTATTCAAATTCTACCTTGATGCATTAGCCTGGTCAAGGCTCAATGAAAAAGTAGCAGGGAGAGGTAGAAAGTCAGCTTTCTTTTCCAGCCACCCTGTTGCTCTCCTTCAACTGCCCCTCTGACCTTACCCCTCTCTGAGTTGCCATGGCACTGAAAGCTCTTGTAGCAAAGCTCCCTTTTCTCCATAAATCTGGTTTTTACTACGCTTTTAAAGTGTATCTAGTGACGGCTCTATTTTATTCCATTAAGTTGGAATGCGTTCAGTGGTCCCTGTTTCAGGAAAAGAATGCAACAGTTTCCGCATGCATGTTTTTTTATGCACGGGCTTGAGAATAAGCCTTCAAACATGGTGGGAGTTTTTTGCTTTCTCTAGCATGCATTCCCCTATGCCTTTTTTTTTTTTTGCCGGCGTTTATCTTAGAAAAGGACCTCTTGCATGAATCTTTTTTATGATAACTCGTTAGCAAAACTCCAAAGGAGGATCAGCTATTTTCCCCTCTCCTGATCTTAATTACATTAAAAGGGAACTTGGCAACGTCCAGAGTGATGTTTCCACATTGAAAGTCACTTTCTCCATGCCGCCTGATAAGAATCAGAGCTGGACCACAAAGACAATAAACTGGGTGACAGGCATCGCTGTAAAAGGGAGACATATGCCCATTTCAGAAAAATGTTGAGATGAGTATATTGGCGTGGCCCTTTTGCAAAATGAATTTACACTCCCGGTTGTATGGTGATGTTGGAAGCTTACTGCTCAAATGTTTTGTTGAATTGTCTTCTCTCTCTTGTCGAAAGACTTTTATATTAGGCCAATCAAGTTCCTTCCACACCAGACCTATTTGAAGGTGGTTGAATGGACTTTGATTTGTGCTGGAACAGAAAAGGGTCTTCCCCAAATTGTTCCTCCAAAGTTCACGGCATAGTGCCACATCTAAAAATCCATCCCTTGTGTGTCCTTACAATCTCCTCCCTTGTTGCTGCCTGCTGGGACAGAAGAGCACGGGGGACTCAGACTGTATGATGGTCATGACAGTAATGATGAGCACATTATTCCCCTTTCTCCCTCACTGTTCCTCCGCACGCCTTTTCATCCGAGGAGAAGAGTCTATAGTTGATTATCTAAGAATTTCCTCTTGAAAGGGCACGGCTACAGCGAAGCATGTGGCAAGGTTTCATTACGACCGTCACTGTCATATAATCACGACCCACTTACATCCAAGACAAAGGAAGCTTACTTGTCCAGACCAGGCCCGTTCTACGTTCATATTCAAATCCAAGTCAGGAAATGAATCTGAAATTGCCTGTATAGAAATTGCCATCTCAAACCATTAGCGCTTGACTTTACAAAGGCCGCAATGACTGATAGAACCAATGGCGAGCATTTGACTGGGTGAAGAAATTGCCAATTTGCGTTACACAAGCGCGAAAGTCTCCCTTTGATAAAATGGTGTAATGGCTTTGAGAAAATGTGGACTTATGCAAAGGAAAATATAACCTGCCACGGATAAAATGACCAGATTTTGCTTGGTAATACTAACGTGAAGAAAAACATCATTTGTCTTACAGTAAGGAGAGGCCACACACAGTCAAGCACATGAATGTGCGCAGATTGAAGCTCTTAAAAAGGAATCAGCCTAATCAGTTTTACCGAGCATTTGTGTTGGATGTTTGACAATATTAGCTCATTGGTTCCTAAGTAAATGTTAATATTTGGCTATGTATCAAAACAAATCTGCCATGTGTGTGTTTGACTTAATTCCCCCCCATGTTCAGATCTTAGGACTCAATAACACAAAATGTCAAGCCCGACCTTATTTTAACCAAAGTTAAGGTGGCTTTTTCCTCTCTCGGCATGGATGTCATCCCCTGTTTTGGGGAATTAACACTGTGTGAACATCAGCCAATTGGCAACTGCTGTGCACTGCTAGCAGCTGTGTTTCCTTCTCTTTATACACTTTCTCTCTCTTTTCTATCCCCTCTCATTAATCTTTACAAGATCCAAGATGATGGCACGAGTTAAGCTTTATCGTACTGTACAAACAGGCCTTTGAGGCCTGCTAAAGCTGTTCTTCAGGAATGTTTCAGTTTTTATGGGACTGTGATGGAAGATGCCAGTTATAGGGCCATTTGTATTTGTTCTAGTAGCGAGTTTCATCTGTCCTTAAAGTCATGGATTATATAAATTTGGGGTGTTTTAATGGCATAGAGTAGAAAAAATACTCGAGAAAAAAAATAGTCCACTTTTATTGCAACATGATTACTCACAAAATATACATATTCGGAAATGTAATATACAGTAAGTACATTTTTCATATTTAAACATACACATCCTATACAGTCAAAAGAATGTTGTTTTAATAGCTTCACACTACAAGGTAACAGTTGTCAAATGACATCTATTGATCAATGCATCAGACCGTAGTTGTTTTCCCCTACCTGGAGCTGATATACACACTCAGCAGGTTGAGCAAAAACATTTGGAGTTCTCCAAACACTGGCCTTTTAATTAAAAGGCACATAGCTTGTTCATGTTTTTGTTCCCATGCTCTCGTCCCCAACCCCCACGGCAAGGGTGAAGGGCGAGTTCTGTGCATTTCTAATAAGAGTATCTTCACGTAGACGGGACTCGCTGATGCAATCATTCACACGTCAAGGACCACAGTCACCATCTGTGCCCAAACCCATGATCGCCTGGTCTCTTTGGGGAGGGGGCGGGGTTAATCCTCTGCGGCTTGTCTGGGACTCTGGGAAAACGCGTGACATCCCTTCACCATCACCCATACCTTTAAACCACCTCGTCTTTTGTCGTCAATGCCCCTCACCTCATTTCAATTAAAGAGCATATTCAACCGCAGGTGCCACCTAACAGGGCTTGAAAAATGCTCACGGACATTACAAGGCACATTACAGGGCCTTGGCTTAGTGCTTGGCTGTGTCTCATTTCAAATGGGACACCTTATTGGGTTTTTGCCCACATGGTTTTGCCAAAGAGGGACCATGAACTGGCGACATTGAGCTTTTTTGGGGGACTGGGGAGTCTTCAAGAGGCTCCTGTGATGCTTCAGGTTTTAAAAAACCAAGGAGAAGACGCAAACTGTGTAAATATCTGTCTATTTGCATACACACAATGTAAACATTTGTCTAAGCAGGTATATGTCACTGGGGGATACTAATGTATGACCTTGCTACAGTACGGCATAGCCTTGTGAGTTCATTACTGGCTTTGTAAAGCTTTTTCAATCGAGCTTCTTTGTAACATTACATGCTGAGGCTCTGTTCTGACTCCCTTCCTCGACTCAAAGTGTATTCATGTAAACCAGTTGATATTTAAAAACGCCATTGATCAAGACGTGCAGAGATATCGACTGACGGAGCTACTTAATGCCATTTTGGTCACAAGGGAAGTGAAGACCGGCAGTCTTGAGCATGTGAATCGAATATGTGACTATTTGTGTGTCATTACTGGAAGTTGCACCGCATACAAGAGGGTATTATATTTAGGCTTGCACAGATGTCACGGAGGCTTTTGACTGATGGATGCCTGATAAAAGATGAGGACTGTATATTCAAGTTGATAATTGAGTGCCGCAAAGCCAGGACTCGCTGCGGCCTCAACAGTTGAAGGCAGCATTAGGGCTTCATTAAGGCAGAGCGCCATGAGAGCCATAGATCATAGCAGTGACAGGTCAACATTATGTCTGGTGGGGTTGATAATGATGTCATGAATGCCAGGGTCAAGGGTTGAAGACCCATTAACATATGTTAACCTTCCCGATACTGATGGGAGATTACGTCGTGGGCGCATTTATCCTCTGTGACATTGTGAGCTGTCAAAAATGCCTTGAGTCCATGGGTGCGTTTGGTATTTTGGTGGGTGAACGTTTCACATGCAGGAGAATGTGGAAAATCACATGATATTAAAAGTCAAGATAGTCCTAAATTAGAAAAACCGGGCTGTCGCCAATTCGGTGGCTGGGCGCACACTCGCTTCAAGCTATATGTGACCACCGGGAAGTCTTTTGAAAGTTCCAATTTTTCATTTGTCCTCTTTTCAACCTTCCTGGTTCAGTCACCCCATCTGTCAGTATATGCCGACCTTTTGACCTTCCATTGATTATTACGCAAAATTGACAGTCAATATTGAAATCATGCCGCCAGCCATATTTTTCCCTCTCTGTTCATGTGTCTAGGTTGCCATTATTAAGGGTCAGGAACTTTGATCTCTGGCCTCCTTCCTCTTTGCTAATTTTGTCTTTAAGATGAAGGCTCCAAGACTTCATCCAGTAATGGCGCGGACAACGCAGACAACCAATTGGTGGTTGAGTGGGCCGCCCCTCCTCCCCCTTTTCCCCGCTGTCCTACTCTGTACCTCTATTCACGCCCACTAACAGCCCCCCCTCATCCTCTTCAAGTCTTCCCCGCTAAAAGCTGGGACCAGCTGTGCCGGGAGCAAGAAAGCCATTTTGCTCCATCTTTTTAATTCTGGTTTATTACTATCAATATTTCTGTTGTTTAAAGTGGCCCTGACCCTTGCTATGCTCTGACAAGAATTCCCCTGTGCCTCTTTCTTTAATTATATAAAGAGGGAGCAGTGGCCGCGGCTGTACGTGTATTGGCCTGCAAATACAAATGATTCTGCGTTGGCTCAAGGCTCACCTGCAGACTGCGAGTCAGTGACATTTAGAAAGGGAAGAGTAGCTCCGCATTGACCAATGTCTGGTATTGTGCTCGCGTAAATGAGATACTTTACAGTTGTAGGCATGCGAGATGGAACCTCTGGGACCTTTGTGCCCTTTTAATAGACAGGATACTTGCTTGTTAGCCTCGAAAGGCTGCTTTCAATGACTACGCCATTGACCAACGATGCTCGGCGAAATTCCATACCAGCCGCTCTGACATTTAGGGTTTGTTTGTCGACATCCCATCCTTGCGAGAAAAAGGAATCTTATTTACATGACATGCAACATAACCGAACAAGCCATCACGCTACATGCTTGCCGAGCTGCAAATCGTCAGTCGGGTGCACAATTTGTATGTCCAAACCTTGGTACATTTTCTTTTGTTTTTCCAAAATCATTACTATTAGTCCGTCCCCATGTCAACTGTCTGAGAAACGTAAAACCGCGCCTCTTGAGTCACTCTGTGGGAGTTTTGCAGCAGTTATGTCAACGCCAATGTCTTTTAGATCATAACATTTGATAATAGTTAGGGTAGACATCTGAGAAAACCTATTTTGTTCAAAAAGGATCGCTGTAATGCTCATGTGCAGAAGGAACTGGTCAGCCATGAAATCAGAGTAAGTGCAGATTCATTTTCTGCTTGTCAAACTGCTTTGTCAGCCCACCATTACATGTACTCACGCATGGCTCCAAGACCATTGACATAGTTTGGGAAGATCATCTAACCAAAGTCTGAATACTAAAAGGCTTTTTTGTCTGATCGGGGGGCCGTAGCACGAACACAGACTTTGATGCGGGTGGTTGGTACAGACTTTTGGTATGTTAAAGGGACTTAATGACAGAGTTTTCTGACAATAATATATATTTGTTTGGAAACATCCCAGCAACCAAATGCTTTCCCGAATTGCTCGTGAGGACTAGCGCTATAGAAAACGGAAGAATGGATGAATCCAACTGTACAAACAATGATGCTTCTTATATATGATTGACTACATCTGTAGACATACTTTAGTTGGTAAATATACTTTTGTGCAGGAAAAAATAAACACCACAACCCATTTCATTTATTTTTCAACGATATAATCCCCCAAATTCCTTGTTTTAGAATGTCCCCCATCCCATCCCTCCCTTTGTCTGCCGTCCGAGTCCTGCACTGGCATAGCCACACAGTGCTAAAAAGACATTTGTAACTCGATTATGCTTGCCTGTGGGCATCCCAACTCCCGGCAAGCTGGAAGATGTGGGAGTTTCAGTTTGGAAATGTGAAAAGTCAAGTGGGCGGCAGGGTTCAAGCAGCTGTGTGTGAACATCACATAAACCTGCTTGAAGGCTGTTATCTTCTCTGTATCGGCAATTTGTATCTATTTATTTATTTCTGTTTCAATTTGACTGTGATTTCGTTTTGGTTTGTTCTTTGCTTGTTTTTACTTTTGACAATCGAACTGGGATGGAGTCCCGTGCTTAAGTGATAGAGCAGAGGACAATTATTTTTTTTTCTTCAGAATATGAAAGTAAATTAGGGTGAACTCGGTTGCCTTAGACCATTTGTGTTCTTGTGTAACGACAGCTTTATGGGTCTCAGATTCTTATCATGATGTCCTTGTTCTTAGCCTCCAGAGTTTTCCATCCAGGCAGAACTAAGTTTTATATTTCTTTGCAAAGAAAAAAATTGAAAGAAAGGAATGATCTGATGCCAAAAACTCAGCAAAGCAAATGGAAAATGACCTTTTGGGTCGCCACTCAAATCTGGAGTTCAGTTCTTTTGTATGGCATTTTACTAAGTATAATAATTGAAAAATGCAATATCGATTGTCTAGTTATGGCAATACTTGATCTATTTTTAACATGAGGAGGAATTAAATTTCAAAGTTTGGTCTTGAGTAGAAAATGTGAATTCCTGCCGTAATAAAAAGTGTTGCGAGTGTCCAATGCGCCACTTTTGCTAATGAATGCCTCATGTTACCCAGCCGCCAATGACCACGATTTGGGCTCGCATCCCCTCAAGGACCCCCACATGCACACACACAGGCAACCATTAATAGCTCAACAGCAGCAGTCTCTTCTCAGAGGAGGGTATTTTAGCTGCCGAGGCCCATTGCCGGTACATCAGTCACATGGGTACATTGGTCAAGTCATAGCCTGACAAATCCGGGGTGTTATTAGACCTTTGTCCAGCCTGCAGCTGTCTCTTACCAAGCTGGAGGGAGCGGATGGGGAGGAGGGGTGATGGGCTGACGTGAATTCATGACCTGTCCCTGCAAACGATGGCTTAGGCATTTAGAAATGACAAATGACACGGAGGGACACCAAAGAAAAGAGAAAGAAAACATCTATGATTAGATTGCTTTTTGGAACATGACGAAAAGTAACATGGAAGTGCAAAATACATCAAATCATCTTTTCTATTCAAAATCCCGGTTTGCAAATTTTCCCTGAAGAATAAAAAAGACATTTCATCTCCATTCTTATAAAAATGACCAAATGCATTTGTAGATCTAATCGCTTTTTCTGCCATCACGGGAGGTCTCGGTGGCTGTCCGTCACCCTTCCAAAAGAACCTTTGTCATTCTTTCTTTGAATTAAATGTTAGTCTACGGTGCGACGAAATAAAGATGAGCTGAGCCTTAGACTTGACGCAAGATTGCCAGAGGGCGCTGGCTTAACAGGTCCGTCCCATCTGCTGCACTGAGATACAAAGATCTAAAAAAATAAATAAAGAATGCTAAGAATTGAAATCAACAGTTTTCAGATAACATTGCATTTTAAAGCCATACCGGCTTCTTTTGCTGTAAATGACAACAGAAAAACAGGCAACGCTTTTCCTTTCCTTGAAATTTAATACATGTAATTATATCTGTTTCTGTTATTCTGATCAGTCTGGCTTAAACTCTGACATGCATATGCTCATGTGACCTATGCTATGCTCTTTCTTATTGGATTACTCATTTATTAGCTCTTGTGTGAGTGTTTATGGGTCAGAGTGAGACTCAGCACATGTCAGAAGTGAATGCAGGGACTGTGGCGTTGTTTGCATCCTTGCTTTAAGTCCTGACCGTGGTGTCGGAGACATCTGCCTAATCCTCCCGGATCAAAGGATGACTATTACACCGACGGGCATCCAGAGCCCCGACACCCCCCGACCCCAAAAGCAGCTTTCGAGGGCTCATGACCTCTGTCAACGGTTCAGGTTAAAAAACACAGGTGGGATGGAAGTGCGACATTATGTAAACACAGCAGCTCATCACAAAGCTGCATTCATCAACGGATACATTTCACGAGTTCATATAAGTTTGATGGATTTTTTTTGTGATCAACAAGACAATAAATATCTTGACTCTTGATACTTGGGCGCCTTTCATACAAAATAAATGTATCAAGTGGAGCACATACAGGGGAAAAAGTGGGTGGATATTTAAATATATTCAGAGGTATCATGGCCACTATGAAAAGTCAACTGCTGACATTGACTATTCAAGTTAACGGGCAAAAGGAACGATGGTGGCCACGAGGCTTGTGTGGCACACTGTTGACACCTTGACCTTCTCTCATTTAAAAAAAAAAAAAATGGTGAGCAGTGCCTGGCAGTGGCGTAAGTCCTGTCCTGTCTTTTGGATCACGTTGCAGAAATATGCATGTACGCATGAGTCATTTTATACATGTGACCTTTTGTCTTGTGCAAAAACAAATGACTTGAATTCGACTAATCCAGGGCTCATTCATATTTGCTTTCACGCATCACATCTGCTGATGTAAAAGCCCATTCCAGAAGCATTCGGAGTACTGGGAACTTTACAGTTGGTGCATGTGTAGCAGAACTGATTGATTACATCATTTAAAAAGAAAAAAAACCCCCTCCCAGTCTTACAACAAGCTGGTCTAGTACTAGGTTGCAGGATTTCATGCAACCCTTTCTTCATCAAATGTTTTTTTTTTCAAGAATGAAACGAATTTAGTACCGCCCAGTGGAGAAAGAAGCTCCTGCAAGTAGTGCGGATATTGCCGAGGCCCATGCCATCATGTCTTGTCAAAGGCCGTTATCGCCTGCGTCTTTAGTGCAACGATGTTCTCCTGACGTTCTCTACGAACTTTTCTATGCGAGTGACCTCTCTCTGCACCCAATTCTGTGGTCTAATGTCCAATTATGGCTGAACATTTTGACTTAGGTTAGTTGAAAATCTATGAAACGTGGTGCATTCCACTGAGTTAAGAATGTGATTTGTTTTGTCAGATTTTGGCTAAGGACGAACAAGTGAAATTACAAAAATGATGTAGGAAGATATTAGCGGATGAAAGCCATTGATTTTCTAATGAGCAGCTTTTCACATAATGAAAGCATTAGCTTCCTCTCACTCTAGTGGACCACTTAATTGCAACAACCGTATAAAGTGTATGCTTCCTGCCCTGCTTTTCACATGAACCATCGGAAGCAAATGGGGTATAACTAATACAATTGATTTTGGTAAGACCGTATGAAAGGACAAGGATAGCCACCAAGTCCTACTAACAAAATCGCTGCACCGTCGACATCTATTGTGCTTTTCGTGATACTTGATTGGCAGTACGTCCAAGCGCTTATTATCATCGGCCATCTGTCATCAGAGTTCTCCATGCCCAAATAAACAATGGCTTGCACCACTGATTTGCCCCCCCCCCCCCCGTAAGTGTCGCTTTCGAAGACGTGGACGATAACAGCGCTGAAGGTCCTCAGTTCACATTTACACTTTTTTTTTTTTTTAATCTCCCTGCTGATGTCGGCCTTTGTTCTGATTGACTGCGTTTTTCTTTTCTCTCACATGCTCTTGTTTAACCTTTCACTCCTTTTCACTCTGCAGCAAAGCCAGACACCCCTGCCCCCCCCCTCCTCTTCTACTTTTATCTCCCGTTCCTTGGCTCACCTTATATTACTGCAGAAATTCCTCACCTTTTGTCATTTTCATCCCTTTTGTTTGCATACACGCGGCAAGGCAAGCTGGCTTTCCCATCATAATTATGTGTTTTGTCGTGCACCGCCTCTGTAGCTGGTGATAAAAGGGGAGCCTGATTAAGCTGAAGGAAAGGCCATTGATTCTTATTGAATGGCCTCTCAAAGCGCTTTAATGTCGGGGAAGGTTTTGCACAGTGTTTAATGACAGCATGCCAAAAAAGCTAGCAATCTTCCTTCCGGAAAAAAACAAAATAAAAAAAAAGACATGCAGAGCGGTGCCCTCTTATGCCAAGGTCAGAAAACCATGATTGGGCTTGTCTTGACCAGGGTGGAGAAAGCTGAGTCAGCTTCATGAATTTTCACATCACAATTTTAAACCCCCCCCCCCACCCCCGAAAAAAAGAAAAAACTTTCTCTTCCACTTTGGTCGACATGACGATGCCGTCTCATCCTCCAATCATGACAGTGACATTCTTTGCTGAATCACATAACGGCATATTTTCCTATAGCCTTATTAATGGTGTATTGCAAACGTAAATGTGTAAACACACTTTGGACTGAAAATTGTTTGGGTTTTTTGCTCTCTGCAGTCAGACGGCTCCTAGTAACCATGACCGGATACAAAGGCTGAGGCACGAGTTCCAGCAGACGAAGCAGGACGATGACACGGAGGACCATCCGCACTCCTACGGCTTGGATCGTCTCGGGTGAGAGCTTATGTCCACATAAAAAAATGTTGTATATTTTTTTTACAGTGGTTAGGAAACACATTTTAGCTAATCAGAAGAAAAAAATGAAAGCAGAACCTTGATTGGGCCTTTTAGGCCTTGGCTGGCTTTGGTCCAGTCTGTATTTCAGGGCGTGTCACACAAAGTGTTGGTTTTTCTTCTTTGTCATAAAACGTTTCTATTAGCTTGAAAAACATACCGCCGGCGATCGCTCAGCCACACGGAAACGACAAAATGTATTTGCTCCGGATTTGGATCCATGTTAGCTCAACATCTCGGTTAAATCTGAAAGTTAGACGCCTTTGCCAATCGCATTCCCAATCTCTTTCTTCCCATGCTCACTGTCAAAGTGAGATACTATCTGTTTGTGCAGCACTAAGCAGTCTCCGCATTTTTCTCTCGACGTCTGAGCTTCTAATTGCTTGTGATTGTTGACACTGTTGAGCATGCCCTCGTTATTCCGGTTGTAATAAGATACTGGGCCAGCCCAAAGTGTGTTTTATTCGTCCCCTTTCCTGCTATTTTCATCCTCCAAGATTCACAAAGGCAGTGCTACTGCAAGTTGGTTCTCACGAGTCTTAAAATATTCAAAAAGCTTGTGCACAAATGGCCCTTTTAGATCACATACTTGAACGTGCGTTTCATGACGTGAACGACCTTCCATAAACAGTAATGATATGACTTATTGATCGTGAAACATAAATGAAAATGTTTTTTAAAAAAAACAAAATACATGACTTAGAATCTGTGAATGGTGCCTGATGTCATGTTGATCAATTCGTGCATCATAAAACCGCCAAGCTGACGCTCCCACAAGTTGTTGCTTTTATATTTCTGTCTCCTTTCCCCTGCTTGGAAAGAGGGAATTTCCAGATGTTCACCATAAATTGCTCAGTGCTTTCCAGTGTTTGTGTTTGTCTCTTTTGCTCTCTTGGGGAAGAAAATTAAGTAATTTTGTGCCGTTAGCATGACCGCACGGAAAAGGGCGAGTACTATGCTGGTTCAATGGGGCAAAGCTTTGTACTGCGTGCCCTTATTTTTTTATGTAAATATCATCATGATATCTGCCACTGCTTGGTCAATCATGTCTACTACACAAAGTTTGGCTTAATATCCCGGTTTCCCCACAGATAGAGCAAAATGAGAGAAAGTCGCAGGTCCACTCATTCCCTTTTGATAATGTTTTATCGCTAGGATTGTTATCCGAGAAATCTGTCCACACGTCGCGACAACAAAGTTCTCAACTTTTAGCTCTGCCCTTTCAGGAGCTCCATCGCGATATGTCGAAAGCCGAGCCAACCTTCCATTCGTGTGGTCAAAAGAAACAGGAAACAGCAAACCACACTGCTTCCTATCTGATGCTTTCTCTGCCCGAAGCTACAAATCACCGGGACCACCAACCACTGATCTGAATTAATTGACGCAACACATTGTCGCGCGACTCAAAAGAAAAAATCCATCTGGCCTTTCTTTTTTTTTCTTTTCTTTTGTGTTTCCCAGGGGAGTATATTTCACTTCTCTTGCCACGTTTTTCTGTAATTCATTCTACCCACTAGCAAGTGAAATGCCTCCAATTTTTGTGTTTACTTGCTTGCAATGTGGTTATGTTCAAGTCATGCCTGATTTTTACTTGGTGTGTCTGAAGAATAGATCGAGACCCTTGGTTTGCGCTGCGGGAGGTTTTTCAGAACCTACGGCTGCTTTCCTGGTTCCATATTTTTTTTATTTTATTTTTTTGGTAGCTGCAAATGATCGTCCTCGGTGATTCCGCTCGTGTTGAAACAGGTGTGGAACACCCACTTGTCCACCTTTCTTTGTCTGACACCCTTGGCAAAACAAGAAATCCATCAGCGTGGGCCATCATCTTTCAGGTTATTGGATCAAAACAAACACGGTGGTCTCCTTGATTTGATTTCAACAAATGTCATGTTTTATATGGCACTGTATTCCAAGGCCCGGCCATGCTCTAATTTGATTCGACTTCCTGACCTAATGCCATTAAAGTGACTGATTTTCTCTCCTGGTTATTTCTCATGCAACTCTCCTGGCATGGCGTCATCCACCTCAAGCCCTTCGGTTTTAACCCCAATGGTCCCACGTCCAGATTCCCCACCACTTCCTCTCAAGTGACCATTGCATCTGACTAATTTTCTTCCCCTTCCAATTCAACCCGAGTTGAAATGATTTCTTCTTGTTCACTTCTTGTACATCCGAGAGACTTTTTTGAGCGATGTTGTTGCTGTGAAATTTGAACCATATGAGTCCAATTGGCTTCAGCTCAATTGAATGCTGCGGAAAGGACCTGCTGTTGGCGTTGAGTGAAATGTAATTGCGCTGTTATTGCAGCTGTCCAAGCGATGGGCGGAAAAAAAAAAAAAGGCAACCGTTTCACAAGAAGTGAAATTCCTTGCTGACAACCTTTCCGGCTTCTAACATATTTTTTCAGCCAACTCTCTTTTCAAACTCCACCACTACCTTAAGGTTTTGGATATGCATTGGACGGGCTTAACATCATGTACACGTGCAAAATTATCAGGTTGATAAAAAAAAAAAAAAGTGCTTTAAAAATGTTGACAATCGGTTTTGATTGACGCAATCTCAGTGGTGTTAATTGAACTTAAAAGGTATGAGTGTGGTAGCAGTTTGCAGTGTAGATGTGTTTTCAGAATGATGCGACTCAGTATTGCACCCCTGGGTGAGATCATTCCAATGGCCCTCTCGAGTAGTGCTAGCGAAACATCTCAGAATAAGATTGATCCCAATGAGACACCTTGGCGTCTAAGCAGCGCATTAAGACACACGTAAACACACTTTTAGTTTTCACATACTCCTCTGAATTCTACAACATTTTGTACTCTATTTCCTCACTACTCCTTCATCTTTTTTCCGTTGCCAAGTGCTCTGTGCCTCAGCTGTATGAGCGACTGGGTCTTGATTTGTTTCTTTTGATTATAGTCTAGTAACGGGATGGAGATGCAAAGTGGCCGCCATTCGGTAACCGTGGAGTCTCAAGTCCAAAAGCAGCACCAGGAGGATGGAGGCAGTTTCCGCCAAGCCCAGAGACAGTACAATTCTCTGCCACGGTAAGTCTCTTCTGTCCGTCTGTAAACTTCAAAATCAACAATGACATGTGGACAATTGTCACACGTTTTTTTTTTTTTTCTTTCAAGGAAGACGACAAAGCATTTCACTGTGGATGCAAATGTTATGCCTTGTAATTTCAAGCTAAATTCCACTCTGTGCATTCCCGATTTAATACCAGTTATTTTTGTATCGTCGTGACTGATCCATTCACATTGTGTGAAACTTATTTTAATGGCTTCAGTTCTCTCCTTTTGCTCAAACACATTTTTTTTTTTTCCAATGCCATCCTGTTTTCATTTCCATTGCTGTCTCTTAACAGTCCCATTTGGGTCGATGAAAACATGTTTGCTTCTGCGGATATGGATTTGCGGTCCACATGGATGCATAATCAATGCGGTCTGTATAGGCCAGACCAATCCATGCATTCCTTTCATAGGTGTTATCTGCTGCCATCGCATATGATGTGACAGTTGACTCCCAGGCTCCCCTCCCACGGTCGGTCGCTTCACTTGGGAAAGTTCATCTGGCCGGCGATAAAAGACGGACTGTGGTGGCTTTTGATATGCATTCCTACCATAATCTCCTAACACTCTTAGCGGGCGCTTGCGTGAATTCAGGCTTCGTGTTAGACTATGGCAAATGCCTTCCATCCCGAGATTAAAAACCACGATTCTCCTCAGTTCCCCCATTTTGAGACATGTGTTCTCCTCGGGAATTCCCTTTTAAAGTAAAAAAGTTCAATCCCAAAGGATCTTCCAGAAAAAGCCACGCTAGCTGCATATCTGATGACAGGCAGGCTTAGCTCGCCGTCTGGGATGTGAGGATAGCAGGAGCACTAATGAAGGGTTGTTGTTCGAGCAGGATTAGCGGCGGCAGGCGGTGGTGGGCGAGGAGCAAGTGTGTTAGGGGGAAAGAGAGACCGCTGATTAGCTTGAAAGAGACACAACACGCATAACACACACATGAATGTAGTTAAGATAAGATTCTTAACAGCGGGGAGGTTAAAGGAGGCCGGCGGCGCACCCTTCCACTCGAGCAGCTACTGCATTCCTGAGAAACAAGCCCCCTATATATATATATATATATATATATATATAGATATATGGAGGTTGAGACACTCCCGACCAACATATCAATTAGTTATGACGTCCGCTCGGCCAACACTGGCTGGCTCATTATGTGCACAATTAAAAAACATATACTGTACTTTAGAATTATATGAATTGTGTTTACATCTTTTTCAGTTTTTTTGAGTCTTGAATTTCTAAAAAAATATATACTTTTCACGAATGAAGGGTTCGGTGAATGTGCAGATGAACCAGTTGGATTTGATACCTCTAACAAGGTTAAGAACCACTGGAATAGAGAGAGAGAGTGAGAGTGTGAGTGTGTATGTTCGTTTATTCTCTCAGGAATGCCTCTCTGACAGTTTTTTCGCAGCTCTTCCAGTAGATGGCATTAAATTATGTAGTACTACCTGAGGATTTTCATAGAATATTGGAATGAGAGATTTGTGTGCGTGTGTGTGTGTGTGTGTGTGTGTGTGTGTGAGCTCGTGCACAGGCGCGCGCCTGAGCACTGATGCCCTTCCCATGAACTCAGATTTGTCCCAGCTGCTAAAAAGAAACCCCCTGCAACCAACCGCAAGTTTTTCCTGAGAACCAAGTTTCTAGCTTTGTTTATATTCTGTCACTCTAGAGCTAACTCTCTCTTTGGAGTAATATATTTCCCCCACCCCCCTCTGTCTGCAAATTTAATCTATTTTGTGACAGATTCTGGCTCAGGAGTAGAAGTGATAAGAGCGCTCCTCTTATGCATCAATCATGAGTGCATTCCTGTGGGAAAAATGTTTTTTTGGGTGGTTTTTTTGCTCTCATCCTCTCCAAAAAAAGCTTCTCAATTTTTATTTATTTTTTTATAAAAAGTAAACTATCACTGCAGAAATGTGGATAGCTACCTTGTGTGACAGGCGCACAAGCAGTTCCCTCATGAGTTTTGTTGGCAGCCCTGTAAGCCAAGCCGGGGTGTAAATGCATGTTGGCTCAAGGAGACAGCAAAAGCCTGATGTGGAACATGTGGTGCGGCTCGCTCCGCAGTCTGTCCTTACATCTGCCCCGCTCCATGTTATCCTCACATGCCTACTACATATTCTAATAAAAACACACACGAGCAGAGGAGAACAAGATGATGAGCTTGAGTTTCACATGGTCAGTGCATAAATGCATTTGCAGCTGTTTGCGTGTACATACATGCAGAGTTGTTTGCTAGGTTGGCCTCTGGAGAAAAGCATTCATGAGCGTTGCTCAAACTGTGGAATTGTGCATATTATTAAATTAAAAAGTTAAATATTAGATGTCCACAATCGTTTTACACAATTATGTTTACTATGTCGATGATATAAGTTTTGCCTTCAGTGTTTTGGTTCTACTAGTTACCGCGAAGTGTAAATATTGCTGGACACGTTTCACACCACGTTTCACCTGTGGTCAAAAGAAATTGACCACAGTTGAACACACTGCCATGTCGTATCACTGTCAGTGTCATGATTCAATACTTGCTAATCCCACCCGATGCTCTGCTGAGGTCCCTCCTGTTGCGCCCTGCATGAAAATATAACCATTTATGAAGTGGCATTTCCACTTATTAGAAGGAAACAAAATCCTCCTCGTAAACCATCTAAACTGGGATCAAACTGTTGTCTGCCTGTTGTCAACTCGACATCCATCCGAATCCCTTCACCGACTTTCTAAATATGCCCCAAGTGATCTACTGCATCGTCACTGACTTGGAGCAGAAGGCTCCATGGCAACTCTCGCTTTGGCAATTTGGCGCTGAAAATTATATTTCAAATCCATTACATTTGAGGCCGGCAGAAAACAAGCCTCTAGCAGTTTGATAAAAAACAGTTCTGCAAAATATATAAATATATATATATATATATATATATATATATATATATATATATATATATATATGTATATATGTATATAATATGTATATGTATATAATATGTATATGTATGTGTATATATGTGTGTGTGTGTATATATGTGTGTGTGTGTATATATGTGTGTGTGTGTTCTGGGGTGGAGGGGGGTCCACACTTTTACCTTTTCAAAGCGCCACCCCCATCCCCTCTTCACCACTTTGAGATCAAAAGCCTTTTAAGACTGCACCGGGTCAATGAAGCGTTAATGTGTTTTTTTTTCCTTAGCAACCTGTAATGGAAATGGAAAAACAGATCTAACACTTTAGCTCAAAGACCAAGCAATAGCCTATCATAGCTCGTAGCCACTTTTTCCAAAGACATACATGAGCAACAGAACCTGTTTGTTTGAATGGAAACAAACTTCTTCGTTTAACTCTTCAGCTTTACAAGGTGGAATTAAGATATGTTGTTATGTTCCCTCGTCTTTGTCATGATGAGGTTGGGTTCAGTCCTTATACACTAATACCGTCATTTATACAGTCACTCACAGCCACGTTTTAACTCAGGGTGAATTTTATGGGGAATACAGATTTGAGTCTGTCAAATGTAGGCTCCAAATAAGGGCGCCAGATAACTCAGTTATCCTCCACTTTTCGTTCTCTGTCTCTGTCTGTTCAGGCCACGTAAGCATCCAAGCAACGCGTCCCAAGACGCGTGGGACAAGGCCCACACACCGACAGATGGCTCTCAGGGTGCCAAGGACAACCCACGTCACTCCGCCAGCCACGGATCACATAACGGCTACCTGGGAGCTTCCAACTTTAACACCCGCGTCCTCTTGGAGACTCAGGAGTTGCTGAGGCAGGAGCAGAGACGCAGAGAGCAGGAGGCCAACAGTGCCTGTCTACCTCCTGAACAAGGTCCCTCTAGCACCGGTAGCAGAGACCACACTCAAGCCCCCACGGCCAATCCGCCGAAATCCAAAGGTCCCTACAGGCAGGACGTTCCCCCATCCCCAACTCAGCTTGCCAGGCTCAGTCGCCTTCATCAGGGCTCAGAGAAAGTGAGGCAGTTTTATTCCTGAAACCAACAAGGGCATATCGGAAAGTTAGGACTGAGTTTATACAACATTCATAAAAAAAATATATATATATATATATATATATATATATATATATATATATATATAGCGAGCAAGGAGTCCAAATGCTGTGATATTATGAATTTTATTTGAGTATTGATATTTAATATTTTTAATGACGTAAGCCAGTCATTTTAGCTGTATGTAAAATAAAGTTTCATCATATTTTCTTATCTAAAATCTGTATATGTCCGATAAGTGCCTTTTTCCCACAATGATTCCATTGGCACCAGCTTTATGTTTTTGGACGTTCTGACAAGTGAGAATAAAATGCTGGATTTTTACATAGCAACCGGAATGTTTGCCATTGTGGGGGTAATTGGCTCTGTAGAGGTTTTCTCGAGTGTTTGAGTGTCCTCCGAAATCCGTGCTTTTTTGCACTGTGCGTCAATCAGAAGTTGGATTTCTTTCATCTTACTGACTTTCTTGTTTTTCCTCTCTTTCACCAGACTTAAAAAAAAAAAACAGCTTTAGAAGTACAGTATATTATTCTGACCGTGTCTGTCCTACCCGGGGACTCCAGCTTTATAAATTGGGTCAGGTCAGGGTTATTAATTAATGTACCTCATTAAAAATGAATGCAGCCCTTTTGTATTCTTTTTTTTTTTTTTTTTTTGGTTGTTGTAATGTGTTGCGAGGAGCGAGAAATAGCAACCTTGCTGGCAAGGTTTCGGCCCCGGCCTTGTCCGGAATGATTGGGATGTAAGTGAAGCCTGCTGGCCCTGAGGTGTCAGAGCTGCTCCTTACTGAATATTTGATCAGGGTGGTCACATGGGGAACCGCGGCAGCTCTGCAGTGGGTGGCCCCGGTTTGCAATAAAGTGTGTATTTTATTGGCTGAATACAAGTGGGGCTGATTTGGTTTCCACTCCATGATGATGTCCAGTAATGGAGCTCCAATTGGCTGTGTTTTTGGCATTCTGTCAATAATTGGTGGTGATATTCTTTCCTTTTTTTCACTTTGTGGTGAGAGTGTGAGCTTTGCACTTGAATTTGTGCGAATATGATGGTTTAAAAAAAAAAATGAAACTAATGAATAATAATTTGGAGCACATGTTGACTAGAATATTAGATCACAGTGGTGTTTTTTTTCTCTCGCAAAATATGGGCAAATCTTTTCACGCTTTTGTATCTCTTTATCAGTTCTCATTCATTTAAGTTTGAACCAAGGGAGGCCATTCACTGACAAACGGCTTCTTAAGTCTTGTTCAGCACGATGCTTCCTCCCGTGTTGGTGTGCTTATTCACTGTTCAACATGTGAATACAGTTTGAACAATTTCGTGTCAGCGATTGCTGCCAGTGGCTGAATGCTCCAATATGTCAATGTCTTGGCAACCTTGCCGTACGAAGCTTATGGCTCCAGATTTGGAGAGAAGCAGATGAGGAGGAGGATGACAAGATGGGAGCTCTGACCTCGTCGATGAATCAGTCAGAGGAGTAAATCGCGAGTATTCCTCCGAGTTTCTCTTCGAAGCTCAAGGTTAGCGCTGTCTTTGTGGCTGTTTTGTCTATTCAACCCCTTCGTTCTTCATCTTGCATTTATCTCTGGCCAGAATGTGCGTGAATGGGGTTAAATTGGCTGTGATCGTGCATTGCATAACACCATAAGTAAAGGCTAAAGCGCTTGTGAATGTACCACGATCCGTTCATGCAAATGTCCTCAACTGTGTTTTTATTATTTGCCTCTGTGATATTGCTTGGGGCGGACCCCCCCCCCCCCATCCAGTGCAAAATATATTGTTGAGTTGTGTTTACGGTCATCCTTTATTGGGTTTTATTCTATGCACACGGTACGACGGTGGTATCATAGTTTGTTAACACAGTATCCTCAATTTTATAAGAGAAGATGATTAAGAACTGACTTTCTGCTCTTTTGTGTACATGCAATAAAAAAAAATGTAAACACTAGCATTTAGGGTTTGATATTTGTTTGCAAAACTAAATGAGGAAGATCCATCCATCCACCCATTCTCTCTAAGTGCTTCTCCTGTTCAGGGTCACGGGGAGCCGAGGCCTCATTTATCAACCAAGCAGATGCACAGAAGTGTTGATAATGAGTACGCACGAAGATTCCCCCATGAAATTTATCAGATTTGTCGACTTCTGCGATGCCTTGTGCGATGGAAGATCTGGATCTTGATTGTTTTGATTTTCAAATGGCAAATTTCATCCATCCATCCATTTTCCAATCCATTTTTATCCTCACAAGGGTCGTGGGGGTGCTGGATGCTCTCCAAGCCGTCTTCGGGCAGTAGGTGGGGGGCACCCTGAACCGGTTGCCAGTAAATTACAAATTAAACTGTTTAATAAATGATCACGATCTGTCATCTTTATTTTTTTCCTTAGACTTCTCTTTCCGATGACCCAACAGAAATGGGAGCCGTTATCCCACGCCATTTCTTTCTATAAATTGAGGTGAGGGGTGCTAATCGCTGTGATAATCATACTTGTATCTGACCACAATGACTGCCACAACCATCAATTTTATACTGGCATGACTTTAAAAAAGAAAATATTCTCTGCATTAGGTCATCTGGATGACAGATCCCCCACTTTACCTTTCGCATAACTCAACGTTTTACCATCAAATGTCTTCAGCAGCTATACGGCCCGCCGTTGGCCGCAAGTCAAAACATTATAAAGCTGGAGTAGCCATAAAAATATGCAATGAAATTAGATCATCGCAGTTTCCCCATCCCTATAATCTCCATTCCTGATTTGAGTTTTTATATGTGAGCTGACTCAACTTCTAAAAAAAAAAGGGCTTGTGGCGATGAAGGCAAAAACGTTTTAGGAAAAAGCGAACGTCGGGTTTTAGATGTCAGCACCGGCTCTTAATCAGACTCCTTTGCCAAAGCTATCCTCATCCAAAGGAATGGAGATGCGTTGGAAATGATCAAGAAAATAGATCCACTTGATGATTCCACCCGTCTGGATGCCACCTTTGGGGGGGAAAAAGGTCAAATGAAGGCGAAGCCTGAGAGGAGCCCGAGCAGCGGGAATTTATCCAGCTTGAGAGGGTGAGGCGAGGCTTTAACTCTTAATACCTTGCGGGGAGTTGTTAAAAAAGCAACGTCTCTGAAGAAGCTCAAACTTTGATCATCTCTACTGAGCCACAGTCCAGTTCCTCCAATATTACCTTTAAGTGAGGGCCAATCGAGCGATTTGGAAAGCGATGATCCTTGCGTCTGGTACTTGCCGAGATGGAAGCCCTTTCAATTCTTTCCACTGTGCCAGCAATCACTTCCTTTTGTATACCATACTTATCCATTCACGTGCTTTAAAATTGCTTTTCTGCAATGCAAATTGTACCCTATCAAATTTAGCAAATCTTCCAATATGCCGGACCCTGGTTTTGCACCCCGGCTTCCTCCCAGTCCAAGCAATCGGTCTGATTTATCGTCTGTTTTGTTTCCCCTCCCGGTTTTATCCTGTAATCGTCTCTCGACTTTAGTCGATTTCAATTTTGCAACGGGGGACAAAGAATGGCGGAACAACGACGCTAAAGCACGGGACAATAGAACTGTTCCTGTGTGAGAGTGCTTGAAATGGCGAAGAACAGAACCGGGGATAGTATGTGAGGTGAATTACAGCAAGCCTACGGGGGATTAAATTGTATTAAAAGGCTTTTGAATCTTCAACATTAGACAGATTTATAAGTACGGATATCAAACGGTAGAGAGAAAACTCTTCTCAAAAGCTCTGTTGAGATTTAAAGGCCAGTAAAACTCAAACTTCATCCCCAGCATGGTGTCCAACAAAGCACGGAACATATTGGGTGCTCTGCTATAACCCCGAAAACCTTTATTTCTTTATGATCCATGGAGGCAATAAAACTGTCTTTGGGTCCCTGGAGTTTCCCCATTTCCATGACAATCATACTAACGAATGGAAAACTGTCAATGAGTGACAGAACAATACTCTGACATCTGAAAGCCAGGCTAGTAGACCCATGTACTGGGAAGAACAGAGGTGATGGGAGATGAAACACCTCGGCGAAGTAGATTAAAAGCCCGTTCCCTCAGAAACCAGTTTACAAATTTTCACTAATGCTTTCTGCGTTCATCGAAACGGAACTGCCGTGTTGGGAGGCTAAATGTGATCATTTGTTTTTCTTACTGTTTGTTTTGGCGACTTCCTGTGGCAGCGTGAACGGTGCAACTTGAAAAAAAAATTTAAAAAGGAAAAGATTGGTTCCGTTTCTGTGTAGACATAGCGGATTGTGTTTTCAGTTGACTTGAAGAATCAATCTGCTGCGTCATTAGGGATTTGAAAGCGTGTTCCAATTTTGTGGACCTAAATCCTGAAAGATGCATAACAGAAGACAATTGAGGGAGTCTGACTGGCAGGTATGTACATACACACACAGATACGCAAGTTCAAATGTTTTAAGCTAACATCTGGTGCGTTTGTACTGAAGGAACATAAGGACCCTCTTTGGACCATGAGAAGCGAAGCGTGTGTGGCAGGACCGATAGAGGTATCGAAAGCAGATTTATTGAGGAGAAGAAGAAGTATGGTTTGTGCTTATTGTTTTGACCTGCCTTCTACAGAATTGCACATTTATTTCTTATCTTCAGTGTCACAGACACAGATCATGGAAAAACTGGCCTCTGGAAAATGCATTCGCATGTGGTGTCAGGTGAAAATGATTTGAAATCCCTCTCATCTCTCACTGGTGGGCAGTAGATGGATGCTAGAATATAAAGCGGAAGAAGGTTTGCTGTATTCGATGGTGAGTGCAAAAAAAAAACCCCACACACACAAACAAACACAACAAGGAGCATATTAGAGAAGAAGAACAACCTTTTGAACACGGGGGCCTTCCCAAGCGCGTTTCCCTTGAAGGTAATGGGACCTGTCGTCTCCCACACTCTCAAACACAGAGTACGGGAACGTTCGGGACCCCTTACTTTTCAAGTAGCCTGTCAAAGCGGCAGATTGAAAACAGAAGGTGTTCTGAGAAGCCGTTTGATTGGCGACACATGGTAAAAGAGCCCATTAGGAACGACAGAAGTGGATTTTCTCGCAAAGGCGCCTTTGATTCCTCAAACGCGTGTCTTGAAGGCATCTGCCCTGCATGAGGCATCAATCTCACGCTCGTGCGAGTCACCGGGGAACCGATGGAAGGTCTCGGCAAATATATACCGAGCTTTCAAGGGTACGCCCCTGAGTGCGGGCTGAGTAAATACTAAAGTAAATATTATTCGCAGCCATGTACAACTGAAGACTTACATTTGGTTGGCCGGCTTTGAAATGCTAATTTATTGTTTGAAGTTTTCTTATAGAAAAAAAAAAAGTAGCACGATGAATGCAGATGTTAACGATGGTTCATTGTTTTTGATTTCATAATAATCTCTCTCTGTTTCTGTGTACAATATGAATAACTACGACTCAGCCTAAACAAAGGGAAAAAAATCATTTAATTAACTAAATAAAGGTAGAAAATACTATTTACAGGCTGTATGTTATTTCTTGAATTGTGGCATCTCTTTAATGAAGACAAGCGTCCCATCAAAATCCACGCATGTTGTTGCGGGACGGAATTCCCACCTTGGCACAACAATACATTCACCCAATCGTGGAGGCCGGAAGCAACCGCGTTATGAATAAATGTGGAAGCCGCGTTTCCTCCAAGCAAGATCACGGAACCAATTAAGTTTGTAACTCGAGGTTGCATGATCATTATTACGCTGGCAAACTGACAACCACCGCGCAAGCTACCAAATGTGGGGTTCCGTGCCAGATTGTGTTCAATATCCGTTGTGTCAGTTGTGTTTTGACGTTAGGTTCACGTGGCTTTTCCTTCATCACCTATCCTGCAAAATGACAAGCTTGATGTTTATGGATTCATGGAAAAAAAAAAAAAAAAAACATTTCAGGCAGAACATTGAGCTGAAGAGAACAGAAAAGGTTCAATAAAGCGTCTCTGTATAATATCTACATGGGAATAAATCCGGTAATCTCTGCTCCGTTTACACAGTAGAGTGGCTGAAAGCAATTACTCCTGACAAAGAATGCCCCCCCCCTCCTTGGCTTCTATAACATTCCCAATGCCTTGCCTCCAGTTAATCCTCTGAACTTTCCAAAATGTCTTCCTCTATTCCCTTTTTCTGCGTGAGTGCAGGCTGCAACTCCCCCCCCCCCCCGCCCCCAAGATATCGTACAGAGAGGAGAGGCCATCGAGATCGAGAGAATTTCCCAGTGTCTTGCGCACGCACACAAAGCTCTTTGTTCTACCTGACCCCCACACTTCCCCTTTTGCCCCCGTCTCGACACTCAGCCCCACTCAGAGAAAGAGAGAGCCACATCAGGTTATTATCTCTTCTCGGTGGGATCCTCGCAGGTGCTGAATGATGGCCGCATGGGAGCACGGGGAAGGTTTGGGGGTGGATTTGCTCAAGGAAAATAGCGGGGGGGGGGGGGGGGTGAAATGGCATTCAACAGAAGAAGAGTGGCTTTCTTTCTTTTTTTTTTTAGGAGGGGGGGCATGGAGTTCTCCTACTGGTGATTATTTAACGAGAGTGGGGAGGGGGGTGGCATCCTGACACCTGTGGGCGACTTCTCGAGGAGGTGGGGGAAGGGGGTGGGACGGGGGCGAACATCTGTCGCAGTCACAGCCGATGGAGACGAGAGGCACTGATCGCCTTCCACCTGGACCAGAAATGTTAATGGCGTGGCCCCGATGCATATTAAACACACATCTGTACATCTTTTGGATCATAAATGCAAAATTTCAAGTACGTGCTCCCACATGCTTGTTCCGTATCGCTCGTCACCCTGCTTTGGTGCTTTATTGGCTCATTTTTCATGATTGTATATTGACTCTTGCTTTCATTCCTCTGGTTACATAAATGCCCCCAAACCAAACAATGCATACTTTAAATGACTTTAATTAGATTTTTTTTTTGTTTGTTTGTTTTATCTGTTTGTTTTTTTAAACAATAATTTGAGTTTGATTGGGGATGTAGCAGAGCAGGGATGATGAATTGTTTGCTGAGTAGAAGCAACAATGCGGCAAGGTTACAAGATTTCACAGAAGATGTTGGCTAAAGGGAAGGTTATTGGCTGGAAAATAACCCGTCTCTTTTTGCAATTGCGGAGCTCACTGATCTCAGCTAGGCCGCGCTGTAGTCCAGCATGTGCATGACAGACGCTCAGATAATTGTACGTCAGTTTTTTGGGGTTTTTTTTTACTCAAAGTCAACAGTGCACTGATGTTAATGTCTAGTAATGTTGACCGAACATGCAAAGCGATGAGCCGTTTCATAGCCAGACACTTTCCTTGCTTTTGTTGGCCTGTTTTAAATGATATTCATTAGCAGAGGTTTACTGTGAACATCAAAAGCTTAATTCAATCAAAATCCCTTAACTATTTGTCATCAGGCTTGTCACCTTGATTATATGGTTCTGACTGAACTGAACTGTCCATGCTATCTGTTTCTGCCTCTCTGAGAAGATACAGATGTTGTATTTTAACACAAATGCATGTGGGATCTTCGGTCTTTCCAGAACACTGGCTTTCTTCCTCTTCAGTGACAGCGTGTATCTTTAATGGTCACAGTGTTTTTGTTCTTCATGTCTCTTGGGACAGATAATGGGAAGCGCTCCCCTTTGGTGGCGAATGGGCCAGAGGAGGCTCTGTAAACATGAGGGAATGAAGATTAATCACACACTAGAGATGGTGCTCCCACTTTAATAATCGGTATTGATTACTGTCACCTTACATCTGCACCAACAGCTGCTGCGAGACGGGCCCGTCGCCCAAGGCTGGTCCACTTTACACATCCCCTGTTAAATCATTGTGTATTCAGTGGAGAATAGCTCGATTATTGTAAAAAAAAAAAAAAAAAAGAATCCAATTTATTCAGTTTTCTGTGTAATTATCATTTTTATATTCCAAAATAAAAGACATGATTAAATCGTCAAAAGGTATGTGGCCTAATATGATAATGGCTTCAGAAACTACCAAAAATGGCAGACCGTAGTTTTTTTACATACTGTCACTGAGTGGGAACTGAACTTGCACAGCCTGCACGGAATTCTGTACCCCTGACCTGGCTGCTTAGTTGGTACTTCTTGACGACTTGCGCTTGTCCAGTTTACTTGATTTTGTTTTGAAATTGTCTGATGATGTCGGGTGTTAATTTCATGCTAATTTGAAGCCCATGACCTCCCGCTACTTTTGAAGCCAATTTGCTTTTGATCAACCCATCCAAGAAGCCTATTAAGCGGGAGCCTTGATCTTCGACTTAATTTTCATCTTGGTCTTTCAAATATGCTTTGACATCATCATATGACACTTTGCCAGCATTTTATATCTCCCTCGGGGCCAATTCAAACAAACGAAACTTTGTTTTCATGGAGCTTGGCTACATGAACTGTACACTGTGTGAATCAAAAGTGCATCATGCCTTTAGGACACCGATCTAAACATCAAAACGCCACTGCCAATTGCAGCTGTAGCGATGTAAAATGAAAAACAACAAAATCCAATAATATCTGAACTCTGACCCTGAGGCTGATGTGGGGTGGCGGCGGTGAGATGACTGCGCACAGACAGCACATGTGGGTAATGAGAAAAGAGGAACTGTGATGTTGTTCTGAATGAGAACACGCAGCGTTGTGACCCCAGGATGGCCTCTCTCCATCTTGAGAGCCAGGGGCAGGGCAACTGGGTGAGAGGGAGTCTTTTGGGGACTGTTTGATTGGCGTGCACACTGTAGATATACTGTATGAGCATGCACAAGAAAGCTGATGTGCAGTATGGTGTAACTGTAGCTCAGAAGTCGAAAGTGGAGAGTAAAATTGCTCTAAATCGCAAATGTATGAAGTAGGTTACAACGCTGTCATTTTTGTAAACATATCCAAATTTTAAAAAAAGAACTGTAACATCAGTTTGTCTATTTTAATGATTGATGCAACAAAGCCCAGCAAGTTGACCCTCCTTTCATAATTGGTTGTTGTCACCATCATGAAAGATGCTATTTTCCCATTTTAATGACTCTGAGGGTACGTCTAATGACGGGTTAGTTGAGCAGACATATGACAAAGCCGGCTATTATTTGCGTCATGCTTTTGAGGTTAGCGTTTCAGACAGCATTAGCTCATCAATGTTTGGTCAGATGCCTATAATGCAAACAGTTTGGCACATATTAATGGGCAACTCAATTGCCTCTGGGTTTTTTGATTTGTTTTTTTTTTTTTTGCCTTTGTAATTTCTGGGCGAATTAATTGAACAAGTTTCATTACCGTTCAAGACATGCACACTTGCAGATTCGCGTAAAAAAAGATGAGCCCTTTGGCTATCTTATTTCCCTCTGTGCAACCATTAACGCTATGAGGCGATGTCTACCAAAAATGTTTGTTTTTAATGCGGCGATCGTGGCTCTTCGTCATTGTTCATTTCAACATTAACATGATGGAAAGTTTCCGTGTCCTCATCTAGTTCAAGAACAAGCTAACCTTTCTTCGAAGGGTGAGGCTTAGTATTCCAACCCCTCTTTACACAAAGTGATCCGGGGATAGATAAGAGTGATCACTTTGGCTGACTAATCCCACTTGGCATGGGTCTTATAATAATTTTAGGCAGGCAATCAGCTATTTTCAATGGATTATCCTTTGAGAGTAACCTTGCTAGCCGTATTAATCTATTACGAGTCACCCTTGTGTAATTTCGTATTAAAGTGGGTGACAATTCATTAGGTGGGCGCGGCAGCTTCGGAGTGCTCGATGTACTGCAATTACAGCGCATAGTGGAGGGCTCTGACCCTGGAATGACTGCACGGTCGCAGTGACCAGGGCAGCTAATGGAAGTAGAGGACTAAGGGGACAAGATGGCTGTCATACTCTCACCAAAGGTCTTGACCACACTGACAGGTGAGGACGGGCCTCTCAGCAATTATTTAGCCAGGACATCAACTGGAACATTTGGAAAGACAAAGGAAAATGGTGATCGGACAAGAGTTTTTTTTTAAGTGGTTGGTTCTTTGTGCTCTGTAGTTTATCGGCGTGTGTGACATTCAACATGACTTGGAAGCCAAGATGAATGAGGGCAATTTCCGTTTTACAGTCCAATAAGATTAAGACATTGCACCACCTTAATGTGATAATTTATCTCTAAGCATAGTAATATTCCACCAAGGCAACATTTCACGGGTTGTTTTATGTGAACCGCAAACTATAATTTCAACAGCGGAACAGCCTTTGAGAGAATAGCGCATAACCACCCCTAAATCATCTATTCGAAGAACAGCTAGTGTCGGGAAAAAAAAAAAAAGTTATTCTCAGATCAGTCTTGGTACCCGAGTTAAGTTCCCAGAAAAGTTCCCTTATACTCAGGCAGGCACCCACTGGTAGGGGACATGTCTCACCACCTTTGGAGGTGTTGAATCTCACAGGTTAAACATAGAGAGACAAGCGCGGGCTGCCACTCCACCTGTTATTTCTTGTCACACCAGGCAGGCTGTATCGGGGTCAGGAACTACACAGACATTCGACAAGGGTGCGATGACAACACAAATATTTATACAGACCGGAAGAAAATGTAGATATGGGAAGCAAGCCAAAATCCTTTCCATCAGATGCGTCTGACAGCTATCACGGCCGTTGCTGGCACACGCTCAGTTGAAAGAATGTTGTGTATATATCTCATTTTGCATTTCCTAGACTATTTCTCTGAACCTAAAAACATCCTACTGAGCTGAAGCGAAAAAATGGCTACAACGTAGTCTTGCAACGATCGCCAACTGCTAGAATTATTATTCTCTTTTTTTTTTTTTTTCATTGACGAGCCTGCCTCAGTGCGCATGGAATTGCCATTCTTTGTCATATATTGCTCTGAGTTAGTGAATTGCCAGCCAGCCACGGAATGGGTCTGTAGAGACATATGTTCTCTCACTTACTTATGTTTGTATAGTCTAACATAACTGAATGAGGGGGAAATCTGGACTGAAGTTACGTTTCATCAATTTTCTGGAACAGTTAAATCACAGCAAAGAACGCAGTTAAGTCTGTCACACTTAGCATCATGCGAGACAGACGAGTCGAGACGGAGAGCGAGTGACGCCAGATCCAATGAAATTCTGTCTCTGGTGATTCAAAGCTTTGCTTGGTCCGGACTGGGACTCGTGTGGAGGGGTTTACGGGGTAGCTGCTGCATAGCTAAGCTTCCGCTGCCGCTGATCTGTTAAACAGGAACAAGACTGCCACTTGGGTGACAGTGAGCCTTGGATTAAGAAAATGGATTTGGGTGCTGGTGAAGCATCGCCAAACGGTGAGGAATTAAGGCAAAAAAAGCGAGCAGTCGGGCTCATCAAGGCGTGAGACATTCTGTGAGGCCCGAGAAGCGTCCTCTGCCGGATACTTGAGAGTTTATCTTGGATGCTGCTCCAGCTGCGGCCAGTGAAAGCAAATCTCCACTGTGCTGAATCTGCTCCATTTCGAGCCTTTACAGGTTGTCTTGGATTTATGACCTTTGCAGCGCAGGAGTTTTTCGACTATAATATACATCTATTTCCATGGTTAGAACAGATATTGAATAGAAAGCATTTAAGAATTGGCCCTATTGAGCCATTTGTCAAATGCTTTGAGTCATTTTGCACAACTTTCCAACATAATATTTAACGCAGTCAAAGACCCCATTGGGTGAATCCACGCAATGAGGGAAAGCTCTCCCGTTTGGATAGGTCAGTTCCACGCTCTCCATTTTCCTTGGCTTTCAGTTCCAAGTTGAGTGCCCTCGGTCGAGTTTCGGCTGCGCGTGGGCTTGCGTGCGCACACGTGCGCATGCGTGTGTAGCTACAAGAAGCCACTGCTCCCTCATCTCAAACTGATTGCTGGGGCTTTGTTGCAGTGACGAAGGGGTGACAGTGGCTGTCGTGGGGTTGTCAGATGGCTCAGCCTGCAGCATATCAAACTGCGTTTCACAGCGCGGCTTTTGACATGCTCACTCGGCCATTAAAGACAAATCACTGTCAGCGCTACGTTGCGTCTGACAATCAGTCGTCGGAGGGAGGAGTGTCATCGATGCCCTTGAAGCCCAAGGTTATTGTATGAACTCAAGGTGATTGTGAATCAGATGCAGGTCATTTCAGGTACAGATGGTATTGTATAAATATTAAGTCGCAATGTTTTTCATATGCTCATTGAAATGAAGTTGTTCGAAGTCATTGTTAATGTATGCCGTTGTAAACTGTGGAAGCGGAGAGAGACAAATTCATTTCTGGAAAAAAAAAACGCAAAGCTTTGGTATGCATTGGCTAATCAGCAATTCCCTAAACTATGCGACTCCAGGTATGACAGTAAATAGAGGTAGCAGATAAACAAAAGTGTGATAAATCAAGGTTGCATTGTTAGCGAGGCATTTCTATCAGGGGAGCGGGGGTGAAAAATGATCCAGCGTTCAATTAAATTACGTGATCAAAATTGTGCTCGGACATCAGTCGGAATTTGTTTGCCTTGGGAAGCTTTTTTTAATTAGGTTTCCCCAGCTTGAAGGAGAGACGACTCCCCCATCCTAATGAATGGCAAACCTGTGATCCGTAGTTACTTGGAGATGGCCTAACATTTGCAGCTGATGTGGTTCACAGCTCTCGGTGCTCAGAGAGCCGGCACGGCTTGATTAGCTTGAGGTGAATTTGTCAAGAGAATAAATGAACAGTGCTAAACTCGAAATAAATAAATAAAATAAATACGCTGAAAAAAAAAGAGGCCTTGGCTCTTGTGGAGTACTTTTTTTGGGAAATCCTTTTGGTGATTCTAAAGATCAAGGTTCCCCGTGGAATACGATTAAAAGTGGAGACAATTTTAATTAGAGTGGATGAACCTTCTGATGATTCCGGTTGTTGTTGGTGTTTGAATGCGTGAAGGGCAATCCGTGCTCGACTTGATAAGGTTTGTTAAACTAGATGCTAATGTACTTCTCGTCGTCTTTTGCACTCAAAATACCGCATTAACTCTTTTATCGGCTAACAAGAGACACAGGGGAATACTATTACATTCGCATATAGGCGCGGATTATTTTATTCAGATTCAATTGATGTTAAAATTCACTCTCATGTCATGACTTTGAACATTTTGTTCCGCTCCGATGACTCCAAGTTTGGGAGAGTTTGCAGGACTTCAAACAAAACAATCACCTTTCCGTAACACCTTCAACAGTTTTACACTTAAGGAGAAGAGACGCAATGAAGGTCACACATAATTCCAAAATCTTGCATACAAGGCTGATGTAAGAGGCTGAAACAACCCTGAAATGAATCCCTTCAAATACTGAGGCGTGAGATTGAGCCGTGCTCTGTCTACAATGGAACATTAAAGTTAAAACGTGCCACCGCACGCGGGAGCCTTCCTGCTCATAAAAAAAAAAAAAAATCAAGTGGAGCTTTCCGAACAGTCCCGGCTTTCACAGCGGGTTACGTATATGTGGGCGGCGAAGGGGCCTTTGAAATCCCTGCGTTTACTGTTTCAATTTAGGAACCGTACTGTGGACCGTTCGGCGATAATGAAGACAAACATTATCTCGTATCGTTAAAAACTGAAGAAAGTGAATCATGAGGAAGGAACTAAAGCGCTCCGTCGCTCATATCACAAGACTTCTAAAAGTTAATTCCGGGGTCAACAAGCAGCTGGTGGAGAAAGAATGATGAGCTAAGGTGACTGAGAAGGGGGCTGCTGGAACACAGAAGAAAAGAGACTCGCCTTAATCCCCTGAACTTCTTCCTGAAGGCAGTCCTTTTTTTTTTTTTTTTTACGGATTTATCCTTTTCCTGGGGAGGGGATATTATCAGCTGATGCTTTCTTCTCACCCTATCCCCTTTTCCTCTCCCCTCTCTGCGATGCATCTGCCAGGTGTGATAAGGCAGACAAACTTTTACCTTTTACAGGGCTATTAAAACCATTTTCCCCTGCAGTTTTGAAATGATTATCGCCTTAGGCCCACAGTTCCAGGTGAGCTGATAGCTCACCTCCATCTGCCCATATCTTTGTGACTCTTTGAGGTTCTGGTCCGGCTGGGTGGTTGAAGATTATATGCATTTACTAAACAGCTTGAAAACGAGGTGGGGTTGGGGGGGGGGGGATGTGGAGAAGAAAAAAAAAGCAAGGGAAGAATGGAAAAAGCGCTGGGCATCCACAATGCTGCGGTGGATGATAAGGGAGACAGTGACAGCTCTTCCTCTGACTGTCTGAGGCTTGGATTGACTTAATGTGGGACACATTGTCAGCTAAAGGCCAACTGAATTCGTTCTTTTGAGCTTTTCTTGAGCCTTTTTTTTTTCCTGTACGTTTTGCATCGGTATAAAATATCCATTTTTTGAATCCAAACACTTTTGCGGGCTTTGAGCAGAAAAGCCATGTTCAAACCTTGAAAGGGTGAACCGTGGATGGACTTGCAACCAAAAGACAAGCATAGACTTAATGGATAAAAAAAACACCCCAAAAAATCGTTTGAATTATGTGATGACATCACCGCAAGACTTTTTTTTTTGCTGTCCATTTATTTCGGTGTGATTGTTTACCTGTTAATATTTCTCCACAAAAAAAAAGAATTTACTGGAATTCATGAGATGACGACCGAACTAACGGCCTGGATAGTCTTTCGGACTGGTGTGGACAGAGACTTTATTTAACCGGTTTAAGTAAGTGTGGACGTGGTCTGAGGGCAACGAAATAAGAGCTGTCAAGACAAAATATTTTGTGGTAAAACTCATAGCTGAAGAGCTCATTAACTCATTCACTCCCAAAGACGTTTTTAAACGTCTTTCCAGACTTGGTCTAGAATTGGCTGGTAATGGATGAGTTAAATGTGAAACGAGTTAAACAGTCTTCTGCAACTTTCTTACAGAACAATCCGACCGCTCCAGTTGTCATTTTGGAAGTGAAAGATATATATTAACATTTCATTTAATTGCTCGTGGGGAATTCTCTCTCGCGTTGACCTCTGCTACGCTACTACAGCATAATTTGCAGAGGCCGTGTCAGCCAGATACGTACTGGAAGGTCAGTGACCTCGCAATCACCAGAAAGAATTAAGCAGATGATAAAGCAGGGTTTACAACATTCTAATGATGAATGATCAGCCCTGCACGGAGCCTGCAAATTAATTTTTAATGTAAACCTTTACGACAAGTCTTGTGGGAAGAAGTGAGCATGTGGTTAATAAGACCAAGTGGGAGGCATAAAGGTTCCTAGAAAAAAAAGAAGGAAAAAAAAAACATCTGTTGCAAATGCTAAGAGTTCAAGCTAGTGAGAATCACAGGTAAAATATTTGTATAGTTAACGATAAATGCAAAAGGGCTTGTTTCTTTGACATTTGAGATGCAAATTGTTGCTTTTCTTTTCACCGTTTATGTACTGTCACAGGTCCTCTGATGATATGGAGTACTTGCGATCAAAATACTCTAAATGGTATAAGAATGGGTGGGGGGAAAAAATTAGACTGGGCTCTGTGTAGGAGCGGGGAAAATATTTGCTGCTCAGCATGTTGAGTGCTGTTTTAGTCCGACCTTGCAGCAGTCGCCTCTTTGTTATTCTCGACGACAACATCGCAAAACACCTTTGACTCCAGAAGCTTCCTTAACGAAAGCATGTTGCCACAAGTCACTGCGACAACTTTGGCACCTCGTCAAGGTTCCGCACCCGTGCCTTTGCGATGCAGTATTTAATGAGCTATATTTAGGTTCCGTTCTAAAGTCATCCCGGTCCCTTTTTGCTGGCTCCAAACACCTCTGCAAGATTCATTTAGGCACCAACTGGCTTTGACAAGGAATTCAAAACAAAACAAAACAATCATTTAGAACATTTGGCAATGGAGATTGTTCCACCTTATTAATAAAATATTTAGAAACCATTTACTGTTCATTGATTTCCCTCATCGTCAACCATGAAGACTGATGAACGTCTTATTTATAGGTACGCCCTTAACTTGTCCGGCAGGGCACATAAAGACAAATGCTATTCATCCTTCACCCTGTCGCTGCTTCATAGCTATTTCCTATTTCATTTAGTGGCCCCCTTGCATTGCCAGAGACAGCTCCCGCCTCCGTGTCAAATAACTCCCTTCCTTCCTTTCTTATAATATGACATTATTGGCAAATGCATCTCGACCCTGACTGTGAATGCCTCGAATGCATGAAGTCCATCAACAATTAAACGCCAGCGTGATAGAGAATGGCTGGGGCGCCGGGAGCCGACGTTTGCGTTGATACAATTATTTCATTTTGAGGAACAGATGCAATTGGATTAGGGGCACGGCCTTCATGAAAATGGGGGGAATCAATGGTACGGCCTAATGTTTGGCTCTCGATCCGTTTTCCAGAGAAACATTTGTGGATATCCCTATGGACAGAAAATAAAATCTAGTGAATTAACGTTAATGCAGAGAATGTAGGTGGATCTTTATTCATTGTCACAGATGTATAGTTTAGTTGCACAGCGGATAAAAAAAAATATATATATATATATGAGCAGTTCAACATCTGTGGATGTTCACACAATCTGATAGATTTGTGTGAACATCCACAGATGTTGAACTGTTCATAATTCATCTTAAATTGTAAGATTAAAACGGGTCATTGAGTCTAATGACAAAATTAGAAGATAAATTAGGATGGCCAGAAGAGCAACAACAGTCAGAGACGTTAGTGCATCTTAGCTTACCAATAAAACTACTAGTAGCATCTCACAATGTTTATGATGTTCTTTACTCTGCCCTCATTTGAGCCTGAATCAATTCGAAGACGGATATCTTGAGTTTTTGCGGCGACGTCGTCAAACTGACCCGTGCTAAAATCTACAATCACATGGCGGCAGTCATCATAGCTTGGCTGCGCTTTTAGCTAAATTTGTGTCAACAAGTCTCGGTCATTACTTATTTATCGTGTTTACACTGGCTCTTCCCCAAACGAGAAAAGGAGAAAGAGAAACTGGAGGGAGGGTGCGGGTTGATTCAGAGGCCTGAGCCTCTACAGGGACCTTGTAACAAACCATGATTTTACATATTTATAGAGTCAGAGGTGTCAGTATGCTGTTGTGTCGCCCCAGCGCTTGAGTCAAGCTTCGGTCATTTGTCAGTTGCATCTGCTCTTAGGTCATGTACGCTGTGTTGCCATCAACTTGTCCTTTTTCACACTCAGCCTTACTGAATGCGTGACGTTTGAACAAATGCATCCCGTTTAGCTACAACGCATATTTATGCCACCAGATCCAATGCGGCTGTGCTATCAAATTTGGGTTACCATCCCAGAGTCATCAATCACACATGCGCACATGGTTAATAATTCCTTGTGATACCGCAGTCTGATGCCCATAATACAGATTTCCCTAGGAAAAAAAAACAACAACAACAAAGACATTTGCAATGAAGGGCACGTTCCATAAATACAAGACAAATCTTCAAGGAGTATCCATTCAGTACAGTGCTTAATATTAAACAATGGCTGATTTCTTTCAATATTTCAAAAGCTTTTGGAATGTGTCTCCAAAAGAACGGAATACCACCCGGAATGAATGGGTTGCTTACTTTTCGTACAATTTCACTGATTCTTTACTTCCATTGGCGATGGGCAACTAATGGACTTTTGCATTCTTTTGATTTCATTCAATCAAGTCAATCAATTAGATTAGTTTCATTTCCCGATGTTTTTGTCTCTTGTTTTGTTTGGTTGCAATTTCACTTAAATTTTTTCACAAATACTTTTTGGGAGATGACGACTGGTCCTCTGTTCTGGTCCTCGTGTTCAACCTTTAGCAACCATCATCACAACTCCAACAACTGAAGGGTTGTTTTGATGTCTTTTTTTTTTCGGTTTGTGTGCTTATGGATGTTATTCCCAGACTTAAAGCCAAATAATTGTTTTTCCAATTACCCTGATGTCCACACCCTGGACTGCACGCTGCTAATAGGTGTTTGAAATGAAAAAGGCATGCTGGTTCATGTTCACCTACAATCTATTGCCAGCCGCCGTTGCCGTGGTGAGACAGCTCCCGCTGCGAGAAAAAGCAGGATGCATTATCAGTTCAGCTAGCTTTCAGAGACATCGGCAACACACAAAGCTCAATGGTTTCCCATTAGAGCACTGGTGGCTGTGGCAGTCTCGTTGGGGGGAATAAAACACCTGATACAGTTCTCAAGAAAGTGGGGATGCATTTCAGTCTTTTGAGTGGCACATGTCTCTCATGCCAATTAAACGGCTGAGAAAAATAGCGCGGCCCCCGGGCTTAGTCTTGCACAGTGACATTTGCATCAAGGGAAAGCGTCTGTTTTGCAACGTTCAATTTATTTTGACTGTTACTTCCCTCATTTGCCACACTGTTAATTTCCTTGTGAGCAAGACAACTGGTCAAAATAATAAAAAGGTTCTGATTCTGATTTAAATACAGAAGAGTAAAAGTCGCTGCGTTTTACATATGGCAATAACCATCCATCCATTCCATCCATCCATTATCCAAGCCGCTTATCATCATGAGTGTAATGGAGTTTTGGTTCAGGGAAAATTATTTACAAGTAAACAATAGTGATTTAAACTGACTGCACTATTGTATGCTAAAGGATGTAGGTACGTTATGCATTCGAATTCAAATGCATTACAACAGTAGGACCTATTAGCATTTTGATTATATTCGAGGTGGTAATAAGAATAGTGTCTCTCTCCACGTCGTCACCTATCGGGGCACCGAGGTGGTCTAAAATAACTTGCATAATGGTCTCCATACCTGTAATGTTATGCTAGCATGAGTATTGCTAACCTTTCTGTTCAAAGTGAGACTCAGTGCTATGCTGATTGTGCAACATGCTAAAATTGTTGTTGTTGTTGTTCAAATGGAAATGTAAGCTAAACGTTTTATTTTGGGCTCATATTTCTATCTGCGACTGTGCACAGCATATGGTGGACATGTGGGAGAAGCGCACAAAAGTTCTCCTGGCTTTGTTCTACAAACCTTATGAGTAATGACCAAAGACTTTTTCATTCGGATTCGATCAATTCAGTCGTATTGCCCTCAGGATCTGCCGCATCTCCAGACTTATGGAATTATCGTGGTTTGGCGCCAACCTCGTTGCCGTTTGGTCCTTGTCGCGAGCGAATCCCCTGAAGCTGACATCATCCTGCTGCAAGCTGCATGGCTGATTACAGAGGCTCACCTAATGATGAGCGCCCATCTTGTGGTGTGCTGAAAAAAAAATGATGAGCACCCGGCTTTGCTTTCCAAGGCAATCAAGCTGACAGCCGTCGTGGCGGCTGCTGGAACTGCAAAGCTTGTTTAGAGATTCACCACCACCCCCCCATCATCATTTTTTAAAAATCACAACAAAGGCTCAAGTTAAGCTCTTTATTCCTGAGGAGGCACACTTGGAAATCTCTGGCGGTTGTCATCGCCACATTTCGAGATCTGCAATCAGTTTATTTTATCCTCTATAATGCCTCCCTCACTTTGGCTTATATTTGCGTTCTCTGCAGTCAGTCATATGCTTAATATTCACATCTCACATTTAATATCATCATTACTGGATACTACGATTATAGGAATTATACAACTTTTTTTCCCCCCTTCAGAGAAACTTTTGAATGATTCTGTCCCAGATTTGAGTTAATCAAATGCAGAATTGTTTTATAGTGATTGGCTTTGTTATATTTGAAAGTGGATTTCCTTCCAAGCCAGCAGGACGAACGAATGTGAGTAGAATGAATTTTGAAACCGAAATCTGTGTGGTTGGACGAAAAATGGGATCAAGATGATTATTATAAAATACGAACGCCTCGAATATCATGCCTCTCGTAGTGTTTCACTTCAAGACCCCATTTACTTATTGTTTAATTCAGCAGCATAAAATGATCTGCACAACATGGTCCCCTGCAACATGATTATAATATCGACAATTAGCTGTGGCCAGGAAACAGGGATGGGATATCATTTAGGTGGCACTTCATTATGAGAATGACTTATCAGCTGGCCTGTTGGGAGCAATTCCTTTGGCTTTTTTTTTTTTCCCTTCTTCTTCTTTCGCTCGAGGGAATGACGGGAGAAGATGAAAGTGCCAACACGCAGCCAAATAGCGAGAGACTGCTGCTATGCTAAAAAGTCAATAAAAGCAACAGCATGGAAGGGAAAAGTGATTAGCAGTAAAACTAATAGATTGTGGAATATTGTGCTGAAATGCCGCCTCAATTGCTTCCTTTTCAGTTGGAGATTAGACGTTTTAAGGGTATCGCTAATGTAATTTGGAATAAAACCCAAGTTAATTTCGAATGTTTTTTAAGGTCCCCTGCAACGATGCTCGTTGTTATCGGTTCTAAATCTTAGGACTGTGCTGCATTGGAGTTTTTTTCAGGAAGTCTCGTGTGGAAATAATGCAAGATGTTTTATAACCCGCACCAATATCAAAATGGATCTTCTTCTTCCGGCATGTTACGTATTCTCAATGAAGCGCTGATCTTATCCGAGTCCACTCTCCAAATGCAGATCTCGTTCAATCACCCCGTGATCTCCTCCTTTCTGCTTATCTCCCGGAGCTTTTCTTTTTGTGACGCGCACAGGAGTCGATGGTTCACTGCGCATAGCGATAACAGGGGGGGGAACGAAATGGAAGGAGACGAGTTTACCTTTAATTCAGTATGCAAGCACGAGGGCAATCCAATTGATGTCTTGGCTGAGACTGGAAACGGCGGGCATATGGGACGCCCTCCCCTGCAAATGAAATATTCAAAGAGATCTTACATAATTCATTTTTTTAGATCCTCTGTTTTTGGGAGAGCCCGCCTCAAAGTGTCACTGGCCCTTTTAATTTGACAAGTCTGTGAAGCTGGCGCGCAAAATCTTGACTGCTTGGCTTCTCAACTTTCTCGCGGGACGGGTTGATACTGGGATGATAATGAGGCACTCCTTTCAAAAGAATAGATGAATTAATAACCAGTCATCTGTCTGGAAGGAGGAGTTCAAAGGGCATCATAAGCTCCTCCCTCTCGTGGCCCTCCATCTCAACGAAAGTAAGAGCGATTCCTTCCCGTCATGCACATCGGTTAATAAATAAACGTGTATGCTTTTGTCCGAAGTCCGAATACAAATGCTAAACAACCCTGTGGACTTGAGGTCAAATATAAGTTCACATTCAGCTGATTCAAAATAAGAAAATATGTATACCGAGGCCGGTTGAAACTGTCGCTTTCTGGCCAATCAACATTCAGTCAGTTTGCTCTAGACTGAAAAGAAAGCAATGATAATTTGTTCTGATTTGGAAACTATTTGACCAAAACGACGCAATGTAAATAACAATTGGAAATAAACATGTATTACTCGGATAAAGCTGCCAATGGCAATGAAAGAAATGTTCTCATTTTATCAGGAACGTCTACACCGGTCTCATTTCATGATGAATCAGTCGCACTTGTTATTGTTTCCCATCCATCATTTAGATTGGACCCCCCGCGGACCTCCGTCACATGTCACATCCTCCAATAATCTTAACAATGGCCAATCTTACTTACCGTGAATGCAAATTGATGCGTCGAATAAAAGAGGTCCTTTATATTTCTGGAGCAGCTCTCAGAGTAAATTTCCTCCTGATGTGTATAGCGTACCGTTATTTGTTCCTCAGTGGTTTGCCAGTGAGCCCCATTGTCCCACTCAAGTCAATCCATGCACCGGGGCTCTCCGGATTGTGTTGGCCACAATCGTGATAATGATGTTTTGCAGATTTGCTATTCCCTTTGATTATCTTTTGACGAGCTCGAGTGTGCTAGTTATCATTTTCATTCCAAACATGCTTTCTCTTCTTTGTGCACCCCCCCCACGCTCCACACACACACACACACACACACACACACACACACACACACACACACACACACGGCCATGTTTTCTAGGTCACATTGCAATAAATCACTTGGAACTGGAGCACATATATTTTCAATTCACCAGACTTTTCGATCATTCATCTCCTTCATGGATCATCTCAAAACACACACACACACACACACACACACCAAAATTACACCCCGTGTTTGTTAGCCAACACCCACCTGGAACCAGTTTTCTTCTCAAGTGGTCCAAAATGAAATAATCAGGGCCAAAGAGTATGTATGAGAAAAATGTGCGGTTCATGTTGCAGCCAACTCATTTGGACCACCTGTATTTATTGCAGCACCCCAAGACAGCTGGGGCTCTCGCAGCCGGATACGAGAAGCCATTAGCAAATTATTTAACCCTTCCATTCCCTTAGGACATGTATCCTCACTAGGCCACTTTCCAATCAGTTCAGGTACAGCTCGGTCCAATCTCTCAATTCGGTTTGCGATCTGGCGAGAGACGTTTCAACCGCAGAAATGTGTGTGAGCAAATGAATTCAACAAAGAGAAATGAGACGGCCAAAAGTGGGCCGTTCCAAATTCGCGTGAAGTGGATTCATCAATTTTGTTTCTGAATACACAAAAGGCACCTTGCATTACGGGATGATTGTTGAACAGCCACAAATATCTGGTATGATGCCACTGCACTCGATGTACCTTCACATGACAACTGAGGGTCATCCTCACATTGTTCCACTGGCCACTGGTGGCAATTATTTTAATTGTCTTACGATCCCCACACCTCTAAAGGATCCTATTTGTTTTCATCTTATTGTAATTATTCTTGTGGTTATTATAGCAATGTTATGTGTGTATCTGGCAGGGATTTTTTTTTCCTTGTGGAAACATCATTTCATTCCCGAGCCACCGAATTACACTTGACAATTAGTGTCTGGATCAGTGCTTTTTGTGCACGCAAATTAACCAACACAAATATTGCATCAGCAGCTTCACCAAGCAGAAGTATTTGCGCCTTATCAGAATCGAGCTAACGCTACCATCCGACAAAAACTCAATGCAGCTCCGCTGACCTTTTATCTTTCACATAATGTTCCGGCCCTTGTAGTTTTGGTTTGAATGTGACAAATCCACGCCCCTATTAGCTCAGCCGTGGGTGAGAAATTATGTGTTGGCACTGTCGTGGCAGTTTACTTTCACACTCTATGTATGCGCCGGCCCTCTCGATCATCAACTATTTCCGTACGAGCAATTACGATGTTATTTCCGCCTAACGTTTCCAATTTAAAGTCAATTTATTCAATTGATTGGTCATTTTTTTAAGCGTGGGTTTGGCGGGGGGAGCTTCTTACTTATTTAGCTACTTTAGCACTATACACTTGCACTCAGCAAACAATGTGCTGAAAATAAACCGCCGACAGGAAGCCTGATGGCGTTCTTCACAGTCAGCCTTCATTCAGTACGTCCAAAATGCATAGATTCACTCTCGGTCACATTCATCTTGCATTCTTATTGTCGCCTTATTGTTCGGCGCGGTGAATGGATGTTGTTGATACTGCTGAATTCATATTCACCACCATGCTTGAGTAGCTAGTGGCTGTAATTAAAATGGGTGTTGAATTACATGTGGTATTGAAGCTCAGTAATTACTTGGACTGTTTAATTCGGTCTTTGAGGATGGCTGCGTGTTCGTATGACAAGACAAATGCAGCGGTAACTGAAATACTCCTCTCCCTCTGCCTTTGTTTGAAACATCCACAGCTCCATGCCGATGCCTGCTATTGAAACCAAGGGACCGCCACACATCGGGGACAGAACAAAAACATTTGGATGCGGTGCGTGACAGATATCGTTTTGACAGCCCTGACAACGCTTCGGAATTTGTGACCATGTAACCTGTCCTAACGATATTTTCTTTGCTAGGTTCTTAAAAGCCCATGGCAGGCCGGCGCTTTGTTAAAACGTGTGCAAAAAGGCTGCTGACAAGGCCTTACGGGAACAAAGAAGTTTGAAAAGATGTCCCAATGATCTCAAGTCTTCGGCGGTGCAACATTGTTCCACCAAGTTGAACGAAAGGGCACACTGGTAGGTTTTTTTTTTTTTTTGCATATTATCTTACACACATGGGTGAATATTCTCGGGTGCGTTCCTTTTTTGGGTCAGTTTTTCATATTGTAACAGAGGAAGCAAATGTGTGGGAACATGAACATTTGGCTTGGACTGTAAACAATCAGAAATGTTATCTTGAACAGCAAGGTTTCCCCCAATTCACTGCCGCCATCATTGTTACAATTACTTTGAGTATATCATGCATGCGCACGGCAAATGCGAACGCTATGTGTCGTTAAGATGTTTAGCAACAAATCCACACTTGAGCAGTAAGGGAGCTTGTCATCTGTCAAGCATCTCTCCAGCAACCATTCCAACCATTCCAGGGTCATTGTTTGCAATCCATGACAGATCTCTTTTGTTGTCGGGTCATGATCCCTGCTTCCAAGTCAGGTTGTTACGGATGAGCCAGTGCTGGTCCGCTAACTGCAATTAAGCGCAGATGTATATCTGCCCTGTGGCAGGGATAGTTGTCAAATATGCTCACACTGCACAAACTCAACCTGAGCTGGACTCGGAACTCCTGATTGCACTCACTGAGCCACGCCTCTTAAAGGCTTGCATTGTTATGCTACAGTGCATGTGCGACTTTGATTGCACTCCACATCGTAAAACAGTTCATTTCTTCACTATCATATTTTATTATTTTATTTTTTGTCATTTTTATTTCCAAATAGTTCTCCAGAAACCACAACAAATCGAGTTCCAAAGTTTCATAAAGCAGACCGCTGATGGCCCAGTACTCTGTTTTGAGTATTTTGATTGTTTTCATCCCAAAAATGCTTTGCGCTGGTTTGGGGGTATTTGGCTGAAAAAAAGTATTTCACAAAATGTGGTTGAGAACTGCTGACAGAGAGGACGCACACACGAATCAGTGGGTGGCTTGCAGCCCAGACATATGCCACTTTCGTGACTTTGCTCTCGTGCCAGTGATTTTTTTTTTTTTTGTTGCACTTCATCCTTCGCTTTTCTCTGCAAGTGGCTCAGAAAAGGGATAATTAGTGACGGTGATCAATTTCAGTGGACCCCATCCCAAGAGGCCGGCGGAGAAGTCTTACTCAACAACAACAGCCTTCCACCGTCTGTAAATGAGCTGTTTTTTCATACGCCAGTCAACAGGCGGTTGGGGGATTTCACTATGTTCTGCTTAGTCTTTGGAACATTTCTCGATAATTACTCTGTCGCTGCATATGTGTGCAAATTAAGATATCATGTCCAATTAACGCTCACAAAAGGCAGACACCTTATAGTGGGTAGTGGAGTCTGCTCACTGAGCAAGTGTGCGTCGCTTTGCGGTTGAAATTTCAGGGATGCTTCATGGTTTTCAGGGATTAAGAAAATATCTGGTGTAATCACCTGGGTAAGAAGGTAAAAGGCTCCTCCCTTAAAAAACAGAATAGGGATAAGCAATAAATGCAGTGACAAATTACAAGTCAGCTTGACAGCGCTGACCTTTGACAAAACGTTATGGTCTAAAATAAATGAAAGCACAGTTAATTAGCAGAAACCAGCACAAATGATAAGAAGTCGTAATTTCATATTTACTCTGCTTTGGGTTGCTGACATTTCTGTAATTTTTCTGTCTTAGTTACGGGCTGCGTCTCTTTTCGTTTTTTCACTCTTGATGGCATCATTGAGAAGTGCGGAGGCCATTTGTGGTACAAAAATTTCCGTTTCTCTCGTTCTCTCGATGAAGACCTTCGACATAAAAACGGGAAAGCCATCTGGCGACGTGGTTTATGTAAATGTCAGAGAAAGCAAAATGTCAGGTTACTGCGACGGTGGCTCCAGGCTTTGTTTTGATTAGTGTAATTAATTCTAACCTCCTGTCATTTGTTTCTTTTTTTTTTTTTTTAAGTTGTTGCTTTTCCTCTCGCCTTTCACGTCAGCCCAGAATCAGCCGGGATTTCCTGAACGACTCATTAATCACATGAGGACTTGGACTTATGTGCATTATAGCATGTCCAGGTTGGATACACAACATAATCGTGTGCTAAAACACGTTTTATCATTTGTTTATTAGATGTAGGAGTGCCCTAAGTTCATTTGGTTCTCATCACCATTCACAGAGGAGCAGCACAAAGGAGATAAATCAGTTCAATCCCATTCACACCTGGGCACAAGAACAAAAAAAAAAAAAAAAAGACCGAGTGCAGCCTGGTTCCACCTGACTGATGAATACACTCATGCATGTGGACACTTGGCTGGCGCACAGAGAATAACAGGGAGGGAATCTGGCACTTCATCAAGTAGACCCACTAGTGGGAAATCATCGCGCAAGAGCGATGAGGATGATGCGTTTATCTCTCTTCCTCTGCGATGCATAACTGGCTCCGGTCGCCTCGTTCTCTGTTGCGCTGAGTCTAATCAAACATTTGCGGCGTTCCGCTCAACTCCTGGGGGGCTTTCGTGGCGAATCAATTGATTGCCAATTAAATGTATATGACTAAGACCCGCCATCGGCTAGCCGATGAACAGTCCAAGGTCCCCTGACCACTCGCCCAAAGTCCGCCGGAATTTGCTCCAGCTCACCGGCAACCGTAATGACAACAACAGGTCGAGAAAACTGTGTTAGCATACGTAAGCAATAGTCTTCGATGTGCTCCGACTGGGTCACCGTGTGTCTATGGAATTCAAGTCAAGGATTTCTTCCAATTGTTTTTTTCCTGCAAATCGCTTTGTACTGACTTTACCTTGTTAAAACCTGCCTCTCAAACCTATTCTACTTTAGTACACAATAATTGCACTCACTCCACTAAAGAGATGGCGTCATCACAATTCGCCATTGGTGTCATGCGGCCCTCTTTGAGAGGAACGCAGGCAAATCTGTTTTTGCAAAACATGTTGCAAACCATTTGAAGACGCGCGTACACTCCGATCTGTAATGAGATTACAGCTGAAGGCTCATGCGAGGACATTTGTGCGAGTGAGTTAATTGGCAGCCAAAGGACCTAAAGACGAGATGCTCTGCGAGGCCTCGGAACACAACGGCACGTCATATCCAGGGCAAGACTAATTATTCCAGGCGGTCTGCCAAATTCACAATATTACGGCTTCACAAAGGCATCTGATGCGTGCACTCGCTCATTGTTACATTATGTGGCAGATAACATCTCGAAGTGTGCGTGTGTGTGTGTATGTATGTATATATATTGTTATATTATTATAGTGTATAATTTTTGTGCATAATATTTTTTTAAATCTTCCAGCATTGATTGTGTATGATTTTTACACTCCAACAAATGTTGTAAATAAGCTTACATGCAAAGCAAAATTGGCTAGGTTAGAAAAAAAATCCAGTATGATTATTTTTGGACACTTTGCACATTTAAGGCTCAGATCAAAATAAGCCTTATTTTCGCTTTGCCTGGCACTCAATTGGTAACATTTGTTGTCTCAGTGTAAGATCTGCAACTGGGGTAAAGAGACAATAGTGAGGAAATAAATAATAAAAGTAACATAGGTGGGGGTGGGGGTTGGTTAGGGCCACAATGGTATGAAAATGCCACGAGGTAAATAAGATTTGGTTCCATTTCTGTTGATATCTGTCAAAACACAAGCACTCTCGGCTTATGATAAGATGGAAACGCAGCACATGCATGTGTTTGTGTGGAGGTGATTATGTCTCGGGTGGCAGTGTAAGGGGGATTCTTTTTTTTTTTTTTTTTTAATATACATTGGCAGAATACATTTCCATTTAATATTGAAAAAAAAAACATTTGTTTCATGCCGTGGCCAAAATCATATCAACCTCAGGATGAATTGGTGTTTATTTTTCACCCCAGTCATTTATGACCATTCCCTTCTTTGCTTGACTGCAGCCTCGGACTTTCTGTCATCTGTCTTACTCATTTAGGCATCGACACGAGACATCTGGCACTGGCCAGACATTCCTGAGCCGCTGACCAATGTCCTCAATAGCAAGGATATATGGCTCCATTAGCCGGCTTGTGATTATTTAATCATTTCTTAGAAGCCTTTAATTGAAATGGTATGATGGATCATCAAGAGGTGGGCTCACCACCAAGAGCTTTAATTGGGCTTCTGTCCTGCGTGCCTCGCCGTGGATCTGTCACCTCCAGGTGACTTTATTCAGTGAGCCAGGTAGGATTGTATGTGAGTTGGCCAAAATACATTGGTGGACAAAGTTACCGGATAGGAGTACATGGTGAACAGAACCGATAATTGCTTACTCAAATCTTAACTTGGACACGAGGAGAAAAGTTGAAGTGGGCCGGTATGATATGCCATCATTCCATCACCTCCACTCATCGGTCATCCAGTGGGCAATGAATTATTGAAATTAATCTATTAATCAATAAGTAACAAATTTCACACATTCACTTCATCGAAGAAGTCCTTATTTCTCCGGCTCATTTCGAAGAGGAACTCACCATGCAAAAGAGAACGTCGCCGGAGAGCCTTCGTCCTGTTGAACACTCGTCGTGCTCAAAGCGCCAAAGCCTCAAGGACGCAGTTATTGATGTGTAAATGGCGTCTTTTGATTTGTATAGCAGCGCTTTTCAGGTGCCAAGCAAAAGTCAAAATTATTTGCTCACCCTACTGCCTGCCACAAAGTACAAATCGGTTCTGCTTGCATTGGAGCAAAGCAAAGCAAAAGGAAAATGCCATGAAGATGAACCATTGATTGATTATATGGAAATGTAACACATATGCTAACTGTGGATGCATTATAGCGCGATTGCGGAGTGAAATCATTTCGCTGGACTTGGAGAAGACTTATTTGGTCAAATTTTTGTGGTGTCGACGCTGTGCTCAAAGGGCACTTCAATGTCAAGCTCATGTTAAATAATGAGCATCATTCTAGATACACCGTGCCTCCCTAAGTTATAAACTCTTTGGTGTTTGTATTGTGATAAAGCATCCTTGTGGACATATCAGACAGTTTTGTTATTTTAGTGGATTAGTGATGATGACCCATTTATAAGCATGTTTGATGATGCTTATCTCACATGCAGTAAATGGCTCAGTGGAAATCACGTTTGTCACTGAATTTGTTATTCTTGCAAGTAAGAAAAAAAAATGAAGCGGTTATGCATGCAGTGGATTTTATTAGCCCATTTTGGAATTTTGAGTGGGTTTCTTTTTGTTTTGTTTTTTCCTTGTGGATGTTGCGATTGTGCCTCCGTGACACGTTTCTGCTTGTTGGCTTCCGAGTTTAATCGCAGTTGTTACGAAAAACATTGGGGTGAAGGTTTATTTGATTTTTGTGCGTATGTGGGTGACAGGAAAATGTGTTTGTGTGTTCCCTCTTTCAGATAAGAGGAGCAGAAGTGATTGTGGAAGTCATTTTCCCCAAACTCGGGCATAAACTTGAGGATATTTTGTGATGCAAGTTGTATCAAAGCTGTTACCATGGTGACACTTCATTTATGGTCGCTTTGCATAAAAGAGTCAGGGTAAATTATAAATCCAATTTGTATTGTTTGCTATGCTCGGAATAGATTACCAATGTATCAAGCCGCTGATGCTAATTCGGTTGGCAGTCTGCGTTGTTGTGATGAGAAAGGAGCGAAGTGAGGGGGCGGTATTTGTCGAATGTGTTGCGTTGTTTGTCATCATTTTTATCTTGCAGCCACTCCACAGGCTGCAGGCATATGGTTTATGATAATTATAGTCCGTATCAGGTCTCCCTCTCACCCCGAGTCATTCGCGCATCATCTGTGATTCACCGCACCCCTTTATTCACTTTCAGCATGCACTTCCAAATTCAATACCAGTTTGAACAGTCACATTAGCATACGGCCCAAAGGTGAGAAAAAAAAAAAATCCAGTCTTTTCTTTCGTTTCCGACTCTTGTTTTGCCTCCAACTCCATCGAGACGAGGTGCCGGGAGAGGTGTTGTTGATGCACTGTAATGTTAATTTCATCCCCCGGTGGAATCCGATACAGCATTTTGAGGCCTCTCTACTTCAAGGACTCCGAGCCAGGAAACTGATGGAGAGAGAACAACTCCCATGCATGAATTCTATGGTTAACCTTATTTACCGTCAACGTAGCGGTAGTCTGTATGAACAGGCGTTTTTTTTCCGAATTTTTCAGCATGTTTGTTTGCTTTGTTATTTGTGCTCTTGTGGGATAGAATAAAACATGATCCTACACTGTATTTTGGTCAGTTCACCGTTCACACAGTCGTTGGGTAATGTACATGTCAGTTCCCATAGCAGGTTTAGTATTACTGTAGTTTTAGTTTTTCAAACATATGGAGTGTTTGTTGAGTGCAACATTATAGCCGATGCCGAACGGCAACTGTAGAAATATTACATTTGCACAACGTATTATGATGCTGAGGTCTTCATCTGTAGATTTCCACTGAATGTGATACTGTGACCGAGAGCTAAATGTACGTTAATCCAATGTTACCATACAAGCCGAAGGAAATAATTTTTGTTGTTCATTGTTGATGAGGCGAAATTGGTCACAGAATCTGAATCACAAGTAAAGCTAGGATCACATACAGCCATTGAATTGGATACTAATTTTAGGTTTGAGATGAGACCCGCAACATGTGCATGGCTTTGGTAGAAGTAACATTGTAGTGGTAGTTCTACATGATGTGCTGCAAGCCACAACGGGTTGGGATTTGAATGGAACCACATGTGAAAACAATTCATCATTGCAGACATTAGCATGTACTTCAAGTTATTAAAACCAATTGGGACTGGATGTGGACTTTTCCAGATCACTTTCCAATACTTGCCGTACATTTCTTTTAGCTGGGCATTCCTCCTTTGGACCATTGCATTTCTTTGTAAGCAAAGTCATACCATTCTTTTTCATCAGGAGAGTTGCTCTAATGCCAAAATCAACATTGAGGCCAAACTGGAAACAGTTGTTAAGTTGAGAGGAATCCATGGAGCCTTGGCAGCATCTTTCATGAAAAGCAGCATTGTTTCTTTTGACAGCAGCTCCGGTAAGCTTTCTCAATTGTTGGCCTCCATCGGTCCGTGTCACATCCTGTCCAAATTAATGGCTCTAGTCTTGTGATTAATTTCCATTGTGATCTGACCGTCCACTTGGTTTTGTGCAGAATGACAAGTTTGTGAAAATTAAGATCTGATGCAGAGCTGCTGAAGAAACCGTTTTTTTTTTTTTTAAACAAATCACAAAAGAATGCAACAGCGCAGCGGGCATATTGACACCCCGTATTCAAAAGCCAACTGTTGCATGCCAGCGGCTGTCACTTTTGAAGAGTGCAGGTGCTCTAAAGTGTTGGAGGACTGATAGTGTGCTTGTTTGTCACTCCATGCAGGTGCCCAGACAGATATAGCAACACTTGGCTAGGATACGAATGTCATGTACCAACCTGCTAACCTCAGCAGGGTGATATCGTGTCAGGGGAGTGCAACTCCACCTCTGTGTGAACTCAGTCACGTCGCCAAAATGCTGTCCGTTGTCCACGCAGTAAGCTTTTTGTTTTACATTCTTTGGGTATGTTTGTATGTATTTGTTCTCACAAGGCAAGAGGAAGGACAAAACAATGTTCCCAAATTTGAATTTCAATGTACTGTATTCTCACAAGAATCTGCTGAAAACCGTTTTTTGTTACGTGTGAGTGAGTGCCACGACAATTTGAAAGGTGGGAGGGGCATCGCCATCAAAACGGTTGCGAAGCTGGACCACCAGTGTGTGACCAATTTCTGGATTTACCCTCCGTGCTTGATCAAATGCAAAGCTCACATTCATATTGAAATCAGACTTCATCTTGAGCGTCGGAGGCTGACTGGGGGGGGTCAAGAGCTTGTCACCATGTGTTTTAGCAAAAAGGCCAATCGCATCAGTTTGACTGGAGAGCTATGACAAATGGCGAGGGCTTTACTATTCAGCTGTACTCTTTTCAAAAATATTTTGAACTGGCTAAAATATGTGGGTTTTCTTCATCTCAAGGTGATCGACATTCCTCGTGACAAATATTCAGATATTGTTGAATGATGACAAATGGGTAGTATAGGCAAGAAAGATTTAGGAAAGCTTTACATTATTGTTCAAATGAAACATTATGATGCCTCACTCTTGCTGGATGTATTGTTGAAAAGAAAAAAAAAGCCTCCAAATGAAAAAGCCCCTTTTTCGCCAACCTTGACAAGTGTTTGTCCGTCCCATTTACAGTGAGTCAATCTCAATCGTAGCTCACCTCCTTGCAGAGGACTTGCAAAGTGGCGAGCTACAAGGTTGAGACGGAGGCAGCTATTGGAAGCTGGTAAAAAAAAAAAAAAGGAGTAACCGTGGTAATGAGAGGCTTAATCTGCTTCGCAGCAGCACCCAAGCCACACACCCTACCCTCAACCAATGGAACACTGATTGCAATGTCAGAGAGGCCACTCTCAGCCCAAAAGAACATTTGTTAATTTAAATTCATTTATTTCATGGGTTGTGTTATCTGAAGTTCCTTACAGGTTTGCAATTCCCCATTCTTATTCTCGTGGCATTTTCAAGGTTGCATGAATGAGGATTTTTGTTGTTACGGCCACCCGGTTTGTGCCTTATGAATTTAGTAACAGGCCACATCAGAGATTTTGTCAGACCATACAAATGGGACAGATGTTTGTATTTGATTTCTTGTCTTCAACAGAGAATCAATACCCAAAAAAATGCATGGGTCTGTGAAAAATACAATGTAAATTCATCTGTAGACCATCATTAGAAGTTCAAGGTTCAAAAAATGGATGGATGGACTTCAGTGCAAAATTTTCCCGAGCATGAAAAACAGAAATGCAATGTTGCACATGCTGCTCTTTCCCTTTGTTTAGCTCCAGACTAATACCGATGATCATAAGCCTTGGGTATCAAGTCACCCTTTCAAATTCCACCCAATCCCCAAACCCTTTGATATCATCAGCTGGAGCCCGTGAGATCTCGCAGGCATACGCCGTCATTAACATTTGCCAATCTGAGAGCCTGTCAAAGCCTATTAGATATGTCAGAGGACCTGAGAGTGTTGGAGAGGGGGAGGTACCTGGTGTCTGGTGTCAGACCTGTCAACTCAAACCAACCCCCCCAGTCTGCTTACATGCCTAATAAAAGTGGACGTTCTGCACACCAAGTAGCAAAATCAATGTAGCATGGCAAGGTCAACATCTAGACAGCTACAGTTGCAAATTGGAGGAAGTGGTTCGGGAGTGACTGGGTGAGGGGCTGGAGGATGTGAGGTGCTAACATCCTCCACTTGACCTGTACTTTACTCTGTTGGGGTCACATTGCAATTGGTAACTACGCTCACAGAAATATGTAATAGAAGAAAGCAAGTTATTGTCCAATGTCTTTCGAGTCAAGATATTTGGCTATACAGTATTGGCTTATGTGCTATAGCTGAACATCCACCAAAATATCAAATGGAGATAGAAACCGACCTCAGCGGGCAGTTGTAGTATCAGAATATTTTATTATCTGCATATTTCCACATTTACATCCATCCATCTAGACAATAGTCAGCTATGTGAACCACGTCACAACCATTGGACCAAAGCTACATACAAATTATCAGCGGCGCATATTGCATTCACTGTATGCATAATGCTGTGCACGTACAACAACATCAAAATTATCAAATCTGTCACCCTGGGTGGGATCAGTGTCTGTCTGTCAGCTACTCTGGGTCCACACGCTTGAAGGAGGTGAAATGTGGGTCGGCGCTCCATTCATTCTGGCTGCTGAACAGTCGGGGATACTCTGCTGGAGATTGCAGAGCCTGCTGCCCTGAGGCAAGGACATTATTCATTGTTGCATCACCATCCATTGTCCGAATATGTCCACACTCCGGGAACGGAGTCGCGGAGAAATGGAGGCCCGCATCGCTGTTTGCCAGCTACATATGGAAACAAACTGACAGAAGCATACAATGGAATGTTGGGACGTATCATTCCTGCTTCTCCGATTGCGAAGAATCCCTCAATACGAGGAGTATTGTGCACCCTGACAAAAAGGATGAAAGGTGTTTCAAAGAAAGATGTCACATAAGGCTTCGGTATCAATAGAGGGCGTAGAATAGGTTTCCTCACTTGTTTTGACACCTCACGTTATTCATGCAAATGGGCGTTTGCAAAAAGTTAATACATTCGCATTTGCGTTGGGTGCACCTGTTTATCCGCGCGGGTCTATTTGTTAAACACAATGATCTCTTTTCGAAAGGGAGTCGAGTGGTGGGTGGAGGGAGGCTGCGGGTTGGGGAGGAGGGGGGGGGGGGGCGTTGAAAATGTTTGCATGCTGGATGATTTGAAGTAAAATCCATGGATTGAAGCCGCCTTCGCTTTGATGTCTGACATGTGCGGTGCAGAATTGTATGTAGGTTACCAGAAAGCTTTTCATTCCTGTGCAGTGTTTTCAGTCTGACAAGGGGGAATACAAATCAGCCACCCCAGAATTTGTGGGTGACTACCTTGTTGCATGCAGACAAACACTTTCATCAGAGGAAGTGTGATGGGGATGTTATTTATAAATCAAAAGTGGGATTTCAAAGCTCCAGCGACAAATGATCAGCGATGGCATATGGCGAAATCTAGGACTGCATGTCCCATGACTCAGGTTGCCAGGGCAACATTTTAAAATGTATCGCATCTCATGAACTCTTTCATTGTTCCAACTGAAGAAGTTTGTGCTTCTGTTTGTCTGGAGACAAGCAATCTGTGCAAATGGGGGCAAAATAATAGAAGGGGAAGGTCTGGGGCAAACAGAAATAAAGAAATAAATGACAAGGGAAGATAGAGAGCGCTTCCAAGCACTTGTGTCTGTGTGGTGAGCGTGAGACGATGGCAGCTGTGGCAACAGAATACATTTGAATGCTGATTTTGGTTAAGAAATAACTTTGTGAACTCAAGCACCTGGTCCAGTTTCTTGTGCAATGCAGTGGAGGGTGAGGGGGGGGGGGGGGGGTCTGTGGCAGCCCTCGACAGTTGAGGTGAAACAATCATTTTAGTCAGGCATTTTTAATGGTCACATTGTGGAGGCAAACTATTTTATTTTATACTCCCAGTGCTGCCTGTGCCTTTCTTACACCAACTCCTCTGTAACATTTCTTTTTTTTTTTTTTTTTTTTTTTTTTTTTTACAGCTGGAAGCGTCCGGTCACTCCGTGGGGGGAGGACTGCCGGAGGGGTCTCAAGACTCAGCGGACCCAAAATGTACTGTATATGAATGTAGTGACACACAAGGCAGTGCTTTCCAAATCTGGGTTACACATTAAGCATGTAAATATCCCAGCAGCACTCCAATTAAAACATGCCACTACTTAATCCAATGCACCACCTCCCAACTCTCTTTGACTCCCTCCCTCTTCTCATTAATATTCACAGTATGCTCTGTCACTTTTCCCGGGCCTTAACTCTTGCTCTCGGGGCAAACTGCGCCCCTGCTGGGAAAGAATGAAGACCAGAGCCCCCCGCCCCTCCACCCCACCCCCACTCGCCCTATCATTAGACTAATTTCCTAAAACCTCAGGGTGTACTAATGAGAAATTTTAATTAATATTCTAATTTATTTATTTTTAATAATTGTCTGTGCCAAGTGATTACTGTCTAGTCTTTCATTCTGCACTTGGTTCAGATTGGTAAGGGTAGTATAAGTTTCTTATATTGTTTTTGCCATTCTACTCCACATGTTCAATGATCAAGAGTAATTAGAATGTCTTTGATCACCCAGGGTGCCCTCCTAACTCATTTAGCTTAAGTGCATGTGACATTCTATCTCATCGTTTCACATCCTCATCCCTGAGGTCACTGAGAAGGAAATGGAGGAGCTGTTAAAATGCTAAAACGTGAACGACCACGGCTGATTACGGAGCTGTTGGATGCAAATTATATTTAAAAATGTACTTGTTAGCAAATTCTGCCGGACATCCGCAGCAGCTGACCAATTTATTTGGACATCGAGGCTGCAGAGACGAGCCAAATACACTGTCATCCGGGAAACACATGGGCATCCATTCAGAGAACATGAAATGAGGCTCGAATGACTTGAGGTTGATTAACACATGCTTCAGAGACTAACAAGGCTTTGTTGTCTGTAATTTCAAATTACATTCCAACATTTTCTATTCAAAACCAGGTCGTATGAGGTTTTACGCAGTTATAATTCCACACCCCTGGACTGCAGTTTGATTGGTCTCGAGCAAACTTGTGCACTACTGCGAGTCAAAGTGAAAATGTCACGAAACCCTATGTGATGATTTCATCCACGGATCGACTCTATGCGGTGAATATTTCCTGCAGAGTCTCCACAGCGAGTCTTTCATTTTTATGCATTTACCTTTGCCCCGTGTAGCTTATTTACTCGGCTGCAAGCAAAAACTGTTTTGCATTCCCGAACATGCACACACCATGAATATCGGATGAAGTAAACTATTCCATCGGGCTCACTTCTCCATAGTGTTGCTGAGTTGGCCCTTTACATGTACTGATGCCACGGTCACAGTGTTTGCTTGAGACCCGACATGAGAAGGGGTGAAGGGGTGAGGGGGGGATGGTGTTGAAGTGAGAGCGAGGCAGAGCTGTGTGTTAGGAGGGAGAGTTCTAAGTGGTGGTCTAATCTTACCTGAGAATGATCTCACAGGTGTATTGCAGACTGCGCTATTTTTGGTCAAATTGTGAATTGCGTATTTGACTTCCGACGTTCAACAGCATTTGTGGGGCTTGGAAATGACTAACGCATCCGATTGTCAAACAAGCTGTTCTCTGAAGCTCCTTGTTAGGCAGTAAGGCATGTTCTTGATCTCAACATTTTTACAGTCCCTTTTGGAGTGCAAATACAAATGTCATTCTTGATGATCTTTTTCTCCTCAGTCGCCACGCTAAAAATGGTAATCAAAGCCGCAAACAGCTATCTGGCGTAATTTAAATTGCCTTCTTTTTATCTGAGGGACTAAGCTCACAGCAGCATCCCAGACCACCCATGCATAGATAAAGTTACATTTGTCGGGATCCTGCGTGCGTGTTCCTGACTTCATTAGAATTGAACCCTGCACATAAATGTCCTCCCTAGAAATTAGCCTGATTGTAAAAGCCGAGATGAGAACAGACCCGCAGCCTCCCCGTGGGCATCCAGTATCGGGTGTCGCAGAGTTTTAATGGCCCTTTACATCAACGCGTGAGTGCGGCAGTCGATCGACTGGCAACATTTGGCGCTGTTTTATGGGTTTCCTCGGCATCAAGATGTCCCTCGTGCCCATGTCATACAACAGCAGGCATCAGCTCCGAGGAAGAGCCCCCTTGCCGATGAACCGAGAGCGTACGTTTCTCGCTTATTGCTCATCTTCCATATTCTCTAATGGTTATGGCCGCAGTCATTCAGAGGGTTGCCGAGGGAGCCATCAGTCAGGATGCTGCGTGGCTTATGTGAGCCCTATCCGAGAATTTTATCGAGCGACGTGTGTTAGTTTGTGAACGCGTGGAGCATGGAGGGCGGGAGAATGAGCGCCCCCGAGATGATAGGTGTATGTGGTTCCATGGCTCTTCATCTTTCAACAGTGACATTTCTGAAACGAAGCATTATTATCCTAAATGTATCGCCGCTCGCTGTGTTCAAAAGCTTTCACCAGGTCACCGTTAAATCGTTTTGACAATAGTCTGCAATAAACAGTACAGTAGAATGTCTGAGCCAAGACGGCCAAAGGAGTCCCTGTGGCCTGGGGTTATGAGACAGACTTGGAGTGGGGGAGGGACTCAATATTAAAGGCCAGATTGACGCTTTTTTTCACCCCCTTCCAATATACTGTAAATATTACCCGGCAACTACATTGTCACACCATAATGCTGAAATGCAACGTGACATTTCGCAAAAACTCTCTTTCCACCGTATCCTACGATTGTTGTGAAGACATGAGGGAGTATTGATTTCAGCCATGGAAACAAAAAGGTGGAGGGGCGGTTCAAAAGGGGTGTTTATTTAAATTTTTCGCCCCCAAATAGATTATTGTTGAAAGTGAAAATACATAAAGTGAGTATGTTAGTTTAAAAAAATGATCAGAATGAGATCCTGGAAGTAGTGTTTGAGCCACCCAGCTCAAAAACAGGGATGAAAACATAACCTAATTGTCTAAGGGAATATCATTCAGCAAAAAAAATAAAATAAAATTGCAGGGCATTTTGCCCTCATCATTTTACAGCCTGATTTTCACATCCTTCACCCTACCATAAATCTCGCATGGTGATTGGTTTGGCTGCTATCTCCAAGGGCGGCAGTTCTGTTTGCGCACTGCCTATATGTGTCAGAAAGGAACATAATGTTAATTTCATGATCTGTCACACCTCCTGCCTCTCTGTGATGGGCAGTGACGACGAGGTCTGGGCTCCCTTATCGCTTTGTTCATTCCTGTCCACCTCTGCCAGGCAAAAGTAGCATCACTTATACGGGGATCAGGGCTGAATTGGTTTCCATCTGCTATCAAGAATGGGTCCACTCACAGTGAAGATTATTTTGATGCTTTGACTCTTTGAGTCAATGGCCTCTTTTAGAGAGAGGAGTTTGCTTGTTTGATGGTAGCGAAAACTTTTCCGTGTATTCAGAATATACATATATATATATACTGTATATGATTTTAATTGCTCAATGTATGTATCTCCACTTGTGCAGAAGAATGGCTGAAAGTAATCCTGATTTTTTTTTTTAATCTGCTCATTGCTGGAAGTGTATGCAATCTATAATCAATCAAATTCCAACTCTATGAAGAAGAAGAGTCAATCTGAATTTGTCAGCATGTGGTTCTCGGTTGTTTGCGCAACAGGATGATGCTCTGTTGAAAAAAAGGTGATCAACGATAGCCTGGGGAGCACACTGATGATGTATTATGGGCCTTGTTTTTTTTTCTGAACCACGAGCTCTGTGCCAGAAAGCCTTCCCCTTTCCTCCCACTCTTTGGGTCTGCTAGGAGAACACAGAGGGGAAAACACAAAAATAAGAGCCTGGAAAGCGAGATGGGAGGAAAGAAGAGAACTCTCCCACCCATTTTAGAACAGTTCCCACATGCTGGGCTTTCAGTGGGAGGACTGGGTTATTACAGTAGTTTGTCAAGTGTTTTGTTTGGAACCATCGCTGTATCTTGCATGTTTTTTTTTTGTTTTGTTTTTTCCCCAGTGCTGGTTAATTGTTGGAGAGCAATCAGATTTGATTGCGCTGAGTTCACCCTCAAAGCAATTTCAGCCTCTCACTGGGCACTTTAAAAAGCTCCATTGTCTTTCACATGAATGATGCACGCTAATGACCAAGCATTACGTATACATATATATCTATATATCCATGACCTACCCGCAAAGCATCTTGATGACAATTTTCTTCGTTTTTTTTTCAAGCTGGCACATGTAAAAATTATATTCTGTTTTTGTAGTTTTACAATATGTCCATGGATTCATTCATTCATTTTTTATTTTTTTTTGTTCCCGCTTGTCCTCATTAGGGTTGCCAGAGAGCTGAAGCCCATCCCGGCAGACTTTGAGTGTGACATATTTACACATATGGACAATGTAGTCTTTAATTAACCTAATGTTTTTGGAATGAGGCAATAAGCCCTTGTGCTTGGAAACAAACACATACATGCACACACACACACACACACACACACACACACACGAACACACCACACACAGGGAACTGAGATGCAGACCAAATACAAATATGATACAGCATAAACAATAATAATGATGATGTTGTCTAATACTGGGAGGAAAACAAGTTCATCTTGTGTTCAGATATCATGTTTTGTTTTTTGGTTTTAATTTTGAGGGATTTGGAACAAAGGGTAAACACTAGGTCTGGTCAAGCACGAGGACTGGTTTGTATGGGTTGTGTCTTTCGACTCCAGTCAGGGGGGCGGCACACTCACGAGACCAGGTGGAAAAATACGTGGAGCAAATAGAGCAGAAATTCTCTTGTTGTGGGTAATGACCTTCCATAACATGCGGTGAATATGAAAGGGAACCCCCCCACCCCCATTCCTTTCGCTAAGAACCCCCTTTTCATCTCACTCCTCTACTGTCTATTTTTCACTTTACAGTCAAAGCCATCTGCAGTGCATATGCCCCAATAGCCTTCAAACACTGACAAAATGGCATACCTATCCAAACACATGTCAAAAATACATTCATTGTTAATTTATACTTTATACTTACTGTACCACAACCAGCAATTGCCTTCAGTGTATAAAAAGCAAGTGCCAGTCTGTTGGAGGTCGCATCGCTGTTCCTTATTATCCTATTATGCCCGTTATATACTTTTACTGGGTCCAAGCAAACAAATAGCCTCGATATCGTGCTGGATTGTATTTTAACATTGACCTAATTTGGGCTGTAGTCACGGCGGCTTACCAAAAGTGGTTTGTGCTTCGCTACGGTTCCCACAACATTTGACCTCAAATGTGGCGCTTACAATTTTCTAAACCAAATCATATGTCATATTTGTTAAAACTATCAGTATTACTTAGTGCATGAATGAAATGACAAGTGAATTAAAAAAATTTAGCGGTCTTCGGCCCCATCTTCTACCTTTAATCATCGGTTTTTAAGAAACCAACACGCCCAAGGAAAAACAACCAATCAGAGACAGGATAGGAGATGAGGTATGCATTCACAATCTAACGGCAGCTATGAACAATGTTACCAGACACAAAAAAAAAAGAACTAAATGAGCTGCTTTGCCACAACCACCACCCCCCAACCCCCAGAGCTCATTTTTTTCTGCCAAACATTCAGATCTGCATGCATCATATTTTATGCAATATCATCACCAGATCGGAAAAAAAATGTGCAAGTACTCTATTGTCCCACAAATTACATCTCGTCAATAACAGGAACTAGAACGGAGATTGCCACATACTGTACAACCCAACCTTCATGACCTCCTCCCCCGTAATCAGTAAAAGCAAAACACCGGAGGCAAAGAGAGAAACAGCCGCCATTACCTTGGGTAAGGCGTTCCTTTTGATTCAGAAGGAAAAGGTTCTGCATTAATGGAGTCATTCTGACTCGTCTTCTACTTCAAAAGAGACGAAAACAAAGACAATGGAATGATAGCCGCAAGCCCCAACATTGGATTGCTATACATTACTGGTGACACTTTTTTTTTTTTTTTATGCTGTTGCATTCATGTTGAAAATGCAATACTACTGAGCGACTGATGGCATTCAGCTGTCTGAATGATTTAATGAACTAGATCGCACTTATTGTCGATCTTGGCAATTGCTCTATACTCTGTGATTTAACAGCCACCCAAGTCTTCTAATTGGTGCGTTTCTGGAACACAAGCAAACAGACGAGCTCTGATGACAATCAAGCCAAAATGAGCGTGGTGAGCTGCAGGTGCCGAGTGCTTGAATCTGGGAGCAGAGGATGGCTGCACTAACTCCATTGATTAGCAGCAGCCACCTTTTGCCACGCAATCAGCAGCTCGCACACACCGTTGGAATTAGCCAGTGACATCTGCTCCTCGGCTTTGCATCTCTGTCAAATTATGATAAACTCGCTTGAATGACCTTGATGTTGAAATTGGTGCTATGTTTCGTCACAAACTGTTTGTGTTGCCTGTTGACGCCCAGGAATGTTGGTGGAGAGAATGACGTGGAGACCACCAAAAACACAGAAACAAAGGAATCTTGTGTGGGTTGGCGAGAGCACAAAAGCGGTGAAATGGCGGCCATCATCGATATCAGACTACAGTCGTGACATTCGAGAAGCTTCGGGAGAGGAGGTGACTCGTGAGAGAATAGAGAATGCATGATCCAGGGAAACACAGATTTTTGCTTGTCTGACTTATTCATTTCTTTTCTCGTGTTTGCAGCTGCAAAATCCGCAACTGAAAGACGCAAACCCCAACGAAACAACACAGCCGACTTAAGAATCGAGTATGGAGGGCTGACTGAAGCAGCGCATTGTTGTTACAAGAGATTATTGCCACCTCCCCAGAGTACCAACAAGCAACGTAAGTCCTCTGCCACAATTCTCCAAATTCTTCGCCTTAGTACAAAGTATCAAGAAAATGATTTAAAGTTGGACTATGGAAAACTTAAAATTGAAAGATGCCGGTTTACTTTCTTATATAAAAAAAAAAAAAGCATCATGGCTGCAATATGTGCTTGACACACTTTCGAGCTTGATATCTTTTGAAACTTTGTGATCTTCAAGGTTATTACCACGTGGATTCCAATTCTTTGATGATACTATTTTAGGTCATGTTTGTCATGCTGAATATGTAAATCTTCACTGTTTACCAAGATGATGCATATTTGGTTTTGTCTGTAAAGAAATCCCCAAGGGGCGTAACCCCATTAGCGCACTACAGGATAAGCTCACAGGGGCTCAGGGGAGATCATTATGAATAGGCTGTTTGCTCCCCTCCGATATGTCATTAACAATGCACAGAGAAGAATTAGTTCAACAATGGTTGTCTTATCGTGGTTATTGTTGAGTGTTGATGCCATTCACTTCATACTGTCAGAATTTTGCACTGAATTTGATTTTGTTTCTGCAGTACTGTAAATACTGTAAATTTGAGTGTTGGCTTGAACAAAGGAATTAACAAGTGGTGAAAATACAATTTCCTGTTCCTTCTTTACGGTCTTGGTTTAAGACTTTTAGGTAAGATGTGTTTTTGGTTTGGCAGGAAAATGGGATGGGGATGAGCAAAGGCAGGCATACGTGTGGTTTTGCACATTCCCCATGCGAGCTGTGAGTTTGCGCATGACAGCTTTATATTTACACACGAAGACGGCACGACCGTAGAAGTATTCCATGAGGGATGCACCTCTCATTTGTATTCCCCCCCAACAGCAGAGAAATGAAATGGGAAGGAAAGCAAATATGTGTGTTTTGGTGATAAAATGGGCAAAGAAAAAGAATGAAAAGGCTGTCCGCCGCTTGTGACGATGGCAGTCACTTTGATTGGCGTTCTTTTGTAAATGACATGAATTCGCTGGAAGGCACAGGTGGGGAACTGGTTGTGTCCGTTTTGTGGAGCGTCTGGAGATGGTTCCCAGAGGCAAACGGGCAAGCGTTCAAACAAATGCCAGCTTCGTTTATCGGAACCCTGCCTCATCTCGCCATCTCGCCGGCGCTTGCCAAGTGGTTCACAGGCTGCTGCGTGCGAAAGGCGCAATTTCATGGGCCGTTGGCCAAACTTTCTGAATAGACGGGCTCAAGTTTGTTCAGTCATATCATTTAAGGATGTAGTTAATGCAGTGATGGTCAGATGTGGTCGCGTAGCTTCAGATTCCACCCCTGATCAGTTAACTATTTTGCACCCCAGTTATTGCTATTGTTAGCAATGGACCCCACGGCCTGGACTTTGGCCTCTATTTTTTTGGAGACATTTCTCATTTGTCTCAATGGAATAACCTTTGCCTTTGGAATGTTTACGCACGATTGATTTGACAGTGTATGTTGTGTCACAGATACCAGTAATCCTGAAATCAAAAGTATGCTGATTGCGGAAAATAAATGAAGTGACAAATATTGAAGGACAATTTTGGCTTTCTGTTGTTGATTGGTTGTGTATAGCAGAACGAAATGACCAAAATTTACTGCTGCTCGCTGTGTCAATAGCCTTGACAAGCATAAGGTAGCAGCTGGTCAGCGGCGTTTCCATTTGGAAATGAAAATGCTTTCATATATAAGCGGGGAAGCACACATACGCACACGCACAAAGCGGTATGAAATAGCCTCAAGTTGTTTCAAAAGTTCCAGATGAGCAAAACTTTTGAAGTTGTTGGACGTTAAATGTTCTCCAGGTTTAGCGGTGAGATGCCTGGGCTAGCCTGGAGTCCATATTCTGCTTTTGATGATTCAATACCTGATCCAAAGGATTATGGTGCTCAGACAGGACCCATAGGATGAAAGGTAGCGAGAAAAAGTGTTAAGCGTGAGAGGTGAGGTGGGGGGGGGGGGATCTCATAAATGTGACACCTCGCTTACCTTGTCATATACTTGAGTTCCTGTTGCCGTCACGTCTAATTTGATGGAGGGAAACTTTCTCTGCTGGCACGATGCGCTCGTGTTATGGGCTTTTTTCTGCAGGTGCAAGTTGCATATGAAGAAAAGAGACAAATGGGACTCAAACGGATCTTGAGGGCATCGCGGTCTTTCATTAGAATGCTGATCCAGTCAAATGAGCCTTGAAAACACAAACTTGGTGAGGAGGAGTTTGCTTGCCTCGTCAGGATTTTGCATTCATCCAACCGAAAGGGCAGTCCCGACTATCGTTTTTTTTCCTTCTCTTGCTGTCTTGCTATTGTTCTGCCCCGTGGCTTCGTCAGCATTTTCCTCCCATCGGAAAGCGTGGGATTATGCAAGACGGGCGGCATCAAATGATAGGTAACTTACCCCTTCTCTTGTCTTTAAGTCTCCTAAATGCTGAGCGTGTATATCCGCGAAGCCTGGAACAACACAACAGTCAAGTCAGGCGAGCACTGTCAGCGCGTACGTGCACGCGTGCTACGCACGTTCAGTCATTCACACATGCAGCAATGCTTTTTACGCATCAAGGTCAAACCGCAGAAGAAAACGTGCAGCTGATATACACCACAATGGCTGTGTTGGGCAATGGAGTATTTTACAAGCCGTTACAGTGGATGCCTTTAATCCATTCTTGAATGTATTGTCAGTTTCTTAATGAAACAGCAACATCGGATCCATTGTGTTGAAATTTTCCTGTGCATGGAAGCGCGGGCCAAGTCAGTTGAATACTTGTGAACTCAGCCCTGGGTGGCAGCAGCAACATAATGTGCAGGTTCCTCTTTTGTCTTTTTTTTTTTTTTAAATAGAAAAATCAATGAATACTTTATAAAATAATCACAGGAAAAATGTCTGAAAAGTCCAGTGTCTCTTCCAAGGCTGAACAACTATTATTATTTCTGGTTGCAATTTGACGTCCACCTCCTTCACATCCCAATATAAAATCTTCATGGGTAGAGTGACTTTATGCAATATGTTGAGTAACATCGATCAGCCTCGTCAACGGCAATACTAGTGCACGATTCTTTTTTTGTCTTATTCCCGATGAAATGTTTTGACGACTGTATTGGCAGCACAGGCCCTCCGTGGCATGTCCCGAAACCTCATCTGATGCTTTTCAACTCAAAGTGTATTGATTATTGGGTGTCAGTGAGTGAACAGTAGCTCAGGCATTGTGTCTTATCTGTGGCATTGGAACTAACCGTGTCCTTTTTAGTTGATGAAATCGCTCTATCCCTGCCCTTTTAAACGATCCACTTCAATACTTGTTCCCTGTCTTGGAGGTTTCTGATCCTTTGATTCACGTTGATGAATGTGTCTGCATTGCAGCTCATAGATCCTACCAAACCAGTTTGTTTGCATTTGACCAAAATGATGAATTATTCATTCAATTGTTTGCATATGCTTGTCGATTTGTTCACTCGAAATGTTGCCAGCACGGCAATTACAGAGATCCGGTTTAATACGGAAACATGTATCCAGCTGGTAAGCCAATGATCCAATAAACATACATTGCCTACTTTGCCAATTCAAATGGATCCAATATTACATCCAGTAAATACTTTGCTCTGTTTAATAACACTATTAAAGTTTACTGTGCGATGAAAAGACTACCCAGAGCCCTTGGTAGCAGTGCAAAAACAAAAGTGGATCGCAATTTGCACCACATCATCAGTACTACTCTGTTTTACTGTCAGCGTAATGGCCCATTGTGGTAAACCGCTTAATAACGGCGGCTGCAGGTACGACGCCTTTAATTCAGCCATTCAAGTTTGACGTGGTTTCATAGTTTGCGTATTACTAACGCATCTTTAACATTGCTGCGCTTGGTAAACACACACTAACAGTGCGATGAAACGTTGCAGCCTCTTCCCATGCACGATGCGTCACCCAGAATTACACTTCGGTGGCTGCACAGTAAACCAAACAGGCTCAAGTAGAGCCTTGCAGGCAGTCAGTCATTCTGCCCAGCAACACCTTATCCCAAGCATGACAGATAAGTGTGTGTGTGTGTGTGGGATGGGGGGGGTTGTTGAGGGGATGCGGTGTGCAAGGAATGGATGGCTGGGTTCGATGTTTGGGAGTGAAGGAGTGGTGAGCTACTTGAGCCTTAGCTGTGTAGGCACTCAAGTGTTTTTCTTGCATATTTTTTAGACTGAATAGTGCGTCTCTGCAGATTTAGAGGTTGGGTGTAGATTCTCCTGGTGTGTTTTTGTGTTTGATTTTCACAATAACAGACGGGCAATCTCTTGTAAAGCACACAGTAGCTTTGGCTTCATTTAAAAATCGGATCTAGTGTGGCAAATATACCAACATCTAACTTGACACAGCCAGAAATATTTAAACAGTACGTGAAATAGTTGTGTGGCAAGCCCAATGGCAGGAAACACCTGGCTGACTGATGCATTGCGATAGATTAAGAGGAGCTGCAGTTCGAGGTGGCGAGCAGCTATAAGGAGGAGGTGTGGCAGAGGGGGAAAAAAGGAACTTTCAGTGGAGCAGAGTCCATGACAGTCAGGCCGCATGGGGGAAGGCAGGTGGTTCAGTCGTGATAAGGAATGAAAGCGGCAGAGAGACACACAGAGACTTGTGATGGCTTATTCTTAAAAGAACTGAACATGAGAACCCCATGACTGGTTCCGGTCAGCAGTTGAAACAGATTCATGGATGAAAGAGAGGAGGGACGTGGCGTTGTCAGTGGTGGGGAATGCTCACGACGGTGTCTTGGGAAGATAAACGAGGAAGCTATTCCCAGGGTGCCCATTTCTATCTCTTTGTCTTTATACACCGCAAAAGCGATTTGAGATTAAACAAATCGATTGAAGGCTTTTTCAGTCTTTTATCTTAATTCCGTGAGTTTCACCCAAATGTGTTAGCTCTCGAAGAACTGTAATCATCCAAGCGTCTATTTTCAGGGGCTCATCAGCAGAATGACTGATCAGTATTCATTTTTCCTCTGTCGTCTTGTCCTCTGCCAGATCTCATAAGAATAAAGCCCATCGAAGGCAATGTCCCACCAACCGAGCAGAGGTTTGTTCCGGCCTCTTGAGGATGACAAATGAACGCAGCCTTTAATTGCATTGTTGTAGTTGTCCAACAAATTGTGGACGGGCTCATTGTTCTCTGACAAAAATAAATAAATACATATATACATCGCTATTAAATCTGGTGGCCGGTGGTTGTGTAGGATGCTAAATTCTATCAAATCCACTCACCAGATACGCCAGCATCCTTGCTCCCAATTCGCCTGCTCCTCTTTTAGGTCCTCCCGACCAGTAACGGAAACTAGCTGTGTCGTATATGTCTTTCGCCGGACTCACAGACCGCAATGACATTGTCCCATATTGTTTTTATTTCCTCAATCCCTGCAATGCATATGTGTCACTGTGTGTTTTTTTTTTTTTTTTAATTTGGCTCCCGCCCCTCCCCCCAAAAATGGAGTTTGATCAATTGTATTCAGAAGTGCTTTGTTGTGGCGAGTTTTCAAAACTGCGTCTTCAAATCATATGCTACAAATCAAGCTGCGGATGTTATTTTCACAAGAATAGTCGATACTCTATATGATTTCACAATGCCGGATGGAAGAGTACACAACCAACTTAATCTAAAAGAAATAAATAAAAAATACATCCCACAACATGAAGAATCAATTGAATTAGGTCTGTTATAACATCAAAATCACATTGAGATCCGGGTTTGGGTAAGAGCTGCCTCCATCACGCAACAGATGTTTGAGCAGGAGATGACGGCTTTTCAAATCTTGTTAAATCAGTCTCGTTTGGCTCTGTGTGTGCAATTGTGTGCGCGTGCGCCGAAAAGGCACAGGAGATCATCAGATTAATAACTACCTCTTTTATTAAGAAAACACCGTGACTTTGTTTGTTCATCTGAGCATGACCAACTAAGCCAATACACTCGCCGCCGCAGAGCTGATTATTGTCCATTATGTTTGTTTGGAGGACTTTGGTCCGACCCAAACGGATTAGGGCTGATTTAAAAGACTAAAGAAAGAGGGGATTTGAGGGGAGTGTGCAGTTGTGTACAGAAGTGGTTCCTGAAAGTCGGAAGCAAACACTTTTAAATCAGTCCGGTACTGTATAGCCTTGTTGCCTGGTGACTCTGTTGCTAGCTGCTCTGACAATGCAAGAGGATAATGAAATCTCTTGCCGTTCCAAGTCTCCAGGCAATGTCACAAACAGAAGAGGGGGAAATAAATAGACTTCAAGTCTTTGTAGCCTGTGGATTACAACTCACTTAATAACCCCTTTTGCTCTTTGGGACATTATCAAGTATGACGAGAGAAAAGGAATCAATTCCCACCGGAACCTCTGCTAGTACAGTCAAAGTTGTCCTGTTATATATTTCGTGTGTGTGTGTGTGTGTGTGTGTGTCTTCACTTTTTATTCACGCAAAAATCACATGAGAAAACACTAACAAAGACAAGGAGTGGAAAAGAAAATGCAGGCACTCAATGGCCACAACAGCTTAAAAATTCAAAGCGAAGCTATAAATGGGTCATTGGCTTCATTTATTTAGTATTGAACCTTATTCTTAGCATTCTTTCTTAGTGCGCTGTACTGTATTTCCTTCATCGTATCTCTCTTTCTCTCTCTCTCTCTCTCTCTCCCTCTAAATATATATATATATATATATATATATATATATATATATATATATATATATATATATATATATATATATACAGTATATATGTGTGTGTGCGTGTGTACACCTGGACGGTTTCCAGCCAATCGCAGGGCACTGTTTGTTCACTTAACTTCATTTTCTTCACACTGAACTTTGATCAGAGTCAGTTTGAGTAATATTCTAGCCAGGCTATCGCTGCTCACTGGCAATTTCAGTCACTCTGGTACGCTTCTCCGTTCATACCTGTCATTAGTGAAGAGGAGGCTCTTCCTCCTCTGGGCAGGTCACCTCGTGGAAGGTGTGAGGAGAATCTATTACAGCCACCTTTGGGTTTCTCCTCAGGGGCGATGAGAACCTATGAGGATCTCCGTTCGTTCTTGCTGCATGAATGTGAATGGATCCATCGCCTGCCCACTTTGCCTCACTATTTATTTTGGACATCGCCTCATTGCTGCCACTGACACGTTGTCTGCTTATTTCTTTCTCTTCCTTCCTCATTTTACGTAATCTATTCTATACAGACCTGGCGGCGTGGCAATTACTAGGAGCAAAGGAAACAACAGCCGCGTTGAAAAACAATACAAGAGAAATACGTGACTGTTAAGTGATGACTTGGGGCTCGAGCACACAGACGCGATAAACATGGATCATGCATAGCTGCGTTGTGTTATTTTGTGCGTGTGAAAGCATCCTCCCCGCGCTTCATATTAGCTGTTGTGTTCATTAGCTCGGTGAAGAGATTAGACGTTCAGTCGATCAGGGTGACGGGTTAAAATGTGACTCCCGTCTGCTTTGTAATTACGTAAACTAGTGAGCGAAGACCGATGTTGAACAGACTTTCTGCTTCGGAGTTTCTCACTCCCGCTTAACATCCTGGTAAAAGACAAGTCACTCTAACGTTGTCAATGTCACGCTGGCGTTCTGCGGTGCATCGTGGCCATTCCACACGCCATTTGTAACTTTGAAGAAACAGGGTGTAGTGCAAAACTTGAATTCAAAGGAATCATCTTTCAATGGTATTGGCAACCGGGGGAAAGAAAAAAAAAAGAATGATGTGGCCCTTGTGTATCCATGGTTACGTTGGTTTTATTGCTGTTTGTTTTGGGCAGTCGGCGCAATAAAAGTGCTCTGAGAGAAATGAATAGGCACCGGGTACAGTTCCAAAAGGAAGCTCATAGAATTCTCGTGGAAAAAAAAAAAAAGAAGCCCTCCTTTTCAAAGCCATCTGCTTTCTAAGGGTCTCGTGATTGGATTGCCCATGAATGCACGCCTTCATCATGTTTTAGTTTTCCAATTAAGATTCAGAGTGCAAGAACCCTCATGTCTGCTATTAAAAAAAAAAAAAAAAAAAAAGCCAAATGGAAAATTAAGGGTCTCTAGTAGCAGGCTTGATCAAGCTTGGCCTCATTTTGGTGTTAATGAAATATAGCGGCGATGACTCATGCATGTTCAGAGGAGGGGGGGGGGAAGGGGAAAAGTGCACGGTGAAGGGAAAATAGGGTGTGTCAAGGCACAAAATGCACGTTGAAGGCTTCATTTACTCGATGGTGGAAATCGTACACATTGTCCGAGTTAGAACTGTTTCTTGATGCTGATCATGTATTATCGGACATCTTTTGAAGACGAGTTCATCTTAAGGGAGAAATACTTGGCACGTCTAGTCCAGACTGATCGCCAACGGGGCATTGGAGCACACACACATTGACACAAACAAAAGGACACAGACAGATTGGCACATTATTGTTCAATGCTGAACACTTGATGATGTGACTCAAGGTTACAGTGACAAAGCTTTTCTGCACCGGTGAAAGCATTCAAGTGTGCAAAGTTCTTCACCGGGAAAGTCGTTTTTTTTTTTTTTTAATGCTGCGTTCTTTTTTTAAGGCTATTTCTCACTATCAGGAGCCGATGATGATGTGTTAAAAGGTGTTATGATGTGAAGATGCATATTTTTGCATGAACCCATCGTGTCATTCCGCATCGTTAATGCTCAGGAAAGGGTTGAAATGTACATCATCAGTGAAAAGAAATTACACGCTGCTTCTTTTGATTGATTTATTTATTTATTTTATCCGTTTGCCATGATAAATACTTACTGACTCGGATTGTAAATGTTGAATAGAAAGCATCACACACCTCCAATCAAGCAAAGAATAAGGATGAAACCCAAATGTAAAGTTAAGAGAATTATGGATGGTAGAATTTACCCAAACCTTTTTTTTTTTCTCCATTTTACCGAACTAAATTTAGAGGAGATAACACCAAATTAAGTCATTGGACTCATCAGTGAGAGTGCGAGCGTTTGGGGAAGGGCTCCCGTGAGAGCTGGTTGGAGTCGGCATCGCACGGTGAGCTGCGCTCATTTAGGTATTCACCCTGGAGGATCCGAACCCCCTGATGTCTGCCACTCAGAAACCAAGTTCTGATGAAGAGAGGTTTTGTCTTCTACTTGCAGTGAGGTGCCTTTCTAAACATTGTGGTTAAAAAAAATGCAATATAATCTAAATATATATTTTTAACACAGGTTTGCTTGTAATTGAGTACATGAAACCCCCATAGAATGAATTCATACGCGGATTTCCACCACATTGTGAAAAATCTGAAGTTTGAAATAAAACGTTCATGATGGAATGGCTGTCCCCCTGCCACCCCAAATGCCGCTGTAGAAATCGACTATAGTGCACATCTGGTTTATTTATTTTATTTTCTGAAATGTTATTGTACTCTTTGATTTCCTGTCTAAATGTATTAGATGATTTTTTTTTTTCTCCTCGGGGTGGAATCGTTGTTTGCAAATAATGAGGAATAAACTTGAGTAAATGTAGCCACCCAAACTGCAGCAGTAATGATCATTCATGGTGACAGCCCAACACTTATCCAGGCTAATATTCATCATCTGCCTTTCCGAAGGCGTGTTCAACAAATTGGACGGGAGACGTGTCTCTCCAATTATTATTTAGCAGACTGTGAGGAGGTGCCATAAAAGCTAAATGCACCCTGTGCGTGAGTTATGCAGCAAACATGAAATTAGACACACATCAGTGTCCAAGGGCAGACAAATGGGATGACGGAACGCAGTCAAGCGTCGAAATCCCAAAGCGCAACATTTGCCGCATTTGAGCCGTTCCTGATTGCCATCGATTTGACCGCATAGGAAATTTTATTTTGAAATGGATTTTGGAGTGAACGATGACACCAGATGCTTTAAAAAAAAAAAAAAAAAAAAACTCTCTTGATTCATTAAAAAGTCACTGTCACCGGAGACGAGGTGGGGACGGAGGTTAATCCTTGCTCATAATGTGTGTGTGTGTGTGTGTGTGTGTGTGTGTGTGACACAGCTGAATGATCCTCCTCATGTCTCTGAGGGGTAATTAGCTTTGGCGTGGCCTGTCGGTGTTGCGCAGGCCTCCCCTTTCCCAAGACTCAGCTGGCTGTGTCAGGGCAGAGGCAGAACTGCGTCTGTGGGGAGAATAGCAAGCAGTTTGGACGAGCGGGTCACGTCCGAATAATATGCCCGTCAGACTCCGGTCTTTGTGCAAGAAATATGTCTGTTATCTCCCCTCCTCTTCTTTGTGTGTCTTTCCCATCACTTCCTTTTCACGGCCACCTTCCCATTTTTTGCAACTTTCTTCTCTCGTGTTTTTTTTTTTCCTTCATGCTTTTCATCAACATTTCGGACATATTTTGGACATTGACTGTTTTTCCTTGATCATTTCTAAACCGTCTGTCATCGATCACAGGGTGTTAGTATAAAGCAGCTGGATCTCTCTCTCTCTCTCTCTTTTCTCTCATTCCTATATAAAATCATTTCATTTCAATCCTGCTTCTCTCTCTCTCTCTCTGTTTCCATCAATCCTTTGTCTTTTCCTTCACGCTTATATTGATTTTCCCTAACACGGAGCATGACGCCTATCAATATTTCCCGCCGCGATGGCCAACAGCCATTCACCGGCGGTTTGAACACGATACTCGCCCATTCGAATGTTAACACACCGAGGCGTGTATCTACCCACCCAGCCTCTTATATAATTCCACTAACGTTGTTCATTGCTGGCCGCCATATGGTCCGCTGCACGATGTGATCGATTGACAGTCTTGTGTGTTTAAAAAGAATCCATCATGGATAAACTGTCGGTGCCATCGATACAGCAACGACGTGAAATTGGTTTTGTGACTCTAAACACTAGTTAAGCACAACACCATCTCAGAAAGTTGAATACAGCATTTCTTGTTCCAGTTTCAATCTACGGTGGTTCACCGCCGTTTACAATAGTTTGGTAGACAAGAAGGTTGAAATGTGACTTAAAAAAAACTCCTTGATTCAATGTCGTTTTACTTTGATATCGTGTTTCCCGATTGAAAGAATTGATTCTAAAGTCAGAGAAACTACAATTAATTGAGTTTGGAGAGTGTAATTAAGGAAGTGAAAGTGGGGTCGTCAAGCCTCATTAAAAAGGCTGACACTTATTCGGTGTCCGTAAACAGACAGCTTGGTTGACCATCACGATGCCATTTCGCTAATGATCGGTTCAGCACCTTTAGCCATCACCCCAGCGTGCCAATCACACAAACACAGACACACACTCTCACACACAATGGTGTTGTTTGTGGATGCTTGGATGGGGGGGAGAAAGGCCAAAGTAGTTGCTCACAGAGTCATCTGGACGCCACAGGAAGCGCCTCATCTCAGGCATTCCGCGGAAGTAAGAAGGGATCTGCCATCTGTTTGAGCTTTTGATTTGGTGTCATCAATACTTAAGAGGCTAACTCGTATTGAAATTGAAATTTGCTGCTCACCACATCATAAATCATGTATTGTCCGCACTGTGAAAATGGCATTTTATTATTGTAAAACAACTGCATGTGGAATGCAGAGCTCTATTGTAGCTCTCTGTCAGTTCAATAGACGCGGATGATTGGTGAGCGTGTCACCGGCCCAGTATGAAAAATTAGCATGATAAATGTCTTTCTTAATGACTTCCCTTGTGAGGATAAAGCCGATCGGAAAATGGATAGATGGATGGATGGATAATGACTTATGTAGTGAACAAATAAACACAAACGTAAACACGTGAGCCCGAAGGCTCCCCATGACTGGATGGATTCTTGTTTTTCTCCCACATTCAAAAGACACTTGTTTGAACATTTGAAGAATACATTTTGTTTGTTTGTACCTTAAGATGAAGTGGGAGCAAATGTACAGATGGATGGATGTGGCTTGACAAGTATGTGACAACTTCTTCTCCCTGCAGCAGTGCACGGCTAGCCAAATGTCTGGATCATAAATTGTGAAACAAAAATAAACACTACGGGAGATCGAGAATCCCCCCCCCCCCCAACCCGGTACCCATTGTTGACCTTGAGGCGGGATCCAGCCACAGCCGAAACCAGGGCTCCCCCACATCCTGACATCCCTTAATGAATGTGGCATTTAGCTGATATTTGCATGTCACGCATGATGTTAAATCCGCATGCTGAAACACTCAGCTTCAGATTAGACAAAGCTCAGCAAACGCACACAATCCATCACGCAAAAGATTTACTACAGGTGACCCATGACGCTTCGCCCCGGAAACCCACTTAGTCCTGCTTCCTCTGTAACCTTCATTTAAAATGTTACACACGCGCGCGCACACACACACACACACACGACTTATTTACAAAGCATTGGAGCGAAACACAGAATCTCTGCGGGGAGAAACTTTCATTCCCAACCGTCACCGGATGAAATTGCATTGGCGACAAGTGGCAAAATATCAATCAGAAGTAATTTCTTCCCACCCCCCTCGGAATGTCGGCGCTGCGGCAGAAAGTTGACCCTCTGTCGTTCTACATTTGTTTAGCCTCCGCGTCATCCACTACGCTGACTACAAAACACTCCAAGATGTTGCTGTGGCGCCAGCAACGTGAGAATATAAAGCGAGCGAGGTCATTTGTGTGTCATGCCCCGCTGGGTGTTGCTCAAAAAGGACTTGAGTAAAAGACGCAGACGGGTAGAAAAGTGAAGGCTATATTGATTGCTTCTTATATTAATCATATCATAGCAATAGCCAAGTCGACCGTCAACACCCCTAATGGCAATGTTGTGTGAGCGGCAGACAGCTATGGCCAATAATAGTGCTTCTATCAGCAGGTTGGGGCCCAGACAGCCTTGGGAGACCCGCCGGAGTGACTGTTAAGGATTTAACTGATTGGTATTACTGGTTCCAGTAGAATGAATGTCACTCCAGCAGTCAACACCGTCTGTGCACACGTCTCACATGTCAGACCGCATCCAACGCCGGCGTCGCCTGCAGACAAAAACGCTGAAGCGCCCGTGAAATGATTCCCTCAGCTCCCCGTGCAAAACACTGCAGCGGTGGGTATGTTGGAATAGAAATGTCAGGTCGTTAATAACTATTATCACCGCCTTTTTGCATTTTCTATACCCGAGGCGGAGAAAACGCCGCTTGCTTGAATAGATTTGTTTCTTGCCGGGTTACGGGGAAAGGTGATGCTGAATGCTGGGATGCGGGCGCAGGGTGATAAGAATGGCATTTGAAGTTAAAAGTCAAGTACGGATGCCGGTCCGGCTGCACTTTTCCAAGTAAAATAATATAGGCATTTACAGAGGCGGCAAATGTGATGCGGTGAAATGGTTGTAGCAGCATTCTCGTAATGAAAAATTCCAATTCAACTGAAACTGCATATTGCCATATTGCTTTTGCGTCAACTGTTCACGCAAGAAATATGTCACAAGCCACAGTGTGCGTCCATTTTTTTGTGGGTTATTTTGTGATGTCACAAGGAAAAGGCAGCTAGTGATGGCAAATAGTGAAGAGATGACATTAGTAATTTTAGTAGGCGACCTTTTTATGTCCTTTCTATGTTTTTAACCCTGGAGAACCCACGGGTCAAATTGATCAATTCTGCTACTCAAATGCTACCCTCGAGATTCCCACATTAGGGTTCAATTTGGCCCTAATCGTAATTTAGGATCAAAGCATTAAATATGTGAAAAAAAACATGTATTTTGGTGTTCAGTGAACATATAGCAGACATTTAATGTATAATTCATCATTTTCCAAAGAAGAAAAGGGTTCTTGGGTTCTCCAGTGTTAAACTTTGTTTTTTCTTCTTTTTTTTTTTTGTAAATGCGTTTAAATATCGTGTTTCTTCTTTCCTAGCGCGTTTCATAGACCATCTTAAAAAAAGTCACCTTGCCTTGCTCCAGCCTGCCACAGGCTGTCATAGCTCAACACGAGAATGATATTAATCGGATCAGCTGATCACAAAATGAAGGAAATGTGCAAAATATTAGCCTTTGATGTTTTTAATCAATAGGAAATTAAATTCATTGCAGCACAGGAACGCGGCAGCGTGCAACTGATTACGTCTCGCAATTCACAAGTTAAATTCTTTTTACGCTTGCATGGCGGGTAAGAATGTTGATCTGCTATTGAAACATCGCCTGATTAGTTAAAAAAAATGAATCGCAAAGTGCCACTGTAAGTGCATTTATTTCCATTCAACAATAACCAAAAAAAGCTTTACAAATGTGAAAATAAAGAAGAGAGACGGTCTGCTCCCATGCTCATTTACACTTGTGTCCGCTGCATCTGCTTTCCTGGTGACCCCCCCTCAGGTTGTGTGTCTGTTCATCACTCTCTCCAAGATATCTGGGAGCCGAGAACTCATCTGCGGGCTTCCTCTGGAGCCTCTTGAGAGGGCCACAAAGGCTTCTAATTATCCCTGACCTTCTGGCTCTCCCTCAGCTTGGCTCCCTCTCGGGGCCCCTGTGGCTCACTCAGGACGGCCTTCTCCTCATGAGTTCCACATCTCCCCGGTTTGCCCCATCTCACCTCCAAAATAACCCCGCAGCTTGGCCCCAGCCGCTAATTGCTGCCATTTAATAGACAAAGACTGTGTTTGGTGCAAGGCAATCCGTGAAGGTCAGTCAAGGAGAAGTGCTCAGCCACCTGCATGTCTGCTCAGGCGCTGGGGTGTTTGTAATCACTTTGGTCTGAATAGAGAAAAACAACAACAAATCTGATATATAAAAAAACAGACTGTTAAAGGACCGCCTCCGAAAACGAAAATTAACAATAACTTCAATGACACGGAGAAAATCGAAAAGAATCCACCAGAACAGAAAATCAAGTCAGGAAATCATAAAATAAATTATATTCTTGTCAGCAGATGATGGATGAGTTTTGGACAAGGTGAACTTTACTTCAAGCGTGTTATAGCTTCAGCAGTATTTGTTTATTATTATTTATTTATGGTTACGCATGCATCAGAAATATCTGAACATGTGCAGTGATCAAGACGAAGCGTCACATTTTTCAGAATAGCGATTGATCACCTCCCTGAAAGGCAGCCTTGCCACTTACACTGGCCCACGATGAAGAAACCGAACCCCAAAACCGATAACTGGTGTAGTTGCTACTCTAATTTTCTTGTTACAGCATCAGAGGCCCATAAACTTTTTTGAAATGATAGCGTTTCCACCTGCCACAAACCACCAACCATCTGGGACTTTTCTCTCTTTTTCATTACACATCATTGCCGTAGATCAAAATGTCCAGTGAGTAACTTGACCAAAAAAAAAAAAAAAAAAACATCGCCTTGGAGGCTACAATTATTTACCTCCTCATGTGGAGGATCAAAATAGACATCAGGAGAAAAAAAAAAGGGGGTTGGCACTATAAAGCATGTCAGTTAATATCAGTGCGTCAGAGCCCTGTTATAAATCATGACTCCGCTGTTGCACTCTGTCTCTCTCTTGCTGAAACCTTGCCAGTCGCTAAGAAAGGGTTGCCAGGGAAACCGTGAATGAAATAAATCGGCAGTGTCTTGACAGGTGGTTTGTGGGACTTCATCATGCGACACTGGAAATGTCCTGTATACACTCAACACACTGATAATCAATAGGGAAGTTGACATTTTGACACCCCAAAACTCCCCATTTTCAAACAAGATTCGGAGATTCTTGCTTTTATGCTTGCGAGAGCTCCAGGGTTTTTTTTTTTTTTTTCTCGAAATACAACACTGCATGGCTAACCTTGAATGCTCTCTTTCAACCGTAACAGGAATGACAAATACATTGCAGAGCATAAACAGTATCGTGTTTGTTGAAGTGACCTTGACTCACATGAACATTTAAGCTTCTCACCAAATTAAGCATCAAATCCCTCCGCTACTGTTTAAACAACTCTTCATAAAAACACAATACTCTGAGCGATGTGTTTCACAAAATCAACTCACGGTTTGGGTTTTTCATGTCCGTCAGCAAGTTCACTCACTATCTCAAGTTATAGTGGACATCTTTGGTGACAATATAGTTTGTCCAAGTGATACTGTACCACTTCTGCGGCAACATGCACACTGCATGGTGACTGATGAACGGGAAAAAAAAATGGTGTGTTTTTTCATGTTTTGTTCTTGTGCACCAACGTTATCTTGTCATTTTTCTTCAATTACAGGTAAACAACACGAGAGCAGAATTCCCCGCTTCATCCATAATGGATCAAGTGATATGCTAGCTGCTCGTAACGGATCACCCTCGGAAAACGGGGCCTTAAACAACTCTCCGCATCTTGGCGCTCGTTCCGGCGAGAGGATCGAGGACCCATATGACAAGGATTGGGAAGCCGAGGCAGAACAAAGCTGCTCAAATATTGATCACTGGGGGGAGGTGGGGTGTCTTTGAGGTGTTTAGTCTCAGCCAGACAGCCGCCCGTGGGATTTGGTGGCGGGTTTTAAAGGCTATGCAGCCAAGAGTGTAAGTGCAGGCAGGCTTGGTGTGCTTTATCCACCTTCCGCTGTTGATTCAGGCAGAACAGAAGAGCACAAGTCCTCCGAGGGAACGGTGCATCGCCAGAACCGCGACATTGATCAGTGAGGATTGAGTGAGTTGGGTACTGAAATCATTGGAGGCCATCCAACTTACTTCGCCCAAGCCAACTTTTTATTTCTGCAGGCATACAAACAAAATTGTGACAGAGTGACAATCTAGTAGATTTCACCTATTGAAACACCCATTATATGAAGTATAATATATTTTACTATTAACTACCAATAGCCTTATTAAATGTGTGTGACAAAAACTCCGCACACCTTAAAAATAAATAAATAAAAATACATTCAGCAACATGTTTCACATTTGGAATGCCTACAAATGGTTGTTTTCTGAAGCGTGAACATGATGACGGGACATGCATATTATCAGGGGCAGGGTGGAAAATGAAAGCACTTGCTTGGCTCCACAGCTCATCTGGCTGTTCTCTAATTAAACTAAACTTTTTTGATGAGCCCCCCCCCCCAACTTCTACTTCACCTAGGTAAGCTGCCAACACGGCTCTGCCTTGCTTCCCGATTTGGACGACTGCCACCGATTCCCTGCATGTCAACACAGCATCAGGTGCATTTCGACTCATTCCGTGCCCATTTCAAATTTCCATCCTCGGTACTGCGGGCTGCTGAAGGGCGACGGCTGGCCAAACATCTCCACTTTGCCAGAGTCCCGGCACAAGCCGCAGATGCACGCGGGGACACGGGGTCCCTTCACCCTGCTGGCACGAGCCCCGGCCTGGCCATCTGGTGCTTCAAGAACGGGTGCCAGTCACCCATCACGCCTGCCCTCCTATCCTCCTGAAAGACACAGCCCTCCGACGCGAAGGTCCTTGCACTAGCTCCTCACCGCCTCTCTGCCAACGTACTTATCTCCCACCGGGGACACTGCCCACAAAACAGCCGAGAGCCAGCGTGTTAGAGTTGTTCAGAATCAGCTCGCATGCGCAAAGGGGAGCCCCCCCCCCCCCGCGCAGAGCTGGGATGTTCTGAATAAGTGGACTCGGCTTGCCATTTTGGCTGCTCCAGAAAAAGAAGAATGTCTGTTGAATACACAATCACTCGCTTTGTCTTGTCCATTCATGCCATGCTTGAAGAGGCGTGAATGTATCGCCGGGGAAGACAGAGTTGTGTCAACACCCGCATCAATCCATCCCCTGTCACTCAAAGATGCCATGAAAGAAACCGCAACTGGGAGGAGAGGACGGAGACATTGATTTGACTGATGAAATTCCCCTAGACATTAGCACGTTCGACGAAGCCCGTCGATATAGCGCTCCCCTTCCTTCAGACAGCTCGTATTTTCTCCCAGACATTTTAATTTTTTCCGTCGCATCAACAATTGCTTCATTTGGATGATATGAGCTGCCATCACACTTGTTGTTCGTCAGCAATGCAATTAAGAAGCTCTTTCTTCTATCGGACAAGTTGTCCTTCAAAGTGATGTCACACTAGTACCCTGTACTCAATGCCGATACAAAACTGAACAAAATATCTGATTTATTTTCCTGTCAGGAATCCTGTTGGGGTACATTCAGCTTACCTATGTCTTCAAGTGTTACGCCCTCGTGTGTTTTCAAGTCACAGGTTGATCAGAAAGCTGATGTGCAGGTGTTCTTGACTGCATTAACTCACTTCGCACAGACAATTATCTCATGATTTCCGATGAGTCGGTCGCATGCTTCAAAAGGTTAAACCGTGGTCGGAAGCATGTTTTGCAACCCGCTGATGGTCTTATCTGGAAAATTCCTAACTACTTCCATTTGCTCTGCCGTCACGCACGGTTATATCTTAAACTTGTGAAGATGGCGTAAGCCAGGCTGTCGACTCGACGCCAGACGGATTTTCTGGCTATTTGATCCGTTTTAGATTTGTGTTCTTAATGTAGGCTTTGCACCTGGACCGAATTCCAGAAAACTCTTTGCACGTGTGATGGATCTTTGACTTTAACACACATTCTTCTTCAGCAGACTTTAACGGCTCTCATTAGCCTTGCCATCTTTCTCCTCCTTCAACGGCATCTAAGTAGCTCTTCAAAGATAGCGTGCGCCCCCCCCCCCCCCATTGTATTCCAGCAAACAAACGCCTCTACATTGCCCTTCAGACCTTTTAAAGATGAACAGAGGCAAAAGTCGCCAGGAGAATATAACAGGGGATGCATTTGTCGTGTTTGATATCATCGACATGGAGAGGACAATCGAGGTGCGGAGGGGCGTCTCAATGGGAGAGTTCACGACAAATGTTTTCAGCACAAATACGCCACGTTGTTCTCTTTGCCGGCGCACTCTGGGATCTCTTGATATGAAGAGAGCAAGTGATTGTGGTGCTCGAGTTTGAGAGAATGAAGAGTTTTCTTTGTTTGGTGTTTGGAGTTGATCTAAATGAAACTTTTGTTAGCTGAGGATTATTTGCGACACGGCCAAATAATCTCGTGAAATGCGATTTCTATGTTTTGTTTGTGTGAACCGAAACTTTTGACCAGTATTATATTTGCCTCACTGCATTTGTGTTTGAAAATGTGCCACCTACAGGAAACGGCACACCTAATTTACAAGGGAATCTTGGCGGCTTGGTGATGAAGTGTTGCCCTCCCAGGTGAGAGTCCTCAGAATCAGCCAGCAGAAGGACAGGTGAGAAAAAAAAATGTCTGTTTGATCTGTTTTGAGATCTGGACTTCATATATATATAAACGTGCTATCACTGTTTCTGCACAGGGACTGCGGATAAAAATGAGCTTGTAGCTATTTCTGTTCGCGTGACACATTCAGTGTGCATTGTCCCTGTGAAAGAAAGAAAGAAAGGTCTTCCGCAAAACCAAAGACACAAGGTCATTTCAAATATTTGAAATACAATGTTTTTCTGCAAGGAGGGCCATCACAATCCCAATATAAATGAGAGTCAGGCAAGGGAAAAGATGGATCATAAATAAAATGATTTGGCTGTGTATACTTTGTGTCCTTGGCCAATGATTGCAAGTGGAACGGCGATTAGTCTCCTAAGCGTTGTATCCGTCAAGATTACCTGCGCGATCGTTATTGCATCCTGATTATGCTTTACGCATGACAAACGTGCGAAAGAAGGCATTCGGCAATCAGCTCTTGATCTCCGCAAAAGCCAATTTGTTCGTTGTTTTGCTTCTGCTGCACATCCACTGAGAAGGGAGTCACTTTGCTTTTTTCCATTTCCATCATCAGCACCAGTCAAGAACTCTTGATTGTGCCCAGCGAGTGAGTCATTTTCAATCATGATATGAGATTCATACAGTATCGCTCATGAATAAACATGGCCAATAAACACGGTCTTCCCCCCCCCCCCCTTCCCCTCACATTGTTATAATTCTCACCTGCTGTATTAAAATGTGTAATCTGCTCACAATTGCAGCCTGAGTGATGTCTATTGTATCAACAATATCATAGCAAGCAACAAAGACCTAATTAGTACCTGCCTGGATATGATGAGGAATAATTAGCGGCGTCATGGAGAGTCAGTGACAGCAGTCTTACAGGCGGCACACGAGGGCCCGTGAATAGCATGCATCGCAAAAAAAGGGCCTCCTTCAGCAACTAGTAGGATTTCAGAGCCCGTTATACCTTTGGATATTCTTGGTATTGTATACCGGTACATCCAACAATTATTATTATAATTTTTAATCGACATATCAATGAGAAAAAAAAATGAGATCAGCCCAAAGATCTAGACTGGGACATGACTGCAAAGCAAGTGCAATTGATAGGTGAGGGGGCAGTTGCACATACAGATGAAATATGGTAATAATCTGCCAAGGCACAACACAAGCTCTGGGTAATGGCACAACACTGCAATCTGGTCCTCTGAGTTGGGGGGGGGGGGGGTCGGGGGATAGCGCAACGAGCATCCTCACTTCAACTCACCCCCGAAGAGAGGATGAGTGAAGCTGACAGGCGGCAGCGAGAAAGACAAAGAGGGGCTGCTTTGGCGAACCTCACATTCAAGAAATTTACTGTCAACTGGAGGAAAGGGATTTTTTTTTTTTTTTTTTTACCCAAGTATGAAGCATAAAGAACACATGAAAGGAAGGAGCTCTCCAAAAAGTGGGTTGCCTATAATTGGAAGAAATGAGTTATCGCAAAGAAGGGGCTGGATCACGCAAGCTTGTTGTTCAAAGTGGAACATCACATCGCCAACATCTTGGAGATGGCTTTCAGTCTTGAACTGCACCTCAAAGAGGGCCGGCCGGGATTCCCCCCACCAGGACTCAAAAGTGAGCAATCATCCCATCACTGGGTGTGGTTGGCTTTCCAAAGGCGGACTTCCCAAGACGGTGCGGAGTTCACCATGACATCTTCACACATTATGTAAATAGAGAGGAAGCGCGTTCTCGCAAGACGTGTAATCAAGCAGCCAGCGTTGGTTAGAATGACACATTTTGGTTTTTTCATGCGCTTCCAGCAAATAAAATGGTCTCGTCAAACGGGCGCCGATATGGCACTATTAGCGGCGCGGAAGGGAGAAAGTGAGGTGGACAATATGCCTTCCCTGTTATTTCAAGAAATGTCTTACAACAGGAGATTGATCCGAGCCGTCGGTAATCATTTTGTTGTTACCGACAAATGATAGGAAATTTCTCCGAGTGAAACCGCCCCGTATGTTCTGCGTGGAGCCATAGGCTGCTTTTTCTTTGGGTTTTGGGTCACCAATAATGCTAGCATTTGTCACACACTTCACTCGCCGCAACCTAGAACCACGCTGACGATTTTATTTTCACCACTTTCTTCCTCTTTCTATTTCCAGCCCCTCGGCTATTAACATGCTTACTCATTTGCACATTTTGATGAGTTTACCCCGCGGGTGTCGTCAGGCCCGGTGTGAATGTATGTGTTTAACTTCAAATATGGACATTTTACTCATGTGCCAACATTATGTGAAAGGACTTTTTACGGTACTACAAAGGTTGCTTTTCTGTGTTTCTCTGCAAGCATGATCGTTTTGTTTTAACCCCTAAAACACACACACATACACACACACACACACACAACAGAGAGACTGATGGCACACATTGAAGATTGCTATCGGCCCGTGAATGCCTTCTGGTTTGCTCTCGCTTGATTGATAAGGGAAACTAGGCCCAAATGCATGTGTGCGCGTTCCTGCTTGTTTGTCGAGAGAATCGGAGATAAAGCGACAACCACAAAAAGGTAGAGTGCAAAAAAAACAAAAACAAAAAAAAGCTGTTATGGTAAGACCATTTGTAATAGTTTCAAACTCCTTTGTTGACAGCCTATATTTTGACAAAAAGATTTGAAGAGAGGGCATAGGTTTTCTGCCTTTATTTAATTGAAGTTATTGGATGCGTGCTCGGAAATAGGAATTCTCAGCAATGCCTTCTCCCTGATATTATTTCATGCAAATGATCTGCTACCAGGCTTTCAGCATTAAAAAAAAAAAAGATGAAGGGGCGACTCCAGCAAAAATCTTGGTTGGCTAATCAAAAGATTTAGCAGAGCGCTGAAGTTGAGGACTCACCGTGATGAGAATGACGAAATTTAAATTGAGTCCTGAGGGGTGAACATGAAGGAATTTATGCTTGACGCGCGACCCCTCAACTTCTAACCTGCCGTCCCTGCAGATACCGATCCTTCCCCCCCCGGGCGCCCAAAATTTTCAAATCAAACAAAAAACATTCATGATTGCCTGCAGAATGATGTATGATTTAAAGTGAAACCGTCCGTCCCAAATTGAGTACAATTTATTTCCATACCTCAATACAATTCAGGAACAGTTGTGATTCAATATGGATGGACATAATGTAGCTCTCCGATAAAACACAATGTTGTATATATCTTGATCTATTTTAAAATGAATCGATTGAATCGGTTTGAGTTGTGTGTGTGTGATGCTGCTCACCAAAAAAATAAATCTCAATAAAATCGTGACCTCATTCACAGAGGAACTGATCTTACACACGCGTGTTAGATCAGTTCCGGCTGCAGCTTGTTGACATTGTCCAGACAGCTTTGCCCCGCCCCCCACCCCTACACAGGAGTCTGTTTGGCCACAGAAGCCAGGTGACAGATAACGCTGGCGGACACTTCACATCCAGCGCTGTAACGTCACTGACCTTAGTCAACACAGATAATCAGTGACTCATTCAGCCCACGAGCACAGGACCCGGGTTGTTCAGGCAAGGTTATCTTCAACCAAAAGTGGAGTTTGGACCCTGCAGGCATGTGACAGGATGGCAAGCTTATGTGACCTTGTTAGGGTGTGCGACACACCACACAGATCCCAACACTGCCCCTGGTTAAAGGTTAACACCCGCAGATGATAAAAGAGGCTCTGTTATTGTTGACCTCTCCCATGCGGAATACATTTCAAGGCGATCTAAAATGGATGTCATTATCTATGTTTGATTCGTTTCAATGAAACGGGATTCATATTTGACCCTTCATTTTGGTTCTAGTTTGCAAAGCATCATACTGATGTCATAGTCTTTTAATAACCAAAAGACTGACCTTGTTGCCATTATGCAGCTAATTCTGTGGCCGGTTCGATATAAAACAAGTCACTCATTCATCATTTTTGTCAGACCAAATATTCAGTATCTAAAGACCAAATTTGTATGAAGCCTCAAACTATAGAAGTGTAGATTTTAATGCTCCGCATGTTCATGACCTCAAGGCATTTCTTTACGACCGAAATCCCTGACTTGGTGGAGTGCAATATTTACCCAGCACAATGGACAGCCTCAGCCTTCTTTCAGAGCGCTGCGCCCAAACCGAGCACTCCAGATCCTATCTATTTGATTTTTCACAGTCCTAATATAACCTCTTCCACACGAGGCTTTTTTATTACCGCTCAGGGAGACAGGCTTTATTTGCAAGCTGTTTGCTGTTGCAAATTGTTATTGCTCTGTGACATTTCAATTGAGTGAGATATCAATGTATTGTGTCGTTCACCGGACAGACGTGACTCCAACAGTAAAATAAAATATCGGCGGAAGGATTTTATTCAAGCCATCTAGCGATATGCTTCGACGTGAAGAGCGTAAGAAATATTCCACAATAGACTGGCGACAACGGGCCTCTTGCCAAACTGTTGACTGTAAATTCTGCAATATTGGAGGCTTTTTGTGTAAGCTCACGCTAACCCTTTACCGGGCGAGATTAAGCAGAAAGGCAATTTATCCTTGGATCCAAGATGGCCCCAGGACCCCAAAAGCCAAATATTATCTTTAGATAATGAGTCCTTTGACTTGTGCCCTTTCAATACTTTAGCCTTCGCAAACAATGGAGATTTGGGTTTTTTTAATGGGATTTTTCATTCTAGTTAATTTTTTATTTCATTCGGAGTTGTCTTTTTTCCAGTTAGTTTTCGTTTTTAAAGCAGGTTAGGTTTACTGATCTATGAATGGAAGTCGTTTCTGTTCATTTTATTTTATTTTTCTGTTTTAGTTATTTTCAGTGAAGAATCTTGGCTTCCCTCAAGTGTTAATAATGATTGTGTTTCTAAGCTGCATTCGTAGCATAGTTTGGGTGTGCGGTTCCGAGGACTAAGCTTCAGAGGGGATTGCGCTTTTTCCCTTGCTGATCCCTCCCTTAGGAATGACCTTCCGTTAAGACGCTCACCCCCACCGCGTCTTTAAAACTCATCTTGAAACACAGTTTTATTCTTTGGCTTTCCACTCAGCATGATGCTCTGCATTGTTTTCGCGTTTTATTGTATTGGCAGTCTTTTAATACATTGCACTGCTCGCGTCGAGTGAGTCTTGCACACAGTGAGTGGCAAACATTACGTCGAAGCGAGGCCAGCGTGGCTGACTCGCTCCCTCGGATCAAATTACAAAGGTCGCCAAAACCAAGGAGAACTGTTCTGCACCGTGGCGCCGTTCCTTCTTTGCCTCCTGGCCCCAAGTGATCTCCGGCTTCTGCGTCTTTGTCTCCTATCGCCTTTGTTTCCTTGCCTGTCTTCATTAAGGTTGTCAAGTTCTCGCGGCAGCTTTGCCAGCCGTCTTCTTCTTACGCTTTGCCGCTCTCATCAGCGTGCCCTTCAGTTGCCTGGAAACTGAGCATGACGAAGACCCGGGGAGAGCAGCACAGCGCACCTTCTGACGCCAGCCAAACATCAAATTGAGTTATATAAAGTGGATGAAAAGTTTCAGGAGCAAAACGACTGTGGAGACGCGCCGCCATGATTGCACAGTATACGCTTAAATCGAAACGGCACCGATGAAAGATCGGCTCTTGCGTCATTCAATTTTGTTGGTCGACCTAACAACCTATTGAATGATGCAGCAGACTGCTGACTGTCGCGTGAAACAATACGGCGACATGATTTAGTCCATAGGTGTCAAACTCAGGTCCTCGTGGGCCGCTGTCCTGCATGTTTTCCAAGTCTCCCTGTTGCAACACACCTGATTCAAATGATCAGATCATCGGCAAGCTCTGCGGAAGCCTGACATTGAACCTGCTCATTTGAATCAGGTGTGTTGCAACAGGGAGACTTGGAAAACATGCAGGACAGCGGCCCACGAGGACCTGAGTTTGACACCTATGATTTAGTCGTTCACTGCACTGAATTTACTGGACTTGACAGCACGTGAAATGGTACAAAGATAGATTTTTAAAACACCGATTGTCTTTCTACCACGCTAAATACTGTTTTACGGCCACTGAAAGGTTTTGAAAGGAAATACACATCACTCGAACACTGTTTTAAGATAACAGATAACATCGTAAGGTATAAATATTATTATACGTTGATGAGGTCACCGCCATAGAAAGGACGAAAACACTGTACTCAAAGGTAATCCGTTTTCCCTCTGGAATTTTGTTTTCAAGAACCGTGTTCCTGTTTCAAGTGTAAACATTCTGATACTTAGTGGCCGCACACCTTATAATCAGTGCCAGATTTCCTGTCTTTGTGGATTCAAGCTCCCTTCTGGAAAGTGAGCTATGCCACGACTGCCCACTTTTCCAAACGCGAAAGGAATCATCGATAAAATGCCATGTCTCCTTTCTTGTCGCCAGCTGCCCAGTGCCTTTTGTCAATGCGTCATAAACATCAAAATGAGCTCCCTCCAATCACTTTTGCACGAAGCACTGCAAAGCTGATTCGTACATCACTGCCAGGCGGCGCGTGATGTCAAATCGATGTAAGGGGGGCATGTATTTGTGCGTCGCTCTTTGGCTGCGGAGCTAATGACCGAACAAAACAGATTGAGTGTCTGCTTAGAGAGATGATGGCGGAGCAGAGTGGCGAAAGAAGGAAACAATGAGGCACCTATCGGAGAAGAGCACTCCATCTTATCGCGCGCATTCGCAGGGTGGTTGGATATGCCGCGCACGGTGTGATTTGACGCTGATTGCGGCCACCGTGCCCAGGCGGGATAATGTCTGCGTATACTGTATGTGTCGAATGGCCTCTGCGCGCGTCATTTGTGCATTGATCGCCCCATTGTGAGGCTTTGAGAGGTTGAAGAAACGCTGACAGGGCGGACGAATCAGACAAGCATGTCTCTAAATTGGATGCATGCGAGTGACACTAATTGACTGAGAACCTCAACCAACAATCTTAGCATGTCAGTCTCACTCTGTTGTTCCATTCTTGGTGGAGTACAGCTTTTACCGCTTGAAAATTGTCGCTGTCACTGTTTATGCCTTTATTTTTTCCCTCAAATTCTACACACAACGCCCGATCTTTGACGCTCAAACGTAATCCGTCAAAGTTTGAGGAGTATTTGTAATAAAATATCTTTTTTTTTTTTCTTAATGGGGTAAGGGTTGAGAGCTGACAGATCGGGGCCCGAATCTGCACACAATTCAATTACAAGATAATTATAAAAGTGACAAAGTAACATCTGTGCAAACAAAATGTCTGGGAGCCGATACAAACCAGTAACTCAAAATCTGGCATCAGATCCGCATCAGTGAGTCTGGGCTCGGGGAAGGCCGGGGGTATTTCACAATTCGGCAGATCCTGTGTCCAATTGCAAATTAACACAACATTTAACAAGAATTCACCATGTTGCAACCAATGCGCGGTTTGCGTTTTTGTGTTATGGCCCGTTTTGAAAGGTTTTCGCAAACCTTGTGGCGATGACACCCAACCATATGTCTCGTCTGTAGCGTCTCAGCCACGCCAATCCATTTAGCCTTTTGAAAGGACAGCCACTATCTTCAAACATTTTATAATTCACCATAAAATATGGCTGGGGGAATTGTGGTTTGCCATCTGGGGGGGGGGGGGTTCTGACATCCATAAACAGATTCTGGCTTCTTGCTGGGTGATGTCATTCATCTTCATGGCAAATTAGAACAAGACCGTGTCCTCGCTGACGCTCTCTACCCCGCTACATTTCTTTGTGGTGCTGTCCGTCTCTATTTGTCTCTGCGGACATGTTGCTTTTCTCTGAGGGCTGCACTCTGACACGGTGTAAAGAAATAAGTTTGCTCCTGCAGTGACAGCGGCACTTTGCTGCCAGGATAACCGCTCCGGATATTGACAGAGTTGAAGGAAAGGGTCACAGTTGGTTTGTCAGTAAGGAGGTGGGAAGCTTATTTGTCTCAGGTTACAGTAATGGCATAAAATGCTTCAAATGAAGCGCTGATGTAGTAGTCGCCTCACCTTATCACCTTTGGAGACCGAGGGAGTCTCTCTCTACCTTTGCCAAATTGGCAATTCTCCCTCTTTTGTCACATACTATTCTTCAACGACTGTAAAATTAAGGGAGGAATGAATGGATGCCTTGAACCCAGTTTGAAGACTCGCTGACCCAGACAATCAATTAGCCCATAGAATATTTTAGAGCCCCATATTATTTTTCATCAATATATATCTGGTACTTATACGCACACTTATCGTATTATATCAATGTTGTGCTTGCCGCGGTACGAGAACAGAGTGACTTTTGCGCTAGCCAAGAGACCTCGTTTCGGTTAAATAATCGGCGGACACAAGCAGCACTTTATGGAGCTGCAGTAAATGAAAAAAGACCTTGAGCAAAATGTGTTCATGTAAGAAGGTCAAACATTATTAATCTTTTCTCTCTTTGAAAAATGTTCAGATTGCTTAGCGAGATGCTGCAGAAATAGGAAGAAAAAAAAACCAACAACTGAAGTTATTATAATTGAAGCGACCGCACCTGATGCTTGAAACTGAAATACATTTAACCATGAATATGAGGGTCAAATATTGCAGACTCTTTCCCCAGCTAAGTCTTTTCTCATGAGGATTTAATGTGATTTAAAGTGAAGTTATCAATTTGTATTCTTTTTTTGAGAGTTAAGAATGTTAAAATGCCCTTCCAATTTTCCATTATAGGAATAAGACGATAGAGATAGTTTGACCCTTATTATTTTTTTAAAATTATTCTTATTGAAAGCTGTTATTTTAGGGTAAAATGTGAGCATATTGCTTGACTACCCCTTGTGGATTTGTCTCAGGGCACACATAATGTATGTCCACCTCCGCAAACACACTCTGACTGATTGAGGTGCCTCCCACCCCTCCAGCAAGACTCTTACACAAAGGCCAACTTCTCATCTTCCTCATTTCGCCTGTCTCACAGTTTCAAGTAATCGTCGCCATCACAGCCATTGTTGGGATTTCCTCTTCTTAATCGCCGGGACTTTGGGCTCTCTCTGCTGCCGTTTCAGGCTCGATTTCAAACCTGCTTCATCAAGCATTCGACGAAGGTGGATCGGCCAGAGGGGGAGCTCGGTTTACCACCTGTTGGGGCAGTTCCTGTTACTTAACCAAGTGCGGATGACAATGGGGGTGATGGTGAGTTCATTTATTCCATTGTGATTCTTTTTTTTCCTGCATGACAAATGGAAATCTTTGTCAAAGAGCATTTGCATGATTACACAATCGCATTCCTGAACACAATTGCAATTCAAAAAAACTTCTAAGAACTTTTTTTTTCTACTGACCTTCTTTGTGCAGTCCCCCCCGCCCCCAATATCATTTGTCTCATGTGATGTGCATGTCAAAGTTAAACTCCTTTTGACCTCGTTATTGGGCAACCTTTAAAACAAAAATGTTGGTTTAAACCACCGAAGCTTGCTAATGGCAGTGACTTTTAATATAAATAACTTGCATCATTGTTACACTTTAACATCCAACTAAACATTTACCGAATCAAGTTTTGTGCTAATTTTACTTCTGGAACCTTGAGAGGAGAACCCCTCAGGTTGAACAAAGTCCATTGGGGGAAACACTGGTATTGATTTTTGAGTTCCAGGGTCAGATGCACGCACGCCGTTCCTGTTAGTTTTCGTCTCCGTTGCAATCAGTTCCTTTGCCGTAGCTGCCATCATGTTGATCTTTGTTTTCCCTTGCAACAACAACGTAACAGATTGCAGTCGTAGGGTCTCAACCCAAGGTTTTGGTGCAATTTTAAGGGTGCTGTCTAGTTTTCGCAAAATGATGGCCCACCCATAAATGGCAGAAGTTCCACCGTATGATCTTCCAGCCTAAACGCGTACGCTAACAAACTGATGAACGGAGGATACAAACGGCACTTGTGCAATGGACACATTTCCCTTTGACAATGTGAAATCTCTACGGAGTCATACGCAACGGTCCACGTGAAGAATGGATATCATTGATTCCCCCTCGGGAGCGGGCTTTTTGACGTCATTCACCAAAGAGATTTTAGTGGGGTAATCTCTCATCATTTAAGTCAGATGGATTCAGCAGAAATCATATCAGCACCCCTTCCCCCCCAGACTGGGAGCTGAGGAGGCAATATCCCGGTGCAATTCTTCGCTGACCTACATAGCTTTTTCTGGCTGGCACTTCCCTCCTGGATGGCAGCTCCCTCTCCTTCAACACAATCATCTCTGGGGGTTTTCTGCCAGTGCAGTGTGCGCGTGTGTTGATGAGTAGTACAATATTCATAATCCCAAACAAAACCCCAAAAATAATAAATGAAGAAAAGACACAGATCCGAATTCGCCATTGTAAAAATGAAAAAAAAAAAGACAATAATTGGGTGAGAAATTCAATTTCCCAAAGCAAGGACCTCACGTGCTTTTCAAAAATGCAATTAAAGATCTGAAACAATTGCAAATGGGCGTCTCAAAAAAGATTGCTTGATTAGGTATCGAGGATTCGCTAATTTCCATCAGCGATGTGAAATTGGGGTGCCGCAAGAGCACGTTTTGAACGCGTGTGAATGTGGGCCGCGCGCACTTCCGCGCACACGGCAGTGTAATGGCGTAGCATGTTAACTCGCACGCACACCCCGAGACTGACAGTCGGCTGCCTCATCATTAATTCAGGAGCAGTCTCTCGCACCCTCCTTCTACCCCTGAGAAGCTCTCAGCGCTTCCCGGCAACATTATGCATATTTATTCATACATCTTTCCTGCTTCGCTAAATGTCACTGTAAATGTGTCTACTACCAATGAGGCCATTTCTTTGTTTTTGTTTCATTCGTTTGACGCCACCTCCTCTTCTTGTGGTGCAACCCCCCCCCCCCCATTTGCTTGAATGAGCATCCCCCCCCTCCTGCAAATGTTCCACGTTCTTGAACTACAGTATTACCATAACGTCTCTCAACTTCAGATGCGCTTTTATTCAGCGCTCTGCTAATTTCATTCACACTCTGGTTCACCTTGCAAAAATGCCTCGGCCCGAGAGCGGGCGGCTTTGTAATATTTACACCAGAGCTTGATATCACAGAAGGATGTACCTCCTCCCTCCGCCCCCCTCCCCCTCACTACCATCCTGCTGCTAAAGAATGAGCAGCATAGAGATTTGTAAGTATCCACTGGCACCCGTGTCTTCCTCCAGCGAATCCATCGAGAACCATCCCATTGCGGTTTCCAGTTATCTCCTTTTTACTTTGTTGTTGATTTTTTTTTTTTAGTCAGCTTGCACTATAAAAACGCACATGGACATTGCATTCCTCCGATAAAAAAGAAAAATGGATTCCCAGCTCGTAGCTTTGCCTCAACAAGCCTGTTCAGAGAATGCGAAGCATTTCATTGGCTAGCAATAACCAACATCTGCCTTTTTAACTGTGACAACATTAAAGACCGTGTCAATGTCTTTTACCATGGTTGTCATGAAGGACAGATCGGAATACAGTAATGGTGGAAAAAGTCTTAAAATGTTCGGAGGTCGCGCCTCTAATTCTGTCTTTAATTCCTTGGAATGCTGCTACCGTGCTCCTCGCCAGCTATGAGGTCCCCAAGGTCTGGAATTGAAATGTTTTTTTTCCCCCCCCTCTCAGACTTGAGACTGCATCATGTGAAAGTAGATGCAGATGTTTGCATCATTGTTACATGACTGGAGCATGAAAAACGTCACACGGGTGTTTACGTTATTAGCGTACGTCAATGGGCAGCACACACGTGAATGAACTTCACGTTGGGAGTAGAGCCCAATCGAAAAGTTGACTGCATACAGTGAGTGAACAAGGTGCTTGAATAGATTGGATAGACTTGTTCCATCTTCTCATCAGACCTGCAGTCAGTTAGCTTTTTTTTTTTTTTTTTTTGCTGTGGTGATCGTGATCAGCTCCAAAATTCTGATTGCGTCAAACTTAGCGGTGAGCACCTACACCCCTTTTTTTTCCTCAAATGTGGGGTCTCTCACATGGAAAAAAAAATATATACGGAGAATTCTTTTACAGGCTTATGTCAGATGCTGTTAACATCGCAAAAAACATTTTTCGTTGCATCTGGCAGAGGCCCAATTGGTTGTCACTCACTACAATTGCACCAAGACTCCTACAGCAATTTTCACAAGATTTGCTTAAGAGGCGGAGCACAGGCCAAGGTAGAACCACCAAAACTTTAGGGCAGGTTTGTCTAAGTGGCCTTGCAAGAGGCACGGGCTCGAAAGAGTTACATTAATCTTTTCCTTCCATTCAAAACCTTTGTGTAACCTCTCATCCATAATAGCTCAAAAGTATTTAATTGCAAACAGGTTGTTAGGATAAGACTCAAAAAACAGATTTTTCAATCAGAAATCCAGGTCGGAATGTTCCTTGCTGAGCCAAATAGCTTGAACCTGAAAAGCTGACTTCGAAGGGAGGAAAAAAATAAATGCTAATGAAATCAAATCCACCACTTCCAGCAGCAATAAAAATGTCTGCTTTTTTTACCAGACGTAATTATTCACCCGGCTCTACAAAAGATTATTGGGGCAATATAAGAAAGAGCAAATCCTTTAAATGGTTCTTTTATTGTTCCTCTCCAATCAAGCCCTCATTGCGGATGACACAGGCAGGCACGCTTGTGAAATGACTCTCCACATTGTTCCTGTTATCCCGAGGACACCAAAGCCGAGTTCACTTTGCCTATGATAGAGATGCTCGCCGTCGCCAATTTAACATTTGCATTATCAGTAAGAAAGAGAATGACTAGAGTTGGGATGGGAGTGAAGCTCTTGCTCTCGAGGACAAAAATATCCATAATATTCTTCAACGCTGGTCTTATCTTGCGCCACTGTGCTGCATAAACTTTTCGACAAGGGTCATATCAAAGGGCGTGCTGTCAAGTCGCACGTTATTTCGGATTTGCAATTCTACCGCCTTAACTTTGACTGCTTCCGGGAACTTTTGTGTCTATGTTTTGCATTAAGAATCGACACGCCATTGAGGGACAGTGACAATATTTGCTGCCTAATTGAAAAACGTTCCCCGGTAGACTGTACTGTTATCTGCTTTGGATCCACAGTGGTGGCTTGTATTACATCGGAACGCTTTACTCAATCCAGAGGCCTGCGTGAGTTTTTTCAACTTCAAAGAAAACGCACGCATGAATTATTGCCGCTGAAACTTGTGGAGCCATTTTGAGCCTGATTAAAATGCATACAGGATGCTGTGCTGAAAGTCTGACAACAACCTTTATTGCACTTTAATGCTCTTGTCTGGAAACCAGCTGTGCCGTCAGTCTTTGAGGCGAAGGTGCACTGCTCACCGACACCGCCGCCACCTACCGCCCCCTATAGGGCACAAGGCTCATAACTGCTCAGCCCAGCACCTGGAAACGCTCACTATAGCTATTGGAGTGAGTGGAACTTGAAGCCGGTTTTTTCAACTAGTTTAGACCTCTAGCCACAGGGACAGGGGATTAAGAATTATAGAATGCATCTGAGGACAGCATTGCCAAATTTCCACTTTTATAACCCTTTCTAGTTAACATTGAACTTTGCAATTTAATGTCATCGGTTTGTGTCATTTCTTATATTCTCAAATCGGCACTGCAAGTACAATGAAAAAAAATGGTGTGTTAAATATTATTTCAACAAGTGGCTGCACGAAATGAAATCATCTGGATTCAAATACATTTTAAGACATATTGAGTGAATGGTAAATTCAATTGCTTTACTTAAACTGAATTCGAGAGGTAAAAGTCAAAATGATTTTTTTTATCCTCACTTAATACCTGCTGGCTCAATGGGAACAAAAGCTGCACACAGAATAATTTTCCGCGTTTCGGCTGACACGATACAACCCATTTGATGTCAATCATTCTGGGAGCTAACAACATCAAACAATAGTTTTCAATAATGGATGATGGGGAATATCTTGCTTCACTCCATCTGTTGCATCAGTTTCTGACTGCTTTCCTGGTTCGCGTTCCTCCGTCGTCTCCCCCACACCTTCCTTACAATGACCCCAACCAGACCTCAACCACGATTGACCATACGTACAGTAATCCCTCCATTTAAGCCTTTTACATCTGTGAAAAAAAGAGTGAATCTAATTCCCATTTCGCCGAAGTAAAAAATAGATGTGGTGTTTAAAATAAAAGTACTCTGAAAACATTAAATAAGCCTATACTAAAGTGAAGAACCATCAGAAATATCTACTCAAGTACAGTAACGGAGTATTTGTACTTGGCAAGCAAGAAATTGGCTTCAAACGCGCCCTTTCCAACTCCTTGGGGTCAGCGCATGAAGTTCAATAAATGCATATCGGCTCAAAGAGAAAAAGACAGCTGTGTGAACTCACGCACCCACGTGCGCGCTCGCGCGCGCACCACGCGCACCCGCGTGCTCATCCTTGGTAAAAAGGGGCGTGTGGGGCTGGCAGGCACTCAAACCTTTGGCGTTTTCCATCAGAGCAACCGCAGCAGTCGCGCGCGTACGATACGCGGACCGGGGGGAAGAAACTTGCGCAATTGTCTCGCTGTGGATTTATCTGTCGCTTTATGTTATTTAAATCCATCGTCTCGACCTAGTGGAACACTTTTTGGCTTCGCCGTGCTGGGTTGAGACAAGACGAGGGACACCGGAGCGAGTGAGCGGCGAAAAGCAGCCCGGGAAGCGCGTCTGCATGCCGGGAAGGCGGCGAGGAGTCTTCGGGCATCGCCTGCGCGTCTTTACGCGGCGGGGAATTCGCCACGATTGTGGTTGTCCCTCGGTGTGAAAAAAAAAATCGATATAATCCTCATCAAAAAAAGGAAGTTAGGGTGTATTAACTTATCTTGATTTGTTTGGAAGACCACTTCGCGTTATTCGTAGAGACATTCGAGGCAGCCTGTCGGATCGCAGCTTGGAAGTGCACTGATGCACGCACCTCCACACAGGTGAATATTGTTTTTTTTTTTTACCTAAAGAATGTTTAGATTGAGTGATTTTGCAAGCACTTGAATGATGTGAAATGGCATTATTGATATGACCCACTCACTGACTGCTAACTTTCCTCATTGTCTTATTCATCAAACCAGCCCAAGAGCGTATTACAAAATTAAGATAATATATGTTGGGTTGCGGTTTGGCGGAGGATTGTAGCACAATCTCAATAGTTTAGGTAGATGATGAATACAAGCCGTCTTTGTTCCGATTTGTGCAGCGTGACCCTATAAAAGCAGCCTGGAGTAAAACAGCAGGACAATTCCGCCACTATCATTTTTATGCTTGAATTGATTGCCCCTGAATTTCAGAGTGCTTTTTTTTTTTTTTTTGCGTCAGTGCTGTGGGGCAAGCTCATCTCGATATCAGCGGAGCGTGTAAAATGTCAAGCACCAATAATTTAAAAAAAAAAAACGGTTTTATTCGACTTTCCGTGCAGAAAGTGACATTGCAACAAGCGCCGATTGGCGTCTCGTTGACTTTTCGGAGTTTAACGAGGCACATAGTGAGAAGTTTCCATGTAAACTGTTGAACCAAATAGAATAGAAGCGAGATTCTCGTTTTTTAATATCTACTTGGTCATGGAACTATTCCTTGAATATTCCTGCAGGAAGTGCTGTTGCGAGAGGGCATCTTTCATTAATGTCTTGCTCCTCTGTGTCAGAGAAGACAGAGGGTGATGCGAGGGTGGCAAAAGAGAGAAAGAGAAAGGGGGGGGGGGCATTCCAATTCATGGACGACTGCAGCTCCGCTTTTACGCATAAAAAAAGGTGCCCGGCTCGTGCAACACGCTGGCTGCATGTGAGCGGGCCAAATCTCCATTAACGAAGCAGTCCTTTTGTCCAATGAGCGCGCAGCATTGAGCGTTTGACATCTTCCGAGTTGTCGAAAGCGTGCAACTTGGGCGCTACAGTTTCCAACCTGCGTGCTCGCACCTGCTGAAACGTGTTTGTCCTCTCCGCAGTGGAGGATTGCTTCCGACCAACTCCTCGTTTGCCTAAAGACAAAAGGACGCAAAGTGGGACTGGATCATTTCCTTTCAGTGCGCTCATTGGCACCGGTGGCGAGGATATGGCCAACTCCGGCCTGCACAGAAGAGCGCAGTCGGCTGATGCGAGAGGGAAGAGGAGCTGAATGACAGGATGCCAGCGACCTGAAGCCCACACTCAGCAGCTTCACTACAAGTGACTCGTTCTGGGGTTTTTTTTTTTGTAATTATTGTTTTTATTTAAGTTTTTTATTTGTTTTGACTACTGCCGAGAAAAGACAGGACCACTTTGCCAGCTCTAAGGCTTTTGGAGGAGTTCACCTGGGATTTTTTTTGCTTCATTTTATTTCGGGGCTGACAAAACGAGGATGCATTGTGGATTAGTCTTTGTCCTGTTGATGGGATTCCTCTTGGTGGCCAAGGCTTTCAAAAACGGTAAGTGACACCTGATAGCTATTGATGAAAAATCTCTTTGTGTACTTTGTAGAGCAACTCATCCCAATCTACATATTTTTTTTGTGAAAGATTAGCTCCCCGATCCGCTGGTAAACTCTCAGAAGCACCTTTAACCTTTGACAAAAGTCACTTTTTGTCGGATGGAATTTGTCTTTATTCGTATTAGATGTATTCAAACATTATGCCTCATTCGTAATCAGCTACACGTTTAAAAAATTATTTTTAGATGAGTCATAATGCAATACAATACTTGGTCAATCTTGTTTTGAAATATCTTTGGGATCAGCATTTAATTTTTTTTGCAATTTCCTCTTTACTAAACCTCCAATTTTTTGAGCATCACTTTTGCTTATTACACTTAAAAAACACTTTTCTTACACTAAAACCAAACTACACACGAAGAAAAATAGTCTCCTATCAGTTCCTGAGCACATAATTTAATAATTTCTTCGATGAGGACACTTTAGAAAAAGTTTCAACCTTGCATTTTGCATGACGTCAACTTCCTGTACGCCACATGAAACGGCTCACTTTCTTTCAAGTCCATCTTTACGTGATGACTTAATAGTTTCGCTTGCAGACTAAACATGTCTCAATTTCGATACAGTATGTGATCAATCAGCGACCTGTTTGTGTGTGCGAGAACATGTTTCAAATCGTGGTGGCTTCACGTTTTGCAGACAAATGTGGAGGCAACATCCGGATCTCAAATGCCAACTACCTCACCTCTCCCGGGTACCCCATGTCTTACACCTCCTCTCAGCGTTGTACGTGGGTGATCTCGGCCCCCGGCCCCCACCAGCGGATCCTCATCAACTTCAATCCACATTTTGACCTGGAGGATCGGGAATGCAAGTATGTACCCAGCCAATTGCTTCAAACCTCTAGGAACAGTCACACACTCTTTGGATCTAATGTCTGGTGTCAATCTATATTGCATGTAATCAATAAAAGTGATTAGAATGCATTCTAATCCCAGCAATGGCAACACATAATCTTGGGTGAAAAGTTAAGCAATCCACAAACCATAAGTTTTATTGCACAAAATGGTGGATGAAGAATTGTTGACGTTTAGGACCCCCCCCCCCCCCCCCCGCCCCAAAAGAAAAAAAAAGAATGGAACTTTTGGTCAAAGTGGAATAGATTGACATGAGTCCCTTTTTGTGGAAGCGTCCCCATTCTCCCCTCTCACCCTTTTTACATATTGCACGTGAAACTGCGCCATCTAGCGATCGTTGTGACCCCAATCTTGCACTGCACAGAGGTCTCAAACTCGGAGGTCTCAATATGAAAGATTAATGTTCGCCAGATTGATATGAATGACTCCGCGTTTGTCTGGAGGGCGGGACATCGGCCGGGCTGTCAATCACTCATTCATTCCTCCAATCACTCTTCACTCCGCTCCGCGCACAGTCCTCCGTCTCTCATCATAGTGAATGAGGCGCTGATCCGCATGGTCTGTGTCTGTAGCAGCGAGTTGAAACTTAACACTAAGGTTTGACACTTGGGCGGAGAACTGCCGTAATCCAAATCGGAGAGCGAAAGTGCGCATGCGCCACAGACCCGCGCGACTGAAAGTGTCATCGCTGAGAGGGAATCGGTGATTTGAAAAGTGGGGAGTGCAGCTGTCTCATTTGACTGAAAAGTTGCACAAGGAATACAATTTGCGTCATTATACTACGAACATGCTCTCGCTATGTGAGAAGAAACGCTAAGCATATGTTCAGAATATTTCATGTTTCTTTTCAGAAAGTTAAAGGTTAAAGAGCTGTTAATACAGACATCTAAAAATAATTAGCGGTTGGCTCAGTTTATTACTGTTCCAAGTTAATTTATTTAATTCTGTTATTATGTTTGCAAAAATCGGGCTTGAGCTCATTTTCGGCAATGAAATTAGAAGAAAAAAAAATCACCAGAATCGGTTGGCTTCATACTCCTATAGGCCTCTATCAAATTTAAGATAAATGATGAATGTCAGAGTGATAGTTTGAGCAGATGAAACCGGAGACGGACACTAATGTGATGAGTCGATGTCATTGTGGGTGCCCGGAGGTGCGCCTTAGCTGGGCAGACTGCCTTGCTCTGATTGCCTGTCTCTGCATGTGTGTGTGTGTGTGTGTGTGTGTGTGTGGGTTCGGTACGTGTGTCGGAGCCTCTGCCCCGCTTTGTCTCAGCTGTTTGTTTACGCTGCAGGGCTCAAGAGAGTATAGGGCTTTGCTGGATCCTGTTACTGTATCCCCACTCCACCCAAAACCTGGACCCAGTCTCCCTTTGTCCCTCCCAGAAACGCTACTGTGTCTTTTTGCAGATTTCTTTTTTTATTATTTTTTTTAATCATTATTATTTTAATCCAGGATTTTTGTCCCAATGTAACCCTTTTTGTACCGTTGCCTTCATTAATGGTTCGTGTATTTCAAGACTGGAAGCTCCCTGGTTCTTCTTTTGGGTCAGATTTCAGTACTGGAGAGAGTGAGCGAGGAAGTGACAAGAGGAGTGGGGGATGCCTGCAACAATGATCACGCTAATCAAATTAGCCAGGAATGAATTTCCTGTGTCTCAACACAGACAGGGAAAAAAAAAAAAAAAGAATCTAGTCTGTAAAGGCTCAAGGAAGCCAGTTTTTTTCAGGATGACAAGAGATGGGATTTTCACTGCAGTTGGCTGTCACTGAATCATTTGGGATTGAGCCTCTATTTTTTTTACTTTCAGTCACTGCTTGTTGAAGGTTGAGTGCCAGATAGTTGGGTGTTGAGTTATTTATACGAATGACCCTTTGGAGCTGCACCTTACAATACTGTACAGCACGTCAAAATACGACCCGTGAAACCTCTGAAATCGAACGTCCTGACCATTTGGCATTTGCTGACTGACATTTGGGGACAAAAATATGCCCGTGAAGTCACGTAGAGTCTGAACCGCTGCAGTGCAAGTGCAATAGTGCATGAGCTTTTTCAAAAAAATTTTAGATGGTTATTACAATAGAAGGATTTGACGAATAGGACCCCGTGAGGTTGTTTTGAAAAAAAAAAGAAAAAAAGTCTCATCTGAGAGGTTCCGCTCTAAATACAAATATCAAATTTGACGCGTCATGTGAACCATGCAGAGATTGCACGGGAAAGCGGGGCTGTCCTGACCTCAAAATGTTTCTATCTTTAACCAGATGCCATGATGTTTCATTATTAATGGTTTTATAATGGAGCTGTTTCCGTGGGTCTTGAGTTGAACTGCACATTACTTTCCAGCTTGGGTGGTGGTCTCACTTTAGTGTCAACCTCCCCTTTGGTATTTCTTCAACTTTAACCAGGAGCTCATTTGTTTTGTTCTTTCGCAAGATAGTCACATGTGGGTGGGCTGTTTTGGGCAATACTGTCAAGTTGGTTGCGTTTTTTTTTTTTAAAACTCCATTTTGCAACTCACCAAAATCAGCCTTTACAAAATGGACACTGATGAGAGACAGAATGGCCTTATCTGATTGACTGGCAGAGTGGGTGGAGGCGGAGGAGCAACGGGGTGGGCGGGTGCGGGTGCTACAGTGCACGGTTCAGTGCACAGCCTTTTCAATCTAATTAGTGGGCAAATGGAACACACATGCACCACATGTTCCCCAACATGGCCGTTATCAGCAAACCAAACAAGAAGCACTAAAAGCGGTGCTGGTAAAACGGAAAAAAAGTGGAGTCTGAATGCACCGGTGTTGTTGTACGTGCACGGTATCCTTGTCGGGTTTGTTTGGGGAAGTGCACGGGCCTGTATCCTGAGAGGAGGAGGAGAAGGAGGAAACCACTTCCATCACAAAGATAAGGCGACTAAGTGAGCCCTGCGATTCTGAATGCAGAACGTGTTTACCTTTCACGCACTGTTGTAGACTTTCACGGAGTGGAGTTGAAGGGGGGGGCCGACCCTGGCAGGTAATGAAGTTTGAGCCGGAGGCCCAGCCTGTGTGGGGACAAATATTTGAAGTGAATTCGCTCTTAAAATCAGTCCAATGCGTATGCTTCACTCAAATGGAAAAAACAAAACAAAGGGATGATTAACCCCGCACTCGTCTGTACTTGGTGATATAAATGTTGTGAGGCCTATCTGGCTTTTTCAGCCGTGCATCTGAGGAGAAAAAAAAACAAAACTTTTTTTGCTCAAATAAGCTCTGAAAAGCATTTGATCTAAACATGAAAATAGACGCCGGTTGTTGTCCTTTAAACGCTCTTTTTTTCTGTTTGAAAGTCTGCTAATGTGTAACCGAGGCAAAACCTTCAATCGTCCATCTGTAGCTGCAGGCTGTTCTCGCCATCTCACCCCCCCCCCCCCCCCCCTGCCGCCACCACCCTCCTGCTGACTCATGGAGGAGAAGGAGCTTTCAATACATATGATCCTGACGGTCATGATGAATCATTGATAACATCACATTTGCTGACTATTCCGAAAAACATGTCTTGCAAAAATCAATCGGAAACAGGAAGTCTATGTTGCAGCTTATGTTTTAGCATGGCTGGGAAGTGGAGACTTGGACTTTTCTGGATTCCGTGGAGACGAATTCCAATAGAACTGTGGATGCAGTTGACAAAGGGGAGTACGGGGGGGTGGGGGGGTGGGTGGTGGGGGGTGGGTGACGAGATATATGGCAGAGAGGTACTAGGCTAGCCAAGTTATTTCAAGAATGCCTTCTCAAGCAACCTTTTGTTGGAGCCGAAAGAACGAAAGCATCCCGCCTCAGCACGGTTCAAAAGTCTGCAGCAGCCCCCCTGCCTTCAGGTAACCGTAACTCAAAGCTTAGAAAGCGCTTCTTTCTTCTCATGAATTGTAGTCTTCCTTTTTTTTTTTTTTTCCCCTCTGCCCCCGCCTCCCTCCGGCCGCCCGACCCACTCAGATCTCCTGCCGTGTAGCTCCCGTCAAGCTGCTCGGCCTGCTGGGAAGGCAAACATTCTCTGCTGTGCACCTTTCTCCATCAGACAACGTGGCCCTTTCTGGTATTCCCAACTCGGTTTGGACTCCACAGCTCATTAAAGAGGCAAGGCGGGGTATTACCGGACCCCGGGAATCTATTGTTAGCTCTTCCTTTGCCATTTGAAATCCCGCTGACAAAGAGTGCCACCTGTTACTGGGAAGCGCGAGTAGAGGACAGAAGGGACTTTGGGGTGATCTCCTCTCTGAATCCGATTTGCTCGTCCGCCTGAAAGGAACTTCAATGATAAAGAAAGGTGGGCGTGCACAACTGTAACTTTTTCCATAAAAAGTCTGAAAGCTCCTCCCTCTTCAACATCTAAACTCCCCTACTCCCACTGCAATCCCACCAGAGAGGGGCAGTAGACTCTGCGGTCGTTTATCAACTGTTGTCATGGTGACGCAGGTGAATTAAGAAAAAAAAAATGGCTCCGTTGTCCTGAAACTGAGGAGTACCTTAGGATTTTGCTATGGGACTGTTCCGAAAAAAACAAGCGGATAGCATATGGGTGATGTCAACCGCTTCTGGTCGCTCATTGGTTCATTAATTTCAATGAATATTGTTTTCCATTAAAAAAAACAACAACAACTCTATTAGCCACAAAAGAATTTTGACCAAACTCTGAATTCAGTTGTCATCTTTTATTCGCTTCAGAGAGAATGGCATCCATGCTGCGGGAGTCCAAAGTGGAGCTGCAATTGAGAACAAAAAAAAAAAATTTAATGACCACCTTTCACAAAAGTGCCCCAAATTATGCACCTGGTATTTTGCACAGTAAAAGAGCACCGCAGTCGATGACAATGGGAAATGAAATTGCCTCTGAAATTACACTGACGCGCCACCCCGTCGGCACAAAGAGCAATCGACTTTGAACATTTCTCGTTTGCCCTCGCCAACAATTATCGCAAACTGTCAACATGGCGAAACGTCATCCTGTCTGCCGTCCTCGTGACTTCTTGCAAAAAATACGGCAGTCGACAAAGCAGGTGAAACATTGAAGGCGAGTGAAAGCCGCCGTGCTTTGAAATGTGAAGTGCTCACCTTCTCAATTAACCAGAGGCAAAGAGAAGAGTCCGGCGTACAGAAACGCCGCTGACCTTCACTCTCATTACTCTCTTTCTTCATCACGTTGGAACATAAAAGGTTACTCGCTGGCTAATGAGCAGGATTAAAGCAGGCCTCTGCAGATGTGCGATAGAAAGCGTGCAGCAGTACCAATGACCGTGGGTGTTTTTTTTGTGTTTTTTTTAATCTGCCGGTGAAGTGTTTCACCTTGGCTCAGACTTGGAAGGGCAACCTGATTGAAAAGCTTTCTGGCTGTGGCATCTGCCATCCTCCCCGCTGCTCTGTCACCACTTTGATTCATGCACAACCGGACCACAAGGCGGGAGGTGAGCCACTCTACCTCGCAGCGGGAGGGTGGTGCACTTCACAGCAGAAGAATATAGCAAAAGGGGGGGGGGGGTGGCTTGGGGGGGGGGGGGGGAGGTGGTGAAAGGAAAGGACCAGCGGCAGTGGTCATAAATAACTTGGGAGTCTGTGTCTGTGATTGCAGCTCTCGATGTTGTGCGTAGCGGCACATGTTTGCGATGGATGGAATGTTGCTCAGATGTCAGCACGCCGTAGAATTTTTTTTGTTTTTTTTTCCTTTCCCTTTCATCTCGCAAGACTTCTTTCCAAGTCCAAACCGTTCCTGGCCTCCTAACATGGAAGTCTCTCTTTCTGGAAAACGAAAAACTGCTCTCTAAATGGCTTCGACATGTTTCTACAAAAAGAACTGTGACTCGAAAATCATGTTTAATTAAATAGTGTATTTTGTAGAACAACAAAGACATTTTTTTTTTGATTGACAGTCGAGTGTGAAGTCAGCTGGGATAGCCTCTAGATCTCCACAACCTTGAATTTTTTTTTTTTTTTTGCTCGAGGAGTTTGAGACCAAGAAAGTTGAAGTTCTTCTATAGACGGCGTGTACGGGCTTGTCTGAATTGTTTTGCTCAGTAATCTCGCCGTATTTGCATCCCGTGATTTTGATTAATGCAGGGCTGCTGAAAAGTCTCCTGTTTGATGCCCTGTGCTTAAACAGATCCACGCAGGTCACAGTAAAGGGCTCTCAACAACTCCATGATGCTTTATTCAAAGAATGAAGTCGATCCCATGAGGGGGCCTCTGAGTGAAACAGAGTTTGTTTGCAGTGGGCAAGAATTGTGAGGAAGGAAGTTAAGCCAGAAAGCCCCAGATCCCCAGGGTCATTTTCGGTGATGGTGATTTCACACAGCGGGCTTCAAGTTGCTGGTGGTGGCGCGATGCGGCCACAGGACAAGCACACAGTGATTGATGGAGCGCTTGCCTGCTGCGCTTTGATTGAGTTGGAGCCACTTACAATCTCTCACTTTGTTTGCTCTTTGCGTGATCTCGCCTCACTTAAGTGGCTCTTTGTCGCCGCCGTCTTTTGTCGGACAGCAGTAATTGTCAGGAGGGGGAGGGGGCGAGACAGCAAACGCACCTGAGAAACATTTCGCCGCATTGTCTCCTCCACAGGAGACTTTCCCACTCAACCATGCTAACATAAAAAAACCCGAAAACAAACACAAAAAAAAGCAGGCAATTCATCTGTTTTAAATTGTTAAAATACATTTCCCGGGATTCCTTTTTTTTTTTTAATTCAAAGCTGCTGATTGTGACGACTGTGTTCATCGAGGACAATACCATACAAGACTTTTTTTTCTCAGAGTACAAACACAAAGTCGTTTTCCTTCGAACAGAGCCAAACCCACCCACAACGCGCCCATTGTGGCAGTCGAGAGCGATTGGAACAGCACCCGACGGCTTTTACCTCGGGTTGACCTCAGTTTCAACTCGCCTCCTCCTCCCCACCCTCGCCTCCTCTCTCGCATCTCCGGCCCACTTTGAGCGTCGTCCGCTTCTTGCGGCTCATTACCGCCCGGCGTCGCTCGCTTGTACAAGCATAAAGTCTCAGATGCTTGATCTGATGCGCAGGATCGTTTGCTTTTTCCTCATCTTCTGTGATTTCTGTTGCAGTGTAGATTACCGGGTTCATTTAAGTTGAGTACTGTATCTCCGATGCTTCCTTTTTCCAAGCGTGCACTCGCTGCTGTATATATTGTAGAGGAGGGGAGCTGTCCAATTCCTTACTGCCCTCCTTGGACACAGGTTCTTTTATTTCTCTATAAGGTGGAAGAAGACCCAACACCACGTCGTCTTTTTCTCAGTTTATCACAACGCAACACGAATCGATTCGGGCTCCTGAGATTCTCAGATTTCGTCAGGAAGCCCCGGACAAACACATTCATGAGATTATATAGAGACAATATGATAATGAGAGGCGTGGAGGTACGCCTCTCATGCAAATCCCGGAAACAAAGAAAGTAACTTGTCATCTGACCCGGTGTGGCTGGAGGAAGTTGGGAGCGGTGAGGTGTGACCAGAACACCACTACCCACCATTTAGTGTGATGGCAAGTTGCAGACCCCCGCTGTGCATACATCCTGAGATAAAAGGTCTTCCCAAGGGGGTTAACAGCAACCAGGGACTTTCCCAAGGGTCGGGGGACAACAGAGACACTTAGGAGCCGTTAATCGACCAAGGGGGAAGAAGATACAATCTAACACTACATACGTTGTTTTAGGTGAGCGAACAGATGCCCACGAAAGAGACTGGGAACAATCGTACTCATAGTAAGGCGCAGTCCCGCAATAGCTGCAACACAGATACTTGAGATAACAGTTCTTTTGATGTGAAACAAGTCCTATGGAGGGGGCCTTAAAAGTGGTGGGGGTCGAGGGACACTAAAGGTGATTGTAAGCACAGTGAGACGGAAATACCTCCAACAACATTCTACATTCTTTGTTTCTTTCAGAGCCAACTAGAGTGGGGCTAAATAAAATCACAGTAAGGAATAAATTCCTTAACAATCCCTCTCTTGAACACAATTCATATTGTGATCACAAAATAATCTAAAACCTACAGCCGGGAATAACAGCCTTAGTGAAGCTTGTCACCAATGCCTACATCAGCAGAGAAATAGAGACCAAAATAATCAGTTCAATCAGAAAGATGTCATTTGTTCTGGGCCCTCTGATAGCTTTGTCTTGGTTTCACGTCCAGTCGTCCTTCCGAATGTCACTTTGAAGTTGGAGATGCTTCTTGGGGCTGTTGCTTTTCCATCCAGGTTGACAGCATGACGGGTCCTTTGTGTTGCTTTGCGTGGTCCCATTCATCTCGGCTGGTGCCACTTCCGCTTTAGGACCCCCAGATACACATGCTCAGGACACGTCTGTGGGTTCACGGGGTGTTCACCCTGGAGTCTCCTCCGCTCCTGAAAATGGGAGACGAGAACACTCAATGAGTCTATCTTTGCTTTATGAGGAATAGAATTATCTGTTGAGGAGCACCCGGGTCCATGGATTATCATGGAACAGGGAACTCCTGGTCATGTACCACCCCAAAGGGCGTGAAATCTGTGGCAGGATTAATGGTGGACCTCCTGGTGAGCAGCGCAAGTAGCAGCTCCTCATCCCAATCCAATTTCTCTGAGGTCATCACCATAGAGAGTTTTGATATAAGCCTCTGATTCGTTTGTTCTAGCTTACCTTGAATTGCAGATGAAAAACTCATGCCTCCCAAATTGGAGTCTTCAATTTATTTGCCGACGTTTGCTGGACGTCCATCAATTTCATGCCGATACAAACCAGTCTCATCCCTGGCTACCCGGTTAATTTTTCTCCTCCAGGATACCCTCTCTTGGTCTGAAAGAAGGTGGTTAGTGTGGAAAACATACATTTTCCCATTCTTGGTTCCACTACCATCACTGACTAACTCAAGTCGTCGTCTGCTGTCTCTTTAGTCATCTTGTCTGCTTTGTCATTTCCTACTTCTATGTGGGAAGTTTGTATCGGGATTTTATACTTTCACACCCTGGTACTCTTATGTCAATTTTCTTGTATTCATAATGGATATTGCAGTACCTTTCTCTATTTATCAACTTAATTCTGATTTATTATTATATATTAATTAATGTTTAGAAGTTATCACCTTAACTCTGATTGATGTAGGTTGTTTTGTACTATTTTCCTTCTAATATGTCCCCTGCATTAATAATAGCTACTTCTTTTGGTTTTAGTGGGGCCTATCTCAGATTTTTATTTATTTAATTTATTTATCCACACTATGCTTAATTGATGTTACTGCTGCTGTTTTTGTTCGTATTTGCCTAATGCTGTCGCATATCTGACGCATGCTGAATGTTTTTGTTCAATTGGGTCCAATTGCATGCTGACGTATGTCAAAATTAGTCTTTTACTTCCCTGTTGTTCACGTTCCTTTCATTCACGTTCCCCTCTCTTTTCTGAAAAAGAACTACGGAAAGAGAGTCTTCTTTTTCGGAAACATCCAAATGAACCAGCTAGATCAGGCTGCACAAGAGAAGCCGGCATCGCTGTACCTTCTGATGTGTCCAATCTTCCCCAAAATACAATTACAGTGGGCATTGTAATTTTCCCATGCAATAGTTTGAAACCGCAAAAAGCCAAACGTCAATGAGAGGGAAGAAATTTCATCTGTGCTGTATGTTGCACATAGAGCACATTTGACAATAAAGTTGTAGCCAATCCAAAAGGAGCCACCTAGTGGCTTCCAAACAAGAAATCCCTGATGTTGCACCGGGAAGAACATTGCCATAGTACAACACCATCTGGAGGTTGGAAAAAGTAGAAGTAGCTGTTTTCGCACTTAAAAAAAAATTCCCGAAGACAAAATTGAATACGTGAGGTAAACGAGTGTAGCGAAATATCGCTCAAAGGTGGAGAATGAGAAATTTCCCAATATGATTCTGAAAGTGGTAAATGGAAAAAAAACATTTGCTAAATCAATTACAGAAAAATGTGTACGAATGAGAATTTGTGTATATTTGGGTAGACAACAAAAACCATATGTGTGGCGCAGCTATGTCAGGCATACGATACCAGTCAATGAGATGAGATCCTTTGACAGGTCCACTCCGGCTGCCACACACTCCTCTGAACCTATGACAATTTAGGAATAGGGAACATTAAATAAATTGCCTTGTGTTTCAACCAACCAGGCCATGCGATTAGATTTTGTTCTCTAGTCTGTCAAAAGCATTGTGCAGTGGGAAGGACCGATCAGCGGATGGTAAGGTCATATGGAGGAAATCTAAGGAAACCAAAGCCGATACTGTTGGAAGACAGAGTTCAGTGGCGGGTTATCAGCTGACTTTAGCAATAGTCAGCCTTGTGTCAGCAGTCATTGGGAGCAAGTGTGGTCCAGCATGTTCAAGTTCATGACAGTCTTTCGATGAGGCCAGCGGCGATCCCTTTGTTCAGGATTCGGGTACCCACGGAGCAGATGGGTATTGTCCATGTGAGGGTGCCGTAGCTTGTCATTGTTGCAAGTTTCGTGGAGGAGGAGTCAGAGCTTGTCGATCATAGCCTGATTGATGAACAGATGGGTGCCGGCGGTGTGGACATTTCCTTGTCCAATGATTCACATCACCACAAATGAAACAGCCAGCTTGGTTCCCGTGACTTCCTCGTCCATGCCCACCTTCCCGTCTCAGACCTCCCCTCAGCCATGCGTCTCGGCCCTGCCTTGGGGGCAGGCCATAATGTTGAGGTGGGGCTTGGAACTGCGGTGGGGGTGTGATCAGCCGTGGTGGAGCCTGTTGAGAGACACTGATAGACATTTGATTAGATCTCCCAAGTTTCTCTTTTTTGCATGCATTACTGGAGACTCTCTTAGCCTCTTGTATTTGTGAGTTCAAAAAGTCGTTCTGTAGCTTGGATGTTTTCTCAGTCTCTTCCTTGGCTCTCATTCGAGAATGCTGCACATAATATAGGAAATTAGTTCGCCAGTTCGCGTCATCTGAAGTGGGGAGAGTGGGAGAGTTAGTCATCATTTTCTGCACATCAGACGGACAACCCCCCAGCACTGCTTGCCTGAACAAAGCTTGATTCAATGGATGACTATTGGGGTCCTGCCTGGTGGCAGTCACCCAAGCATCCATACAATTAACCAAATAAGTAATTGGGTGTACCTCAGATAACAATTCAAACGCCAATTGTTGTAGGGAACCCAATGGAGTCGGATAAAGGGAACTCAGTGTGTCTGATTTTCTATCATTCAACCTAGTCAAATTACAAGAAGCTATTCCCTCTAGAAGGTCCATAATTTCTTTGGGTAAATACTTACTCTTAAGCCAGTCTATTGCCCACAATTGTATGTCATAGTCAATTTTAGGCAAATCCAGCAACATTCGCCTGGCCAATTCAGTCTCATTACTTTTAAAAGTGGTCGCATCCCAAGCACTCATGCTATCATTATCCTGTTTAATTTGCATACATTTTTCAAATTTTACCAATTGTTTATGAACCACCCTGGGCAAATCAGGGGGAAGCTTGGCACACAATGGATTTGGGTGGGGGCCAGTAAAATGGCTAGAATGTGTTACCCCCTTTTTCTCGTCTATGTTAAAGTGGCCACTCGGCGCTTGTAGTGGGATCATAAGTTGAGCGCTCCTCACCCCATGCGGCGGAGGAGGCATCATCGCTGCCTCGTTTATCATAACTTTCTCTGTGTTACTTTGTTAATTCTTCTTTTTTCCAATGTCGACGGCAGTGGTCAAGCCGCCCATGAAATGCACTCAAATTGAATTTCACTCAGCTTTTCTTCATTTCCAAACTTTTGTCTTATTCTTACAACTTATTCTTAAAACCTTGTTTTCGCTTTACTTACCTCTCTGCGCAATGCATTCGCCTTTTTTCTCTTTCTGCGCAAAGCATTCACCTTTTTTTTTTTCTACTTACCTCCTTACGGCGTTTTACCCGTTTTCTTGCCTTCAGGCCTTCCGTCCATCTTACAGTTCACCATGTTTTTATCATACTCACCGTCCAATATTCTCTCTTATGGACCGTGTGACGTCACGTAATTCTCCAATTGTAACAACGGAGCTGTCCCTAACTTGCCCTAAAAATACAGCTGTTTACTCAGACCCCGATCTCCAGTCGTCAATCCTACACTTTAACAGCATCCAGAATAATAAAATTATCTGGACCTGCCTCAGCAATTAACCACTAATTTTTTAATTGCCTACAAACTCAGTTTGCTCTTTGCTCGTCAGCTACTGGCCAAACCTACGACTCAGCGGTTCTACCTAATTTTAAACCGCCTACGTGGTGACTCAATAACTGTGCCAATTCAGTTATCTACTACTCAGTGGCAAATTTTAGACGGTATATTAATTTGAATATACCTCACACCTACTCTACTCAGACCCCAATCTCCAGTCGGCGGTCCTACTCAGCCATTACAGTATCAATTGGTATTTGCCACCTACACAAAATCCAATCACTATACTTGGTTCAACACATTCAGGTTCAGAGCAGTTTGATTTGGATATAAGCCGAATCTTGACACTTTGCCCGTAGGAACCGGTGTGTCTTACCTTTTTAAAGTGGAGCGCTCCTTGGTTACTGCCTGAGTCTGAAGGTCCTGAAACCGATGTTGGTCTTATTCCAGAGAAACCCTGTTCGTGACGCCATTTGTAGAGGAGGGGAGCTGTCCAATTCCTTACTGCCCTCCTTGGACACAGGTTCTTTTATTTCTCTATAAGGTGGAAGAAGACCCAACACCACGTCGTCTTTTTCTCAGTTTATCACAACGCAACACGAATCGATTCGGGCTCCTGAGATTCTCAGATTTCGTCAGGAAGCCCCGGACAAACACATTCATGAGATTATATAGAGACAATATGATAATGAGAGGCGTGGAGGTACGCCTCTCATGCAAATCCCGGAAACAAAGAAAGTAACTTGTCATCTGACCCGGTGGGCTGGAGGAAGTTGGGAGCGGTGAGGTGTGACCAGAACACCACTACCCACCATTTAGTGTGATGGCAAGTTGCAGACCCCCGCTGTGCATACATCCTGAGATAAAAGGTCTTCCCAAGGGGGGTTAACAGCAACCAGGGACTTTCCCAAGGGTCGGGGGACAACAGGAGACACTTAGGAGCCGTTAATCGACCAAGGGGGAAGAAGATACAATCTAACACTACATACGTTGTTTTAGGTGAGCGAACAGATGCCCACGAAAGAGACTGGGAACAATCGTACTCATAGTAAGGCGCAGTCCCGCAATAGCTGCAACACAGATACTTGAGATAACAGTTCTTTTGATGTGAAACAAGTCCTATGGAGGGGGCCTTAAAAGTGGTGGGGGTCGAGGGACACTAAAGGTGATTGTAAGCACAGTGAGACGGAAATACCTCCAACAACATTCTACATTCTTTGTTTCTTTCAGAGCCAACTAGAGTGGGGCTAAATAAAATCACAGTAAGGAATAAATTCCTTAACAATATCCTAAATCCCTAGCGAACGTGGAGGGCCACGTTTGTTAGATTTTTGTTTTTTTTATGATAATCTTGCATCGTTCCTCATGCAAATGACCTCATTAAAATGTGATCACCACACCGGCGTAAATACTCATGTAACCGTGTGACAAGGCGAAGGCAAGAGGGACGAAACCTGTTTAACAAGAGACGTAGAGCACATAATTGCCTCTCTGTGCCGCTTGGCGCCCTTCTTTTACCCTGTTGGTTTTACCCTTGACCTCTCATCGCCGCCGCGACGGCGGATCATCTGGGTCACGTCGCCGACCCCTGAGGAGAACTTTCTCTTTGCTCACCTCTGCCTGTTCCTCTCTCCTTTGCAATCAGAGATCCTTTCAAATGTCAAGGTGGGACAAATGGGAGCTATTCCCGCTTGTAATGGGCCGCAGAAATGAGGGGCTTCTCTCTCTCGCTCTCTCACTCTCTCTCTCTTTTTGAGCAAACATTTGCCAAAGTATACTTTGAAATTTTGATTTAACGGTCCACGAGTGAAGCAATTTATTTCCCAAAGCACACTTTTAACAGGAAAATGAATTAAAAATGTGTACATTTTAGTCTTGGCTTTGTTGCATTGAATTTGATGATGTTCTTAAATTTGTGACAACCAAAAAACAAAACTTGATGAAAACTTTCACAATTCTGAATATATTGTTATAGACTTCACAAGAGCACATGCATAATCCACGGCGGTAGAATAGTGAGAGTCCACAACCCACTTCCACTGTTAACCAGCACAGAGGCGAGAAAAATATCAAAAGCGATCTTTGAAGCAAACAAACATCCCTCCTCAGAATGGCCTCATATATTTTAATGAAGTATTATTCTGCAAATGATATTCGAAGGGCGTAGATGTCATAATGGAGTCTTAATAGCCCGATTCATTAATGTGATTGTTGTTGTCTACAGATCACACTACAGATCACACAGGCAGTGTCGTTTGGAAAACGAATCGATGGTGCCTGGCCACTTGCATCAGTGGTAATGATAATTGCTGTTTAGGAATTTGCGAAGGCCGCAAAAGCAGAAACACTGGCAGCGTAAAATGTGTCCCAAGCGAGTGCGGACATATTGGGGGTGTCAAAGCCAAAGAGGACCTCTCGATGACTGCTGCATCTGCGCTTTGGAGAGCTGAGAATTTGATCCTTTCTTATCTTTCCAACCATCCCTGTGGCAATGGAGTGGTGAGAGACGCAATCACGCCCTTCTTCCCTGCGCTGACAAGAAACCACTTCTGAAAATACAGCAGCTCTGATTGGAGGGTGTTTGAACTTGCTGTGTTGCTTTCCACATCCGAATACTTCAGTATTGATTTGGTGGGCTGATTACCGTGTGGGGGACACAGCAGTGCTTCCCCTGTATTGGGCAAGAAATCCTAAATATTTAAATATTTGTTGATATGACGCGTATATTTGCATCTCAGTAGCCGTACCTGATGTTGACCGTTGAGGAACATATTTTGTCCAAGGGGACGTTATATTCCGGCTCAAGGAAATAGAGTGGAGGTCGGTTTTCGGGTGAAGGGTAATGAATGTCATATGCGAAGCAGATTTACGTGGAGGGGAAAGTTGAGGAGAAAGAGCATTTTATTTGAGCCAGGATCAAAACATGGAAAAAAAAGCACCTCACAGCGATCATCTTGTACAGCCGTTAATGATGTTGTGACTGTGCCCCCAGTGACAGCTTGTAAGAATGTGGGCCCAACTTTCCTGACAGCTGACAAAAGCTAATTTTCCTTTTTAAGTCCACCGGGGCGTCGCAGACCTGCAAATCAGTTGCCGGGGTTTTCTTTCCCCCTCAGCCTTACCCTGAGATGTTTGAACACGTTGTAGGTGACATGTTTTCATACAGCGGCCTTTATTGTCGGACAGTTGCGGGGAGAGAAATGTCAGAGACGTGGCGCTTGCTCTTCAACGCAGCTGCGATTTGACTCGGTAGGATGTTTGAGCTTTTTCAGGCCGATGAAGAAATCTCACCTGTTTTCAGAAGCCTCCAAATGTTGCCCTTGCCTTCGAAAAATCACATCAAGTCAGCGTTTATAGCCAGCCCGTAGACCGACTATTTCCATGGGAAAACCGCAGGCAAAATAAATGTTCGATTGTCAGGCTGAGAGGCTTGTTGCCTCCGTTTCGGCTTTGCGAGAAGCTACTAATGTTCTTGTCCAGTGCTAGCCAATTGCTTTCGCTGCGTGCCTGGAGAAAGACGCCGGGCTAATACATTTGAGTCGGTGAAGCGAAGGTTGTGCAGAATTACTTTCAACCCCTTTCCCCTCCGAACACCCCCTCTTTTTTCATTTTAATTTCCCCATTGGATTGACAAACCATTTTCAGTATTAGCACTGTGAGTCCGTGTGTGTGCCTGTGTGTGTGTGTGTGTGTGCAGCTCCAGAGCAGACAAGACAAATAAATAGGTGCAATGTTCCCCGGTAATTATATTGTCGTGAGGCATAAGAACAACATCCAACGCAGTGATATGACGCTACATGACACCACAAAGGCCCCGAGAGGCAGAATCCAACTTGAACTTGACAGCTTCGGGCATTAATGACAAGCTAACCCTGAAACTGAGGGGCCTTTGGGGACTTCAAACCAAGGCTGTGTTTCCTTTACGATTATAGATAAGAGACTGATACATGACCTCTGTCATTTCTAAAGACTCTTTAATTTTGAAATCAACCCCTCACAGGTGTAATCGGCACTAGAATAGGCAGGAGAGGCTTTTCAGAGGTGTTAAACTGCCCCACCAAGCAATTTTACTATAATGCCTTCCAGATGATAAGAGTCGAAATGGATTTGCATTAGCACAGAGAGTGTGGAGTCACTGATGCAGAACTACTGGAGCTCTGGCTGACACTCCACTCATCAAGGACCAATAAAGGCATTTGTTGTGTCTTTTTGGCATGACGCACACACAGTGTAGCGAGCATGACCCCAAAAAAATGTTAACATCTATTCTCGCTCTACGCCCATTGTGTCGTTTTTGTCCCAGGGCCATCTGAACTGGTGATGAAACAGGACGCAGCAGCCTAAAAATGCAATAAACATCTTTTCCTGGAGGTGTGACGAGCTAATTTGGATGATGAAAAGAGACTTTTCAAAGAAGCTAAATCCAAACATTTTCATGGTTATGTCTCCATTCATATCCAAGCATGTGGCATAAAAGTATGCAATGCATCTCGGCATGGATCTTTTCTCCAATGATGAAGCATGACAAAGAATAATCGATTTTTCCAGCAAACCAGCAAAACTGAAATGAACTCGTCGCATCTGAGAAAGTAACGAGCATCATTCACCAAAAAATAACTTGTTTAGTTTCGGGGATCCGTTAAAAGGGAAACACCCTCACCTTTTAAAACCACGGAACTGGGAGAACAACATTGTAAACACCACATGAGGCGAGCAATCTTTTTATTGCGTTCCACTTGTTAAAAACCTGAAAGAAAAAAAAGTCGTTCTGCTTGTAGTTGCGCGAGCGAATCCGTTCCCACAGCTGGTGGGAAACAAAGAGCAGGAAACAGGAAAAAAAAAAAGAATAAAAATACTCCAATGGCTTGCCGCTTTTTGAAAAAGAAAATCGATCTCCTGCCTTGTAAGTTGTAAATCACCCCAAGAGAGTCACAAACAAGTGGGGAATTGCGATGCATGTTGAAAGCTTGACGTCGGCTCTTTTTTTCGTTGTTTATGTGGATGGAATTTCAAGCACTGCCTTCCAATTGTACAATCTACAGTTTCTGGAAATAGCTGCAATATTTCTTATCAGGGCGGTGAAACCAGAGAGTGGAACCCGATCACCCCGAACGTGACAAAACAAGTAATTGAATTTGCAAATCTTAATAACTCCATTTGTGAAAAGGGGGGCAACAAAGGGTGCATATGGGGGCGAGTCTTTTCCCACTTGAGGGAGTTATCCCACCCTGAGCCATCAGCGAGTTTAAATCGTTTTTGGTTTTTTTTAAGCTGACCCTTTCATTTAAGGACGTTTGGAATCAAGGTGCGTTGTTTTGACAGTAATTTGTTCGTCAGGCAAAAGAAAAGAAGTCCTGTGCCCAGAAGCGGCATATTTTGCAAGAAGACGGAAAGGGCGAGAATGTTTCCACACACCTGCCATTCAGTAAAAGCCTTCATGACTGCCAAGTAATTCTGCAATAAAAACAATGTGCAGCATCCATCGATCCATCTTTTCTACCGCTCGACTTCACTTGAGTCTCGGGTATACTTGAGCCGCTCTCAGATGACTATTAAATAAATATTTCCCAGGCAAGAATAATAACAAGCATGCACATTAACAACCGCAGGCTTTTTGGCCCCTCTTCGATGATCTGGGTCGACTTTTGCATAACGTGTGTGTGTGTGTGTGCGTGTCCCTATTTTCATCACGTCTCCTTTTCCCAGAGTCCGATTTCAAAGCTTATCTGCTTCTAAATCGAGTTCTGACTCAATTAGTCTGCCGTTTCCCCTCTGGTGCTGGAGATCTAAATTCCATCGGCATGTAATTTTCGCGTGTGCGTGTATAATAGATTTTGCACCTGCTCCTCAGGTTCACCGCACAGGGAAGACAATACATCAGCGGTGTTTGTGTGGGTGTGTAGCATATAATGAAAGGATATTATGATAATATAGACGCCTCCTCAACCTCATTAGTGTTTTGCAAAAATAAAAAAAATAAAAAATCAATGTAAATGTTCACCCTAAACTTTTTCCGGTGTGTTCTGTAGCTCATAGTTGACAGCGCCTCTCTTATCTTTCACTCAGGTACGATTACGTGGAAGTGCGAGACGGCGTGGATGAAAGTGGTCAGTTGGTGGGCAAGTACTGTGGCAAGATCGCCCCCTCTCCCGTCGTCTCCTCTGGACACCAGCTCTTCATCAAGTTTGTTTCCGACTACGAGACCCACGGAGCGGGTTTCTCCATACGATATGAGATCTACAAGACAGGTTGGCAGGAGCAACAGAGAGAAGCACAACCTTGCATGTCACATTTTTTTATCATTTTAGGCAAAATTGAAAGGATCTGGTGAAGGAGATTGTTTTGAAAAAAAACAAACGTTTCCACAGATTAAGAGAAACTTGTAATTAGAGAAGCTCCAAAATATTTATCGTTTGGAGCGCCGTAGGATCTCTGAGTTTCTCTTTCTAATTTCATGCTTTGTTTGTGATGCAGCGAGGCAGCAAAGCATCGAAATGACATGTTTGCAATATGGCGTGCAATATGCCGCATTCCAAACCAATGATTCACCGCCCCATGTGTTCCACAATGGCTGTGCTATTTATCCCATGTGAAATTTTACAGATGGACTAAGGGCATTATTTCATTTGTCAGCGAGAGAGCGTTTTGTTTTTATTTTCTGGGCAAAGAAGCCCTTACCAATTATTTGAACCGTTTTCAGGATAGATCTCTTCAATTATTTTTGTGGTCACGACAGGGGCTGGAGTCTATCTCAATTGACTTTGGGCAAAAAAAGGCGGCCTCCGCCCTGCAGCGGTTGCCAGTCAATTGCAGGGCGGTTGCGAATGGGGCATCAAGTGGGAATTGATCCCATCCCAGCTGTAGCAAAGTCCCATTTCACGCAACCAGTGGTTCTATTTTAGGAAGCAAAGTTATAAAAAAAAAAAAAAGGCACTGAAATAGTGACAGATACCCAGATGCAAAATTGTGGGGGGGGGGGGGGGGGGTGCCCCTGCAAGTCAGTGTTTTAAAGAGGGAGGAGATTTGAAACACATCTGCAAGTGACTACCATGCACAGTCCACTTGGATTAATTAACTGGAGCACAGGTTTATGTGACAGCCCCCCTGACCTCAAAGACATGATGAACGTTCGGCAAGGTCCCCATCTTCATTTTAATCTTGACGTGTGTGGGCGCGTGCGTGTTTGTGTGTCGCCACCACAGCAACGCAGCTGGTGGAGTGTAGGTCCATTTACAAGATCAAAGTGACTCTCCACCCCACCAAATGGAAGCTCATCCGCGCACACACTTTTGATCCCCCCCCCCCCCCCTTGATAGACCAGTAAAATCCGCAACATTCTTCCGTTGATTAGCGTGGTATTTTCCAGAGCCATCTATCATCATAGATTTGAATTTGAAGTGTGTAAAGGGCCTGGTGGTGACGGTGATGTAACAACAGAACACGTACTTAGGGAGTTGAGGACATATAAGGACTATTCCATCAATGAGTCTACACAGCGAGAGCCAGATGAACAATTCCAGAGGGGAATTGCACTGACAAATCATTTTTGAAGAGAAGATAACACTTTCCATTACTCACTGGGCAGCACCAACTGCTGGATCCGTTGGGCCTGCCCCAGTAGAGTTGACCAAAACCCTCATTATGCTATGAATAGACTCCATGTTTAGACTACTGCAGTGCAGTGGAGCCAAGAATGAGGCCCCAAGATCAATTAAGTGTGCGGTTCCTTTGACGGAGACGGAGAGCCAAGCAGAGCGAGGGATACAAAGCTAGCTGATTAGTACGTCTTATCAACAAGAGGAGCATTAGCTGGGAAAACATTGTGTTGGCAAACACATGTAACGTTAATGATGATGCACAGATGATCTGATAATGAAGGAATTGCCAACTTGTGCGTGCCAGGAAAGTCGCATACAAAGAATGCCGGGGCCTTTATTAGGATGATTAAAGGCCCGTGATCACGCAATGTCAAGCGCCGGGAATGGCAGCGCTTTTTGTCACCCTTTACACGCAACCAAAGAGTGAAGCTAAACATACCCTCAAAGTAAAAATATGTAAACACACTTCATTGAGGATCACATGCCAAGCTATACAGAAATTTTTACATGAGCTGCTGTATCCCAACTATAGTCTATGTAAATAAAATGTTCACAAATACCTCAAGTATACAAACACCGGCACACCTGGCCTTCATCATGGGGAGGCTGTCGAGTGTCGAAATTGGAAGAAAGCAGGTTGTTTCGCAGTGCTCTCTGGTGGGTTCCTCATCCGTCTCTCATCCAATCCAACCACCTTAATTAGCATGGGCTATTTAGTTTATAGCCTGTAAATTGGCAGGCGCACTCCACTGGAAACAGAAAGGAAGTGCCACATGGTGGAGGAAGTGAAACAATCTTTGTCTGACAAACAGAAATGAAGGTGAGCTGATTAAATTGGTGTTTCCTGATGGAATCTGCAAGTAAGTAATAGACTTGAGAGAAATTAAGAGGATGGATAATGGCAGGACCGGAAAGCTATTTCCAAGTCATTATTATTCAACAACGTCGTGCGATTTGAGGGGAAGTGTCGTTGAACAAGAGTTCATCAGAATTTTGCTCCACGCTGTCGACTGAAAATGACTTCACAGGGCTCAGCGAATGACCGTCACGGCCCACCTGTTTTCTGGGTTTAGTCATGTGACGTTTGTGAGCTGAGCCCTTAAATGCGTTACTTGACTTTCCCTTTAAGCATCCACTGGAATGTGTTTAAGCCTAAAGTATATTAAACATATTACACTAGATTGATGGTAAATATTCAGCGTTACGTAACTATCCCTTGTAAAACAAGCCCCAAGTTAACTATCCAAGGAAATAGACGGCTCCGTCGAAACGAGGCTGAACTCACTTGAACCAACCCAAAAAAGGCAAACAAAAATAAGGTTTTTATCGTTTCAATGATTTATGCGTTGCAAAATCATGTTCCTCCTTTATGAGACAAAGTGTTTTAGATCAAATCTCCTTAAATCTGCAAGTGTTTCTGAAATGCGAGCATGCTGGCTCGACATATGTTTTCCTTTAACAGCTTGGCAGTTTGCATAGAGCCACATCAAGGCTGGCCGCGGGCCCATTCAAGTGGGCGAGGTGGCTTCGATACTGCCATTGAAGACCAACCCCCCCCCCCCTCCCCCCCAACCACATTCAAGCTCATCATTGCTATTACTCAGAAGCATGACTAAGTCCGCTGCAGGAGTGTCTGACAAAAATCCTATCATTCAACAATAAAATAGACCTGATTGCAAATTCCCGCGTTATTACCCATTGGCAGTCGGGTTGCTTTTACTCGCACGCACCTGTAAAAACACACTCAAGGTGGGTGCAAATGTGTGTGTGTCGGGTGGGGCTCAGAGGGGGCAAATATAGCAAACGTAGCTTTCACCGACGACACGCCCAAATGCCACAGGTCACATCTGGCACAGAGACATGCTGTCATCATGCGCACACAAAGAGACGCTTGCTTCGTGGAAATATATAAATATATCAAAGACCGTTTGGGAGACCGCAGCTCTTTACCTCAAGCCCCCTTCCCCATTCAGCAGCGTCATCCCCCATTTTATCGGACCAGGCAGGGGTGACATAGCAGACACGGCAAAGATGCTTTAAGGACATTTTAAATGCTGTGTCAGAACCAAAATATGTTAAAGCTCGTGTGAGTTCATTTCCCGTCCTGGTTGGTATAAAAGACTGTAGGAGGGTCCGCACAAAATGACGATAGAAGGGAAACGGTTCGAGGGGGTCGGGAACGAGGCTAATGGTCAGCCAGAGAACCGAATAAAAGGGAACCCCTTTTCTTTGACTTAGCAGCTCACAATGCCCTCGTCATGTTATTAACGAATGACCAAGGAACACGAGAGACGAACTAATAGAAACAAAGAAGAAGAAAAAGACAGCTGCCCCTTTTCCCACTTTTTCCACTGTCTGACGATACGCCTTGCAGCTCTGTGTAAACTAAACACAGACGTTCCCATGGAATGTTACGCTGTTTTTTTCATGGGAGTAAAAAACGCTGTGCTCATTGTCTGCAAATGGGACAGCTAGAACAGTCGAATTACTCCCTCATTATAGAATGCGAAGCCAGCCATTTCAGGCAAAAGAGCCATATTTGGTCATGTAGTCACAATCCTTACTGTAACACACATATACTGCGAAACAGGGAATACAAATAATGATATTAGTATATTATAATGGCAGATCATATCTATTGCCTCAAGTCAAACGGCCCCAAGGTTGTTCATTAAGATAATATTATACATTTTACAATGCAGTTTTTTGCTTTGTTTTGTGATGACTCTCCACAAGTGTATCCGCCGTATCATTTATCACGTTTCTGCAGATTGAGAATACGTTGCGTTGTTTCTTGCCCCTCATGGAGCAATTGAGAACATTAGTGTGTGACTTTAAACACATCAATAAATATTTGTTATCTTGAAGTCTGGCAGGGTCTGAAATCTGACAACAATCAAATAGCATTTGACAGGCATATTTGTCATTTGTGTGTGTGTGTGTGTGTGTGTAAACAAATTCCAATCACTCAGAGAATGGGCCTGAGTGACATTTGTTTACTCCCCAACCCAGCACAGACGGCTTTCTTCAATGGGAAGCTAAAAGAATCCATTACTGCAAGCAATAAATGTTGTAGCGCTCTGGTTGGGTTGGAGGTTGTCACCCAGCATTACTTCTTTTCTTCTTATTTGCTGTCATAAAGTGCAGTTTATTTAAAAGCAGCAGTCGGACTACTGTGGCCAAACTGTCTGCTTTGTCTCCGATGCGATGACACATCTGTGTGTGTGTGTGTGTGTGTGTGTGTGTGTGTTGCTCTGCCTGAGTCAGTCCTCACAAATTCCCTTTCCGTTGCTTATTTTGACCCCGCGGGCGAATTCCGCCAGGAGAGATACAAACATCTTGGGTGATAAAGCAAGCAGACACTGAGTCAGTTGGGAGGAGGGAGCGTTGACTCGGCTGACAACAGGATATACATTTCCTGTGATGCTGCCAGTCATCACGGCTCTCTGGACTGATGGTGTCGCAGGAAAGAGCGACTGTACATACTATCAAGTAGAATAACAAGACAAAACATCCCTTTGTGTTTTCCTTCTTTTGGAGGGCATGTTGGTTTGAGTCACAACCACTAACGTTCCCAGAAGCGGTCTTTTTTTTTTTTACTACTGTGATTAATATAAAGTGATGGCTGTAAATGGCTTTAAATGGGCTGTTGATAAGCATCACGAAGTAGCTAACAGCTCAACTACTATGTGCTTTCCAACTTACACAAAGTATTTCTATTATTCTAGTCCCCAAATCTGTGAAATTATTGTCACCCATTGTTTTTAAGTGGGCACACTTTCACCGCTGCTCTAAATGTCAGCCCTCTAAAATGCTCCTCATCGGGGCTTTCAACTTCAATGAAGAGCAAAATCGACATGGTTCTCCCTTTAATTTCCCAAAGAGTGGACAGGCTGAAGCGGGACTGATGGGCGGAATTTGTGGCGCAGCGTGATGCCCTGAGAGGAAAAAGCAGTTTACCGCATTCACTTCAGCGACGGCAAATGTAGCCTGCTGGTTTTTATCGAGCCACCCCCCCCAAAAAAAATCCTTGCAATTATGTTTTTGGTCAACCCCTTCTGCAGCCATCATGCAGGCTGCCAGACTAGTGGGGAAAATGATGTTATCCTGGGCACATTTCTGCCACTAAAAGCTCCAAATGATTGGTCTGGATGACACATGACTGTGTGCTTGTGTGAAGCAGGGTCATTGAGAATTTGCATTTGCGCCTCCGCGGAGAAAATGTTCCCTTCCAACTTCATCTGTCACTCCTTCAAAAGTTTCCTGTGGCTGTCAGTGCCTTTTTTTGCTTGCCGCTGATTTCTGAACTTCATTTCATGCTAAACCAAGGCTGATGCGGGATATGTGTCAATGCTCAGACATTAAGCACTTTCGACTGTGAAGAACTATTTTGACATGAAGCTTTGTCAAATGGTGGCTTCGAGTAGGAATATCGATGTGGTTCTGCTTCTTTCCAATTTACCACAAAATAACAATCAATTAGCAATTACCCATCACCATGACTGAATTTGTAATTGACCATGAAGCATTTTTTCCTGTTTTTTCTTGCAGGTCCCGAATGCTCTCGGAACTTCACCTCCAATAGCGGTGTCATCAAATCACCAGGCTTTCCAGAAAAGTACCCCAACAACCTGGACTGTACTTTTATGATATTTGCCCCGAGGATGTCAGAAATTATCTTGGAGTTCGAGAGCTTTGAGCTGGAACCCGACCCAACACCTCCAAACGGTGTGTTCTGCCGTTACGACCGGCTGGAAATCTGGGATGGCTTTCCTGGAGGTGAGCTTTTCTCTTCACAGCCCTCAGGAGGAAATGTACTTGGATTGTACTGTAGCGCTTATTTTTTTTTAGTTGTGTCATTTATGACAAATGAAACTTTTTAGCTGTATGCGTATGCAGCCAGATATGAAGATGAATCTGGGCCGTCACGGTAAAATCCCTTGGGCCTGGCCTTTGCCTTTTATCCATCAGATAGATAGGGAGCGGCGTGTTGGGATGACAGCCGGCTGCAGGGAGGTTGAACTGACACTCGCCGCTGATCACAGCATTAGTAATCACAGATAAGCCACAGGTCTCAGCACACCAATACCGGTGCATTCCAACAAAGGTGCTCGGATTACAGCGCACGGGGCAAGGTCATCGCGTTTGCCGTCGCCTCCCTCTGCCGCTAACATTCTCGCCTCTATGCTGTCCATTCTTCTCACTCTGCTTAGTGAGGCTTCATTGGATTGTCTTCTACACTTCTTTTGGTGTGTCCGCCCAGTCTGAACCTGTTGGACCGTTTTTTTTTTTTTTTGTGATTCGAATAAAGGCTCCGTGATGTCACCAATCTTGGTAGGAGAGGGTAAACCTTCTTCATGGATAATAGCTTTAGCTGATGGAAATGAAGCCTGTTGTAATGACAAAACGGGAAGAGGACGATCAAAATTTTTGCCGATTTTAAAGTCTCTACCACCTGTTGGTGGCAGGAAACGGCGTGGACTGAGGCCCTACTCAGGGAACGTTGATTTACATTCAAGCATTTTGGTTACTTATGTATTTTCTTGAACTAAAATACAATGCGTTCAGCGATTCTGAGTTTCCGCACTGGTCTGAGGATGCCTCATGGTCCATTAGTTAAATATAGCTAAGGAGTACAGGATTTACCTCACCATGAGTGCTGGCAAAACACTGCGGTTTTGTCACTGGGCTCACTGAAAATGATTCTGTGACATGACTGTGCTATAAACAAATAAGACAGTTGAGCTCCAGTCCAGTCTTTGCCTGAAGCTTCCCCATTAATTTCCCCCTTTAGTTGGACCACACATTGGGCGGTACTGTGGACAGAACACACCAGGAAGAATCATCTCTTACACCGGCATCCTGGCACTTACAATCAACACAGACAGTGCCATTGCCAAGGAGGGTTTTTCTGCCAACTTCACGGTCATCGAAAGGACCGTTCCAGAGGGTGAGTTGGCATAAACACACGTGGAAAAAAAAAAAAGGAAACACCCGGACAGAAGACACAGACACAGAAGCACAGGCAAATTAGGAATCTAATCAATTGCAGTTCCAGAACACTAACTGCCAAAGGAATCTTACCAAAATAAAGTAGCCACTGACCATGCAGCTGGTCCATTATTTGACAGACTTAATTAACAACAACCTTTTTTTTTTCCAATAAACACCTCGTTTTTCTTTATTTGTGGAATGTTTTTACAAGTACTAAATTAACACGCAGCAGGCCAGGACGTGACCCAAAATGTGGATTCTCCACTTCGTAGACACACACACACACACACACACACACGTCTGATGTTTTAACATGGGGCATCAGTCACTGGGTGTGACCTTGCGACCCCATTGTGCAAAAACGCTCCAACTAAACATTTCATTAAGAAAGACAGGGCAGCCAGGAGTTATAAATCTGTCCAGAGGCTAAAGACCACACGCACACACACACACACACACACACACACACAAAGTGTGCCTTTGACGAGCACAGGAGATGTCTGACATTCAACAAATCTACTAATAATCTCCAAAGGGTTTCGTTTTACCCTGAGGGGAGACACACAAACTACAACCATTAGAACGTTGTCCTGATGTCACTCTTTGCTGATTTCCCCCAAGCTATTTGAGTTGCTCCAATCACAAATCTAAAATTGACAGATTACAGATTGACTTTTTCATATGGACGATAAGGTCGAACATCTGACTTTATGATCTTGATGCGACGGGCCTAGACAAGCCTCCCTTTTCCGTCGCTTCTTGGTAACAGCAGCGGTTGAATGGAAATAGCAGAAAGTCATTGATGAAGGTGATAAGGTGATGAAAGGTGAAGCCTTTCTCAGACTCTTAACCCTTCAGATCACATTTATCACATTCGGTGCATGTAATCCCACGCTATGCGATGCTTGACAGCTCACCTGATCAGGTTTTGCCAGTGGTGACAAACAAGCGGCTCTTTGTGTGTCTGCCAGCCAATAGGCTGCATGACCGAACGGATGTAACGTCAATTTGACAAAACCAGACAGAGAATTCTTTGTTTGTTTGTTTTTTTTTTATCTCTCTCTCTCTCATCTCGTCACACTGAGATGCCAACATGCCAGAGCACGTATTTGCATCAAGAAAAATTTGGAAGTACCGAAACGCAAATTGGCAGACGCTAGTAACTGTATGTAGCCACGTGGAGAGGTCCTCTGTTTTGGCTGGCCATTACAATGGCGCCGCCTGTCGAGGTGTCAGCGTGTCTGACCTCCCGGGGTTAGCTGAGTCGACCGCAACCTGACCCAGCGGAATCTGTAACCTCAGAGCCTGGCATGTCTTGAAACGGCTGCCCCGTGTCAACGCAAAACAACATAAACCATCCCGGAACTTGGGTGGTGGGTCATTTTGATTGTGATTTACAACCCCAAGATACAAGTAGTAAATTCACCCTAAATTCTCCCAAGAGACTAAATCAAATCCAATCATGGCGTGTTCAGAAAAAAAAAAAAAAAAAGCCCCACAGATGAGGGAAGCAGATCCTCCCCGAAAAGGAATAAAAAAAAGTGGCATGAAAGTCATTTTAAAGCATGAAAAAGACTTAAACTTAGCTTGCACTGAATATTTTATAGAGACATTTTTACTTCTTAATGTAGAACACTTTCAACCTGCATCCATTAAAAACCAGGGGAGAATGAAAACAGAAAGCATTTACTGAAGCATCCTTGATGTGGAGTTCTTTTCTGGACATCAGCACTCAGTGCCTGTTATGTCGCATCCTCCTCCCCAGAGAGCACTGAAAACATATGCTCCATCTATTGTGTGGCAGCACGACACTTAGCCGCTCCCCTTTTCATCATTTTGCCAAACTCCCTTTCTCAGACTTTGATTGCAGTGACCCCTTGGGAATGGAATCGGGTGAGATAACATCCGACCAAATCGTGGCCTCGTCCCAGTACAACCCCAGCTGGTCTCCGGAGCGGTCCAGACTCAACTACTACGAGAATGCGTGGACGCCTGCGCAGGACTCAAACAAAGAGTGGATACAGGTAACCAAAGGCATCAACTGAGAAGTACAAAAAAAAAACCAATCATCCATCCATTTCCACACATTATAATTGATCCAAATGAATATTTGTTTTTAGCTTTCTCAGACTGTTGTAAAAAACATAATAGGAACTTTTAGGGTGCAACTCCTGGTCACTCTCTTTTGTATTTACTGTAATACAATATGAAATACCATGACCATAAACCCTGTCCACACTGAGTAGCTCATTTTGGTACAAAATAGCTTATCCAAACACTCCTTCACCACTTTGTTGGGGTCCCAAGTGCAGTAATTTGGTGTGGTAATGTAAGGGTGTGCATACATTGGTGGATAGGTTCTGTTCTAGACAAGAAGTCTAAAACGGCACTCGACATTGGGACAACATATTCGTTTTGTTTGAGTTCATTGGAGGTTATCTATACTTTGACCAAATGGTATGCTACCACGTCTGCTTGCACGGCTGAGGCAACCGCTGCCGCTTTTGTGGTGGAAGCTAAAGCCAGAGAGGAGTTCCTCAACCGTACTAAGCAAAGCTGCAGCAAATGACATCCTCGAGTGGAAATGAGTTTCAGTGGTCCAGCATTAAGACATAATAGGGTGTCATCAAGCCATCGCTTTTCTTCTATACAGATTTAATGCTTTTTTTAATGTACGACAAGAGGCATTTGGGGAATAAAAACTGTTTACTTACCCACATTTTCTCTTATCTCCCTGCCCCACTTCTTAATTCCTTCATTTCTCGGTAACAACAGCCTGTTAAAGGATGTTGGGATTTGGAAAGTGCAGCTTTCTTATCCACACATTGTGGCAGCCTTCCTGGCCATACAGACAAATAGCTTCCCTTTATCTTATTTTATTTTATCGATTTTTTGTCTGTCGGCTTGCCTGCGCAACAATCATTATTCGCACGGGAGCTCTATGTAAAGACAAAGACTATCATCCAGCCCCGGATGGAAATAAATCGTGGGCCAAGTCACAGCACAAGCAACCTTCGGTGACTGAGCCCGAGCGCTACCTAGATGCAAATGGGGCCTGCTTGATTTATTATCTGAAGTCCCTTCAGGCCTTGTAAATTCCCAGACTGTTTTTCTTTTCCTTCCATTTGTTTCAGCTCTGTCCGCTTCATTGCTGAAAAGTTTGGTCCCAGCGTATTCCTGAGGGGATGAATAATAGAGCCAACCGCAAGCCAAATATTTACTCGCGGAAAGTCATAAGCAAGCTTTCCCTTTATTATTGCAGTGAAAATATTGTCTTGGGATCCCATGGTGCTCCTTCAGACTAATTTAATCAGTGAGAGAACATGTATGTGTGTCGCTTGCTGTGCCTCCTCCCATACATGCGTCCTTTTTTTCTTTCTTTTTTTTGCCCCTACGGCAACAACAATTGTTAGATTTTTTTCCCACACTTTCTAGAGCTCTGCTTCCATTTCCATTGTGTGTATAAAGATTTTGTCTCTATTTGATTGAAATGAATGGTGGCAGAATGTTTTGTGCGGTGTTTACTTTGGGCTCCCGATATGAACACCAGAACCAAACTAGCATCGCTGGTCAACATTAACTCATTCAGTACCAGCCAATTCTAGACCAAGTCTGAAAAGACGTTTAAAAACGTCTTTGGAAGTGAATGAGTTAAGAATCAAGACGGCGGTTCCGAAGGCACGAGGCTTCTTAGCTGTGGTCGCTAAGGATGCCAGCCGTTTCTTGAACACTATCCCAACGTGGCTCTCTTCCAGCGGAAAGACCCCCCCCCCCCCCATAATGATTTGTTGTCACTCGAGATCCTCCTTGTTATTCAGTATTGATCCGATTGAAAATTTGATTTGGCCGTAAAATGTGGATACGAAACTGGACGCGCTCTAATGGGCTTGCTCGGTTCCCCGATACTAATCTGATCCAAACCCTTCTAATGTCAGAGCGGACGAAAGGGCCAAGTCTGTGGTTTCCATGTCATTTGTGCCGTCTGAGGAGTGTGGAGCACATGCGCCGAGCACTTTGAGCACCAGGCCAATTATCACAAGTGGTATTAAAAGAGTGGAATTCGTCATTCCGCTTTCAATAAGTCGGTCTGTGGCGGCGCAACAAGCTCGGATCCCCTCGCGGCGCGCGCAAATCATCTCAGTGCACCACGAGACGCGTCACATGAACTCATTATTTATTTCATGATCATTCCCCGGCTGCGGTTTGTGGCAAACACTTTTATAATTCATGACCGGTGACCTTTTGCCAGATACTGTTTCCTTCTGACACAAGAAAAGGTCCGTAATTAGATTATCGTCGTGTAGTTTGGGGACCCAGTGCCGACTCTGTCATATCATTAATCAGCGGTTTGCCGTACACGGAGATAAGCAGATGTCCTTTGAGTGGGTTTGTGACTCGGAATAGTAAAGACGCAGGTGATAATCCTTCCAAACAAGCCTTTTCTTTTTTTTCATTTGTTTGCGCTCGCTCTTTTCCTCGCCTTCACTCGTCAACCCACTTCTTATCCCTCATGAAAATTCAAGTCTGCACGAGGAGCATGAAGGTGGGAGATTTGTGCATATTATCCTCCTGTATGAGCCACTCTGTTCTTTGAAGCCTAAGAGGATGAACAGCAGGAGCCTCGCGGCAGGTTGAAATGAAAATGAATTAGCCTGCACCCCAGACTCCCCGGCTTAGGGCCTGATCATCGGCTTTATGAAGTCAGGGTAGCGCCAGAAGGAAAACTTGATTAACACTTAGCATTGTCAAGAAAACACCGACATTTGCACATTGTGGATCAGAGCACGGTGGCCCGAGAACTAAGGGGGACCATAATGGGGTTTGGGGGCGGGGGGTGACTAAGGAGCTGGAAGCATATGAGAGAGAAAGGATCTGATGGCCGCAAAGAGTCACCGGAGTGTCAGAATGATTCAATGAGAGCAGGACCAGGTCGCTGTCAGGCAGCTGCCATTGATTGCAGGCACACACAACATGAATAATTAACGCTGTCTTGAAGAGAGCCCAACTGTCGATACTTAAAAGCCTTTTTATTGAACAACTCACAATGGCAACATTATATACCCAGAAGCATATGTGCCAGACAGTAAGTTAGCTTTTTTTCTTTGCTTTCTGAGTCACATCTATAATTTATTCTTCAATAGTTCCGTCTATTGACGACAATTGTTTATTCTAGCGCGCTCTAGCTATTATTTTTATCGGTATTTCTGTATTTATTTCTATTCACACAACCAAACGGTTAAATATGAAAGGAGACAATGACACTAAGTTGCTTCTCGCTTTCTGGAGTGATAGCAAGTTTGGTTTACACAATATGTAGATTTACAGTCTCGGATGTGATACAAGTCTAAATGTGGTGTCCAAGATCCTTGAAGTGTTTGGCAAAACTTGACGTGTGTTTTCTCAGGGATTGACAGTTATCGAGATTCCCTGTGTAGCCATATATGCTTTTGGTGAGCCAAGATACTGTTTTGCCCCACTCCGTCCTTTATGTCATTTATGGTTTCTCAAGTGAAGACAAATTATATCACAATATAAAATGAACAGGAGAATAAATGGCAGTTTGTCTGTTGATTAAGTGCGGACATAAAAAGAGGCTGCAAGTGAGCTCATCAACCTCCTCATCACTTTAGCGTATAAATGGAAACCAAGTTGGCTACCTCACTGCTTCCCACTCTCAAATGGAATAATCAATCAAGGGATGCAAAATCCCACTTGAAGGAGAGATGCTAAAACCTGGACTCAAAATGATACCAAAAAGATATTGTGATAAAAAAGAAACAGTTGCTCGATAGAAATTCAGCTCATAATTCTTGTTATGATCTTTAAATGGTTACTCGCATGAATAATCTGGGCCCGACTCATCAAACATCTGCCAGACATGACATATACCTCCAGGTTGCCTCCCTTTCCTGTCCAATGGCCATGTCATTGTTTGATAATCATGACTCAGAGCTGTAGTCATGCACGCAGATGTGTCAAGGGGCGGTCGTAACAATGGAGTCCGAGCAACGAGCAATGACGGAGGCCTAAAAATTAGACCTCCGGAAGCCTGACCTCACCAACCATTCAATGGACAATAAAACGAGAGCTGAGTCAGGAAATATTCTACATTCAAGTAGATAAGAATCCTCTTTTAAGAGAGTTTGTTACTGTTATTGTTTGCAGTGGTGTGGACTGCATCACACTGAGATCGATTGACTTTAGAATATTTCCCTTATTTAGCCACAGTAGCATAAAATATTCCATTACGATGAGAACAGTTATGATGCGGCTCTTAAAAGTAAAGTCTACCGACGTCGCCAATGAAGCGCTAAGTGTAATACATGCACAGGTTCCCCACAAAAAAAGACAAATTTGCGAGTAATATTACCTGTTGTGAGACTAATTATTTCCCTCTGCGTGAGGAAATGAGATCATCAGCGCAATGAATGGAACATATACATAATTTAATGTCCCCAAAAAGGTGCCGTGTCTAAAAATAAACCCTCACCACGTCAAGCGAATATTGTGATAAATGGGAGGTTGTGGAGGGTGGCTCATGGGTCCCGCAGTCCTTATTTATTCCAGAAGATGTTATTATGGAGCGACGGGCTACCCCAAAACAAGGAACACTTGCTGCTCTGTCGAAGAAATTGGCAAACCAGCTGCTCAAAGCTCGTTAAAAGAAGCACTATGCGGCAAAACACATGCTGACGGCATGTTAGCTCACCAAAGAATCATCACATTTTTCTTATTATCACAAAAATGATGAAGATGATGATGATAATTATTATTATTATTATTAAGATAAAGCCCCACAAACTGGTTTGCATTCAGTGGAAGGTCAGACCTTTGATGAGTGTATTTGAGCCTTCCAGGGCCATAAAGTATTTCCAGAGGTTTTGTTCTATCTGCGTCTACCAGATGGTCTTTGCTGCTCTCCTTACGATTTCTGAGGTTGCTGTTTTTCAGAGGGGACTAAAAATCACGTCTTCACCCAGCGTTCCCATCACAAACATGTTCCCCAACATTGAACCCGAGGTCTTTGACAGTGCACCCCCCACCCCCTACAGCTCAGACTGCTGATATCTTGGCAGTTCAATTATAAACCAATCAAGCATAGAGAGGTATATTGTAAAAAACATTTGTTGACCTTTTTTTTTTTCTTTTACAACATCCATTTGACCAGCTTTTCACACTGCATTCACGCAACAGTGATTAAGCTGCGGTTAAAATACGTATCGTGCAGCTTGAGTACTGGCGAGAGTCTTCACTCGCACAGCTGCCAGGACTCTTGAAGTATCATTTTATAATTATTGCTTCGTTCAAACGCATCCAAAAACACCATCCAAAAATGTCATCTGGATTTAAATGTTTTTGATCGACGTCATTACAAGATTAGCGCAAAGCATTTGTCTTTCTGGTTGCAATAGTTCACACTGACTTAAGAGTTTGCCTTAAATCTTCATTATTACAAAGGAATCTTGAGGTCACGCAGAAAGAATACAAATCAATTTGTTCAAGCCAGAGCAATTTCCTTTTGATGACTCGCTATGTACTCGCCACGCGTCTTTATTTGCCTTGACAATATGCGGGCTGTGATTGTGGACATCTTTCACACAATGGCTCGATTCGGGTCACTTTTCACTGCTCCTTGTGAAATGAGTCACTCACGAATGTGATTTAGCCTTTCAAGGCTCGAAGCTGTGCGCCGCAAGTCATTTCTGAACGTTCATGAATGTTTTATACATCAAGATCACTTTGTGCGATCCACAGGCTGGCGTAACTGCTGACAGGACGTTCACTCATTACGTTGGTCTGTTTGTTGTTGCTGTGGCCTCTGGGCTGCGGAATGCAAGCGCCCGGGCGGGCAGTCTTCTGCTCCTGACCTATGTAACCTTGGTCTGTTAGCGCAACCGCTACCTTGTTGTTCTTCCTCTAACAAGTATCCATTAATAAATCATGCTTGGCCCATTATCCAGGCCCCTACTGTCAGCCAGTCTATATGAAAGTGATCCACTCTCGACCTCACCGCGTCCAACTCAGTCTTCCAGGAAAATGATTTGTAAAGCTTTAGAAAGTGCTGTTGTATTCAAAACAAAACATAGCTATAACTCTTTCGCTCTTGATCTGTGTGATTCAACAGACTGTAAATTGTTGATGGCATGTGGCGATTTGCAACAAACACTCGCAAACGTATCTTGGCTCTCTCATCTACTTGGAGATGAGAGACTAGAGAGACATGTTATTTTTTTCTCTCCAGCTCCAAATGCATCAAGGACCGTTTGATCGATGACTAAATAAAAGAGGCTCAAGTGCCACCGTGCTTTATCGATGGCCTTTGCTTTCATTTTAGTATGCAGAGAGCTTTGAATAAGTATGAGCAAACTCCCTTGTGCATCTGCGCCCCTGGAACCAGTCCGAAATGAAGGGTTCCATTTTGGTCCTTTTTTTTTTTTTTTTTTTTTGCTACACTCACATGCAATCACCAAAATGTACATTCGTCGTTGTATGAAAGATTCAAAGCAGACTCTCTCATCACGCTCTGGAAACCGGTTGCCCCGTGCCCAAACGTACTGCTCTGCTATTTTAGTCGCATCTGAATGCAATTACTCCTCATTAATGTCTGCTCAATCTATCAAAGTAGAGTTGGAGCTTTTTAAGTAAGCTTCTTTAAACCGGGCATTATTTAAAAACCTTCCAGTTGGCACGCCTCTGCCACTCAGTTGTGGGTGAAGGGGTTGTCCTGACATTTCTCCATTTTAGTCATTGGGTAGTGGATTAGCTCTTGCTGATTGTGGATCCAAAAATGTGTATCGCTCATTACAAGCAATGTAGGCACCAGCAATATAAAAAAAAAAAAAAAAAAATTTAAACACAGATGTCCTTGCCACATAAACAGACGCCGACTGACTTCCATAAGGGTTTGTGTGGTCTTCCTTTCCTGAAAGTCACAGTCGTGACATGTTTGTGATCATGCCTGATGCTCGGCAGGCACACAACTGGGATTCTTTTTAGGGTCTGAAGCAAGTCAATTACTAACTTTGCTGAACACCAGCTCTGCAAATGTAAACATGTGACAAATATATAAAGAGCAGACATCTAGCACATTCACTCTCTCGCTCTCTCTCTGGCCGATCCCACATTGTAAATTATAAAACAGCCCATCGGTGGGTTAAAGTTCATGATTACTTCATAAAGGCACTAGGAGACTTGATATTTGGTATTTAATCTCTATTTCTTCCGTTCTTATTGGTGAATTTGGATTTGATCTGATTGTAAAGATTACATTTCTATCCAATATGTGTGTGACATACACATCAGGAAATGAAGTTGTCATCCCGAGTCTTTTTCATTCATTCACAGGTATTGTCATGACATGTTATTAAATTCCAGGTAACAACCGTGGCTAGAAAAAAAAAATGGAGACCCTCTGAACATACAAAAAGACCTCTTGCCATTCTTGCGACAATCGTGAAAATATGTTCGATTATCGTCCTATTAAATGCTTTGCCGTTTGTTCTGATCCTGCACTTCTCAGGTGGACCTTGGGTTCTTACGGTTCGTCTCAGCCATCGGTACACAGGGTGCAGTTTCCCAGGAGACCCACAGGACTTATTTTGTCAAGTCCTACAAAGTAGACGTCAGTTCAAATGGGGAAGACTGGATCACGCTCAAGGAGGGCTCGAAACAAAAGGTAACAATTTATTTTTATTTTTTATATGAGCATTACGAACGTGTAATGATAATGTTCTGCGTCCTCTGGCATTTTTTCGGTTCGCTACAGAAAATCCTCCAGATGTTGACAGTGCCACAATAGCATTGCAGAATAAAAGTAGTTTATTTTTGGGCCAAGTCATATATCCCGGCAACATTTGGAATATCCCGGCTCAATAAGACCAGCTGATTTGAATTATGGTTTGCTGCGTGTTGCCTTCGAATGCCACAAAATGGGAAATACCCTGTCATATATGCTCTAACGTGCAATTATACACTCTGCTCAGTGAGGACGCCTAGCCACTGCGTGTGTGTAAGCGGTCGACTTTTACTGAGCATGCTTGTAGTATCTGGAGCCACCGGGGAGATTTTCCAAGGAATGTCGCCTCTGTTTGTGTTCGGCTCCCTTCAACTTGTAAAAGGGACAGCAATGACAAAAGACATGTCAAACAACATTTTAATGGAATGCTTGTTGAGGATGTCATGTTTGAGCAGCTGGCATAGGCGGATCCCGGAGAGCAAAACTGACAGGGAGAGGAAGGGAGGAATGGTATGCTCGGCCGGAGCCTGGTATTCATTGATTGCTGATCGGCACGGCAGGTTTTGGCCATCTGGATGCAACCGCCAAAGTGGGTGTCCACAGGGTCACTGAGGCATGTTTGACGTGTAAATACCGTGGAAGCGACGCTTTCTCAAGAGCAACGGGGGCATCTAAACCACCATGTTTGTGCACACAGACCGCCGGGTTTGCTTCCTTTTTCGTTCTCTCTTAAGTACACTGACCCTTGTGTGTAAAGTGCTGGTCGCAAGGTGCCACAGTCACACTCAACCATTTTACATTCACACTCAACCTATTCACCGCACAGAATAGGCACCATTTACCGCCTGCTGAAGTTGCAGATTTGTGGTCTCCAAAAAACCCCCCAAAAAAAACAACTTTACACTTAGCAAGCTTGAGTGGAAGACTGATGACATTTACGGCAGTTCATGACTGTTACTCGGTCTCTTTGTTGCGAGTCCTTGAGTGACATGTTTGACAGCGTTCGGAAGGACACTGCATGGGCGAATGACTCTGCCCTTGCATCATGTTTTCGCTCATGTCAAATTACCTCATCTGTCCACCCGGCTCTTCCCTGCTCGATTCCTCTCTACACTATACGCTTTGAGTTCAGGAGGTTGAGGGGTTGTACGGCTAATATTCAATTACCCTGACTGAACTCTGATGGACAATTCAGAGTTGTGTGGTCAGCCTCCTCATAAAGTCACTGAATGCTCCACTGTGACGTCGCCTGCGCCATTCCTGACCTTTAAACAAGACACTGCAGTAAAACATCCACAGATTTGGATCAAGAGTACACAAAAAGGACATGTTTGGTCAATTTTGCGCCGTTAGTGTTGCAAATACTTCCTCGGGTTTCCTAGGCCAGAGCCCACATGTGGTGCGCAGGAGACAGGGGAACTATTTATGAGCCGCCTAAGTTTCAAACATAACAGCGCTACCATAGCCACTTGGTGTCATGTGGATGTTCACTTTAAACGTACTAATCACTCAACAATCATCATTTGATGACTTTAAATATGTATACCCGTTATGTGACAATCATTGAGACAGTGAAACTCCTCTACAACGAAATCTACATGGGTGAAAATACCCCCTAGTGTGAAAAACATCTTCATACATTAACACCATTCCCACTTTCCTGTTTCAAATTTGCTACAGTGAAAAACCCCCTGTTGTGAAAAATTTCTTGCTACAAACATGATTTCGTTGTAGAGGAGTTTCACTGTATTTACAATATATCCGTCAAGTAAAAATATATCTCGAACAGTATTTTTGTAGAATTATTGGTCGTCATTGTTTTTTTTGGAGGGGGAGCTAATTGATAGTGAGGCTTTTGGATGATGATGACATTACCCTCCATTTGGTTCCTTGTCCAATGCGCCGTAAATTATACCAAAGGGGTAATTTCAGCCAGTGCAGCCAGTGATTTTCTTCACTCTTTCTGCCTCTCAGGTTTTCCAAGGCAACGCCAACCCAACAGACATCGCCAAGACGATGATGCCCAAACCCACTCTGACGCGCTTCATCCGCATCCGTCCTGTTACCTGGGAGACGGGCATTGCGCTTCGCTTTGAAGTGTATGGATGTAAGATATCAGGTGAGTGCACTTCCGAATCATCCGTGACCGACTTGCATACAAACATGCAAAAGCTCCTCTGCTGTGTTTGTTATTAAAGCTTGGAATGTGAAACTCTACATACCCGGCCGGGTTGTGGTGATCTTATCAACCTACTTCGTCTTTTTCAATTTGTTAATTACTGTGCTCGTGTCGAATCATAATAGCTACATTAATTTGAGGTCCAGCGTCCTTGCTTATCTGCCGTACGGAAAGACACAATAGGTCGGTGTAAGACGGTCCTTTATAACAGGGAAGCAGTTCTTGTTCGGAGATTAGCTTTTCATGTTATCTTGTGTTTCGATGTACTTCATAAAATATAAATGCCGCTAACAGCTGGCAGACAGAGGGGTGGGCGTGATGTGGTCCAATCCCTCCTGCTGTTTCTGTTCTCAGCTTCCTCTTTAGCTACAGTCTGGTTTCTTTTGCAGAGCTTTGATTTTGGCAAAAAAAATCCCTCTTGTGCCGTTGGCCTATTTTGTTGCTGTTATTTATTTTAATGTTCTTGGCAGTGTGTCTGTCTGAGTGGCTGGCTTTCATATGTACTCAGGCACATCTGCTGGTAACTATTGTGAGTGTGTGTGTGGTAATCAGTTTTCATGTACCATTTGCACGTTACTCGGGGCAAAATAAAAGGCTTTTCAGTTACAGGTACCTTGGCCAAAACAAGGTTGAAGATTGACTTTATATCGATCGGCAGAACATGAGTGGCTGTTTATGTGATTGCAGAGTGCATTGTGGGTATATCAGTGTTGCAGCTGCGTTGCCTGTTTTTTCGGGAACGTAACCAAGCCACGGCACGGACCCGAGTAAACACATCACAAGACTGAAGTCACCACAGGGCCTCTGAGATGACGTCAGCACCCCTGGGTGCTCAGAAGACACTGCCAGCTCAACTGCATTCGTACAGCACATGTGGCGGGATCGGAGCTGCGAGGCTCTTGCGGCCCTGCATAAAACTATGACTCACTCTCGTCTATTTGAGGTTAACAGTTTCTGATAGCAGAGCTTGCTCCAGGAACTAAAAATATAGCCGAGTGCGGTGAACTAAGCCTGTTAGTGCATCCTTCGTTTTTAGGTTCAAATATACACTTGAAACACAGGCGTGTGCTATTTATTTGAGAGACAAGTCAAACGTCAGAAGTAGTGATGCCTTATCATAACGTCTCGGCTAGTTATTAATATTATGAATCTCCAACCGGCTGTTGGTAAACACAAAACACTTTATAAATATAGCCTATGTGATGAACCACCGAGGCTCCACCCGAACCCAAAATACGGCCCACGAAGCTGCGGATCTCCATCTCGGCAGGCAATTTGTTCCTCTGGTTTTGCCAGTGGCACATAGTATGTCACCAGGGAGGCTTCAGCTAAATTCCATCCCGACAACCCCAGAAGCCCGAGAAAGTGTGACTAAAATTGATGCAGATAGACTCTCAGGCGCACACACACACCGACCCGAAACTCTTCTCCCATTCTCCTGCTTCCAAGGCCGTCTTCAGCCAGACGTTATCTGCAGTGATTGCCGAAGCCCTACGGAGACCGTCTTGAGCCCCCATTTGGACATTTCTACCAAGAGATTACAGAACCAGAGATCTCTCTCACGGCTCTGCATAGGAGCTGCTTTTAGATGACCAGAGAGAGTCTGAATGAAGCCTTGTTCTCCAAGTCTTTGCTCGTTTTTCCCCCAGACAAAGCTGTGCTGCTTCGTTGTGCTGCAACACAGGGCGCACGTTGTCTCCTACAGATGACACAGAAGATATATAATAACGTACGGATATATTCCTCTGTGGGAGTCAGATGTGTCACAAAAGGCCCCTGCCTCGGCATCCGGGCATATGCTGGAGGTCAGGAGCATATGGGCAGAAGGAGTTTTCTATTACCGTGTACAACACGCTACTAAGTAAGGTCCTCTGTATACTCCTTTGTGTCATGTAAATGGGAACGATATCATGGCATATGTTACATGAGGGATCTTTTGCTATAAAGATTTTTTTTAAAATGAATGTCGGACCACGGTATACAGCTCACTGTTAATACACCACAGCAAAACTCAGGAGTACACAAGTGCAATGTTAGGGATGATCAGGGCCATCTGATTTGAAAGCGATTGTTTGCATTTGAAAAGAAACAAAAGATCCACAGATATGTTTTCAGATCAACTTCTGCCGTGTACAGTATAAATATGTGCACAAAGAAAGGATGAGTGGATGAAAGACATTCCAGCAGATGTCTGCTGCGGCGAAGCAGAAGGTAGATGAGCGGGGCTGCAGATGAAAGACAAAGTGTTTTGTTTTGTTTTTTTGTCTGTGTGTGTGTGTGTGTGTGTGAGATTACACTGGAATCTGTCGAAAAAGGCAGGAGATGAGAAATGAAAAGGAAATAGTGCCCCCCGAATGCAGGAATTGGAAGCACCGATTGAGTGGAGGGTTTTTAATTTGCTGCCTGCAGACAAGCGCCTCAGGGTGAGAAAATTAGTATGCATGAGATCAGTGGACAGGAAGAGAATAGTCACATCCCAAAGAAGGTGTCCTCACAATGACTGACGATTACCATTAGCCCTGCACAAACTTGAACCACCCAGAGCAAGCCTTGAAATATGGGCCCATTTTCTTTTTCCAATACTTTCACTCAAAAGAAAATCCACATTTTGGTGTTGTTTTTCTCTCTTAGAGTACCCATGCTCGGGCATGCTCGGCATGGTGTCGGGCCTGATCACCGACAACCAAATCACAGCATCATCTCACACCGACCGGAACTGGGTACCGGATAACGCCCGATTGCTGACCAGCCGGACGGGTTGGACCCTGCTGCCTCAGCCCCAGCCTTTCACCAGGGAATGGCTCCAAGTGGACCTGGGGGAGGAGAAAGTGGTGAAGGGATTGATCATTCAGGGAGGGAAGCACCGTGAGAACAAAGTCTTTATGAAGAAGTTCCGACTTGGCCACAGCAATAACGGGTCTGACTGGAGAATGGTTCTGGACACCAATGGAAACAAGCCAAAGGTACAGTGTAAGATGAGTTCTATGAAAAATGTGTTCTTAGATATAGGGAGGGGTTGGGGGGGTTGTACATGTACAGCTTGGGAAAAATAGATTGAACGTCCTTTAACTCATTCACTCCCAAAGACGTTTTTAAACGTCTTTTCAGACTTGGCCCAGAATTGGCTGGTACTGAATGAGTTAATTAGTCCTCTGGGCTACAGTTGAACAAATGCTACTTTGAAGGAAACACAATCCATTTTGATTCATTAATTCCCAGCTACTCTCAGCCCCTTCTTTACCTTACCACGTGAAAAATATTTAAATGCACAAAGACGCACCTGCGATTGAATGCTTCGATTCTTAAAAAAAAAAAAAACAGCAAAATACATGCTTGCCATCGAATGAGTTAAGGGCTAAATATCAAGCTCATTAGTCCAAATTAAAATGACTGTAACTCAAGTGCGCCGCTTTGTCAGTGTTTCTCGAGTCAATGTGAGTAAGTTTCTGTCATGACTTGAATCAATTGAGGATCAGCACCGAGAGTTATTCCCACCGCTCTTTCCTTTTAATATTCTGCACAACATGCACAGTTCGACTCTTTCAGTGGAAACGAGAAACTTCACCTGAGGAGAGGTTGAAGGGAGTGTGGAGGAAGGGGGAGGCACAAAGGGAGGAGAGCTTATCCATCATACTGGAGAAACTGAAGATTTATTTTGCAGCATCACTGCATGTACAGTCCATGCAAAAAAAAAAAAGTTTCACAATCACAATGCAGTTCATTGTTGCAAGATACACTCAAACTTTTTTTTCCCCCAACACTTGCGGGAAGGTTTTGTATCCCTCTCGATGTCGTAGTTCGATATTCGATGTCCTTGCTCCTCTTCCCGGGGGGGAAATTCAGCATTAATTAACTGTCAGAGACGTATTGATTTTCCAGCTACCTTGCGTTTATTTCCGCTGTTTTCATTTGTGTCTTTCTGCCAGATTTTCGAAGGAAATAGCAACTATGACAGTCCCGAGTTGAGGACAGTGGAACCCCTACTGACCCGCTTCATCCGAATCTACCCAGACAGGGCCACCGCTACTGGAATGGGCCTGCGACTTGAGCTCCTGGGTTGTGATATTGAAGGTAAACAAACCATCAAATTACAGTCCATCCAAATTGCGCATTTTCAGCTCGGTTGCGTGAAGTGCAAAGAGTGCAAGTCGGAATATTACCTTTCTCCAAGCGAGAAACATATTTTCAGCCATGATGATGACTCCCCTACAAGCAGTAATGACATTGCCACCAAGAGCGGTAAAGTGCCACTGGGCGGTGAAAGCTTTTCCCCACTCATGCTAATGACATTTCCAGCTGTGCTAAGGTTTCACCGTAATGACGCTTTCACTCGTCGTGACCTTATCTTTCACATCCACACTCCGTAAGTACCATAGGTGCACTTGTGACCTGTGTCTTGTTTCACATAGTTCAAGTACATGTTTTAATTTCTCTGTGAAAAATCACACAGGTGAGCCATCTATCCTCATGACTAATATCGAGACGATAAGTGGCTTTGTGTCTTAGCCGCAGTTATTTCAAGGTGTGCATGAAGGCTCCTTCCGGTGATCCCACAGCTGTGCGGCTTCTGTTCTGTATTCCCCAAGAGGGACGCTTGTCTTGTCTCCCAGTTTCATCAAAGCTACCCCCATTGCTCGTCACTTTTTGGGGAGGGATCAAATAGACGCCCACCTGGCCCAGCTGGATTATAGCAGCCTGGCATCCATCAAACTCTTCCAAGATCCTGCGCGTTCTTTGTTCTTTTCAAGGGCCGCACGCATTTTCTTTCTCTTATCTTTACATTTACCTCGATTTTTTTTTTCCCTGCCATTCTCCAAGCTGATAACACAGAACCAGCTTAGCGATATAATATGCAGCGGGCTCGGCCTAAATGGATTTACATATTGAATTTCAGGGAAGCCCATTGCATCGTAAGCCTCATTGACTCCCAACAGCAGCTTTAGTCAGATGATAATGCTTGTTTTCAGTGTTAATGCAAAACACACACACACACACGCACACGCGCACACACGCAGACAAACTCAGACACACAACAATCTCAGCCAAATGTAGTACTAGTCATGTATGTACACACTATAACACAGATACACAGGTGCAGTTGTGTGTGTGTGTGTGTGTGTGTGTGTGTGCGAGCGCGCACCCCTTAAGCAGAAGGGCTAAATCCTCATTTCAGTGAGAGGCTCCCTTGATGCAGCAATGACCCCATTTCTGACCTTCTCCACCCTGAATCTGACAGGGGCTGCTCTGCCTCATATTTCATCTAACGGAAGAATAGGATGCACACACACACACACACGCACACTACACATTCATGCAGGGAGTTTACTTCAATTTATCTGTGTCTGTCTTTATCTATACTTCCCATCTTCTCTCCTTCTCCTCTTTCCTCCCTCTTGTAATAGTGAGATCCATTCATTGCACTTTGTGTGTCTCCAATGTAGTCAGTGTAGACACACGCGCACACACACACATTTACACACTGGATGGTTGTGTAGCATAAAACGAAGCGTGGCTCTCGAGTCTAGGCCACATCAGAGTGTCACAGGATCGTAATGACAGGCTGCTATGGCTGTTTGGGGTCCTGCCAATAGCCATCGGAAACCCTGTTCTATGTCTTGGAGCTTCAAACACGCTTTTGGTTCCGCTCGACTTATAAAAGACACCTACAAAGGTAGATATGCACAGAAGGATTGCTATAAATGGCATCGTTAATAACACGGGCCAAGGACTGTAATTCAGAATCCAGAGGAATAATGGCAATGGATTTGTATTTCTATTGCAGATGGTCGGTATTTTCACGGAAAAATCCGAACATAGAAACACGAAGTGGGTTATCGGGGTTGCATTTCCACTGATGCAGTGGCGATGGGGATGACCAGTAGAATGGAAGCGCTACATCATTTTAGCGCAAGTGCTGTTGCTACCCGGTAGAAGGCTATCACCCCCCCCCCCCCACCCCCACACACACACATTATCCATCCATCCATTTTCCGAACCGCTTCATCCTCACTAGGGTCGCGGGGGGTGCTGGAGCCTATCCCAGCTGTCTTCGGGCAGTAGGCGGGGGACACCCTGAATTGGTTGCCAGCCAATCGCAGGGCACACAGAGACGAACAACCATCCACGCTCACACTCACACCTAGGGACAATTTAGAGTGCCCAACGAGCCTGCCATGCATGTTTTTGGAATGTGGGAGGAAACCGGAGCACCCGGAGAAAACCCACGCAAGCCCGGGGAGAACATGCAAACTCCACACAGGGAGGCCGGAGCTGGGATCGAACCCGGTACCTCTGCACTGTGAAGCCGACGTGCTAACCACTGGACTACCGGGCCGCCACACACATTATATGAAACATGAAATCAATCACCTGGTCTTTGCTTTGTTTGCCGCAGCTCCCACGGTCCCTCCTTCCACGATTCTTCCCACCGCTTCCCCGTCGGACGAGTGCGACGATGACCAAGCAAACTGCCACAGTGGCACAGGTGATGACTACGATATCACAGGTGCTAACTTCGCCTACATGAGACTGCAACTCGCCCCCAGTCCCCCACCCTTCTTCACCGGAGTATGCTCATACCTCATTAATTTAAAGTCCCTTTTCCTGCTCTCAACCACAGTTCATTTGACCTGAGTCCCCCAGCCTTGCAAATACACATGCATGCACCAAAGTGCACCATTTGGCTTGTTACAACTCTGACAGCACCCGCTTTGTAATTCCCACCTCGATAACTCTTTGTCCCTTCCTAATGCAAACCGAAAAGCACACCTATGCACCACGCACGCATCTGCTTCAAATCTTTCCAATCCTTTGACCGCTCATGCACCTTCCCTCAAGTCCTTTAACCACTCGTGCCTATTGGCCTCATTTCCCGCTACACCCCAGTAATGCACTGAGCCTTCACTGCTGCCTGCACTCGCCATCAACCTGCAGTCTCCAACGAAGAGCATGACACTGTCCTGTGTTGAGGGCGTTGTTATATAAGTAACTATAGACTTTGTCGCATCCAGCATGGATACAAATAGTGCATGGGAACGGAATAAAGGTTGGCCGACGGCTTCATTTGACCAACCGTCCTCACGTTTTCGTTTGTTGCAGGGGGCACAACAATGCCAGAGACCACGACGGCCGCAGCGGATATCGGCCCAGGTCAGTTTCTATACAACTGTGGATTCCATGATTTACCACAACATATATTTTACACCGATTGTGTTGCGCCACCATGGGGCAAATATTTACCCACTCCTGGTTTGTTGTGTATTCATTTCTCTTCTTTTTTTTTTTTTTTTTATCGTGCCTTATAAAATCCTCCCTCCACTGATGTATGTGTTATTAAAGTTGATGATAAGCCTCTCAGAGTCCCATGCTGAGGCAGGATGTGTGATGCAAAGATGATTAGCGCTGGTGCTCTGTTGCTGCCTCAGCATAATCACTAATCACTGGGCTGGCTGGCACAGACATGCACATGCACCGCGATCGTCAAACAGGATAGCACACTGCAGGTGTGGTCAACTGAAGATGCTTTCTGGCTTCATGCAAACTCATACCAAGACACATTGTCAAGGGAAGGTCGAGGTCATTGTGCAATCAGCTGGCTCTGAGTTCAGTAGACTAATAGGCTAAGAGTGTGTTGTCCTATATGGTTTTTTTTTAATGTCAACAGACAAAAAAAAAGGAAGAATGGCAAATAATTCCTCCTCCAAAGCGTCAACTTCCCTAATGCTTACTGAGTGGTGTTAAAAGGAAAGTTGCATACAGTTATATCCAGTTTGAACATTACATATCGTTGTAGTTTATTCTGTTGAATATAATTTGAAAATGATTTGCAAATCATCTTATTCTGTTTTTAGTCACGTTTGACACGATTGCCCAAATCCATTGACATTGGCGAAGGCCTTCGATAACGTCTCAAACATCCTTTCTGAATCCAGTTTTAACGAAACACCAAACGCAAGAACACCCGCATATTTTCTGGCCTCTAGGGAACCTTTTTCAATGTGTGGCACGTGTTCATGAAGAATGCCATTGTTGGAAAGAGGCCCCCGCACTGTGACCATAGTTGTCCTCAAACCTCAAGTCCCTGCTCTCATTAAAATCCACACGTCTCTGTGGGTAGCTCCTATTGAACGTCGCTTTCAAATAAGACAGCATGCCAGCAACTCATTTGTCCCCTTGTCCCCCGTCGTTATCCACATTCTGACGGACCTGTTTAAAAAAAATCTATCTATCTATCTATATATCTATATCTATATATATATAGATACAGATATATATATAATATCTTAGAGTTTTAGGTTTCCCATTGTCCTTTCTAATTCCTAGAATTAAAGGTTATTCCTTCAGTTTCAGCTGCAGGGCGGCGCTAAGGACGCTTTCCGTGGTCATTTGCTGCCCTCTACTGTTTACAGATAAATGTAGTCAAAGTGGCTGAAGCTACATTTTCTATTGCATTTCTGTTCGTGGTAAAATTGCATGGCTAAACCAAAAGGCTTATTGACATATTCTCGGTGAATATAAACTGTGATCGAATTCTTTTTTTTTCTACCCGCACTTGCAGATTTTCTTTGGTTTGCCTGCGACTTTGGCTGGGCCAATGACCCGTCCTTCTGTCGGTGGACTTCTGAGGACACTGGCTCTCGATGGCAAATACAATCAAGCGGAACCCCCACCCTCAACACCGGACCCAACATGGACCATACCGGTACGGCCTCGATTCTTCAACTAGACCATACAATACAAAAATGATCTCCACTGTTTGGATTTTGTGACACGTTCTTCATATCCAAAAGGTGGCTCAGGAAATTTCATCTACACCTTGGCGACGGGATTACAAGAGACAGAGGTGGCTCGGCTGGTCAGCCCCGAGGTCATCTCCCCAGACTCTGACCTGTGTGTGTCATTCTGGTACCACATGTTCGGCTCGCACATTGGTACGCTTCATATCAAACAGCGCAAACAGACTGTTGACGGACCCGCCGACATCTTGCTCTGGACGGTCAGCGGTCACCAGGGTAACCGTTGGAGGGAAGGCCGTGTCCTCCTGCCACGCACTAATTGGCCCTATCAGGTAATTTCAGCTCCTTTGCATTTCAAACAAGGTTTTACCAACTTATCTGGGAGAGCTTAACCGTTTTTTTCCCGTTACAATTGTTATGTAAAACAACAAATGTGTACTGTGTTCTAGGTGGTGATTGAAGGGTTGGTAGAGAGAAAGAGCTGGGGAGATATTGCCGTAGATGACATCAAGTTTCTCACTGGCCTCATTGCAGCTGATTGTAAAGGTGAGGTTCAAAATAGAGAATCAACTCAACTTTGACAACACACCGCGCAGCGTGTTGTCCATTTTGGCCAAAGTTTTGAAGTCAATTCTCTGCTTGGACAGATCCAGATGTTCCCACTGATCCGATGCTCCCGGAGGATCACTTTAATGAAATCGGTAAGTTCTTTTTACACAGTGGATGCTCTCAGTAAAATGAAAATATCCTCCATATCAAAAATCACTTCGTATTAGTGTTATAGTGTCTAATATTTACGTTTCTGTATCTCTTCTTTTTTTTTTTAATTCCCCCCCCCCCCCCCCCCCCCCATCACCACCACCACCACCCGCCCTCCAGTTGAGGAGATCACAGAATATCCCGATTTTGTGGAGACCAACCAGATCAGTGGAGCCGGCAACATGTTAAAGACACTTGACCCTATTCTCATCACTATCATCGCGATGTCCGCCCTGGGCGTTTTCCTGGGCGCCATTTGCGGTGTCGTCCTTTACTGTGCCTGCTCACACGGAGGCATGTCGGAAAGGAACTTATCAGCCCTGGAAAATTATAACTTTGAACTGGTGGACGGTGTCAAGTTAAAGAAGGACAAACTCAATGTACAGAGCTCATACTCGGAGGCGTGAGGCTCAAACCAGCACATCCGTGTGACTATGTTAACGTGCACAGCTCGGAGAATGTGCGCGGGACTCGCTTGTAGCTACATCTTCTCGTATATCCATATGAGAAGGCGGACTCTAAGGAGCGCCCATTACCCTCAGCTTTCTGATGAGGAACAGATTCAGGAACCAACGGGAGGTTTGAACTCATCGACGCTTTTCTCAGGAGCTGCAGTAAAAAAAAAAAAAAAAGAACCTACCAGTAGGGGACACTGTGTACAAAAATAAATACAGGATAGATGTACAGATAAGTAGATGAAATTTTAATTTTCTATTTTGATTTTCCATTCATTTTTACAATCGGATGCTGGTGTTGAGACCAATTTATGAATAACGTTAAGGGTATTTATCGTTTCCTGGAAAAGAAATGAGTTTTTTTTTTTTTTTTTTTAATTCATGAAGGCGATAAACTTCAAATTTTGAAATGAAAATCCCAAATGAATCATATCCGGCAAAACTGTAGATTTGCCCACGCTATGGCATACAGGGTGTGCTCATAATTCATGAATCTGATATCTGTACCCATCTCCTTTTAACCTCCCTCATTCCAAAATGAGTCACATCCATGGGAATATATATGGTTCTGATAGTGCCTTTAGTACATATCGGATGGTCTCCTCTTTTGAACTGTTTTTTTCTTTTTCTTTAACTGAACATGACTTAATTTATGATGAAGGGCAGAAAACGGGGCACATGATCATATAAATACCTGCAAACTGGTATCTAATCTATCAGCCTACCACATCATTGTGCTTTATTTGTTTGTGTCCGAAAACCACACACTGTAAATATGTTTTAATATATTTTATTGTCTTTTATGTTTGAAAAAAAAGCGATAAGGAAAGAAAATGCGCCTTTTTCATTGTGTGTCTGTGTGCCAATCGCGTATGTGTGTGTAAATACAATCTCCTGACTGTTTTGTGGACGGTGCAGTGTTAACGTTTCATTTGACATTCTTGTGACAATGTTGAAGCAATTTCGACATGCATTCAGGCCAACTTTCATCAAAACATCCACTTTGTTAAAACCACCGATGGATGAATGAGATTTAAAAAACACATACACACACACACAAAATGCACAAAAAAAAAAACTGAAGCAATGAACTTTTGGCGCTTTTTGACAGCCATCTATCATGTAGCTCTCATGTCATGCTCATTTTGGTGGTGGTGGAGGCACCGGCATACCAAAAACGTGCAAGTTATTTTTGTTTTACCATTTTTTTTTTAAATGTCACTGTGGATTGACGGCTCACTGAGAAAAAGCTATCTGGACAATGCCGCTTGTGTGCACTTTGTTACTGATTCCCTCCTGATAGAAATCTATTAAAAGGGGTGACCTGAAGAATGGTGCTATACAGTTATTACTTTAAACACACACACAGAGTTGTTAGCAGCCATAGTCATGTGATGTCAGATGTCAGGCCTCCCCTCCGTCATTGCTTTACCAAAGGTTGGTGACACTCCCACTTCCCCTCCCCCTCACTATATTATATTCATAACACCACAGATCACCAGTTCGCAACACTCGCAGAGGAATAAACAGAAGAGAAAATGAAGATGGGGAATAAGCAACGAGAGGCCCAACAGCTCTACAGAACCCCGACAGAGACTCTTGTGTGTTTGGAAATGGGAGAGTGAACCTTGAGGGATATTTTACAGCATCAGGACACAATATCCCTGAAGGGGTCCCACAACTCAGGAGTGGATTTAACCCCCCCCCCCCCCCCACCCAAAAAAAAAAAGACTTGATTGTCAGAACTCGAAGGCATCCATCTTTTGCTGTTGTGTGATGTGTGTGTTGTGCTGTGGTGACCCCATTCTCAGCTTGTTCCTTTCAGATTGAACATGACACTTTGCTCTACAACCACACATCGTAACATCTGCGCTTTCAGCTAAAAAAAAACAAAAACAAAAAAAAACAAATAACGTGTAGCTCCAGCAACATTTGCTGCTCAAGTAAGAGGGAAAGAATATTGTAGCGAGGACTCAACGGAAAAACAATGTTGCACTGATAAATATTATATTTGAAAAGCTTATGTGTTTATAGCAAATATTTGCAAAGAAAAAAAAGCTACAAATGGAGTAGAAAAAAACATTATCTTTCTTGTTTTTATATATAATTTCAGGTTATGTGATATAATTCTGAGATGTAAAATACTGAGATGTTTTCATTATTGAAAAAAAAGAATTATAGAGTCCCCATTTCATTTAAATGGCATATTAACGCCCCGATTTGTACTGTCATTACAATTTTGTGCTTTTTTTTAATAAAACAAGAAAATACTACTTTTATTTTCACTACTGCTTCTGTAATTTGCTGTTGTAGAAAAACATGAATAAACAGCAACGCCTTAAAAGAGAGCGTTTTGAATTGTGATTCCAAATGCCGAATTATTAGAAAGTGCTGTAAAATACACTACTTTATCCGCTTAACATGCAAACTCCACTCAGGGAGGCCGGAGTCGAGATTTGAATCCCAAAACTCAAATCAGTTTGACTGCAGCCACCAAAGATGACCACACGAGGGCACCAGACATCAACATATTCAGCAGGTTACTCAACAACACTGTACTGTATTCTCATTAATTCGTCTTCACTGGCCTCAAATTGTTTTTTTTAGTAAATGCATCGCATATCGCAAAGACGTGGGAGCTGGGCCGGTATTTTGCAAGATGAGTGTCAATGTTGAGCACAATGGCAGTCAATTGCAAGCTATTCCATCATATCTTTATACAGTTGCATACAAGGGCGTTTACATAGGTACAGTCCAGTCATAGAAAAAAAAAGTTGCTTTTCAGGCACAGGTGTCAAACTAAAGGCTCGGGGACAGAATTGGTCTGCCAAAGCAAATCGTGTGTTAACTTGCATGATCTGAAATTATCATGTGATTGTTTTGCTAACCTCCTCTGATAACATTTGTCAAATGAGTGGATTCCTGTTACACATGATGCATCGGTTCAGCACATCCTGGTGCTCAGTCGAAACAAATATGTTCTCATGGGCACTCAGCCTTCTGTGGTTTACGATAACACAACTTCTCAAATTCCTTACTTGTTTGTTGTCCGGCGTATTAGGATCAGTTTTTGCCTTTGCAACCTTAACATTGTAATGAAGGATTCTTCTTAAAAGGAAAGCGCCACCAAAAATCTAGAATTTTCTTGGGACAAATTAAATCCCGGAGGCAACGGACAGAGATAATACAATAAATATGGAGTTTCCAGGCCTTTGCAGATTCAGCTTTGTGATTTTCGCAGTGGGGTTAAGCTGCATTCTTCTTTGGTAAAAACACTCCCTGGAGACTAAACAGGATTCAAGCCTCTTCCGGAGTTGTTGTTTTTTTTTGGGGGGGGGGGGGGGGGGGGGGGGGCGATATATATTCCGGTGTACGTCCTTGACGCATGGAGAAACATTTTCCATTTAATTAAAAAAAATAATGTTATTTTTAACTCAAAATGATACCACACCTGAATTTCATGTATTGTGCGCTACAATTCAGCGCACCAGTAGGACTGTGCCTCACCAGTAAATTATTTCCTTTTCTCATACTAGTGCCACTTTTTGGCCTACTATTTAATGCACTGTACTCGGCTTCACAGTTTCATCCCAGCTCCGGCCTCCCTGTGTGGAGTTTGCATTACTTCCAAAAACATGCATGGCAGGCTGATGGGCACTTAAATTGTCCCTAGGTATGAGTGTGAGCGTGGATGGTTGTTCGTCTCTGTGTGCCCTGCGATTGGCTGGCAACCATAGGGTGTCCCCCGCCTATGCCCGAAGACTGCTATAGCTCCAGCACCCCCGCGACCCTGTGAGGATGAAGCGGTTCAGAAAATGGATGGATGGATGGATATTAATGCACTGTACTATTTCATCATGACATTACTGTATTGCTTTATGACATAATAATTTAGCTCCATGCATTGTGATTCATCGAACATTGCATTACAGTATTTTCTTCACAGCGATGACACATTTTTTATTTCCAGACGCATTTGGCACCATTGCACATCAGTCTCAAATGCTTTTTGTGCATAATTAAGTCCCTCAGGTGTGACGTAGGAGCGCACAGATTGGATATTATCATGAATGTATAACCGGAATTACGATGTCTGTTTCTTCAAACTAATATATATTGTAAATAACATTGCCAAGAATATACCCTAAAACGAACCAAAGGGTCGTATGTATCACTAAATTTATATATTTATTTTGCTAAACCGCCTGGTTGGTGAAGTAAAACGAGAAAAAAGACAAATAATTGATCTAGTTATAGTTTTATTTTGGTAATGTAACCAGAAGTAGATGGCCTTAAAATAGTGTTCGTGTAGTTTCATTCCAAGCGCAGTGTGGTTTTGGGCAGGAGAGGAGCGCTTCGTGTCAGTTTCGCCGCTTGTTTCTTAACTCAAAACAGTCTCTGCAGGGAAATTTCGTTTTGTCTTATGTTTTCTGTGAAATAGAAAATAATTTATCGCTCTTACCTGGATTGTAAATAAGCAGCAGTGTCAATCTTCTGTGACGTTTTTCTTTTCTTTTGCTGGTTGTTTTGGTGAGAAAGTGGTCTGGTGCCAGCGGGGCGGTGAATAACACCGCCGCTGCTGTGGCGGATCATCTTTGGAGAGGACCGCTATCTGTGTGCTGCCACGGAAATAAACACTTTCAACACAAAGGTAAGCAATCGAACAATTTCATCAGGTTGCGGGAAATCTGATTTTAAGAGGTTCCGGTTTTTTTGGGGGGGGGGGGGGATTCGATTGTACTTATGTTACGATAACGTGGGGATTTGCAACAGTTGTCTGCTGTTTGGGGTCTTAGAGTTGGACCGTGAAGCGCTTCCCTCTTTTTACATACTCCGTTTACATTATTCAAGGGTCACTTAACAGCAAGGGATGCTACTGTCTTAGGGAAAAAAGTGGTTTAAATCGATCATATCAGTTCGATCGAGGTGAATCTGTTTTAGTACTGCCATCACCTCGTATCACCTTGTTTCTGCTTGAGAGGTATTTATTTTGTATGGGCACATGCTGGACAATCACCATACTCGGTGCCTTGCATAAATGACAAGCTGCACATTGGATTAGACCTCCGCCTGAAGGAGGATAGTAGACTAAAGGCCTTATAAACAGTCGCTGACTCCGCAGCCCGTTTAATCAAGGAAATGGAGGCAGAATGAGAGGAAGGGCAGAGGGAGTGTCTGGGATGGAAGGATGAGAAAATTGACAGTAAGGAAGGTTAATTGAGGAGGAAGATGGGACAGGGGGGAGGGGTTGAGTCCAACGTAAAGAAGAAGGTTTTGCTGTCACCTCAATACATGTGACCCCAAGTACCCAGGAAACAGCTGCCATGTCAGGTTGCAGGCTCCAATCTGATTTATGAGTCTCCCACACACAGAACCACACCCAATCCTTCCCTCGTGGACATGTGACAGTTCTTATGTGTGGCATGGATTTTATATGAGAGGGTTGGTAAACTCGGGGGGACTTGAATCTATATGGTTGAAAAAAAATACTTAGCAGCAGCCAGCCGCAGGATGCAAAGGGGACAATGGACTTGTGATCCTTGATTGTGTACGGTGATTCAAAAGTTTAGCTCAATGTGACGGCCATTTATGTCACACACCTCCAAAGAGTGAAAGCAGGCAGGTCTCCTACCGATAATCCAAGTAGAACAGTTGTGCATTAGCGAGTCAATCACATGCTTGACCAACATGCACAGCCTTCTTTACCGCGTCAAGCCGTATGGACACGCAAAGACTTGACCTAAGATATTACTGTCTTGATGCGTTCAGTCTATTCATAAAGTAGTGTCTTTGGTATTGGGCTCAAGCGCCTCCTCTGAAGTTCTATTCAACCAACATTTTCGGCTTCCCCGTCTGTCTCCCCGTCCGCATTTAGTGTGGATCACTTTGGGTGGTGGCGCCTGCTTCTAAAAACAGCCTTCGAAGCCCCCCTCCGAGGAGTAGGGAAAGCTGACCTGCACGCAAAACAAAGCTAAAGTTATCTTGGCGGAAATAATATAGTAGCCGAATGTGTTTATTGTCACAGCTTGGTGTGTGAGCTGGGAACAGGAATGTTTATTTGGCCCGCATTTTTGGAATAAGCAGAGACTCTGCCGGGGAGTGTTACCTTAATCACTAACAAGAGTCAGACGGAACTCATTACCAACGCTTCTGAAAACCTGACGTTTGTAAAGACATTAAAATCTGTTTAGCATGAATAAGAGCTGACTTACTTTCTTATTTTGAAATGGTCACCATCTTAATGCGACTTCAAGTAGACTGGTACACATGTGCAGAATATATTGGCCTACATTCATATATAGTAAAAAAAAATTACAGATTGTTAAATACCTCTGTGGACGGTAAAAACGGAGCATCATCTTTGTTTTGAAATAATGATATAAAAAAATCGGAAAACACATTATGACCTCAGCTGCTGCCTTAGCTTGCATTTTCTCCATGTTGAAAGTGCATCGATTCCTTCTGCGACACTCGAAGTTTAACCCCGTTGTAAAATGTCCCATAGAAATATGGCGTTTTGAGGGAAAAGAGAGAGATTGTTAAAAGTTCACAGGTTGGCTGGCGCTAGTGACATCATAAACAATGGAAACAGTGTTCTCCGTCTTTGTCAATGGGTCTTTTTGACACTCAGAATTAACCACTGAGTCACAATCAGTTATACACTAGCACATATATTCTCGATGAAAGAAACATACAAACAGCAGACATCACCAAAACGGGATTTGACAATACTCAAATGAGCCCATAATAAACCATGACAGCATCCCAACTGGTACGGCAATAACGGCCATTCTTCCACACTTCCTCTCTGGAGCGCCAAGACCAAGTGTGACAAGTCTGCAGCAGGGCTCCTTGTGTAATTACAAGCCCCGTCAGTCTGTATACTGTAAAAGTATAAACACAACGTTCGGCCAGAAACCTCGACGCGTGCGTTGAGAAATGGAACGAGGCAGTTATCGTCTGATCCCAAAAGTCATCATGGCGTGCTTACAGTCCGCCGACTCCTCCCTCTCCCGTTGTAGCGGAAATAGAGGCCTTCTAGTTCAAGTGTCAAACCTGGCTCCTAACGAAAGACATGCGCTCCTCATTAAGGTGGCAGTTTCTGCGCATTCAAGCAGAGGTGGCCACAGCTGGACCTCTTTGGACTGCCGCTCTTTAGGACGTTTGCTGTATGTGCTCAGGCAAACGGAGCAGGCAGCACCGGCGTCGCTCTTGGTGACATCTTGGCTACCGTCAGCTGGCCTGTGTGTGCGCACGTTGGCTGCTTTTGCTCAGGCACGTGCTGGATTCCATTAAAAAAAAAAAATGCACACAAGTATACTTGATGAGTATTTAGAGTGGATAAAGTTTGTCTCTGAGCAGAAGCGCCGCCGAGGCTGTTGGGACCAGCAGCCCCCGGTGAAAAGGTCTAAATCCAGACAAGGTCTCTTGATTCATACTTCACAGCTGTTTTTGTCTGACACTAGCAGACGTGCCGTCATTTTATTATCGAAATGGTTCCGGAAGGCGGTGCAGTTCTTTTTCACTATCCCAGAAAATAAATACCGACGTCGCTATTTGTGTGCATCTTTAGCTTCATTCAAATGATATCCGAGACTTCTGCCTCATTCTTTTCTGTGACTTTAATGTAAACCATGTCACTTAATGCTGCTGTTGCGGGGGAAGGGTAGGGGATGGGGTGGGGGTGGTCGGATGGGGTTGGTTCTCCAGCGAAATAATACAGGCTTCCTGTGTGATCTCGTTAAGTTTCCTGTGTTTCAGCAGAGGAAGGGCCAGCTTCACAAAGACAGTGTGGTTTGTGGAGACTTGAGCATTTGGAGACTCCTCCTCGCAAAGCTCCGGGGCTCACAATTGGGCTTTGACTGCAGCGGCTTCGGGGCACTCGCTTGCCAGGTGGCAGGAACATGCACGGGAACCCGTCCGTCTCCGATTTGTCTTTTCTTCATGGTAGCAGAGCCGCAAGTGCTGTAAGTCTTCCATGCTCGGACTCTCGCGATGACAGCTTTGAGTGCGAGCTCGCCAAAGCACCTCATGAAAGGCAGATGAGGACAGGAGCGAAGGAAAGCATCTGCACAGCAGCCATGTTGCCTCCACTTTGATAGGTGGTTTTGATCTGCTGCAATTGACGTCGCTGTGAAAAAGTCAAACGAGAAATTTCAGTCACGAGCCCCCTCTCCAAGTGGCTCCTTCAGTAAATCTCCTTGAACGAAATCACACATGGCAGGCGTGATGCAATGCGTTTCTTGTCATCATTTTACATAGAGTGCGTTCTATATGGATGAACTTGTTGACAGTCCTGTAAATGTGGCATTTTTTTTTTCACGGATCGAGCTCGCCAATAAAAGTTGAAAGTGGAACCATTTGATTGTATTTGATGCACTTGTATCTTTTTACCATACATTTTCTCGTTGACATGAATACCATTTTTTTTTTTTTTTTTTGGTTGGCAAGTGCCTCCTCCATTTCTTCTGCTGTTTAGTTTGTCTTCATATACTAAACATCATCTGACAGCAGTTTTAAAACAGTACCTGGATAAATACTTAAGATGATTTTCCACTCTCGGGAGATTTCCATTTTCCTCACATTCTTGCATTTCCAGCATCATTTTTTTTTTTTCATACCAACCCGAGTTGTCCTTGATGTTCTCAAATTGCCACAGTCTTGTCCTTGAATTAATTTGGGTTTATTTCCCCCTGAATCCGAAATGAAAATAGATTTAACCACAAATGGGCACGTGCTTTTGAAACCACTTGACAACATGTTCAAGTGTGTGTGTGTGTTGGGTGGGGGCTTGGTGCAATTGGTTTTTTTTTTTGTGGTGGTCTACCGTTTGGAGTGATTGCAGATGCCAGGTGTTAAGGATGAGTCCGAAATATCTTTCCCGCACTGTATAGTTATTTTCACCCTCGCGGTCAGAGCCATTAATGGTGATACGGACGTGACCTAATGCTGCGTGTAAGTCTCGATTGTTTCTGTCTAACTAGTCAACAAACAGCTTTGGAGTGTAAGCTTTATTCCTTATTCCGTTTAACTGTTGAAAAGAACCCAAGACATCTTAGACATTATTGATTGCCTGACCAGGAGAAGTAAGTCCTCTCAAGTCTGTATCCCTGCAGAGGAGTATATCTTTAGCCTTTGTCACACGCATGCGGAATGCCGGCTGGCTTCAGGCCAGCTTATGTGGTCGAGTGGCTTTTTTTGTATAAAATGCAGAGAAGGAGTTTTAAGACCAGCAACATGCTCTTGAAGCTCCTCACAAAGCTGCCATTTAGGATATCAATACAAACCTTAATTCCATATCAAATGTTGTGTTGTGAGGATGAGCCTTAATGTTGTGACTGACCCAAAATGTCGAAGTCTCAAAGGACAGCCTGATTCATTGCTTTTGTCCTCCATGAGAGGATCTTCCTAATGGCGACGAGGGGGTGGGGGTGGGGAATGGACAGAGACAGCAGAAGAGGCTGTTTGATATTCCCCTTCAGCTCTGTCGGAAGCCGTGTCATGTCTGGGAGTGCCAAAATGATCCCTCTCATAACTGTTTGAAGTCAAGGGGGTCACCGGCTGGCTTGGTTTGGCTCATATTGGACAAATAAGCTGCGGATTGTGATGCTGGCAAAGTGGGAGAGGAAGGAAAGAGGAGTGAAATGGGGCGGGGGGGAGTGTGGAATGCCCCAAGATATGCCAGATAACTCTGGAGAGACCGAAAGCATGATGGAAACCCTCAAAGTATGTTTCTGCTTTTGCTGTTCTGTCCTGATGTGCAAGATTGATTTTTATACAAAGTCGCGGAATCATCTCTTTTGAAGACACATTCCGGTAAATTTCCACCCGTTTGGACAACAGTGCAGCCATGAATCGTGATTATAATCAACTCAATAAAATGGAGCCGCGCACAATTTGCTTACACATTAGTGAATTTACTCTCTTTAAAATTAAGCACTTTGGAGAGCAAGCTCCCCAGTGAATAATAACCGGCAGTGCCACGGTGCCAGTAAAGTAGCTCAGGACTTCAACAGTAAAATGTGTTGGCAGCTCAAACTCACAACGCTCTTTTTAAGAAAAAAAAAGCCAGGGCTTTCCTGCACTTAGACTATCTGTTCTTCCCCCAGACATGCTAAGGAGGAATGGAAAAGAAGGAAAAACAGGAAAGGGCGGCACATATTCCCCAACTCTGAGGCAAAGAGGCTCACTGAATTCCAGAAGAAAGGATCCCACAAACGTTGCTTGCCTCTGCTGACTTTGCCCTTTTTTTTTTCTTCCCTAACTCCCCTCCTCAATTCAAAAGTACATGTTCAGAGCTGTTTTAGTACAAGGATGTTAAAAGTTAAAACATGTTTTATTTTTTTTTCTTCCCTTGGCTGAATTGTCATAATTGCATCTTTACTTTGGCAAATATGAAGAGCTGGTTGTTTAAATCAGGTGTGTTGGAGGGGGGAGAAGGGAAACTAAAACATGCAGGGCATTGACTCACATCAAATAATTCACGTTAATTTTTTTGGGAGATGCCTGAGAAAGTGGGCCTTTCAACATTTCAGGTAACTGTGGATAAAATAGGAGGATTTTGAGACAACCTGGAAGCATAGAACCGAAAAGTGTAAACTGGGTTTTGTCCCCACACAACACAGTCCCCTCATCTAAAACCTGCATGACCCCCCCGTCATCAATCGAGGCGGTTCCCGTCATCCGGGCCAAACAGACCCGCTCCCATTTTCCTGTTGCTCTCTCACTTTCCTTCCTTCCTTCCTTGCTTCTTTGTGGCGACAGATATTACAGGACTGAAATCGGTGGTCGAGATGCCGAATCATAGGGTGCGTTTAAGCCTCTGGGACACGCCATTCCCACCTCCCCACCTATGGCCCCGTCATGGATACTGTAATTTACAACATTCGGAGGTACGGAGGAGGATTTGAAAGGCGGACTATCTCCCCCCCCCCCCCCCCCTCAGTAAGCCCTTTCTGAGCCTGCTCTCTGCTCTACAAAGTTAGTCCACTTTTCTTAAGAACATTCCTCTGAGCAGCTGCAAAGCTTCACAGGCTTCTGACACATTGCTGACAAAAGCCTTTTAACATTACATGCTGTGTAAACAAACATTATTTTTAGTTCACGCCAATTAAAAAGTATATACGATGAAGATGCTTTGTCTGAAATTAGGGGAAAAAAACAGTTGTACCTCTAGCTATATTTTGTCGTGATGTCAGATTTGTCTCCTGTCCTAAATACGATGGCGGCGACTGCCACAGCGAGGCTAAATGCGCTACTTATCTCATATCTTGTTATGCCACACACATGCACACATCTAGTGAACAGTACTGGAGGCTAATCTCGGCGGCTGGAGACAAACCGTATGTGTCTTCATAATCGGACACCGGTGGACAACACACACTTCAAGCACTGAGGGAATGCATCACTTAACACCCCACGTTGAACGTCAGCCCTCCGTTGGCCGCAGTATCAGGGAATGCAGTTTTTTTTTATGGAGCCTCTATGAATAGGCACGGACTACTTCTGCTCTAAAACAAGAGTAATAACTCGTCACATCAAACTCTAATTACGGACTCCTGCCCGGATAATTGCATATGGTGAACTCTTGTGGAAATTCTCTTGGCAATGACGTTCAGGAATTTGTGGTTTACGGGTCTTCTACCTATTGTTTTGGCTATTGTCATTTTTTTTTTTTTCAATTAAATTGAAATACTTGACAGTGGACTGCTGAGAATGTGGAACGTTAAACGTGTACTGAAATTTCTGAGGTTGAGAGTATAGTTACGAGAGAAAGAATTTTGTCTATTGTCATATGTATTTTAGGAGCCACGCAAAGTGACAAACAGCAGTTTTAGTCTAGCGTGACTTGAGATGTTCCCATTTCTGCTGTTCAGCACGGTCCCCCTCATCATTATTAAATCATGAGGGTTGTATTAAGCGCCAAGAGAGGATGAATCGATGTGGCTGATCAGAGGAGCTCAAAATGCCTTGCGAGAGAGAAGGACTCGGGGGAGCTCAGGCTATTTACAGTAAAAGGAATTGTGGGAAAAGGCAGAGCGTCGTCCACGATGCGCGTGTTTGTGAGTGCATGCGCATATTCCCTATGCATGTTCGTGTGTCTGAATTGAATTAACTGGCTGTTGCCCTGCGACGGACTGAAAATAGCCACGCAACCCCCTCCCACACACACACACACACACGCACAATAATTTATTACCACCAGTTAAGCCTCGCCCGTTTACAGATTCAATCGGTCGAGCCTTTTGTTCTTCACTGCAATTTATTCATGTATTTATTTTACAGGAAGTTTTGAATTCAAGTGTTAGGGCAACCATGAACATCAAGAAAATATGTTCTGTTGCTGAATACCTGATTATGCTTCATTTGTGGATTAAAGAGAATATAAAGTCATGGAGAAATCACGTTTTTTTTTCCTTCAGATGGACCTGAAACTGCTTTTGATATCTACATTGGTTGGAGTCTTCTGCAACGCTCAGAAAGGTAGATTTGATCTCTGTTACACAAAACACCAGATTTTTTTTTTTTTTTAATACTGCCGCATATCAGTATCAGTGACGTAAGCCGGCAATCCAAATGCGTTAGTCGTCGTGATGACGACATCCTCTCTCGAAAAAGAGGTAGCGACTATAACCCGACGATGTCATTGACGAGCGCCGAAGGTCCACCTCAGCATCATGGAGAGAATAATGGTGGCTGGATATTCCAATTCCTGTCTCCGATGACGATAGAGCCACAACGTTCCAGATGAACTGACATGTAAAGAGAGGCGGCTTACAGGGCTGCTTACTTGGCAGGGGCTATAAGCTGCACTCTGTGACACTGCATCCTCTTCTTTTCTCTTTGTTTTTCACACAGAGGGGAATGAGTGCATCAGTGCAAATGCCAGATACTGCGGGGAGTGCATCCAGGCTGGAGCGAAATGTGGCTGGTGTACAGACCCGGTATGAATCGATGCTCTTAAAAAAAAAAAAAAGTAAAAAAATCAATCAATGATAAGCATTTTGGATCGTAACTGATGGAAAGCTGCTGCCAAATCATTCTTTCCACGGGATCTGAGCAAACCAATGCGTTTTAATTTCTGGCTCGACTAACTGGTGATTTCAGGACTTCCTAAAACAAGGTGAGACCGTGTCCACCCGATGTGATGAGCTGCAGTCTCTCACAAAGAGAGGCTGTATAGAGAGCTTGATCGAGAACCCTCGTGGACAAAAGAGGATCCTCAGGAACAAAATGGTAACCAACCGCAGGAAGGGAGCGGAGAAACTAAAGCCAGAGGAAATCACTCAGATCCAACCCCAGAAGCTCAATCTCACCCTCAGATCAGGTGAACACTTGTCACTCACAAAGCTTTCTCTGATTATCATCTCTGCTCGTATTGAGTGGAACATCCGACTTGTGTGGACAGGGGAGCCTCAGTCTTTCGCCCTGAAATTCAAGCGGGCAGAAGATTATCCCATCGACTTGTACTACTTGATGGACCTATCTTACTCCATGAAAGACGATCTGGAGAACGTCAAGAACCTGGGAACCAGTTTAATGCTAAAAATGTCAAAGATCACATCTGACTTCAGGATAGGTATGGAATTGATTGTGTGTGTGTGTGTGTGTGTGAGACGTTTGGTTAATTTTGGGTTCACGTAAAATCATACCATTGTGTCATTCCTGTGTTTGATTTGTTAAAAAAATGGTCTTAGGCTTTGGCTCTTTTGTGGAGAAGACCGTTATGCCGTACATCAGCACCACCCCAGCCAAATTGTTGAACCCCTGCACCGGCGACCAGAACTGCACCAGCCCATTTAGCTACAAGAACGTCCTTAAGCTCACCAGCGATGGCAAAAGGTTCAACACCCTGGTGGGCCAGCAGCACATTTCTGGAAACCTGGACTCTCCCGAGGGTGGCTTCGATGCCATCATGCAAGTGGCTGTGTGTGGGGTATGCGGTAAAAACAAAACACACTTTATACCGATTCGGTGAATGTGCGCCGGCGGCACTAATCGTATGCAGATTTCCAGGTTGTTTTCCCTCAACCGTATCAACCAAGAACTGTGTTTGGACGCTGACCGAGATTTCAATTCCTGTGTTCAATATCATGTCATGCGCATTTTATGATCAAAACGGAAAGTATTTTACAACGTCGGCATTTTTCCTCATCTCTCAGGAGCAGATTGGTTGGAGGAACGTGACTCGCCTTCTGGTGTTTTCCACTGACGCTGGCTTCCACTTTGCAGGAGATGGCAAGCTAGGTGGCATCGTTCTGCCTAATGATGGGAAATGTCACTTGGAGAACAATTCGTACACCATGAGCCACTACTATGTGAGTGTCCAAGTTTTCTAATTGTGGGAATAAGACATGGCCGCTCTTCTCACCTGGCCATGTCTTTCGCTTCGAAACTGAACGATTTCTCCTTCTTTCAGGACTACCCCTCCATCGCTCACTTGGTTCAGAAGCTGAGTGACAACAACATACAAACCATATTTGCTGTCACAGAGGAGTTTCAGCCTGTCTATCAAGTTAGTTTTTTTTATTTCTTAATGATTTTCTCTCATGTCAAAATACTGTTGAAGATCTCATAGGAAGTAACGGAGCCCCAGACATGACTCGCTGTAACTATGACGTGCTTTGTGCATTCAACAATAGCATTTTTTTTAAAAATCCGACTACGCCAGGACGTCTGTTTCAAATTAAAGGCAGCACCTCCTTGAATCTCTGATCATTTCAATCTGCCGTGGAGCTATATAACCTTGTGCCATCTGAGTATGATCAAGGTTCTTTTCATGCCTGACCCCACAGAAGCTCTGGTGGGCTTCTGGGCAATAAAACTTGAGCGATGCCATTGTGTGCATAGCGCAGGGCTTCAGTGCTTATTTGGATTATGTGGTATAAATTTAACAGAATTAAGAACAAAAAAAAATCACTGAAATGTGACTTTTTATTTTGTCCCCAGGAGCTGAAAAATCTAATACCAAAGTCTGCGGTGGGCACCCTGTCTGCTAACTCAAGCAACGTTATCAACCTCATTATAGATGCTTACAATGTAAGTCTGATGTCAAGACAGTCAAAATATGGATGTCACATGAACCACTTTTTCAAGCCCTTTTTAATTCAATGGAACATTCTCACTTTTTTTTTTGATAATAACCAGATACTCACAAGAAATCATTAGAAGATGGAAGATAAAGTTTGCGTTCATCTTTTATTTACACAGTGAAGAAATATGCTGAATACCGTATTCTGAAGAAAAAAAAATCTCAATGTGTCTCTTATTTCTATAATTGAAGACTCAGCTAAGCCGTTTGTATAGCCGTCTGTCTAAACAAAACTACCAGATGACATTCCATTGCAGGGGAAACCCCCCCACCCCAAAACTGCATCCATGTTATTATCTTTTCTTTGTTTGACAGTCGCTCTCATCTGAGGTCATTTTGGAGAACAGCAAGCTTCCGGAGGGAGTGACCATTTCTTACACATCCCGCTGTAAGAATGGAGTCATTACCAAGGGTGAAAATGGACGCAAATGCTCCAATATTTCAATTGGAGATGAGGTGAGAAATAGACTTTGGAACATTGGAAAATGCGGAACCTGGTTATTTTCATCAGATGAATCAGCGGGTGGGGTTAAAAGACCGGATTGGTTACATTCAAACCATTTTTTGATGTGATTTTCCTTTCATTATGACTAATATACAGCTAGCTTATATGTAGCAAGTAAGGATGGTAAGAAGTCAACTAAAAAAAGTTGACTTAAGCGCAGCCAAATGTGCTCCCTTCTCTATTATGAATTAATTGTAGATGATTGAAAAGTACATCTAGAAATGTGTAGTAAACATGCATGCGCTCCTTATTTTCACAGGTTTAAATCCCAACCCTGTTTTGATTGTCTTTGTTCTCAGGTTACATTTAACATCAGTGTGACATCTCAAGGTTGTCCAAAGCAAGGGAAGCCCGAGACAATCAAGATAAAGCCTCTGGGATTCACAGAGGAGGTCGAGATCACCCTCAACTTTATCTGTGAGTGTGAATGCCATAAAAAGGGTGTCGCCCACAGCGAGGACTGTCACTTTGGGAATGGGACCTACGAATGTGGAGCCTGCAAGTAAGGATTGATATCAACCGCAAGCTTCTGGCTTCTGGATATAAGAATGTCGGAAGACTCATCCGAAGCACAAAATCGTGAATCCCTTCCCTCCTACCCGCCAGGTGTTATGAGGGACGCGTCGGCAAACAGTGCGAATGCAGCAGCAACGACGTGGCCACAGAGGACATGGACCGCACCTGCCGCAAAGATAACGGCACGGACATCTGCAGCAACAATGGCGACTGCGTGTGCGGCACATGCGAGTGCAAGAAGAAGGACAATCCGGAGGAGCGGTACAGCGGACAGTACTGCGAGTGTGACAACTTCAACTGTGACCGCTCAGATAACAAACTGTGCGGAGGTAAGGCAACATAATGGAGCGCTGAAAGCAATTTTGAGGCTCTCATTCTGAGACCATATTAAGTATCGTCTCCTCTTTGTTTCGTTGGGGGGGTTTTTCCCTTAGGGCACGGGCGTTGTGAGTGCAGAGTGTGCATCTGTGACAACATGTGGACCGGGAGCGCCTGTGATTGTTCTCTGGATACAAACACGTGTCTAGCCAGCAACAAGCAGATTTGTAATGGCAGAGGCACATGTGAATGTGGCACTTGCAAGTGTACTGACCCTAAATTTCAGGGTCCCACCTGCGAAATGTGCCCTACCTGTCCAGGAGTGTGCACTGAACACAAGTAAGTTTGACCTACCTGAAAAGAAGGACTTTTAGACACAAACTATCTCAACACGGCACGTTAAAAAAAAAAAAAGAAAGCGATAAATCGGGTCAAAACAAGTAGAGGTTCTAATTTGTGGGAAAACCATCAGACAATTTCTTTATGAAAGCATTCTAGCAAAAAAAAAATTCCTGCGTGTTTGTACAATGCTCTTCTGTTTTGACTCAAAATCAAAAGTATTTTGTTGGTGGTATCCAATGCTCATTCATAAAAGTTCCTAACCAGACAAACCAAGTGAAAATCGATCCACCTTAGCTTCGTCGCTCATCATGTGTGGTGACCTAATTTTTCATCCAGGGAGTGCGTCCAGTGTCGGGCTTTCGGCACAGGGGAGAAGAAGGAAACGTGTGAGCGGGATTGCAGCTATTTCAACTTGATCAAAGTGAAGGACAGGGACAAGCTGCCTCAGCCAAACGACGCCTCTTACCCTGTGATACACTGTAAGGAGAGGGACGCCAACGACTGCTGGTTCTACTACACCTACGCTGTCAACAACAACACAGAAAAGGAAGTCCATGTGGTTGAAATGCCGGGTGAGCTGGAAGCCGAACATCCACTAGGATGCGATTGTTGTGTTTTGTGTGGGGTGGGGGGCGAGCAATGTTCATTTCAGACTTTCTGACAATTGGATTGCAAAATAACTCTTAAGTAGCTGTACCTACCGTCGACTGAAAGTGTCCTTGATGTATTTCTGTTGACCCTCCAGTGCTGTGTTTCAGACTGTCCTGCTGGTCCTGAAATCATCCCCATTGTATGTGGCGTAGTTGCTGGCATCGTCTTAATCGGTTTAGCTCTGCTGCTCATCTGGAAGCTGCTGACAATCATCCACGACAGAAGAGAATTTGCCAAATTTGAGAAGGAGAAGATGAACGCCAAATGGGACACGGTGAGGGTCCGGAAGTACAACAAGCTCTGTGAGATATTGACGGTGTACTTTTAATGGCTATAACAGTTCCCTGAGCCATATTAATACAAAAAACAGGTGTGGGGAGTCTGTGGTCTCTAAACAGTAAATTCATCTTTTGTGAAGCTCTTGTGTCGTTCTGCACAGCGGAAGAGTTTTGCGCACCGATAATATTGTTCACTTTCTTTTTCTCAAGTCATCTGGAGAAACAGATCCAATATGTTGCCTTTGAACAGCACTCAAATGAAAACGGAAAATGTTGGAGGCTCCATGGACTTTTTAGGGAATGTTATGCACTCGGAGCGTAGCCGGAGATTTTTCCGGGGAGTGTCTGCGCCTCCTCCTTTTCCCAACTTCCTGTCTGGCCTACAGTCATCAGCCAACATCAATATGACAGGGCTGCAGCCCGACTTTGGGCTGCGATCAGCCTCCACCTAGTGGTGGAGTCGATAAAACCTTAAGTTTAGGACACGTATGTCTCTTCCTCCACCTTGTGGTGTGATTGTGTAGTCCTCGATTGGGCGCTTGCCAGTCTTTTTAGTGCAGTATTCCCGTTCACTTTCACGTTTGTGTTGTGCACGTCTGTCATTCTTGACTTTTCGTAGTTTCCGTCTTGCCGTCTTATCATTTTGTTCCCCTTCTCTTGAAATCTTTCTGTGCTCATTCTCTATCTGTAGCAAGACAACCCCATATACAAGAGTCCTATCAATAAGTTCCAGAATCCAAACTATGGACGTAGAGCTGCTGCCCTTTAAGTTCGTATTCTTTCACATTTCCACTTTATTTTCCTGCATGGGTTTGTTTGCGTGTGCACTGTCTCTCAGTATCTTCTTGTGTCTCTCTGTTTGCGAAACCCTAAATAACACATGAGCTTACTAGGGAAGGAGAAATGTAATACTGTAGTGACAAAAGCAAGTGCACGAGTGTGCTGTGACGAACAAAAGTTGAGGATCGAGTGTCCTTTCTGGCTACAATTACAAAAAGGCATTTTCTGGTAAGTATGTTTAAAAAAAAAAAAAAAAGTCTTCCAACATCTCAAAGGCATGTCGTGATTGTGTTTTGAGTGCACTGTAAATGAATCTAATACCAAAAATGATGTTCGCCAAATGGAACTTCAAGCCCTGTTGGCTATCAGTAGATTGAATTATCATTCCGACTATGTTTCGTTTAATTCCCTAGGGTGAAAATCCCATCTACAAAAGTGCTGTTACGACGGTGGTCAATCCCAAATATGAAGGCAAATGATGAGCAAGAATTTGACATCTTCCGCATTTGCTGGAGGTTTGGCTTCAGAGGAGGATCATGTTGTTTATTATTGTTGCTTCGTCATTACAATGCACATGCGTCTGTATTTTTATTAACACATATTTATATGCTTTTGTTGTATTTTAGATGTACAGTATGTGTATATACTTTACAACTTCATATTTCTTGAAGGTTTGTGAATTGAAGTTGTTTATCTAGCCTGCCAAAGGTCAGGTGCGGGCATATCAGTTCACTCCTCTTACCAGCAGAAGGTGGATATCAGAAATAATAATTTATGCCTCAGAAATATTCAGCTTCTTCAATATTATGCTAATCGCTCAGCTCGTACGCTATCCTTTCTTATGTCTTTCTGCACTGACTGTTTGTTTGTGGTGCCTCTCTGTGTGACAAGACCTGAGGTGTTTTTCATATTTATGCAAGTCATCGGCCAAAGCAGAACATTTTGCCACAGTATGTGTATATCTTGAAAAACAAACGCAAATAGAGAGTGAATTCTTTAGTTTGGCGTTTTGCTAAAACATTTTCATGCTGCATAGGCAAATGAATTATTTGTAAATGTGGTTTGGACTGCTTCTCAGAAATCATGAAGTTATATTGCACTCACGAGTTTTTCATATTTTGAAGGATTTACACCACAATATAAATGTTTAATATCAACTGTCATATGTATGGTTGAAATGCAATCACAAACTGACTGTATACCACTTGTAAAATTGTAAAAGGATAATGATGTTGAGTCAAAGGATTTCTGTTTTTTTTTTAAATAAACACTATGGATTGTAATTCATCTAATTTACCAATAAGAGTGATTTATTTATTCTCAGGTCCTTTACTGTGTTTTTGCCAAGCATGCCAAAAACATCATTTGTGAACGTCATTGTCAGTTGTACCTTTTTTTGTGTGTGTTTTGTTTTTGCAGAAATATTGTAACACCATTCACCCTAATGCCTCAGAAGCACCACACACGAGCCTTTACAGTATTGTTTGAAAAGTGCCTTTTATTTCAATCACCATGTTCTCTCCCAATGCTGTACTGACTTATTTATTAAATAAACCCCCAAAAGTGTGTTGGTGTCTTTTTCCCCAAAATAGGCAGAATATAATCCAAGCATCCCCTCGTAAACCATAATGACACTAAAAAGGTGTGAGAGAGAGTAAGAGAGAGATATTTTTAGATCAAAATAATCTTTATAATTAAAGGTTTTGGTCTAAAAATATATGGATGGATGGATTGTCTAGACACACACACACATATACATACATCACATGTATACAGTGAACAGGATAGAAAGTGTACAAAGAATAGGATACAATTCCAATGATAACACTGGCCTGCATTCCAAAAATAATAGAAAGAAATGCATAAACAAAGTAGCCAGCAAAATTTTTTAGAGCAATTTCGGATGTTGAATCCAAATATTTTATATTTAATATATTTTGTGCGTGTGTGTGATTATTTTTTTTTTTGCAAGATTTTTTTTGTTTCAGGAAAATCTGATTTTTGTACGGTGCAAAGGCATATTAAATAGTGTAGGTGAAGAAAATGTGTATTTAAGGATAACTTTATTCCTCGATGAAAGGGCGCACACTGACATTTACTCACAGATTTTCAGTTTCTTCATGTACGTCATACGTGTATTTATAATATATATTCACCATAAATATATAAAAATAAATAACATCTACGACTCCGGGAAAACTGGACCACGTGGGGCAAAACGCTGTCTTCAGTGTGAACGATCGGATCTGAAAAATGTCATTCTTGTTTATTTGTTGATGCAGGCCAGCGTAATAATCAAACTATGAAGTCACAAACCGGAAGCTCGTCGACGTCTTACCGGAAACGGTTGGACTGCAGGCCACCAAAAGCAATGCTGTCAAACTCAGCCCACCCGAAGCAGTAAACAGGAATGCTAGCCGTTAGGAAACCTTGTTTAAACGGTCGTTTGAGTTGTTCTGTTTAGAGGGACAGTTTGCCTATCCGAGGCAATGGAAGACGACATTCTGACAACGTTGAAAATACTAATCATTGGAGAAAGTGGTGTCGGGAAGTCCAGGTAAGGCACCGAGGACGTTGCGCTAACGGCTAGCGCAGGCTCGTTGGCGAGTCGCGCATTGTTGGGGGGGAAAACATGCGCGTTCAAGTCGCTACACTGTTTGGCAGTCGTATTTCGATCAACAATGCGGCAGGAATATCTTTACTGTAGATTCTTGCAATGCATTATAATACGATTAGGCTTACTTAGCTTGCCAGCCAGATAACACGGTGAGATCATCGCTGACAGATATTGCGTTATCAATTTGGAAATTCGTCAGAAATGATGACAGACATCGAAACCGTTGGTTGATTCGAGGCAATTCAGACGATAATCGAAAGTGACGTTCTGACATGTTATTATCGTATCCAAACGTGTGCGTCGCAGCGTAATATTCCACTTAGTGCACAACGCTGTTTACCCGGTAGATAAAATAAACCGAGTTGCGTGTCACTAACTGCAAGTGAAGTTGGTCAGCCTGTCCAACTATCATAAGTAACGTTACTGGTATTTAACTGGTTATTCTTTGGACCGAGTCAGTTAACGAAGAGCTTATTGAGACGTATTAGTATTGATGACTGTGTGCGTGATTAATAACAGCCTCTCTGAGGCATCAACCGTCGCATTGCAGACTGTGGCTCACTCAGACTGTTGAAAGCCTTCACGAGTCATAGCAAGCGACAAGAATGATCAGGCATTGACAATCCACTTTGATCAGCAAGGGTGTCCGGTGTAGTTCAGATCGATAGCCTACAAATCGTCACTTGTGATAAAGTAACATAATTTGCTATGTCTAGATGTGTACGAATGTACAATTTCGCGGTTGGCCACAACTGCAGGGTGCAGGAAAATCTAGAAAACCTTTAAATATCCTTTGAAAACTTTCATGAATCTGTATTCAGAGTCAGGAAGTTGTCAACCGAGCCCATCCCAACCCAGTCATTAGTTTGTTGTAATCTTTTTTCATAATGTCAGCCAAAGTCAGCAGTAAATACTTCCAGAGCATTGGTCGAAGTCCCATTTCTTTTATTTTCATACCTTAATTCAATATATTGGCACAGTGTATGATTAAGGACATTTACAAAAGAATGCCCTTTTTCCTGGCATTACTACTATTTTTCTTCCTGTGATTGCTGGTATGGCTAAACAATCAGATGAAATGCCAGCACCGTGCAAGTCCCATGTTTGTTTATATTTCATGAAAACGGATGAGTTTGTGGCCAAATCTACCAATGTACCCTACAATGCCTTTAGGTGCATCATCGAGGTCAGGGCAGCATTTCCAGAGAGCAATTTTCTCTTATTATACAAAAAAGCTTTTGGATGGCTTAGCTTTGATTTTGTTTCACAGCCTTTAACGAATCCGGGACATTTCAACCCAGTTACAACTTCCATTTATCACAAAAATTACTTGGACACGGTGCACTTTTTTTAACCTAGACCATCTTCATGAGTCGCTTGTTGGCTGCACACTCACTGCTTAGGCATTCACGGTTGGAAAAAAAGTTGTTCTTAGGTCATTGTTTCACTGAATTTAGCCTTTTACACTTAATCACATGTGGTGAAGAGTGAACTCTGTCCCACTGACCACAACCTGGGAATGATGTCATCATGCAATTGGGCGAGTTAAGCACGGAGCAGTCAATCGAGCGAGCTGATTCTCTGGCATCACATTCTATGTCAGCATCAAATTATGTGTTTAAAAAAAAAAAAAAGTCTACTGTGTTTTTTGATGTTTCAACCATGCCTTCTGTTTTCTTATTCCTCTTCGCAGCCTCCTCCTACGATTCACAGATGACACATTTGACCCAGAGCAAACTGCCACAATAGGTGAGTAAGATGGGTGAGCTCATTTGATGAAGATTAAACTGAAACAAGAGGAGGTGCAAAGAACTCATTCAGATTATTTTAACACTAAAAGACAGTCTGACATTGAGTTCCTCAGATTAAATATTTCCCCAAATAGAAGCAGAGACTACCAAGTGTTTGTTGGAAGTTGGCATTTATTGGAGAGGGAGCCGGTGATTGAAATATTTCACATTTGCTTGTAGTTTCACTTGCTGACTGACTGGACTGGGTTTTGAATTACTCGGACATGATATGTCTGTTCAAACAACCACCCAAAACCTTTCAACGACAAAAAAAAAGAAAAAAATAAAAATATTTTCCAAGGTGTAACTTGGCCAGCTGGGATTCTTTGACAAACAAATGTCTACATGGAAGTCAAGCCTCCTTTGTTGACTTAAGATTTCAACAAAATCTGTTGCCACTCATTTTCAGAAAAAAAGTCAAAATACCAGCTGGAGCAATACGGCCGACTCATTACGCCGGTCGCTTTCTCAATCCTTTGTCACGTTAACTTGTTGATACTAATCTTGATTGTGGACGCTGCGGCGCCCACCCTTCAAATGACGCTACAAATGAGTGATCACAGATTATTATAGCAGCTGCTCACCAGTGTGTATGGAAAGAGAAGAGACAATAAGTTGCCATGTGTTTGGTTTGTGTAACGTTTAGTGTCCGCGGATTAGCGTGATAGCTCGACGTCTGCTTCCTGGAAAAAATAACAGTCGCAATAAAAGGCCAATTAAAACGGAGAGACCTTTCCAAAGTCAAAAATGTGTCATGGATATGCAGGCCTTCGCGTGTCTCTGCAGTAATGTTTGCGCAATCTTAATGGATTGCAGGCAGATGTACTGTAGTTGTTGTCATTTGTTCCTGTGTATCAAGTGCATGCGTTGATTCTTGAATATCCCCACTTCATTTCTTCTCTTTCTCTTGTATTTGTTTCTACTTTGTGCTGCTCTACATGCAGCTTTTTTTTCCGAATGAAAAACCAAATTTGGGGGCTAAATTTAAATCCACGATATTGACAGTTTGTGCATGGTATTTTTATTTTTTTTGAAGAATGGTGCTTGTACTGCAGCGGGTTGAGTTTATGCCAACATATCAATACTTTGATCATTGAGTGGTTGCTCTTTAATTGTGTAGGTGTTGACTTCAAAGTGAAGACCATCAGTGTAGATGGTAACAAGGCAAAGCTGGCAATATGGGTAAGTGTACCATAATTCTGTTGTCAACCAGAATAATCAGCTGTACAGTAGTTCAGGACTGCACCCTTGCAGTTCCATCTGGCGTCCAGAAGATGACGCTCAAGTGACACTGAGTCCACCTTCGCTTATCTTGGCCCTTCTCTTTTTTTTTTTTCCCCCTGCCCTGATCTTTGCTTTGTTAGAGCTTTTTTTTCGGTTGAAGTTGCGATGGTTTTATGTTACAGGACACTGCTGGACAGGAGCGTTTCAGAACCCTGACACCTAGTTACTACCGTGGTGCGCAAGGAGTCATCCTAGGTAGGCCATCATCATGCAGCAAGGCTCATTGCACACATGGATCCTCTTTCCTTCATTGGTACATTACTATTAGCGCTGAAAGATTTGGGAAAAATCATGTCATTGCGATTTCTTTTGTTTTTTTTTCCCCTCCCCATTCGAAATTGCAATTGCTTTTTTAGTGTGGGAGTATTTTTTCCGAGTCCTTTTCCTGTGTGTTTTGTAACATTTTTTTTGTACTTTTAACAATATCAAATGTATTACACCAAAATGCATTGGTCTTAAAGGTTAGGCTTACACTCTTAATTAATATGTATTACTTCCGTGTGTGAAATGTGTCGATCTTGAATTGCCTTACATTGTCAGCATGCTCGTGTTTGTTTGATTCGCCCTAGTGTATGATGTCACGAGGCGAGAGACTTTTACCAAACTGGAAAACTGGCTCAATGAACTGGAGACGTACTGTACGAGGAATGATCTGGTGAAAATGCTTGTTGGAAACAAAATAGATAAGGTGAGGATCATTTTGCCTCTTGGTGTTTTTCTGTCTTTTTTTATATCTCAGTTGTGATTTATGGCTGTGCATCCACTGTCGCCGCAGAGAGTTCATAGTTTTATTGAGATCATTTTCAAAGGTTTTGCTTTTGCAAGACCACTTGATATTAAAAAAAATGCCAAAAACATGCCTGTCTTTTGGCAAAATTCTGATATTTTTCCTAAATTCCCAATGGCCACACTGCCCCTGCCCGGTAGTCACTGTGCCACACTTCAATATCTATTAAGCCATCATGTAACACAAAATCAGACTCGATGTCCAAAATCAGCCATTGGACAAATGACTGAACTAACTGAGTATGGCAGACCCACCCACATATTTCTGGCAGCTTGTGTTAAACCGGGATGCCAGTGGCAGTGGAGCACTAAATAGGGCATTATGAATTCATTGTGTTCTGTTAGTGCAAAAAAAAAAAAAAAATCCCTTTTCCTCTGTGCCCTCAGATGCTTACGGTTGTTGGCAGATCCACCCGTCAGACCGCAAATAAGCCATTACGACTTCTTTGTTTCAGGAAAACCACGAGCTCGACAGGGCCGAAGGACTGAAGTTTGCAAGAAAACATTCCATGCTTTTTATAGGTAAGCCAGGAGGATTCCCTCCTCTCTGAAGCGCCACTGGGCACGGTGCAGTGGACTATTACAAGAGGGGAAACTGCTTTTTGAAGTGTCTCTCTAATACTCCCAAGAGGAATTTTTCTGCAGTCTATTTATAAATCAAACCTCAAAAAGTCCGCTGCGGCGCACTCGACTTTTCCCCTGTCCTTGAATGAGTTCACGCGTCTCGCATCGCCTCTAATTTTGAACTGTGTCCTCACAGAGGCGAGCGCAAAGACCCGGGATGGCGTTCAGTGTGCGTTTGAGGAGCTGGTGGAGAAGATCATCCAGAGTCCGGGATTATGGCAGAGCGAGAGCCACGGCAGATCAGTGCAGCTCACCGACGAGGACGCGGGAGGTGGCAGCTGCGGTGGATACTGCTCGCTACTCTAGACAACAGCCGCATACACGCAAAGCAAGTTTCTGATAAGAGGTGGAAATACCCAACGCACTCCGACGCAAACCTCTGCTTCCGTCCCCTGCTTCCGTCCTCCTCCTCCTCCTCCTCCTCCCATCACTTGTTGTGTTGTTGATAACCGAGTACCCGGACTCTGGCCTGGATCGTCCACCCTGCCTGTGTTCACGCGGGCGTTACTTTGCACATGTTCTTTTATAAAGGTGCGCTTGAAATGCAAAAGCCGCTCAGCCTTGATCTCATCGTAGGATGTGTCCTGTGTTCGGCTTGCCTCTTTTTGTGGAGCTGCAGGACTTGGTGATGAATCACCATTTGTCAGTTTACTCTCTGCAACTCTTTTTTTTTTTTTTTTTTCTTCACTCTCAAAAGGAGGCAAGTCTGCTCAATGAGACCAAAGTGTGTCATAACCTGGTGTTCCGAAATAGGATCATGGAATTATATGAACCAAGTGTATTTTTTTGTTGTTGCTGAAGGAATATGTTGAGCTGGCTTATCTGAATCGGAGCAGGTACAGGTGCTTTGCTTGTATAGACAAAATGATTGGGACACCAGACTGTTAGACTTGGACAAAGTGAGAATGGAAGAAAGTACACATCTTTCCTTCCGAAAACAACTTCCAAATCCTTTTAATGGGGTGCGGCCAGGTCTCTCAAGTGCTTCGACACCAAACCCATCCAGTCTCGAGGACCTTCCTTTGTGCACTGGACGTCCAGTCATGCTGGAACACAAATGGCCCTCCTCCAAACACAAAGCTGGAAGTACAGTATATCATTGTTCAACTGAAAGTAAAGCCAGCTAGCTAGTCCCTGATTGAGATAAAAGGAGGTGTCCCAAGACTTTTGCCCAGAGTATATTGTATAGTATAAATGACACTTTGTTCCTGCAAATGTTCTGTAATGCCAAACCATCTTGAAGTCCCTCGCAACTGCCTCATTTGCTCAGAATATAATCGACTTAGCAAGTGTTTTGGATGACATTTTACCACTTTTATTAACTTTGACTTTTAAAGCTCTGGTTCAGTTTGTATTTTTTTTATTTTTTGGACATGAATGGATGAATGAAATGGATCGGCACCAGCAAAAAGCTTTCCACCCAACACCGAAGAAGGGAACGCCTCTCGTCCATGTGGCACTTGAATAGAGTGCGAGACTCTCTGGCGCTCCCTCGTTCAGACAGATAATATCAGTGATATCACCAACTGCACTGTTTTGTGTCACGATGAAGGAAAAGTGTTCAATATGAAAACAGCGCGGCAAGTGTTGCCGACATGCGGAGAGTCAAAGAAGGCTGTGCTCAGCGCCGCCACATTCTGCTAATGGTTTTAACAGTGGTGCTGGTGTTGAATCTGGGAAATGTACAGTAGCTCGCTCAAGAGTGTCCGATCTTTTAATACAGGGATTGTGAAAGTGACATGAATAGCACACTACAATGTCTAATCACAAATGGGATCTTTCATTTTTACCTGCATGTGAAACTGCCTTTGCCTTTTTTTGGGTTTTTTTTTTAATATGTAGCCCTGTCTTGTCAACTTAGATTTAGCTCATAATAAAACCGTAAATAGGTTTTGACAATGCAGTGTTGTTGAACACAAAATTCTATTGTTACATGAGTGCATATTATTATGCCTGCCATTTTTTTTTCTGTTGAGATATATGAAATATTCTTCTGTACATTTTGTGTAGTTTAGCAATTGATGGGATCATTCCTACGTTGTAAAGCTGAATGTACTGCCTACATATTCACTACAGACTGCCCTATCTATTCAAATGTGTTTTTCTTTTTTTGAAGTAAAAGTGTCGCTGTAACTTACACACACTTCAGACTATGTCGAGGCGCTTGTTAATGCAATAAACAACCAGGAAAAGGTTGTCTCGTTATTTCTGTCTGCAGAGATGAGCACGAACACCGCTGTCATCGTTGCCATGTTGGAAATGTCACTGTTAGGTGAGGGTTTTTTGTTTGGTTTTTTTCACTCGGCACCCTTCGCATTCCGTTGCCTTCACAATAAAGACGTGTGTTTGAAGAGTGTCGGAGGAAGCCTCAGACCCCAGACGTGTGATAGAACTAAATCATCTTTTTTTGGCAGACTTCTCGGGGAAACAACCACCGCCATAGCTCATCCTACCAACGCTTTAACTGGGATGTGCATAATTCCTGGGCGATTATGAAAGGCTTAGCGCTGGCAGCGTGAGCGAGGATGCTTGTAGCGTGTTCCTCATCTCCTGCCACAGTGCGGGCCGCCGTCTGGAAATATGTCTCAGTCAAACACTAACTGAGGCCTTCATGTGGTGGGACAGTGTGCTGAACTGTAAGCGCTGCCATGTCCTCGTGCCTACATTGGAAAAACGTCAGCTCGTGAGGAGGGTCTTGAGCTGACAGATGCTGTTTTTCAGAGATTATTTTTTCAAAAACATTTTTCGTAACGGTGACAGTTACAAATTACGACCCATCTTTTCCAGTGTTTACATTATGAGTTGGTCACTTTGATGAGAGGCCTGGAAATTCACAATGTCTGATCACTTGTGATTGGTGGTTACCTGGTGCTTCTTCAAAACGTTTCGAATATAATGACCCAACAACTGCTGTATATATCGGTGTTGAAAGTGTCTGGGCCTCTGTTCCTCTCCCGACCTGTCAAAGTATCCTTGAGCAGTATATCAAACCATCAGTTGTGGATTTCATATATGTGCACAAGCACACTGGGCTCCAAGTAGGCACTATGCCAGTGACGCCTATGCACCATTCACATGGGGCTGTTGATGTGAACGATAGACTAAACAGAGTTTGGAACTTTTAAGAACAAAAAGTCAAGAGTGACTCCGCGGGGACCACTTGACGGAATACTTTCTGTCCTTCTGTCAGTCTGTACATGGATCCAACCACGAATTGTCAAGAACAAATCCTCAGTTAATAAAGCCTTGTCCCTCTTGCTCCTCTGCTCTGCCAGCATCTCTGGCATGTATGGACAAAACTCGGACGAGCTTCTCAAGGGAGCAGTCTGAGCTGCCCTGCGTTAAAATGTTACTTGACATCAGGCATCATTTCAGAAGGTGTCAGATTCCGAGGCGTCACTCACTTTGTCATGCTCATGGCTAAATTGAGTGCCTTTCTGGCTTTGAAAAGCATGGAGGAAGATTGCAAAAATCGTCCTCTGCCATACATTTGGGAAATTTACACGGCGCTTATAGCCCCCAAAAAAACGACCATTTAGACTCAGGCCTTTTTTTTTGCCCAAAACCCCCCAACCATGTATAGTAAGGCGTTTTTTGATGAAAAAACGACCAAGTAAGGTGTTTTTTTGACGGAAAAAAACGACCATGTATTGTAAGGCATTTTTAGCCTGTTTTTTGCCCCAAAAAAACAACCATGTACAGTGAGGCATTTTTGGCAGTAAAAACGACCATGTATAGTAAGGCGTTTTTTGACGAAAAAAACGACCATGTATAGTAAGGCGTTTTTGACGAAAAAACCGACCATGTATAGTAAGGCGTTTTGAGCTGAAAAAACCGACCATGTATAGTAAGGCATTTTGAGGTGAAAAAAACGACCACGTATAGTAAGGCATTTTTGGCAGTAAAAAAGACCATGTATAGTAAGGCGTTTTTGGCCGAAAAAAACGACCATGTATAGTAAGGCATTTTGTGGTGAAAAAAACGACCATGTATAATAAGGCGTTTTTGACGAAAAAAACGACCATGTATATATAGTAAGGCGTTTTTGGCCGAAAAAAACGACCATGTATAGTAAGGCGTTTTGAGCTGAAAAAAACGACCATGTATAGTAAGGCGTTTTTGATGAAAAAACGACCATGTATAGTAAGGCATTTTGAGGTGAAAAAAACGACCACGTATAGTAAGGCATTTTTGGCAGTGAAAAAAGACCATGTATAGTAAGGCGTTTTGACGAAAAAAACGACCATACCATGTATAGTAAGGCATTTTGAGGTGAAAAAAACGACCATGTATAGTAAGGCATTTTGAGGTGAAAAAAACGACCATGTATAGTAAGGCGTTTTTGAGCTAAAAAAAACGACCATGTATAGTAAGGCGTTTTTGACGAAAAAAACGACCATGTATAGTAAGGCATTTTGAGGTGAAAAAAACGACCATGTATAGTAAGGCGTTTTTGGATGAAAAAAACGACCATGTATATATAGTAAGGCGTTTTGAGGTGAAAAAAACGACCACGTATAGTAAGGCGTTTTTGACGAAAAAAACGACCATGTATAGTAAGGCGTTTTGAGCTGAAAAAAACGACCATGTATAGTAAGGCGTTTTGAGCTGAAAAAAACGACCATGTGTAGTAAGGCATTTTGAGGTGAAAAAAACGACCACGTATAGTAAGGCATTTTTGGCAGTAAAAAAGACCATGTATAGTAAGGCGTTTTTTGACGAAAAAAACGACCATGTATAGTAAGGCGTTTTGAGCTGAAAAAAACGACCACGTATAGTAAGGCGTTTTTTGACAAAAAAAACGACCATGTATAGTAAGGCGTTTTTGATGAAAAAAACGACCATGTATAGTAAGGCGTTTTGAGGTGAAAAAAACGACCATGTATAGTAAGGCGTATAGTAAGGCGTTTTTGACGAAAAAAACGACCATGTATAGTAAGGCGTTTTGAGCTGAAAAAAACGACCATGTATAGTAAGGCGTTTTGAGCTGAAAAAAACGACCATGTATAGTAAGGCATTTTGAGGTGAAAAAAACGACCATGTATAGTAAGGCGTTTTTGGATGAAAAAAACGACCATGTATAGTAAGGCGTTTTGAGGTGAAAAAAACGACCACGTATAGTAAGGCGTTTTTGACGAAAAAAACGACCATGTATAGTAAGGCGTTTTGAGCTGAAAAAAACGACCATGTATAGTAAGGCATTTTGAGGTGAAAAAAACGACCACGTATAGTAAGGCATTTTTGGCAGTAAAAAAGACCATGTATAGTAAGGCGTTTTTTGACGAAAAAAACGACCATGTATAGTAAGGCGTTTTTTGACAAAAAAACGACCATGTATAGTAAGGCGTTTTTTGACTGAAAAAAACGACCATGTATAGCAAGGCGTTTTTGACGAAAAAAAACGACCATGTATAGTAAGGCGTTTTGAGCTGAAAAAACCGACCATGTATAGTAAGGCATTTTGAGGTGAAAAAAACGACCACGTATAGTAAGGCATTTTTGGCAGTAAAAAAGACCATGTATAGTAAGGCGTTTTTTGACGAAAAAAACGACCATGTATAGAAAGGCGTTTTGAGCTGAAAAAAACGACCATGTATAGTAAGGCATTTTGAGGTGAAAAAAACGACCATGTAAAGTAAGGCGTTTTGAGCTGAAAAAAACGACCATGTATAGTAAGGCGTTTTGAGCTGAAAAAAACGACCATGTATAGTAAGGCGTTTTTTGACGAAAAAAACGACCATGTATAGTAAGGCATTTTGAGGTGAAAAAAACGACCATGTATAGTAAGGCGTTTTGAGCTGAAAAAAAACGACCATGTATAGTAAGGCGTTTTTGGCCGAAAAAAAAGACCATGTATAGTAAGGCGTTTTTTGACAAAAAAACGACCATGTATAGTAAGGCGTTTTGAGCTGATAAAAACGACCATGTATAGTAAGGCGTTTTTGACGAAAAAAACGACCATGTATAGTAAGGCGTTTTGAGCTGAAAAAAACGACCATGTATAGTAAGGCATTTTGAGGTGAAAAAAACGACCATGTATAGTAAGGCGTTTTTGACGAAAAAAACGACCATGTATAGTAAGGCATTTTGAGCTGAAAAAAACGACCCTTTTTTTTCCCCTCAAAAAACGCCTTACTATACATGGTCGTTTTTTTCGTCAAAACGCCTTGCTATACATGGTCGTTTTTTCGTCAAAAACGCCTTACTATACATGGTCGTTTTTTCGTCAAAAAACGGCTTACTATACATGGTCGTTTTTTTCGTCAAAAAACGCCTTGCTATACATGGTCGTTTTTTTCGGTAAAAAACGCCTTACTATACATGGTCGTTTTTTCGGTAAAAAACGCCTTGCTATACATGGTCGTTTTTTCGGTAAAAAACGCCTTGCTATACATGGTCGTTTTTCGGTAAAAAACGCCTTACTATACATGGTCGTTTTTTTCGTCAAAAACGCCTTACTATACATGGTCGTTTTTCTTCAAAAAGCCTTACCGTACATGGTCGTTTTTTTCGGTAAAAAACGCCTTGCTATATGGTCGTTTTTTCGGTAAAAAACGCCTTGCTATACATGGTCGTTTTTTGGTAAAAAACGCCTTACTATACATGGTCGTTTTTTTCGGTAAAAAACGCCTTACTATACATGGTCGTTTTTCGGTAAAAAACGCCTTACTATACATGGTCGTTTTTTTCGTCAAAAACTACTTACTATATATACATGGTCGTTTTTTCGGTAAAAAACGCCTTGCTATACATGGTCGTTTTTTTCGTCAAAAAGCCTTACCGTACATGGTCGTTTTTTTCGGTAAAAAACGCCTTGCTATATGGTCGTTTTTTTCGGTAAAAAACGCCTTACTATACATGGTCGTTTTTTCGGTAAAAAACGCCTTGCTATACATGGTCGTTTTTCGGTAAAAAACGCCTTACTATACATGGTCGTTTTTTTCGTCAAAAACGCCTTACTATATATACATGGTCGTTTTTTTCGTCAAAAAACGCCTTACTATACATGGTCGTTTTTTCGGTAAAAAACGCCTTGCTATACATGGTCGTTTTTTTGTAAAAAACGCCTTACTATACATGGTCGTTTTTTCGGTAAAAAACGCCTTGCTATATGGTCGTTTTTTTGGTAAAAAACGCCTTGCTATACATGGTCGTTTTTTGGTAAAAAACGCCTTACTATACATGGTCGTTTTTTTCGTCAAAAAACGCCTTACTATACATGGTCGTTTTTGTCGGTAAAAAACGCCTTGCTATACATGGTCGTTTTTTTTTGTTAAAAAACGCCTTACTTTACATGGTCGTTTATTTCGTCAAAAAACGCCTTACTATACAAGGTCGTTTTTTTCGTCAAAAAACGCCTAACTATACATGGTCGTTTTTTCTGTAAAAAACGCCTTACTATATACATGGTCGTTTTTTTCCTCAAAAAACGCCTTACTATACATGGTCGTTTTTTTTTCGTCAAAAAACGCCTTACTATACATGGTCGGTTTTTTTTGTTAAAAAACGCCTTGCTATACATGGTCGTTTTTTGGTAAAAAACGCCTTACTATACATGGTCGTTTTTTTCGTCCAAAAACGCCTTACTATCCATGGTCGGTTTTTTTTGTTAATAAACGCCTTACTTTACATGGTCGTTTATTTTGTCAAAAAACGCCTTACTATACAAGGTCGTTTTTTTCCTCAAAAAACGCCTTACTATACATGGTCGTTTTTTTTTCGTCAAAAAACGCCTTACTATACATGGTCGTTTTTTCGGTAAAAAACGCCTTGCTATACATGGTCGTTTTTTCGGTAAAAAACGCCTTGCTATATGGTCATTTTTTCGGTAAAAAACGCCTTACTATACATGGTCTTTTTTTCGTCAAAAAACGCCGTACTATACATGGTCGTTTTTTTCGTCAAAAAACGCCTTACTATACATGGTCGTTTTTTTTGTCCAAAAAGCCTTTCTATACATGGTCGTTTTTTTCGTCAAAAAAACGCCTGACTATACATGGTCGTTTTTTTCGTCCAAAAACGCCTTACTATACATGGTCGTTTTTTCGGTAAAAAACGCCTTAATATACATGGTCTTTTTTTTCATCAAAAAACGCCTTACTATACATGGTCGTTTTTTTTGTCAAAAACGCCTTACTATACTTGGTCTTTTTTTTCGTCAAAAAAGCCTTACTATACATGGTCGTTTTTTTTCGTCAAAAAACGCCTTACTATACATGGTCGTTTTTTTCGTCAAAAAACGCCTTACTATACATGGTGGGTTTTTTTTCGTCAAAAAACGCCTTACTATACATGGTCGTTTTTTTCGTCAAAAAACGCCTTACTCTAGATGGTCGTTTTTTTCGTCAAAAACGCCTTACTATACATGGTCGTTTTTTCTCATCAAAAAACGCCTTACTATACATGGTCGTTTTTTTTGTCCAAAAAGCCTTTCTATACATGGTCGTTTTTTTCATCAAAAAACACCTTACTATACATGGTCGTTTTTTTCGGTAAAAAACGCCTTACTATACATGGTCTTTTTTTTCGTCAATAAACGCCTTACTATACATGGTCGTTTTTTTCGTCAAAAAACGCCTTACTATACATGGTCGTTTTTTTTGTCTCTCGGAAGACATATATATGAATATAATATGTAAGTTGGGACCACTCCCCTCAAAATTCTTGTGAGAAACCATTAAAGGAGCGAAAAACATTTGGGAGAAGTCTTATCAATGATTCTGTCAGCACATTGGCCGAGCCATATCCTGGTAGCAGTGGTCGATGTTTCCCCATCTACCAAACAGCTTGAAGTTAATAAGAAGAGGCTGCCTGAGCTGGAACCCTCCACCTCGTTTGCCGTGAACCTTTCGCCTTGAGCCCATATCAGTTAAATCAGCTCTATAAGGTTGTAATTGAGTTTTGCCATATTTTGATATTCAGTCAATCTAATTTAAACCAAAATGGTTATTTTGTAACCCACTTTTTGGTTTTGAAAACAGTGCCCTGTGGACAGGCCCAAAAGGAAGCAAGGCATGAGGACTTCTCACCCTCTCAAAGAAAACTCGTCTCACAGGAGGGGATGCTTTCATTCTGGCCTCGGGTTCCTTTTGCAATAAACATCTGGGCCGAGGACACGCCAGCAGCGGAGGAGTGGCGTTTTTTCTGCTGGGTTGCCTTTCGTTACAAAAGTGTACAGACGAGCACAGTGACACCTCGGCATAATACCAATCGATCGCCTTGCCCACGATGCTCCCGTGCCATCTGGTCACATGCATCCTCAGATTCCACGAGAACGGCGTCATTCCGTGTGTCAGAGTGCCCATCCGGATCGCCACAACACGGAATTACCGAAGACCTATGTAGTCAGGCCTTCAGCTGCTATAATAAACTAATCACTTTGTATCAACACGGCCCGGGTGTTAGTTTTCCGTGTGCCTCAAACATTGTCACCGACATTTGCACACGATCCACTGTAGCACCCTGCCCCCCAGCGGGGAAAAACGATCCGCATTAATAATCTGCTTTTGGGTTGAAATGATTGGCATATATAGAAACAAATTCATTATTTTGTGTAAATAATCTGCCCACTGTGTTATAATTGCAGCGCTTATTTTTCTTGGCCAAGCCGATCTGGGCTTTGAGGTTGGACCGGAGAAATGAACTGCAAACCACGAAGACCCAGGGACCCTGATTTCTCTCACTTTGAACGGACAAGAAGGGGTTGGAAGGCAGCAGACTATCGGCTGGCGTTTCACAAAGGAGGCTGGAGACTCAACCGAGCAGATCGTATGCAGATACGCCGAGCGGTTCAAAACATCTCCCGCTAACCATTTTGGCGTTCCCAGGCTTTTCCTTTCAGCTTTCCCTTTCACTTATTCTGTTGCAAAGTCCTCTGTGATCAGACTATAATCTGTGTTTAGGATCAATACAGAAACCCTCAGGAAATGCAATGTATCTTAACGAACAGTGGACAGTTGGAGGAGAAAACATCGAGCCAACCACTGCCTCTGTCCCACTCTCCCACCTGCAAGGCTAAAGTCAAATCAAGCGCTCCCTGGGGACATTGTACCCCGGTCACCCAATCACATGATACTTCACTTCTTCGTCTTTGGTCGCAAATTTGAACGTTGTTTCTACAATCCACTATGTTGTGAGTGTTTGGTTTCACTCGGATAACGCGTCAGAAGTGGAAAGACAAGTGTTTTGTAACAGCAAGACTGTTGATCTTATTTGCCCCGGTTCAAGTACAGGTACTTTGGTATAGCCGATGGTTGAGAGCATGGGAGCGCGCCTCACTGCGGGTTTTTATATGGTCACAAAATGCAAAATGTCTAGCACTGTGTTGTACAGTTTGATACCTGGAAAGAAAAAAAACGTTTGTCGTCAATCGTCTCACAAGGTTAAAGCGTCAATGGCAGACGTAAGCATGTTGCGTGACAGAAAACTCAGCTCGCATCAAAAGGATGATGTTTTGCTTGGCTTGTGTATGTGTTTTTTTTTTTTTTTTTCTTGGTATGTTTTTTCACAAGAGCTAACGTGTCATGGTAACCCCATCAACCACAGACAGCCAACAAGACAATTGGAAAAGGACGAGAATGAAATGTACACCATAAAATCACCCAGACTTCAATATGATCTGCAAATGGCCGTATGCCGGCGCTTCCCTTCCAAGCTGATGTAGTTTGATTGTTGCTGCCCAAAGAAGTTTCAGTAGTCTTCTTTTTATGCTTGATACAAGGACAGTTAAGTATGCAAGCATGATACTTTGAATCAATGTTTTCATGTGGTTGACAGCCTCACTATGGGACAGCATAATTAAATTGTAATCATCTCTATTTTTATCCTTTATTTAAAAATTAGGAGGTCAAGGTTTCTTTGACGGCCCGGAAAGTTTGATTTTCTGGCAAATGATATTTCTTGAACATCCTGCTATATTCTTATAAGCAAACACCGAAAAGACTCAGGCTAACTACAACTGTTGCTTTTCCGACTCCAAAACAGTTTTGAGTTTCAGAAAATTACGTTTTCCAGACCAGATTGGACATCGTCTCACTTTCAGCCTGCCGGGAAATTTAAGCCAGTTTTGAGAGCATAATACCTGTAAACTGTATTACAGGCTAATAATAATGTATATTGTATACGGTAAAATTAAGCCCAAAGAGTTTTGGTCTGATCTGGCTTTTGCTTTTCTAAGGAGTGGAAATGTTGAGCCGCTTTTTTTTTTTTTTTTTCCCAGTTGAAACCGACACCTTTAGATGCCTCGGAATTCCAAACCAGATGTAGACGTGGGCAATCTTGTATGCCTCCCTGCTCGCGTTGACTTGGTGGGATGGTCGCTACAGTAGTGAGGCAGCTATTTTGGCTACAGCTCACCACCTTGGGTTGCAATGTGGCTCACGTTATGACCCCGCTGTGTTTCAGCTTGTCTCGGTCCTCGCCGGTCTTATTTTACACGAGCGCTCGCAAACACCGGGCCAGGGTAGACTTGTTATATTAGACCGGGTCATCACCCCGACCGCTGTCTTGTGCCTTCCCGGGGCTGTGAACAGATGGTGTTACAGCGGCTACGGCACGGTTCTACTTCCAAACAGTTCTCCGCTGACGGATCCCAGAGTGGCCTCTAAATTCGGTTATGATGCGGGATGCCTGAGCGCAGCTTGCCAGCAGGCAGTATGTGCCGTCTTCAAATATTTACATTCATCCAATCCGGCAACAGACAGTAGCACGTGTATGTTTGGGGGAGGTCATGAGGTGCCAATCCCTCACCTTTGCCCCTGGATATCAAGTGCTGGCTCTTTTCCTTTAGAATAGATTTGAGTCAAAGCAACTCGAGGAAGTCACTCCCAATTTTGCGCCAGAGCATATTTTCGATCTATTCCCGATACATCAGAGACAAATGCTATTTTTGTTTTGTTTTGGGGTTTTTTTTGTGGGTTGAATGCTTCATGTCTACCCTTCTCCAGTCCCTTGATCGAATCCTGTCAAATCCCAATAACCGAATCAGAGATTCCCAACTTGACTGTATCAGACAGCGTTGTCAGTAATAACTCACGCATCAGATTATATATTTGCTCTCCCCTGCGGTTTACCCTCAAAGAGACAACACAGCTCTCGTTGAACATTTTCTTGGTACAGCCAGTGAATAATCGCTTCAAATATTGCCTCCCCCCCCTGACATTAACTGCCAGTGCATGAAGACAGATTGTTTGATGCCGTGGCTAGTCGGAGCAGAACGGGATTAGATGTTTCTGTCCACAAAATTCAAACGAAAATCACAAACTGACTTCATCAAATTGCAACTCGCCCGTGGTTAGATTGCACGTCCAGACAGTTCCATCAGCAACATCTGGAGGATTGAGCTGCCACTCTGGCTCAATATGCCCGTTCGATTGCAGATTTATGGTAACATCACAGTTTTGGCTCCGGCTGTGTACTTTCGAAACGTGAGGCCTGTTTATTTGCTCGCCTTCAACACGGGTTGTTACACTTCTATACAAAGCTGACTGCGAGCTTTGAAGCCCCTTAAATCTGTCTCAGGGAGTTGGCTGGCTTGCCAAAATATCACAATACAGCATGCGCTAATGAAATCGATGCAATGCGCGCGTGCATCTGTGTTTAATACAGCTACATGCCATCCTTTTAAAATCCGCCCAGACACTTTCACCAGCTCCGCACACATGGCGCTCGGCTTTACGCAGGACGGTTCCATCGATCAAAGGGATTAGGGCCGCGTGCCTTTCACAGATACAGAACATATACGCATGCACACGGCGGTAGCAGGCGAGCGAACCGGATTCAAACTCCGCCTGTCAACAATGTAGCTTTGTGTTCCCAAATACAAAGCGTGAACGTTGAGAGGACCCCGCAGGAATCAACGTGCGGCCAAACCGCATTCCTCCGGCAGCTGCCATTTCTTACATCTGCTGCATTGACGTGGTTTCACTTGACTGTTCCGAGGAATTTATTCGGCCCTTCTGTGATGAAATATTACACAGAGCCACCGGGCCCAGCTCTCGTCCGTCCGTGCCTTATTTGTGATCCCATAGCTGTCATTATGTTATGACTGCTCGTGGCTTCTTGTTTTCCTCAGCGGCACACTTGCTGCTTCCATGAAGTCCAATGGAAATACTGCAATTTCAATCCGCGCAGAGCAAAAACATTGTCCTGATGTGGTCACTGGAGTTACACAATGTATATGCTTATACAACATTGCTGGAAATCACAATGCCCCTTCACTGTGAGCTATTTTTGGAACAGGACCAGGCTACCCGGTGCCCGTGGGTACCATGTTGGTGACCACCGATACAGACACCATCGGAGAGGTATTACTTTAATGGCATGCATTAATACTTCTTTACTGGCAGTGTAATGCCAATCAAGCATAATCGCATAACATAATCTAAGGAATTTTTATACCCAACATGTCACCAGTCAACGCTTCGGCCACAGTTTTTGAACTTTTTCAATTCACTCAGTTGGTCTGAAAATGATTCCATAAATGCACCCAATATTCTGAATCCGATCAAGTTGAGGCATAGAGTTCTGTTTTTAATGAGCAGTTAAAAACGTGCGACGCGGTGCGCATGCACTGTGTATGTCAGTTGTGGGTCTAACTAACACGCACGCAAACACACGCACAGATTTTCCACATAAAGTTTGGATAGGGAAGTCGTAATGAGGTAAAATCATTTCAACAATGATGTGACTTCAAACGCGTGGAGCAAAGTCGGCTTTGCCAACAGATCCACGAGAAAATGATTAGGCTTGAGGAATTTTTGTGTTTAAAGGGCAAGGGCACATCTCAAACGGATCCAAACATATGAGCTCAGGATTATTCATTCATTCATTTTCCGAACCGCTTGATCCTCACTATCGCGGGGGGTGCTGGAGCCTTGGTCTTCGGGCAAACACTGAATCAGTCAGCCATAGGGCGTCAGCCCACACTACGTTTAGAGTATTCCAGCCTCCATGCATGCCAGATCAAACTGATCGAACGTACCTCTGCACTGTGAAGCCGAAACCACTGGACTAGCCTTTTAAAATATTGTTTACGTGCTACGTCCTCCCATGCCAGATCAAACTGATCCGTGCCAAAAGGAAGCCTTTAAGTTTTGAGGTGTCCAGAAGAGCCGTCTCTGAGTATTGCGGCATCTGTGATGGACTGTCACAGTGGAAATGTGATTGCGGTCGGAGCAGTCTCTATTTTATGTCTTTTTTGGATGCAGGGGTTGCTGCGTGTGCCAAAATTAAAAATGACCCGCCATACTATTAGCTGCGGCCACTTTCTGTCATGCTATGGGTTCATCAGTGCAGTCAGCATATGGGCCTTCAAGGTAACGTCTTTTCCAGGGTTAACGCAAAGCCGCGCACAGCGGGCTTTTTATTGTGGCTTACCTACAGTCCTCACCCGATCCCCATAGATCATGTTTTGGCACACTTTGATGCACCTCAGACTGCGTTCAAAGGATTAACTCTTGGCGTATTTGCTTTTCCGTTTAACATTCGTTCGACAAGATGCACTGGGGTCGTGCGTGATTTTACTGTACGTAAGCACTTAACGTGCCTCATGGAGCTCGAGTTCTGAGCATCAAAGGCTTTGTGTGAGTGTGTGTGTGTTTATTTTTTTTCTTTGTTTTAGATGACTTTTTGTCCCTTTTTTTTTCTCCAAAATCGAATGCAGTATCAACCAGAGGTGTTCGGAGCAGAATGTCATCTTATAGTAGCAGTAATAAATCATACGGTAAGATGGGTGTTTGCGTGTGTGTGTGTGTGTGTGTGTGTGTGCCTATATGTACACGTGCATGTGTTTCTGGATGGAGTTCCACATGGGATCGGTCGAAAGACTCTCTTCCACTATTTTTTCAGCAAAATGAGACATGTTGTCGTGCACGTCTTTGTGTAAAGACATTACAGCAATTGGGAAAGACAAGGAACTTTTTTTTTCTCTCTCTCTGGGTTATGCTTCATTTATTGTCCATCCCATTCCCATTAAGGTCTGCGTGCAAGCATCGGATTGGAACTAGCTCATCTGTAAGGCCTTTGGAGCCGCAGGGTCACGATTGGGAGTTCGTCTAGGAACCAATTGAAATTGTATGGCTAGCACGTGTGTGTGGTCTGCGACAAATAGTATACAGTACACCAACGTAAAATGTATTTCTCCTTGACTGATGGAAATTGGTACGCGTAAAAGTTCGTAGAAGAAGCAAAAAGTAAAGTAAGAAATGGAGTTAAAAAATTCACTTGACAGCCCATAAGGACTCATGCTCAATCAAAATACCCATCCCCACCAGGGACAGATTCCTGTTCCAGTTCATGGAAAGTGTCTCCTTTTCATTCCGAGATACAATATTTACTCTGGCAACTGTACAGAATGATTAAGAAAAAAAAAAAAAAAAAAGTCATCCATTTCCATGGTCCACAAGTCTGTACAACGTGTGCGCTTCCACACTTGCGTGCTTACAAGCGCACAACTTGAGCCGTTTTGGAGAAAACTGGCTGTCAGCCCAATGTTATGGACTTTGCGTTTCAATACCTCAACATGATGATGTCCACTTGAAAAAACACCATCTTTAATGCCCTTTTGTTTCATCCTATGGGGACACGATATTCATCTTATCCTTTTGTACATATATTCACCGACCTCATCATTCGGCACACCTCGACAATATAATACAATACTGCAAATAGTATGATTCTTCATAAAAACAGAAGTGGTCTGTTTGGATCGACGGCATGAGAGAATCGAAATTAAACAATATGTTGGCATCCTGACACCGCAATGACCATTTTGTTGTCAATTACCCTTCTGGTCTGAGCAGGTTCCAGTTTAAAAGTCATGAAAATCACCTTGGTCTTCCATAAAAAAAATCGCATTGCACATTATTGAGTAAATTATAAGAAACAGCTGTCACAATATATAATTAGAACATTCCGGCTTCCACTTTACAATAAGAGCCCCGTGATTGAGTGGTGACGAATCTCGGTTCTGAATGGAAGTAAATGAGTACTCTTAAGTCTTTGGATGTACAAAAGGTGCTCCAGAAAAGCTGTTCAGTTGATTTTATTGCGGTCAGAGAACGCACAGGTCAGAAATGTGACCCTTAGTATCCTTTTAAATCGATTGTTATTCATCTCCCACGACCTCAGATTTTTTTTTTTTTTCCGCTCGCACATTTCACAATGTCATGCAAACTCAAATTACAGACTCACCCTTGCAAAAAGGATGCTAATTTGTGTCGTGTAATTCATCTGCTGGGTAATAATCCATGTCTGTCCACATTTTGATTATGTCTGCTTTTCACAATATCCATGACCTGATCAATGACCGGCACACATCACCTTGAGCAAACATCCATGAAGTTGTGGCTGATCCAAAACAGCTCAAATCCCCAAAGTGATTGCAAGGCCCCGACCATGCTCTTAATCAGTCCATTCTTTCAGGAATCAAACAATTAGCCGCAGCAGTTTTTCTCATATTTGTGTCCAGGGGCAGGTAGAAGCTTTAATGAACATGGCATTCTCCACATCAGGCTGACTAATTACTTCAGCATGCCACAGGAGTCGTATTTCCTCATCAAATGGCAAATTATTTTCATGACCTTCTTGTATTTGATTTCGTGGTTGGAGGTTCGCTTTGTGGGCCAACCAACCTGCCAAGGTGAAACCTGGAGTCCTTCAAATGGCAGGCGGAGCCAAGCGAGAAAATCTCCACTTGTCCGTCTCCTGATTTTTCAAAGCGGAGGCATGAATGAAAAATATGAAATGTGAGCTTCGGTCGCATGAAATGGCACTTTTCATTTTTCAATGGAAAGCGTTGACTGAAAGCTCACCCTTCAATATATAGATGGGATTCCATTCGCAAAAGATAAGAGGTAGGGAACAAAAAAAGCAAAAAAAAATATTTCAGGGAGACATCCACTTGGCCACGCTGAGGTCCCGATGCACAGGAAAACAAGCAGGCCTGCATGTTTGGACTTTTGGCAGTCTCCACTGGCGCTGACTCACAAAAAGAACCACAGGATACAGCGACGTCCAGTTTGTGGCCTTTTCTGCTACCAGTCCGGGACGGGATCCTGTCAACATCTGTCTGTCAAATTGGTCTTGCAATTTTGTTTTCCCTGGTTCAAAAAGGTTCACGGCTTCTGCTCAGGTTTGTCTGAACACGGTTGAATGCATCCCGGAGAAACTGAAGGACACCTCGACGGGGCACAAAAAGCCATGGAGGCTATTGAGAGTATCACACAGGAAGCTCAGCGCCACAGGATTTCAAATGATATGTTCAGACTTCCTTAGGTATCCGCATCACAACAGCAGATATAGTAAAACCCCAAACCTTAAGAAATCTTTCTTTCAAACCCTTTATTTTATGCTGCTGCTTCTGCCCTCTTGAACTCGCAAAAGATTGATGATGATCCGATCCCGGCATGTACAAATAAAGAATTAGGCCAAACATGGCTCCAAAGGTAGCAAAAATACACAGGAGATAGTCATGGCACAGGCACAAACCACCAATGTGCGGCACAAGCTCGCCACTGTATACATTCAGCTCTCCTTGTCATGATTACTTTTGTTTAGCTCTTGAAAACCGCTGCGCCTTCTGCGTCCTAAACAAACGTGCCCTATTTTGCCAATGAGCCTCAAGTTGTGGCCGAGTGTTAGAATCAAGAGTTTCGTGTCATCGTCAACAAAGGAAAACGACACTTGACATCCGTGCAATCTTCTTCCCTGGCAAATGTGTTCCTTTTTCGAAAAAATGGTTCGCAACTTGACGCTAAACATGACATCCTTGGGGGGGGCATTGAAATATTTTGGATATCACCATTTCTGAAAAACATCAATTATACAATTAGACAATCATTTGAACCTTGATAATACACATTTACTGCATTTCAAACGCTTTCCCATATACCAGTAAAATGTGCCCCTTTAGAGTCATCAGCAACATATGGATGACAGTTAACAAAAGCTTCTTTTTTTTTCCATTCTGAGGTTTATTCAATGCTTTGACCAAGTAAAAAATAAAATAAAAAGGAAATTTTACAGGAAATAAAACAATACAATGAGATATACATTTGGTCATTGGATTGAAAATCCAGTCTCTATCAAACAGACAAAAAGAGAAATGAATTCATATAACTTAACAGTAAAAAAAAAAAAAAAAAATGGTCACAAATTTCTTCATGTTTACAAAGTCAGTAATAATAATTTATAGGCTTTATATACTGTTGTCGCCTTCCATTTCTCGTGGGACGCAGCCAAGAGAAAGGCATGTACAGCACCGACGTTTTAGCAGTAGAAACCCTTCTGTGTGTGTCACTTTTGAGGATGGATTGTGGGTGGAATTGAACACAGAAACAAACACTTCACTGGAAAAAAAAAGGCCCCCCTCCCCTGTACAATCTCCACCCAGAGAGTGGGTATCATGTGAGGTGTGAGGGTTGCGATTAGAAACACGAGGAGCAGCCCCAAACTGCTACCCTGCAGCTACCCTGTCTGGGTCAGGTGTATAAAAAACACATGTGGCCCCCACTGTGTAAATAGTGCCTTGGGGTTAGCGAGTGTGATTCATTTCAATATCCATCAGCAAGCGAAGATGAAAAATATTGGGTTCTCTTTTTTTTTTTTTGTGTGTGTAAAAAGGCACGTTCCCAATAAAGGCTTTCGATTAAATGACAAGACGTGTCCATAAGTGCATGATTTTAACTGTTTGCACATTCATGTCGAAAGGTCAAAAAGTTACTTTGTGCAGCATCGCTCCCTCTCCGAAATCCTTGACCATAATCACAGTCTGGGTTGTCAAAACACAACAAAACAAAACTGCACAATTTACAAAGGAATGTACATTTTGACACGATGGAGTATTAAGGCCACGTCGAAAAGATAACCCAAGTCGGATTTTTTTTTGGGGGGGGGAGGGGGGGATAAAGACCTCAACGTTACAATCGTAGCGACCGGATATCCTTTGAAGTTTCATAAATAGCCGCGATTGACTGACAGCTATTTGAGAAGTGTATCGCGGGTTCTTATTCATACTTGCATGTGGCAGGTCTGTCGAGATAAACAGTGGCTGTTGCTCTCAGATTCGACTTGACTCATCACATATTCTTTTCGTTTTCATTGCGGCTCAGATACTCCATCATGATACCCATACACAGTACCCTGAAGAAAAAGAAAAAAAGTCAGATTGAGCATCTCCACTTTGTCAAACTTGGATTGGCGAGCGGGTCGGTACTTTCTACGAAAGTGCCTCTTTTTGTCAAATGTCAAAGAAGCCCTTCTTAACGTGGTAGGCTGACGTAAAAAACCACGTACAGAAGCCTGATCAAAAACAGACTGTCACAACCGCACGTGTACAGATTAGCAATAACAAAAAAACATTTAAGATGAGATACTACTGCAATGCACGTACGTAAAGACAAACAAAAAAGAAACAGAAGGGGTAAAAAGTCAAATGTTTAAACTTGTCCTCCGGCTTCTTGTAAACAGCAATTTTGAATGTAATGTTGAACAGCTGAGGATGAAGCAGGGTGGGTGGGAGTTGTCCTGTTTTATTTTTTTTCACCCCTCGTATCTTATTCGTGAGCACAAAACAACCATAAAAAAGGAGAAAAACCAATGCCATTCTGATAATGACCCCCAGAAAAAAAAATCCCTTTACAGATCAGGGGTTACGTTTGTACCGTGCGCATATTTGTGTCACCGCACGTGTGAGCCTCGCTTGATTTCGGTCCAGCTTATGCGTGTTATGTTCCGATAAGAGGGAGCGTCGTCACTAATAAAACACAATCCAAGGATGAGACGCGTCCCTTCGTTCCTTATCGACGCGCTGCTCACGTTAGCGCCGCGTATCTGCGTACCTAAGTGTCATTGTTGGGCCGCCGGCACCGACAAAACATGCTTCAGTTTACAGTCAAACGGAGGACATCAGTCAAAATACACAGGACACCTTCAAGAAATGACTCGGGCTTATTTTGTAACAAAGTGTGAACCGCACGATATGTGTGTCTGTCTGCATGCGTGTTTGTGTGCGAGTGTGTGTGTGCGTATCATGATTGATGACCTCATTTGGTCTTTCAAGGCACACACTTCCACTTCCTGTATCACGACAGTGACTCCAAACATTGGTCAAATAATCCTTCACAAATTCCAGAGAGGCACGACTCGCATCTGTGCTTTGCATTTACAAGAGCAAAAGTCACTTTGGCAAAATACACATTGAGCATCAAAAATAGGAGGGAAAAGTCATTCCGAAAAATAAGTTAATTTTACAAAACAAAACAAAAAGTGTCTGGCTATAGGAAATACTGCAGTACAACTTGCCGACACTTTTGCATTGTCAGCACGGAACAAGTCCCACTTTGAAACCCAAAAAATATTTCTTCGTCCTTCCAAATAGTCCTCTTATGAATGCTTTGCCAAAACAGGAATGTTTGCATAGAATGAGGAGGCTCGCCTTGGAGCTAATAACGGCGCATAAGTGGCACTTTAACAGTCTTGATCTCTGCTATATGGGAAGACTTTTGGATGATGCAGCTGGTGGTCCCGGGGGCACTGTCCTTCCCCTGCGCCAAGTTGGTCAAGGCCATGGCGGCATTGATCTCCTTCCAGTACGTCTCATCTTTGCCCTTCACCTTCTCCTTGTGTTCGGCTCTGACGCCACCGCTGATGACACGCAAACGTGGGCCATGAAGGAAACAAAAACAGTGAGCGGAGAGAGATTAAGATGTGGTCAATGTTCGCGATGCCGTTGAAATCATTCAGGGCGTGGGGCGGGTGTCGTAGCCAAAAGACAACATTAGCATTTAGCATCTTTTTTACACCCTTTCCACCCCCCCCCGGCAAAATGAATAGGTAAGATAAAAGACGGTGAACTCACTTGTCATATTTACTCGATCCGTGCTCTGCGGTTTCTGAAAGAGGGAATAAAATGACTTAAATTCAAGTGATTTATTGTGCGGTGGGTTTGTAGGTATCATTTTGTACTTTCTGGATAAGAATATTTCCGAAAAAGCCAGCAGGAAAGAAAGTGGCTAATAGGATCGAGACTCGTGAGTCATGGACTCCATTCGGTAATATTTAGTTCAAAAACAATTCGGCCCCCGCCAATGTAATTGTGAGGAAATCATTTAGCAAATGACTGAGCGTGAAAGACGTTGCAACGTGAGTCAGCGAGCACTCTTTTTTTTCCCCCCTCTTAAAATGGAAGCAATCATTATCTCATATGTAAATCATTAGCAGGCAATAACATCGTCATTAGACGATCTAACCAACTTTCTCTTCAGGGCAACCGGCGTGTTTACTTCAAGATGTTGTTGAATAGGAGAGGAACACCAAAAGCATGTCAGTGTGTGTTCCGTGTCGAGTGACGAGCTCGAGACTCGAACTGTGTTTTGCTTGCAGTGAGTACGATGACACACTTTTGGCTTGGCGGAGGCATTGAAGAGAGAGCCGAGCATCTGGATATCTTCGCCAGTCGCTTTCTTTAAGCTACCCAAACACACGGCTAAAGCCCTGGGAGACTTTAAGTAGCTCAGTCTTGACTAGGTACAGAGGATTTACAGACACAAAACATTTGAAAGAGAGCCAATTTGATTTTTAGTCCCAAAAAAATTAATAAAAAATACCGGTACCAGTGTTTTTCTTTCTCGGAGCATTGAAATACATTAGCAATTCCCCCTCTCATTTACTTTCGATGCCGTTGTTTCAAACGAGAGAAAAGGCTTATAAGCGATGGTCTATATGCCTGTTTTCTGTATCACTTGTCATTAGGGTCATGGTGAGCTGGACCCAAGCCCTGCTGACTCAGGTTGATTCTAGAGCAGCCAATCACAAGGCATGTTTTGGGGGAATGGAAATGTGGATGTGCAAACTCCACAAAGGGTGGCCGCAGGTTTTCTGTGGTAAGTTCAGATCGTGAACTCGGAAACGAGGTCAAGGAGCTAACCACGAGGTCATCACATTGGGTTCGACTTTCGAATTGTCTTCTCGTATAAGGTGCTCCTACGAGGCGATGATACCATTTCATAAAAACAAAGAAACTGATGATCAACAGCTGTATTTCTTTTCATTCTGTTGATAAATTATGTTCATGATATGGTACAATAGTCCTCGGACATTTTCTTTGCTTCAGTGTTTGAGGTACGGTGACCCTTCGTCAAGGATGCAAATAGTCGAACAACAACGTTTCAGTCAATCTCCATGAAACAACAAAGTTGCTTACGGAACTAACCAAAGAATGATACACACATTTTGGCAATCACACATCATGCACAACATAAGTGTTCCAAGTGCTTCTCGGTGCTCTGCTTATTGCACATTGACACACAGTGAAGACGTTGCTTTGACAAGGACGAAGGGTGAGCGTGTGCCTGATTAGAACATTTCCTTTCCGTTGCGTATTCCGTCGAGAGAAATACCACTTCACAGTATAATTCTCAAATCGTTGGCGGACAGACGATGAGGGGAACGTCGGCACAAGTGCAGAAACCACAAAAATCAAAGTCCCTCAAAGCATTCCAACGAAATCCCCTGGATTACTCCCGATGTCCTATCAGCGCTCACTCTTGATTTGGATTTATCAGAGAGGCATTTTCTTTGATTGACATTGTTCACTTGTCTGTGCTCTACTTGTTCACCTCTGCAAGGAAGTGTTGTAACAAGCCTGGATCCAAATACTGGACAAGGACCATTTCGGTAGCTGCCAGCCAAAATAAATGCTAGACTTCCTGTCAATGTTTGGCTTTATGCTCTGTCGAGAATCAGCACTTCTTCTACAATCCCAGAATATTTGTATGAAAACTTTTAAGCTCTTCTTCAACTTCTGTTATTTTTCCCCCCCCTCTCTCATTCTTTGGAGTTGTATAGGTTGAAACGAGTGACTACACGGCCACGACTTGAAGAGAGTAAATGCATCCTGTTCATTCCATTACCATCTGTTCTCTCTGCCTGACTGTGGATTGGCAACATTCACCATCATCACAGTGGTGTAATGATAGGGCCGATGTTCAGATGATGTTTATATTCCCCCGTGATATATTAGCTCAGTGTTTGGATACTCGTTGGCAGCGAGTGGCTCGACTTCAGCGACATGAAAGCCGGGCAACATGTGGGGCCAAAGTGTGGGCAGACGGTGGCCCGGGTGTGTGTCTTTCCATCCACCTTTGAGAGTGTTTTAAGTATGTGCGAGGCAGCGATCCACTAAGAACATCCAGCATGACAGACCCAGACGGTTTTATGATTCAGAATAGCCACTTTTGGTCGAGCCGCTTTTTTGTACGGACAAAACCAAGTGAGAGAACAGGCAAGTTTGCTCATCCCATGGACAATCTCCAACGGCCAAACTACGAGTATTAGCAGTCGGCAAAACAGAGCAGTATTTGTTAATTTTGCCAGCAAGATCGAGTACACGGGCCCGTGGAGCCTTACCACCCTGATGCAGAAGAAGATCTCATGTGCCCCAAATTATTCCTGTTCTCATCGTGTCTTACAGCAGTTACGCCCACAAGGGGAGATGACGTAACCTAAACGACGTCTTTATTTTTCCGATGTGTGACTCCACGGTCTTAACTGGCTTCACCTAGCCTGTCTAAGCACGCCGAATGGTGCTAGAGAAGCCTAAAATCCAAAGTCCAAAGAGGCCTAAAATCTAACAGTGGATGTTGAAAAGAGGAAATCAAAAATATTTGCATTCTCCTCTGGATACGCACATCAATGTAAAGAGCTCTTTCTGAAAGCTTTGTGGAAATCAGCTTTGGGTAACGCTGCTAACTCAACAATCAACCAGCCAAATGCAAGAGTGACAGTGATCCACACAGTTATTTTTGTTGCACAGTGCTTGGCCGAAGTCAGAAGAAGTGACCTGAAGCCTGCGGGGCACCTGTCTTCACTTTTGGTATCCCACAACCATTGGATCCGATACCACTGTTCTCCCCCCTCAAAAAAAAAAACTGTTTCCAAAGCTAAGTGCCTAAAACATCTAAAAGTCACATCTTTTAAAACAAAAGCTATGCCAAAGAGAATACAAATCTCCACTGAATGACTAACAACTATTATCTTTTTCATTCTCTTTCCTGTTTTTTTTTTTTCTTGCTTCCCTGCTGAAGACTGGCGTAGACGTTGTCGCTGTTGCCTTTGGGCTCCATTGTCAGTGGGGTTTCACGCAACACCGAAGGGTAAAACTAAGAAGTCTGATGGTTTCTGGCATGGGGCTGCAAGTCCAAAAATACGAGCTCACTTAACATCCCTGCGGGGTGATGGTGGGAGGGCGTAAAGAGGGCAAAAAAAGGAGGAAAACAAAAAAAACAAAAACATGAAACCCCGCGAAAATGAGAGGAAAATAAACCGGGGCTGACAAATTAAAGAGAGGATGAGGTTACACCTGTTCGGATGAGTGCGGCCCAAAATCATCATTCCCATGTGGTGCTGTTGTTAGCAACATGCAACAATAAACAAGCCCGATGCGCTGTCGTGCAAACCGTGGGAAGGTCCGCATAGCGACCACAAATAAACGCACACTTTTATATTGACAATGTGTGGCGAGCCTCGGGCAGGGCCGGGAGCTCATCCTGCCTCGGTGTCAAGTCTCTAAATTTTACATGCTGCCTAAAAAGTAGAGAGTAAATTTCCGAAGACACCTTAATACGTGTTGCTGTTAGCTTTGTTATAATTACGGTTGGCCTTCTTCAAGCCTGCACTGATTTGATTTGATATACAGTCAAACCTCGGTTTTCGTCCATAATCCGATAACCGAAACCGATAACCGAAACCACACTCTTTTTAATATAAAAATGTTTGCTGAACACGTCTGCTCACAAGGGAAAGCGTCACTTCCTCGTGTAAGGAAGGCGAGAGGAGTCAAATGGTGCATTAAAGTGCGCTCAGTTTGTTTGAGAACCGAAATTTGTTCGTCATCCGAGGCATAAAAAAAATCGACATTTTTGGTCGAAAACCAAATTGGTCGAGAAACCGAGACGTTCGAAAACCGAGGTTTGACTGTACATTATTATTATTTTAATAATATAATATATTATACATAAATACATTTGTAGGAGTGGCGAACGAAGACAAGGCTTTCGGCAATGGTGTATTGATAGATGTAAAGCGAAAATAAAATCTTTCCGACAAGTTTACAAAAATCAAGATTTTTCTCGTCGTGAAAACGCACCAAATTCCGGGCTCGACATCGAGAATGGAGGAAATGAGGTGAACAGATTTCCACTGAAACAGCTCATCGGCTCGACGCTAACCTGCAACTGTAGGTCAAGACTTGAACAGATCACTGTGTAATTATAAAGTCCCTTGGATGTCTCAGGCAGCCGAAATATGAGTCAGGGGTTACTGTCATCATAGGCCGTTGGATGGAAAACATATTAACCACTTTTACCGCCTTTGCCATGACGCAACTTTTACCGACGTCCCGTTCAAATTGCGGGATGGGCAGATGTGAAATGCTTGGACGCAGGTTTGAACTTCAAATCAAAGAATAAGGGGACGGGCCGCCGCGCGAGATCTAACGACATCTCCTGATGTGGTTTCTGATTTGAAACCAAGCCCACGGCCTTGATTAGGAGGCGTGACACCGAGGGACCGACCGGCTGATGCCTTTGGGCTTGTTCGGTTTTTCGTTAATGATCTGTATGTTTAACAATGTCAAGAGCGGTCTGTCGCCTGCACTCCGCCAACTCCGCTTTATTATTTGTCCTTGCGGCCATTTTCTATCCAACGCGCACTTATGCTGCCCATGTGAATCAGTCACTTGCGCTCATCGAGCCAAAGACTTGAAACAAGGTGCAAATCAAGTGACGACTCGGCAGGCCGACGCTGTCTGACCGATACTGAGACAGTGCTCGGAAATGACTCCGTCACGTACTTCACGGCTTTGTTGCCGTGAGCGTCTGGCAGATGTCACACTGTCGGCCGTCAACAGAAGTGAGGAACTCGTCTGAGCGAGATGAAGAAACAAGCTTGTTTCCGCTGTCTAAAGGCTGCCAAGTTGTCACTGTGTTTACGTGTGCCGGTAAACAGAGCGTAATCAGGGCTCCGGTAAATCAGCCAGAAGGAGAAGACAAGAGAAGTAAATATATTGTCAAAGCCAGTGTCTCCTCTTTTTGTGTGTGTGTGTGGCGAGGCAAACTGCTGCAGGGACGCCGCGGACAAACAACAGAGCGTCATTTCCATGATGAGGACGATCGGGGCTTTATGTCATGTCATGACAACACGAGTCAGACAAAAAATGATCTAGACGGAAGATTTAAACGTCAACAACGGGAGTCACACCGCGACGACCTTCACCACAGGAGGGATTGCTTGGTCCACTGGTGATGAAACGATGAAACTCTTACCGCGGGCTTGACACCAAAGCAGGTACAAATGAGTCGCTTTGAGCGGGACTGTCTTTGCTCAAATAGCGGCCAGGAGTGTTTACGTGCCGCACCGCAGGGAGCACTTAGTGTTTATTTGAAGGAGGTGCCTGTTCGAGTGGAGACCTTGATTTGCGCGAATGGTTGTTTATAGGGCTACACGGCCTGCTGTTCGTAGACGGGTCGGCGTTACGTTTATGAGACAATCGGAATGGAACGTAGAACTGCCAGAAGAGCTGATGCTATTATTTAAGGGAATAGGTCATTCCTGTCATGTGAACTCGTGCTTTGTCCAAAGACACTTATTTCAAACTAAATTGTCTCCCACAAAATTGGAAAGTGGGAAATTTCCATCCTCAAACTTCCGACCTCGATGAGTTGCAAACATATGATGTCACATAATAATGCCAAAAGTTACGAAATTCACGGTACAGTGCGAAACAATTTTATGAGAGTACTGTAAGACACAGCTGTCCTAAACTAACGAAACCAAGTATAGATTTCTGTCATGGTTAATACAATAAGCCAGGATGGCAAAGCTCTTCAATCAAAAAATATAACTCTTATTGATGTTTGAATGTTATGTTGAATTAATTTCGGATTCCCCATTGAGCTGGATCAATTTTGACGATATTTGACATTCCACATCCCTCTTCGAAATGGTCAAACGGTGGAAGCTTCTTGAATAGGAGAGAATCTGCATGAAAGCGCGTGATGCCTCTTGCGACAATTGGTCTATTCAACTTGTTGTACACTGTGTATGGCATCCATTGAATTTGAATTTGTTACGATACAATAGTCACGTTTGACAAGCAATACTCCGTCCTCAGAAAAGCTTCTTCTCTCCTCAATCTCAGTGTATTGTTGTAGAGTAGACACTGCTGACGACGGAATGGAAAGCGTTTCCTTCACAGACGAGGGCAGCGGGCAACTGTGTTCTCCGAATGCGATGATCTGATTTTGGGCGTGTCAAGTTGACGATTTTAAAACGATCAGGTTGAGAGGCCTCAGGATGAGATTCGTTTAAACAATGTCTGCATTGGTCCGTCCACATCGCCGCAGGAGTGACGGTTAGAAAGAGGGTCAGACCGCAACTCTGCCAATTTTCAGTCGTTTCCCACTGTTGGATCCGCCACTCCCTGAAGGACACACTCGTTTTTTGGTTTGTTTTTGGGGGTTTTTACGTCACTGCAGACTACAATGTGGTCTGACGAGAGGGCACGCAAGAGTGTGTTCATGGCATGGGAAAGACATACATACACATTTACATATAAACACACACACACACACACACACACACACACATTTTTTAATATATAAAATGTTATTAATCATCCATCCCAGCCATCGACATCTTAAACCAGAAGTTCAAGTTGAAACCAGCATGGCCCCCGATAATAATACGAGAAACCTGCCGGTGGCCACTTGCCTCAGGCATTCGCGTCTTTTCCACATCAATGGAATCACTTGCACCACATTCACCATCTGGCTACTGTATTCATCAACCTGAGTCCATAAAGTCGAAATTCTAGCCAAATATGCCTCTGTCAACATTGTGTAATGTGTCTGACCGAGATCACTCAGTCGCTTCTGGCAAGAGCGTTAGGACTTATTTGGCGAATAATGATCTATACGACACCGGATGGGGCGAAATCTAGTACCGAGCAAGAAGAAAAACATTCAGCCAGATTCCTGCCATTTAATATCCCATTAAAGGGTCATTTGGCATCAACGTCTGGCATGTGCGATGGAATTCTACTGTTCCTTGCCTTCAATGAAATTCCCCAAAGGCTTTGGACTCTAAGTGTGTGTGTTTGTACTGGACATTGTGTGGCAAGCTTGTGAATGGTAGGTGTGTGTGTGTGTGTGTGTTATGTGTGTGCGCGCAAGTCATTTTAAGCTGGCAGAAGTTGAGTTTTCCATCGAAGTAAATCTACACCCTCCATCTCCTGCCACGTCTGACTGCCCTCTGAAGTCAGAGATAACACCGCGGGTTCACGACATCATTAATGTATGATATTTTTTTTTTTTTTAGCCAATGGCGTGATGGTTGCCAGGGGTTCCGCTTCTGCCTCAACCAATCACAACTGATCTGTCAGCAGGAATTCCTCAAAAGAGTGTGCCAAAAGAAACGCAATGTGTTTTTGTCCTCTCCTTTTGTGTCCCGACTGAAAATGGACGACGCATTGCCATGCAAAATGCCGTGTGTTTATTTAACTTGGGAAAATGAAATTCAAGTCATACAAGAAAATAATGAAAATCTAAACGTCCTATTTCATTGAGATTTACTGCCAACACATTCATTCAAAGGAGACATATTAGCCCCCCCCAAAAAAAATGCTTGCGTGTGTGACAAGCTTTGGTCAAAATCTTCCAAGGATCAAGATTAACTGCACTTTTTTAAAAACCTTGTTTTAACAGTCTTCAGCCTATTCTGCAGTACGTATGAGCCACTGCTCACCCTGGTGTGCAGCTCTGCTTACCTTTTATAAGTGATAGTCGTTTCCCATAGACGGGTGGTTACTTCAAATTTGAGGTCTGATCAAAATTTGAATAGATATATTTTCAGAGCTCCGTTCACAAATTGTCATGTCACACTTGATATGAGGGCAGTCACGCGAGAGACTCTAATATTTGGAAATAAGCAAAATCAGATTTTCTGAAGCGCGTGCTCGGATCAGAGGAGTCACTTGTCCTCGGACAACTTTCCATGTGTAAAGTAAAAGCGTTTTCGAGCATTTGTATCAAGGCCAACAGATCACATTAAACATTAATATGAAGAAGCTACTCGCTATTAAAAACATCCAGACAGTTCAATATAGTTGTCCTTGAATTGGATTGCACCATTTAAATTCAAGCCACACTTTGTCTTCATTCCTATTTTTCTCCCTATCTTTCACACACACACACGGCCCATTTCTCCTATAATAAAAACCACATTTGTCCATGTGAGGAATTTTGAACAAAACAAGCTTCTAAGATTCATTCACTGCTGCAGAACGTGTCCATATTAACCACAATGTTAAAAAAAAAAAAAAGACTATTGGTTACAAAGACTGAATTAAAAAAAGGGCTCGATGTTTGAAGAAGAAGAAGAACCAGCACAGATGTGGCCTTCACAGTTTGAATGAGCCACAGTGTGAAACGTCTGTGAAATGACATTGTTGAATTCAAAATACTTTTGTAGACTCCATCAAGTTGGCATCGCTAACAAATAGCAAAGTGTTCAAATAATGTCTTACTTCAACCTCCATGATTCATGCACTTATTCTCTATCCTGCTTCAAATTGCACATCTCAGCTGATATATACAACCGTGCATATTCACACCGGTGGAGTCCCAAATTACAAAAACAATTCATGTTTTTGGGATGTGGGAGGAAGTCTTAAAAGCCAGAATAGTTCATTTGCAATGTTCTCTGAGCTGCGTTTGTGATCTACGGTTACACTGTTAAACATTATCTTCTCACATTTATTTTTTTTCATACGTTTTCAAAATTAAGTACGTGGATGGCTTATGAATAGGGAGGATTACTGTTCACTTCATTCTTCTCTCCAATAAAATAACAAACCGGGCAATATGAAGCTTTGTCTTGGCCGGTAGATTGTTTTCCAATCTCTAGAACAATATTGAACAACATTTTATAGGACACTCATTATACTACTGGACGATTAAAGATTTGGATTTCTGACATATAATGACCTTTCCTTGATAATTTGTGACTTTTTTATGCAAGCAAGCTCAATTACATCCATTTAACAACTCTCTATACCGCTGTCCAGGGCAACTGTGTGCTCAACTTACGCCAGTTGACTTTGGAGGAAAAGCAGACGACACACTGGATTTATTGCCAGTCAATCACAGGGGAGGATTGTAATTATCAAGAATTATTAGAAATCTGTTTGGATGCGATACGTTTTTATATTTAGTTATGGTTGGCGGAAATCATGTCCAGGGCCGGACTGGCCATCTGGCGTACAGGTCAGATGACTGGTGGGCTGGCCTCTCTTGGGACCAATGCAGTGCTATTTAATTATGATTTTCCTCCATTTTGCCCCTATGACACCGGTCCATAATTTAAAGGGAGCAGTCGGTGAGCTACAGCTATGTGGTAGCCATGGGTGGTCAGGAGTCATGTCTGAACACAAATTTCATCAGAATTTATCGCAGTATGCAAAAAAAAGGTCGGGCTCTGAACGGCTGTTAGCTAACAAATGCAAATCAATGCGTGAGCGTGACTTTTAGATTTCGAAAAGATAACGCCGCGTGTGAGCTTTAAAGAAGAAATGCGTTCGTCGACTCTCTCCGTAGGACCTTGTGGAAAGGACGAAAAGCAGGCCAAACGGTAGTCTTAGGGGAGAGCATGTTCCATATAGCCTTGTTGTGTCTGGCTTGCTAAGAGCCTGCTCAGAGGAGCTGGCTGGAGGGAATTTCCTTGTCTGCTGAGAGTGTGTGCTTCGATGTGCGAACATGTGTGCGACTGGGACTCATAACTGCATTAAGAAAATCACATTCCTCAACACAAGCGCCGTGTCAAATACAACAACGGGGATTGGGAAGTGAGTGTGATCAACAGGCTTATGAATAACACTGCAGCTGCAAAAAGTAAAACAAGAGCGTGCAGATGGAAGGGGACATGCAATGAAAGACGGAGAAGGAATGCAAGAAACGTGGCTCCTTACCAGCGCGATAAACAAAGTTCGCCTCTGCCTCCGAGGAGGTCGGCGAGAGCAACTCGTCGTCGTACTCGTTGGAGCTGAAGGAGTGGTTCCTCTTGCGAGCATCCATGACGGCGTTGGCCACCATGACATGACGCAGTGAGTCGTTGAGATAGCGGTGCAACAGGCTGCTCTTGTATTTGGGCGGCGACACGTAGTCGTCGGCCAGCGAGGCGGCTTCGGTGGCCGAGGGGAGGCCCGCTCCCATCCCCATGGCCATGCCCATCATGGCCGAGCCTTCCTTCTTAATGACACTCTGGTACATGGGCTTGGTGAACTCCACGGCGGTGTTCTGGGTCCTCTGAGGGTTGTCAACATCTGATACATGGAAAAATCATGCAAAGACATTAGGGATCTTCCAAACATGGTGAAGTCATATACCCGTGCTTTTTACGGTACGCCCACTATTTATTAATGTATTCTGTCGGTAGATCCATTTGTGACAATAAGGAAGCTATGTGTACAAACACAAATGTAGAAACTGAAGTGGCAAACTCAAACTAGTCAAATGTAGAATTTGAGTCACAATTGCAGACACGTAGTTGGATGGATACCGCTGTGATGTCAGTCAAGAGTGCAATATGTTGGTCTTAGCTAGATGAAGTCACTAGTAATTACTACCATAATACTGTATATGTTGTTTATGATTTTTAATGACACTTTTCGATGCCACGAGGGTGACTAATACTGGGTTTTATTTTAAAATGTAATTGCGCGTCATTTTTGGGTGAAGGGCAGTCTGTGCGCGCACACTTGTGCGGCGCTAAAAAGCTAAAAAGCTCAATAAAAATGAACTTCTGTTTCATTTCCGTTGGCATTCCACTCAAGACAATAAAGCAGCGGAGAAATGTGAGAGCAATCCATAATGGATTGGAGATGGTTTCCTCTCCATTTAAAACACATTGCCCCTCTATTTCCGTCTGCAGAAAGCTCACAAGTACGATCCATGGCACTGCGCACTGCTAAGGTAATCAAATTAAATGAGAACCCTGATGAAAGAAGGAGGGGAAGTAGATAAAAAAAAGAAAAAAGTTCTGGAAAATCAGATATCAGGAGGGAAATCAAGAGCTCCACTCTGGATCCTTTTGTTGATTGGGCAGGTTAGATGGCGTCTGGGCCAAGTTATGATTACAGATCACGAAGGTACTCGCTGTCCGCTCACTGCGCAGATTCTCAAAGTCCACTTCTATTCTAAAGGCCATCCAAACAATGTTGATCTGCCGTTATGATCACATGGCCGTCACCCAAGTCTGGCACCTCTCTAAATAAACGTTCAAACATCTCAAAAATGTTCTTCTTTGGGTGCGCAAGAGTGGCTACGAAACAAGCCGGAGGAGTTGACAAATAAGAGCGGTCAACGGGTCAAGCGGGGTCGCATCTCCACATAAATAGCCCCTGGAGCAACAAAAAAAAAAACATAGACTTTAAAAATAATGGTGGGCCTTTCGGTGTATGGGTCAAATGTGGGATAAGGCTGCGGGAAAACTTCATAACCATAATGTGACAGGGGGAAGAGTCCGGGAGATATAGCGAGCCACTGGTGGTACGATGGCATGTGGCGGACACAATGCAAACAACACGCGCGCATTCCTTTGCAGCCGCACGCTTCGGCCTCTGCCTCTCAAAGAACCTAATTAAAGATTACTCACACCGCAGCGCTCTTCCTCTCTGTTTCAATCCCTCACCGTACGAGTATATGCTGTACGGTTTCTGTTTATGTATTTATTCCCCGCGCAATGTTTTCTGTCCTGTCGGTGGCTAGCGAGAAGCAATTCTTGCCTCGAGAAGCAGCAAGTGTTTGCAGTAAGTACAGAGCTGAAAGGAAGTCAGTCATTGCCAATTGCAGACTGGGCGACAGACGTTGGCTCAGCGGGGTGTCTTAATAACAGCGTTGCAGCCGGCCGGACGGCCTCTGTGACTCTCGGCTAGGGTCACACACTTGCCGTATAATACATTAGATGGCGTATACTGTACTCAGAACAACGTTCGGTCTTGTATTTGTCTCTCCCATGTCCTGAAAGGCTTACGACGAGGGCTGAGAAATGCTATGATATAAGAAGAGCGGCGGGTTCACGCGGGGTTCACACTGGCTTTATATGAACAGACTAGATCAATTTGGGACTGGAAACATAAGCCATGTAGGGGGTGTAGACTTGGGAGAATTGAACTCTGCTCAGCTCTGGAATGAAATACTTTGGTTATCAATCAGCAGTCATTTGTAGGCCTGTATTTTCAGGGAAATGTAGTGTAATGCAAAACTTAAACAAGAATGAAGCTAAGGCTAAAGACTAATGTAACTCAGCAATCCGCACGGCTATTTTGAACTACTTTTCACCCTGGACTGCTCATCAGTCAATTGATAACACATAACATCCACATTTATTTTCACACTATGGAAAATGTTGAATCTTCTTTTAACATTTTGGAATGTGGAATGAGGAAAATAAAGTGACAGAAGAAAAAAAAAAACACACACAAGTAGGAAGGTCCAAATTGAGATTAAAACCCCAGAAAGAACCTTTCATTAACTCCTTCACTCCCAAAGACGTTTTTAAACGTCTTTTCAGACTTGGTCCAGAATTGGCTGGTACTGAATGAGTTAAAAGGTGGGCGTGCTCAAAGCTCCGCAAATGTAGGCCCTACATAAAATTCAATTCAAGATCCAAACTAAACTAAAAAATACTCAATTCTAATTTGAATACCGACAATAAAAAGGCCATCAAAAAGTCTACTGTGCAGGCTGATATATCGTATTTGAAACGTACCATCTGAGCAGCTGTCGTCGCTGCTGACGCTCAGTCTCTCAGCATTGCCTTGAACATACTTGTTATAAAGCTTGATCCGAAGCGCCCAGCTCAGGTCGGGTTGCCTCACCGTGTTCTTCAGCCGCCTCCTGGCATTGGCGAACCAATTGGAAACCTGACAAAGAAATGAAAAGGAGAGTCCGAAAAAAACAACGTTACTGTTTTGACTCTTTAACGTATCCCCGTCCACGGTGGGACAAAGACTTGATCAAAACGTCTGCTCAGACTCGACAGACCAAAACAATCCAGTTACTAAAAGGAATTCCAGACAGTTTCATCTCATATTTTCGGCACCTAACACGCTCCATATGTTGGCCAGCCAATAAAAATCCTCTTATTATTGATAAATGTCGACGGAGATGGATGTCCTCTATCTTTATTCTGGATTCGCTTGGCATCGTTTCAACAACACATAGTTCCAACGCTTCTGTCCTCGAGAAACGACGCTACTCTTTTACCTCTTGCTCCGATGCTTGCACAGCACATCACAGCAAACGTACGGTACGAAACAACAAAGACGTGCATAATTCATCATCATAACCATTCCAAAAGATTTCGAGCAAAGTTGCAGGCGGATAAACAAATCCACAGATGTTAGTGCTTTGCTAGCGCTTACAACGCACTCAATGCGACACAGAATTTGTCACACACCAAGGAAATGTAATTGAAAACAGCTCTTCTCAAGCTAGCATACACATTAATGTCCTAATTCAATCGCTACTCTACTCTGCATTAATTATAACATGGAAAACAAATACCGCCATCTGCTGGATCTGGTATACGAACATACCAAACCACTGGTGGGAGGAGTGCGAAAACAAAAACTGCAGCATTTGGAAGAAGGTCGAAATAATATCCACGGGTGCAGGAGTGTCATAAAATAAACAGCTCAAGTTGTAAAAATGTGTTCTCCGTGTTCCGAAGCTCAAGTTCGCATCCAACTTTTTCCGAGCTGATTAGACACGCACGCGCGGACTCACGCTCACACGCGTACTTGACAAAGTCCCAGACCCACCTGGACCAGGGTCATCTGTGAACCCAGAGCCAGCAGAATCTTCTCCGTCTTAGTGGGGTAAGGGTTGTCTCGGTGCTTGTACAGCCATTGCTTGAGCGGCCGCGCCATATCTTGCAGGGCCTGACGCTTGTGTCGCACTTTGCTGCCACCGGGACGACCCCTGAAAGGGGGGCAGGCGAAGCAAAAAAAGGTCAGCCAGTGATAGTCCAAAAGGTATTCATTTAAATAAGACATTTATTTTTGCGGTTGTAGTTTACAGTAGCGTCGAACCGCACTCCATCACACGGAAAAAGTGTTTATTTTGATTTCATTGGAGCTTTGAGGCAAAAACTGAATGTTCTCGGTGTCAAGTGGCGCACACCACAACCAGAATAATAAACCTATTGTGAAATCAATGTAGAACAGATCGGAATTGTGACATAGTCTCTCGTTATATTGTGTCACCAACATGCGGTGTCTGGCGAGAGCACGTAAAAGCGAGATTCTCTGTCATTTTAGTCATGAAACCGATCATCTGCAGGGTGCACAGGGCATCAGATAACTCTTGAAGACATGTTTGTTTTCCATGTTGTGGAATTTCAATCTCAGCCTGAATGACACATGCGAGGTGAACACTTCAGCTGGATGTAAAAAGCAGACCAAAGATCACAGAGTGGAATTAGATGTTCATTTATGAGGCAGGTGATGTTACCCAGCTTCCAGGTGTTGCGCAATTGTCAATCCGGACATTAAAAAGTAAGCATACGATAGAACGGCAACATTGTTACGATCAGCGGTAAAGACAAATATTGTCGTAATCGCACCCCCAAAAAGCCCATAAAACGCTAACATTATTTTCCATTCCAAAAAGAGGGTCTCTTTTTTTTCCCCTGATATGCTCAAGCAGCGTTATGAGAGCCTCACTCTCACCTGCACAACGCAGAACATTTGGATTTCAGAAACCTGCAGATGTCAGTATGGTGCAGGACTCTGAGCCCTTCTTTTTTTTTTTTATCTCCCTTAAAAGCTTCCACGCACTGCACGTCACATTTTAGTCTAACCTCATCCCGAAGTTGGTGTTCTCCAAATATTTTCCTTGTAATCTAGATTGGAATGAACATCTTAAAAGTACATTTCACTCCCTGTTCTCAACATTTTAAACAACGGCCCTGCTCGCGCGGCGTGGGCACACACACACACACACATATATATACACACTCACATTTTTTTCCATCTCTGATTGAAAGTTCCACTTAAAGAGACACCTGACAAACACACAAACTCATATCACTCTGTCACTGAAGGTTTCCATTTAAGGTCACCGCCCCCCACCTCACTCTTATGTGCTCAATTAAGAAAAACAACAACCCCCAAAATTCAATAAACCATCTTTTCTTACACCTGCTCCCTGTCACAAGAAAATAAATAAAATACTTGGAAAACCAACACATGGTCGTTGTGTGATGGACTAGACCACACAGAAAGTTGAAGGGCAAATGTTATTTATTGGAAGCAGATGGGAGAAATGTAGGAGACGGCTACCGAATAAGGCTGACCTAGTTATTACCCCGGTATTAACGAGATGAACAACACCAGCAAAAAAAAAAAAAAAAACATTCAGCTACTCATGAATAAGTTATGCTACATTGTGGAAATGTGACGGTCGTCCGATTTGAATCAAGCCTGTTTTACAACTCGACCATGTGGATGCGCTGGCGTCACGCCTAATTGCGCACAGACACACGCAGAAGCACTAGACCACGACTTGATTCCAAAAGTAAAGCTAATATATTCTGGGTTCAGGCCATGCGCTCTAAATGTGGTGGAAGTGAACTCAGGGTGCAAGTGGTTCTCACCCGCTCCCGATCGACCTTGGAGCTTGACTTACCCGTTCCGTCTGTGTCGGATGGCCTGGTTGTCCATGATGGCCTGGTTGCTGGAGAGAAGGTCCGGGTGTTGTCCATCCATGACTTCCAAGTAATTTCTGCTGCTCCTCTCCACCTCGTTGGCCTTGTCCTCAAACAGAACCTGGCCGCTCAGCTTGTTAAACACGATGGCGTTCATCTTTGGCCAGATCGTCCCCGAGTTGCGCAAAAAGGAAAAGAGCCCCGCGGGTGCGTCACAGGGCGCAAGTGTCTCCCCTGTGAAGGACATGCGCGCATTTAGCAATGGTGGACTTCAAGTTGTACTTAGTAGAAATATAAATGCTCCGTATGCCTTCGCGCCTCATTTGCTGGGTTGTGTTTCCATACAATTGAAAGTTTATTTCTCGTGTAAATATTTATTTTCTTTTTTTTTAAACAAAACTGCAAAGTTAAGACTGGATTGCATGCGCGTGTCAGGTTCACGTCGGGAAATCACACTTTATCATTTCAAATGGGGTTTTTTTTTGCAGCAAAGCAGCGTTGAAACAACCTTTTTTTTTACCATTAAAAATATCCAACATGATTTTCGTTCATCTTTTTAAAAAAGCAACGTGCAAGCGATTGATAAATCATCAAGTCAAAACAAGTGCATGCGCCAAATTCTGATTTAATTTCTGCTCATGCAACGTGGATTAATTGGCATGCACACTTTGAAAGCATCACAGACAACACTGCGGGCTGTCGAGTCGGCTATTGTATTTGCATTTGTAAATTATCATTATCGCACGTGTCCCTTGCAGGAATAAATGTGCGCTGCGGTCACATGGACTGATACTGTGTACTAATTACGCCTATACAGAACAATTCCGTTCTCAAGTACGGCATGTATGATTGACGTCAGTAATTAACTCTGAATCCCCACTGAAGTGTCCCTTGCAAATTCGCCTCCGCTGCATCCCCAATTCGAGGCGATAAAAGACCCGAGGCATGCATAACTAGCGGGTAAGCCAATCTTGCGCGCTTCCGTTACCTGTCCCGGGCTCCTCCGGAGTCGGTCCGCGGTGTAGAGCAGTAATCCTGTCTCCTCCGTCCCATTCCCCACTCACATGTTCCCCTCCGGAGGTGTTGCGCCCAAAATCACGGAGCTCCGTCTCCTCTGGAGCTTTATCCGGCGACCTGCGCCGCTCAGCCCGGGACTCTGAATATGTCACTCTGCTCATGTTTCCTCGCACACAAGGAGAGCTTGCGAACATACTGTGGATGGCTTAGGCCGGTTCATGGGCAGGGGCGGCGGGCGGGGAGGCTCAGGAGGCGGGGGCGAGGCACCGTGCCGCTGAAAAAAAAAGAAAAAAGTTAACCATGACTATTACATCTGGTTTAAATGCATTTCACTCAGACAGCATTGGTTAGTCTTGCACAACATGATAGAGATATTCCTATTTACTTTTTTTTTTTTTTTAATTGGGGGAACTTTATATGATGCAATGCATGGTGGCAAGCAATTGGAGCAGGTCCGCTTCACAATTCTGAGGTTTCGTGTTTGAATCTTGGCTCCTGTCGAGAGCTTCTACGATTCCTCCGGCTTCATATTACACGTACATTAGATTCATGGATGGCTCTAAATCGTGAATAGCTGTCAATGTGAGCTTACAGCGCGTCAGCCATATTGGATGTGGCCAAAGTATTTGCCCTAAAATCAGCGAATTACATTCACAAAATTGAAGTCGAATAACATAAAACAATTGAGAGCGATGGCTTGGTATCCAATGAGTTCTGGCCTGATGATACATCTCCAAGGAGTCACTTTGATTTGCCACATCTAATACGGCTGCGGCGTCGACATACTCCAAGTGGGGTCTCTGCACCGTCGGTCACCAGCTGTCCAACCAGCCATTCTTAACAAGTTGTTAATAAGTAGCGAGAGCCATGATGAAGAAGAGCAACCTTTGAAGTCATCTTGGAGCGGATCTACAGGGTTGTTGTTGCAACTCTGAGCAATGAGCTCTCAAAGTCGTTGAAGAGCTCACTTAAAAGAAATGAAAATCTGAACTTTTTTGGCCTTATGACTGTCATCATCCTTGAGTAGGTGATCTTTCAAAATCAGCCGGCCGTTTACGTTGATTAAATACACCCAACAACACGAACGTCCCCTTTGACCCCAGGTTTTGGTTGCTTGGTGAAAATCGTCCTCGTCACGCGATTCTGAGGCTGACTAACATTCACGATTTTGTTTTTCTCTCATTAGACAAACCGCCCGCGGCAAAATCTGCTATCAAATACAAAACCAACATTTTTTTCCTGCAACATCAATTATTCCATCAGGATCGGAGCAAACGCGATCCGTGCTGCAAAACTCGGAAAACGTGGATTCTGGCCGTTTATAGCCACGCGGCGGCTGATTACATCTGATCAACCCTCTCATTGACTTCCATTATAAAAAACCTGTCACGTCATGTGCTCATGAGTCATAAGCTCCAGAGGTCCTCAGCTGTGTGTTGCTTTGGGGTTTATCCAAGGTAGTGATTCGGAGGAGGTGACTAAGCAGCAGGACCCATAGGAAGAGTCGGGGATCTGTGTAATTATTGTTTATTTGTGCTTATTTTCATTTAACGGGGGGGGAATTTAACTTTTACTAACAGCTTGTGCAAACATGTTCTCTTCTGAGTACTCAAGTGCTGCAATCACTTTGATTAAGGTCAGAGAGGGTTTATTTTCTCAAGTTTCGTGGGGTTTCCTTCTCACCTGATGTGAACTTGTGTTACCTGCCATGACCTTCCCTAGAGTGGAGGCCTCATTGAGGCAAGGCACGTTCTGCAAATATTTTCTGGATTCTGTGTTGGGACTTTGTGTTTACTGCAGAGCTGTCAATCTGAAAAATCACAAACGCCAAAACATCACCAAACGATTGACTTTTTCATCCGAGCCACTTAATTAATCATTCACGGTTCTGGCGATGAAAGGTGCTCATTGTTCACGGCGAGAGCTATCTCTCCGCCTTCGAAGCATTACAGTCCCAATTATTTTTTTTAACTCTCTATAGCCTCTGTTCCACAACGTGACCCTCAATTAAGGTGATGTTTTTACTCTCGACTTAATCTGTGTAAACCAAGTTGGAATTATACATTGCAGCACGCCGACTTACTGCTTAAAAGCCACAGACGTATTTGTTCGTCGGTTTGCCCGCGACGGTGGAAAATGTGACTGCGGAAGAAATTTGCAGGTTGTTTAAAATGACCCAATTACTGTTTTTTTCAGATAGGTTTTAATCATTTGGGACACAAATCCGCGAGTGAAAACACGCACTATGTCTGTCCGCCGAAAGCAATCAAGAGTCAAAACCCGAAGGTCATTAGACATTGCCGGGATCGGCGCTTTAAATTACAGTGTGGCATAATTGCATCTCGGAACAGCCGCCTCTTAACCCTCTCGTGCCTGTTGTCTTTCTATTTATGGCTTGACGTGGAAAAAAAAAACATGACCACAAAACACACATGCGAAAGGGAGGATGCCCGTTACGTGTGAAATAACATGTTTTCTTTGTAAAACTGACCCAAGTCTTATTCAGTCAAGCAAAACATATTTTGGGATCATTGCAGAACTAATCATTCAAATTCAAAATCATTTATATGCCCACAGTAAAAAGGTAAGCATCATGTTTCGGCTATTTGAATGATATCACTTGTTTTACGCCGGTCGACCGACCTTTCCCTTGTCGGGTCTTCTGACATACTTAAGTGTGAGCTGTGAAAAGCAGCAACTGGCAGTGCGGACTGTTTTTGATGCGCCGTGAAGAGGCAAGTACATTAATCAATGTCAAAATGAGGACGGGACAAAGTCTGAAATTTAAACTGAAACGCCATATGAAACGGACAGACAGACATTCTTGAGTCCATGACTCATTCGCCACGTCGACTCATTCTCTAATGCATCCATCAGTTTTATGCTCCCGTTTTCCAAGAGGACAAACAATTAATGGCTGTGCCATTCTCTCTAAGATACGCACCAGGCGATGAAAAGACCTTGTGGAGAATTTTGGACTCAAACTCTTTTTGGGAAGGTGCCACGCAAAGCTCTCACATGGGATTCTGGATGGCGCTATCGGAGTGCGCGTCACATCATCACCGTCATTTCGGCATTCTGAAACCACTTCACGACACGGCTGCTGGGATGATTCCCTTTCCAATGTGCTGTAAATTCATTACGATAAAAGCGCAGTTTCAAACAAACACAAAGATAACTCAAGCGACACTCAGGAGAGACCAGGCCTAAGCCGAGGCCAAACAATCCCAAACATGTCCCATCGTGACATTCAAGGCCTTTTCCGCTCCCGTTCTGGAGGTAGAGCTCTCTACCTGCTGGAAATGTTTGGTCACTGCACCATTTGGCCCCAATGTAAGTAGACTGTCGCAGTAAATGTAGAAAATAAGGCCTTGCATTCACACAAAAGGTTTATATGGCAGCTGGTTAGGTCATTTTTCTGGTACAGTCCTGCTAACACACACTAATGGGAACTTAACCTGATGTCATTGCCGTTTTGCACTTGGTATCGGTAATATTACACTGCAACCCATCAAATGGCCTCTCATGTACTGCAAGGTTGTAAACAAGAATATGAAGGCACGCACATTGTTGCCCCTTAACAAATCCTTTTATGACCAATCAAGCAACAGTCATCCTCTGTTGAGTCTCATCAAATCAGAGCTTTGTCTAAAATTTCACAATCACCCCAATTTCACGGTCAGGTGCGTTAGAAAAGATGTGATCTGTTCACGTAGCTGACATAGGTTAAAAACCCGAGGCCTTTCTTCCAAGCTTCTACCTGATGCAACAATCAGACAGACAACCGATGAAGACAGAAAAGTGAAAGATTAATTTCAGGTTACTACAAGAGCCGTAGCAAATGCTTTGCGCTGATTGAGAGGAGCAAATCTATCGAAACCAAGCCCATTATATTACGCGTATGTACCTAATGATGTGTCTGGTCATTTGATTCCTCAAAGTGAAACTGTCCAATCACACCAAGAAGTAACATAATCAACTAAAATATATATCGTTTTATCATATTTGACAGGCATGTTGCAAATCACTAACAATGCCGGTAGGGTTAAATTTACAGACCTACATTACCTACCACATAAAAAAAAAAAGACATGCTTGAGATTATACTCTAGGGGCCAAGGAAATGCTTACTGAGTAAACAAAAACAAAAAAAATGGGACCACTTTTGTCCCTTTTCAGACATTCAGGCAATATCTGAGTCCGCTTTACTCAGACAGCACTTGTCAGTAATGACTTCTTGGACCTGAATGGTATTTTCGAGCATACATAGTGACTATTACATCAAACTGCTTTTTCAGGGGGGCTTGCTTGTGCTGCACATATAATGACTGACATGTAGAAGGCCCAAATGATTGCATGAACAGTGACAGAGAAATTGGGTCACAGCACTTGAGTCCAGACACACACACAAAAAAAAACAACACAGAAATGCAACTCACAGAAGACGACATGCTGCTTAAGGTCACCCACTGTAATTGTTCTGCGCGAGACTGAGGCAATTTCAAAGAGTCTGTTGATCATTTTCTACACCCAACGCATGGCACGCTGACACTTTATGAATGAAAGCTTCAGTCTGCAAATCTCCAAAAAGCTTGACTTTCTACTCAAAGGCCAACTCTGTCATGTTTAGTAGAATAATAACAAACAGCACCGAGGCCTTAATGGAGATGTTTGTATCCTTGAAATGTGACCCAGATGCTGCGGTATTTGCTCACTCATTTCTCGATGTATTTATTGTCAAGCTTGCGTGGTATTGACACTGTACGGAAGGGAATGTCGGGATTCATATGTGGCATGAAAGTCAATTGAAAATACAAAACAGGGGATAGCAGATCTGATTCGCGAGAATACGGGCGGAAGCGTGGCCGCTGAGCAAACGGCGACACCAGACGCTCCCGCCACGAGACCTGCCATGGTGAGAGCGCGCGCCGCCATGATAGGAAGGCTAATTTACAGGTGGAGAACAGGAGCTGTGTTCTGCTGCGCTCGACTTGGACGGAGCTCTTAGAGACTGTTGTTCGCACGGATATATATATATTTTTTATGGCAATGCAGCAAGAAAACACAGCTGCCAACTGCTGTGATTTACGTTAAAAAGGGCTTCTTAAGCGTTGCGAAGGGGTGTGAAGAGAGGATTCTAATGTTTTGATAAAACCTCTACTCTACTCATTACTTGAATGAAATATTTCTGCAGGGCATCTCGGGAAATGTGGGAAACCTCAAACGCAAACACAGCCAAAGGCCATAACCTGTAACGATTGCCGCATCCCTCAGCATAGGTTTTGTCGCAAAATCTTCCGACAAATGGCACGAGTCAAGGACAAGACTTCTGAATGTAGTTGAAATTTGGATTTTGGATAAGACAGAATCCAATGCAAGTAGCTTTTTAGTCATTGGAGGTTGGGGGGGTAAATTTCACACCAGAACACCTTACGCAACATCTCAACTCTTGATTTGGTGACGTGGCTTTTGGCTGCAGGTTTTAGACCCTTGGGAGAAGAGAGGCCATGCGGATTGTGGCTTCTGTGGTTGCTAAGGCAAAAAGCTTTGAGTCAACAGTGTCTGGTGGGAATGGGGGTGCGTCTGACCTCCTCTTGTGATGTCGTTGGTCAGTAGAGAGAATGTTCCAAAGACCTCCTCACCCTCCATCGACATGCCTTTGAAGGAAGAACCAGAGTCTGGATGTTCTCCTATTTCTAAGGCGTAAGGAGTTTGCAGAGGCGCTGAAAAAGCTTCTGAGCGGCAGAATTCTGGGGGATGGATGAGATTTGAGCAGAGCTCCTCAAAGATCCGGATGTGGGGCTGCTTTGGGTCTGCAACATTGTCATCCTAGAAGTGTATGCGACAGTGTCTTTGATTGGCAAACCGTGCTGATGGGTGGAACCCGAATCTTCCATGCCATAAAATAATCACTTGAAAAGACTTGGCTGTCGAGACATTGCACGTTTTATGAGGGCAGCGGTTTGGCCAGAAAAAAAACATTTGGTCATCTCATTTTGATAAATGGGAAGAGCATATCCCAGAAATGATCCTGGTAGACTTAGACGTTCTTTGGTGTTGACTTTGGAATCCCAGGTGAAAGTCGGGCCAATGGCGAGACATGGCAGCCGAGGCACAGGGGTGTGGCAGATGGCAGGGCACTCATTTCCCCTGCAAACACCAACAGGGATATCCCTCCACTATTTCCATGCGAAGCAATGAGAAACATGGGATGTTGAAAGGTGACTCGGAAAGGCCAGCGCTGGACGTAATTGCTGCCTACGCTGAGGCGTGGAGGCCTAACCTCTAATTTCCCTTGAATAATGTCGCAGCGTCGGACGGCAAGCCAGAAAAAGTGGCACTTTCTTTTCTAAGAGGCTTTGCGGCCCAACTAATACTCTCCCCGCTGCGGCTTGAAGACCAAAAGGCCCGAAGGGACCAGACCGTCGAACCATCTTACTACGTCCTCGCAGCCTTTCCGTTGTGCTCCGCGAGGTTAGGCTCGCACAGCAAAGTGCAACCGTGTTTTATTTCGGCTTGAATGTTAAACATCCTGTCACACTGTCAACAATATTACAAACCCGTCGCTTAGGGCAATGTGGTTCTGACGTCAATGTCAGCCATGTTATTAATTATATTATGATGAGAGGCTGGAGTCAAGAAGGCGGCGCGCAAGCAAAATGAGTTTAAAGTTGTTGTTCAGGCGCTGCTGCGCTCGACAATAATTAAGGTTGTACGTTTTCATTGTTATACTGAAGGTGGTTATCTCCCTCGCCATACTTGTGTGGGGGGGCTTGGCGAAAGTGAGATGCGAGTCATTCCAGCGTTCATCATTAAAAGTCGTTTTGGCAGTGCTTGACTTCTTTTTATACACCGCATGACAGTTATGCATGTTAAGCTTTTTAAAAAAAGCAGTTCCTGATGTTTTGGGTTCCACCAGCGTCTTGATATTTTAGGGAGGAAGTTTCATTCATGCACTGCCCACCATGCATCCTGCTCCTCCACTTGACCCCGTCGAACAGCTGGGAGTGGTTTAAACCTCAAAGAGTGATGGAGATTTGAGGCCGTGGCGTTTCAAAGTTTTGCTTTTCACCCCCCTATTTTGGTACACAGCTAATATAAATGTTAAGAGCCAAAGTCGCATCTGTGGCATCTAAGATACATGCAATTAAAACAGAATGCCAAACATGAGAGCGGAACTGGACAGCATGTGCCAAATTCTGTTTTGCAATGTGGGTGGGTTAGGGAAGCACATTAAAAGAAGAAATCCGAGCAATAAAAATCAACATCCACTGCGAAGTTGAATGGAAATTTCTCATTTTATTCAGCCGCTTGTTTTGAGAAATGTTGAGAAAGTGATGAGGGCTATGACTGGTAGAGGCGCTACAAAACAGTATTGCTAATATGAAGAATTGAAGTCGCATTGCCTTTTGTGGTATTTTTTTTTTTTCACTTCGCTAGCGCCACCAACAGACTGAAGTGGAATATTTCAACATTTGTGAACAGTAAGCCAAACAATAACCAAAACTGTTTGCTTGTTGGCTTGCTGCGATTGTTTCCTGCTCAGTTTTTCATCCTTACCGAGCAAAACTGAAGGCCAGTCCGTCTTTTATTTTGTTTGAATGAGGCCTCCTTTGTTTGTGTTACTACTCAGAAGCTTTTTTTTTTTACCCGAATATATATATATATGTACATATACACACACACCCAAACATGCAATAAATATACGCATCCAATTGTTGAAATCTTCAATGGGTAGAGTAAACGATCGTAAAAATGTTTGTAGAACAATTAGCTTGCTGATGTCATCGCCACGTGCATGACCTCATCCTCGGGAGGCAACGGCTCTCAAACAAAGATTAAGCACAACAGCAAATAAATACGAGCCCTGAGGTTTGGATTTAATCATAACATTTTATTTATAGCCACCTGGTTCAATTACATGCATGGTGTTGATTTTTTGGCCCGAGACTGGCCTGGAAAGAGCAGACGAATGTTGCGCACGCAGTCGGCGGCGGCGTTGCGAACCTTCTCATCATCAGAGCCCATGAAGTGGATCAGAGGCTGCAAACGAATACACAAGAGAGAGGTTTGGGCCTGGCAGGAAGAACACAGACAAACATTGGCCTCGCTCGTCTGTAAGAGACACTTGACGTGAAACACACTCGTCTGCAGCCGAGCAATGCATGTAACTGCATGAACTGCGTGTGCGTGCTTTCGTGTGCGTTTCCCCCGAAAGCAATCTCGGGAACGTGAGCACGCACTTGCACATGGAAAGCCACACAGCAAAGGCTGGATATTAAAAATCGCTGCTCAGGTCAGATTATATCTCTCTGACGAATAGCGGCTTGTGTAATGGAACAAGTTCAAGATTGCACCGTGACACGCGCTTGCATTTTCCACAATCTCAAGCTTTTGAGAGGACAAAAATGAAACAGCGAAGGGATTTGCTTACTGTTCAGTTTGTGTGTGATGCTGGGGGAAGTGAAAAGAAACAATCTCCCTATATTTAGAGAGAGAAACCACCACTGAGTGCCATGTGTTTTTGGGAGATGAGCTTCTTTTTTTTTTCACTCCCCGCAACCCCCTCCCCTCCTGTTTTATCTGGAGTGAAATCATTACACGACGTTTGCGGGTGGCTGTGGGATCGAGTCAAAATAAAAGTAAATGTAAGCATAAATACTCTGGCGCAAAAGGATGAAGCTAAATTTATCCAATGTGTGCTTCTTCCTAAATTCCCTATGGCAAGCCACTGAGGTTTCTTTTGAAAAAGGGTTGTTTACATTGATAATAAAGTGGCAACAATACATCCCCAAAATAAGCGCTGGGGGTAAAAAATGCCTTTATGGAGACACAAAGTCAGACACATGATTCTGACAAAGCCTGTACGTGTCGGAAAAATATAGTTTTAAACGTTTCAAATGAATTTGATGAGACCGCCAAATGCATATTTAACATTTTATATTATATATTAATTTAACATATTTATAACCGCTCTTTTCCTGTCACTTGCCGAATAAGTTCCACGTGAGAACTTGGTACACCTCCGAAACATCGCCAAGGATTGAGACAAAGTATATCCACCCTCAGGCAGTTAAGCTCACCTACCACTTCTTGCCTATTGAAATACTCGGCACGGCGTTTGTTTTTAATGTCACCGTCGTGGCATGTCGCCTCCCAGCCTGTAAATGACTGCAAAATGTCATGCCGTTGACATGTCTCACTGTATATTGTGTGGTGAACAAACAAAAAAGGTACAGAAAAGGACATCCCTGACAGTTTTTACACAAACCCAAACAAAACGACAGCATTCGTCGGCGTCTATGCATGCCATTAAAAAGGGTTTCATGCAGAACAGCAATCGCCATGGATGTTGTCCCAATTCATTTCATAGAAAAAGGGCACAGAGCACAGAGAGCTGTCGGCTCATGTCAATGCAGCAGTGTTGGGATTTTTGTAAAACATTTGCCCTTTGGTTTTATATGATTTTTAAATAGCATCCAAAACACCTTGGTGAGCAAACTCGCATCCACGGGCTGGAGAAAACATGCAGCTTGCTAACAAGTCTCTTTTGTGAAACGAGAGGATGCCTGAGAAGTGCCAGAGGCCGAGATGTTGCCAACTTCACTGCGTGTTATTCAGACGTGGCCAAATAAGTTCTCGCGAAGCACGCGGCTCGGCTAAGATAAGCGTGGCTCTCTTTGCTGCCCCCTTTTCTCCCCCCCCCCCCCCCCTCAAGCTTGCGCTTCCCCTCCCAGCTGGGATCTCGTAGAATATAAAACAGCACTTGTTAGATATTTCCCCCGACTGTGGCGAACACTTTCCGCTACGTTTGAAATTGGGAACCGGGCTCTTCTGAGGTTTTTGCACTTTACAGAACTCCAGTGACCTCCGAGACGAAAGGGAAAGGAAGGCTACACGCTTCATATAACATGCGCCGCCTCCCCTCGCAGGCAGTCTGGGAGGGCCGTGCGCTTTCTTGCACCTATTCCCTCACACATGTAGGTGTCACGGTGTCAAGTGTGCTCACGTTCGACCGGCTGCGGGTAGTTCAGACATCCACTTCCCCGACCTGCCATTCCGAACGGCTCCATCGGCTCCCGGCGTTCCCGTGAATCAAGCGTTAGGCTGTGCGGCCGCCAATAGGCGGCCAAGTTTAGCTGAGCCCAGGTGGCCAGAGGAAGTTGGTGAAGGAAGTCAAGGTAAACAACATTCCCCACAGCCTTTTGCTACCGTCGGTTTCTGAAGAGGATGAAGCAAGGGCCGGCTTTTAAAACTCATTCAGTACCAGCCAATTCTAGACCAAGTCTGAAAAGACGTTTAAAAACGTCTTTGGGAGTGAATGAGTTAAGAGGCAACTTTAGCTGTGGACTTTGACTTGAATCCCCCAAATTATGTTCCAGGACACAAAGGATTGGATTACAGTGCGCGTATGTATCACCTTCAGCCCCGGTCTGTTGCGCTCAAATTAAATCACGCAAAATCCTGTAAGCCATTCCTTTCCATTCTATACATACAAAGGAAGAACATGCAAACCCCACACAGGAAGACCAGAGCCTTGAGACCCCAACCTCAGAACTGTAAGGCAGATACGCTAACCACGATTCTGACATGCTGCCAACTCTTCCCACCGCCACTCATGTCATTTTTACTGTTCCCGGATAATCTTCATTTGACTACAACCACCCATTTTCATCCAAGTCCCATGAAAGAGCCTCTTTGACCCACGCGGCTGCCTGAACGCGACCATGAGAATTCATGCTCTGAGCAAACAAAAATCCAGCGTTTTGGAAGCAATGCAAAGCGCCATGGCAGGCATCATGCAAAATGAAATGCATCCGTGTAAAACTGTGAGATACCAAGAGTAGATGTCAAATCAAACGCTGAAGGGGAATTCATCTCTTTGGCTACAATTCGCTATCCATATCCTTTGAGAGGATCCTGTCCCCAGATTGATTTACAACCGGTAGATTCCTCGGAAAATATTTCAAGGGAGCTTTAGCATCCGTGTTAAAAAGCTTGACGAATGACAACCTGCGACGACTGAATGAACATGAATGCAAGGACAATATTGTGAGCATTTTGGAAGGAATAAAAGAGTTACGACAAAGGCAGCTAATGGATTTTCCAGAGCGAAATGCTTTCTTTTGGATGCCCAATTTCCTCTGCGAGCCTCAGGGTGCTGCTACACACCTCATTAAGTGCGCGGCAGCATGGACATTACGTTCCAAAGCGGCCCTGCGGCCAAAGCGATCTGCCCTCATTTGAAACTGTACACTGCACGCGAACGGGCGAACATGTTTGGAGAGCTCCTCCGCGGCACAGAAAAAGCTCATTGAAATACTGCTGCAATAACACAGGAGGCGGTCTGTACATTTACACCAGGCCATAAATTAGGCACAGACCTTCAAATCAATAGTCAGTAAACTCCTGACCATGTTGTTTTGGAACACATTCTTTCGATGGGGTGTCCGTATATCATCCGAGCGGATCACTCCAACGGCCAATGCGCGGCGGTGATTGACATGCTCTCAAACTGTAATGTCTCCTCGGGGTCGGGCGGGTACGTTTCATGCTGGTCGAGAGTGAAGCCAGACTGAACAATGAGGCCGCCTGTGGTGGCTTTCCACATCAGAGATTAACAACAAATGCAACACTTGGTGCAGTTAAGCTCTTTTAGAGTCCAGAAATACATTACGGGGCATTGTTGCAATCCTTCACTGGTACATTAATAAGGTCAAATACTGCAACCGATTACAGAGGGAGATATGACATGCAGAAAGCACACATATATATATAGTCCACACACACACACACATACACACACAGGATGATGAAAAAAAAAGGGTTTGGCTATTCATGTCGCGTACAATAAGACCGTTTTTCAAGAATTTTGCAAAGTGGACATAATTGTTTTCGGAACAGCCAATGTTCACCGAAGTAAACCAATTATAGCTACGTGCTTAACCACTTACTGTAACAGTATCGCATAAAGTACGCCAATTTTATGAACGTGGGAAAAATACTTTGGTTTGGATATAAATAGTACTTTAAATATTCTTTCAGTGGAAAAAAAAACCCCTAAATCAACAGCTTTGCAGGAAGTATTGTTCTGTGTGTATGGGACTGAGGCATGCAGCAGGCAGTCTCAAGAATGAACGGAACAAAGCTGTACATATTTTTTTTTTTTTTTGCATAACTTCTCTGTCATAGACCAACCTTTGCTTTGGCATAGTGTGGGATTATTAATTTGCATACAACCACACAATCTAAATCTGACAAGTAAAGTTAGATTGTCAATGCGATAGAGAGATTAAAAAGCGTGATTTTGTAATAACTGTTTGTCGTGATGGAGAAGTGGTTGTGTAATGCTCTGATGTGTATATTTACATACATGGAAGGGGGGAAAATTTATTGAATGTGACGATGTTGGACAAGTATCTTAATTTTGAAAGTGCTCAGTGCACATACTGCCCCAAAATGAGGGGGTGGGGGGGTGGAGAATATTGTTTTTCTTTTGAAAGCCCACAGCTCCCCGCCTGATGCTGCATTTTACCCTGATGTCCAGGAACCGGCCGTAGCAACCGTTGCCACCAGCTACAAGCCTTTGACTTGCGCTGTAATGGCATGTAGGCTCGACCAGAGAAATGACACTTTGCACACACTGCACTGTTTGCTTTACCGAATTCCCATGACGGTTAGACAGTCGAGCCGTGTTTCCTCAGCGGAATTAAAAAAAAAAAACCAAAAAAAAACACTTTTGTTGCTGGTTCTTTGGTCAAAAGATGTGGAAATAGTCACGGCTTTAGTTTACGAGTTTTCACACATGATTAAAAAAAGTGCGATGCCAGGCCTCCTTTTTCACATGATGATTCTGTTCATTATCAACTCCTAAAATAATCTTCAATACAATCCTGCGACTGACCTTCACGACTCCTTCGCTGTGCATGATGACACAATTGTTGGACTCCTTGGACAGCTGGTGCAGGGCCATCACTGTACTGTGGCGGACTTTCATGTCCGATGACTTCAAGTAAAGTGCCAGGTGGGGCACGACTCCCGCCTCCCCGAAGGCGGCCCTGTTGTTGCGCCACGTGCAGCATTGGGCGATGGCCTGAGCCAGGTGGCAGCGGAGCAGGTCACCGGGCTGTGTGGAGAACAGGATGCCATTCGAGCACAAAGATCAGTCAAGGGAGCACAGAGCTAGTTACGGGCTAGCAACAACATCTGCAGATGCATGTCTCGTTTAGCTGGAAGGATGCTGTAAAAGCTACAAAGCAGCAAGCTTGAATGGCGCTAAAAAGATGCTTGTTTATTTGCAAGGCGTTTGGAAAGAGTGTGCTTACTTTGTCAGTCAGCTTGGCCAGCAGCGAGACCACCTCATAATCGGTCAGAACTGCCAAATTGTACTTGTCTTTGGCGATTTTGGCAATGACTGCGCACATGCTTGCCAGCACATCATCATTGGTTGAGTTTAGCAAATCGATGACCAGCTCCATGGCGCCCATCAGGGTGCTCACCATTTCCCCTGCCTCCTAGGGACAAAAAGTGCTTATGTTCAGTAGTTAAGTAAAAGAAAATAGTGCGTTTTGTTGCCCAAGCTTTCCCCCCCCCCCCCCCTCTCTTACATAAAAGCATCCCTGAGCCTCTATCCCCTTTTGTTTGCTTTCATAGAAAATGCTTTCCTTCCATAGAGAGAACAATCAGCCTGAAATATTCTACAACTTCTCCAGCGCTCTCCCCAAGTTGCCACATGGAATTTACAGCTTAGGAGGTGACATTTATAGCTTTTCCCCCCCCAGAGAACTGTAGAATTGTGAGAGAGAGAAGCCTCACAATTCAAATTCACGGCCCTGGCAGGTACCGCAAGGGCTTTTACCCACTTATGGAGCAATGCTTTAGCAAACCAAGAGTCTGGTAGGGAGTCCTAAAAGAACCACAGCGGAAGAGCTGGCAGTGGGCACGGGTTTCAACAGGGCTTGGCACATCGGGGCACTCTTTTAAAAATACAACTCACTAAATTGCAGAAGAACACACCAGAAGTGGCCAGGTCTAAATCTAAAAAGTACACAGTCTCCTCTCTTATGGGAACGTTTTCTACACTATGTTGAGAGTGTGCCCGTGGGAATGTTTGCTCATCCTCTACATGTTGAGGAGGACTCACAAGCTCCGTGCCAGGTCATTCCAAAAGGTGAGGGCGGAGCTTTTAAAATGTTCCGCGCCAAACTCATCCAATCTCGCCTTTATTGAATCTTGCTTTGTGCACCGATACCAAATGGGCCTTGGCCACAATGATGCAACCCTTACGTGTATTTCTGATGACAATTTGCTCAGATCAGTGGGCCGCGCTGCCGTGTTTTAAAGCACGGCTTTAGCTTAAGTTGAATTCTGGCCAGGATGCAGTCTATGCGTCCTGTGATGCTCTGCCAGGGGGGATGAGCAATGTGCGCAGTGAAGGGTAGAAAAGTAGGGAGTGGGTAAGAAGAGTCCAAGGCCAGCAAGCTAACGCTTCCATACACACGCAGGAAGCTCTCTGTCAGGAATACTGATGACGGCTGGCCGGGAGTCCCGCCGACAGCGGAAGCTCTCTCAAGCGCCAGCTGCGATGTAACTGGCAAGGAAGGAACCCCCAGATGCTGTATAATGAGACTCTTAACCGAGGATCAAGTGAAATAGATAATACTCTGTTGTGTGTTCTCAGGTTCCTCTCAAGAAACGTCCAGCATGAATATCACGACCAGTTGAATCATCACGCAACAACAAAAACATGATCATGAATTCCCCCCCAAAAAATAACAGCAACTACAGTGAAACTCCTCTACAACGAAATCATGTTTGCAGCAAGACATTTTTCACAACAGGGGGGTTTTCACTGTAGCAAATATGAAACAGCAAAGTGGGAATGGTGTTAATGCATGAAGATTTTTTCACACTAGGGGGTATTTTCACCCATGTAGATTTCGTTGTAGAGGAGTTTCACTGTATATGCAGCCAAACATTGTCAAACTTGCTAATGCCTCCTTAGCGGGGTTTGTGATCCTGCTTATCCCTCCACATGGTTGTCATGCATCACTTTCACGCTAATTTTGGGCATGGGCATTGAGGGGGGGCTTGTACATTTCTAATAGAATCATGCCTAGTTTAAAAACAATATAAAGTTGGACATGTGAGTTCATCAACGATGAAAATAGTATTGCACTGTACACTTGGCGCGCGGATCTCAATAACAGGTAGCATGTAGAATCAGGATCTTCAGCCCAAGAATAAGAAGCTGCGCCGCAGGATATTACTTGGTCTTTTTTTTCCTCGCCGCCTGCTTCCCACTTCAACAACTGTGGTGTGCCAAAGAAGCTGCTCTGCTTCTTATTAGGCCGCGGTTCATGTAAGCCCCGTCTGACACCGCCCTGCCCCTGCTAACGCGAACCTCCCAGCAGCAGGTAGCGGTCAGACAAGCATGTGGTATATAGAAAGGCGCTTCTGCTATGTGAGTGGACTTGAATGCTCACAGAACACTTCATTCTGGAAGTGCGTGGACCCAAGGCTGTCCTAAGACTGTCTGAGGCTTTGGCTTGATCCGTACGCAGACAAAAAAAAAAAGGAGACGAGAATGACGTGCAACAGAGTGCAGACCCAGGTCGAAGATGAAAGTGGAAAAGGTGAACGCCGTATTATTATTTTATTGTTTTTTGCAGCCATATGGGGTCAATTCCCGGTTTTACAGAGGAGGAATTATAGACGTCGAATCTGGAATGGGTGGAGCTGTTTTAGCTTGACTGAGAAACTACATTTGCAAAAATGAAAAAAAAAAATGTGGTGTGCCACGTTTGTCCATTTGTTAGATGTATGATATTTTGGGTTCATGGAGACTGACAAGACATTAAGCAGATGTGAATCTGCTCTTTGTATTCTAGGATGAAGGAAATGGTTCCATATTGAGTCAAACAAAAAAAAAAAAAAAAAAGAGTACAAATTAAAATGTATTCAGCATATTTTGTGGAAAGCAAAGTTTTGGTGTCGTTCTTGCACAACACTGCCAACAAACAAACATACTAACTAAAAACGGATGAGATTCACTGTACCTTTGCATTCTCGATGCATGGACAAAGGGCCCATGCGGCACTGGACTGAACCTCTGGGCTGGGGTTTTTCAACAAGCTCCAGACCCAGCGGATTGCATCCAGCTCCTGAATGATCCTTGGTTAAAAAAACAAAACAAAAAACACTCATGTAAAAAGTTAAGAAGACAGAGTGGAATAAGAAAAAAAAAGGATGGAGGGTGCCGTGCATTTCCTTTATTTAACAGGTGTGCAGACTCATGCAATGAGTGAATGTAATGATTATAAGATATTACCCACATGCAGGGGTCCATGCACCAACCGGCCACGACATTGCATCGAATTTAGAGCTAATTTATTTAACTCTCATATAACACAAAGTCATAAATTGCTCTCATTATGGTACCGTACAGTTCAACCACCGCTGCAAACTGAAACCGAAATCCTAATGTTGTTAAATGAATACCTCTGACCTGAGAAACCTGGTTTATATATCGACTCAATTTCAAGTTGGGAAGACCAATTGCAGCGATGGTAAGTGATGTGTCCTTAAAACTGCCTGGCTAGCAGCAGCCTCCATAAAAATGGATGAATTTCAGCATCAGTATTCCACCACAACACATTCTCAGTCCTACTCACTTCCTCCCCAGGCGTAAAACTCACTCAGCTGCTGTGCTGATTCCAAATGCCCCACGCTCAGTTCACAGGTTAACTGACATCTGCGTGAAGTGCTTCATGCACAGATTTATATATAGACACTGAGACCATTTTTTAGTCTGCATTATGTTGGCTTATTTTTTAAGCACAAGCCCCAAAAACGTGGCACCCCCCCACCCACCTCCAAATCAAATACTGTAGAGCCAGAGACAAGGTCGCTTTGTATTTCATGCCACTTGTGTGAAGTTGACTTAAGCACGAGCTGTATGTCATGTTGCGTCGCCAAGGTTCAGAAGGCAGTGAATACACACCACAGTGCATCCGTTGTGTGGCGGAAATAACATGCGTGTTCCCCATGTGAGCTGGCACCAAACGGGGCCAACATTGAATGCTGTCGTAATGACTTAAACACTCGGTAATCACAGTATCTCCGTGACTGGCAATGAATGAACACTCATCAGAGGCGTCCCCGGCACCATCTGTCTTCTGTTTGCACATAAATCAGTCTCAAATGATCATAACATCAGATTCCAGACTGCGGGGCCTCTTAAATCTGCACCAAAAACAAAAAAAAGGGAAGCTTCATATCATCCGCCAGAACAGCTTTGTCTCCCTGTGAAGCAGGTACGAAACAGATTAGCATAGAAGTTGCAGCTGACATTGATGGATGAGAGGAGGCGACCGCAGACCCTGGAGGTATCAAACAGTGTGTGTTCTCTCTTGTAGCAACACAGGATTCATTGGACAAAATGCGACTGGAGTATTTCACGGAAAAGCTTTCAAAAGGGCCAAAAAAAAAAAAAAAAAAAAGAATCTGTTTTTTATGAGATGTCATATTTGAGAAAAGTGAGATTTGTCTGCTGTGGATTTTAAGATTTGATGGCATGTGACACAACATGCCACACACACAATTCAATATTCACTTGTATTTGTTATGAAGTCAAACACCATTGAAAACACAAGGAAAGAAGCTTGGGACAATTTGGACAGGAGAAAATGGTAAAATGTATTGATGTGAATTGGCCTACCGTACATGTCTTAAAATAGAAGAAAAAAACGAATAATAATTTTTAATTTAATTTAATTTTATTGTATTTTTGGGGGGGAATGACTTGACTTTGGCTTCCAAGTAACAAGAGCCAAATGACGGATTTGAAAATAACGCCAGCTTTGAACAATGTGGACTCGGCCTTTCGCGTTTTACTTGTGTCCCAATTCGGTGGCTTCGACCCTGTCAAATGCAACGACGCACCGATGGAAGGTTCACACTCTTCTCCTGTATCGAGGGTGAGGTTTTAAACGAACACGGCGTAAATAGTGCCGCTGACTGCGGGTCGCCGTGCATTCCCAGCCGTGTCGTCTTGGAAATGGCAAGGCTTTGCATGTATTTGTCTTGACAATGGCCCACAAAGCGACCGTAAAATGCCAGGAATTAAACAAGCCCATATTTAGAGCAGCAGGTAAAATAAGCAAAGCCTAAACAAAACTATTATTAAACCCGGGATGAAAGAGAAATCTATCTGCAAAACACAAATTAAAGCGCCATAGCTTTCTTTCAACATCAACATGTGACAAGTTAATGACACGGTGTTTCTATCCAGCATTTTCTTGTCATTCTCTTGTCATAGAAACTGAATGAGCAAGAGTAAAGTTTAAAGTTATTTCGGTGACGACATGAGTAAGCCGCTAAAATGATTCAAAGGGACACCCCACGTCGCGTTAACAATGGAGCCACATCAAATGGCCTCGCTATCGGAACGATGCCAATAGCAGGCTAAATACTATAACTGCGGTATTCCGTCAATAAAATTCAATGAGGCAGACTTACGCCATGTTGTCCAGATCTGTGGCACAGGCCTCCACCACCCTGGTCACATTCACCAACAGTGGCTGGCAGGGAAGGACAAGAACATGCGATCAGTTCGTCCACTTACAAACGCAGTCGTCAATTTCGAAAAAGGCTTCCGAAACGCGCGGTCGGACATGCCTCGTTTCTTCCGACGAGTAGGTGGACCAGTGGCTTGAGGCCGCCGCATTTGCGGATGGTGATCTTGTTTGCAGGCTTTTGCGCAAACTCCGCCAAGGCTCCCACCACATTAACCAGTACCTCCTCGGGCTGATTGGTCAGAAGGCCAATCAGGGTCTCCAGGACTTTATGCTCTTGAAACCTGTCGAGGATAAAGTCAAGGACAATTCATTTTGGGGGAACAATCACTTGACCTGTAAGGTAACACTTTTGGTACAGGGATACGTGGAATCCAAGATGGTGACATTTGTTCCAGATACTCCACCAAACTTCCATTTCATCTCTCACGTACTCTCTTATGTTATGATGACACAGGTAGCAACGAAACCTTTTTTCGTATGATTGTGCCTTGTTTCCCCAGTGGGACCGAGTAGTAAACGACAGCACACATTTAAGAGGGATATCATGCGGTCAAAGCAAGCCTCAACAAACCCCTGATGTACACTTAAGATTCACTATCTTTATTCACGGTTACGGTCGCTGGCATTCTGACGCTTCGGCTATTGTGCGGGGGCCACCGTCATTTCGGTTTGGTCAAGGTCCATAAAAGCAGAGCCTATTCTTGCAAGAAAAAACATTGCTAATGAACAGAGAAGCTTGCCAAAGCTAACTTGGGTGAAATTCACCTTCGAGACGAGCCAAAAGTGCGATGAACTCACTTTAGCATCATCTTGTAATTACAGACGTAACTTTTGACAGACAGGAGCTACATAAATGCTGAAGTCTGCTCGTTTTTGGTTAAGTCGACACCAAGTGACTAAATTATGCAATGGGGAAAGAAAAAAAAATGTCTTGTTCTCCACACCGCTAGGGACAAAAATGACGTTTTGATTGCCAGTCTCCACCCAATCCTTCGACTGCATAATTACGAAACAATAGTGCAGAAAGCGAACTCCTCTGTGATGTCGCACTATTCGAAGCCAACTTCTTCAGCTTTGTAGCAATCTGCACGCATACCGCAATTACAATCAATAAGCATGTCTTGTTAGCGTAATGTATCGAAATCTCAGTATGCAGGAAGACCAACACTGAAATCGATTCTCCCTTATCTACATGCACCACCCCTCTGTTGGAGTCAGATTTCCGCTACACATCAGCTCAGCTCTTCTCAAAAAGTGCAATCGGACCAACCAATAAGGGCAGAGAACTGATTTAAGTCAGCAATATGGTGTCAGTTTAGAACCTCAGTAGCTGGTTATGTCATAATAAAGGGGGGCAGGTTTCTCCAAAATCAGTTTCAACCAATTCAGTTATTTTTTTTTGTTTATGTAACCCAATAGACAAACAAAATAAGCATCAGCCTACCTAGTGTTTCGTGTGCATTTTTTTGCGTGTCTGAGGTATTTTTGCTTGCAGTGACATGGAATTAATTAGTTGGGCAATCCAAGTCCATTTGAGAACCAAATTGGACACCCACCGTTACTGCCCTGGCGAAACTTGGCAGTCCGAATTTTCCAGCGGAGGATTTCTTCATACTTTTGTTCCCGCTTTTAACATGTGTCCGTAACACCTCTGTGTACAGACTGACTGGGTCACACATTGATGCATTCATAAATCGGCATGAAATAAAGTTTCATTGTTTCCACACGTCACTTGCAGAGGCTAGCCCAGCACTGAACTACATAAAATGTTGGCCTGCGTTGCCCACGATTTGGCAGGTTTGTTGAAAATCATAAGCTTACGGTAGACAATACTGTCTTAAAATAAACATTTTGATGAAACATTAATCAGACGAAATGGCTAACACATGCTTCCTCTTGTCTTAAGTGGGAGTCCCCCAGACGAGTACACTGTCCAGACCGTGGAGAACATCAGTGAAAAAAAAAAAAAAAATGCAATGACCAAGGTCTGTTTCCCTCGAGCATGCACTTAACGCCCCCCCCCCCCCCCAAAAAGAAAGAAAATAAAACAATCTCCGCCTTTCATGTTTGCTGTTGCAAAATGATTTGACAGTAATGGCTTAGTCACCTCAGTCCACGAAGCTCTCGCCTGACCTCCACATTTTAAGTCGTTCAAATAAGGCAAAGAGGAAAAGAAAAAAAAAAATCCAAAAATATTTGCTTTGCGGCGTGCTGACTTCCTTGTGAAGATCTGACCACATGTGACCCTTCTTTCACACCCAACTTGCCACAAACGCTACAAAATGAGAGCTCCATTCATATTTGGGTCCGGTGGCACCATCATTACGATAACGTTGCTGATTTACGGTGAGGGCAAGCAGACGCTTCAGTGTTTGTACATTTAAAAGCTACTCAATAAGATGTGCAAGCGATGTAGGGCACACATTGATTTATTGCTGTTGCTGCTATCAATAGTAGCTAAGTGCTATTTTTGAAAAGCAAGAACAGATGGCATCTGGCTTGTACTGGCACCGAGTGTTCAAAGCTGTCATATTATAATCAAGGCTCGTGCAGTTGACTTGTTTTCTACGAATCCAAGTTGCGGTCAGAGGATTTATGGAGTGTTTTGTTTCATGATTGCGGAACAACAATCAATTACGATTATTGCAGTCTACGGCTTGATTCTCAACGCCGTATTAAGGAAATCCGTGAAAATGGCATGAAACATGTTGCGATGTTTCCTGCTTCCGTGTGGCAAGCCTTGAACAAGTTGTGGCAGCATACACTCGGCGACACGGGGGGGACACTTAAATTAGACTTTAAATGTAGGATATCATTCTGTCACATATGATATATGAAGTGCTGAAAGATGCATTTGAGAGCGACTCAGCCTTTTTTTTTTTTTTTTTTTTTTTTTCTAAAAGCTATAAATTCCTCTCTGCCATTTGAACCGGGAGGAGGGAAAGGTACTTGCAGATAATCTCATCTCAAAAAGCATCAAATGTCCTCTTCATATAGTGGCAAAATTCAGTCTGTCAGCGACCGACTTTGATCCTATTTGATGAATACGGGTTGTTGACTGTATATTGTAAAAACCTGGACCAGCAAAAGCCCTGGAAGTTGTGCAATTTGAAAAATGGACACAAATCTGCAGAGGGAAAATAGGGGACAAAACGGCCTTGGACACATATGTCCAAAGTCAAAAATAAAATGTCAGCTATTAACAAGGCAAAGAGTTTTTATGAATCCTCAAAGCGGCTCGCGTGTAATTTTCCCAAAACTGCGTTTTGTCAGGATTGTTTCACTGCGACGACTTATGTTCGCGTCAGGGTGCTAAAGACCACAGAACAGAATTTTATGCAGTCAATGACATCACCCAGACACAATAGTAAAGACATCATCATGCTAGTGGAAACAGTGATATGGCTCACCCCCCCCCCCTTTATAAAACTTCAGCACCATGAGATGATGACAATAACGCATGTGCGGATGCATGTGTGCACTCGTGGGGAGAAAAATTAAGGTGACACGGTGTCTCAAGCTTACACGTCGAGGTTCTCCGGGCTGAGGGAACACTTCCAGATGGCTCCGGTGGCGGCGGCCATGAGCTTTTTGTTGTCCGTCTTGCCCAAAAGTGAAACCAGGGCCTGCAGACCTTTGTTCTCATTCACTAAGGTGCGCGTCCGCTTGTTTTCTGCACACTGCGATGAAAACCAAAAGGCACATCGGCTTCGTATCGAAATGGGCAACGGTGGGTTGGGTGAATTTCTGTTGTAAGGTTGTGATGCTAATGAGAGCTAAAAGGGGTGAGATATTGTTTGAAATACGTACATAATTGATCAATAACATGTAACAGGGGTTCATGGAATCACAATCGCTCTTTTGGAGTCACAAAGGATGTAGGTAGTGTGGGCTCAGGTCCGAAATGAGGACGGGAATGGCTATCTTTCCGTTACCTTGAAGATGACGTTGGCGCAATGTATCCGTAGCTCATCGTTGTCATTGCTGAGGTTCTGGATCAAATCTTTAATCATGCCCTCCGTTTGAATCGCATCCTTGCAACTCTCCTGTCAGAACAACATTCATGGACAAAAAAAACAATTATCACGTTGTTGTGAAGGTTTCAGTTTGACGGAAAAAAAAATGGCGGTCACCTCATCAGCACAGTTCTGCAGAATGCCCACCACGGGGATGAGCATGTTCATCTGTGGGGACTTGAGCAGGCGTCCCAGTAGAGGGACGCCGCCGGCTTTATGGATGGCCTCTTTGTTTTTGGGACTTTTGCTACAGCTCCAGAGCGCTAAAACCCCAAAGCGGGCCACCTCGACATCCTTCTCCTGCTTTGCATCCACATTTGCTAAATCGGGGGCGCAGTCCAGCAGCTTCGCCTGATCAAAGACAAAAATAGAAGAAAGAGACACAGAGATGGAGCAAATAGATGCATAAAACAGGCTGATGATCACAGCTGAGCGGTAATGACTCATATTGCTTTGGTGGAACAGTGGAAGACTGCCCAGAGGGATTCTGATGTTCATGACCATCGTTCCGTTTCAATCCGTAGTCCCTAATGAGACAGAGCAGGCAAGGCTATCGCCGTCTGGTTCGAAGGTGGTCTTGTAACACGGCGTGAAATTAATCTACCCCCTTTGAGTGACTCACACATGAGAAGATCTGATTTGGGGTTCTGGGGAAAATATACAACAGTGTAGAGGCTTTAATCACAGGGCGCTCTGTCAACAAACATGAATGCAGGTCAAAGGATGTCGGGGGCGGTGGGGGGTATTCTATCTGATTGGTTTCAGCACCCAATCTGGTGTTTGTAAAAGAGTGGGAGCCCAAAGGACAGGTAAACCACTATATGAGGATTAGGAACAGGCTATGGACGGCTTCCTCGTTTGATGGCTTCTTCCTTCTTTCTTTTTTTTTTTTCCACAAAACAAAAAAAAACACCAAGGCGGTGACAAAAGATTTGGGTTTCGTCCTCCTGTATGTATGCAACTCAGGTACGCATTAAATGCATCGGAAATTCCTGTTGACGTTTGTGTTCAATACAATGGCGTTCAATGTACTTACGAGTTTACTAATACCGTTGTACTTTCGAACCGTTCTCCTTGCCCTGCGGAAGCTGGTTAGATTAGCAATGGTCTCGGCAGCTAAGGCCTTCACGTCTTTGTTTCGTGAGTCCAGGACATTCACGATGCTTCGCAAGCCTCCGTTGTCAACGATGGCTCGGCGGGTTTGGGCATTGTGGCTGATGTCTCGGAGGATTTGCAGAGATCCAAGCTACTCAAATCGCACACACACACACAAAAAAAAAAAATGTTTTAGGGAAAAAAAATAAAAGCAATTGAAGAAGTACTGACATTTGTAAAAGATATACTGGAGGATAATTGTTAAGCCGTGACTTTAATGAAGGTAAGGCAACGGGACCAAGCTCTTTCGTGTCACTTGTATACGCAATCCAAATTGGCAGCCAAATATTGGCCCCCGAGCTTGTCCGCAGGCCGTCCAAAGTCTTGACAAAAATGACTCACTTGAAGATTAACTTCATCCAAATGGAGAATGTTAGTGAGGACTTTGAGGCCACCTGAATCCTGCATGGCTATATGATACGTCTCGTGCGTCAGGTCGTAGTCCATCAAGGCGTACAGAGTCAGCAAAGTGGCCGTCTGGTCGCCTGCCTGGAATTATAATTCCAATTATGAATTATGGGATGATAAGATGTCTTGCACAATGTCACTTATCAGCCTTTAAATACAGTCTCAGAAGGGTGCAGACCCAGAATTGGGACACAGATCAACTGAAAAACAAAAGGAAAATACTATCAACAAATGACATTTTGTGGGGAAAAAAAAAACCTGAGTTGGTAGTCCTGCCTTTTGCGAAATCCTCACCTTTCCTCTCTAGTATCCCTCATAACAACCCCGACTAGGATGTTTTAATGCCACGGCCTGTTCGCTATTTAGTTTTGTGGCGGGAGCTGATGGAAATAAATTATTTGCTCACACAGGGGCCGCGCTCCGGCTCGAGTGCCAAGACCAGAAGCCATTAGGTACTGCTCCAAGAAAGAAAGAACACTATTAGCACTCAAACCTCCCAAACTAATGTGGATCTGGCATCGCAAATGACAAATATGTTTTGACAGTTTGCTAAACACTCTCATTTATTTTAAACCTGTACCCAAGCGAACGGCCACGTTTGAACTGAAACATTCAGCGAAAAGCGGGCGTGGAGGGGAGCGGGAGCTTTTTTTTTTTTTTTTTTCCTCTCTGCCGTGATTATAGATTGAAATGAAACAATCGGCAATTTAAAATAGAACACGTGTGGTTGTAGTTTGTAGAAGAGCGTGTTAACTATTTGTCTCTCTGCAGAGTTTAAGTTTGTATATATTCTCCTCGCACTGCACGGCTCCATAATATCTTAAGTTGAGGATGGATAGTGAGTGTCATATGTCATTTCATGCGGATGGTGAAACCATAAGTCATAAAAAAGAAAGAAAAGGAAAAAAAAATGTTTTTTGTTTTTTTTTGTGGGATCAAGTCTGCTTATGTCCTTTCGCAACTCACAAGTCCTTCATTGTAGTTGTACACTTGGCGCCTCATTTGTAATTCTCACTTGTTCAAATAAAACAAGACTGTGTACATGCAACGCGTCAAGCGGGTTTGCGAGCACAAGACTAACATGTACGGAGAAAGAAAAATGAAAAACATGTGGATCCCTACATAAGCATAATAAATTAGAACTTGATTTTATAAGGCTTGAACATTTCCAAAAGTGCTCATTGGTTCCAAATACGCAATCTGGATTTGGAATTTTGTTTGACATGAGCGCTTTTGACAGTGCATACACAAAGCCAAACTTGTTTATAGAATATTTGGAAGAACGACAGCGTCCTTAGAATAAGACCTGCCACAAAAATTCTCGTTATTATTCCACTACTCGGTATCTGCACTGAAATAAAAGCACAGACAATAAATGTACGTCGATGTAAAAAGTGAGGCTCTGTATTTTCTCTCAATTACTTCAAGGCGTGATGAATCGCCACTCAATTCCATGCAATGACCATCATTCTGACTTCAAATGCTGGCATTTGCAGAAAAAAACGGTTCGGCAGGCATTATTGTGTGGTTGCAAAAAAAAAATACATAAAAAAAACAATAAAAAAACAACCAAAACAACAACCCAAAAACATTTGACGTGGGCAAATGATCCGGCCTAAATTGCATTCACCAAACCAAAGCAAAACAGAGCATCAGTGTGTGGCTTCAAAAGAAAGTATTTCAACTTCACGAGGACAAACATCTGTCTATAATGCAGCGGGATAAAAAATCTCCCTAAAATAAAGCAGATATTTAACTTGGCTCACGGTAAGTTTCAGCGTCGGATGGTAATGATATTATAAAAATGAGTACTGGACAAAGCCCATAAATAACTGTGTGGTGTGGTTTGAAGACAGATAGATAGCTGGGATGTGTTAGTTCCTGCTGTGCAGAAGCTTGTTGACACAGGATCACACACACACACACACACACACACACACACACACACACACAGCCCGGACACCTAAATACAGCTGAAAAGTATAAAATACACAAACCCGCTAAGAGTTTTCTCATTCCTTTTTCCCCTGACTGAATTCCCTCCTTTCATATCATTTTTGGTTGAATTTGAGGCAATCAAACCATCTCACTGTGCATTACTGATTGAAAAGAGGGTCTTCAAACTAGATTCCGAGACTAGACGATCCACGAGGTCTTTGTATTCTCCCCCCAAATGAGCAGGAGATCGGATCCGCTGATTGAGGATGGACAATCTCGCCGTATAAATAGTACAGTCTGGGTGAGCCGCGTTTTTTTTGTCCCTTTTCCTTTCCCTTTCCTCTTTGACACATTAATATTCACCAGATGCCCTGTCAGACTTGTCACGGGCACGCTTCATTTTTATACTGCTGCGGTGTGGGCAAAACACGGCCTGCAGCTGGTGCCGTCAGACAGCTCTTTCCCCTCTGCCTTGGCTCGCGGAGGCAACCGAAAGGCCCCCGTCTCACAAACCAGGAATCCGCGAGCGCAGCCAACCACTTCAATCTGAAAGAAGCGTCGCCTTTAATCTACACTCGCTCTGTCTTTCTTTCCTCCTGATCTGCAGTTTGGGATGACTGCGACAGGTTGGATTATAGGAAGAGGATGTTCACTTTCTATCATCTTCCTATAGCTCTGTGGGTTCTAATGCAGCGCTGTGGCTACATATGATTCGCAAATGAGCCGAGAACGCTAACTTGGGCCGCCATTAAAGTCGTTGCACTGGTGACAGAAAAAAAAACACACCAGATCTTCTGTTTCCCGTCAAGTGTGTTTGGATGTGCGTTCGGGGGGGGGGCAACAGCTTTCCATTTCACGCGCGGTGTGACGTTCCCCTACCCGAAGGTACTTGACCAGTTTCTGGATCTGCCAGTATTCCGAGGGATAATCTGTGTTTCGTTGACGGCGCGCCGGCTGCTCTTCTTCCTCATAACTCTGATCGCTCTCAGATGAAGTCTCGCTGAAAACCTCGCCTGGTTGTAATTGGGACTTTCTGAAAAAAAAAAAAGTGGAGGGAATAAGAATATATGACATTTTGTCTCCTGAAGACAAAGAACCTTCTCATAATGACAGCAAGGAAAATGTATATGGATGTAGGATGAAGGATTTCTGTTTTTGAACAAACAAGTGTACACCTGTTTCATGTTACGGCTCATGCTGAAGGGGGAAAAAAAAAAAAAAAAAAGGGACAATCACAGTTTCATCGAGGACAGTTGTTCGGCGTATGAGGACTCCGAGAAGTGCGAAATATTCTTGCTCCTGGCTCCCTTTTGCGTGTCGTCAAATTCAGATGTTTTGTCTTCTTCACTGTCGAGACACAAAATGAAAATTCATCATGCCCAGTTGGAATTGGAAAATCATTCATCATCTGCAGTGATTCACACAGCAACAATTGAGGGTAGCATACACACACACACACACACACATAAAGGACTAGGTTCATGCCATGTTTTTGTCCACTAAATTAGGTGATGCAGGGTTGCCATGGCAACGAGAGAGCGCATTCATTATTTCAAGCCGGCGTACCATCAAACTGTTTTTAAATCAACTAGTTTGGGGTCAAATACGACATGGTGTTACTTTCGAAAAAGAGTTTCCTGTCTGCGGGGGTCACATCCGAAATTGGGCAGGAAGGCTTCCCGTGCTGCAACTGCATTTATTAGTCTTGATGACTGCGTGATCGCGGGTCGTTGCACTTGCCCTTAAACCATATTGGGTAAATGCCTCGAGCATCACTTTCTTCTCAAACGCGCACAGTATTTTCAACAAAGGTGATTCCGACAACAAACAGGAAGCGTTCATAACGTTCTCTTCGTGCACGGTTACCATTTTGTGCACAGCTGGGGACAAAGAGAGATCCTACCGTTGAGAAGGCGTGGCACTCTTGTTTATCCTTTTTAGGGACAGTTGTGTCTGGGCATCCACTAATTTTGGTGTGCGCATAGGACCCTGAACATGAAAAAATACAAATAAAAAATAGAAACAGGTCAAATACAAATGTATTTTTCAGTTGAATCGATATTTTAGCTTGCTTGCTAAACCCATTCCTTTTTCGGAAACTGCTTATTTCTCTGCGTAACAAGATTCCGTTTCTTAGAAGTACACGAGTTGGGACTTCTTGTGTACGTCGGTGAAAAAAAGTTTTGAACCATCAAGCACGGCAGGTAAATTTATAGCCCCTTCTACTCATGAAAAAACTTTGATGCCAAAGTAGAATATTTTGTGAGTGAGCTGTTTATTGTTTCAGCGCACACAAAAACCGGGACACGGACAAGAGTCATGGCTTTGTGTCATCGTTTTTTCCATTATTTCTTGTTCAGTTTGGAGGGTCTGGATTTAAAACAAAATAAATCATCTTTCAATCCACATGCATGGATGCCAATCGGACACATGTGAATCGTTGAATCGTTTGCGGGCGGCAGAGTTTTTAATCACAGACACCTGCATTGCAGAAATAGCGCCGACTGTCAATGCTTGTTAGCGGCTTCACGTTTTAGAAAGGGCTGAGGAAAAAAAAAGAAAAAAAAGGAAGATGTATTTCAGCGGACGACGTCCGCGTACAAGCTGGAGCCAAGCATGGCCAATCACTTTTCCAAAGACTTGTTTTTACTTCAACATAAAGTGAGCGCTATTGGAAATATTCAAGTCAATCCAAGCAACCGCAGACCCGCAGTCTGACTTTATTCATACTAATTGACCTCCTTTAATTCCATTATACGTGTGATGGACAAAGTCCATGTGCTCGCGCAGAGAAGGGAACGCTCAGATTTCTTTGACGTGCCTCAATAAAAAGCACCATTACCAGTAACATACTGCAAGTAAACCAACACAAGGAGCTCAGAGGCGGAGGCCAAATGAAGCAGGACTGACACCCGGAACAGTCAACCTGTACATTATTAGCAGGTGAAGTTTGGTTATTGACGCTTTTTGTTACTTTTGTTTTTTTTTGGTATTGAGTGACTTGATCACAATTACTGATGCAAATTCAGCACAGTTGTAAATCGCGGGCCCCTGACTGCCTTTAACAGAAAACAACTGCCAGTGTCTTTCCTACCTCAGAGTCCAGCATCCAACAGTTGGTACTAATTTTGAGATTTTTTTGATTTTTTTTTTTTCACTTGCAAATACACAGCATGCCCAATTTCCAGTCTTGCCGAGATGTCAAAACGAATCCAAAACAGTGAATGTAGAAGGAAAATGTGCTTCCTCTCATTCTGCTCAGTTCATTTCAAGTCAAGTTATCGTCTGCGTCTGTCTGTCCTTGCATCCATTTTTTGTACAAATCAGGATTAAAGTCAAGATTGGGGAATTTCATTTCTCTATTCACGGATTGAGTCACAATGGAATTCTTTGCTCCCAAAAACTTAAGAGAGTACTTTGACTGTTATGTCTTTTCCCAGTCTTACCTCATTCTCCTGTAGCCTGCCCAGAAACATTGAGGCAAACAAAAATATGTCATTCTATGTTATGGGGGTACGGGGTGGAGGTCCATTTTTGTTCAACAAAAATATGCTCTATCCTATTTATTTATGTCATTGCACCCACAATTCCTGACCGGCCAAGAATCAAAATGCTACAATGCTGGTATATCATCTCCAAGTTAGTCCATCAACCATATCGACCACGCTTTACTGTCATCTTCAGGAAATTAGTGCAGCAACTATATGATTATCAATCTGTTAGGCTTGTTTGGTTCGGCCAAAAGCGGACCTTTTTTGTTTCGGAGACCATTTAACTCATTCAGTACCAGCCAATTCTGGACCAAGTCTGAAAAGACGTTTAAAAACGTCTTTGGGAGTGAAGGAGTTAAAGGCGGACCAAAGCGTGAATAAAACCTTCGATGACAGTCAAATAATAATGTGGCCTTAAATAACCATACGAGTCACAAACTCACCCCAAGATTTGAATTATCTTTACACGTGTTAAGAGAGAAAACAGACCTGCGCTCACAATTGGCACGCGTCACCGGTGCAAACACAATGAGGGACTTTGGCGATGATGGCACATTTTCCAACAAAACAAAGTACAAGTGAAAATCAAGAGGGGAAAAAAAAAAAAACACACAAAAAAAAAACATCCTCAAATGATTAACAGACTGTTGACTGGAGCTGGTGTTGAATATTGAGGCAATTTGTTACATCATCAAATTACTAAAGCAGGAAGCAGTACTACTGAATAAATAACGCCGATTTGAAACGTCTGGAAGCTTGCCTCATTGTGAGTGTACGTGTGCATGCGTACAAATCTGTTTGATGTTGGATCAAATCTACTCGGACCTATTGCCGAGCAGACACTAGCTCACTGTGCAGCGCAGACACTAATTACACAACGCGCACTGTTTACACGACATGTGAGTCACACAGCATCAGTGAGCAAAATCTTTGCTCTATAGAGGAGGACCTTGTTCAGAGGATAAAACGCCTTCATTGACTTGTGAGATCTCGCAGGGAAGGGGTAGTGGATTTTTTTCTTTGGGGATTTTAAGAACGATGTCAAAAATGGCACACCTGACCCTAGCAGAATAAGAATATAATGATTGCAACGGCGTTATTATTATTCGCCGTTCTTTTTCTTCAACTCCATCCTGAGCCTCAGTCAAGGTGGAGGAACTCGCATAACAGTTCCAAATACCAGACAATTTTGGCTCAGAACCTTTCGCTGTCTGCTAAAAAGCTGAAGCTGAAGAGGAATTTCACTTTGCACTCAGACAAAGACCCAGAGCATATATTGAAATGTAAAAAAAAGCGATGCATTTACCAGAACAAATTCAGACGGAGCCCTATCTCCAATAAAGTGTCAGTTTTCAGAATTTACATTTTTTTTTATATGACCCCCATGACCGATTTTTCGATTCAAAAATGTTGTTTGTCTGTCATTGGCTGGCGACCAGTCCAGCGAGTGTGCGCCCTGCCTCTCGTCCCAGCGATCTCCACCTTGTCTGACGTTCTACCAAGTGCCTGGTCACCACCTTCTTTCGTGAAACTCAAAAATGGAACGCTACTTTTTTCATATGGTGATCAACTGGAATTTTCACACACTCTTATTGCGCTGGCGTCAATGATGAATATGACATGAACATGACCTCGGTGGTTCATCCGGTACACGTTTTCCACTGTACCTGTGAGGTCAAGTTCTCAGCAAAGAGTTGTGATTTGTTCTTCAGCAGAGTAACCACGTTCTTGAACACGTCACTCGCTGGCTTGTAGGCGCTATCGTCTCCATCCTCCTTGACACCCTGCGTGAGCACATAGTCAAAAAAAAAAAAAAAAAAAGAACTTTCATTAATTCGGAGAAACCACAATCCTAATGCGACCCACATGCCAGCCGGTGAGTAGCGCAGAGGCCAAGAAAGCTCAGAAAATCTGCGGGCAGCCTCCGAAGGGAAGTGTAAAGCCATGTTAACCGCTAAATTAGGTCTAGGACACTACCGTATTTTGAGGTTTCATTTACATCAATGTCACCCGTTCGGTGCCAGGCTGTAGTTTCTGCACCCCCGCCCCTCCACTTTGACTCAAATATTTCCAGGTGAAGAAACAGAGACAGGAAACGTCCGGCTTGTCAGCAAAGTCGGTGAAAGAGTCAACGTTGCAGCAAGCGTGCAAATTAACTTTTAAAATGAATGAAAACAGATTTGAAGGGAGCCAATGTTTGGTGGATGGAAACCTTTCGGTTTCCTGATAGTAGGCCGAAATGACCTCATTTCTGTATCATAAAAGCCCATCTTCGTCTAACGCTACACTGGTGCAAAAAAAAAAAAAAAAAAATCAGGACAGATAAATGTGGTAGTAACTTGTCAAGTATTGGAATCTGTCAAAAACATTAAATTTGTCCACATTTGGTGTGAAGCGTGTGAATATGGAGAAGGATGATACACACAGGAAGTGACCTGGACTCGTTGCAATCAAATACATCACATGACCTTCAACCGTGTTACCGGACACACTTTGGTCTGAGAATGTACAAAGAATGTCAACGATCATTCATATTGAAAGCCGCCGTTTGAATCGCATCATATTTGCATCATCTCGCCATGTCTTACCATGTTGAGAAAAACTCCGGCACTGCTGCAGGTGATGTAGAGCGTCTCCGTGTCATAAGGCTCGATCAGGAGGTAACACATCTCACCTTCGATCTGCCTCCATAGAGGGGCGCGACATCCGTTTGGATATTCATAGTCTGAGAAGAGGGAGCGAGACAAAGGTTGCAAAGAGATGCATATGGCGCATTTCAACAAGACTGAGCAAACTGACAATGAGCCATGCCGACGAGTCATGTCATGATTCAAGATATTTTGGGATGGCAACTAAGACGTTTGAGAAACAAAACCATGGGAGAAGTGAATTTCACATTTTTGTGTAAACACTCGGACGTAACATAATGGATGGCGGGCCGCAAATGGCCCGCCATCTGTAGTTTGGATATCTTGGTGAACAATATTTGGAACAGTGAAACCTCGGTTTTTGTCCATAATCCGCTCCAGAAGGCTGTTCGAAAACCGAAATTGTTCGAAAACCGAAACCACGCTCTTTTTCAAATAAAAATGTTTACTGAACACGTCTGCTCACAATGGAAAGCAACACGAGGAAGTGACGCTTCCTCATGTAAGGAAGGCGAGAGGAGTCAAATGGTGCATTCAAGTGCGCTCAGTTTGTTCGAGAACCGAAATGTGTTAGTCAGTCGAGGCATAAAAAACTCGAAATTTTTGGTCGAAAACCGAATTGATCGAGAACCGAGACATCCGAAAACCGAGGTTTGACTGCATTTGTATTGAGAGCAAATGTAACCCAGTGGAAATATGAATATCATTCAAACCTGATGTGTATTGAACCAACTTTAACACCCTATTCTCCCCCGGACCGCAAAAACCCTGCAAATATTCCACTTCATTGTCCACAAAGGAGGGATTGAGCCGGAACTTTCTGGAAAATATAGAAAAGAAAAACAAGTTTGGTGCTTCATTTTAAAACTTACTGAAATGATCTAGTATTGATGATGTGATTAGGTTGGGGGGGGCGAGAAGAAGCAAACACCCACTCTGATATTTCTTTGAGGAGCTTGCGAATAGTCTGTTTGCCCATATCTAGTAAAAGACGGAGAAGCTTCATTTTGACGTCAGACTCATGCTTGTGTGCGTCTCCTTTGTCAATCTTGACAGCTTTTTGCATGTTGGCATAGCTTTCCCCAAGAATCTTCACCAAAGGCGTTCTGTTTTCTGAGAACAGCAAGTGTGAAGCCATGGGTGAAATGCCATGTTGCCGTTTGAACGATTTTGAATGCAGATGGGATTCAAACCCCACCAAATGATCGAAGCACTTACCTTCAATGCACGCCTGAACCTCAAGCAGCCTCTTGTCATTTTCCATATTCATGAGATTGGAGAGCTGGTTGAAGTTACGGACAGAAATATTGGGAGGAAAGAGCTCTAAAGTTGGACAGCCACTCTCATCTTTTTCCTGGGACTCCACTTCGCCTGATTCGCTGAGGGGACAAATCAAAAGTACTTTAGTTGTCGGGAGTTACGTGACTTGTGTTTGAGGATCAGATTTCTGACAGGAGGCCACAAAATAATAATAACAATAAGAGTTCCACTCCGAGGTTCAAATACGTTAAGGAACGATAGTGACAACACATCTTGGACAGACACATGATAAGAGTGAAAGCTCAGAGTTGGACTGACTTAATGTCATAATCCGCTTCGAAGTCAGATGCCACCAAAGTGCTATTCCACTGCAGCGGCTCCTCAAACAGGATCTCTGCCTCCTGCGGATGCAGGGCACTGAAGTCCTCCACAAAGAGCATAATATCTTTCAGCAGCAGACTATTGAGTGGCGTGGAGTCCAGTTTGTCTTCCGAGACCCACTTGGCCACCTTGGTCAGTAACGTACCCATGACGCTGGAGACAAATAGACACAGAAATAGTCAAATAAATACATAAGTAAATAAAAAAAAAAAGAGCTTCAATTTGACCAGAAATACACAGCCACGTGGGAAAAGCATTTTCCATCCGTCAGCCGTAGTTGTCATGAGGTAATTTTCTGTCAGGTAGTTTTGCCGTTCCCTCAAGCTTACAGAGTCGAGGTTGTATTCGCTCTTCCTGCATCCCACCAATGCAGTTGGACCTTCAGTCAATCAGAGCAGTGAGGCAGGCATGCTCACACATGGGGCACAGGGGCTTTGCAACACTGCCAATGGGTTCTACAGTATTTGTATTGCATTGTGAAAAGTAGCATACGATTTCAACTCAACTGCTTTCAGCTCTACGGGAACTAGAACCGGAAATCACGATAAAACACCAGCTTGAAAGCTGCAGTGTACATCATGCAAAGTGCAACTACAAACATAGATGAAGCGCACTTTTACTCATTGATAGCTTACAAATGTACTCATCTGCAAACGTGCCTGCTATTTGTCACCACTTGGCTGTCTATGTAATTATAGCCGATAGTTTTCGAGTACCTCGCCAACAAGATGCCCCCCTTCTGGCTGCTAAGAGACATCTAAACAAAAACCCGATGGCGTGATAATGAAGCATATTGGTTGTCTCATTATTACGAGACCGGTTTCTTCACAAATCTAAGCAGAACAGATAATCGCGCATGTTCCCCAAAAGTCTACATTTTAAAGCGTTCGTCTTTCAGGTCTGCACGTGCAGTTTTCAAACTCGACCGCTTCGCCGAGTGCGTGCAAAGTTCGTCCCCGCCATCTCGCATGCATTCAGTGCTACAAACGCAATAGAGTATGTGCAAGCATACCTTGACTTGCAGTCAGCGTCTACCGCCGCGCTGGAGTTTGCAAGCCGTCAAGATAGCACACTTCCTGTTGAAGTCTAGTTGCCATGGTTACTGACGACGGCCTTACCGCACTGTTCGGTAAAGTTGCGCAGCTAAAACCCGGAGTCGACGTGTGTTGTGACTTCATCCGACGTCATAAAAGACTCTCTTTTCCATTACATTTTGGAGAACTAATGACGTCTGTTCAGTAGACAACGTTAGGTAATCGTGCACAATCGAACAGGTTCAAGAAAAAGTCTGAATTGTCGCTCATACGTGTCCAAATTATTTATTAAGTTTCACAATAAAATAGTCACGTAATTGCCCGACAATCAGAACAATGCTTCTCATATTTTTGAATTCAGAACATACACCTCAGCTGTTATGTTCCATATTCTGCAGATGTCCAGCATTTTTATCAAGTCAACGTTTCTTAAAAAATGACCTATATTGTTTCTTACCACAAAAAAAAAAAATCAGATTCAACATGCACTTTATATGTAAGTAACCAAGCATGTGAATTTTATTTGGCTTCATATGCATGATTTGGGAATGTGGGAGGAAGCCACTGCATAAAACTGGATGAATACAATTTGTAACAATGCAATTATAGGACAATAATTTCAAGTAGGATTTGGCGATGACAATCATATATTCAGGTATAACTTCAAAACTGCTTTATTTTGTTCACTTGTGAAGTAGTAAATCCTAAACCTGATGCCCATGTACAACTAAGGGGGGGGGAAAAATGAAGAAAAGGCATGACAATCAATGATTAATTGGCAAGTAATTAAAGCCCACTTCGTGTTTTTCAAAGGTGAAATAAAACGCTTCCCCTTCCTTGATCTTTTACAAAGGCAAACAGATTTTTCTCTTGTCTGAAGCACCTTGGATCTTCTTAAACTCAAAGCTTAATTCAACATAATAAACAAAAAGTGCTCTGCAAAGTTTACGCATTCGGTCCTTGATTAAACGACACGGGAACATACGGAGGACACGAGCCTCCCTGCTCGGGAACGTCATGATTGCATTCGCTCAACAAACTTCCACCACAGGCCATTAACACTCAGAATAAACATACCCATAAGCTCAAGAGGATGTGCGCCGACTACTGTTTCCCTCCCTGTGGGAAGGTAAAGAGCACGTTGCAAGCTGTTAGACTGTCTTCTTAAAATGATAGATGCGTTTTAGCCGTATTTCGGTTGACAACACAACAAAATGACTTGTTTAAAACAAAAATGGGGAAGTAAAATGAAAAAAATAATATTTTTTTAAGGTATTGTATACAAACGTCTGGAGTGGGAACTCAAAAATAAATCTTTTGATGAAGCCAAAAGGTGAGTACACCAGGTATGGCCGCCATTTGCCTCATGCAGTGCAACACATGCCTTGAGTTTATCTGGTTGCTCATCGTGGCCTGTGTCCGCAACTCGTCAATAACCGTGCAAAGTTGCTGCACAGTGGCAGAAAGTGGAACGCTTTGGAGAAGATGACATCACATTAAAAAAAAAAAAAAAAAAAAAAGCAGTCTGTAAAAGTGAGTTTTATGAAGCGATTTAACAGATGTCAGCGATTTTGCATGCCTTATCTCCGCGAGCAGGTTTTTTTCTCAGTCACGGTGCCGCGACGAAGAACGCTCGGTCACCTTTAATTTCAGGCTTTGGAATAACCAGGAGGCCCCCACTCGACGGAGCGTGATTTTCAGTCAGCGTCACGCTGCTAGCTTCGGCTAACCAAAAAGTTGCCAGCTTCATACCAGAAGAAGCGGGACTCTTGGCAGTGATGCAAAGATCGGGGCTACTGTGCTCCTAGTCAAAAAAAATGTTTGTCTGAAGTTCCGCTGTTTTGGGCAACATGTGCATGACACAATAAATGGCGAGTGGGATTCAGTGGCTTGGTGGTGACATCATCGTCACATCAACAAACAAAGGTTGAATGAGAACAACCGCTATATTCGGGCTAAACGAGTCTCTAGATATAACATGATCTTGCTAAATTTATATTCTTTTTTTTTTTTTTAAGAATATACTAGCTTGAGGCTCTCGTGTGTATGAACCGGCAATTGTGGCTTTCAAATACAGTGTAGTGGATGTATTTCAAATTACAATCATATACTGCCAGTGCTTTCTTTGGAGTGCATGGCTGCCTGTCAAAAATAGAGGAGAGGCAAGATATATGAAAATGGAACCATCGAGGAAAACCAATGACAATGTCTGCGTACGGCATGAAACGCTTATTTCGGTTGCCGTGTTGCATCAAAGCACGACATTGCTGATTTTGCATGAGCAGACGTTTTCTATTTTTTACAAAAGAAGCATGATGTCATTACATTTTGAGGTCATGCTACAATGGAAAGGAGTCACATTTAAAAATAGTGTTGATCAAGTTTTGCCACCAATGATTTGCCGGCAAAGGACTGATTCACATTTTTTTTTGTTTAATAAATGTTAAAATAAATATTTTTTTCCAACATGGCCCTCAAAACTTTTTTTCCTAACGTCTTTTGTCTGACCTATGTGAGAAAGACATTCATCTACCAGATAAGGCGTCCACAACACTTGATTCAGCCTATTAAATGTATGACGTAGCCTCAGCTCCCACTCCTCCTCGCCCTGAGATAACAGCTGGTTCTACTTTTTCAAACATTTAGCGCCTTCAAAAAAAAAATCCAAAAACCATCTTTTCCCCATGTTGCTTTCCTCCTTCCTTCACCCTTTTGCTCATCTGTCTCCCTTGCTTCACCTCCACCAGCGTAATTATTTTTTTTTGGGGGGGAGACTGAGAGACTTTCCACATTTGGCAGTGCCTCACCCGCTTAAATCCAGGGAGCTCTAACAAAATTTGACTTTTGCATTTTAACCTCTCTCTGGGAAGACATCAGGAGCTCTTTTGTTCCTCACTCCCCTGTCAGGGGATGAAGGTGGCGTCGGGGTGGGAAAGGAGTGGGCAAAGCAAGAGCAGGGAGGTGGGGGGGGGGGGGGGACAGAATGGAGAACAGTGGCCCTGCTTTCGGAATTGGAGTGAAAACAAGTGAACAAGCACATGGGTGCATTTCATGGAAGTTAGCTGAAGAGTGCAAAATAATGGAAAAAAAGTGGAGATAGCAAGACGGCGCGGTTGCGACTGGCTAGTGAGAGACAGATTGAGAAGGAGGTCGGTGCTTGCCGTGTCCGTCATTTGAGGAGGTGCTGCTTGGTACCTTGATGTCGGTGCCGCGCCAACATCTGTGCTTCCATTCCGATAAAACAAGAAACTCACGGAGGAACACGACTTCTTGGAAATGATGACACACCCTCCTGAAAGGCACACAAAGATGTCCATGGTGAGCCCACAACTGTAAATGAAAGAAAATAATTCTTTTAAATACACCATATATATTATATATATTTTATGTATATATATATATATATTTTTTTTTAATGTATATATATATCCCATTATAAGTTATTGCAGCCAACCAGAAGCTTGACGAAAGTCATAAAAGAAAGGACGCGTCAATAATCAAATCAAATAAAAGATATATCCTGTGTGTGTAGTCACACTCAAATATACTGTACTGTACTACCTTCTCAACTATAAGCTCGCAAACCTCAAAGCCATTAAAATGACCGGAGAGTGACATGTCTGAAAGAAAAACTGTCTCAAGAGATGGACGGTGCGGTATCATCCAAAAGAGTCTGGTTGGTAAAAACATTTGGGGAAAAACTCAGATGTTTCCAAGAATTTGGTTTTCAGTGCAGCTTGCGCACGGATGAAAACAAAGTCGGTGTCGACAGGCTCGGACAAATGACAAAAAGGCCCAAACGGTAGCGACCCTATATAAAATGACAACTGTTAAATAATATCCTTCCTTGACATGTATGAATTTGAGAAATGAATTTCTCAACAGGCTTCTTTCAACTAGCCAGAGCAACATCTGTGCTGTTCCAAGGCTAACAATGTAGTCTAATTATAAAGCCCGGCAGACTAATCAGTCTGTCTTCAGCCTGCGTGTGAGACCCGCTACACAGGCTGAGGCTTTTTGGTTCGGCTTTGAGGCGGGTTCCTCCCCGGAGGACGACAGAGTTGACACTGTGCCAGACAGCCAAGCAGACTTTGGACCTGTGGGCATTTCCCTCTGCTCAGATGGATCCAGTTCAGAGATGATCCTTTCTCTCGGCCTCGATCTGGCTGTGAAGCGGCCCCGGCGGCCCATCACTCATTAGGATCTTCGTGTCGAGAGCCAAAATCAAACAGCTTTCTGGGCTGTCACACTGCAACCCCCCCCACCCAGACCCCCCTCACATCCACACCTGCTAACATACCGTACGAGCCGCAGGCGACGAATGACTGCTCATGGGGAGAACTCACGTTTGGCCATTTTGACGAAAAAGCCCCACCGCATCTCGTTTCCTGGCACATTGCTTGTCAGATGCATCGCTATTAGCCACCATTTCTTCGTGACCTTGTACTACATTTCCTCAAACACTTGAGATATCCCAAAGACATCACCCTTGAGTGTTAAGCTAACTGTTATTCGTTGGCAAAGGTGAACCACTTTAGAGTTTGTTTGTCTTGGGCCCCGCCGCATGGTTTCTGTCTTGTGAGCCACAGCCACATTGACAGTTTAATGTGTTGTGTAGACATTTTCGCAGATCTGTCCTCTATCCGCCGTGTCCGATCTGGGTAGACTTCAGTCCGGTCAATACCTAATATAACGCCATCCCAATGTGACCTTTGCTTTTCTCAACTGCATCACCTTGTAAGGGGACTTCTTGATCATCGTTCTTTGCAAAGTGAGTCGTGCGGCCCAAATGGAATAGTTCTCCTCTTGATTTTGTTTGTTTTGATCTATCCCCGAAATCTCTTGGGTTCCCATCACATATCCCAAGTGGGCTATGCAGGCTATCATGGCTCAACTAGTGCTTGATTAGAAACATAAACAGCCACAGCAAGTTTACACATGTGCAGCCACCTTGCGCTCCTCCTCATATCGAGACCCACCCCAACACTACTACATTAAAAAAAAAACGGAAAAAAACAAGACTGACAGGGTGTCAAAACATGGCTTGTGGGGTATGTAGGTTCATGGACCAGGTCTTGGGGAGGCCAGGTCTAAAGGATACATCTGCCACTGTCATGGTCAGGTTCCAGCCCTTGTCAGCCCCCCTATGGCGTTGATCCTGATTTTCCGGGAGCTCCTCCACCTAACGTGTCAAGACGTTTCCCAGAACATGCCAAAAATAAAGTGGCACCTACACGTAGAAAGCCTCTTTCGAAGATAAACACTACATCCCTCCAGGGCTTCAGCGCATTATTTAGCTATTCTTTTCACAAAATATATTCATAATTTAATTAATGAAAGAAGGGAGCTATCGTTTTTGTCTGATTACAAATCCTCAAAATCCCTTCTATATCTCATATACTCATTCTAACGGAACCATTGTGGTCAACCGCAATCCGTTCCAGGACTTGTCAGCCTCTGATTTGTTCAGATTTCAAAACAATTTCTTCTCCATTGGAAATAATGAAAGCATAAATAATTAGTTCCAGAGTGCAGATCTCACCAGCATGAAACATTTTACATTTGTTCATAATACGTGAGTAATGAGGCTTAAATTTTTAAAAAGGGATACCGTACACGATGACATTAACTAAGTCACATTGACTTCTGTTAAGGTTCGACGGTCAATGCCTCCATTTTTCTATTTAGTGCCACCCATGTGGTGGTAACATATAAACAAAAACAAACTCACCAAAACAAAAACAAATGTGCAATTAAACCTTTCCGATGACCAGTCACACAAGATATGCTGAAGATTTACAAGACCTCAGCAAATTTTGTGGGAGATCTTTGTGATGTCTTATACCAGGTGTTTGTATGACTTTTAGAATATTTTTCCAATTTCATTTGATGGATTCCAACCTGTATGACTGCAGTGGCATTTACTTTAAATTCAGGACAATGAAGCTAATTTACTGCTGAAGGCGAGGCTATTGGATGATGCGACTCATAGACTTGGAAAAATGAACTTCCGTGAAGGTAAATAAATTATATTTGATCAGGGCCAAGAATTGCAGCAAATTTTTGACTTCCTCATGGGACCACAGAATAAAATTGCATGATTGGAATTGATTACTGTAAGCCGCGCAGTAGTGCAGTTATCCACAAGCTAATTCTAAAACATTCAACATTGCCCACAGACGTGGTACTTTAATTTGCACTTGAAATTCCAAAACAACGGAATCATTCTCATTTTTTGGTTGACCGCCATCAACTCCATCTGTGAATAAATTGGCTACCTGGTTAACCTGAGGGCCAGCACTCTATTCCCCGTGGTGTCGCCGCTGCCACATGGAGGTAACTTTAGTGGACTAAATATGAGCAAGCAGTGACTCGGGCCTTCTTGGAATCCACTTACTGCCATTAGCCACTGGGTCAGCAGGGACACTGCTGCTGGACTTTCATAGCCCTGCTGGACATACAACTACATTCCATTTGTATGGCGTATGGCTCAATGATGGAGAAACAATGTTTTGCTACTTACATTCGCATGTGTTGGATTGGAAGTTGCGCAAAGATGTTCCAATGGAAGCCCTGATGGAAACCTATCATAGCGAGAGCTTTTCAAAACCAATGAAGCGAGTCATCGTTCTATCGTCTGCGGCGAACGTTGATTTGAAAGCCCTCGGTCTAAGTTTCCGACCTGCAGATGTAACAAGGTCAGTTAAAAGTATGCACATTAATTGAACTGGCTTTGACCAAGGGCGGAGTTACATGGTGGCCAGGGGCGGCCATAGCCACCCCTTGTCATTATCTGGCCACGCCCCCAGCCACTCCCATATCAGTAGTTTTTAATAAGTTGAATGTACTTGATTGCTTGGTGAATTTATTGATATGGAACTCTTTTAAATTGTGGGGGACGGGGGGTATGCATTAACATATCTTATTTTGTACTTCTTGAGTACTCAGAGAAGACAGATCTTCAACAGGATCACCTCAGAGCCAGTTTTTTTTTAAATGTGCTGTTTTGTCCATTAAGAGTCAATTTATTGAGACCCCATCATAAAGAAATCATAGTCTTAAAATCTCATAATTTTTTTTTTTTTTTACAATTCTGAAACTGTCTTCTCATTTTAAAAATGCAAATGTAGTCAAACAGTAATGCAAGAGAAAAAATTTAAAAGAACGGCCATATGCAGCAGCAGATATACTGATTTTACATTTTTAGCACATGAACCTTCAAATCTGCCCTTGATACTCAGCCCACTTTTCTCCTTCAGCACCGCTCATATCTCTTGTCATCACTTGAACAATAGGTTCAGATGTTGCAATAATGTAGAAACACAAAAATAAATAACCCAAAGCGGCACAAAAGAGCGATTCACGAGACTGTGCTGCAATATAAAACAGGTAACATAAAACTCCAGCATCTGCGACTAAGGTTTAGCTTTACTTAACATAAATCTTCAAATACAGAAGGCATTATGTTGGACTATTCGAGTCTTTGGAATGAAAGAGAAATGGGAAGACCCTGCTCTTTGATTTGATGAACGCTAGTATCCGTGCCTGAGCTGGAGAAGCCATTGCTGAGCCTCACTCACACGCCAGCTTGCGTTTTGGGAATAACGCAGAGAATAATAAAGAGGAAGACGGAGATTTGTTATCTTAAATCTGTCGTCGCAGCGGGCAGACTTTCATGGAACTCTATTAAGAATGATTAAGGCATCCGTGTTTTTGCAGCAGGTTATTCTTTGACTTTCTTCCTCCACGTTGAGTAAATTTAATTTGCAAACATGTACTCCTGTCCACTTCATTTGCGGTGAGGTAATACACTCATCGCTGAGTTAACCATGGGGGTGGGGGGGGGGGGGGGTGGGGGGGGGGGTCTCTAACGGAGCAAACTGATGACATGACAAAAGGCAGTGTCATCACCTTGGATGAAGCCTTGTCAGATGCTGCTCATTAGATGCTTCTCGACTCCAGCCTTCATGTGTGGAGTTTACACGTCACCCACATGCCCCAGATTTTCAGTTCAGACTGAGTGCGAGTGTCACTGGTTGTTTGTCAACGCTAGATTGCAATTGCCTGATGGCCCTCAAGGCTGTACCCCGTCTGTCATCTAAAGACAGCTGGGATAGACTCCAACTCACCCACGACCCAAATTGGGACGAGTGTTACAAAGAGCAACCACAAAGAGGAAGTCTAGTTACAAACCTTTAGAGTTTAAGTGGATATAAGATAGCAACAGGTCTCCTGCTCTGTTATCACAATTCGGAAAACAGGGTGTGGGGAAAACAATAGAGACAAATATAGAGAGTGAGGGATAAATCACCCGGCCGTGGTGAGGGTTTTTACCTTTTCCTGACCTTCTTTGCAACTTCCTCTTCACCGAGTCGACCAAATTCAGGCCCTCTCCACACTGCACCTAGCCATCAAAGTGAGCACTGCAGAAAAGGGGAAATGTGAAGGTTAGACAACCCGAGCTGGTCGACTGACGAGTGGTAGGGTCGGGGGGATTTTTTGGGAACTTCATCAAACAGGGGCCTGCTGTATGCTCTGGTGGACAATTCAAGAGCTTCTAGGACTGCTTCGTGCATCTTGTATTGATTTAAGGATCCTAAAATAAAAAACACTTAGGATGGCCCACAATACAACGTACAATACTTAATTGAGAAGCAAAATCTTTCTGATATTGTTCAAATTGAATGCAGATGGCCCATCTGCGAAAAGAGAGACAGGGAATTTACTGTACTTCTTTCCAGCACTGCCATTTACAAGATGAATGGTGTCAGCTCTGTTTACCTAAATGTGCATTTTTGACTAAGCCTCTGTGGGACAGCTGAAAGATGGACCTCGTGGGGTTTCTCTCAAAATTCAAACTGGGTAAAGTGCTACTTGAGTGGCACCCCAAGGACAACCAATTGAGAAACATGAGATTTGAACACGCCTACTTTTCAAATGCAGTCACACAATAAACATTTGTAAAAAGTGATACTTCGGAACAAAATGGTCACGGTTTACCTTGAAAGGTATTGTTCAGAAGAATTTTGTGAACGGCATTAATGAAAAGAAGTTGAATGAAATCGCTCCATCTGCTCTTCTAGACAACACAGCCTCAGTCACATTTCAGCTTTCTCTAAAAAAAAAAAACCTACTCTGAAACAACTCCAGCGCAAACAATACTGCCAGAGTCACACTGTGTCTTTGAAACAATGAGACTACTGTTCTTCAGAGCCTTTATCATAAAAGCAGATTTTATTTATTGTGAGGGAACTCCAGCTGGGCTTGAATCAAATAGGGGTATGTCTAAAAAACTAGCCCAACATCAGCTTGTCTATTAAGATTTCATAAAAGGGGTTCCAGAGATAAATGTGGGTTTCATTCATGTCTGGGTAATTGTACGAATTGTCATTTTCAGTTGCTAGTTGTAGGAAGTGCTGCCACTTGTGCCTCGTCTCAGCGACCATCTTAGGAGCATCATAGTCAACCCTTCCTTCTGTTTCTGTGCTATAGCTTGTTGTGATAGCATCTCAGACAGTTTTCCCTTCCAGATCGCACGCCGTGGTGTCCCATCAGGTGTCAGGTCATCCCCACTGCGTTACAGACCTAACACTCGCCCTTCAGAGCTGGCGGCTGCAAGACAGAAAGCATGGGGTGGGCCTGTGAGACTGGGAAACCCATCAACCACCAGCAACCTTCTCCCCCTCGCTGTCATTTCACAGCGGCAGCGAACAACAGTTAATTAGTTTCATCTGGATGGCCGCTGGGCTTGGGAGGAAGGTGTGTAAGGACTGACCTTATCACGCACATACTATAGACATGGGGTGCAGATAGTGTTTCTGCTCATTCTGGGTTTGGTGTGAAAGCCATATGGTCCAAAGCATAACATTGCGTCTTGATTTGGCACCAGGTTTATTTCAGGTGAGAGATCTTTTTTCAATCATCTTGTGGTCCAAAATAAGTCTTGAGTCTGATAACATTGGGGTTTTTTTTTAATCTAAATGTTACAAGTCTCTCCTCTCTCTAGATAGTATTCTGTACCTCTCTAACCTCTCCCCAGAAGACATTTTTGTCCGCCGCTGGACTCAAATCCATGACCCTCTGGCTCCAAAGTCCCACAGAAAAAAGAAAAGCTGGACTGGAGCGTGTTGGAAATGAATGTGCTGGTTGGAACGAATGGAAGTCATGCTCAAAGTCAGCCGTTTGTGTGGGTTGCAACCACCTCAAGATCCAAAGGCAGACAAGGGCCTAAAAATTACATATTTGATTTTCTTTCTTCAATTGCTTACTCTCTCAAAATGCCGGCTTTAAAATCTAGCTAGATAAGACAAATGTAAATATACAACCTACAGAGACACAAATCAAGCTCGAGTTATATCGCTACCGAGATTGAAAATGCCAAAGGGACAAAAAGCATTTGAACTGGTGTTCTTTGGAAGTCACTTTGGATCCGCGTCCCATCAGACAGAGGAAATCCCTCAACAAAATGATTTGCGAAAATCCTACAAATCTTCAGGATTACACTTTTCAACCGCTAACGGACCTGAAGATAGAATTCCCTCACAAAGGGAAACAAAACAGACATTATGGCCCAGCTTGTTTTTATATAATCACAGTCCCCGAATGCCGAAATCCCGACTATCTGTCGGAATTTTTGCCCAACAACCAAATGATCAAACCGAGCAAACTTTTCACACGAATCAGTTGCCTTGTATAGAGAGTAAGATGCATGTGTGCTTTTGGGGAGAAGGCAAACGTCCTAGCAGAGAAATGATGTGGAAAGAATTTCAAACTAATAGCGTGTCGGGCTCATGTCGGATAGACAGCCACAAGTGCGACTGGCGCAGCAGGTTAAGTTTTATGACTATTGGTCATGTAAGAACATTTTATTTTGGTTGGTATACAGCTGCGGAATAATTTAAGGGAATACAGAAGCCTTTAACTCGAACAATATTCCGCCCCTGCTTAAAACACATCGACTCGGCATGTCACGGGAGGTTTGACAGAGTTTCCCTTGAGAAACTTGATCAAGTTGTTTATACTCACTTTCTCGTATCCTTTGGAATGTGTTTTTATGACAAAGTGCACCGTTTCTGTTTCGTGCAAAGAGATAACACAAACAACTCTAATTTGAGCACGTCCCTCGCAAAAATATTCTCTGAAAATCACGGCACCGCACCTCTTACTTTGCCTCACTGCATCCTTAGACAGAATATCAACACCGCAGAATTGATCCTACCCTAAGTACTGCTTTTGCTTGCATCTATACTGTATACATTTTTCAAAACATACCCAAACCGTATTCCTCCCCCTCCGCTTATGCCGACATCAATCGTTCTCCTGACTATTAGAACACATGATTTCAGACCATTGGCCGCATACATGACGTCCCATATTTTGGCCAAATGCAGAAACGGCGCTAAAGGAGAAGAGGAAGCAGAAGCAGGAGACCTTGGGGCCACCGTCTGCAGATCCGTTAACAATGCAAGGCCCGGTGCTGTCAGCACCAACTCACACTGAGTTACAGAGACACGCATACACACCCGGCAGCCGGGGAGTGTGTGTTTGAACAGTAGCTGCACGTACGGGGCTAGTCCCACAGCTGGTTTCACTGCTACTCTGGTGAAACAGTCTGATGCTTACGGAGGTATCCTTTGAAAACAAACACACTATATTCTATTGATCTAGTTCACATGCTCGCAATCATTTTATGTCCTATTGGAAGAATAAGATCCATCTGTGATTGAGTCAACAGGTCAAAAATGACCCAGGCATCAGTCCCATGTGTTTGTTTCTGTGTATGAGGATATATTGGATAATCCAAGGCAATGTTCACACATTCAAAAGCTGTTCTGAGATGAAATGAAATGACCGCTATAGCTCCCCTGGTTTCTCTTAGCCCGATTGGCCTCTGAGCGTGTGGCGAGAGGACTGATTACTTCAGTCCCACAGTGTCTGGCTCATTGCTGGGCAAGCCGCCTGCTCGGCCATATGCCAGCCCTTGTATGTACTGTATTGTTGTGTAAGACCAGTGTAAATAACCGCCTGGAGTTATTCAAGAGAAATACTTGACTGTGTGTTTTAGCCGATGTTTTACCAGGCATTTGATCCAGCGGGAGATTAAGAGCTCTCATTATGGGCCTAAAGTAAATACTGGTAAATATCAAGTGGCGGCACGTGGAGGGCGCGTGAGCAGGCACCGCTGGTGGAATTGTTCGGGTCAAAGGCTGATCTCACGCTTCTGTTTCAGGAGTACAACAAAGGTTAAAGGCGAGACCCCGTTTGGAATACTCGGATCAAATGACAACTGTACTCGTAATCTTCTTCGTTTCAGTCGCCACCCACAAGGGAGCCAGTTCGAAAAAATGTTTCACAAACTGAAGGAACCACATGAATCGGACACAAACACGAGGAGACCAGATGAATTTGTCAAAGTATATATGTAATGTCACCCGTTAATAAGATACCAAACAGTTCATGCCTTTGACATCTGTTCTGCGGTACAAAAGATACAGAATATAATTACCTTTCTTCCAATAATGATCATTCCCGATGCATGGAAAATAACAGTCAACTTGGACCGGTATCAAAAATGTTAACCCCCCAATTGTGATGACTTATTGGCATTTTCCTTGCCTTCCTTAGAATGCTAGTTCGAGTTCCCCAAACTCAATAAAAAGGGTTACGCTTTTAGGCTTAATTTAAAACAATAGCAAGTGTTAAACACATCCATGTGTGCACTGGCAGCAAACACTCAAAAGGAGAAGATGAGACAGTTTCCGAGTCTCTTTCCTTTCGGTGAGAGCCAAGATTGTATCTGGCCTACATTAAACACCCGATTGCAGGTCATATTTAAGCACTGTTTTATTATTATTATATTATAGATTGACTGGAACTGGCCTTTTGGAAAAACAGACTCAGTAATTGGAAATGGAATGGCATTTTAAGGTCAGACATCAAGTTTGCAGACAGAGCATATAAAACGCATTGTACATTGCCATGGACATCAGCGCTTATGACATTTCCTGCACATCTCATCCCGGTTTCCCCCCGAAGCTGAGTGGCACAATAACTCATGCCCAAATTGGGTTGTTTTTGTTTTGGGGGGGGCAGAATTTTTTAAACTGAGAAATGAAGATGCAGTGTGGCAGTTTTGGGCAAGGCTTGATGTTAAACCACGCGGCAGAAAAATACAGAACTTCAAGACAGTAAGCAGTAATACTTGTGCTGTGGAAGTAGTCGTTAAAAAAAAATAAAATAAAAACAGAAGAGGCCTGCGAGTGAATTGTAGTGAGTGAGTTCATTTCAAACATTTATGCAGCAACAATGTATGAGATTAAATAGGCTGATTTAAAGTTGTGTGAATTTGTTCGATCTTGAACGGAACAGCAATTTAGCTGGTGAGGTTTTAATCTGAGTTTGGAGCAGATCAAGGCAAATTGTACTCCCCCACTTGGAGGCTACTTGGCAAACTCTAAAACTTCAACAAGACTGAACAAAGAGTTATGAGGACTGCAATGTATGGGGCACATCATCATTTACAAAAGAAACAACAATAAGAAAGAGAAATGGTTTGAATGATAAATGGGATCTGCAACAGATGCTCATCATTGGCAGGAAATGAATACCATTGACTTTCATGGGATGGTCGCACTGAAGTACTGCGGGTCAAAGATCAACCCTTTCCTCTTAAGCTCACCAGACAAGCCAAGTCTGTCCAGGCCAAACACAACTTGACATTGTTTGATCTATCGCAAATGATCTTTGCGAGAGCAGACATGCTCCTTTCCTTTTTTTTTTTTTTTCATGAAGACATGACAAGGTCAACATTTCAATGACTGTAGTGTCATTGAGGGAAAAAAAGCAGCTGTACGGGCAATAATAGAATGAATGATGGCAGCCGTCCTTTAATCTATAGTCAGCTGAAAGGTTTTGACATGGGTGAAGCTGGTGCTCAAACTTCCAACAATGCCGAAAATAGAAAAAAACATCTTTAAGAAAGAATTTGAACAATCAATGAAAGAATATCAAGTACAGATCATATTTTTGTTTTAAGGGTCATAAAATAAGAGAGGATCTTAGCTATACTGCAGTTGTTGCGTGACAAAATAAAAAAATAAATAAAACGAAAGGAATATTTTCTGTCCTCAGATGGATTTCCCATCGCATTCCCAGAGGGGTAAACCGAGGAAGAAAGATGACAGCAAAGGTGGAGTTGTGACTATTAATTCAACTGTGACCTCCTCGTTTCCAATATTTAGTCATCAAGACTGGCTGCCGTGAACGTATCATTGATGGACATAAACAATCGGCAACGACAGCAAGTCATTGATTCAATAATCCTCGATATCGGGCTTAAGGGCCATGTAACGGTATTGCACGGTATTTTTTATTTTTATTTGCCCTCACAAGAAGAATGCGTTTCAGTACCGGTAGGCCATATTTGTGGGTGAACTGAATATCAACAAATGCCCTTCATAGCAACACCAGCATGTGTCGGGCAATGTGATTGAAAGCGTGCAACACATTCCGTTCGTGATCTTGGATCAGCCAAGGTTGTGAGCCTTTTACACTGACAAAATCCATCAGACAGACAGTCATAAAATGTCTGGAAAAGTACTCATAATTGTCTCTGCTGATTTGAATGTGATGGAATGCATCATTCTCACAGCTGCTTATTGACTATTTTATATCATTCCAAGCCATTTGTGTCTTTTAGATGACAGCACGAGAAATCTGTCGAAATGGCTTTTGCCTGTGCTTTGTTTGGAAAGCGGGCAGCGTTTGCTTCGCATCGAAGATTCTTTGCATGCCAAACGTTCTGGGGCAAGCGCGACGATCGCATCGCAACTTGTTGCAGGAAAATGCATTTACCGGTTAAGTTTCCATTTCTTTCAAACAACGATCGAGTTCCCCGACCTTTGCCAGCAAATACAGACTCGTGCCTTCTGCCGACAAACTAAACGGCATTTAAATGTTCTCCCAACCCCCAAATAGCGACTTGGTCATCCGCCATGGTGGCCAAACGGCATCGCCACTCGCTCCACGAACTAAAAGAAGACCTGTCCCACTTAGCATCGGCAGTACCACAATCCAATATCTCTTTACGAGCTGACTCACTTCTGACGTTGGCCTTGTAATAATGTCAGACTTTGTTTTGTGGCTCATTATCCACACAGCTTTTAATACTTCATGATGACTAACTTCCTGCCCAAAGACATATCTCATCTCATGAAGTCTGAGAAGTGGAAGTCGTCAGGCTCTGTAAAACTTCATTCTGCACCGGCTTATTTGGCCATATGGGTGGCATATGTTTAATTACAATTTGACATATGTAAGTAATGGGACTCGGCTGGATGCAGTGGTGGCGGAAAAGGTTAGCGCAAGCAAAAGCTGCAAAATAAAAAACATTGCGGTTCTCCCATTACACTTTTAGTTGTGAGGTTTTTATCTGTGCCGTGACTGGAAACACGAGTGCAATTGGCCTCCATTGTGACTGAGCATTTTTTTTGCACTGAGACATGCAACAATAACAACAACAAAACAATAATCCTTTCCAAAAATGTTTGTATTTTCATGGCTCCATGGTAATGTTGCCCTATACTGTAAAGGGAACAAAAAAAATGGCATTATTGTGTGGATGTTCTTCTCCAAACAGTTTAGTAATCAGACAATAAGCTTCTTGCAAATAAAACACTAACATTCACCGAAGCGGGAAAATATTGTTTGTACAGAAAAAGCCAATGTTTCTGCACAGCCAAAACATCTGCACGTGCCATGAAGCAGAATATAAAGTTACACTGATCATTAGGGCCAATTTGATTTCACCGTGGGTGAAGCTTGGGCTTATGTTGTCTGTGCCATTTATCTTTGGGTATATCTTCTCATTTGGCACAAGCGGACCCCCACCCACCAGGGAGTATAACCTTGACCACACGAGGGAAAACTGCTTATACAAGGCGTGACATTATACTGATACCTTGAAATATAATTTTCAAAGTCATTTGACTTGTACACTGGCTTTTTGCAAGAAGCTGGGATCGTGCAGAGTTTGCCGCACATGAACGCAATTGGAATGGATTCGTTTTGATCGGCTCCGTTGACTGACGTGGCTTCTTCTGATGTTACGTTTATGGTTTGGAAAAAAAAATGCAGGTTTGCACCTGCTTTCCAATAGAGCAACTAAAGGGGCGTGGCAAAAGGTTTAGTGTCCCTTCTCTCTGTCATGCAAACTCATCGATTTCGCCGGCAGAGCTACATGAACAGTGACGTGATTTGTAATTCACGAATAATTAATTTCAGGCAAATTAAATTTCATTGGATTGTATCGTGCCACATCCACCATTGATGATCTCTCATAGCGCACTAGTGTCAGTTTGGAAAAAAAAGAATAAATCATGTCCTATCATGAGCTTTTTTTTTTTTTTTTTACGTACATAACCTTGGCATCTGTTTGACAGCAGATGTACAGATTTTCTGGTTTCTAAAGTCTGATGAATAATCGGGAAAACATAATCTCCTGGCGCATATTTTTCTCAAACGCGGCTGATTATTGCTCTGTTAAACATGTTGGACAGAAACTGGAGTCTCTGAGCAACGCTTCCTAGATCAATCTGATTGGGTGGCATCATGGGACACATTTTTATAAATCCATTCAGGATGTGCTTTCTTCTCATCACATTGCTCGAGAAGCATCTCCGTGCAGAGGAATCCGCTTGCTTCCAAGTCATACTCCGAGCTCATTTTTTGGCAATTGATGTGACAGACGTTGCATCACTGAGATATGAAAACGACCAAAACCCCGAGCACAACAATTGCTTATCCTATCCCACTGTTTTCCTTCTTTCCCAATGCAACCTCAGTAGCATTACAAAAGCATCTGTAGATTCTAGGGTTTCAAACTGTTAAGGAACGGGCCAACTCTAAATCATAAAACCACATCCAACAGGCTGAAAAGCCATGCAGCAAGCACTCGCTTAGCGAAGATGTTATTATAACTCAAGGCTTTTTTTTCTCTACTCTTTTTTTTGACATTCTCTCATTTCACTTCAACCTCAGCTGGAATACAGAAATCTTGCTCACCCGCGACACTGCTGGATGTTGCCTCGGTTGCCAACGGGTAAAGGAGAGGCTGTGGTTATTGGAACGCATGGATTGGGACATTGAGGATAAGTCGAAAGGGGTGGTAGGTGTCCGGAAATGGACTAAATCTGGATCTGTTGAACACTGGAACAGTGAGCCTCATCAAGCTGTGCAAGTATGGGGAGAGGGGTCTTTATTTTTGCATGTGTTTCGAATATGAAGTAAAATACAAAGTTGATTAAACAGACCAACTCTCGATTCTTCCGTAGGGATGACAGAGTGTGATTTGGACAGAAAAGAACAAATAAAACATGGTGAGAAACATTCTCTCAACAAGCCAGGAAATTGGATCGAGTGCTTTCCGAGACTGGACAGCAGCGCGGCCCACGGTAATTGTCACCGCCATGTCTGACCAAGACCACATCAATGGACAGGAAATATGCCAAACAAGCTGTCCTTTTAACCCAAATGCCTCTAAGGCCAATTCAGGCCACGGCGGAGACGGCCTAGGAATAACCATTACATTCTTAAATTTATGTCCCTGCCTGCCAGTGCCCAGTTAAACGTTGGGTAGGTTCCGTGTGGCGTTTGAGACGCTGGGAACATTTGACAAGGATGTTTCAATGCCTGCCCATGTTGCAATTTTATCCAAACGCCGCTCAATCAAAATTGCATGGCTGTTCTTATCTTATTTCAGGGAGTGGCTTACAACAGATTTTTCTGTCCCAGAGCACACAAGGTTGGTTTGTGACTACGCCAGGTTTGTCAACGCTGGCCCAACGTGTTCAAGGTATGAGGTCAAGAAGTTGATCAAAACCTTGTTGCTACAACCCAACATCTGATTGTTGATTTCATGAGGAGGAAGTCGAACCTGCAGCTATCACCTTCAACGGGGAGTGTGTGCAGGGTGACAATCTTCCAGCTCTGGCACAATACAAAGGCCTCGGATTTATTCTTATTTTAAGAGATGCGTAATTGGCAAAGAATGACTCGAATTCTGATCCGAATTAGTCTCGTGAGCAATATGCAGGAACTATTTCAGAATGACTTCTTCAAGAGGAGAATAAGATAATGTTGTACAGCAATACATGGGGAAAACACACAAAAGACAGAAAGGCTAAAAAGCGATGTGTGTCCACGTATTAAGCAGACTGCAAGCCAACCCAAACAGTCAATGGAGAGCTTTGGATGCCAGACAGTATCAGAAACACGAAGCGTGCTATTTCAGTATTCGGGGAGCAAAAGGGGAGTCTGGAAATAAGACCGACACTTGATAGAAATTATTTAAAAGGGTAAAAAGAGGAGAAAGACGTTCTTCCAAGAATAGCCTTAATCAGAAGTTTTTAAAAAATGCACCCAGTTTCATAACCAAGAAATCCTTAAAAGAAAACAGCACGAGCAAGACACGAACTACTCTGATGAGACCCGTGCCAAGATCAATATTGTTTTATCAAGAGGGCGACCCCCCGCCTCAATCATCGCCTCCGTTCTTGGCATGGCAATGAAAAAGGTCTCTGCGGTATGCTTTGATTAAACCGGTTTATGGCCCCCGAGGCCGAACTTGATTTGGCCCTGGCTAGATTGTCCCTCAGAGCCTCTTTGGGCTTGGCTGCCACTGCTCCACAGCTTTACATCCACTACTGAATAGAACCCCTGCAGTGTTTCTGTCCACAATTACTGCAAACCCACTTTATATTCATGTTACTCATTTGCAAAATATTGAACGGCTGTCATGATTTTTGTGAGAACTTTGTTTGCAGATGAGTCGTTGCAGTATTTGCACGTATTTGCATTGCTTATGATCCGCAAAGAGTTTGCATGTTCTCCCCGTGCCTGCGTGGGTTTTCCCCGGGTACTGTGGTTTCCTCCCACATTCCAAGAACATCCACGGCAGGTTAATTCAAACACTCTAAAATGTCCCTAGGTGTGAGTGTGAGCATGGACGCTTGTTTCGGATGGTGTCTGCCTTAGGTCAAAAGGCAGCTGGGTAGGCGCTCGCTTCCTATGAACAGAATAAGCGGAACAAATTGGATGGATGGCAAAAGGTTTTGTCGTTGATTTGGAAAGTATCCATCCGACATGAGGGGTGGGAGAGGGTTTAAAGGTTCACGCAAGTGGTATAGCGACAGCAAAATAGTGCAGCGCTCCAGTGTGTGCGTGCGTAGGCCGTTGTCCATTCTTCACTTTCTCCATTTGTCAGTTGCTGCCTTGCTGTCAGTTATCAACCGTTTGCCGGCTGTTCTTTTATATGGATCACAGGAAACAATATATACAAGCTTGTCAGCTCAAAGAAATCTGGACGTGCAGTACTGCAAAAGGTTTTGGCCAAGCGAATCTTCAGGATATACCGTGTAGAGAATAGAAAGAAAAAAAGAAAAAGCACAAAAGAGTTTTTTTTTCACGACAACATGGGGGCAGTAAAAAGATAAAAGACAGCGACTATATGTCAAATTTCCAACAGCTTCATTCTTTTGCATTTGGAGCCGTGGCAGAAAATGAGAGATGGCGGGTGGAAGTATTTCTTTACTCCAAATTGCTGTTGTAAAATCGGTGGATTGTTTCAAAAGTCGATGTTACGCTCTTTCTCACGTGTGCACGTGCGTTTACCTTTGAAGCCGTCGCTCGGACGGTGCCAAAGGAATTGCATCTGCACGAGCCTCCTGAGTTCTGTGTTACATATCAAGCGTGGTCGCCCAAGCGCACACTGATTTGTAATTTTCCATCCACTTGTTGTCCAAAATGGATCTGTACCAGGACTATCATTTTTTGTCATTAGTCATTTCAGGCCAGACACTGTGCGGAAATTAAGAGTAGGAGAAATCTGGCAGTGTTGTGATTGAACAAAACTATGAAGTGACCGTAGGAGTACAGATAATACGGTGAGGTATGCGGCACAGGTGGCTTTCGTTGTTTCCCAACAGATGGCTAACTTGATCCTGCGCACGGGCAACGGAACTTTGAGCAAAGCCTTATAGTATAGTATAAGGCTTTGTCATCTGGGTTGGAACTAATCTGTGCCTTCCCAAACAGCTAACTATGCGCAAAAGCAATTGCTCATTTTGCATCATCCAAAGTTGATCTCATGTCTGAAAACGACAGTCATTCAGTTCTTCAGAGTGGGCCAATTTTTCCCCTTTGTGATGTCCATCAACACAGTTGTGCTCATTATGCTGTCTCTGTATCTCTATATTCTGGCTGGCTTCATGTAAAAGGTGATACAGTCAAACCTCTGTTTTCGTCCATAATCCATTCCAGAAGGCTGTTCGAAAACCGAACGAAAATGCCACGCTCTTTGGCCTTCAAATAAAAATGTTTACTGAAAAGTCTACTCACAATGGAAAGCAACACGAGGAACGTCACTTTCGTCTACCCGAGGAAGCATACTTCCTCGTGTAAAAAGAGGAGTCAAATGGTGCATTCAAGTGCGCTCAAGAACCATCTGTTCGTCATCTGAGGCATAAAAAACTTGAAATTTTTGGTCAAAAACCGGATTGGTCGAGAACAGAGACGTTCGAAAACCGAGGTTTGACTGTACTTCTTAACTGCTCATCGAGATCCAGATGTATATAGCCTGAAATAAAAGCGGATGTTTTTTTTTTTTCTATCTCCCGGTACACATGTGTCTTGTCAGTCTTCAGCAAAATATTTTAAGTGTGAATGTGTGCGAATATAAATATACTTCCATACGCATGAACAAATGATGGCAAGTAGGGCAGGGGAAAATGTCGAGATTGGGTTGGACTGGCAACAATCCAATTCAATCCATTTTCCTACTCGGGGGGATTCTGTCTTCTTCTGCCCAAATTAAATACAGCAGTTATGAGTAAACGCTTCCAAGACACTTATGTGGAAAAACATCTACCGTGCGTACGTAGGTGTGAGATGAGATCACATGGGAAGAGAATGAGAAATTCCATGTTCTCGACATTCTATTGATTTAAGGGGAATTTTTTGCTGTCACACGGTGGAATTATGTTTCGGATATGTTTTGTTTGGGTCGTTGTTTCTTTGGCTTCTATATTGTTCACCTGAATTCATCAAAACATTGATCTCCTTTTATTTATTTTTTTAAATTTATCAACCTTTTTTGCCTTCCACCTAGACTCAAAGTGATAGGATATGCTGAAGTAGTACAGTATGTGATGATTAAAAAAGGACATATACCCTCAATAACATTGGCACAAAATTGAAGCAATTTAGAGCAGAGAAATGTTCAGGCAATACGGTAATACTGAATAAATTGAATCCTGGCTGTATCGCAGTCCACTTATAATGTTCTTTGGAAGAGATTACAGCATTGGATTATGACACCGATCCAACCATCTCTTTTTCAGGTTGCCACAAATGTCAAGGTTGCAAACCCGATAATCACTCTTCACCCAAAAAAGAACGGTAACATTTCAGCAATAGATAAAGAACGACGTCTCCTTCCCGATGATTTGCTCTTTTCGCGGCCCTCCCCCCCATGATCACTTTCATCAGAGGACGACAGGGGGTGAAAGTAAACAACACTTAGGAGAGCGAAGGAGCCTCTGCTTTATGCCACTTTGCCCCAGTCATTAGCACGTCATCCTAGTTGTTTTCACAACCTATTCAACACCTAATGGTTTTCCTCCCAGATAATGGTTTCCTCAAGGCCTTGTGATCGGCGCGGAGATGGAAACGAGCAACGACATCAGGAAAAGACAGTGGTGAGGTTTGCAGACGTTTTGGGCGCCCAATAGAATAATTGGGCAAACTTGAGAGGTTGCACCGGTGGAGAAATCAGAGGAATTGGGTCAACGTGAGGGGGAAGGTGCTGACGGAGCCTCGTATCAGGGTTACACAGAACCCCACCAGATGAGTTAAAGCAGCTCCATGTAATCCAGTGCCCATCAAACAGAGAGGCCTTTGAAAGAATACGGTTTGGATGAAAAGAGAAGGTCATCGACAAAGCAAACGTGACGAAAGCTGCAGGAAACCATAGTTTTGCATTTCTCTCCGTTTGCTTGCTTTTTGTCATTCCATTAACAGCTGACCAATACCCAGTAGTAGTGTTGTGGATATTTGTATTGCGTCCCCTTGGGCTCTCGAGTGGCAGCTTTAAAGCAAATAACAGATGCAGAATGGAACCCAGATACTGTCATGACGATGGGAAACATCCACAAAGGCTCGAGACGTGCTCTGCGTGCGTATCAGAAATGCTCACACATGGTGTGAAGATAGATAGTGTGTTTGACACATATGGCTCGTATCAAACGTTGGAAGCCTCATGCCATTTAACAACGCCGCTTTGACAACTTTTATTGCAAGTGGCTCTGCAGATTACAGAGCGACACATTTAGAATACAACTAAGAACATTGTGGGTCATGAACCCAGTTCTCCGGCAAGCGAGCGGGCCATTTTATATCTTTTTTTTTTCCACCAAAAAGACAAACAAACCTTATCAGTGGACACATTTAACACCTTATTTTCCCCTTGACACCTTATAACTGTCTACGAGGAGCTTTTTTAAAGCTCATTTAAACTTGTGATTTACATCTGACTTAATGCATGACAACATGCTGGGAGGACATCCCGGCCAGCCAAAGAAGCAGAGGGCTGGGAATTTATGAAGGGAGGGAAGATTATGTTGATCATAATCTGGCAAGAAGCAAGCCTGACCTCAGAGTGGATACGGTAGCCAAATGTCTGCTATGAAAAAAAGAAACTACAATGCAGTGGCAAAGGGAGATTGACAACGCATATGGGCATTATTATTTCAGAAATGAAAAGAAATCAAGTTGTTACACTACACATCCAGGCCAGATGGATATCCGCACATTTGCCAATATGGATTTCCATATACAGTACAGTACATAAGGGCATTAGCTATGTGTTGAAAGGTGAACAGATCCTCAGCCACCGAGGTGGGGGCACGGGGGGCTAATGACATATTATCCAAAAGGTCAAAACCCCCGAAAGAGATATTGCTGCAAAATTGCACCAGACATAAACTGTAGCTCTTAAAAAATGAACTGAACATCGAAAATAGATATCATGCATTATATGTATTTTAAGTGCTGTATGCTCATATAAAATAATCATCAACATGAGACTGAGAATTGTCAAAGACAGCTTTCATTCTTCGGGTGTACGTTTCTGGAGGGCTGACAAATGCTTTGAAAGAACCGAGAAGCAGCAGGGGTCCAACTTTGACTTTCTGAACTTGCCATCAACGTCCCCTATGGGCATCTAGCTACACATAAATACGAATGAAAAGTTGTTGCTTTATTTAACAAATGTAGATACTCCTTTCAGAATTTCCCTCATGGGATTAATAAAGCACCGTGAATGGCTGGCGCCCAGTTCAAGGTGTATCCCGCCTCTCAGCTGGGATCGGCTCCAGCAAGCCCGCGACCCTAATGAGGATAAGCGCTGCGCAGAACGGATTTATGGCTTAATGAAGTACCAACGGGCACGCGGAAGCCATTTCAAAATGTTCCTTGAACATGAAAATGTTGAGGAACTCACAAACACACACCGCTGAAGTGCATTTGAGCACAAGAATGCACGAGTGAGCAGCGTTCGTAGGTCGTGTTCATGGAAGAATATCTCTGTGAATACAACAAAACTGTCAACCTGAAGTCAGTGCAAATGGCCTCTTTCAGAACCCCCCAAAAACCTGGATGATTACAGTGCCTGATGAATTGGCCATGCTATGTTAGCAATTAGAAATGAGACGCCACTTAAGCACCAAGTGGCTCGAATCTAAGGTTTACTTGGAATGGGAGAACCAAAATATATACACCCAAAGATTCAGGGACTGCTTCCCGTAGGCGACTGTTAAAGCACTTCCAAGATACAACAACAGAAACAAGTCTTCAAAATCACAAGAGATGGCAAGCATGGAGATGAATGCACGGAAAGCCGCAGTCCAAAAAAGGCGAGAATAGTTTATCTTGGACTGCGGTGGGCTGTCTCGTTGTGGTCAGCTCGTCCTAGAATCAGTTCCATATGCAGCTAATGCTCGCCGCTTTATTCTCGCGTGGCTTATAAATCAACGCCTTTCAGTGGTAATATTGGTCAGATTTTCACACAAACGTTTCATCTTTACAACGCTCCCTTCGATAAAGTATTTGAACAGTGCGACCGATTGCTTTATTTTTGCGGCAGACTGAAAACATTTGGGTCCGACCTCAAAATATGAATACGAGACAAGAGATTAGCGGTTCGGATGGGGGCCGCAACTCAGACCATATTTCAGGTGAGCAAAAATATGGCAACAACTCGACTCAATATTTCGTAGCAAATCCTTTGACTTGACCAACTGAACTGATCAGGATCGTTATCGAGGCTTCTGCAGAGCGTGCTCAAGAGCTGGCTGATCGAAACAAATAGCCAAACTTGTGTTTCAGATCAAAATGGGAATACGTGCAGGTAAAGGCAGAAATTTGGGCTTCTAGTTTGAAACTGATGTGTTGAAGCCCAGTTTTTCCACCTACAGGAACACTTTTGGAGGTGGATTGTGTGTTATATTGGTTGGCCCCATTGCACATTTTAGTATTTGGTGCTTCTTACGTGTGGCCTTTCTTGAAAAGAACAGCGGAACAGAAATATCCTTTCTACAGTATCGCGTTACCTCATCCGGTACCACAACTAAAGCCTCCGTGCGACTCCAAAGCCGCAAGCAAAATGAAGCACGGCGCTCCATTTCGCTCGTGGCGCATCAAGACCACTCAAAACATCACCCCATGAACTCTGCCGAACACTGTGGCATTCTGACAAACACGTCCCTCCCTTTAAATTGAGAGCGAACAAGGCAAAACAAACGCGAGCGGCATCGGCAAAGAAGCCGACGTGTTTTGACATGATGTCACTTAACAGCAAAAGTGTAACGGCGACAATAAACTCGCGCCGACTGCTGTGTTGACCGCTATGTATAGAGGCATAAATACAAGTGTAGTGGAAACACATGTTGGCATTCTTCACACCAGATGTCGACGATGGAAAAAAAAAAAAACCCAAATACAAAGTGGTTAAAATACAATTATGTCCAATCATATCTGGTGTTGGGAGTGTGTCATTCCATCTTACCTCATCGTGATGGCATAGCAGCCTCCCACCCATCGCTCATTAACCGAAATAGGTTTGTGTTTGGCGGGGCCTTGCGTACCTCCTCGGGTCTGCAACTCCATTTCTGTCAAGACAGAAAGACCAAAACAACTTACCGATGGTGATGGTCAATAAGTGTTTTCTAAATGCTTGCTATCAAGAATCAGCAGAGCACCAGATGACAATACGGTTACGGAAGGTGAAATAATGCCTTGCGTGTGGAGTGAAAGGAACTTTTTCACCAGGTGATGCAATGCGAAAAGCCAGCTGCCGCTAAAGGACCTGTTGCATGCATTTGCACCTGTTTGATTCAATGACTTCTGATTGCAACTCATAAAAGTAAATCACCTCAACTCCCACTCACACCGAACCGGGCTCCGGTCCCCCCCCCCCCCTTTTTTTTCTTCTTAAATTTCCTTAACCCTGGACTTGACCTTCTGCTAGTAATTAACAAGTATACTGAGAAAAGGGAAAATTGCGAGTCATTATTATGATAATTACAGTGAGCCAGAGGGATTCCAGGAGAGGCTGCCAGGTAATGTAACGCAGACGTCCTTGTGACCGAGCAGCTTACGTTCATTTGTCGTACGGGCTCGCCCTCTTCTTTAAGGCTTAACGTTAAAGCAAACTATTACCCGGCTGCTGTGAAAAGCCACTTCGGAAGCCACTTCAACCTTCGGAAGTGTTGGTGAATACAAGCGCGTGAATCTGTCAGTAACGTCTGACCAAGGTGACTTTCCATACCGTTCCCATGAATCATCATGTAAAATGAGCCGAGTCATCCTCTGCTCGCTAAAAGCGTGACCGAGCCAGACACGGAGTCCAGTGTAAACAGGGCGCGTGCAAAGAGACTGTTGTGTCATGGAGCGAGGTCTATCTCTGGTGAGAGATTGTTTAGTGTTTTCCAGAGAAATGAAAACAGCACTTTCACGTGTCACTTTTCATTTTCAAAGAGGGTTAGGAAACAGCACCAAGCCCAGCGGGAAACAATGCCCACATTCAGCACTGCAGCCTCGGGCTCTCCTTACGCGGAGTGGAAAAGAGCAGAGGTGTGTGTCTGCCTTAATGATTACACATCACGGGCGGAAGACATTTTATGCAAGAGGGATGCAATACTAGGAGCTGGGAACTTCAACTCCAAATACGCGTTTTCATGTTTACAAGTCCACGTGGCGTAGATAGACGTATAAACCATAAAGACAGTCCAATTTGAGTAGTAGTTGAAAAAAGGATGATTTTGAGGTCACAACAGGGGATGATCAAAGGACAACACGGTCCGGACATGAAAAAAAAAGATTAATTCAACAAATATTTCTTTTCAGTGCCGGTCTCAGATGTTAAATCTCTCAAAAGGACTGAAACAAGCGTTTGTGACATCTACCTGGCATTTGATAGATTTATAGGCAACTTTTTCAGGGCCTGTGTCCGCGATCTTAAGTCATAAAACATGATCAGGTATCAAATGGCCTACGCATCACGCAAAGAGCGCAACAAAATGTCAACGTTGGAATTGGATAGCGATATTGCTACTCCACGGCTCTTTTCAAAGGAATGGTCCACCCAAGGCCTTTGCCGTTGCTAAAATTAAAGGCATGGTTCAAGCAAATAAGCCATTCGGAATTTTTCAGGTTTACAGCCTTGTCGAACAGATCGTACCAAACAACATGAATCAATTACGATCATCCTGGTATTCCTTTCGATTAATCGTGGCATCGGCAGCCATCAGAACACAAAATGAAAAAGAGTCTTTTCAGTGACCAAAGTCTATATATCTACAGTAACAACGAAAGATACCAAAGTATCAAAAACAATATTGCGCACCCGCAGCGTTCTATGTTCCGAAGTACTGTATGTTGCTCCATCTTCTTCTGCAATGTTCCCGTTTCACCAAGGTCTAATCCATCAAGCCAAAGATGTATTGCTATGAAAGCAAGAGTTGATCTATAAAACACAAACATGTGCGCTGCCTGCTTTAATCTCATTAGGTCCGCTCTGGTTGTGTCATTACTTTTTTTTTCCCCCCTTGCTTTCCACACTCTGATGTAAACAGGCAACATAGACATTATGTATAGTATATATCTGGCATGCGAAAAATATCGTGTCGTGTAATCTAATTCATCCAAACAGGACAGTCTGCGACCTGTAAGTGTTTGCGTGTAAAGACTTCCAGGCAAATGGAATGAGAGAAGCAGTGATTCAACTGGCCTAATTGTGTCAGAGAGGAAGCCCGCTTGCCATAGATGAGAAAAGCATGGCATGTCAAATTGCCAATACTTCATTCCAACGACTGCCACTCATGGAAAAAAGTACTCCCAGTTCATCACAAACTGTATCGATCAAAAAGACTTTCCTGACTCGTCACAATTATCGACTCCCTCATTAAGAAAATCCACAGACATCAATCATCCCCTTGGAGCTTTTACAATAATAATGCCCGGCTATGTCATCTGCAACTGCTACAGCTCCGAACTGATGTTATTTGTAGGTCTGTAATGGGAAATCCAGCTGATACACTGGTATTCAAGCGGCAGGGGTGTCTTGATGTTTGGGCCCAGAATTGGTATTGCTCTGTTGACTGAAGTGAGCTGGAGCCAGGGCAGGCCACTGAGTACGATGGCATCAACCTTGCATTTCAGTTTCACAATGACGCACAATCAACTACAGTACACGGGCATTGATCCAATATTACATTCATGAAAGTGGAGGTCTATCACCACGAAAAGTTCAGTGCAAAACGACCGATTCCATTCGCATCCTTTAAATAGAACGCTCGCGGCGGCTTCTGCTGTGGCTTAAATGTCACAAATGCAAGAACTGACAATGTTTCTTCATTAAAAGACCATCAAGGAACTCGACTGAGCGCTTTCCATGACGTGATGAAAAGAATGTTTTCACTTCCGAAAAAGACAGACACAGACACACTCACACACACACACACGTGCACTCATGCCTCTTTGTGTGTGACATGGGAATCAATGAAGATAAAAAATATATATTTTTGGGAATGTCAGGACTGACTATTTTTGCAAAAATGCAAATGAGGAATGTGACAAATTTGCATTATGTGAAAATAAGCCGCAGTTTTGGTTGGTTTTTTTTGCGGTCACGATCTTGGTCATGGAAGGAATTACACCCATAAGTAATGGTACCACTGTACTCTGTTTTGAATAATGTTAAATGTAAAATGTAAAATAATGTCCAACCATCTGCAGTAAGGTGGAAGCACCAGTATGCAAAGTAAACCAAACACGCCCGGATAAAAATATAACGTTTGGATTTAATACATGCCTGAACGTGTGAGAATTGGACTCATACACCAAAAATTGAACACGCGTGATGGAAATGGCTGATAGCAAAACCAGATTAAAAAAAAAAAAAAAAAGAAGAGTGGGAGCACAAAAGAGATTGCGTGCTACAAAGCAGGACATTTTCAGATGAACCGAGTGGGAGAATTCCAACAGTGACCATAGCACAGACCAACCAAGTCACATTGAACACGTCAACACCCGATGTACAAAACAAATGTGAAAACAGCATGGCATATGCAGCAAGCATGGACAAATCTGCTATTAACATCTACGTCGATAGGCTTGGAAAACACCCAAATGAGAGGAACAGAGCCAGCCACAGTCGGCTTGTCTGTAAGCCTATAATGTTCTCACATCATACCAGTGGTCAAGCCGAAACCGTGGGCACTGTCTTCTACGAACAAACACACTGTATAATTTCATCTGAGCATACATAAGCCTTCGGGTATGTAATATCGCAAATACATCACGTTGATTTCGCTTCAATAAGACTGATGATGCAAAAATGACCAAAACTATGAGTCCTTTTAAGAGTGACTGGCAGCAGTGTTGAGCATGGTTTAATTTTCACACAGACGAGACTTCAAGCCGTGGCCTTTGCAGCGGTTTTACCAAACGTTGGACAATATTTCTTCCTTCAAAGATTCTGAATTGTACAGCAAACAGTACTGGCTGACTGTTCGGTTCGGTTAATGGTATTTTGGCGACTCGTGGAATGCATGTTTCAGGTGTTTCAGGTGTTCCCATGAGCCATAATCAATCTGTGAAAATGAAAATGTAGCACATGGGCGGGTACAAATCACATGGCGGTTTTATGGTATGATAGCAAACACCAGACTCTTAAGAGGACTGGGTCAAGAAGTGCCCACAACAGGGTATGCGAAGGGCAGCAAGAATTCCTCTTAGCCACATTAGGACATTCAGCAACCCTTACAGCACATGTCCAAGGCAGGAACTTGAAATGGTTTAGGTGTGTACTACTTTCCCCAGGGTGTGGTGAGAGGAGTGCACCGGCCTGGAGCCAAGATGGTGGTCAGGGTGAAAACCACAAAGTGAAAATAAAGGCAAGTGGGACCAAGACATGTCCGGCACACATGAAAGATGGCCGGGGCCTCAGCACACAACAAAGTGCGGCGATGAAGGATGGGGCTCTTTGACAGGCCATGGACTCGACTGGTGGAGTGTTTACCTCAGCCTGGATGATATTAAAATTCACCCAAACGAAGAAACAAACCCCCAAAAAACTGTCAATGGTATACCAAAGAGCTAAAGTGAAGGTCTGTCTGCCAAGTTAACTTAAGCAGAGTCTATTAGGTTTTATTGAATTGACCCGAAACAGGACTCACAAGATGACATTAGACGTAGAATTCGTGAAATGGATATTGTCATATATTAGCCAACATATCACTCTTGCACACTTGTGAGCAAAAGTTTCAGACAAACAACACACGGTGGCTGATGACCGGTAAGATATCTCAAGATTGCCGTCTTTAAAGACATGTTACAATGAAAGAGCAACAGAGACCAGGCTAGAAAAGGAAGTCATTTGCAGACGCTGAGCCTAGACTGTCTGAAAATACTCATGGCCAAGTTCAGGGTAAGCGTGTCTGGTTTTGGTGTGCTTACAACTTCAAGGTTGTGGGCTGGGTTTACACAGGCAAGCGCCTCCAAAGCATGTATGGTATTGGCTCGACTGCTGGTATGGTTACCGCGATAATGGCGGATTATCAGATACACAGATTTCGTGTCCAAATGTTTTTTTTTTCAAGTCAGTGGTAAAAATAACTCCAGTAAATGGAACAGTTCATCAAGAAGCTGTGGGTGGGAACTCCCAATATGCGTTTTGAATGCCGCATAGGACAAGTGGCATGAAAAATAGGATGGATGGATTGTGAAAATGACTTTGATATCTGAAACTTATGAGTCACTCAAAGGGGCAAGCGCTCTCCATCCTGGGGCACGCCTTACAAGGGATTGGAAGACGACGTGTGTGGAAGGAACCTTTTCCAATACTGATGCTTTCCAGGGCAAGCTGGAGATCAGAGAAAAGATGTTCTGCACTGTTTGTTGGCATGCTCAGTGTAATGAAGTTCTCAGACACCTCAAATATTTCACAAGTTAACAAGTAGACATGGAAAAAACAAGATGGGGCGCAGACAAGAATGATGCCATTGAGACATTCATTTTTCAAACTATTTAACGACTCCATGGCCGGACCGAGATGCAGCTGGACGCGTGGGGCTTTTTCCGTGGTTTAAGGGGGAAGGGAGTTTGGGGAGGGGGGGGGGGGGGGGGAGAAAGTGAAAAACCATCTTCCACTCCATGTGCCAGACAACAGTGGAGAGAAAGAAAGGAACAACAGAAGGGATATGGCGAGAAAGGCGGTAGTGTGTGTTTCATGACACGAGAGCATGCTGTACTCAAACGTTCAAAATGTTAACTGGGAGCAGATGAGAGCAGGAGACGCAACCGAAGCACCGTAAGACCTGCTGGAAGCTCACCAAGCTCAACGATGCAGGCTCACACATACAGAATAAAATGGATGAACATTTAGTCATACTTCATCTCTGAGTCTGGACACCAAAGCTTAAATTTAGCAATGATCATTTCAGGTGATACCGTTTTTTTATGAGTCTTAAAGCTTTTATTTTCGTCAGAATCCTCAGAGCATCCGTCCGTTCATCCTGCGTACAGTAACAGACGTGACCTTGTGCACTTGGCTCTCATCGCCACAGGCAAACACACACTTTCAAGGTACAGCATTGTAGCTAATGGACGCGGGGGAGGCGATAATGAGGGGTACGGTCATTACGCTATCACACTATTTCAACGTTGGAAACTAAAACTGTTTGCAGATGTCGAGATAGAAGCAAGATCCAATTGTGATCATCGCGTGCCAAAACAAAAAGTTTGCAATTTCCACTGGCGATGTCTTTTGTGACAGAATCGAAGGCATGTATCCATGCAACGGATGAATAGGAATGGCTCGGACTTGACTCGCCTTCTCTTTTTTCAACGTCTACTTGTCCCTGAAATGAACGGACTTTATTTTGTGTGGGGGAAATTAGTTTTTAAATTAGAATTGGATTACCACCAGAAGTCCTAAAACTATTGTGTTTAACCTGGGCTATTCCTGATTTTTTAAATAAGAATTTAAAAATAGGTACTCATGGCTCCTGCCTTTTAGATGTTTTAAAACTGATTATTAGTTGGAGGTTTGAGACATTTGAGCGGCATTATTTTGGCCATCCATCACAGGACTTGATCTGTGTTGCAGCAACAAGCAGGTCAACGAGGTATCCGTTACCCTCTTAGCAGGGTTGGAAAGTGAAGTCCTTATCCCAAGTGATGCATTGACAACGTCTCAATACTAGACACTGTTCAAGTCAAATGAAAATATGTTTAAAGCTACACTAAAATTGTTGGAATGGTACGGGAACATCAGCCGTTGTAAATATTGATGACCCACTTTTCTTCAAATATAAAAACGGTTCTACAATTGAGGTAGGAGCACACATTCCAATTTCAACCTTTCCTCCACTGCCCCGCCACTTACTGCTTCCACTGAAGAGTATCCATCAGGCCTAACATCCTGACCTGTGAGGGTCCTCTCATCGATGGCACTTCCTTAAATCTGACATTGCTTCCCCGTAGCCATGCCTAACAACCCGTAACTGAGCCACAGCTAATTCCTTGTACAAATGTTCTCGGAAGACGCTCTAACAGCTGCACGCTAATAGAGAGCACATGCTAGGTGCTCTGGTTGCTGACCATTGACATCAAGGTACAGCAACACAGGCACAGGTCGCTGATGTGCGGGGAGTTTTTCAGATTGGAGTCAGAAGAGGTCTCACGCCAAATTAACAACGCTAATTTAATTCCTCCCTTCTACTGAAGCATGGAGTTGCCAATGTGGAGCAAGCATTTCTGACTATGTCATTCGAACGTATTGCAAAGTCGTTCTCCGGGTATTCCTGCATAAGACGTGAACAGAGAGAGTGAAAAACATGAAGATGTGCGAGTGGAACCGCCCTTGTTTTCCAGGCATCTTGTCCTGTATGGGCCCATGTGTTTGCGTTCATCGGGGATAACAGGGATCTTGGAAAAACAGATCACTGTGCTTGACAAAATAAACCTGCTCGTACATTCCTGACATTGGCCTCTAATTTAAGGACTCCAGCTCCGCCACCACTGTGCTCGTCTTTCAGTTTGCGGCGCTGGATCAGCAGGTAACTGCTTTCCCTGGGCGGGAGGGATCATGCTGGGAGCATTCAGCTTCTGAAGCGCAGCTATGGGCCACAACACCAGCTCTGTTTGAGTTTTGAACCTCAGCACACATTATTCAAAGTCAAAAGCATTCTCCTACTTCTTCCACTTACCGCCATAAGAGCTGACGGAAGCAGTTGGCCAAAATAATTGGCACTTTAATCACTGTCGATATTAGTCTTGTTGAAGGGAGGGATAATATGGCCAAAGTTGTTTATTCATGTGCAAATCTTAGAGAGAAGGAAAAAAATTTTGTGGCAGAAAGGTCAGTAGGAGAGAAAAATGGAACTGAGGTTTGTTTTTTGTTTTTTTAAAGACTTGATTTATGTCCTTACCATCAGAATGGTGCATTTGAGACATAATTACAAGTGACAGAATTACTATCACATGACATTTAAAGGCAAAGTGCCTGTAAAAGTGCCTGCCCACTCTTTTGTGCTCTGACGAGAGCACTGCGAATGCAAATTAAGTTTGAAATGATGCATGCGGAAGTGTTTTTATACGTCTGATTTTTACTTCATGTACAGTACTTTGCATGCAGCTGTGGTTGTCTTTTTTAAAGTGCTCCATAATTGAAAAAGTTGAGTTGAGTAAGAACCAAAGGCGGACGGACAAGGATCTCCTAACACTGGAACGGAGCTGGAGCGCATCCATGATTTAATGTCTGGTACTTCTGAGACAAGTTGCTCTGTAGTAAAGCTTAGGCCACACTAACCCAGTCTGCGCTCTGATTTATGACCATTTCTTTGGATACAGTTTGAGTGTATGGAGAAGAAGGGTTAACTGTCCTAGACAAAGACCCGTCTGTACTCAGCTGGGATCAAGGGCTAATGTTGACTACAGAACCAGGGGCCAAGGGGAAAACACACACTGACGTGTGTGCAAGCGATTGTAGGCATGAGCGAGAAAAAAAATCACGTGCATCCCCCCTCGAGTGTGATCGTAGCTACATGTTAAGATTGCCATACATGAGCTCATACTGATAGGTATCATACTCATACTATATATACAGCCATCAGTCACGGGAATAGCATGTTGGATAAAGCGCCACAAAAAAAAGAAAAAAAATCCTAGTATGGGTTAGCAAAGACCAAAGTACATATAACGGCTTTTTACGTTTTCACTAAACGCACTACTGTGCACTGTAGTTTCTATTTATCCATTGAATGATACACATAATATTACAGGAAATAATAAAGAAGATGTACATGTATATTTATTGTTTACCTAATTGCTAATTGTTATAAAAATAAAGGAAACTGCTCTTGAAATTATTTGTGTTACATTTTCTACCGTCCACCCCCCCCCCCCGCCTGCTCGTAAACACGTCTGTATTGTATAAGACTTCACGATACGAGCAAATAATCTTTTTTGACATGAGGACGGTTGCAGATTTATGTTGAGGCCTAAAATGAACGAACATAACCTGATCTGAACAGATAGAGTCAGTGTGCTCCTTGATGTGGTCAGGCAGATGTTGACAGAGGTAGACAAATGTATTTGACTAAAGACCCTGGTGGTAGGGGAGTAAAGGACCAGAGGTTCATCAGAGGTAAACTTGTGGTGGGGGGGCGTGCTTGGGCATTCCACGAGTTTAGAACCACTGGCGAGAGACCCCGAAAAGTCACAACGGTCAAGGTACTGCAGCTGAACTACATTAGACTGTGAATTACATCACCTCATCAACTCCAAAGGAAAATGAATTTGGTGGATGTGAAAATGACTAACAGAACCAACAGTGAAACAAAAAAGCAGCAGCACGAAAGGGCAGGAGTGGAACACCAAAGCATTGCAGCAGGTAGATGCGGCAGAGTCTCGTTGAGCTCTTTAGTAAGATAACATCTTTGACCTGCTACAACATCATCCATCATTTCAACGCTATGATGGTTCAAGCATGGGAGGGTGAGAAGGAGGCAACGAAAGACAGAGAGCAGTCCCCCGTGTTGCCTTGTTAATGCATCTTGTTCCATATCTCGGCATGGATGACAGATGGGAATTGTCCAACCATGTATCACGTCTTTGCTGTTTTTTTGTTTTGTTTTGGGGTTTTTTTGCTCACTTGAAAGCATTTTATTTTAGTTTGGAGATAACTTGATTTGAGTCACTGTGATCATGGTGTCTGAATTTTCTCCAAGGCAGTGTTGACGTGAGCCAGTTGACGTGAGCTGTCACAGTCACCTGCTGTGTGATCTTAACAGTGCAGCAAGGGGAAGGGTGAGGGTGCAATGTCATTTTACGTTAGGGGGCCTCCATTAACTGCAACCGGAGACCGAAATGCATTTCATCTAACTCTTCGGCCTCAACTTAAATAGTGGTCATTTCGAGGGGCTGAAAAACAATCCTCCTTCGAAATACTCTGCGAAGCAGCGAGAGGCTTTGATACACCATCCCTGGGCTTTGTCCCGTTACCTGATAATCCCACAGAGACGGTTTGCGGGGCATTTAGCAGGAAGCATAAATTTGGAAGTCTGTAATTTGAAAAGAAGCGTAAGAAAGAAAATCTCAGCATGAGATGAAGGCTGATACTTGGAGGTCACTTGAACAGGCGGTAGTTGCCAAAAAGAGCAGTACAGAGCCAAAATGCTGTCCTCTTCCTACTGCGCTGGCAGTTATAGTTTGTTCAGTTTTTAATTTTTTTTGGAGTCCAAGTAGAGTACGACCACCATTTTAGATTGGATGATGTATAGCTAGGGCATTTTCAGCAGGGGGTGGAAGTCTGAGACATTCCGAGTACAATAAACAGAGCTTGCGATTTCAAACAAAGCCACACAGCAGTAAAACCTCCCCCCCTTGCTGCCATGCCGGGCTTGCACTCGGGTTTACACAGGTGTGGGTGTGCAAACGTGCATTTGAATTGGCCACATGCGCACCGTTTTGGACTACCGGATGATGTGATTCCTCCCCAAATCATTTGCATCGGGCTGTATCCGGATCTCCGCTGTTAAGTGACATCTCATCTGGTTTGTTACCTGCGCTCAACCTTGCAAATTTGTTTTTTCAATTTACAGGTCCATGGTTCAATATTTGGTTCTGAAGAGACATGGCCAGAAGTCAAGGTAATGGCTGCACAGTATGGAGAAATAGGCATTGGAAATTTGCCTGCACAAGAAGGTACGCTCATCAATTTAAATATGACCTTTTATACTTACGGCCCCCGGGTGTTTTTCATCTGAATATTTACTGTACGTCTAACTTTATTGAACTCTGTAAACGGACGACTCCCTGAATTCTGATGTTTGCGCAGCGAGTAAGAAAACAAAGCAGTTACACTTTTGATGCTCCCCTGTACACACCGTATTAAACCTACTTAAGACTCAAGATAATGCGCGTCCTCTAATGTTTCACCTCTCTTCAGCACTAAAGCAACAATTCAGATGTTCCACCAGACATGTGATATGTCCCAGTGGCCCAGTGATGATTCCAAACCACTTCAACAGTCAAGACAAATTGGCTCAACATTTCCTTATCAGCCCCGATACATTGCACAATGTTGACATACAAAGACAGAGCTCTGGAGAATTACAGGAAATGGAAAATCGGCCTGACTGGTGTCAAATGTACTCATTTATACACAAAAACACATCATTACATAAAACTGATAAGTGATGGAGAAGTGGAATGATTTATACACAAGACCGCAAGCACATGGCCTCATACTGCAGTCAGTCGCACACTTGCTGCAGCCGACAGCCAGAGCAGGGAACACTTGATTCATCCTTTTTGTGATTTAAGAGCAGCTGTGCAGGAATGCAATGACAGCCTACGGGCTGCTGTCAAGTCTCATCACAGAACAGACGGGGACAACCAGCAAGGCGATAGGTCTGAATGATAGCTGGGCTTTGGGCCTAAAGCTTCGGCTTGATGTCCCAGTAAGCGTTCTAGAACAATGGTGGTGAAAGGCCCTCTGGCTGAGGGAAGGAGACACACACACAATCTAACAGAGCTACCGTTTGTTCCATGTGTCACAATAAACACCCTGAACTGGTTGCTAGCGAATCAGAGGGCACACATAAACAAACAACCATTCACGCTCATAATCACCATTTGGAGTGCCCAAACAACCTGCCATGCATGTTTTTGGAATGTGGGAGGAAACCGGGGTACCCGGAGAAAATCCACCCAGACACGGGGAGAACATGCAAACTCCACAAAGCAAGGCCGGAATCGAACCCTGCACCTCACCACTGTGAGGCCGACGTGCTAACCATTTTCTCACCATGCCACTTTGTGGGAATCATTTTTGAATGACTCCCACTAAGAAACCTGAAATCATTATGCTGATTTGTAGTCAAGATGAAGGACTCCTTAGGACAGTCCCGATGGTTGTTCGGTTGTCAGCAAAATGGACCCTGCAATGCAGTGCTAGCAACGGGCCTGGGAGAAACAGGAACTTGCACAAGAGTGGCGACGGGGCCCGAGATGAAGATAAACACAAGACGGAGCGTGAAGTGGTGCTGACATAGGATTCCAAGACTGGACTCTGACATTCAAGTGTGGCTGAGTTTTGCGCCTGCCTGTATGTTGTATGTTTTATGGCATCAAATGTAAACATGCCAGTCGATAGCGATTCTTGGAAAATGTCATCATCGTCTGTTTAATTTCACATAGCCGCGACAAATTCTCAATAGTTACTCTTCATGAAGAACCCAAAACCCCACCCAGCGCCCCAAGTCTTTTCTTCAATAACATCTTGGTGTAAAAGGACAGGCGGGCAGTGATGGTGAGTTCATCTTTGTAAGAAAACGTCAGAAACAAATGAGAACATAGCATGTGGCACATCTGCTTTGGTAGTTGTAGTCGCGCACAGCGTACTAAACGGTGGAATTTATCTGGTGCTCAATGAGCGAACCCAACATTTAAATGACTTTTATTTACAGTTCAGTACACTTTCCAAGAGTGGGTCCATGGTGTAGTAATGCACTTTTAATTTATTTCTCCGCTTTTCGCATAGAATGTTCTTTGTCCTCGAGGTGAGTAAAGAAGTGCTCTTGGAACGTAGTGGCCTTGTGGAGCTAAAATTGAAAGGGGGGTGAGGGGGGGGGGGGGGGGTGACTGCACGAAACCGTGAGCCGCGGCCAAATGAGTGCTTAGTCCCAATCAGACCAGACTTCAGGTGGCGTGGCCATATTAAAAACTGGAACGCTGATGGATGTCTAAGTAGAAAACAAATCAAAAGTGCATTTTAAGGATTTGAGTATTCAGAATTAGATTAAAAATTGATCAAGAAGAGGATGTTTAAATATAGAGGGGGGGGACATACTACAACAGAGAATTGTGTGTTGTCTCCCCAAGGCCACCACGCGTGTTGTTTGCGTCCAGAAATACCCCACAGACTTAAAATACGCACAACGCTATGTGGAAATATGTGAAAAACATCAATAACATGGCTATAGACAGCCAAGAAAAGAAAAAAAAAGAAAAACTGAAAGAAAAACATAACATCCATTACGACTAAGAATCACACTGAAGACATGTCGCTCTCAGGAAATGTATTTGTTTGTCTTTAGTGATCCAAGAAAGAAAAAAAAAACAATGACAACAAGAACAATGTAAGTCTTAGGCCTTCACCAACAGGAAGAAAGAGCAGGATTTTAAACCACAGGAATCCAGACCCACTTGGGGAAGCAATGTCTGGCAAAGAGGGAAAGAGAGTGTGCGAGTGACTAAACACTTGATCGATGGAGAGGTGTGCGGATGGAGGCAGAATGAACGGTCTGCATATCACAGGCTCGGATCGTGTTTCTGTCTCTGAGACCTGAAAGGAGGTTTGAGGCATCTGCTCACTGTCCACCACCCAGAAAACCTCACATCGAATGACTTATGTCTGTTACTACGATGTCTACCCACTGCAGCAGCTCCAGTTTCAGACCTTTGTTAATCCATCGGGGTGTACTCAGTCTCTTGGTCTGATCCGGTAAAACGCACGGTAGAAGTGTTGTAGACTGTCCGGGGAAATTGCATTTGTATTAGGTTATATATATTTTTTTTCTTTCTTCACCAAAAAAAAAAAAAATCTTAAAGATGTATGGGCCTTGGTGGAGGTCTGACTGCAAATCTCGTATTGTCGATTTTATCGCAAACAGCAAACTAAGATCCCATTGCAGCAACATGAGGTTTAAAACAACACTTGCTTCATCGTTCTGATACACTGCCCTGCCGGAGAAAGAGGATAAGTGTCAAAAAGATGATTGCGATTCATAAAACCGAGAGTGCTTGCGTCGACGGCAATGCAGTCATTCAGACAAGTTTAGTATGCGGCGAATGTCAGCCAGGTTGTCTGAAAATAAGCTCATTCATTAAAAATGTTCCATGAAAGCACAAGTGTTGCATGCAGCACCTTTAGAAGTAGTACTGAAGTACGAACTGGCAAGCCTGCGTCGCAATTGCAGCGCAATGATGCAGTGCCAAGCCTATTAGCAGCTAACAGGAGCAGACAGGAAAACTGACGAACTACTAAATGATTGATCTTGGGGTCTGGGTAAAGGTTTGTTGACACTGAAACTTGGTCTTCCGGCAGAGTCCCACCTGAGGCAGGTGGAAATTGAATATCGGATTTTATTTCCTGTGGGTTTTTGTAGTGCCGAAACTTGGCCGGGTAACACTGAATGCTGTGGGAGTTAGATCAAGAAAAGTGTTTGGTCGAATCGAGGGTAATTGTATCGTTTAGACTCTGACCGGCCCGGGTTTGAGTCAGAGTGCCGACAGAAAGATTGTATTTGAAAATATTGGCTTCATCTCGGCAACATAATCTGATTACGAGAAGTGAACGGCCGCTCGCGTTGTGGTGAATTCAAGTGGTCGGAGACAGACAGACAAGCAGTCTGGTTTACATCTTCCAGCAAGTCTGAGATCTTCTTTCCCTTTTGTCTGTCATTCGGTCCAGGACACCTCCATTGCGGTTGTTGTCAGATTAACATATTTGTTCTTGATGTGTCTATTTTCACCGGGACGCATCCCGCGGAACGGAAAGGGTCTGTGAATAGAAAGTGATTCTGCTGAGAATTTGTGGTGAGACATTTGAGGAAGGAGACGACAAACGTTTCAATAATGACGTGCCACTGATGGTAGCCATGTTTGTCTGACTACGCACGCACAGATCTTTGCAGTAAGGTGAGATGCTTGTTGTATACTCTTGCGGATTTGCCAGTCGCTCCATTTGACTCGCAATGCCAATGGCTGCCTCATGTCTCTGTATCAAGTCAAAACTAGAGGAAACGTTGTTCTCCTATTTATGGCATTAGTAATACCAGAAGCTCAAGAAACGACCACTGCATTATGCACTAATACATCACAAAGACTCTGATCATACGAATCACAAACTGTATTGAAGTGATTTATCTTGGTCTTATTTTAGGGCACAAGAATGTGGCATTTGAGTGAATAGAAATTGTATCCATTGCATTTCACGAAATAATTAATATTCTTATCCAACTCGTGATTTTTTTTGAGGGGGGTGGGGAATCGACTTATGTTGCACACGTTTTTTTTTTTTTTCCACATCCCCCAAGTATTTCCGTAAGGACGGGAGTGAAGAGCAAATACTGTATACGCTCCGCCCTTAGAGATTAGTAAGGTATAATTACGGTGGCGAGGCCTGAGGATCTCTCTCGAATGCTTTTCCAAGCAGCACAGAAACACGATGCCACCGCTACGAGTATCGTTGTCTCTGCCCCGTGCTACGCACAGTTTTCTTGATGGGGCCAGCAAGAACACGAGGCTGAACATGCGCAGGCCGTAAGCATCAAGATCCGTGTTCAAAATGTCTCCTTGGCCTTTCATAACATCCCAAGCATCAAATGAAAGCTGTCAGGTTTCCTGCGTGCCAGCAGTCGGGTTTTACTTCAGCAACTCAAGTATATCATAATTCAAACGCTTGCACACAACACACTCGATCCTGAACAAACAGAAGTGTGCAGACGCGATGACCCTAAAGGGAGAGGTTGAAAATTCCTTTTTTTTCTCTCTCTTCCTCTCAATCACTTTGGTGATATGCGGATTTTGTCCAACAACAGACCACCAAAGGAGCGGGTACATGAGAAAAAGTGCATGGGGAAAAAAACATAACTTGCTATATTTAAAACGTTTTTTCTTTGTTTGTTTGTTAATGGGCTCTTTGGCGCTCGATCAATGAAAAACTATCGGTTTTCACATGTAGTTACTGTACAAATGATGAGCAAACAATGTGATTTACATCAGGAAGTGGGGGAGGTTGGCAATCATATTGTGGAGATTCCCTTGTGGAGACGAGGCCAGACGGACAAAATACGTTTTTTTCATTATCTTTGTCTGTCTGCAAACAAATAAAAATATCAGGTGTGCTCCTTTCAGCCTTCGATCTGCCTTGGCACAGATTGTCAAAGATTCTGGGACTTTTAAGAGACATAGAAAAGAAATTGTCCCTCAGGTGCTTGCTTTAGATTGACTAAAGACATGGCGAATAGGGAAGAAAATACATTCTCGGGATTTTCATGCATTATCATCATCATCATCATCATCAATTAACCCCTTATGCCTTATTTTAGGCAAGATTTGAAATGCATAATTTATAGCAAATAATTTTGTTGATTTTTTTTTTATAGCGAACAATGATATATTGGGCTCCATGATTTTTTACAAACCCAAGCATATGCCACCCAAAATTTTTAAAAAGACAATTGTTTTCCACAAAGCACAAGTGGCAGCCTTATGATGTCGATCCCCGTGGTTTTACTTTCGCAAAGTGACGGTCTTGTCCCCATTATGTGATTATCCAGCGACCGAATCTGGGATCCTCATTACTTTTCAACCGGACTTTCTGCCTTGTGCAAGCTTGCCTGAGGTCAGCCGGTCCCCATGGTCGTTTGCAGCTTTCCCCACAGAACATCTCGCAAAATGTATTAATAAAAGATTTAAAGAAACATAGGATGCGGCTAATGGATGTAGGAAGTGAGTGGGAAGGTACAAGGTAATGTCGTTACCATTGGGAGTGTGAATCGGCGGGTAGGAGGAGTAAGAAAAAAAAAAAAGGTACCTGGATGTTTTCTGTGGGCTTTTAGGAGCTTCATGATGTCACTTCCTCTCTCGTTTGTGCTAGGAAAAGCCAAGAAAACAATCAGTGTCCATGGCTCATTATAGGAAGCACCATGAAAAACAATCAAAGAGCCAACGTGCCATTGGGGTCACCCAGTTTCAAATAACAGAAAAGGCGGCGCGGATCGAGCGGCTAAACAGGGACTCCTCGAAGTTCAAATTAAACATAAGAATGTTTGTCCGACAAAGCGAGGAGAAGAAATTCAAACAGTCGGAGAACGAGCCAAGCAAATGACCATGCGGTAGTAACCACTCTGTGTGCGCACATTTATAAATAGTGGACAGAGAAATAAATCCAGGTTCAAATGGAGGGTGACGCGTATGGATCTGAAACATCGGAAACCATGTCCGATACCGAAATAAAAGGGAAAGAAAAGACAGGAAGACTGGGCCAAATCCTCACCGCCAAAGAGAGGGCCAACTTGTTTCGTGCTGTGTTGGTCCACGATTCAGTTGATTTGTTTTGCCTGGACTATTCTGGATCCGTCGTGTGGAGGCCGTGTGAAGCGGATGGCCTGGCTTGCAGTGGACCGCGATGTTTTGTTGTGGCTACAACGGCAGCGGCCCAACCCAGAGTTCCCCATGACCGTTGCGATGTTCGACGTAAAAAAATATAAAAAAATCTTATGAACCGAAAAAGCTTCCTACACAAAGTGACCGCTTTCAATGCCAAACGGCACTTGCCCTTTCAAGCCCAATCAGACTGAGAAAATAACAGTGTTTTCCACAGATGTTCCTTAATGTAACACACGCTCCCAAAAACTCCAGACAATGAAACGCATTAAACATAAACATAATTGCTGGTTGCCCAGATCAACAACCTCTGAGGCTTTTCCGGAGGACAGAAAGACGAACAAATTACAGGGACTAACCTAACAAAAACAAATTTACAATGTAAATTCTGAACAGCGTCACGATTCATCTGCAGTTTAAGCATTGGGCTTCGTCTATACCACCCTGGCCCACGGGGAAATTGACTGAACGTGCAGATTACCACTCCAGGCCTGACTACACTACGATTTGGAAATGTTTCCTGACCTTCTCCACTCACTGGCCACAACATTGGGTGCACTTTTAGAGAATTACGTGTCAACAAACGCCGATACGGCAACGCCATCAATGAAACTTCATACCACAGATTTAATGTTAATAACATTAATATCCGTTTCACTACAATGTACATGGGAAACATGGGGTCGTAATAAAATATAAAAAAAATCACCATGACAAAAACAGAGACTCATGGTTCGAACATTTCCGGTCAAATTGATTCCCACACATATGTCGAAACAGTTTTGTTAGTCTCCACAGACTGTGGGTGGGACGGTTGGGATTTGGCATCACTCAGGTGTAGCACGCAGAACAGAGTTCATGACAGAATATCCGATCAGACTCTGGTCTGTGTGGGGGATGAATCAAAAAAAAAAAAAAAAAAAATTGGACAAACAGGTCTGGATTTGCTGCGGTTTCTGCCATCGGGAGTGTGTTCTCAAACAATAACTTTGCAGGATCTGTCAATCAATCAATACTTTATTTGGTCACGTGATCCTTTCCAGCACACCTCTGGAAATCCAGCCCCTCGAAACACCAATTAAAATAAATCTAAACTATGATGTTTTCGTGTTTAACGGCATCCTGTATATGTCAGACACTATTTTTGACACATGGTCAATTCCCACCGAAAATGTCGTTTTCCAGTCAGTGCTGGACAACAAATTGCTCAATTGTGGATGAATTCATTGTAATCCAACCAATAAGGCCTAATTTGTCAGTCACATACACTAACACCTTCCATATTTTTTTTTTCTGCCCAAAAAAATCCAGTGGAAATTTCACTCTTGATGTTAAGTGGAAATGCGGAGCTCGTCCAATAGCAACAAATCTTTGGCTTTTGGTTCTGTATCAGTGTGTCCAGTACGGAGACTGCTGGCAAGTGGCAACACCCCCCCCCCCGCCCTCCCCTCCCCGGCTTCCCCAGAGTCTCCGACAAAACATCTGGGTAAAGATGCTTGAGATTCTTGAAATGAGGCTGGAATAAAAGTCACTCTCAAACAATGGCAGTCAAAAATACAGCTATGCTGAGAATTTGTTTGGAAATGAATGCAAAAAAAAAAAACAAAACAAAAAACAAAACAGCATGTGCATCTTTTTCATACACACACAGTGAATCTTTTACCACAGTCTCTTCATCTCATTCGCCGATGTCATTGCTGACGCAATCCAACAGGAAATGGTCACGCTTAGACAGAACAGTACGGCATAAATCCTTCATGTTAGCCTAATGCACAAACATGCAGCCAGGAAGTTATTAGCAGATCTGCTGAAATCATCGTCCGATCAAAAGAGATCCATACGCAGTGTTTCGTGTGAACGTAGCTCTTCTCCTCCACAGCTGCGCATGGTTTATACACTCTCGGCTTTTAAGTGCTGAGCTGGGGCTGTTAACTTTGATAGAACATGCAGGTACAGTTTGGAAAAACAATGATACTTTAATGGGGTTCTTAAAAGGGCATCGAATCTTTTGACAAGTGGAAGGAAATGCATTTGAGACTGTGTGCAAGTGGAAAGCCACAATCCAAAAGGTTTAGGACTCAGTGATTCTGCCTATTTCCATCTAAAAATGGTTTTAATACACTTTGGCACAAGGGTATCAGCGTTTAAGAAGCAAGGTCGCAGGTCAAGGCCTGCAGGCCCATCTGTTGGACGAAATAAATGCTGCCATAGATATACAGTATCCAATCTGCCCAGGGAATCAATAGTGCGGGCTGATGTGTCTTAAATGATATGAGCATTTAGACTGTTACTTTAATGAATCGGATTTCAAATTAATGCTCCAAGTGCGCTAGCTGTTTGTCTGCTGTTCAGTTTCTATAGCATGTGTGTGCAACAACTGGGAAGTGTAATACTGCAAGATGTCATGTGTGATAAGTGATCTTTTTCCTCTTGGGAAGCTCTTCCCCGTGTCCAGTAATGAATACCTGGGACGTTTTACAAGGCCGAGAGAGCCCATAAAGGACAAACCTAAAGAAATATACGGTTCAGTGATGCCCAATTCAGATTTTACAATGTTGTCTATGGGTCAGTCGGGACTACTGTCAGCTGGCCTCAATACAGCTTGCCTGGTGCAAATGAGAAAGTTTAAAAAGACTCTCCCACCATCTAGTGGCTGTTTATGAAGGCGGTGAGCGCTGAACTTGGAAAAAAAGGAACACGCATGTCAACGAACTGTGCAAAAAAAAAAAACATTCAGACAGATAATGTTTGATATTACATTATTGCAGCTTCTATTCTCCATAAGCTAAAAAACAAGCAATTTTCTGCTATTGGCGAATTGTAAGGCGGATTTTTCCTCCCCAGCTCTATTCATTATTATAATAAAGGGACTGAGAAATATGCATCCATTTTCTACAGCATTTGTTTGTCCACATTAAGGTGGTAGAAAAGTGATGCAATATTGTGAAAGAAACATGAAAGACTGTCAGAGATGACATGACTTTTAAGGAATATAGATACAGCAAGTACCAACATGTGAAGAGTCAAATAAAAAAAAAATTCACTGCAGCTTGACATTGGTATAAAATCCTAATATCGGCAGGCTTTAATCATAGTCATGAATCTAAAATGAATAGTGTGCCATCATACAGAAAGAGACCGCTACAATTACAGCTAAATGCACACAAGTGTAAGAATATAATTGCAGTCTGTTAAAATGTGGGAAAGGGGAATATTAATTTGCACATAAGCAAACAGTGGACCTCCATTTCAGTGGTTGTGCATAATTGCACAGTATTAAACTGTGGCCGAGGCCACTGTTCATTGACATGGCATTTTTGAAATGGAAATACACGTTTCAAGGGAAAAGCAAATTAAATATCCCCCCTAATGCTGGCCATTTTGAGGGGGGTTCTCCTGTGGAAAAACACATTGTTGAATAATGTCTTCCTCCTGCCTCAACACGCCACTGCCAAAAATGTCACCACGTCCGTTCCTATTAAGTGCAAGGCTGCAGGGACAGGGTTGTGTTTTCAGGCGCGTGCCATGCAGCTTCTCACGGACAGATGTCTGATGATTTACGAGGGATCGGGCCCCTGACGAGGCTGATGACGAGAAGTAAGAGGGTCAAAGCTAGAATTTGTTGCAGTGGCTAAAACTATTAAGATGACGCATTAAAAAAAAAAAAAACTCTAGGGGAAACAGATAAAGGCAGCCATGTGGAATAGAAATGGGTTGTCAGCCTGTGATGAGAAAAACGCTCGGGGAAACGTCAAGCAAAAAGTGCTGCTTTTCCATCATCCTGTCGCATCTACAGGCGATTTTGCACATTTTTCGGTGGGCCGCTTGGGCGTCAACTACTCGTGGAGTTGTGCTATTTGTGCCTCGCCTCAAACCCCCACGAACAGCCAGGGGACACCGTTGTCATAATGACATGGTAATCGATAATGACAATGTCGAGTTTATTACACATCCTCTTACGGGCTCAAACCTCATTTCTTGGATTGACACTGTCAAATTGAGAAGCGCTTTGCACAAAACTCCCAGTTGTTTTCTGGCACAATAGTCAAGACAAAAAGCTTTGAATGATTCGATTTTTTTTTTTTAATATATATAAAATGTAGCCAATAGAATGAGCAATGTACCTATGGCAAGAAATGCTTTCTGGTGTGTACAGTTTCGGTTATGAATGTAGATGTACAGATATGAAGTGACCCCGGTCCGACAGGGCAACTTGGAAATGTGATTACAGGTTCCTTTTGTTTGATGATTAGGTCGACTGAACAACAGAAAGAACACCTAAAAAAATAAATACGTACAAAAAAAGTCCCTTACATGCCGATTGGATTTATGACATCCTCCAGTTGAGGCTGTTAAAAATTTTTAAAAAAAACTGTGATAATGTAAAGTTCATCTGAAGCTACGATCAAAAGCTAGCCATCTTAGCGCAAAAGCTGGAATCAATATGCAACAGTCTAACTTTTAACGTTTAGGAAAAACATAATCTGGCACATACAATTTCCCCTTCAATAAATAAGCAAATATCAAATCTATACATTTACCGCGTTCTTCTTTAAGGTCACGGGTTAGGGAGCCTTTTTCGCCATGCTGACTTTGAGGCTACAGTGAAACTCCTCTACAACGAAATCATGTTTGCAGCAAGAAATTTTTCACAACATGGGGTTTTTCACTGTAGCAAATCTGAAACAGGAAAGTGGGAACGGTGTGAATGCATTTAGATTTTTTCACACTAGGGGGTATTTTCACCCATGTAGATTTCGTTATAGAGGGGTTTCACTGTATACGGAAAAAAGGGAAAATCAGACGAGACTCTAAATGCAGTCAGGAGTGGCTAGAATCCCTGTGTGAGGACAACGATGGAAAGATAACTGTGAGTACACAGTCCGCGTAAGAGTTAATGAATAATCGAGATCATTGATGATATGCGTATGACATGTTAAAAAAAAAGTATTAGAAAATATATTACTTTTTTTCATAAAAATTCAACAAGTACAGCCCTTTATAAGAATGTACCAAACAATGTTTCGCAGTGGAAGTCATTTCAGAAGTATAAAATTTATAATAAGACGGTCCCCCGCTACCCACTTGCATACTTTTACAGGCATGTACATGTACGTTTTCAAACCAAGAAGAAATGTGACGGTTCCTTTGGTTTCTAATAGTCTCATCTTTTAAGAAAGGCTTCTGGTTGGCGGTGCTGCCGATGTGCTGGCGAGGTTGCTGCCACTACGGCAGTCCGGGCGGGCTCATTCAGCATTCTGGTTTGGAATGAATCACTTCATCTTGCATCCAAGACGACATTCTAAATCGGTGCTCACATCCTGGAAAGAGCTTCGGCGCAAAGTGCAATCGAGACCTGACTACTTCTTATCTTGCCACAAATCCCACCAGAATGCAGACCTATTTGCAAAGCCTTCATGTTTCTCGCGCTTCACACAGTCTGCGGCCGTCTCAGGAGTGAGTCCAACTCACGGGAACCCACTGCGTGTCCAGCTCCACTTTCTTTAGTGCCGCACGCAGCTCGCCAAAGGCCTCCGAAAGGTTATCGTTGACTATGACCTTCTCAAATAGATGCCCGTACTGATTCTCCATTGTCTGGGCAGTTGCCAGCATCTCCTGAAAGTCGTCCTCCTGGAGCACGTGTGGAAAAACAAGGGCAAGGTGAAACACAAGGACTGATGCAGTCTAACTGGATTGAATTATTTGAAATCTGTTCGTCCGACACCATTTCCATGACAACGTTACCTTTTTTTATGCTCGGTCATATTCCACATGATGGACAAACAATCAATACATTTTCTTAAATTGTTTTAAAAAAAGGTCACTCCTCCATTCTGTGCATGTATTCAGCGCTCACCGTAAATGTCTTAACAGATCCCTTGTCATCCTTGCTTGAAATTACTTTTGCATTCATTCTCGTCAATCTCAATCTCTCGATCGTAGGAGGCTTTACGAAAACGACAAATGGTTTAAACTCCGCCGTCCGCAGGTGCTTTAATGTCTGGAGGACAAAGAAAAGTTCAGTTAATTGCAAGGCCGCGGGAATGGTGTTAACAGCTGTTTTATGCGGCAAGAAAGCAGATGAGTCCAACATGAGCGAGAAAATGGTGAGGAAAACTTTGGGCCACTCACATGCGGCTGGACGTCCAATAGGCACACTTTGTTCTTGGAAAGGACCGAGCGTATTGAGTCTAAACTTGTCCCATAGTAATTGCCTTTGTATTCGCCGAACTCGATGAACCTGAGATGTGAGAGGTGAATATAAACGCATTTGGGGTTTTTTTGGGGGGGGGGGGGGGATGTTTTCATTGTGTCAGCTACAAAGTTGCTTACTTATTGTTGTGAATATCCGTCTCAAAAAGATGTTTGGAGATGAAATGGTATTCCACACCATCATTCTCCAGGTTCTTTTTGGGCCGACTTGTGTCTGAGAGAGAGAGAGAGACAGAGAGAGGCTTGCTGACCTCAATTTCAGACTCTGACTCACTGTTGGGCAGGGAACCATGTGAAGTAAGTCACTCTTAACATTGCTGAAAATCTTCAGGCTACAGTTTGGTTGGCCTCGCGACTCCCTCTATGTATTATTGCATCACTAGACTTTGATGTTCATTCTGGCTGACAGCGTTACCCACAATTCTTTTTCCTGCCCATTATTTTTCTTCTAAATTGTCCACAAACATTTTTGTCCCCAAGCTACATTGAATATCAGGGTGGAAATGTTTGGGTCATTTGAATGATCATCTACAAAAGACAAAAGTCAACTTACGTGGGATGGTCACGCTGAAGTGTTCTGGATCAGAAATAAAAAGTTTTCTCTTCAGTTCATTCAAGCCGACTCCAGTGGGTCCTGCAGACGGCAAACACGCAGTTGTCCATCTTCCCGTGATTGATCACGAATGACCGCCAGTTTGAACATTGCTGTTCCCGCCCACACACGACTCACCGACTAAGATCACCAGTCGGTGTTTGGCTCTATCCTGCCTCTGGTATTTCGTGACCTCTTCATAAGTGGGAACGTCTGCTGTGTCGTAAATTGCACTCTTCTTACACTCGTACATGGACTTGTTGGTCTTCTTGTCTTTCCTGCTGAGACGGAAGCTTCTTCTGAACCCGACTACCGACATCATAATGAAGAGGGAAAAAAAAAAAAGGGAGAGGAGAATTTAAAAAAGTGAACTGTAAATCCTAGATGAACTTTGTCAGTAAAGTACAAAGACTATATCGCTATACCTGTTAGCGTGCCAACAAATACAATCAGAAATAAGCCCGGAGCTAAGTGGTTTCAATGTTCTGGCCAATGCGTTCATGGTTTAATGTCCAATACCACAAATCGTAATATAAAACTCAGCTGAGATGTGTTATTTTGGGCTTCATCATGTGTGAGCAATACTGTTCAAAGCACAAACGGTGCTTTATGTAATATTAAATATAAACACACTGGGTTGAGAGACTAAGCAAATAGTTTGATTGGTCACAAATGTAGATGAATATGGAGGAAACGGAAATGAGTGGCGGTTCAAAATAAGAAGGAAGGAAAGCAAGTGGGGGGATTCTGCTGATGTCAATAAAGATGGTTAAGAGGTAAGTGGACGGTTTTCAAGACAGGTCAGAAATGTGTCCTTTGAATGTCACCCATCAATATCGTTCCGCTCCCTCCCGGCGAAGGGCCGCAGTGATTGCAGATGTCGATATCCAGTTCAATGTTTTGGAAATTTGTAGAGAACTTACATCCACTATGAAGTTAGACCTAAAGGAAACTTGAATGTTTTCTCGAGTGAATGAATGACGAAATCATTTAAAATGGGAAATTGAGACAAAAGCTAACACGGTACATTGGTTGTTATTTTCGCAGTTAGAGGAACGAAAGGAAGAAAAGAATAGGTAACGCTCTCACCTAGACGGGATCCGCTAATAAAGTCAGCATCCTCTGGTGATGAGAAAAGAAAGAAAGAAAGAAAGAAGTGGCCAGAAGAGAAGCGGTTTAGCCATATTGGAAGAGAAGAGACACAAGGGACAGAAATAGGGACTCAGCCGCCTATTTAGCAATTAAGGATTAAGTTGGGCAACACGTGGATAAATCAATCTTCAAAAACAAAACATGAAAATCTCAGAAACCTGATGTCCTAGGAAAAAAAAAAGTGAAGATATTTTGTAAACCTGCGTCAAAAATATGATTAGGGACACAACGGGAGCTTTGATTAAAATTTGCTGTTGAGCAGTGTAATTAGTTGTAACAATATTAAACAAAGATAATGAAAAGTGGGAAAAAAAGGGTTTTAGATTACATTATAAAAATTCAAACGTGTTAGGTTTTTCCTATTGCATGACCATTATTATATTCTCATAATGAAAATCCCATTCAATGAGAGGTGTGAATTGAGTTGTACCTTCAATTTCCTCAACTGTGAGAAACAGCAAATGAAGCAGGAAATGAAATTGAGCATGTCAGTGAAAAGGTTGGATGACAAACTCAACAGAAGACCGAATAGGAAAAAAGAAAAAGAGGAAAACACCTACCACGATCTACAGCCACATCATCTTGAAAAAGCAAAACATACTATTAATTGCCCGCATAAAGACTACTTTTTTTTTTTGTCGAGTCCGCTTTACACAAGTTGGCTTGTTGCACTGATATCTGAATGGCAGGTCGAAGCCTCTGCTCATCTAAAGAACCAAAGTAACGTGGAACAACTGTGTAGATTAAAAAAAAACATTGTAAACAAAGCCACCGTTTTTCTTTCACATAATTATTTCATTGAATTCATTCTTATAATTATTTTTCTTATCAGAATGGCTTTAATCATTCAACTATTTTGACTGCATGATGTGTAATTATGACTTTAAAAAGCATGCAAAAAAAAAAAATTGTATTGTGTGTTCATAACACCACCATTGGATTCAAAGTCTTGATCGTATGCAATAAAAACTTACGGGACCGTCGAAGTGAAGACCTGTGGATCGGGAGAATTGCAGCAGGACTTCGCAACGCAAGTCTCCTGTAAAATAGACAATCATGTGGTCAGTCGGTGGTGAAAAACATTCCCTGCCACAACGCGGGAGAGAGTGCACGGTGATTCGTGATTAAAAAAAAAAAAACAGGATAAAGATGACCTTGACCTTGAAGTGATGGAGTGTTGAAGTGAAACAAAACACACAACATGTAGTAGCACTTTGAATCTAATTCATATTAATAGCCACCGGAGGACACGCTAATATGAAGTTTTTCACAGAATTGTCCAAAAATAGGTCATTGTGAATCTTAGGGCAGAGGCGTGGAGAGGATTTCGCACCTCTCTTGAAACTGTTTGGACGGGATTAAGCCAGCACGAGGGTTAGCATCCCCTTCGTGCTTGGCTTGCCACCAGGTTGCATCATCTTGGCTCATGATGTGAAGAATGGAGCCCTTTTTGAAGGAGAGTCCGGCCTCCTGACATGGGATGGCTTTGTCGTCTTTTGGGTCGTAGTCAAAGAGCGCTTTCACAAACATCTGAACACAGAAGTGAGAAGAGGAAAGGGACAGGGAAAAAAAATGGCTTGTTACTTTCCTCAAAGTCTAGAAGCAAGCATTCTATTTTGTCGAAGAAAAAGAGGGCGGTCCCTAACCAATCATTGAATAAAATAATGTGATGTCGCTCCGGCTTGCTAAGTTAGCGGGTTATGAATTGAGAGGAGACCTATCGTGCAAGCAACAATTTAAATTCTATTTTAAACTGTCAGTCCGAGTACGGCAATAACTTAAGCGGCGACGGCCTACCTTTGGCTCCTTGATCAATACATCCTCCTTGATCCCAGGAACCACTTTAAAGGTAATGGCCCCTTGTGACTGAGCCTGAATATTAGAAGAGACAAAATAGCAACAGTGGGTTATGTGACTAACACATATCTAATTGGAGGACTGTTCGGTTGGAAAATCTACAAGGACACAGAGTCACTTATGTAAATCCATGCAGGTGGTCAAAGCGCCAAGAAAATGACTGAGCGGGAGGCAAGTGAACAGATATGTCACACATTCCTGGATGAGTGGAAGGAAGCATTTGCCTCACAAATGAGAGGTCGTAGTTTGACAAAGGAAACGGAGGGGTCCAAAGACCAGTCGTACCAGAATATGAATAATTTCCTCTGGTTTCTTGTCATCCACGGGGATTCCATTGACCTCCTTCAGCTCATCCCCAACATGAATAAGGCCTGTTACACAAAACAAATTGCAGTCTACACACTGAAATTGGAGTACCTTATTTGACATTTACTGGAAATGTTGAATACTCAAGATTAGTTTATCATCTTTTTAGCATGTACATGTATGTACAAGAAAATTGAAGACTTGAAACAAACCACTTCTGTCAGCCGCCCCTCCTTTCATGATTCGGGCCACAAGGATGGCTCCTGTAAAATCATCTTGCTTTATCGTAGCTCCCTAGGAAAAGGGAATGAATATTTAGTTAAAGGGACATCATCTCTCAGCTTTTTTTTTGCTACATACTTTGACTAATAAGTAAATTACATTTGTTGAGATAGTTCAATATAAACAGCACCAAGATGTATACAAATCAACGTATCAATATGTGAAATCGCATTAAAGGAAAAAAGGATGAACGGATAAAGTAGACAACACAACCATGAAAAACCTTTCCTCGGACAGGAAGTCCATTAAAGCATAACACAACATGGCTGCCATCACAACGTCTTGTGCCTCGATTTAGTTTAACGGCAGGCACAAGACTTTGAAAATGCGATAACGAGTAACTTACCAGAGGCTCCTTGTTTTTAACTAGCCTTATGATCTTGACGGAATCCTCATCATCGTTGAAGTCTTCGGGCATCGGAGGTAGTTCAGGCTCATAGTTTTTCTGTGCAACTACATCGTGGACTGACAGAAGGCTCTAGAAGGGGGTGCATGAATAGCACAAGAATACGTGCGTCGCATGAGTAAATGATAACATTTTATGTTTGACTCATAACTAAAAAAAATCCTCACCTTCAAGTGGGGCTTGGCCAAAAGCTTGAGAAGCTCATTCACTTCTCTTGTAGCTGATTCGCCTTGAAGCTCCTCTGACAACTGAAAGAATAAAGTTTCTTCAACTTATAGCCTATTGGGAATATAGATTCAACATTCAACCACAGTACTTCATTTTATTTTACTCATCTAGCCTGCTAGCTAGCTAGAGCTGCTCAACAAATGAGGTGAGGTGCTTTTTTTTTTTTTTGGGAGATGTCTGGACTCGCACTCTCAAGGACATGCACTTGTTGTGCTCAAATAAATCATGCGCTTTATTCGATGTTCAACCACTTACTTGAGTGCACAGACTTGCAGCGTTGTTAAAGACAGGAGTGGGTTTGCTCTCTTCATAATGCTGCAGCCTTTCGTGAATCTGAAATGGCCGTTGGTTTAATTAGTGGGCGGGAATGAAAAGGATGCGCAGTGTCCCATGGCTACACACAGCAACGTTCTACGATAAAGTTCCAAATGGGACAAACACAAAATATCAAGTCATGGTTTATTTTACCATGAACAGTGAATGGAGGCTTTTCTCCTCAAACATGCCCTGGAGAAAGTCGCTCTCCTCTGGGTGGTTGGCATGAGGCTTCAGTTTTGAAGGTAAAGCTGCGAGCAACTCATACAGCCCTGTAAAAGAAGCAGAGGCGAGTTTTCGTACACTGGAGCTCACCAGGAACCACTTGAAATTGAAAGAAATCACGAGACATAAAACATGAGAGAATCTTTTTGATTTGCGTGTATCAGCGGGTTGATACCTGGCTCGTGGCCCACGCCGGTGGTCAGGGCAGGCATGGCTCCTGCCAATTACCTCCCCCCCCCTCAGGCTGCGGAAAATGGCAAGAGGGTTGGTTGTGAGCTCCTCAGCAGCTCTCCCCAAAGACCAACTGCATTTGCGGACACATTTTATGCCATGGAAACCTGCGAGAGGAGATTTTTGGAGCATAATCACAGGGTGCCTTTGCTGCTAACCTGGTTCAAATATCTCCAGCGAATCGTTTGCGTGTTTGGTCAGGGTGATCTGATCTTATAACGGTTTGTTATGACAGCCCAGGGTGTTCCCCCGTGACATCAGCGCTGTTGTGGCTCATTGGAATTGCTTTCATTGGTATTTCTATCAATGCTCGGGTAATGGGCGTACAAACAGACTGTGTTCAAATTGATTGAAGTCAGCCAACTAGACGTGAAACATGTTGCATGGCTGGTTTATTGCGGTGAGCAAGCCTTGTGCTGTACATTCCATTCCAGTAAATGCCCGAGGTAAATAAAAGGTTTCTCAAAATAGAGGATCTGAGGCGTAAACCCCAAAGCCATTCATGTTTGAGAGGGAAGGCAAATGGGCAAGGGTATTTTACAACGTGCTTTGTAAACTCGATAGCAGACAATGGAAGGGGTGGAAGTTAAGGCGTGCTAAGTCTAGTCTAAAGGTAATATGAGCAGTGTGCCTTTTGTTGCATGGAGGACTGACTCAATACTGTCCACTCTCATAAATGGTCTTTTCCCATTGAGGAAGCCTTCCAACGGCCAGCGCAAGACCACCTGGGAAATTTTCAAAGGACAGAAAATTCTTAAAAGATGGAGATACAAAAGAAACATAACTCGGTAAAAAAAAAAAAAAAAACTTGACTGCTCACTTGTCTGACATGCCCTCCCCAACATTCCTTTCAGAGGTCTTAAAAAGGCTCTACCACCATCTGGTGGATATATTAAGACAAGACCACTGCTGGGACAAATGCTGCAACATGGCCATCATTTCCCAACAATGCGACATGCATTTTTTTTCAAAAGTGGGTCATGTATGTTAATCCAACCCACAGTATCATATTGTGTCAGTCACAACAGATTGATTAAATGGCCTTGTATTCTGAGAGCACTCCGGATGAAAGTGATATCCTGATCACATGACAGAGGCTCGTTAAAGGGCTTTAAGTAATCCATCATCTTCGGGATCTGCAGATTCATTCAACGCTGATTGGTTTGTCTCCACTAATCCCGACTGAGATGATCCCCTACAATACAGCTGCTCTATCACAATTATGAAACCAATTATGAAACGTACGGCTGGTATGCTACTCATTGTGAGGTTTACAAATGTAGCCAAAACGTAATTTACGTTAGCAAAGCAAAGTCACAAATGTATTTGCTGCGTTCTTAATTGTTGAGGTTCACGTAGGCATACTCCCATACGTGTATTAATCCTTCATTTTATCCTACCAATAAGCACACGGAAAACAAAGAATATCTCAAGTGATTCAATTTGGAAGTCGACCAATATGTTCATGCAAAATATTCATCGGAACTTAAATTGCGTGAGTTTTGAAAAGTTGTACATCTGTGACCTTTGACCTCGAGAGACATGTGTTCAGTGAGGCACCAACATGTATTTTGCTTGACCTGCGTGACCTCTCGTGTCACCACAGGAATTGCCAAAGTAAAGGCGGAGAGGACTTTTTTTCCCCCACGTTACAAAAATGAACTTCTTGTCACACTGAACAAGAATGTTTAAAAAAAAAACTACGTTTTCAGAAGTATGATGAAGTATGAGATGGTCTTTTGCCAAGTCTGACAACACACTGTCATGAATAATGTATCAATGGCGCAACAGGATTCTGTGGTTACAGAAAGAGGTGTGTTACAATACCGAGACATAAGATCAATCAGGTCAATCGTGAGAACCCGAAATAAGCGAGATTGTTGATGATAGATGATCTCAGGTTTTAGATTGGGAGAATGAACAAATACAAAACATGGTAACAAGCAGGAAAACAAAAGTGGGAGGCACAAAACAACACCTACCCGACCGATCATGTTCTTCCTGCAACTGAAATGCAGCTCGACACGCATGTGCGGGCACTCCCGCTCAACTTACGGTGCGTGAAAACAAAATCCTCCCATACAGGAAGTGGCCCGCCCACCAGGTATATCTGCTCACCTGATCAGACCTGTAATGCAAGTTCCTCTCACAAAAGGCTACAGATCTCCTTCCACCTTCTATTTGTTCTTATCATAATTTCATTATGATCGCAAATAGAGAGCTAACACCAAATGTTAATTTCTGCACTTTCAACTTAACAAACTCTGCATTGGGGAGGGAAGATATTTTAGCCTTTTTATACATGTTCCCTAAAGTAAAACTCTGAACTAAGAGTGAAAATCCAAATGACGGTGACACTGGATGCACAGTACCTACAGAGGTAAACACGGTTTAATATGCAGGTCCTAAAATGACCGCTAGATGGGGCTGCCACAATAAGAAGACGTCTTGAAGCACCAAGACAGTGAAATGTGAGCACTTTGTACAGCCATGCGTGGGTTGTAACAGTAGTAGTAGTAGTAGTTGTAATAGAACATGCTTTTGTGAATGTGTTTTTAATCCAAATTTGTTTTTAAATGCAAATAAGACGTAAAGCATGTCGAATCTGCGATTGAATGATAAACACTGACATTCTTTATAGAATAGATGGGAGTCATTTGCGGCCTTTTTAACCCGCAGGCAAACAGGAGGGCAAGCAACCAATGCGCCGTCCAAAAAGAAACGTGTTTATGATCCGCAGCATCCTTGTTTTACACCTACTCGCCTGACCCATGTACTTCTTCTGGTTTTCATACCAGAACAGCAGCTCTTTGTCTCTCGCTGACCCATTAACGGGGAGAGAAGGCCACAGTCGGTGTCAGTCACCGCTCACACACACATTCATAGCGGCTTGTCAAGAGTATTCATGAGCCATTTCATTCATCCCAGAAATAAAACGGGCAAACACGCTCGGATGGCGATGCAGCAAATACAACGACATTCTGTGCTACCGCCGTCATATTTCAAGGGATCATCGCGCTCATCGTCGATACGCTGTATGCGTCGTGACATTAATCAGACGAGAGTGGATTTCTGCAGCGATGCGGGGCAGGGGAGAGAACAGCAGGTAGCCATAAACCTCACTAATCTGCAGGTCGATAAAATGTCAGCGTTGCTTGGTAACCTTCAGGCTGTCAACCTATTAATAGAGTGAATTGGACCACCTGTGGTCACGTACAGGTTGGGATGGGATGCAAGATACGTATTCCACATGATCAGGAATGCTGTGATATTTGTTGTATTAATGTAGCCGTTGTGCCTAATAATTGGTTCATTCAAGGCATTCATTTGTTTCGGTTTATTTTCAGTTATTTTCTCTCATTAAATAATGGGATGATGCGTTTCATGTGAATCATTTTTATACATATTTAAATGAGTTTGCTAATAAAACTTGCCTGACTGATTTCATCGACTGATTCCGCACATAAACGCCGCTGTCACGCTGCTTCGGAAAGAAAACAATTGCACCAGGTCCTATAATCAACCACGCTTGTGTCGTGACATGAGATGCCGCCTTCCAAGCACTCATAATATTCCACTACTTCAAACATCTAAATGTTGTTTATCGATTTAAATGTTCTCATAAATCACAACACAGCAAACCCAGCCCTACCCATTATCACGCTCATCTTAAACCGGGGAGGAAGCCAGATGTAAATCAGCCGCTGCTCTCCCATTCGAGTTTACCAAAAGCATTCCAAACTGCTGATGATCCTCAATGCAACTTTGTTCTCATTCAACCTCGTTTGCACAACCGAAAGCCCGAGGAGGCCTCTCGAGGGTTTTTTAACTGATGTGCTTGAGTTGCGTTAAGGACTCATACATAATACGGAATAAATCCCTCCCAAAATATGACAGAAAACAGCAAGAAATGGAGATACATTTTGCTTCAAAGTAGGAGCTTGATGCATAATTTGATGTACATTTCCACACACTTGCTTCTTTGTTCCGCTAAAAGGGGTATTCCAACCAGGGTGGCAAAATTGCTGTACAGTGTTGACTAATGAAACGAGATACTTTGATCGAAAGCAAATACAAAGCAGCAGTAGGCCCATATGAGAACCACAGATCCTGAACCATAAACAAACACCTAAAGTGCCTCTTTGTGTCACCCCATGCCTTCTGCGTTCATAACCCACCACAACTCCCCCCTCATGACCCCCCCCCCCCCCCCACACACACACACCTGCAGACATACGATCCTCGAGGGATTCATGACGAAAGCAAGTCATAGCGACCCAGATGGGCTGCTGTGCCCCTGGTAGATGCAGCATAGAGAAAGCTAATATAGGTGCAAAACAACCCACCCCGTTCCGTATATCAGTAAATAGAAAAAACAATTTGAAACGTGATTCTGAAAGCTAATCCAACTGTTTCTACGCTCAAAATCTAACCCCGATCCACAACAATGCGTCTACTGTGTAAAAGGTCAATGACATTATTCAGTTATTTATGTAAATCATATACTGTATGTATTTTTTTTGTTGAACCACATATGGGACATAATAGACTACAGACCAGTAGTTGACAAACTGAGGTCCTTGAAATCCCAAGGGTCTACCAGAATACTTTAGCAAAATATTATGTCGTATCATTTACAAAGAAAAAAACAACAACAACAACAACAAACATACACTACTTACATGCCTAATAACACAGATCATAAACCAATTACTCCCCTGCGCTAGACACCCAGTTCAGTGTAAATGTGGAAATGGATATGACGATGCAGTTTATCGCCGCTTCATATCCAGTAATTTGGTAAAAGGGATCGAATAGTATTCAGAATGCATGCCAGTGTTGCAGAGTGAGCGCTCCTTTTTCCAGGTCCATGTCAGCAGGGATTGTTTGAACAATGTAGTCGTTGTTGTGAAACGTTTGCAAAAGCATCGGTTTTCACTAGGTCGTTGTGTGAACGCGTCCACCACGTCTCACCCTCATAGAAGCCCTCACAACACTTGCATGAAACTCACATCCATTATGCAACATATTATTTATTGGTGCTTTAAGTACACGGTTATTTGAGCTTGCAATCTGATGAAGTACCCTGTTTGGAACAGGTTAAAACATGATGCGATATTAGCAAAGGGAGAGAGAGAGAGAGAGAGAGAGACATTCTAAATCTTCCAGGGAAATGGGTGGTTTAAAAAAAACAGGATGGCATAAAACGCAGGACAGACAATGTTTATCTGCGCAGTGTCTGAAACAGAAGGCTTCTGTCCGTTCGCACACCAATTAACACATTCCACTTCCTTTCCATGAAGTGGGCATGATAAACTTGAAGGTTGTGTGTGCATGTGTGTGTGTGTAACCCCATTTCCTGGTACCCCGAATCATTTGCATGGGCTTTACATGGGTTGCTAGGAAATGAGAATTGGCACAAAGAGGGGGCAGGGGAAAAAAAAAACAACAAAAAACAATGGGGCAATTGTGCATCCCTGAATTACGACCCAAAATCCAAATGAGTAACATTATTTAAATGCCACGGGTCTTTGGGTGACTCAGGTCTAACAATGAGCTGGAAAGGGACCTCAGGAGGCTGAACCACAAACAGTTTGAATGACACGCTCACTCACTCAAATTCACCCGATCTTGGGAGTCCATTTGTGACTATTGTGTCTAATTATGAGTCAGCAGCCAAATAAATGTCAAGGAGGACACACAAGACACAACAAGACACCCACACACTCTTTAGGCACCCAATTGCAACTCACCTCTGTGTGATGGTGAGTCTGCTGATGCCTGGCGGCCTCGTTATACATTGCTTCCTGAGAGGCGTTCTCATCTGCACAACATTCCGTGTGTGGGCGGCACTGAAAAAAAAATAAAAATAAATCGATATCATGATATGTAGTTAGTTATCTCTTTGAGCATACCCGTGGTGATGCACAGTAACACATCAGTCAAATATTTTAATTCCAAACCGGTTGTTTGAAGAAGAAAGGCCTTAAAATGGACCCCCCAAAATAGCAGCTTTGTATGTCAAGACTGGACTATAATTTTGGCTTCACCTAATGTCCACCCTGCTGTCTAGATCCAAATCTTGAACGTTTCACGGCAGGCTCAGACTTTATTTTATTACAGACAACCCAAATGATCTTACAAACTTTTAAACATGACACTTTAATTTGACCTCCGCCCAAAAAAAACAACCTAAAAGGTACATCCATAGGACTACTCATAATTACTGGTGAGGTAGAGAGGCAATTTAAAAGAGGAGCCAGCTGTTTTACAAATATAGGCACTACATAACAGGCAACAGCGAATGAATCCCAGTCATTATATGTTTATATATATATTTCCTAATTATTGTGAGAAATCATTACACCATGAACCAAATCTTCACATATTTGAATATTACTCATTATAATAACATAGGGCCTTTACACAAGGGGACAGACTTTGGCAGGTCTTCTGACATTATTGAACGTTATTCTAAGATCTTCATTCATCGCATGTCAGACAACATCAAAGGTCTACAGACAGTGCCAGATGGGAGAGTGTAAGAGGCAGTATCAGGTCTGCAGAATGGCTGAAACTGCACTAGAGGTTTTTTGGGGGGGGTTTTAGGTCTACATGTGGTACCAGATGGGGCAGGCAAAGGCATCACTTGCAGTGGTGTTCATTCCCTGTGACCCCCACCAAGAACATTACTGTACATTAATCTCTCTGTCCCTCGGTGGGAGTAGGGCTCACAATTTCAGTGTGGACTCACATCGGGGATTAGGGATGGAGTCATACAGTGATTAAGCAAGGCGGCTAACTGAATGGATGGATGAATGGACATGAAAGACGCGTACTGTAATAGAGGACACGACCGAAGGAATTAATTCATGAAATGTTCGACGAACGGGAGAGTGTGTGAATGGAGCCACTGTAAAAATCGAACCATCTTTGAATCGTATTGCATCCCATTTAGCAAGATGCGTATCGAATCATCTTATATACAAAAGATGCTTTATTATAATTTGAAAAAAAGGCATACAAATCATTCAATCAACAGACAGCAATGAGCTCAGCTAATCAAGTGTATCACCACTCCGAGCATACGAGACAGCAAAAGGGGTCCGAATAAGTGGGGCACTTCAGACAGGGTATTTTAGGACTGTTTATGGTGGAAATACAATACCATACTGTACAACATGGTACAAATAAGGCTTGGAGATAGGCCAATGCCACCATTTGACAACCCCACTTCACAAACTGTACTGAAGTCGTTTTCCTCACTCATCTACTCGAACGACGGCATTCCCGCAAAAGCTGAAACCTCATAGAATTCTGCATTCCCACACATCACTCTGGCAAGCTAGTGAACCTCCAAACCGGGAATAAGACCTTTGGAATGTGAGCAATGTCGGGAGCTTAAGAGACACCTGCGGAGACAACCAAAACATTGAGCAAACCTTGGGCATCATCTGAGCCACTAGATGATCTCCTTTCCTAAACTTGGCTGCCCCTGCTCCTGCTGCTGTCTGGTTCCCATCATTAATGCGAATGGGACAAAAACACTTTTGTCAGGTACAGTATTCAAAACAACGAGCATGGAGAGGGTAATTGCTCAGGGTGGCTGGGTTTAGGAACCAGAGAATTATCAGATATTTGCATATCGTTTTCTCACAAACATCACTTCATGACATTTCTTCAGATATCTTTATCTGATAATGTGATACTCAAGCGTCCAAAAATAATAATGAAAACCATGAATGCATTATTTCAAAACACGCACTAAAAAAAGTGTGCAACAAACGGGGTGAAAACAAAAACTTCCAAAAAAGAAATAGACTTGGGCTCTTGATTACACTGTCTTTTATTGTAACTAGTGACAAATAAAAGAAAGGATTGTAGACGTATTTAATGCAGATACTAAAAGCTGGTTTATTCCATATTGCACCATCAGACAAAATTGTAAATAAAAAAAAAATGGTGTAAGCCAAATACCCACAAAGATTCTGTTTTAATTGTTACATACGAACTCAAAGTATGTAAATGACTGAGTTGGGATGTGGGGGAGGCTAACCAAGTGCTGAGTTTTCAGCACTTGTGGTTTGTCGTGTCATGCTCCAGTCACTACATTTGACTTCAGTTACTATTTGAAAGTACCTTTCTGCTTATACACTGTTGTATTGTTGGTTATCTACGCATATGATTTCAGGGGTGTGTTCCAAATGTAATGTGTTCGTATTTTGGGTCGGTCAGCATACGGTCAACTGACTTAGAGATCAATTCGCATGAAAAGTTCATATAAATAAAGGCACCAATCCAACTCGAAGTTTGTCTTGCGATCTTACTCGTGTTTTAGTGTCTATAAAAGGATGACATTAAGAGGGTAAACATGAACAGCTACTTCCTTTAAAACAATCGTATCAAAGGATTGAACTTAAAAAAACTAAACCAACGATTGACTTTTGCTATTAGGAAGATATTCGGGGCGTGGGAAAATCATAATAGAATGCACAATGCTGCCACACTTACTTGGCAATTGAGATCGGAGTCGAATGGGTTTCTCGGTAGAGTCCAACCACTCTTTTGATAAGGAATGTAAAGTTTTCAGTTTTCACTCCAAATAAATTTGCTATGATCCTCCATAACTCCTTTTCCCACAACAAGGCGACGCGGGTATGGGCGATAATTATCTTCCAAATGGTTTCAGTCTTGGCCGTGGCACGCCAAGAATACAATTGATTCGGTTGCTGACTCGGAAGCAGTTGGTTGTTTAGAAACTATAGCGGTGTCTCAACACAGGGATGGATACGCTGATCTGCAGTCTGTATGGAGGGGACGCTGACAATAGGGACCGCCCCATCCGTTCGTTCATTGGCCCGTGTCTTTAAGAGGCGTACTGTTTACTTAAATGTTTTATTTTCATTGGTGTGCTGTATAGCCAATCCTAGGCAAGCATTCTTGACACGAATTTGTACGCGAGCGCACCGTGATGTCATTCATAAAGTGTTTTATGACACAAATATTTCTTTGTTATGCCAATGAAATATTAACTTCCTGCTCCCATAATTATCCGTAAAAACTTGCGCTCCAACTAAATATCGTTGTGTTAGTTTTGAATCGATGTAAATGAGCTGAGATGCTTTCATCTAAAGGCCATGTCAAGAAAGGGCGCCTGGGAGGCGAAATAAATGCATTAGAAGTCTCCTATTTTTTTCAGAAAATGAAAATCGTTCTTTGACTTTTTCTATCATAGATGAATCTGTTTTCGCTGTTTTGGTAGAATAAGAATGACAGTGCAATCCAATGTACTCTTGCAGCAATGTCCAACATTGGCCACTAGACAGCAGTGTACAACAACTAACTGCACTCCAGCGGCAGGTGTAGCTATATTTCATGCTTATTACCAATATAAAACGCTTATTACTAGTGTATGCTCGACTTGGTTACCCAAACTATCAGATGAACATTTTTTGACAAGGGTTTGACTCCAATGTGGGAGTCGTATAGCGTTCGAGTGAGGGATGAGAGACGCTTCCTTAGTAGGGTTGCCAGAAATGGAAAATTGTATCCTCATTGCTCTATATAAATGCTACTCCGTTCGAGACATTTAATGGATGAAATGTATAATCAATCCGTAAACATTCTGTCTTTAACTTTAAACACGTTGATAAATGTTCGTTCTGAGCGTCATTTACTTTTTACTTAATTACCCTGGGATTCGTCAATTTTTGTCGTACCTGGCAACCCGGCTAGCACCGCACTGCTACGTTTTGCCGTGTGATCCGGAGAACCACGACCGCTGTGCGGGAAATGGACTGAGTGAGGGAGGGCGCTCTTTCCACCACTGCTGCCTATAGCATCGAAATACCTACCAGCTAGGCTCAAATTGCCGATTTCAGGTGGCGGAATTCGCAAGAAAAATACAGTGCCGTCATTAGTCTTTCACATCCCACTCTAGACACACTAACACGGCATTGATGGTAATGTATGCGAGGAAACAACCGAGACTCGGCGATGGGTAAACATCTTTTGACGTTACTTCTTCACATTTTCCTTTCGCCTATAGCTACGCTTGACAATCCGCCATTTTTTTACTGAAACCAAAATAAGTGTCTGGAAAGTTGCGCGTTCACTTTGATCAATTTCTCGACGTTGACTTTTCAAGCCTTCTATTTACATGCTCTTTCTTTATGATTGCAGGTGCGACCGAAGAGATTCTCAGCCCTATCAGGTACTTGGAAGCTAAACGTAGTATGCTAGCAGCAAATCAGATTAAAATGGAAACTCAGGGTCAGGCTTCTGGTGAGCTCAACAGGCCGCAGTCAGTGCGGAAAAGTGAAAAGTAGATATTTGTTTCAAATTGCGGAGCCCTCGGAGACAGTCGACAGATACACATAGTGTAATAACGAGTGTATAAACTGGAGCCTGCTGCAGAGTGACGGTTCAGGCGAGTTTTACAGCAGTTAAAGCTCTTCGCTCTTTACGGTTAGCTCGCCTGCTAGCCAGTCTGATTAAGGCCTGCCCGTAATTTTTAATCTAGCAAACGATTTGAAACGTTTCAACATTCCAATCATGTACGGATACACATTAGTACGCGAGTTGTTACCGTCAAACGTCTGGAATGCAGCGGTGATTTTAATCAACATCATACGTCATACTACATCGCCAGACGAATAGTTATCTTCTCTCGCTGTAATAATCTATACATTAAACAATGACATATTTAATCTAAAGTTTAGCAGAATGAGACAAGCAGTGTGACTTATTTTTAAGACATCCTGGATCCACTTGATCATGAGGGTTTCTAGTGAGTTGGCCACTAGACCCGATGATGAGAAGCCCTCCTGACAATGTGTGATGCGCGTGAGGAATAATGTGTTCTGTGCCCTTTTTTTTTTTTTATTGATTAATTTTATTCCAGACTCTCAAATACTCATCTAAGAGCCATCCAGCAGGAGATCACCGACATGAAAAGATGCGAGACCACTCCGATGTCACCCCTCCCTGCAAAATGCTCCGGAGGTCTGACAGCCCAGAAAACAAACACAGTGACACCACAGGGAACAGCAGAGCAAAGGCTGTCCATGCACACAGGGCCAGGGATCGTGATGGAGGTGAGAAAAAAAAAAACGGTTATATTTTAAACATCTTGCCAAGTGCAATTAGTCGGTGTTTGTATTCGTCATCTAGGACTTTGGATACATCTCCTGTTTTTCTTGAAATTGGCTCTTCTCATTGCTTCCGACTTCCGGGTTGAGTGAACGCTGGCGCGTTTGGCTGCCGCTGCTCAACCCGTTGGTGTTTTGTTGTTTTGTTCCTGATTGTAAAGTGTCCTTGGGTGTCTTGAAAGGCGCTTATAAATAAAATGTATTATTATTATTATTATTACCAACGTTTCTCTTCAAAAACTAGAGAGAAAGCTGCGCATGAACCTTTGAAAACAGCCTCACTTGGAGGATGTAATGCTTTTATATCGTTGACACAAGAGGAAGTTAGTGTTCTCGATCACAATACCAGGGTCTTTTTAATTGTGTTGAGCATTATCAGTCAGTAGACAAAAAGCATCCTTGAAGCAATGTAGATGTTTGTGTTCAATCAACTTCATGTGTTGCAGGGACCAGTAATTCGCCGCATGAAAATTCTCACAACCACAGTGCCCTTCAGAGCTCCAACTCACATTCAAATCCCAGCAAACCCTCAGACACAGTAAGTTGCTTCGAAGACAACTGATAGTTTCTTCATCCTTACTGTTGAGTGTGTATGTCCCATTGTCACTCTGTTGTTTTCACTTAGTGGTGAATAGCTATCATTGACCTGCTAAAGGCCCAGGCACTCTATCAAGAAATAGCCACCTTGTTAGACAAGTGAGTAATTGGACCCTTGAATCCTTGGCAGGACCCGTGCGGGTTTTATTCCACATTTTTTCTCAAGAAGACCGGAGACTTCTGTCTGGTGGTACTCCTGCAGGCTTCGAACGTTACGCCCTTTCGCATGCTGCACACACATGTACTGCGGGTTTTTCTTTATTGACCGACTAGTCGAGTAGGCTGCGCAGTTCTGAACTTGGGTTATTCGCCGAGTTATGGCCACCATGTTCAATAGAGGGACAAAGGATTTGTGTTTCAGTTGGAAGTGCTGCTTAACGTTCCCGCTTTCGAAGGAATCCACAATCTCGCTTTGAGAAGCGGTGGGTTTTAGCCAGCTTCCAGAAGCATCGAAAAGCTTTTGTGCATCCATCCATTCCAGACTGGGGGAGAAGAAAACCCTGCTTGATGGCGTACACTGGAGGCACCAGTATGTGGAGATGCCGAGTGTGGAGCTTAATATGATGAAATTGTTAAACTATTCAACAAAAGAATATTGAATACAAATCTCGGAATGGTGTTCACAGTCTCTGTGGTGGCGTGTGTTTGTTTGGTCGGCTGAGACACAAATGTTCCTGAGTGGCGATGATAGAGGTTGGAGTGGCGATGATAGGGGATGGCGGCTGAGTATTGATTTGGGAGGGGGGGAAAAGAGTGTAGAATGAACTGGATTAGCCGATACTTAAATTCAAAAAGCATCTACGAACGCAACCCTCCTTTGCTTGTATTACAAGTGAGATTGCAAGCTCTTGCATCAGACCCTTTATAAGCGTTCATTGCACTCACACCTGTTGTCAGGCCGATTCTGTTCCGTAATTCTACTTCTTTTTTTATTTTTATTTTTCCTCAGACTCACGAACCAGGTGATGACTGGTCAGAGCACATCAGCTCATCTGGGAAGAAATACTATTACAACTGCCGAACAGAGGTGTCCCAGTGGGAGAAACCCAAAGAATGGCTGGAGAGGTAGCAGTTATCCATTCACCAAAGCATTTGATCATGTACGGTTAACTAATTTTAACGGTTGGATCCATAACGTGTATGCACTCACGTTTGACAGAGAACAGCGACAAAAGGAGGCAACAAAACAGACTGCAGTTGTCAACACTTTCCCCAAGGACAGGGACTACAGAAGGGAAGCAATGCAGACATCAGTGCCCCCGGGTTTCCGGCAACAAGTAAGAAGGACAATGGTTTTCAAATGTTTAACATCAATTTAAAGTCAGCTTGACACTGTGTAGTCAAGCAAGACATCACCTTTACCAATAGACACCCAACGGTGACGACCTCCTTTCTGTTTACTTCAGAGTCAGCACAGGTGGAGAAAGCCACAACGGCTCACGCCACCCAGTCATCATCTTCTGGCCCGGGGAGCTTGAACCCCTCATCAGGCACCCCGGGATCGTCGTCATCCTCCACCGTCCCCGTCTCACCGGTCCTGCAGACCGCCGCCCCTCCACTTCTCCAAGACCCCACTTTGTTACGCCAGCTTCTCCCTGCACTTCAGACTGCCCTGCAGCTCAATAACGCCAGTATGGACATGGCAAAAATCAACGAAGGTGCGTACGCTCTGCGTATGCAGTACAGTGAAACTCCTCTACAACGAAATTGTGTTTGCAGCAAGATTTTTTTCACACTAGGGGGTATTTTCGCCCATGTAGGTTTCGTTGTAGAGGAGTTTCACTGTGCTTTCATTGACTTGCGGCAACAACGCAAAACCAATCAGCTCATCGCAATATATTTAATGTCCCTGTGCTTAACTCCTACATTAGCATAACTTAGTCATAGACTACGAAGGACTTGGGGACAAATTGGTGTTGTGTTGTCGCTGTAAGAGCCATCAACACTCGTAAACAGATGACCACTTGTACATGTTTTTGTGTGTGTGTGTGTGTGTACAAAATATTGCATATCAAGCACATTTTCTGTGCCTGGAGCTGGCTTGTTTTAGCTTGTTTTCCTTTTGTTTAGTTCTGACAGCTGCGGTCACACAAGCTTCATTACAGTCGATGCTTCATAAGATCCTTACTGCTGGGCCATCAGCTTTCAATATTACGACGATTCTCTCTCAAGCGGCTCAACTCTCCAGCCAAGGTAAGAGAAACCTCCGGAAAGCTGCACAAATAATGTCGATCATATTCGTAGCATTCGGTACAGCCTGCTGCTGCCACAAGGACCCATGTAACATTTTCTGCTGCTTCATAACTTTTGTATATCATACTTGATATTGCAATACTTCACATTGCCTTTTTGTCTGTTCTGTCTTTAGCAGCTCAGCAGTCAAACCAGTCACCGATGTCGTTAACATCAGATGCATCATCACCCAGATCCTATGTTTCTCCTCGCATCGGCACGCCACAAGCCACTGCTGGTCCCCTCAAACCTCTACTCAGCACCCAGCCGGGCATCTCGCTGTCAAAGGTCGCGAAATAAGATAATTGAGCACCCCTAAATGTTCTACTTTTGCACCTTAAGTTTTCAAATCAGGGGCTAATGCACTCCTTTGTAAAGATAAATCAATTTATCATAGAGAGCTTTTCATAGAGCCTTCTTTCTGAGTGGCTGCTGTGTTGAATATGGCTTGTAACCGGGATTGTTTTCTAGGCAAGTACACCAGCGGTCAAGCAGTCATCTCATCCCCAGCAGACGTCTCAGCAGCACCTCCCCAGTGAGAAGCAGCACACTCACGAAGCTACCACAGCATCACCACGCACCCTCCAGCGCCAAGGGTAAAAGCACCTCAACAGCAGCACTTAGAGAACCCGTGCAGAATAATTGTGGCCGTGTTCTTGAGTTGCCTGTGATGCAAGTGGCACACGTGCTAAAAGTCTATAACAGACATTACACATTTTTAATGTCACAGTCCTGGCTGGCCATTCTGAAACTGCGCGCGGAAGACCTTGGTTTTCACATTTGTGAATGTTGTTGGTTTACCAAATGCTGGATTGACTGTTGTAGGACAATGCAGGGTTGTGTCGCCACCTGCCGGTCGTTGGAGGAAATTCGGTTGAGCCATTCATTCCTTATTTTAAAGGCAAAGTTTCTGAACAGGAGGTCAAAGTTTTAAAATCAAGCTGTGAAGGGATTCCGACTCATATATGTTGAAGTGAAAATGTAGATTTTTTTCTACATTTCCTCCCAAAAACATATTTCACGTTTGTCTCTTAAAATCTTGAGAAAAGCTGGCAGATACATTTACATGCAGGGCAAAGCATCCTAAACTGCACCTACTTTGAGGCAGATATAAACTCACACACTTTTGATGTGCTTCTGTTGTCAACCACAGCAGCCATAGGAGTCCCTCCCCAGGTCCCAACCACGTCGCAACTGGCGGCGGCAGCAATGCCCCGACATCTGCCTCTGCTACGCCCATCTCCTCGACCTCCCGGCCCTCCTGCTCCTTCACACCCTCCCTTGCTGCTCACTTCAATGAGAATCTTATAAAGCATGTCCAAGGTTGGCCGGCTGAACATGCAGAGAAACAGGTTTGTCCCAGTTGCCCAAATATAATAATTCAATTTGATGTCAGAATGTCACTGTTCTGGTGCACGGAAAAAGATTCACGGGAATGTGGTGAAGTCTCGTCCCGCTCAACTGACAATCAGATACTTCAAATATTTCTTGAGGCCTTTTCTGTTTCCTCTCGGCTCGGATCTCCAAATTATGATCATTTGTGTAGTTTATGCATTTGTCAAACCACTTGTGTTACAGGCGTCACGATTACGCGAAGAGACTCACACGATGGGCAGCATTTGCATGTCTGAGAACTGCACTGAGCTCAAAAACCTGCGTTCGTTGGTCCGAGTCAGCGAAATACAAGCCACATTGCGCGAACAAAGGTACGAGTGCTTTAGCACACAAGCAAGTGCGACTGTTATAGTCCAAATAGATCCACAACGTTTCTCCTCCTGATTTCTTTCTCCCGCAGGATACTGTTTCTAAGACAGCAAATCAAAGAACTTGAAAAGTTGAAGAACCAGAATTCTTTCATGGTCTGAGAACTTTTTGTCTCAAGTCGAAGCGGGCGTTCGAGGAGGGTTGATGGGGGGAAAAAAAGGGTACAGGTGGAGGGCGACCCATTGCACATAGCTGGAAGCCAGAGGCCGAGCGCTTGTTCAGTTTTTCTCGAGCCCCATCTTCACACATGCACACAGGAGCTGTTGTCGGTTTAGCTTTGGACCGTTTGGGCGGCAAAGAGCCAAGAAAGAAGGAAAGGAAGAGCTGTTTGGAGAGGAGGGTTGATTTACAATTCCGCTTTGTTCAACAACAAAAAAATAAGAGAGAAAAATAAATGTAGATTTCTTGTAGATGTTATCTATGTTGTAAATATGTTTTGTAGAATGAAGCCATCGAAAGCCATGTCTATCAAAGCTTTTGACATCCAAACTAATCAGCGCCGAGGCGGCTACACCCTTTAGCTAGCCTTTTCCTTCACGTAAACTCGCCTGCAGCTTCCTGTTGTCAGTTCATAGATGACAGGCGAATCTTTTGGGTCAATGACTTACACAGAAGTTGAGCTATACAGAATCACACTGGTTTCATTTTTTTTTTTTTTTTCCTCTTCAAACTTCGATGAACTCCTGACTCTTCCCTCCTTAGCCCTCTCTCGGGGTGAAGTGCACTCGGGCATGGTGAAGCATCCCCTTCTAGCAAGGTCCAGCGCAACTGCTCCTAACGGTTGGGTGGTGCATTTGCAGCTTCTGGTGGTCCTGCATCTCCCAGTCTTGATAAACTAGTGCCTGGTGGTGTGGTTGCGTGTGACTCCAAAAGATACAAATAATAGATGGGAAGTTGCTTTGAATCATTCCCATGCCCCTTGTCTGGCTTCAGCCTGGTCCTGACACAAGTTCCATGGTTTTGTTTTGTTTTTTCTTCCCCTTTTGCGATGCAGGTTCATTCCATTGTACAGTCAACAAAGTGGACAACATTGAAAGGGTTTATTTATAAAGAGTTGTAGAGATTTACACTTTGATTTGCACTCTGTAGGAAGGGACAAAAAGCAAACAGGCAGGTTTGGGCAGAGGTGTGTGTGGTGACAAGGTGAAAATGTGAATCGTATGTATGACAGTTAACATGTTAAGCTAAAGAGAGCCCTGATTATTTTATTGGAGTGTTGGGTTTTGGTTTGATATGATGCTAGTGCCTTGTTGAAAATCTCATTCGCCTACACATCCCTCTCCTGTTCGCTTTTTTTTTTTTTTTTGACCTTCTGTTTGACAAAGTAAAATAAACAAAAAAAATTAATAATAATAAAATAAGATGTTCAAAAAGCATGTCCCATCTTTGTTATTGTTTGCCCTCCATTGTTGAATCACAGGGTACCCAAGCTGCAAAGTTTGATTCCACCGTCCTGTCATCTTAAAAGCCTCTTTCACTCAACTTCACTACACATTCAGTAAAAGGTGACCACATCCTTCGTTTGTATATTGAAGTATATGACAGATGTAATAAAATGTCTCTGAAGGGTCATGTCGTCTCGCCTTCTTGATGAGCTGCATTTTCCAATAAGACGGCTAAGGAATATTCAGTCCATTATCACGAGCAGCATGGAGACAGTCTGCCTGTCTCCTGTTCCGTCCTTGATATGGCTCCCATCAAAGTGAGGAGTGGAAGTTAAGGAGGTGTTTGAGGAAATGTGTCTGTTTCGGTGTCTCCATGTGAAGGTCACATTTTCAAAGTGGAGATATCAGAATAATGTATTGTGATGCAGGGGCTGTTTTAGAGACTTGTTTTTAGTTTGCTCACAATCTTAGGTTGACGTTACCTGCAGACCCCTCCCCAGCCCACCCATCATGTCAACAGACACCAATCGGCAGGGGTGGCTTTTGTTGCACAAAGCCCTCACTGTCTAGACTGGTTCACACATACCTGTAGTATGTCGCCTAATGTGTGAAACTAGGCACGGAAAAGCTGATTTACATCTCTTAGGCCCCCTCTCCCGTGCTGAAAGCTGGTTAACACATCCTCTCAGCAGGAAGAAAAACACTTTTAAAAAAAACAGAAACACTTTGATTAAGTTTTTGCTTTTTTTTAGACGCTACAAGATTGCTACAATTGTAGTCATGTCACCCAATTAAAGCTATATAGATTTGATGATAAATCTATATTGTTTAGATGCTGCGACATCAAGATGATCACATACATTGTGTCTCGGTGAATTAAAGTATCGTGGAAAATATTTTATTTGAGTGCAGTTTCATTCAAAACATGAAACTCATATTTCGATTCACTACACACAGATTTTTTTTTTTAATATATAGGTTTGATGATAACATTAATGAACACACAAGGCTCCAAGATTATTATTTTTTTTCTATCTGATAGATTTGTGGCGTGGGTGGGCTCCTGAGAAAATAATTTGTAAACATATTCGAGCATATCAAATAAAACGCTGGACCTGACGGTACAATAGCACCCCTCCGGTGTAGCGCCATCCTTTTGGTGTCTATTGATTTAACGTACACTAGAAATGGTGAAAATTACAGTAGTGGTTTTCAGCATACTGATGATGCGTTTACCAATACTTACCACTAGGTGGTAGTAAAAGCTCAATAAAATATAATGCAACCACGGTGCGGCGAATTTGCTGTCCACGTTATGCAGACCGCCACGTTCTTATACGTGAAGACCGATATACGTGAATGTGATCAATTTCAAGAAGGAATGATACACGTGAGGTCATATCAAGTCATAAAGCAGTATTTGGTCGACTCCAGACATTTGTATCTGCAGTAGTCTCCTTGCATAGCTGGCACAGCCCTGGACTGGCGCCGATGTGAATTGCAGATAATTGCTGTAATTGTCATGTGTATTTTTTTTCACTAAAGCTGTATCCTCATTTTCACTTGGCGGTTAGCTTCATGCAGAACGAGTCGGGGCTTCATTTATTGCAGCCATGTCACTTGTTTTTATTCGCCCTGCATGTAAATCGCTTTTAATTCATTTTAATTAAGTTGAACACACATGTAATGAGAATATATTTGTACTACTACGTCCGTGTCCTCGATTTTTGCATTGCAGATCGTGACATGTTATAGTGTGTAAGTGTGTGCGCGCGCGTGCGTGCGTGCGTGTGCTGTCGTCTCAGTGGCGCCACGAGCCTTTTTGGGTTGCTAATTTCGCTTAACGACTGCCCGCTCCTCCCTCAAGTGGCAATAGCAGCTTGATCGCCTGAAGGCTGCAAGGTTCAGTCCGGCGTCAACCTGGCTGCCGGAGCAGGGATGACGCTGCAGGTACAAACACTAGCCACACTTAGGTGACAATCGCTCAGCGATGCAGTCAAGTGACTCAATCCGGCGACAACATACGAGCAATGTTTTACTTTGCAATGAAATACAACAATGACGAAAACATCTCGACGGAGAATGACTGTTTTTGAATTTCCAGAGACACGAAAAAGAGAGGAATTTGCTTTGTAATATGTGTCAGGACTTGCAGTCGAAGGCCATCATTGGTGCATAACACTGGCAAATAATTGAAACTAAAGTAAACGTTTAATATTTGTGTACTTAAATTATCACTTAGTTTTGTTTTCTCAACAATGAAACTAAAGTAGTAACTGAGCATTACCCACATTTCCCTATCATAGGGAATATGCAGTCACGGAAATTGTCACTATTCAATTAAGCCATTGTTTAAACCCTCACCCTTGGGGAGAAAACACATGCTGGCATGCACTCTTTGAATAAAATATCCAAAGCAAAAAAATAAAGTGAAATTACTTGTTTTTTAATTGCCAAGAAGAAGAGACCTAATAAATCCAGTAAGGAGGCAGGAGAACCAAACTGTTTTAACCCAAACATTTGCATGGGTACACTGGAAAAAAAACTCAATTGAAAGCACGAACAAAGTCACAAAAAGATCAAAATTCAAAGTAGTAACAAAACATCAGCAACTAAAACACCATTTCAACAGAAACACAACGATGTGACCGTGAACGGTTGGCGTGGCAGTCCTTTTGAAAGAGAAGAACTAATGACACGATGAGAAACAGGTGTGACGCTGTAGGAGAAGCCCTCCATTGCCACCTGCTGGTCACAAAAAGAACAAACATGACAGTACGTATGTTTACGAAATGTCGGATCAAGCTGATGGACCCAGAGAGAATCAACACAACTAAGGGGAAAATATAAAAACATAATGTAGGAAAACTGAAATTTGAACACAATCTCATCCTGCACAGATGGAATTTATAACTTTTTATTTTCTTTTTTGACCCAGTGCTTTTTTTAAAAGCATATTCTTGTCATCAATTGATACCTCGACCCACTGGATTGGTACCTGAATAAACTGACTTTTTTTTTTAAAGGAATGCACTGGGTGCAAGATATTCACAAGCTTTCCTGGCGTGTTTATTATTATTATGATTATTATTATTATTATTGGGGGTATTTAGCATAAAAGGTATTGCACCCACCCACATCATGAATAAACTGACTTTATTTTGAAAGGAAGTAAACGTGCCTGAGAGACTGACCAATCAGCTTGAAGGGGCGGAGTTCTAGCCGACCACAGCTATTTCTTCTGTTATATCTTGACTACTTCGAGTCCGTTTATACTGTCTGACAAAACGGAATTGTCCCTCATTTTCAACAAATTCTCCATCCAGGAATACTGAGATGATGCTTCAACATTATTGATAACAGAGAAAGAAAGCTTAAACGAAGGACCAGCAGTTTCAGCCATATAATTTGACACGCTTCACAACAGGAATATATCTTTTTTTTCTTCTTCTTCTTTGGACTTGAAGTATACGCCGTGCCTTTTGAGTCAGTTGAAATGCGGGACAGTTTTTAAAAGCAACTTTTTTTCGCTCCTTTCTACTTCTGGCGGAATTGCAAGTTGACTTTTTTTATGAGTAGGAATAGCCAATTTATCTCCGCAGTTCAATGTAAAGCGTGTTATTTGTTTATTTTTCCACGTCCGGCTCTTGGCTCAGGGAGCGACAGTGCTGTTCGTTGTGGACACACACAAGCGCGTGTTGCGCATCGACGTTGGCGTCAATGGATCGTCACTTCAGTCTTGTTTCGATTTGGCTGCAACTGGAACTCTGCGCCATGGCTATTCTTCTCACGAAAGGTATAGATCTTGCGCCTGATCTGTGTCGCGCTTCTTCTTTGCCGCTCCCTATCAAAAATAAAAACAAGTCTGAAATCCACCGTTAAATGCTTAATTGACCGTAAATGCTTTATTGGACACCAATAACAAAATTTCCCCGAATTCAAAAACTAGTAAAACATCGCAGCAAATAGCCTTGAAATTATTTGCAGTCATAATCTTTTTTTTTCTTCATTTTTTACAACCGAAAACAGTTGTGATTCTCACATCTGCTATTAACAGGATACTACAGTGTAACTGCAATCTAGCTAACTGATAGTTGTTACACTCTCAATACTATGCACCTTTCTACGTTAATGCATTATGTTTGATAATAAAGAGTCAATGTAGTGTTAAGTTGCATTGTCTCCCTCAGGGTTCCTTCAGTGGAACTCTGTTTTAAAGCTGCCATTCATATAAAAAGTGAACTGGGCCAAAAGGCTTCCGTGCTCAGGTCGACTACCCCTCCTTTTCCACCCCCCTTCAGCCCACAAAGGGGCCTCTCCTCTCTAATGAAATATTCTCCAAATGACCTGCCGGGCCCTGCTGCTCCAATCATTCCCAGGCAAAACACTGATCTAATGAATGTGCTCCTGCACTGAAACTTGTTGCATTCAAAGAGGAGAGAACTGGCACTGAGATACATTGATTCCCCCCTCCCCCCTTCGCTTGTTAACAACACAAGGTCACAATCTGTTATAATCTATTATTATTGCTGTGTCACCTTCTGCATCAGTGGCATATCTACAATAGATATATTGTATTTCATTTGACAGTGTAGTGTAGAGGTGGTACAGAAAATGATCTAATTTTACTGACTTGGTCCAAAATTTGTTCATCTTTGATGATTGATAGTGACACACTAGATGGCAGACGTTTAGATACAGTTATGAACCTACGTAGCCACTTTTTGTGACATTTTTCTCTGGTGGTGTGCTATGAGATTTTTTTTTTTTTCATTTGAAAATGTTCCTTTGCTCAATAAAGTTTGGGAAACACTGCTGTAGAAACACTAATGTGGCCTCTGAGTGTATGCTGTGAAAGGAAAGAGGTCATAGATGAACTAATGACTGGGTCTGGTTTCGAAGCAGCAGGCAGTCGTAATGATAAGTTAGCTGCACACTCTTGAAGTCGGGACCTCGCTGTGTCAGTCACCCCCCACCCCCGCTCCCGCCTTCTCGGCAAGGAAGCCACAAGTGAAGCTTGGTTGCGTGCAAATGGGAAACTGAGTCTCTGCCGCCACTCAGAACCCCCCCCCCCCCCCCCAACTCCCTTTTTATGAGTTTCCATTTGAGTTGAAAGAAAATGACTTTAGTGGACAAACCGCTAATTATATGCTAGCTAGTTCCTGTTTGGTAAAAATGCCACATGCAGCTTAATTGATGCAGAAATGTAATATAAGTAACGGGGGGGATGTCAATGGAGTTCTGTTGGAGCCGTGCTTCCCAACCTTTACCGCGCCAAGGCACATATTTTACATTGGAGAAAATCTCGGGTCACGCGACCAAGCAAAAATCTCACAAAAAAAGTGGACGCACGGGTTAGGTTGTGTATTTTCTGCTTGCTTGTGCAAGAGCATTTACTGTAAATGTACTGCCTGTCTATACAGTATGTCATCACTGGCATTAATAGTTGAACAAAGACGTACTAAATAAATAATTGTTCGCACCAGTTAAGTAAAACCGGATAATTTTCAGCATCACGGTTAGGAAAAACTGCATTAGTGTGTACTATTGAATTCTGGCAAACCTCCAAAGTCAAACAGTCAGTTGGTGAGGGTGGTTCTCGTCAGGTCAAACAATTATTCTCATAGGACAATGATGTGGAATGACGTGTTACTTGAAGGAACATTCTTAACTCTTATACAAGTGCCTTTCATACAACTGCGACTGTAAAGTGAAATGAAGAAAAGCGGCTCAACATTTGAAAGGTGCCCGACAGGCACATGACACGGAGGGAACAGGAAACAGTTTGTTGGCACGCTGAGCTCAAGTCATTCTAAATAATGCTTTGAAGAACTGCGACTTTGGAGGAACCCCGTGACTCAAGAACCCTGAGAAATGTTAAGCTGCCGGATGTATCGTCCATCCTCAACCAACCCGTTTTCTCTCCCATTTCTGTCACCACCAGGAGAAATAAGGTGTTACTGCGACGCGCCGCACTGCGTGGCCACAGGCTACATGTGCAAGTCTGAGCTGAACGCCTGCTTCACCAAGGTGTTGGACCCGCTCAGCTCAAACTCTCCCCTCACACACGGGTGTTTAGACCCCATCGCCAACGCCGGCGACATCTGTAGCAACCAGAGGGGCGCCGACGCCCTCGCCGGTGCCGGCACGCTGGACTGTTGCCATGACGACATGTGTAACTACAGAGGCCTGCATGACCTGGCACACACACGGGACTCCACAGGTAAGAGGAATTGAAACACTCAGTCTTCGACAATGTGCGTTTGCCCTTGAGGGGGCATTTTGTGACAACAAGCATTTACACAAATGCTTGTCAATATGTAATAAGATTGATTTCATACACGTCCCCGTGTAAAAGTCTGGAGAAAGATGACCACCGGCTCTTTGTTGTGTGTCACCATAAAAGCTATTCATCGAGTAACACACGGGGCTCCGCCATATTCATTTTCCATCTCTGTTTGCAGATCACAACCGCTACCAGCCGGAGAGCAACAACCGAAACCTGGTGACGCGGGTTCAGGAGTTAGCTTCGGCCAAGGAAGTGTGGTTCCGAGCGGCTGTCATCGCCGTGCCCATTGCGGGTGGCCTCATACTGGTGCTGCTCATCATGTTGGCGCTGCGTATGCTGCGCAGCGAGAACAAGCGGCTGCAGGACCAGCGGCAACAGATGCTGTCGCGGCTTCACTACAGCTTCCACGGCCACCACACCAAGAAGGGCCACGTGGCCAAGCTGGACCTGGAGTGCATGGTGCCCGTCACGGGTCACGAAAACTGCTGCCTGACGTGCGATAAGATGAGGCAGGGGGACCTCGGCAATGATAAGATATTATCCCTTGTCCATTGGGGGATGTACAGCGGCCACGGCAAACTGGAGTTTGTATGACTTACTGTCCAGGAGTGGCCCTCACGTGTTGCAGACTTGGGTTTTTTTTTTTGCTCTGGGGAAAAAAACAAAAATCATTCCCGTATTTTTCTCCCGTTGGACTGTTGCGTCTGTGATTTCATTTATTTTTACCAGTGGCAAAAAAAAAAAATACGGGACTGATCTCATGCCGTGTGGTTTTTGCTAGAGGAGCACTTTACTTGAAAAATGAAAAGGCAAAGCAGCGAGGAGCAATGTTTCAACCCGAGAGGGGGCGGGACTGTGAGGTGCAGTCAGAGCACCCGGGGATCCTGGACTTGTACACTGAGCGCTGAAGGATTCCACGTCAATCCGAATTTTGCACATTTGTATAAAAAAAGAAAAAGAAAAACAACTTTTAACACTGACACCAGGGTACAAGAACTTGTTTGAGGAGTTAAAAATTGACTGTAGGTGCTCACACTCCTCTTGTGTACATTCAAGCTTATTGTAAATAGTTTTTAAAATATATATTTTTTTTGTCTGATTCAAAACTGACCAGTGTGTCTTGTTTTCGATGAATGTTTGCATCGCTCTTTGTGATCAGACTACAAGCTTGATTGTGAAAGACTTCATTAAAAGTGACTTTTTATTTATTTGACTTATGGAGTTTTTTTTCCTTTTCTTTTTTTGTGTGTGTAGCTCTTTCCTTAAAATGTTAAAGTTGTTGTGTAGGGGGTTACACATGCAGCTGTGGTCATATTTTGGCAGGTCAAGATGTGTGTAAAGCAGGATGCAAAAGTGTGCCTAGCAGGATGATGTGTGGTGGTGGTGGTGGGGGGCAGAGGGGGGGGTCACTGAACAGTAAGGCCTTGTTTTGTGGTTGAGCTGCTCCTACTCAGTCTCTTTGCTTCTCAGAGGTCAAGGGGTTTTCCTCCTGCACTGCTGGCATTGGTAGATATTTGATCGTCTGTCGACTGTCCCTGCTATTGCAATATCTGCGGCTAATACAGTTTCTGACCTCTCATGAGATGTGTATTTCTTTATTCCCTCGAAAAAAGGAACCCGTTTCTCAGGAAAATCATTAAGCTTGGCTCAGGAAGGCTTTTTTTCAGCAGGAAGTTTACAGTTCTACCTTTAGGCTTGTCACAGGGTATTGCTTTTATGATCTTGGGACCGTACCTAAACTTAATTTGCTCTTAAAAAAAATACAAACTGAACTCCAGCCGTCAGTCATGCGCCACACGGCAAAGAGAAGTGGACCTTATTTTTTGTGAATGTACTACACGGAGTCGTTTAATTAACTGAAAAGAAAAACACGAAGAATCTGTCGGTCACAATTGTAAATCAGTCGGTCATTGGATGTTGAGTCTCACCGAATAGTTTTCTTATGCGCTGAGAACCGACCCTTGTTTCTTTCCATTAGGACAGGAAGACTCTATTAGCAGGTAACCACTTAGCGGCAGCTTGCATTAGCAGGGGCTCAGCCTATAGTCGGGGCCTCCCCCAGGACTATTACACATGTAATCATAACAATGTCCTCTGCTCGGCCGGCCTAATGTGACTGCTGTTTGCTTTAGCCTCAGTCCATTTTGCTGGCTCAATCTGAGGTGTTAGGGTGGCACTGAGACGGGACAATGAGCGGGTCCACTTTAAGCTGGGTGTTACGTTTGCATGACAACAGTGAATTTAAACAAGCTTATTTTTTTTCCCACCAGACAGGCAACAATTTTAAAACAACATGTCTTTCGTCAATTCCCGGAAGAAATCATTGTGCTGTTTGATCATTTGTGTGTGACGTAGAGGGCAAACCACTCTGTTCCGATAAAGGGCCTATCAAGTCAAGCTTCTGTGAGGCAAATACATCCTATGAAGAAAGCAGCTGTTAAAAAATGTGTTACTTAGTAAGCCTCTAATGTGACCACTTTTTGGGGGGGGGAACTACGACTAAACATGTTACTATTTCCAGACGAGTACCTCTCACCGACTTCCACCAGTCATTTGGGTTATGACAATCGCCCGAGCCAGCAGCCACGGCGAGGTCATTAGCATCGGCCATTTTGTACAACACTAGGCAGTCAAGCTGTTTGCATTCACATGCAAATTTAATGAGGTAGCCGACCGGCTGCGGTCAAAAGACCCCCAATTTGTTCAGGATCGACACCGCTGTGCCCCACCGCGAGCAGCACGGCACTTACTGGTGACTGGATTTGCATTGATGCAGATTTTAAACTCCCAATCCAGCCACTGAGAACTGGAGTGGGAAAACTCAATTGCCGGCATTTTGCAGGTTGAAACATTTTCAGTGCGATGGCTGTGAAAAGCTCTGAGTGAACTTCTGCTGGTCCTTTTTTTCTTGAATTCTCGCGATATTAACATTAACTACCATTGGACTGTATTTTGAAGACTGAAGACCGTTGAACTCTTTAGGTAACAGTTGACCGAGCTCGAACTCGATCAATATTTCATGAAAGATTATAAAATATCACACGTAGAATAAAAAACTCACTCTCTGGGATGTTTTTGTAGCTGCGGCCATCTTGGAAATGGGAGTTGGCCCGATTTTTGCACTCAATTAGCATTGAGTGCAATAAAAGGATGTCCCCTATTTGTCTAAAAATGGAGCTCAATCTTGACTTTGAGTAATATTTATCTGGGAAATGTGCCTTTTTTTCTGTTCTTTTCAGCTCCGTACTAATAATGTCATGGAGACGAGTTGCTCTGCGTCGTGCGGCAGTTTGGATTCGTAGCGCAAGAGAGGCCTTGTACCCACTTTGGCTGCAGTTCCATGTTGGAAGAGTATATGAGGTGTAAACACACATGGAACCTGTTAACACTTCCATATGGGTAGACTCGTACACCTCCCACTGTAGGCGCAGTTGTTCTTTTTTGGACCTGACCTGAATGTAACCGATACAAATAGTTACCTTTGAGTTTCGTGAATTCTACAGTGTGGTAAATTGCAGCCTCGTGTGCACCCTTCGTCCAAATCGTGTTGGTCTTTTTATTGTTCTCCAGGCAAGAGTTTCACAATTCTAGGCAATCTCCTTAATTCTTGCAGATTTGATGCAAATCTTGATGCACTGTGTATCCCTTCTGAAGTAAAAAAAAAAAAAAAAAGCTTTCGACATATCATTTACAAACCTCCGCACTAATTTGGTACAATGGTTGCATTCTGTTGAGGCCTTCGTGTGAAGTATCTGTGGCGTAAATAATATCGCGGATGCTCTCGGGCTGTTTAGCCATTCCAAGTTGCAAACAAACAAAGAATTCATGGTTATAAACAGCTTGGAACAAAAAGTACTTCTTCTTTTTTGTCAAAATCGCATGCCTGCAGAAATAAATAATTCCCCTGCTCAAAAAAAGACATCCACCGAAAGAGGATATGCTCTAAATATTTAGCTAATTCACTTCCTTCCAATGGATAAAAAGTGCCTCGTCAGTGCTCGTCCTCCTTCACCTCATCCCGCCCGTCGAAACATTCACCCCAGAATGCTGCTAATGTTGGGAATGTTTACCAGCCCCGTAAACTCGTCAAGCAAAAACGTTTCAGTATAAAGACGTCCAACCGCTTAATACTCAATTTTGGTTATCACTGTGAGAAACGTGTTTATTCAACGCTATTTTGATTCCGGAAAAGTTGTAAGTGCAGGAATAAAGTTCTCAGCGTGAAACGGCTTTGTTAACTCCGCGAGAATGATTTAGTGAGAACACAACACCGCTAAGATTTTAAGCGCATTTTTCGGCTTGATACTTGGCAACAACGTCCACAAACTCAAATCCACCATGGCAACCTGAACACTTGTAAACTTGCTCAACTGACATCCCCGAGCAGTAGGAAGGGCACCCAGAGGTGTGGTCACCTCCCCAAAACTCGTGTGCGTGCTGGAGGCCGATGAGAATAGCTTCCGCCAAGACATTTGGCTTGGCAGAAGGCCAGCGTGCCTTTCTATGGAATGGAGATGTGCACCTTGAGCTGACAGCCTAGCCTTGGGACGGGATACTTGCCTGTTTACTCTGATGTGTGTTCATTGTGGCTGTAGATCCCAGGGATTACTGGGCCTGGAGCAAAAAGCTCTTATCCCTTCATACACGAGCCTCAAGTTACATTTGGATGCGAGCGCTATTATACAACACCCTTTGGTTTACGGGGGATTACCTGCAATTCTAACGTGCGGTCCATCTGAATTCAGAGTCATCTTTATCCTCTGTATCATGTGTTCAGTTAAGACATGTTGTTTTGTGTGGTGCATGTGTGTGTGTGTATATATATATATATATATATATATATATATATATATATATATATATATACAGTCAAACCTTGGTTTCCGGACGCCTCGGTTTTGGACCCAAAATTTTTTGGGGAGTTTTTTTATGCCTAGGATGACGAACAAATTTCGGTTCTCGAACAAACTGAGCACACTTGAATGCACCATTTGACTCATCTCGCCTTCCTTACACGAGGAAGTGACGCTTCCTTGGGTAGACGAGGAAGTAACGCTTCCTCGTGTTGCTTTCCATTGTGAGCAGATGTGTTCAATAAACATTTTTATTTTAAAAAGAGCGTGGTTTCGGTTTTCGAACAGGCTTCTGGAACGGATTATGGACGAAAACCGAGGTTTGACTGTATACACTTTCATCATTTGTCTGTCGATTGAATTTATTTGTACATTTTCCGACCGTATTAACACTGGGTAACTTATTTTTACATCCGTATGGCATTTGACAATAGTCAAAGGCTACTGTGAAACTTTGCCTGTGTAGTCGTTGAAGTTTTACGATGGAACGGATTCATTCCGTTTAGTTAAAAAAAAAAAAAAAAAGAACATTTTGATTAAATGTACATTCAGAGACAAAAAATAGCATGCTAAGTATGGTTTGAATTAAAAACAGTGTGATTCATCGCCACGCGTGTATTTGTATGCCATGTTCTTGCCGTACTAATTTTTCATCTAAAGAGGTCAGAGGTTCAGAACAGATCCTATTTCCAAGAGCAGGGATGACGACAGCCAAGTATTTACGAGCCTCAGTTATCTCCTGCAGCGCAACTCTGGTAAGTTTGACTACAAGGAACCCCACAGACTAAAGAGCAAAGCCTGACTTTGTTTCTCCATATTTTATAGCCCCCCCCCCCCATCTGGTGTTTATTCTGGCCTTGTCGATTCAAAGCATACAGCATGTTGACATATGTTGCCAGAGAAGACCTATTCCTAGTTTGTATGCGATAAAAGCAAGCGGAGCACTAAAATGTCCCTGTTCTTGACAAACTCAATGGCTCTCGTTGTTGATGTTCAAGCCTTCGTTTAGTGACACGGCAACCGCATGTTCAGTGTCTTGCCCAGGGGCGTTTAAATTCACACGTAGGAGCCGCCGTATGTTCGGGAACGTTGGGTATTACTCCTTTGCTGGGGCGATTTACATGACATTTCCTTGGGAATGTTTTGGTAAAAATATCTCGATGGCCATGAGAAATTGGGAAGAATACTTGAGTGTCTCCTGACAAATAACTAAAGCAGAATGCGTGGAATATAAACGGGGAAATCCAACAGCCATGTTTGATTCGGCGAAGCTGATTTTTCTATTTTACATTAGAAATTACAAAGACGGACAACAGCATCATTCAACTCTCCATCATGACGAAGCCTGGCTCCCTTTTGGGAACTCCCAGATACGTATTTAAAATATTGTATATGCACACGTATTTACTATCAAAATAAAATCTGGATCCCAATAATTTTTTTTAAGTAGACTATACATCTTCGATTAGGTCTGATATAAACCGAATGGATAAGCTCCCCGGAGAGCCTCTTCTTTCCCGAGAAGTTCGGAAATTGACTTCCAGATGTAAATATGTTATGGCAAAGATTTATTTCGGAGAATTTCATCCGAGCAGATCAAGCAAAAACAAAGAAGTGCTTCCTCTCCCTGCTCTTTGACGTGCTCCGGCTGAACTGGAAATACCAATGTGATCTTAACAAACAATGAATGTACTGTGCGACAGGTCAAATTGGATAGTAAATGATGTCACGCCAATAAATCACCTCTCACTGGGGCGTCAGACAAAAAAAAAAAAAAGGGGGAGGAGACAATTCTGTCTCGGCTAATTAGGAGACGTCACAGACAACATCTTGGGCTCCAGTCAAACATAACTCGCTGTGTGTTTCTTTACAAATGGGACACGGTATTAACTGACAAGTATTCATGATGAAGCAGTTCCAGTGAACTCTTGATCTGCTATTCATCATCAGGTGGGAACATTGTTTAGTGCTGGGGGTCAAGGTCTCAGGCACGTGGTTCCAGGCTCTCTGAGAAGAGCCATTGTTGTTCTCGCCACGGGTACGGCGAAGATCATCTCTAACAGGGGCCATCCCGCCCTCAGGCAAAAAATGTCCCGTCCTTATCAGATTCGGAATTTCAAGCCACAAAAGAATATTGAAAGCACTTAAGAGTTCTCAGATAAGACATCCGCCACGCTTTGTTATCTATCTCCTGGAGCTGTTTGCGCTCTTCGGGCTTGTTTGTGCTGAATGGCGCCGAAATGTCAACTCATTTGCCCCCAAGAAGTGAACATCACATTTTGTGTGATTCATCTGCGGCTATTTTGTACAACTCTTTAATGTATGATCTACGAACGAGAGTTTGGGGTTTGTGCCCCCCCCCCCCCACTGTGGGGGGTTCTGCAGCCGCCCTGACCATTTTTTTTTCTTGACTCTCCCCGCTCCACCATTAAAGAGATCTTTGTGATTATTTTTCCCCCCCAACTCTACTCGCTTGGCTCCCCCGTGCACAGGGAAATGTTTTTACTGCGGCCTCTACTTCGAGTTTCTTAAGCCGTCACTTTTCTACTCGACGTTGTCAAATTGAAACTTTTGGTACCGCAGACCTGCTCATTTCAGGAGCCGGGAACGTCCTGTGCGGTTGAGGCGACTGTGGCGTCCTTCATCTGTGGAGCATTAGAACTCGAAGCAAATTAAGGCTGTCTCCTCAACACTGGGCAGACCTCTGCTGTCTGCAGTCAGGACCAGTGGGGGGAACGAGGCCACGGGAAAAGGAGCTACATTTACATTCCTTATTTGACCAAGGATATTTTTTTTTAGCAGTTGACATAAATGTTAAACATTTTTCTGCCCAGTATGCTGAAAAAATGTTGCTTTTCCTCGGCAGTGCCTTGTAACCTATAATTTTCACACACCTTTGTGTGGGGGGGAAAAAAATAAGTATGGATCTTTTGCATAGATGCGCCCATATACGCATTTAGATATGTTTTGTACTTTAATCAGATCTTTTTTTCCCCAACTGATTAGTATTGATTTGACATGACATATTAATGAAAGTAGGATATCAGTTGCAACATGTTTATTGTCTTTTTAGCTCCACCGTGGGAAATGATCCCAAGTCATCGACTGGGGTATCTGGTACTCTTTAGGGGCATTGTGACGGGGTGGAGATGAAGGCAATGTTGGCAAGAGGGGGTGGGGGCGAGGGTTAGTGTGGCAGTCTGGGACATGCAGACATAATTTGGACCAGAGGTGGAACCTGAGAGCCCCGCAGTCTGACAGGAAGCACTGGCTTAAATCCCGCTCCATTTAGATGACAGGAGGCCCGCATGGCCCAGCCTGGAATGGCATGGCTTAGAGCTCAAACCTAATGGGACTTAACTCCTCACTAATACCCCCTGCCCCCCAAGATATTCTTCTATTTTCTGAACATGTGCGACTCCAGATGATGTTTTCTATAAGGTTGACTTAGTGTTGTGTTGGGGGACATGATCAGTGAAGCCCTTGTTCATACTTTAGAGCTCTGCGATGTTGATGTCAAACAGGCTGGGGTCTGTAAGGCTTTTGTCTCATTCTGTGACAAACCAAAGTAACGGCTATTAAACCACCTCTGTTTAATATGGCGTAGCGGGTCCAACACAGTCCCACTAAATTAAAAGGCTGCTATTACAACCTGAGCTGAATCCATTCCAAAGACTCAGGGGTCAATTTGGCTTCAGGGGATGCCGGAGTTATATAAAACGCGGTTTGTGAATGTAAGTGGAGCTTTGTTAATATTAGAAGTTCGTATAAATGCTTCCCGGTTGACAGCCTTAAGTGTGATGTGATGTTTCCTCCTCTTTAGCGTCCTCGCCTGGAGATTTTATGTTTATCAATGGGAGTGTAGAAAATGCACAAAGGGCCTCAAATCTGCAGAAGGACATTCATCATTCAGTCAGCTCGTACAGTGTGCGCTTGAGCGCTCTACATCTGCAAGGGAGAACTTTTTCCTGAACGGATGAAAAAGACATCGTGTGCCTTTTCACACTGCACCAGCCCAGGAATTTTTCATCACCGGCTTCTCGGTTATTGTGACTGACACGTTGCGGACGCGTTCTTACCTTTTCATCCATTTTCTAATCTGCTTATCCTCACGAGGGTCGCGGGCGCGCTGGAGCCTATCCCAGCTGTCTTCACGCGCATCCACTTTCAGGTGAAATGCTTGACAAACCCGCTTGCCCCCGCACAACACATGCACATTAAATGGACAGTGCACGCAACAGTATTACAAGATTCAATCTGATCCGTCCATCGTTCATGGCTACTTGAGAGAAACAAAGTACAACTTAAAATGCCCCCCCCCTGGACCTGAGATGTGTGCGATGAACTCCATCATGATCTCCACAAACATCTCATCTGTTTGCGTTTGAACTCAATGAAGACCACATTGTCTCGAGGTTGTCGTTGCGCGTTTGCTTTGGCTACAAAAACGGTTTTAACTGCACGAAGGCCCCGCGTCCTCTTGCGGTGTTCTAATGAGAATGCATGTTTGTGCAGGCAAATTAATGTGTGTATGGGGGTGTGGGAGAAACCGTGCGTGGGACATTGCAGCCGGCTTCCAAAGCTGCAAACAGGAACCAGATGAGGTGCGATTAACATGGACAGGCGGAAAGACAGGCTTCCCTCTGTGTTCCGAAGGAGAGAGGAAGTGCGATGTGGTCTCACCACAGACCTGAAGCCACCCCCTTAAAAGACTTCATCTCTATCTGATCTCCCCGACGAGGAACACATTCGTTAAAATGAGGAAGTCCTTTGATGGGGACGGAAGGATATTCTATGAAGTAGCAACCTAAAGCCAACGGTGTTCCCCGTCCTTTGAGCTCACTACACGGGTGTCAGCAAATTGCCAACGTGAAACATTGCATTCATGACCACATTCTGGATCAATTTCCACTTTTTTCCTCGCAGTTCCCATGACCTTGTTACAGCGAGGTTGCTGCATTCTCTGAATGGTGCAGCAGTTTCACAAAGAGGGGAGCGGGAGTGTGGTCCAAAGTGCTTGGCTGGCCGGTCCAAAAAAGTGAGAGCTCCCGCGCAGCCGGCTTCCAATTCATTCCATTTGAGAATCGGGATAATGTGACTGTCCTGACCTGCCGCTCAGATCTTGTGGTGCGTAATCAGCAAAGTTGTTTGCTGATTTAAGATCTAATGGATGTCAATGGCGCTTCGGCAGAAAAATGGACTCTGAAAGGACAGAGGACCTTCTGTCTCACGCGACTGCGTCGCAGCTCCGTCACAGGTCTCCAAAGTGAAGTGGCTGAAAGTGGTGAATGTGCACATTGACTTTGAAGCTTGTTTTTCTTGCCGTGTTGATGATTAGGCTCCCTTACATTCGTCTGGTTCTGCATCGGCGGCAGAGTAACTGACAGGGGCCTGCTGAGTGCTCAGCTAATGAAACTCATTCCCCTGCATGTCTGTCTCCACGGTAGCATGACCCCCACCAATCCACCAGCTATCCCCCCCCCCCCCCAATTCCCCGGCGAGACGGCGTTTTAACCCAAATCTCCTAAAATACTTTCATTTGTATACAGCAGGAGGTACATTCAAATAGAAGCCTTTGCGCTGCTGTAACTTGATTTATACAGGTTGGACATCTTAGGGAACACGTGTACCGTTTTAGACCTGATATTTTAGAGTCAATTCATCAGTGGTGTGGGGTCCATTAGGGTAGGTTACACCTCAAGGGACAGCCATGGATCTTTAGTGTACCTGTTGGTCTGGGACATCTTTGGATCAAGTTCCTTTTTCTTTTTTTTTTGACACCACATAGTTTGTTTACACTGAAATAAATGAATTGCGTGCCAAAGAAAATGTTTCAAATAAAGTCAGAGGAAGGCAAACGAAGCGCTTGCGGTAGCTTCTCTGAGGCAGAGCAGAGACAGGAAGAGATGCCCGGTAGGAGGGCTCACTCATTATGATATCCGGTTACCGCCCCGAAGCAGCCTACCACTTACAGTTTAGTTAACATTACAATCTCTCTCTCCTTTCCCCTCCCTGTGCTTCCTTCGACAAGGGACACATGCAGGCCTGCAAACATTCAAAGAGAAATATGATGAGAAACAGATTAAAGGTTTCTGGGGTCTGTTTCTCCTTTTTTTTTTCCTCAACATGATGATTCAACATCACAGTCGGGGCCTGAGCTGTTCATTTCCTCGCGGCTCGGCAATGCTCATCAAAGATGGGCACGGGAGGAAGGGCAGACTCGGGGACAGATGCATCGCTTTGGTTACAGTTTGCTCAACTTGCTGGTGCGGAGGAAGCGAGCCACAGGAAAGCTGACGTTTTTTTTCTCTGACCAAATGATAAAAGGCAGTCTTTTCCAGACATGACATGCAAAATGGCTGGTCAAAGAATGCAGTAAAAAAAAAAAAAAAAAGCCTAAACCAGATGTGGGCCTTATTTCATGTATTTAGTTATTTATTTATTTTCAAGCAGCAGACCCGCCATCTTCTTTCGTTTTGAAAAAAAACAAAACAAAAACAATGACTTTGGACCAAAACATGCACCGAAAAACTTGAAGACTGACATTAATCGCTAGAATGTCCTTAATGACTCGAAGAAAGCATCACTCCTTCTGCCTCGTATAAATCATTTAAACCAAGAAGTGCTCAAAGGCTAAAAACCCCAACGACTTTATGAGTTACTACACGTTGGGAAGGCGGTGGACTTTTATAGTGTGTGTTGATCCGCGCATGTATTTGGAATAAGTATAAATTCCATTCCCCCTTCCCTCATTTGTTACCACAGACGCCATGCTGAAGCATAATGGCATTCACGTTTATGAGAGGATTTGGCAGGGTGGATGATTTAGCGGCAGGACTGCAAATGAGTCTCCTTACGCAAATCGAGTATGTAACAAGCTCCTTTGGATTTAATGAAGCCCTTATATTGTGAAAGAAGAACTGTCCACGCCATATCCACAAGATCAGCAAAAAGAATTGGGGGGGGGGGGGGGGCGGATTAAATCTTAATAAGGACGAAAGCAATGAGCTGTGGACGTTTTGGAACACAGCTTGATGGAGGACCTTTCTGAACGGGGGCTTGGGGGAGAATACATTTTGAAACGATTGCTTAACAAGCTGAATTTGTGGCATCACATCACGTCTGGAGCCAACTAGCGCCTCTCCTCCACAGCTTTGAACGAGTCGAATGAGGAGATGACATTGAAAATTCACTTTTCACCAAGCATCTGGCCGCTTTGAGTTGAGAATTAAAATGAAATGTCATTTGGAAAAACAATCGAATCATTTTTCCATCCACGCAGGGGATATTCGTTCAATTAAATTGCAGAATAACAATGACGAGCATTTATCCTTATCGTTTATGATTACAGCCATTTTATGCCATGTCTATGATTTTTCAAGACCTCAAAACTATTCTTTTTTTTTTTTTTTTTTTTTGTTGCCTTCAAAAAGTCCTGAGTCGCTTTATATTTAGCGTCCCTATTCAGTTGCCCTGTTTTGCTTCTTTCCACGCATCATACGTTTCTCTTCCCATCATTCTGTCACAAATCGATATTCGTTTAACATACGCAAAGAATCTGAAGAACATCGGAGGCTTCGGTTTTTCTGGTTTGTTTTCAATAACAAAAGCCGTCACTGTCCAAATACTTCTCGCACCTCACCGTCAATGGCTCTGGTCATGCATGGAGACGACAGGCTAGGTTGATTGTTTGATTCCTTCAGGCATGAAGCTCTGCGTTCTCGATTACGCAAGCCGCAATTCCACTGCATAACGCATTAATGTCACATCGGCCATGTAGATGCCAGTTCTTCACTCCGTAGGACATGTTGGTGTGCTGCGGCCGCTGACGTGTGGCCATATAAAGTCACTCTTTCCATTCCAGCGGAGTGGGATGATGTCATGCCGAAGTGCGAAGCATAAGCATTCAATCTTTTAAATCAATTAGAACCCCTCAAGCACACGTTGGCTGTGACACTCCAACACGGAGTCACATTAACACTTCCTGATGGAGCACATGTGACTTCATGTTGAAGTCATTAAAAGGTCACAGCGAACGAGTCGGGACGGTGAATGCGATGCTGATCAAGCAACCGAAATGTCGTGAGGCGCGCTGAGGTCTTGCGTGATGTCACGCAATGGCGGTTCGACCTCTGGAATTTTGAATGGGAATAGAAAGAGTTCACCCGGGAAAAAAATGGTGGTAATCTGAAATCTGGCATGGTATAAACTGAGGGGCACTCAGTTTTAGAGGTTGATTGAGCCCCGCCGACGCGTTCTGATTGAAAGGGTTAAAAGCATTAAAAAACAGCACCAAAAAAATCAGTGAAGTCGCGGAAAGTGAACCGCGTTTGAGCAAGAGATCACTGTACCGTCGTTTATTTCACTCCAATTATGTTAACGATTGCTATTCAAAGTCATTCGTTTTTTGAACCCGATTGAGAGAAAAGCCTGTTTTTGATGTTTTGGCCTTTACAATAGCCTGCGTCAGACAACATGTTCTTTGAGCATTGTCAGGAAAGCAGCTGCGCTACATTTGTGTGTGTGTGTGTGTGTGTGTGTCACCGACAGTACATCTGCGTGCGTGGCATGGATGCCCGCTTAACAAGCAGCTCTTTAAATGTTTACCTACAGCCTTTTGTTTGTCCCTGCCGCCTCGTCGCTTTCATTCTCTGTTTGCAGTTGACGGGAAGACGCAGATGGTGGGATGGGACGGGAACCTTTGGGGTCGGTGGGAGGCGTACGACGGAAAGACCAGCATCGGCTTGTGAGAAGACAGAGATAAGGAGCAAATATTTACCGGTGTTGTCTGGTCGACTCCCCAGGAAGTGTGCTTCATGAAAGGTGAGGGGGTGTTTGGAGAAGGGTAAGGGGGCCCAATTAGCGGACAGTAGCTTGTGTACAAACGCTCAAGCTTCCGAGGAGGGGGGTTGGTTGCGCAATTGCTGGGTGGATGATGGTGTTGACTGGCAAAATCTGTAAATCTTGATCGCCCCTCGTACCCGCGTGAGAGACTTCTGGTTGGGTAGGAAGCCAACAAATAAGGAAGAAAAAGTCAAAAACCTCTTTTCAGTCACTGCTCTATGCAGTCATATGGAGATCTCGATGTCAATCATTATGCGGCGCACCAGATGGCTTAGAAAGTTGTTTGCGGAGAAAGTTCCACAGAGCCCAAGGTAACTGGAGTCTATCCCAGCTGACTTGAGAGGTGCGGGCAAAGCAAACAAAAACCTCAAGAATGAAAGAGCGCCAATCCAAACGAAGCACTCAAGGCACAATTTGGAGTCCAGGTCTTGCATCTCACCTGATTGTTTAGGCGTAACTCACCGTCAGGGCTTGTTGTGTTCGAACATCCGACTGCATTTTCATTTACACTCCGCTGTCATTACCTTCAAGCGAACAGCAACACAACCTAGCAATTGGCACCAGAATCCAAACAATGAGCAGTGTGTAATCAAAGGCACCCTGAAGCCGGAAGCAGCAAATGAACGGCAGCCAACATTTGAGGAAAAACAAGAACAAAGCGACTGGACGAGTCATGTCATCGCCTCGGGCCACAGTTTTGACATCGCATTGCAGTATTTCCTCTTGTGGGGATCATTTTAGCAGTTGTTGCTGTTGTTGTTGGCACTCACGACAAAGCAAGGTGACATTCATGCCAAGAGCGAAGCCAGAAAATGTTCATTTATGAGTTCTTGAAGGAAACACTCCATTGTTTTTGTTCACGTTCCTGGAATGCATTGTTTGTCACTTACTGGCATCATGAACTCTTCTTGCTTCCTCCCTGGAACTTGAAAGTTATCGACTACACCGTGTTTGGAGATATATAGATATATCTTTATGTATACACACACACACACACACTTTTGTGACTCAGCAGCTCACAGACATACAAAATACCCATTGAAAAGCGCAGTCTGAAGCCCTCAGGTACTCCAAACACACACACACGGCATGTTGCATGCTCTCAATGTGTTTAGTCTTAAAAAGTGCAGGAAACACCCCTTCTTTGAAGCCCGAGTTTGCCTTCCGGCGCTTCTCCCTTGCTCTGACTTTAGTGCTGCCGTTTCCTTTATGGATCCACTTAAGAGCCGCACTGCTGCAATGATCATATTTTATCTCGACAGTCATGTTCAACATACTGTTTATGTTAAGAATGTACCACAAATGGTCAATCAGACAGACAGAGTCGTCTCCCTTGTACATCTCCATCCAGCGCAATGAATAAAACAAAGACCCGATGTAGCTCCTCATCTCCGTTCCACTAATCGAAGGCGCTGCGGGGGCTGAAAGAATCGCTTAAGTGCCTTCCAAGTGGATTAGTTTTGTTGAGCCCAAAGGCATTTTTCTGGTAACCTTGAATTAAAAAAAAAAAAAATCAGTGGTGTAATTATATGGTATGATAGTGAACAGGAAGCTGTCCGCACGGCATCAAAAATCCATCCACGATTTGTGGGTGAGGCTAGGGGACCTGGAGAACGATGACCTCAGATTCACCTCTCTGTGCGCAACGCTGGGCCCACTCCATCCCGATAATGAGATCATTACCCACAGTTAATTAAAAACTCTGCGTCTTCTAAAGCCATGCCCCATATCGCATTGTGTCCAAACAATCACGTCCCTTGTGGGTGTCCGACGATGAAAGGGTGAGCCAAATGCAGGAGAACGCCCATTGTCCTCCTCCTGAGAAACTGTCTTCCCCTTGCCCGTTGCCTTTCAATGAACGCTTTGTTTCAATGCCGGGGTCCGGGACGGTCCGACTGAGTTCTGATGGGCAGCACTGTAACCGGACGGAGATTCGCCAGGCTGCATCCCCGGGTGCGGAGCGTGCGGATAAACAGATACTGTGGATTGAGACCGACATTATGCAACCCAGAGAAGGTTTTACTTCATCAGGAGTTTGCCAATAAGGGTTTGAATCCCAGCTCGGAAAATTCTGTGTGAAGTTGGTGTGTTGACATTGGACCAATACTCTCAAAAGTGACACATTTGAATAACGATCATGCTGTCTGATGGAAATTAGTTGGACTTGTGTTGACATGGTGCTTCCCCCCCCCCATAATGTGATGAAACAAAACCCCTCAAAAACAAAAGAGCCATGAGTATAATTATGATTTGCACTCGAGTTGGTCTCATTCCACTTCTTTGGTGTGCGCTAAGGTTCGGATGGTTGTTCGTATTATTCTTCCTGCGAGATCAAATTAACTGCTATAAAAACGTTTTGAACCAAGAACACACACAAATGTGAACACAGCATACTGCGCTTTTAAAAAAAGAAATTTTTTAAGCCGTGCAAACCTTTTCCTTTTTTGGGTAGTCCTAACACAGTAATATCAACATGATCCAAAAAAAAAAAAAAAAGTCTCGTATCTGTATAAAATATGAATGCTAGCTTGGAATAATTAATGTTCACTTGATGTTTGCATTGTAGACCTTGGAAAACATTCCGCCCATTAATTATTTGCTGCGTGTACATTGTTGATCTCCAAAAGAACTTTTGAAAGGCTAACATGCCACCGAGACAGTTATGGGCCGCCACCACTGACATGTCTCGGCTATCCTGTGTGTCTAACCTTTAAAGGACCCTGGAAGGACACATATAGAGTCTGCGCACCCACGAAAATGCGATAAGCAGCAGGAGAAAAAAAAAATGATCACAAACTAAGCGATGAAATAGTTCTTTATTTTGGACAAAAGCTTTGGCGGTTCTTCATCAAAGACCGGCATTATTTACATTTGTTTACCTTGACCCGTTTCATATTTTCACATTGCAGTTTTGATGGTTGGAAAAACTTCCCTCCATCCAGTGTCGGGTCAAACGGAGGACCGAGGCTTAAGCCGCTTTATTCAGGGTAAGAACACACTGGACCAATCACATATCGGTCAAAGTCCCGGAAAGGATCAATTGCGGGCAAAACCAGAGGGGGGCTTCGTGGACAACTTGTCCTACGAGCAAAGGAACAACAATCTATTGTTTTCCTTTCGAACGAACGTTGCGTTTGTCACATCACCCAGCCTGTTCCTGCCTCGAATGATGACGTTACCTCCCTCGTACCCTTCTGTCGCAGACGTTCGTCATTCCTCGCATTCTTCTTCATTAGCTAAATGGACTCGAAACTCAGCTTGGCGCCTCCGCGCCCTAAACGGGCCTGTAGGTGTGTAATTACCGCTAGGCTTAACCACCATTAAAAAAAAAAAAAAAAAAAAAACAAGAACTGCACAACATGCACAATGATATTGCTTTACAACAACACAACACACTTGAGTAATTAAGCCTAAACTCGAGTCATACAAATACCTTTATGTTGAACTTTTGAATCAAGTCATTTTTATTGTTGTTGTTGTTGGTGGTGCTGCGTTTTTGTTCCTTTTTGAAAAGCACATGTGCGTTCCATTACTTAGTCTCCACAACATCTCGAATTGGGCGAAAAGACAGCGTGCCCGAGAGTCAGTAATGGGAGGTCACGTGTTGCGCTCAACGTGACAAGATGGCGACCACCCCCGCATCTGTCATGGTTTGATCCTGTTTTCACACCCAGTAACCGTTAGCAATTTGCCATGTAAACAGGCAGACAGCGAGAGAGCTTTGTGAATCATTTCGGGCTTTGATGTTTGCCAGGCCAAATAACAAGTCATTATTGATGACGATAGGCTTGTTCATGAATTACAGTCAAACCTCGGTTTTCGAACGTCTTGGTTCTCAACCAATTCGGTTTTCGACCAAAAAGTTTGATTTTTTCTATGCCTCGGATGACGAACACGTTTCGATTCTCGAACAAACTGAGCGCACTTGAATGCACCATTTGACTCCTCTCGCCTTCCTTACACGAGGAAGTGACGCTTCCTCGGGTAGACGAGGAAGTGATACTTCCTTGTGTTGCTTTCCATTGTGAGCAGGGGGGGGGGGGCATTGGGAACAATAAGCACAATAGTCACTGCACAGTCCAGTCTGAGTAAAATGCATTTGTATCGTACACGCAACTCCACCTTTACCCTCAAGCCCAGGAACCCTTTTGGTTGAACCCTGAATGTGCGCGGTTTATGTTCCGAGATCGCGACTGTAGTAGTTACAGTTTGACGACACTGATGGCAAAACAGAACTCAAGTCGGCGTGATTGATCTGGAGAGGCACAGCAGACAGCTCCAGCTGGAGATCAAAGCGCAGCGTCTCCTCCTGTGCAGAAGAGGAGGAGGAAGGAGGGAGGGAGGTTGGAGGTGCGTTACCCCCCCCCCCCCATCTCCACTTCCACTCGTGCCAGATGTTCTCGTCTCTCAGTGTCCCATCATGCTTGATAATTGCAAAGGGCACCCTCGGCTCTGTTCGTGCCCCTTTGACATTAAAGCGCAGTGCCTGGCGGGATGCTCGGTTCAGCACGGCTTTGAATTAGTGCGGCAGTTACACAAGCTCCAGAAATTTGTCGCACACATGTACTGTGCGCTACCACATCCCTGCTTACCCCCGCACGTCGGTTGCGAGTCCCGCAAACACAGCAGGCACCATCCTCGGTCATTTACGAAAGAGCGCGGTCGATGCGGAGTCTGTGCTTGCGTGATTTGGTGCCACTTTTATGACCTAAAGTCCAGCTGGGGTTGCGTGTTCAGCCCTGGTTTTTGTACGGTGAGTCACCATCATTGCTGGCCCCAGGGCTTGTTCCACTGACATCGTCCCTCCTCTCTCTGCCATCATTATAGGTATACTCGGTGCGTGAAGCCATGGGGGCTGAAATTAGTGCATTCGGGGACAGATAATGACAAGGTAGAGAGAAGCTGCAGACATGACACTAGCTTTTAGTGAGGCAAGCTGGCTCCATGTGTCCAGAGTCGGGCCCACAGTCGGCAGCGTCCGGCTCTCCATCACCTGACCCCCTCTCTCTAGGATGTCAGGTGCCTCCTCCCGTCTGTCTGTCTGTCTGTCCTCCCGGGCCCAGATGAGAGATAAGCCACCGCATGCAGCAGGTGGTGCACGTCTGCAAACACTGGGCTCCTACTATCTGTATGCACACACACACACACACACACACACACACACACACACGATCTTCTATCATCAGTAACCTTGGTCAGATCCAGACAGGAATCCTATCTCCCTCCCTTTGACCTTAACCTGAGCGCACCTGTTCTACTGAGGATACAGCAAGATGGCCACGCTATTTGTTCATTCATTAACTCTTGTGTGTGTGTTTATGTGGGTGTATGCATGTGTGTGTGTGTGTGCGGGTGATAGGAAGGAGCCAAGCGCAATGTTTCGTAACAAGACAAGTATTGAACATTTTCTAGATCCAGATGAGCAGACGCGTTGGACATTGGCACAATACCATTTTAGAAGTCATGAGCCAAAGCTCAAACATGCAGTCGGACGTTATATTTATGTTTTATCGACGGTGATGCAATATTTATTGTGGAGAAGCTGAAACTCTGGCAATTGGGGCAATTTTAAATTCAAAAGTTAGCTAAATAATTCATTGATTAACAAAAGTAATGATTGGTGAATTTGATAATTGATTAGTTTTTGATTATTGGATTTTGACAGATTTGGAACTCAGTCGAGCAAAAAAAAAAAAAAAAACCCAAAAAACCGTCCCAGCCTCACCAAGAGTGTTACAAGAATGTCAATTGAACAAATTGTATATTACTCTGAATGGCTGTTTGTCAATACGTGCACCGTGATTGACTGGCAACCAATCTGGAGTGTAACCCGCCTCCTGCCCAACGTCAAATGCAAGGGTCTCCAGTATCCCCGAGACCCCGACAAAGTCATCCGACTTGTGCTAAAAGACGACGGTAGCCATAATCCTTGAGATCGGGTCAACCGGAGTTGTTCCACTTCTTTCGTACCATCACGCCACACGGTGTCACCTCCAACCTGTAACCACGATCCAACTGTGTGAGCAGGATGTGTTGACATAACCGCTCTACTGGAGTTCTGTCGTGATATTTTCCACATTTCCCATATTGTGTTCCCAAGGTCATATACCCCGTTCAAGCGTTAACACAGACCATAAACGCTGGCTCGGAATCCGGCGTGAAAACTGTTTTGCCAACTATTGGCACGTTGCTCTCTTCCGACTCATGAATGGACACGAATTGAATTAAAAAAAAGACTTCGAAACAAGCCCTCCCTTCACGCTCATCCTGTTCGCTTCTTTCCTCCTACACACGCCGTGCTGACTTTTGTGAATGGCCGAGATGTGAGGGAGCCAAGCATGTGCCAGCGGCCGGAAGAGCTCCATAAAGCCTCGTCTTCTTGGACATTTCCGTGCGAGATTTGATGATGTTGTGCTGACGTTCCTCTCATTGAGCGCCATTGACAAGAAACCCTGTAAATGGAGGTCGTTCTACATCAACGTCTGAACGCAAGTTAGGCAGGCGAATCACTACGATGGCAATTCCGTCAAAACGACAACAAAAAAAATGCTGCTTTGTTGCGTTTTTCCATCCAAAACAGAGAACGAAACCAAACGAAATCATATTCAATACCTCTTTTCAACATACCCCGCTTCCAACATTTCATGCCTTTAACCTTCACATTTCGACATCCCAATTACACGTCCTTCATCCAAAAATAAGTTAATATCACAGTCACTATCACATTGAGAGCGTACAATTTTTAGCCAGAAGCATTTTATTTGTCTTCGTGCGCGCGTTCAACTCCACCGCCGTTTTGTGTCCAACGCCCTTTTACCTTTGACCCAATCAGCACACAGACATTATCTCTCTCGGTCGTTGGCTGTCTGCATTCCATACACCGCGGCCGGCGTCGAATGCTTTGCTGTGGCACGTCACTTGTATTGTGGAGTTTGTGGCGCGACTGTGTTTTTGAAGCGGTCGGAGGGGGGTTGGGGCGGGGGGGGGGGGTGTAGTCTCTCTGATCTCGCCATAATCACATTAGTGGCGTTTGAACTTTGTTTTGCTTCCCTTTGCAGGGAATGGCTCTAGGCAAATAAACTTCTATGGAATATATTTACAGAAGATGACAAACTGATAGACAGAAGATAGAAAACAGGGAGGATTTGTTTCATGTCAGCCACCCACCTTTGCCTCTTTCCACTACTTATTCAATCAGTCGGCCAGTGTCTTTCGTTGCTTTGATTTTGTATTTATTTATTTATTTTTATGTGTGAAGTTCATAGCAGAAAGACACTGCCACAATTGTGGGAGACATTTGAGTCTAATGTATTCTCTCTTTAAAAATGTTCATTCACAACAGTGCAAGTAGACGTGAATAACATTTTATTTTGTCAAGTGGCTAAACAAAATAAAATCATGGCGATCCAGATGCATTTTTAAGTGGATGTGTTGTCGACTTAAAAAAATGTATCTGGATCTTGATTAAATAGAATTAGTAAATTTAACCCGAACTTTTTTTTTTCCTGTGCAGATTCGCAACTTTTCACGAAATATTCGACAAACTTCTCATAAGATCATTTTGCAGCTTGATACATCAACCGGGAGCCGCCCATAATCCCCTCCCCTCTCTAAAGAGCGCAAGATACAATATCAAAAGAGAAACACACCCACACAGTTATAATTTAGCCTTCAGAACAAGCCCCGCTTTATTTACGAAGTAGAATAAGGGGATGGGGGTGGGGGGGGGGTGATGGGGAATAACAGTCAGGAAGCCAAAAGCCTTTCCGAATGATTTAGAAGTCTCTCCATCTTGGTGTGGCCATAATTATGGCTGCGTGAGATTGAAGGGTAGGAGGTAGATGCTGGAGCCCAAACTAAGATTATAGTTCAGAGGGACAAGAGGGAGCGCGGGTTAAAAATGAAAGAAAGAATGGAAGGCCGAGGGCTCGGCAGCACTCGAGATTTAAATAACATCATTTGCCTTCAATTAATCTGCACCCTTTGGTTATTTTCTCTGTACTCTCCCTCTACTTTGGCACAAAAAAACAAAAAATATCCGCTCGGAGAGACTTAGGCCATGGCAGGAGAATGTAAATGATTTCGCCATGCTTGGCTAAAATGAGATGGTGTCGAGCGAGTGTTGTCAAGGACTGCTTGAATAACGTTTGCTCTGTGAGGGCACTCCGTCCCACGATCTGCAAATTCCTGGTCCACAATCGCACACAGCAAATGAAATCTACGGCGCAAAGAAAATAAACACACCAACGAACAGTCTCACGCTTCTTCTGGCTTATGTTTTCGGAGATTTTGGACTGATGTTCTTTTCAAAGAAGGAGCGGCTTCCTTCTGATATGGCCTCCTATGAGTTCGGGTTTATGAAACCCAAGAAGGCCCCCCCCCCCCGAATTCCCGTGTTTCTGCCCAAGACCACAGGAGGGAAGACGATGGAGAACGTTACCAAGAAGAAGAAAATTGCTCAAGGCTTGGGACAAGGGAATTACCAGAATTGTGAAAATCCGGAGAGGCCCTGCAGGTAGTTGCACGTATTTTTGTCAAGCATAATGGCCCATTAGTGCTGTGTGTGGCTCTAGTTTCTGGCTGAGATTAAAGTCTTAGCCGAGGGATACCTGAGCGACAGCCACTAAGTCTGCATTGCGTGGAAGGGAACGGGCCTGAGGGTGGGATGGCATCTGCACCGAGATGTAATTCGTCTTCACGTTACTCATCTCTACCCGGAAATCCAATTTCAATCCCAAACAATCCAGGGGAATCCCTATTATTATCCTGGGTGTGACCAGTACCACGTGATGATACGCGCGACGTTTGTTTGTGTCCGTTTTGACTTAAAAACGGACACAAAAAAGTGCCATGTGATCCACTCAGAAGGATTCATCATATATTTTTTGGTTGCCAAAATATATCGCCTTTACTATCGCACTTTTCAGTCTGCTTTCATGAGGGTATTTTTTGAAGGGTGGCGAGAGACGCATTGATGCCCGGTGATCGGTCAATGGAAAATCATCGCAAATTCACGACACATTGCAACCCGATTCTTTCGTAAAACTTCATCCCGACTAACCTGACATTAAAGCAGCAGCGCGGAGTGCTCCAGAGATGCGCCTGTTTGTGCGACACAATGTCAAAAAGAGATTTCCGGCGAAAAACTGCACTCATCTTGAGACCACCATTCAAACTGCATTGTTAAGTGTGTCAGTGTGAGAGAAGGATTTAATTTGAAAACGCTTGCGGGTTTTTTTTCCCTCTGCTTTTGTTCGTGATCCCTCCAAAAAGAATTTCAGACATATTTTCCCAAGCGCAATAATCTCTGTAAATCTTCCCATTTCAGAGATGTATTTAAACTTCATACATGGAGCAAAATCCCCGTTTGGACCTCGCGTACTCGCTTTTACTCGCACCTTTAGCATGGCTGCAAGGGAATTCGGGTTTGTCACTGGCAGCTCCTTTGTTTCGTACCACCAGATGAAAGCGAACTCCCTCTGGCTCCCTTGCATCCTGCTCCTGTGCGGTAATCCTCCATAATCCCGCTCCTGCAATTTTCACCCAACAGCTCTCCAACTTCTATTTGCCTCTTCCTTCTTGATGCGCCCTTTTCCCCTTGAGACATCTACCACCTGTCCATCACTGCATGCGTGCAATGTCCTGTTTGTAACATTTATGCAACAAGTGATTTTAAGAGAGCTCATTGCGCCGTAACATGTACAGTGACTGGTGATCGCGGGGGCGGGGCACGTTTCAGACTCATCAGCGATGAAAATCTGGGACGTGTAAACATACGAAAACACCCATAAAGCTCAAACACACTTTTCGTATCGTGTTAAGTGGAAAAACACTTATTCAACAAGGGATACACTTATAGAAGTGACACGAAATATTGTCAGGGAGTTATACTACGTATTTATGTGAGTGGTCAGGGTGTGGCGTTGAGCGATGAAACGCTGGCGTGGTTGTGGCAAAGATGATGATGCGACCCAGAAGCCAATCTTCTGTGGTTGCATGCCGTGAGAAGACGTTTGAGAGGAATTAATAAGGCTTTACCTTTAAAGCGGCGGTCACTTGTCTTTCAGTCATGGTGTTGTGGTTGACTTGGGAATTTAGCCATCGGGTGGGGTCCGTTCGCGCAACAGCAATCAAGTAGAACGGGCTCTTCATAAAGACGGCAATGTGTTTGTCAAAAGGATCCACAAAAAATTGAGGGCAAAAAATACTGTCATAACATATATCCAAAATATTTTTAAATGGCCCAAAATAAAAGAGTCAAGAAATATAACTGAAGTGTTTGTTCAAATAAGTGTCTAAAAATCCTTTATATAATACAGAAGTTGTACTGGAATGAGGGATCTACACACGTTTGTAAAAATCTTGGTGAGACCGGATACATTCATTTATTGATTTATTTTTTAATTCAGACGTGAAAAATATACCCGCATATAGAATGTCAAGTACTAAGGTGGCCACTTTGAGATCAGAACAGGAGCCAAGAAGCTGCACTGTCACTACTGGAAGAGGCCCTCCAAGAGCGAACTTTTGTAATTAGCCAAAACAAATAAAGTAAATACCATTAGCCGTTTCCTTGTTGTGTTAGCAAATCAGCAACATCTGCTCCTTCTCCGCTCCTCCGTTTCAAATGCTCTGTGCCTAATCGCTAAGACAGACAGTTCACATTCAACTCTGCCTGAACAAGCAACCCTGCACATTTTTTTTTTTTTTTGTAAATGTGTTCAATTTGTGTCAGAAATGTTTATAATTCTAGACAATTTTGAATACTTTAAATCAACAATAACTTGGTGATTGGTGACTGGAATCAAACCTGGTCTTACGAAACTCCAGATTAATTTTCCGGAGATTTAGAACACAAAGGTGCGTCATTACAATTGGGTTGTATGTGGTCTCACAAATTATAATGCCAGAAATACCCAAATACCCCCCAAACCCAACCCTGCACACACATGCGCACTTGCTGTTTCCTCGCCATACCTTCCTGTCAATGCTGCATTTCTCTCTGACTCTTCAAGGCATTCAAGCCCGCATGCTCCGCATTCCCAGCTGTACGTCTGCCCAGAATGAAGCCATAACACTGCTGTCTCCAGCAGCCAGTTAGTGCTGGAAATACTGGCTGCGTGTGCGGGGGTTGGGGGCGGAGGGGTTGGTTGGGGCGGCTCAAGTGCGGGAATGTATGAGCATCTCTATCCAAGTTCTTGCTTGTGTGTTGATGACTTCATCCTAACTGCAGTCCCAAGCATTAGGGCATATTTTTAAACAACATGAGAACAAGTGTGTGCGTGCGGGACTTGTGAACGAGAATTGCCGTTGGTGGAGGTCATTGCTGTTTCAAATTACAGGTAAGCTGGAGTTAATTTCCTGATGACGGACGGGCTGGCGCGTTGATAGAAATGGGGTAGAGACGCTCAGCTGTTAAGGGGGGTAAAACTAGTAGGTGAAGTGCCGCATTAAATCGGAGGGATTAGGACACCGTGTCTACAGGTAGCGGCGAGAGTCGGCGCAGCCTGAAAAATGCTTTACGATATATCGGAAATGGTTCGGATTGCCGTTTTGCTGAACGGATGATTTTTCTAATGGGTATGACAAATTTCTTTGAAGCTGCATCGAAATGGGACATCGCCACATGTAACTGGAGTACCTTGAGAAACCCCACGCATGTAAAAGTACGTCTATGGAGCCACCAGCGCCATGATGCGGTAAAAGGGTGCTTGCTGGACAACGCTGTGGGGCTACGGGACGTCTCCCGCGATGACAATGCATAGCCAAACAATAATATAATTAGAGCCTTTCAAGGCTTCAAATCTTCATCGGCACTACTTCTGTTCACTCCATGCAAACATCAACCAGGAATTCCCAAAAGCGATTGGACTTTGCGAGCACAAGCCGCTCACGTTGAAAGGTCGGGCAGAACATTGCACGAAGCAGAGCGAGGGGATGGGGGCGGTTATTATGGCCATGTGGATGACGTGGTTCTTTGCAGGAACGCCGTAAAAACCGCAAACTGACTGGCCTTTTCTGCGATCTAGGTAAGACTTGAGTTGAGACTTGAAATCCCGGGATCTCCCGACTGTCAGGCAGGCTGTTTAACCAGCACCGCCGCCGCCGTGCTGCCATATGATCTGTATTTATGGAGGAAAGCGTCACAGCTTGACACAAGAAAAACAGTTGTCCCAAGTTATGCTTTGTGGAACTGTAAAAAGGAAACCGGGTGCAAGGGTTGATATGTTCGTTTTTTGTTTTTTTTTACAATGATGTTCAAGTTGCCCCTTCTGAGAAACTACTCAACCACTTGAAAGGATATTAAAAAAATGGCGTGCTATGAATCGGTTGTTTTGCAACTTTTGGCAATGGAAACACTTGCAAAAAAAATATGTCGCGGATGTCCCGAGGATGGAAACGGGCTATAATGCCAACATATATTCTGACATTTTTCACGGCATTCGTCACTTTGATGTGGGCCCTGGCACGACGGCAACGAATGTTCCGCGGACAGCACAGAACATTGCATGAATTTCTCCCTCGTCTGTCGTCTAGGAGACGTCGGAAAGGAAAGAAAGAAAACAAGCCGCTCGAGTTCTAATTTATTTTCAGGTAAGTTGCAAATCATAAAAAATAATGACCCGGGTGACTCACATCAAAGTTCGAATGCGGTTGCGTTTTAGTGCGTGAGCGTGTCTTTGCACGGCGCGCGAAGCCCCCCGTCTCCACCCGAACCAGCGGTCTTAACCCACAGTCTCCACCACAGTTGGCCCGCAGTCTTTGCCTTGCCCTCGCAGTAGCCGCCCTGCGTTTCTTACCCATCAGTTTCCGCCGCTTCCCCCGCATTCCGGCATCTCTCGGCCATAAACAACTATTATCTTAATGGTTACAAAAAATCATTAAAGACGCAACATCTGTGCAAGCGTGGTGGCCAATCAGAGGGCTGCCCACTCGGGGGGAGGGAGAGTGTGGTTGGCTGCCTCAAGTGGCTGCACCCAGTTTAGTCCGTCCCACGATAATTGTATGCTCTTTATAGCTGGCGTTATGGGAGGAAGAAGCAGTAGGACGGCCTGGAAAAAAAACATAAAGCGAAGGCCGGGTGGGGGATTGAGTAAAGACACACAAACACATGGAAATGTTTAGCCTCTCCATGGTGGCAGGCATCGGCCCACTCGCTTCTCTCCCTCTGTTCTTTTGCTTTTTCATTTTCAATCTTTTTTACATCCTAAAATAAGAAACAGATTCTCACTGCGGCTGCTTAATTTGGTCTCCGTCACCATCTCCGGAAGTCGCTGGAAATTGACGTGGAAAACATGAAAGACCGCATTTAAATGGGAACAGGTAGCGGCGAAGAACGCAGCGTAATTACAGGAATGAATGCGACTTTTGGAGCTCAGTCCCAACCTGCAACATTACTTCTTAATAATGACGGTTTGAAGTACAAGGGTGCGTCATGTATCTGCCGGGACAGCGATAGCTGGCAAACCACATTCATTTGCACTCATTTTCGACTGGCGACCAAATGTAAAGCTCTACACTTCACACTTGGTATGAGTGTAGTGCCAACATTCATCTATTTACACATTGTGCCCCATTTCCATTTCACAGTCGATCATTTAAAAAATAAAAGCAACGTCCCAAAAATTAATAACATTGGCGCAGGAGTCAAACAATTACACAGTCTAACCTCGGTTTTGGAACGTCTCGGTTCTCGTCCAATTCGGTTTTCAACCAAAAATTTCGTTGTTTTTTTTTATGCCTCGGATGACGAACAAATGTCGGTTCTCGAACAAACGTCAGTTTGGCCTGAGTGGAGATGTATTTTACACCATCAGCTATTTTAGTTGAGTTATAGTGATAGCTCACAAACCTCGAAACGTTTGGTTTTAAGCAATCTCGCCACCCTTCAGCTACTTGGGAATACGACATGAAAGGTCAACTCAATGAAATGATTACAAAGGCAGCGCTGTTTTCATGTGCAAGGGACCCGTGGCCGCCACTGCTTTCCCTCATCGCAGATTGGCTCTGACAAGCCCTCCGACTCATTTTTATCTTCATAACAAGTGTCCCACCAAGGTCTGAAAGCATTTTCCACCTTGCATAATGTACGAGACAATAATACGCGTACTGTGGAATCGGGAGTGCTGAAACATGAGAAATGTGTGAACAAAGAAGCGGTTGTGCGAGCCTCAAAGCCACATCCTAAAAACACGGCGCGAGGTGTTTCCTCGGACCTGAAGCAAAGGGTAGAAACGGTGTCCGTTTTTTCCCCGACTGCTTTTAATGATGTGTCAGAGTCGCTGCTGCAGGTGAGGACAGCGCAAGGAGGAGCGGGGTTGTGTGAGTGAGGCTTTTTGTGTGACTGCGTGACCGCCGATGTATACTCTTGGTGGTGAATGAGTACGTGTGAGCGCAACGGTGTTTTCTTTCTAACCTCCCTGTTTCGTTTCAGGGTTCCCACGCTGCTGGATAAAGACTTTGCTGATGTGTCCGATGGGAGAGTTTAAAGCGGGAGAATTGAAAGCGCGCTGGAAAATGGCAACTTCTTTCACCAACATAAACAGATCATAAAATGGCTCCTCAGTGAGACTGTGGGAGCTGAGTGTAGCTCAGGGGCAAGTGTGTCACCTCCGATTTGGGTCACATGTATGTCAGTTTCAATGCAATACATATATGGAATCATTAAAAAAAAAAATAGTTGCCCATTGAAAATTGATCAGGGGATTCTCCGCATACATCTGCTTCAACTCACACTCCCAAAACATTTGCATTTCTAGTTCGGTTGTCCAAATAGCAGCGGAAATGCTGTTATTGAATTATATCCATTTCACTGAATTTACACACAATTCAGCTGAAGTCAAACGGAAGCACATCAGATTGATATTTAAATGAACCTTACCTAAAGCGTGGAAAAAACGAAAATGCCAATGATTTTTTTTTAAATGCAACCGATGCGGTTTTGTTTGTGCCAGAAATCCTCCAGCTCTTCTTTGGAAGTTATACCAATGGGGTTTTGTCGTTGCTATTTAGCTCGATGAAAAACAAATTGAAGCAAACCACAGCAAAGAGCCAAATCCGCTTTGATTGACAGAATTCTGAGGTGGACACAACCCAAAATGTAATTAGATGTGGTGAGGAAATCCAGCGGGTCAGGACAACACGAAGGCCTTCCAGGACACATGACATCAGTGAAGGAGTCAGAGTCTTACACAGGACATTCGAAACGTCAGTTCAAATTATGCTTGCTTGCACATTTGCTGACCTTTGATTTGCATTAGTACGGTTCATCTTTGTAAACAAATTCCACACAAACTGTTCCCAAGTGTGCTCTCCGGTTGAGTCCTGGAAGGGAAAAGCAACACGGTTATGTTTGGAGCTTTCCACTATTGACACTGGCACAGTGAGATGTAAAAACGATGCCATTAATTTGGGGATTTGTATTTTGGAAACTTGTATATGACATCTACTAAATTGCCCAAGAGCATCTGTGTGTGGGGAAATGGCAGGGGATATGTAAAACGTCAGAAATGCTGGGGGGGGGGGGGGGGGGGGGGGGAAAGCCAAGAACTGTCCCATTACAAATAATGGAATCACTTCAATGACAGCAGCGAATGACAAAGTGGTGTAACGCTGTTTTGAGAAATACTAATACAAATATGCCCATGACGAGAACTTGAAAGCAGATTTAATTAGTCCCACGTCCATCCATTTTCTTTCCTGCTTGTTCTCACAAAGACGTGGCAGAGCAGGCAAGAAGCGGAGTACACCCTCGACTGAGCGCCAGACAACTATCGAACACAAACACAGTTTTCATCAATTCATATTAATGCCAGTCCAGGATGTGAACGGTCGCCCAAAGTCAGCTGGGATCAGTTCAGCGCAGGATAAACAAGATACAAGATGGAAGGAATATTTATTTTTAGAAACATTTCAGCCTCAATATTCACGAGCTGTTTCATGGAAAAGAAACAAATGAAACTCAGTGAGGAAAAATATTTATCCGCCATCGCCTGCTTGAAATGTTACACGCAGTAAAGGCATGTCCGATTTATGGCATATGTCACAATCATATCGGAATATTTGAGGACCAGAAATCACCAAAAAGCGAATGCCGTCGATATTGAGGGTTGGTCATGCTCTGCCATCCTCTCTCAGCAGCAGCAGCAGGAGCGTCCGAGGAGCCGTAAAACATGATTAAGTGAAGGAGCGGCGGCTGTAAAGTTCGTTCCAGTCACTCCCGGATGAAAAATGACAGTGAGTTAAGTTACAGCATGGGAACGTGTCTGGAATCTTTGTAATGATTAAACCCCTGTTTTGGATAAGCAGTAGCAGACGGACTCATAGATCTGCGATAACGAGGAGAACCGAAACATCTGCTCGATCCTGACCCGCGTCGTTGAATGATTTGATATACAGTACACGGAGGGGGTACTAAAAAAAATTAAATAAAATTATAAATATGTATATATAAATATGTATATATATATAAATATATATATATAATATTTTTTATATATATTTTATTTTATATTATTATATATATATATATATGTCAGTAAAAAAAATTAATATACAACAGGAGGCAACGTGAAAAGCCCTCCTGTTAAAACAAATAAATAAATAAACAATCATGTACATTCATGTACTTTGATCTGAAAAACACCATAAGTGGTTTAACTTGTTTTAAATACATTTTGGGGCAAAGAAATGGTGGTGTGCCGTGAGTTTTTTTCTCTCTCAAAATATGTGCCTTGGCTCCCTAAAGGGTTGGGAATCACTAATGACTCATTTAGACGTCGCGACAGTAGGGGGTGCTCCGCAGTCAAAATAAATATCCCCTCACAGCAAATTATTATAAATATAACAACTTCATTAAAAGAGGGACTCAAGGCGCAGCTCTGCAACCAGAGCAATCAACCCCTAACGGGTGCTTATAATTTCAATAATCTCAAGCGTCGGTTCTCAACCACAAATGCATGGCAGCCAAGAGCAAAACAAAAGTATCGTTACTCTCACTTATAACTGCAAAGTGAGATTCTGCTTTCAGGTTTCCATGTATTCCACCAACCGGTACGGTACACGGGCGCTGACCTTTACAGCAAATCGTTTCGAATCAATTTAAGAGCCGGAGGTGGCGGTTCTTTTGTCAGGGTTGGTAAATGCCAGGAATCATCACGGATAATTGGTCGGACAAAAAGCCGATGGTGTGTGGAACAGTTGAAACAAGGGCAAGGCTCGGCCCATCTTACGACTGGGGAAACACCCTTCCCTCACTCTTTATTTGCAGTCACAATCCAGTGGTCAGAATTAAGCGAAGAATAAGCTGTTTGTGGAAAAGAAAAGCTCCGGCACATCAAAATCACATCACGAGTGCAGGCTTCGTCACCCCCCCCCCCCCCCTTCAATGTTTATTTGCTCACTGCCTCACCATCGCAAAGCGTTTTATTACAATCAATTCGGTATGGAGCCAAATACAAGTTGCGGAGTCAGAAGAAAATATTCAAAGAATTGCAGGTACAACGTCTGAAACGGTCCAATTAATCCATGTTGTTATTTTTGGCAGCGGCAGTTTCTTTCCTTCCCGTCTCACTCGCGGTTTGTAGTTAAGAAAACAGGAACGATGATGTTTTTCAACGATGAACTGCTAAAATGGAACATTGGCCGCTGTCCGCGTGTGGGAAGTGGCTCAGGAAAATGCATCTCAATCGGAGCACATTGATTGCTTTGCGGAAGGGCATACTGGCACGAGAATATTTACGTTTGTGTCACACTTGCTGCGATTTCCTCCCTCTTCCCGAAGCTTTTGGATTTTGGCCCATTTAGGACTGCCCTCACATTACTCAACTTCTCTTGTGCAAGGTGATTTTTTTTTCCCCCTCAATCCCGTCATTTGATTGAGGTCTCGTCTTACCTCAGCAATGAACTTTGCCCGGACACATCGCAAAGCCCCAACTGACCTTTCTCCTTAGAGATAAAACCCAATGCTGATCAATCCCTTAGCACGGCGTTAATGATTCGTGAGACGGCAACATGTTTGACCTTCACGCTTATTGATTTTGATGATTGTTTCGTCTCGTGATAAAATGACATTCTCAATGCCTTCCTCCGACAGTAGGGGTCACGCTGACAAAAACATGGGATGGATACGATAAGTAAAAAGTCGCCAGAAGCGACCACAACTAACATGCCAGACAGCGTTTTGTCTGCATGGTGACATCTTACACTTCAGTTCAGGGGAATACTTTGACCTTCCGTTCAAAAAAAACGGTTCTGTCCTTGAAAACTGGGAAATGAAATAAAGAAGACTCATTCAGTGGGTTAACCATTTCAAATTCAACGTCTGCAAAGAAGAGATGAATAACTGCTATCACGGTCATGGATCAGCAAAGCAGATAGAGACGGTCTGATATGGAGACGTCAACGGCCGACGGGGCGATTGGTCCTTCGTGACGTAAACAACACGCACACAAAAAGACCCACGCAGCCCTAGCGGAAGCTGAAAGGTCACGGTATGTCGTCGCTGTCGCCGGTGAGATGTCACCAGTTTGGGAAGTCCCCCTTCGGCCTGTTTATCTGTCACGTTCATTTCCTGGGAACAAGAACGCTACAGATTGGCCTCTGAAGTGCATTAAAGGCCGCATGCGACACGCAGAGGTGAACGCGTCTCGGACAACGTTGCTTTTTATGTCACGACAGACAACACGGCATGCGAAGGGGATTTGTTAAATGACCGCAGTGAATCGAAAGCACAGAAAGTCTTTCATGAAGACACTTTGTTTACTGAAATCAAGCGCTGAATAATACACAAAAAGCGCTTCTGTCCCAAACGTCTTTGACGCCGTCGTTGCAGCAACAGTGAGAAAGTGAAAAGTGGGAATGAAAGGAGCCCTGTGAGAGCCGCGTCAGAATACGGCTGATAATCTTGCTGTGGCTAAGACTGAAAGCTATCTCGGAACATTTGGAGTCGTCTGTGGGAAAGGGACAGGCCTCTGTGTGGGAAGTGTGGGAAGTCACTTTCTCTCGATACCAGGCGGCGGATCAGCAGTTTGCCATTATCTGCAACGGAAAAGATGAGCCTGCTTTATAAAAGGTCAAATTGGAAACCGAATATTTTGGTCTGCTGCCGTTGACCCCTCATCATCGCCGTGGGCCGGAGTCAGAAGCGTAGCCCTCGAAGGGCGCCTGATGAATTGTGCAGATAAGTGCTTTGATACAGATCTCTTGCCTTCTCTTGGACTGGAAATCAAATTAATAAACGGAAGCAATGTTGCGGCTCATGTGTGTGTCTTTTCCCACTGTCTCCAAGTGCGTCTCCCGGTCTGTCTGTCTGTCGCTGTCTCCAGGCTCGAGTCACATGGTTGACCGATCAAGTCAGGGGTGTTGAGGCGAACTCTGCGGGCGACGCGCAGGAGCTCAGGCTGGGCTGAAATGAGTCTAAGTAGGCCAAGCCTTCATACATAAACACCCCCCCCCCCAGCCCCCTCCCACTATGACCCACCTCTGCCCTTCCACCATCCTCCTACTTTGCCGTGACCTTCAGCCTCCCCCCCCCCCCCCCCTCCCTTCATCACACCAGCACGGATGGATGGATTGACGGAAGGAGTCCGATAAGCAGCAACAAACAGTTCTGGTTCAACATTGTGACAGCTCCATTCATACGGACACGTCTTGCGCTCTTGGTCTTAAATTCTTTCTGATTCGTTGCTTTTCGACCGACGGACATATCCGTTCTGCATTTTGCTGACATACAATGAACACCTGGAACAACCTGAAACATGTACAGCAACAACAGAGATGCAAACAAGCATTAAAAAAAAATATATACATAGCGTGGTTTGTTGTGCATCCGTTGTTCAAACGGCAGCATGATGCCATTTTAAATGACGGATGCACCACCGAGCACTTTGATGAGGTCTGGCTCGCCATGACAGGATTTGACATTCTTATATTCACCATAGTGATGAGATGTCACAAAAGAAAGTCATAAGAAATGGAGAAACCAAAAATATTCCCCACACGGCATAAGAACTTGACCTGTCACATTGTTATCAAGAGAAATCCATCAGTGGCAAGCGTGACATTTTAGACCTGCATTCCAAGTTGGTCTGGTTCTTGCAAGGAAAGGACAAAAAGAGGGTGCGGGGGGAATTGAAGGTCGACCTTGTCTGGCCACCCCCACCCATCCAGGCTCATTAACTCACTTCATAATCACCCCTTTTGCCCCCGCCACCCCTGCCCTTTCTGCGGAAAAGAGGGGTAGTGGCGAAGCTGTTGTTGGTTGAACTCATTAGCACCACGGGCTCACCTCACTCAAACGAAACCCGTTTGCACGGGCGCGGGCCACCTACAGCATATTCCTTTTCCACATCTCGCCTTCCTGTGGCACATTTATTTTCTGCTCTTTTCCCCCTTTTTTTTCCTTCTTCCTGGTAGCTTGAAGCTGAGCGACTAAATGGAGATAATTGGGGGTAAAACTATCTGCCGCTTGTCCGACCAGACTTGTAGCACAACAATCAGCAGATTGTTCCATAGGACCAGTGACACGATAAGATGTAATTAGCAGGCATCCGCCAACAGACATGTCAGATGTTGTTATGGACATCAAATTAAATTCAAAATGACCTCCCCTGCCTGTTTTCGTCCTAACTCAGACTTCACTTCCGCTGACTTGGCGTTCACACTAATGGGCAATTGCAAAGGACACTTGATTCATGTCGTCACTGGGGTCTTTTTGTTTGTCGGTCGTCTCTATTCTCTCACGGGCATCGGAATATGCATCCAAGACATTTCTGTCGATTTTCGGAGATTTTGTCCTGAGATCGTTTTTTTTTTTTTTAACCATAACGTCCTTTTTGGAGCAGGTCAAGGACAAAACGCGAACTTGACTCGTGTGACTAGCAGGAAGCAACTGTTCAAAATATGAGGATAAGGTTTTGGCAAAAATTGTAAATCCTTGTCTTTTAAATTTCGATTCCAACCTAAAAATGGATTTCATATGAAAATAGTCAACTCATGGGAAAGCCACAAGAGAGCATATATTGTATAAAGTATGGAACAAAAATTTTCCAAAAGTAACGTCAGCTTTGGAAAGAAGTTTCGTTTGTCGGATTGTCGGGTGAGTGCAAATAATAAGGTGTCATCAGTTTGAGATAACTTCCCTTCATAATATTATGAGTTTCTATTTATATCTGTTCTTCTGTTTGTGTGTCAGTGCATGACCCTCCACGTAACAACCGTGTTTGTTTTGCATTCCCAGCAAACTTGTCTTTAGTCCCACCGATTCGCCATCAGCGGGTGGCTTGTGCCACTATTTATACAAAACGCTGCAAAAATATAAAGCACTCTCAGCGAACCACAAACACAGATGATGGTCATTCTCTGATATGGAAACATTCCCATTCTGTACCTCCCGACACACATCCCAAAAAAAGATACATCGGAAAGGTCAGTCTGACCCCGAACATTCTAAATCATTTCGTCGGAAGGAGCGTCTTTTATCATCGCATGTCGTGGAGATAGAGAGCAGACATGGCCGAAAGTGAGATAGCCATCAGTGGCTTTGTGAAGTGATACTGCTGAGCTGAGAGGAGAATGTCTCATGTCCTCCTGGCCTGGAAGCGATGACATTTTTGCTCCTTTTTTTTTTTTTTTTCCCTTACCTGCAATGTAACCTTTAATGGGGAGTATGGGAATGACCTCCTGACAAGTGAATGACCGCCATTAACAAGTTGCGCGCTTATGGTTGAGCAAACGCAATTTTACGAGTTTCACAGGCGACGAAAGGTTGTGTTTGTGTGTGTGTGCGTGCATGCATATGTGTGCATGAGTGTGTTTGTTTTGAGTTTGGAGCAGTGAGTAGGGGAAGCCAAAATATCAAAGGCCCAAGAGTCAAGCACCGGTCGCGCAGGAAGTCGAACATGGAAATCAAACATCCCATTAAGTTGTCAGAGACGGCCAAATGCAACAACACAGCAGCTGCACCTTCGTCTGTCCGATGTGAGTGAAAGAGACGGACGGACATGCAGGACACTGTACTCCTTGTTGAGCCGCAAAGGGGTCCACAGTGTCACTGCCCAATTGGTTTCAAAAGACTGCTTTCATTAAGCAAAATTAGGGGAAATTTACACATCTCGATTCACATTCAGAAAGACATTCAACATTTATGTCACAGTTCAATTTTTTTGTACCACATAGAAGTGTGTATATGACCACATTTCCAAACTTCCAAGAAAGGGATCAGTTGTTATGGTGTATTTTTGAAGAATAGAATGTGCACCCACTCGTTAAATTCATTACACAGTTTTGTTTACATCATTTTTGTTGTAGCCCGCTAACAAAAACAATCAAACCAACATAAAGACAATTGCTTTCTTCTGTGACAGAGTGAGATGATAAAAAAAACAAATAAAAAATAACCCAGACAAAAAGAAAGAATATGCAAATTCAGTTGGAGTATCCGCAGACGAAGCAACTTTGCTCAAAGCCATTTAAAATGCTTTTTCAAAAGCTTCCAAAGAGACTGGCTAGTCCCGAGATATATTTACATGCCTCTTTACCCAGATTTGTATGGTGCTGTGGAACACACAATCAAAACAGGCCTTGGGACAGACGCCTGTAATTTACTGCTTTCTGGCAGATATAATCTTGGAAGATAAGACCGAAGCCGGCCCACAGAATTGCATGCGAGAACATGCCGGCGATTAAGTCTCCATGCAGACAAAAGTATATGAAACGATGATTAGTTTGGCCTTTAAAATTCATAAAAGCCAGTGCCCCATAAAGTACGCTAATAAGCACATGGAGGCGTTGAGAATATGCCTGTGCATGTAATTTTGTCATGGAAAACTTCTCTTTTCAATGGCAGATTGCGATTAAAAAATAAATTGCATTGTGGATAATCTTATTTGACAAAACAATAAAAAGAATCCACGGTGCTCTCTACGCCTGACACCTCGGAGAGTTCGGTCGCTCCCCACCAGGGAGTCATGCACGCTGCACATGGAAGGAATCGGGTGAGCCAAAACACTTGCAGGGTCAATTTTGCATGTGACCGATGTTCCGTATTTAATGAGAGCCGCTGTCACATCGCGTCAAGGCAGTCAGCGGAGAGAGCGAAGCGAAGAGAGGAGGAGTGAAGGGAGTGAACGAGGGAACAATAAAACGGTTGCGCGTATTAGAACTCAACTCAAGTTTATTTATTGAGCAATCAAATAAAAAGTGTTGGGTGAACTCAAAATTTCAACAGGCCGTTCACCTGAATGGTTTACGTTTTGGAGCTGTGAAAATTGGCTTCCTTGCATTTCACAACAAAGAAAAAAAAAGTATTTTATCGAAACCTCAACTTAACGATAGAAGCGAAAACACAATGTGCTTGCTTTGTCGCACTGCCTAACACTGTTGCCATGGAAATCAGTCATTCATACTCTTTGGGTTTTCCATCTTAAATTACTGTTTTAGGCCAAAAGATACAAGTGATGTTTTTTTTTGTTTTTTCTCAACAGTCTGTCGCCACACCTTTAAAATGTGAATATGTTCCAAGTCTCAAAGGCCTCTGCTCACCACTGCATAGAAAGTGTGCCCACCTCCTCCCACCCACATTCCCTCACTGGACCCTCATTAGCTCATGTGTACTCAAACCGTTTGCTCTTGCATCCCTTAATTTCCACTGTTATGGGGACAAAGAGAGGCACAAAGCGCATCGCGGCCCCGGCGGGTCCTTGAACTCGACCTCATTCACTCATTACCGTCGCCATAGCAACCCCCTCCCCTCATCACCTCCCGACGAACCCTCCCACAGTGAGACAGGCTCATAATATCTCTTCTGGTTCAACCCAAAGTAGTTTGATGGGCCTTCAGGTCAGGGCTTTCAAGTTCCTCCGCACCAAACTCATCCAAGCACATGTGAGGCAGAGTCCAATAAATACAAAATTAAAGAATGCGCTGCAGTGTGAAAACAGACACTTTTTTCAAGTACTTCACATCCACGCCGTTAAATTCATGACCGTCTGGGGACAGCCGTCATTTAGCCACATGAACACACACACACACACACACACACAAGGGCTCCCTCTGCTGAGTTGTGAGATCATAGCTTCCACAGCCAGACCTCAAAAACATCCCACTCATGATGACACAGTAGCATAGGAGAAGGAGAGGAGACGGGGGTAGTGATTGAGTGCATGTAAATGAAAAGTATATCAAGTGAATCGATGTAATTTGGATGTGATGTATTTTTTATGAGGCACCAGTTCTGCAAGGGGTGAGAGCAGAGTACAGAACGGTTATGGGAGGCAGTCAGGACACTCTTGATCACAGGGCTGATGGTGGGCGGCCGGCACCATGACCAGGCCACGGCGAGTTTCAGCCAGCGCAGCCTCACTTCCTGTCATCAGCTTCCCATTAGGAATACTCCTTCGTCATAGCAGCTATAGACCATGACCCTCCAGAGGAAACGCGTTTAAACACTTTTAAAGTAGGTTTCCTTCAGCCGCACGAGAGAAACTCCAGAAGTGAATCAGTAGTTCCAACTTTCATCTCCTCAGGTGTGATCAAGACATTCTTCACGGCACCAGAAGTCTAACAGCATATCAGCACAGTGACAATGGAGGGTCAAAGCAGAACAGCGGCAGTAAAGCACCTCAGGGTGGATTCTTGTATAGTGTGACCCCAGCGAGGGTGTCGCATCCTCTAATCATTAAAGAAGCAGGAAGTTACCCCCCCCATAGCGACCTCTCAAGTGCCGTCACCATTCAACCCCCTGGTCTGGCTCCCTGCGTAGCCTCCAGCTTCTCAAGCTCCACAGTCCCATCGCAGCAAACTTTGCTCCCAGCAGTGGAGACAGACCAGTGTCTCCACTGATAATCGATGTCTGCGGCCCCCATGAGCCCTGAGGCTCAAATCTGCCTCGACAACTCTCGTTAATATGGCCGATACACTCAACATAAACGTATGTGCATGTAGACTTATTGAAAGCACGGAATGATCACGGACATGACTTGAATCCACTACGGTTGGGTGCGTGCATAAAGTACGTGGTGGGCGTCCTTTCTCAATGTGCAGACGCACACATTGACGACTGGATCACAACCTTTTACCTGAGTCAATAAAGTCCCTACAGAGCATCGATTTGGCAGGGAAAGACATGGGAGTGGGGGCAGGGTTACGGAGGCCAAGCAACGGGACTCCAAAATCCATAGATGGATTTTTACCCGCCTCTGACTCAACTCGACTGGTGATTATAGACCACGGCCCCACAGTCGTAAAAATGACATCACATTGTTCATCTCCTTTCACCCATATGTAACATTTAGTACTTTATTTTTTTGTTTTCTTTTAACTTTGAAGATGATCTGTTATATTTCTTCTTTCTAGGAAGTATGACAACTTTATTTGCTCGAGAACAAGTCCACGTGGACGTCCCTTCGGGTCCTTGATTGTAATCCCTGAAATGACTTTACGAGTGGCGACAGCTTATCTCTCCTCGCGGATGCGATCAATACGCTGGCACTCTCGCGTTCCTTGTTGACGCGAAACTTCTGAGAACGGCTATCGTGTGCACTGTCGTCCGCCTGCTTTTGGGTAAACAAGTCTCCATGATACACACTTAGGAGGTCACAAGGGCCTGAGATGTGGATGATTTTGATGTAGCAACACATTACTCTCTCTGTTTAATGCATAACGTGATCGCAGTTGTCTGTCTGGGGGCGGGGGGGGGGACCGCGGTGGAGACAGGACGGCATCTCGGTTATCAGTCCATCACAAAGATGAACTATTGTGTAAACAGTCTGAACAGCGCGTTGGCTGCAGGCGGCTTGTTCTCTCTCTTGTGTCGCAACTGCGTGACCAGCAGCACATGTGGGTGTCAACAAGGCTTCGCTAATGATATTATTTTTAGTCACTGTTGGGAAAAGTATTTTGGACGGGATCAGTTTGCACACCAGAGCCATTAATAACAGCGTATCAAGCACAATGGTTGCTATATTTCTGGCTTGTGCAACTTGTTGGAACAGTCGTACTGTTTATTTAATAACAGCAATATTGACACGACTGAAATACACCAGGATATTTTGTAAAGGACATTTTTCACTCTGATGCAAGGGTTATATCTTAGAGCTGTTATTTCTGTGTTTTATTTCGGAACCAAGCACAATTTATTCGAATTCGCTTATCCTCACGAGGGTCAGCGGGATGCTGGCGGGGCACACCCTGAATTGGTTGCCAGCCAATTGCAGGGCACACAGACGAACAACCATCCGCGCTCACAGGAACAATTTCGAGTTGTTCCATTAGCCTGCCATGCCTGTTTTAGGAATGTGGGAGGAAAACAGAGTACCCAGAGAAAACCCACATAGGTATATGGGAGAACATGCAAACTCCCCACAGGAACGCCGGAGCCATAGGTGTTGTTGTTTTTTCTCTCAGCATCGCTAAATACAATCATGAAATATATATCTGTATGTGTGTGTGTGTTGTAGTGTGCTGGAAATCATCCCGTGCAGCTGACTTCCGGCAGAAGGCAGACTACACTCTGGGCTGGTTGCCAGTCAGTCACTGGGCACATAGCGACAGACAACAATTGACGCTCACATTCACACCCTCACTAAGTGGGAGCCGAACCACTTATGTATGTTACATGCACAGAAGTCAGGCAAATGAGCACCGCCTATCGGTAAATTCATTTTAAAAGTCAATAAATGTCCCGGATTAGAAGGTTCGGATTTCTCAGTATTTCACCTTACATCCGTATCATGAAAAATAAATGTCGTAAAATGCGGTTTTCCCACGCATGTGGACTTGTGAAATTAAGTGAGTTGTCACTGGTTGATGGTACGAGAAAGGTGAGGGACTGTCAAGACTTAACATCTACGATAAGCGAATTTGTTAAGAAATGGGGGGGGGGGGTTTACAGGATCACTGCGGGTTAGTTTTCATGGTTACGATAACAACACAAACTTAAAATTAACAGCCGTCTGTTGTCTCACGGTCTCTGTTATTTATAACGCTCGACTTTGCGTGGAAACAGTAGCTAACAGTCAGTCTCAGATCATGTCTCAATCGTGACACGGTGTCACGTTCGTGCGAGTCATATCTTGACTTGCGGTGAGATTAGGCGACATTCTATGCAAGCAGACAACATTCCCAGCAGACAAACGCGGCGGAAAGTCTTTTTTATTGGCTGGAAATGACAACAGCTGCCATCGGGGACCAAACAATTGCCTCCTGCTGTAGTTTCGGGTTGATTTATGCAACAAATGTTCCCACCCACTGTGACTTAACAACGTCATGTTCATATCCGGACCTGTTACTCACGCTTGGATGCTTTCTTCTATAAACATATCGTTACACATTCTCAGATTGTGCACAGAAACGACGACAGGTATTCCAACGATGATATTAAATATTGTCCTATTCGCCACAATAGTAACTTTCGAACACCGTATAACGTTTACAGTCTACTGTAGGGGGCGCAGTGGCCAATATATAATATGCTAATTTTTCCGAGCGGCTGGTGTATTTCTGGCTCCGTTCCTGGGCCTCGTGGCCACCACCCCTTTGACGATTATTTGTCGGCGACTATATTTCGGCGCACGACCCGATCCATAATCACATGAAGCGTTGCGTGATAGCACAAAAGCAACACTGATAGATACTTTATTGCGTGAGTGGTCACAGAACCTTTGGAGATTTTTACTAGATTTTTCCACACTCCCACACACAGACACGAAATCACCGGCGACAAGGAAGAGTCACCGTGACCTCTTTAAAGCACACCGACGTAGACTTGCGTGTTTACACAGACGCGCATATACCAACAGCCAAGATAAACACATAAAATGAAGAAAGCTCTTGTGTTTAAATGCGAGCCATTTTGTCATGCTCACAATGTCAACCCGAGGTTAACGGTTCTGGTGAGTGCTTACTAATTTATAAGTGCCCTTTGATTACGTTAACTTGCTTTTTTTTTTTTTTTGCCTCCGCATTTGGATGAGAAATTCCGGACTGTTTATCTTTTGGATTGCCCTCTCTGCTCTATAATGTCCAAACAACATTTGTCATTGGCTTTAAATACCCCCTTTCAACTGAAAACAAGACGGCGAGGGATTCAAGTTGCTTTCTGCAATCGGCACAAACAACAGATGTCGAAGCTGTTTGGATCATCATCATGAGTAGGAACATTTTACCAAAGCTTTTACCTGTAATGTACCTGTAAAACCACTTTTACCTGTAATGCACCCAGAATTTGGGTGCGCATGCTTACAACGGGATGACATACCCACTGGAAATCATGGTTTAATATGTTGGCAAAGGTGGACAGTGTCCTTGACCAAAAGGTCGTCCTCCAAACTGAGTTGATGTCCCACGTTCAGCGCTGTTGCACTTCCCAGTATTCTATATGTCCCTTTTGTTGACGTGACTTTGTTTCCCCCTTGAACATGCCCACTCGAGATCATGTTATAGGGTAAATACAGCTCATATATCTTTACTTCCATCATGACAAAGAAAGGGAATTGTTGAAACAACATCATGCTCGCGTCCATAGCTGTAACGCCAAATCCAAACATTGCGGTGTAGCCTTGATATGGCAAGTCATTTTTAAAATAGAAGAGCCCACAGACATGACAACAAAGAACATTTTTCTTCACTGCTCCCAACTCAATATGCCGGATATTTAACGACCCGTCGCCCAATATCAATCGCCTCGTCCCCAAAACCGGAATTCTTGGGCAATAAAACGCCACCTGACTTTTCTGTGTCAATAATGAGCAAACTGAATTTGTTCCCATTATCTTGCTGGAGTCCATCCAGTTGACTTTGCCATGTCAGTCACAAGGCACATGACAACCACATTTGCATTCAGATTGCATGTTTTTGGGATGTGTGAGGAGGTTGGAGAAACCCCACGCAAGCAGAACTTGCAAACTCCACACAGGAAACTGACCACGCTTCCACTGTGCTGCCTCCATTTTGTGGATAAAAATAATATCACATCTTAAGCACAGCCAGACCTTGTACTTCAGTCAGGTTTTAAGCAGTATAATCCCATAAAAAATATTCATATAAATTATTTTTAGCAGAAAAGCTCATTTTCCAAGTGAACTATTATACCAACTCATTAACTCTTGCAATATTCCTCTCACATATCTTTTCCACCACATCCCAAAGTGGCACCATGAACAGGAGTTCTTTTTTTTTTCTTCCTCCGTCCTTTCCTCTGGGACAGACTGGTGCCAGGGAGTGCTGCGAGGGTAAACCTCTCGTGCCCACACCCCGCCTGCAAACAAACCACAAACACACCCAGCAAGCCTCCAGGCACCAAGACAACCACGGGCCCCGGCCCCGTCAGACTGCTGCTGGAGTCAGCTGGATGTCTGCGTGGGCCTTAATATGTTGCTCATTGTTCATTGTCATTCATTGGGCAACTCTGTGTGCATGAGATGCACGTCTGTGTGTGTGTGTGTGTATGTGAGTGTGTGTATGATATACACACACAATATATAAGTGTCATTTATTATGTGTAAGCCTGATAAAAAAAATTCTGTTATCTACGTGTGGAGAATGAGTTTGTTTTGCCTGTATGCTTTCTCAGCAGCACTTTCAAGGTGACTCTTCAATGACCTGAAAGGTTGCGTAATTCAAATTTGAATTTAAAAAAAAAATCCAACGCTTTAATTTCGACCTCATCGCGTGAATCCTTCGCATATCTCATGACACTTCAGCTCAGGCAGAGTGTGTTTTTCTTTTTTAATTGTTCGGGTCAATGTTCAAGTAGTCTTGCCTCCAACAATTCTCCTGCTCCGCTTCCATATCGGCTCAGAATGAGTCATTTAATTGTGCTTGATAAGATTGTGAAAATATCTCTGTCTAAATATTTGAAACAATGAAACAGGATGTGGCAACGCTGTTCTACGCCGTCGTAAACTACAAACAAAATAGCTTCGGTAATATGAATGCAGTACTTCTACGTAATGTGTTAGCGTTGTAAAAAGTGACACATTTTACGACACTTGCAGTATTTTGCGTGTCACTTAGTTGCACAGGTATTTCTTAGTCTTGAAAATAATGACGTTTGACACGGTCGGGGTTTTTTTTTTTCTTTTTTTCTTCAACACAAGTTTCGCAGCGTGAATCACATAACACGCCACAACTGGCAGAGAGACGCCACAATTGATGATTACCTCTGACTACCGGTTGGGGTAATTATCTTTAATTACCAATGACAGTTGCTTGACACCTTCTCTTGTATGGTGAGAACAGAATCAAAACACTTGCAATGATGTTGTTCCTTAGGCAGACATCACAAGCGAGCCCCGAGGCGCTATAGGCTTGGAAAGTAACGCTCACTTGGCTTCTCTAATGGGAATGTAGAACAAGCGTGAATCATGGAGCAATTACTGTAAACTGCGATCCCGCTTGTATGAGCGAATGGATCCCCAAACGGCAACGGGGACCTTCAAGGAGTCAAGGATGCATGAAGTAAGGTTTAATGTCGAAACAAAACAAAAGTGTTTTTATCAGCGCAAATTGTCTGCGATGAGAAGGTGGAGGCCAGATATGCCACAGTAATAATTGCGTTCTGTTTGCCTTTGCCAGCAATCGCGGGAGGCGCAATACAAAAACGGCCAGACTGTGTTTTAAAAGCATTTGCAAACAAATGCATACGTTTTCCACCATGACCTTATGTTTACGTAGTGCAGTTGCGAGGTGGTAAAACAACAACGGGCACATTGTTGTGATTACTCTTTGACACATTCCATCATTTTGGACATAATTTGTTGTCGGCCCCCAGCGGCTCGTGTGATCTTTACCTCACTCCAATGGAACCAATGCAGAATACATCAGCAACATATGGAAAAAGAGCTCGCCTAACACCGTCTCACTGCCAGGAATTTTCAAGCAGTGACAGACATCCTAATAAGCACTTCCAGAGTTTGTAGAGGTTGGAGTCGATTGTTTTTTTTTTTTTTTGCTGGAGGATTTCTGCATTTCATGTCATTAAAGGGTATTGACCAAGACATAAGGCTTGATCACTTTAATGGTAGGGAACCAAAAAAATTAGTAGAATAAACAACCTGGTGCCCGCATGTGTGGCCATGCAAATGTGAGGGAACTGAAACATTTCGTAGGTCCACTCCATTTAATACTTTTAAATCCCATTTTCCATATATTAATGAATTAATATGATCTTATGACTACATTTAAAGCCTCAGGCTTGCAGAAGAATATTTTGGCAAGTGATTTCAATTATCAAATGAAGTGATCAGAGGACACTTTTGCCATGATTATTTTTATTTTCGTGTGTGGGGCCATATTCAACAGTGTGGCATTTGTAGGTTTATCTCTGGCCTTTTACAAAGATAAACATCAAGACTTTTAGTGCTGAGGACGCCTCTCGACTTGCCAGTCCGTTTTTCATTTGATGTTTATGTGTTTGCAGTAAGCGGCAGCGTCACACTCAGCTGAGCTCAGCGTGAGCAGACAGCCACTCAACTCTAAAGTGCTCTCTCAACCACATTAATGCGCCTAATATATATTTAGACAGTGTGTTACTTTTGGAAAAAATCTCCTCTCTGATGTATAACGAGAGCCGGATCAGGCAAATATTTAGATTTGGATCCACAAAGTACCCAGTTGCTGCAAACATCCACTGTCCTAATACTGGCAAGAGCCCAATAAACTATCCTGTCATCTCATAATCAGATTACTGCAAACAGCATTAAAAAAAATGTCGATCTATTTCGATAAAATTGCAATGGACATTGATGAATGCTGTCTGAGCAAGCTCTGAATTCATCATTCAAGCAGATGCTGCAGTATCAGGCGTTAGACATGAATGAGGCGGGGCAGGCATGGCTTGAAAACAAAGGCGGTGTAAAGTCGCGAATCAGTTATCGGCTCCGGCTCAGCTATGCGAGGCCTCCAGACAGGCCTGCGTTGATGTGAAATTGTTGCCCTACCACCCCCCCCCCCCCCTCCCTTCAGTGACCCTTGAACAGAGGGAGGCCACGAGGGGCAGGTGGGGCACACCAAGAGCCCAAGGTGCGATAGCTATCTCTGAGGTAGAGTTACAGCCAGTAGTAAGGGGGTATGAGGGGGGGGGGGGGGGGCGGATGGTTACTGGGGGACGCGCCATTTTCCCCTCCTTGTCCGTGAACAGAAGGAGCCACTGTTCCTCCAGGGGTCCTGGCTTTGGGCTTGTGTACATCCTACAACCATTTCCACTCCCCCTACCCGCCAGACAACCACAGGCTGCTCCGGGGAAAAGAAGAATTTGCACTGGCAGCAGGCTTCAAGCAGTGCCACTTGTCTGTCATTAACAAACTCAACATAAAGTCTCAGTTTAAATGTTGTCACCGATGCCAAGGAGAGATGTACGGTAATGATCTGTTCCCTGTTTGTTGTTAAGTGGCTCGAAGAATTCGGTACAACCGAGATTGACCATTTCGGTGTCATTTTGTAGCAAAGTGGTCCAGCGGCAACAAAGATACATTACGGGTGGTGGAGATATATTCCCTAATTTTATGTTACGGTCTACTTGCATTGGGGCCAAGTGAGATAGTGACCCAACAGATTCAGCAGATGGAGCTGCTGTGAAAAAAAAGCGGAATGTGTGTGATTGTTGACTGGTGTGGAGTGGCTCAGAAAAGGTCGAATAATCTTACCATGCCAAATTCGACCCCAGTGACGTGTGATGATGAAGTCTGTTGTATGGAAACAAAAAAAGGGTTGACATCATACACCGTTAATAACAAGTGTCAATACCAAGTGGTCTTCGTGCTTTACTCGACATAAAATTCCATTTAGCATATTCGAAGGACTTTGGAGTTCCAATCTATTCCATTTTCAGAACTGTGGCCGAGCCACCGATCCTGTTCAGTCGCAATATTTTCTTGGTAGGTGGGTGGAGGAGAGTGAACGTGCGTTAGGTTCTGTTGCGTGTCAAGGCCTGTCCAGATGGCCAGTTGACGTCTTCATCATCCAAAGGAGGCATTTTATCTTTCTCATCACGACACTCCTCAAAGGAAACTGGAAAGGGGAGTGTGTCATACACGTGTTTAGCTAACCCAGCCCAGCAAGCTTAACCATGCAACGGTGCTGTTGTATGTTGAGCAAGCGACTTGGAAAGTGGAGCAAGTTAAGCGACTATAAAATAGTAAAAGTCGCTAAACTACATGGAAGCTACTTAAATTGGGCTTAGGGCTGGGGGGGAAAAAAAGTGTGTGTCTCTGTGTGTGTGGTTGGGGGGGGGGGTGGGGGGGATATATACTTTATTGCAGTGCCGTTGGTACGGTAGTTTTATCCCAATTAATCCAATAAATCAGCGTGCATATCCTTCTCCAGTATGCCACCACAAAACACACATTCACAGACACACTGGCTGCTTCTGTGACCCATAAGCCTCCACCCGTGACCAGAAAGCAGTGATCTAATAAAGCCTTGCGCTGCTTCAGTGGTTAGCAAGAGAGTGAGGGTGACAGAAAGGCCATCATCTCATTGACCCGCATTCCACTTTATACGGCAACATTGACTCGGCTGACATTTACAACAGGCCATTGACACCAACGCTTCTGAGCGTTCCTGCTTACCTTTCATTCATAGTTTGAGCAGCAAAAACATTATTCACTCCTGATGCCCGTTCCGTAAAGAAATTGCATGCTGTGCCAAAGCCTTCTTCTTTAATGAGAGAAATGTGTGTGTGCATATCTACCTTTGCCATATCCTAGAGTGTGACGAATGCCGCAGTGTGATATTGTTTCAAGAATCCTGACAGCAACCATAGCGGCAGTGTATTCAAATCTAATCCGTCTAAATATGAGAACGGAGCCAATACTTAAGCAGCCCGTCGTTCAACGATAGCCTGCAGATAGAGAAGGTTTGCTGATTAGATACGCTGAGAGTAAGTGCAGACTCAGCTCAACACACTCTGGCGCCAAAGTTAGACTCCCAAATGGCGCATGTTTAAAAACGCAAAGAGGAGATACGGCTCTTATGGGTATCGGAATAACAGACTCAGCTTGTGTCCCAGATTCTTTCCAATGTGTGAACTAGGAAGTGAAAGTATGTTGTAGGACAGTTCATCCTGTAGAAAACCCCCAAAAAGAATGTGTGTCAAAGTGTTATATTACGTCAAAATGACATCACAGGTGAAAACCCACGTAGCTAACCCGGGTTTATACGGAACAATTTTGAATATCTGAACCAATTTTTCAAAATAGCAGCAACACCACACATGACGAGGAAAGGATCTACAAGTTACTACCCCCATCGTGTGCAACGTACTCGAGATGCCCGACACACAGCCACCACGCACATTCCGTTTTCTCAACTGACAATCGTGAGCGTCCTTCCCCAAACCAGATGTTTGTTGTAGTATTGCAAAAAAAAAAATAGAGACGACACAGAAAAGCTCAGCCAACTGTTATCTCAACGCGACCTTGTTTTCACCACGCTGGCCGATTATCGCTTGGTAGATTTCATGGCCGCAACCATATAAACATCCCCTGGGGTCAATACAAGACAATGTGCTAATCCCACGAGGATGTCTGAAAGACAAACTAGATGCTAATGGTGCCATGGCCCCTGGACACAGAGTCATCATGGGATAGGAAATCACCTCAAAAGTCGATCAATGAGCGCCCGGTATGACAAAGGCAGAGAGGCGGCGTCACATTTGTGTGTCTGAAAATACTTTGATAATATGAAACAGCCCTACAATGATGATGAATACCTCTTATGCTGCGTCGCCAGTGAACCCCTTTTCACATTTTTTTTTTCCAGCCAGACAAATAACAAGTTGGAACTTTCCGCGCACAAACCCACACGCACACACACTTTTGCCCTTGTTTTGTGTGGGTCTTTGAGCTGACCTGGCCCTGCGGCTGAACTTGTCAGAACCACAACTCCTAAGGGTTGTCTTGTTTTAAAAAAAAAAAAAAGAAAGAAAGAAAAAAAAACCTCCAAACGGTTTGATTTGTTCAGCCACTTTTCTACCTCATTTCCTTTCAGTCTTCTCTGTAAACTGGGTCACCAAGAAAATCGCCAAAGAGCCAGCGCAGGGAAGAGTCGGTGTGTTCGAGGCAGTCCATTCACTCCTAGGTATCTAAAAACAGGGATAGGATTGGACTCCATAATAGCAACAAAGCACAGGGCTGCCCACCAATTCAAACAACTCCATTCAGCATAATGTGTGTCTAATTATGACGATTCTCATTTGGTTTCTCTTATTTTCTATGTCTGTCCGTCAAAATATGTCTTAACATGAAACTGGTGCATGGCGCAAAAATGTTGGGGGCTGCTGAGTTACTGGCTTTGAGTACACGTGAGGGTGGGATGGGGGTGGGGGGTGAATGATGACAATCATCAAGTCTTGTCATTCAAGGCGGGGCTAAATGACAGCTCATCTCATGCGGTGCCACTCAGACACTTTCACGATAGCGATACGAAGAGTAATGATAGCCATCGCGCAAAGAAGCATGATGGGCTATTTTCATATTTGTTTTCACTGGCTCTGACTCCCCATTGACAGTTTCCATGTCAGGATGCGGAGGTCCTCTTTGTTCCCTCTCAGTATTTAGCAAGCCATCCCAGTCCTTTAAATAAGATGCCTCAGATTGGTTTTACCGTGGCCTATCATCTCTTCTTGGCAACGGTCGCAGAGGTCTGGATTTTGCTTTGCCGCGATGAGGCCATTCTTGTGGAGATTTCGCTTCTCCATCTCCTCTCCTTTTTTTTTATTGGTTCAGAGGCCGCAGCAGCTGTTTCAGGAGGTATTCGGTCATGTGCCTGAAATGGATTTCCAGGATATGGTCTTCCGACCCCCCCCCCCACCCCTCAAATACAAAATTATATCTTTATATGACACATCCATGCAAAGCCGTTTTCTTCTGCTATCAGTTCTACCCGTAGCACTCTCTGTGATGGATGTCAAAAGCTGAGGCTCTAATTAGGAGGTGAGTGTGATGGACGAGCTGGCGAACGAGATGCAGCAAGAAAATTTTTTTGATACACATTTGTATTCTAGCCAGATCTATAAACTTGGCTTTCATGAGTGTAGCTAGGCAGAGTGAATTCTGGGATACACTGTATTGCCAGCGGTATTTTTATATGAATAACCGATAATAGGCGAGAAAGAACCATTGGCCTTTATTTGTGGGGCACAAAGAGAAAGAACCACAAATTATAAGACAATAGACGGCAAAATCAGAAGGGTAGATTGTGTGCAGTAGGTAAGGACGGGGGGGTCTGAAAGTAGACCAGATAAAGAAGATGTCATGTCGATTGCACTGTTGGTTCTGGAAGGTAAGGAAAGGCAAGACAAGGGGGGTTGCGTTCACTTGGCTGCTGCTGAACTGCAGAAGCTCAGTAGCACCTCACAGTAAAGACTTTATCTCGAGACCCCCCACCCCCACCCCTCCCATCACCAAACATGATAAGCACGCCTGTGAGACATGTTTCAGACATGCGCATACATGAAGTCATAAAGAAAAAAAAAACTTGTTGAAGCTCATCCATTGTTTGGAATACAGTATCACAAAAAAAGCCACGAAAAGCCAAACATCAACATCAAACATGCACAAACTTAGTGCTGTTTGCTAAAATTGTAATGCAAGACCTTGTGTTATTCACTTGTTTAGAATTCAGAGGTGCCAGTGTTTGCGTGTGTGCGTGCGTGTGTGTGTGTGACCTCAGATGCTCTCGACATCAGAGGCTCCACTCTATAAAAGTTGGAATGTTCAAATGTCCAAGCAATGATCAACGCTCTCTTGGTATATTGATTGTTTTTCCCTCAAACACTCAGCTGAACCGTACATTTTCCCCTTGAGCTATATGTCACCTTAAGACTTATAATGCACCAAAAAGCGTTAATAGGCGTTAATAACAGGACTGACATGTATGGAGCAGCGGATAGACCGAGGAATTGTTTGCGCTCACGCAGCTGCTCTCTGACTCCACGCAAACCAAGGATGCAATGATCCAGGATTAACTCTTCACTTCACTCTCTATTGGACAAAACGTGCAAATTGGTCAAAAGCCAGTAAAATGGCGGGCATTGAAGGGTTTGCTCCAGTGGAAGTGGGTGAGATTCAATTAGTTAAAGGGTCTGCTCGTCGATTAAGAAATGTATTTGATTTCATCATCTCTGCAAGAGAACTAAAGTGTTTATTTGTTGCAGACATAATTACTGATGCTCTTTTGATGCAAAAATACCCAAAGAGATGTTAAAAGTACCCCCATAAGAAGTTGCACAGGCCCCCTGCTTGTCACTTTCCAGTCCGGATGAAAAAGCAAAGGCTACACTTGAACCATTGCATCACGCCCTAGCTGTCAACTTTGATGATCCTGGGCTTTTTTTTAACATATTTTTTGACACTTTACAGCTTGGACGTTGGACTTTTTATGTTCATTCATTCCAATGACAGCAGTGGCACCCTTACGTCTGTTTTTAAAACCGCATTTATGTCCAAATGATTGAGGAAATGACATTTCTATTTCAGTTTAAGTGCCAGATTGAGGCTCTTGGGTTTTGGGGCCGAGGCGGAAACTTGGCCGGAGCATCCAGTCTGGGCGAGGGAGTGACAGGGGCTCGGGGACCCGCGTGGCACTAAGTTGGATGAATCTGATGTTGGGCATCCGGCCCACTCCATCCTTCCCTCCCTTCCTCCCAGCGTTGTCTCGCTTTGTTACTTGGCGAAGCAAGAACAGGAAATCCCCCAGACGGGATTTGAGCAAGGTTTAATGAACACGTTGGCTTGAGAGAGCGTTCCTCTTCCTGTTTACTAAAAGGCAGACACAAAATTACCAGTAAACAAACATACCCTTCAACCTGCCCTTCTTCTTATCTTGACATAGTTGTTCTTTAAACAGAGTATCGGTCATATGCATCATCTTTGATTTGTTTTCCAACAAATTCTCCCAGAAAAAACAAAAACAAATCTGGTGACAACAAATAATCCATTATAGAAAACAAATTGTCACTATTATTGACAGCGTCCGAACACAGACCAGGTGGATAGTGGATCCCAAAAATACAGACTCAGATAAATAGCGATACAAAAAATTTATTTAAAGAAAAGCAAAAAACTGACAAAGTGTCAACAGAAATAGTCGGCGACAACAAGACAGAAAAAAACAAATGAGAACCAAAAGTGCTTGCAAACGGCGAGGCAACGTTGGTGACTGAAAATCAATTAATCGAAACGACAAAATAGTCCAAACAAACACACAAAAGTAAAACAAATCCCAAAACAACTTGATAACAAAGATAGTTACAAAACCAAAATCGAATGAGAAAATAAAGCAACTGTGAGCGAGAACATGAGGTCTAGAAAACTGCGCTTGGGCACAACCAGCAAACAAGGTAAATCATCCCACACGGCCCTTAAATAGTCAGGAGCTTGATTGGGAAACGAGACAAGGGTGTGCAGCTGAAGGGTCACGCCCACCACCCCAGCTAGGGCTGAAAACAAAACAAAAGGAAAACAGAGCAGAACATGACAATTATGAAAGATTTATTAATAACTGTAGACAACCAGGCTTGATTTATATTGCATGACTCCGATGAAACTTTTTGTTGTTGTTGTTCCCAAGCATGACAATGTGGATGACAAGTCCATCCGAATCAGGCCTATTCTATATGAATCACAGCAACTGGGGTCCTTTGCTCTAAGGGTGCCCAGACAGGTGCCTTAAGTAAATGCAAGGTCCTAACTGGAGGGACTTTAAAAATGCCTACTCTAAATTAGGGGGAAAAAAATGAGACGATAGGGAATTGTGTACATATCATACATAACCAAAATCTGCGAATGCAACTGCACCGTGAACGCAGTTTGAATGCGCCCCATCAGTTTGAGCCTGACGTCATGGATCATACACACATATGGAACAAACAAAATTAAATACATAAAAAAATAAAAACATCCGTGTGGATCATTAAAAAAAGAAATGACAATCATTGTTGCAACTTAGGTCTGTACTTTAGTGATTTTGCTCCACTTAGCGTTTCCTCTGTTCTCTTTTGAGTTCATGAAATGCGAGTGCTGTAATTCATTAAGGAAAAAAAAAAAACTGCAAGAAAGCACAAACCAAATGACCTCTTTAGTGATGCACAGCACATACTTTCACGGGTTTAAATTTAGCCAACCCAAGTAATTGCATTCCCTCCTGCATCCCTCCTCCATCCTCCAAAAAAGTCCAAATCACTGAGAATGAAAGTAATTGGTGGTCTCACCTCAATTTCTGAATGGAATGAAGTCTGCTTCGGAGAGCCACAGCTTCTGGCAGGCTTCCCCGATCCGTCCCCGCACACTCTTCGCAAGAGAAGATTTGACCAAGACAGGGTAAACATGCCACACATTTGACCGATTTCGCTACATATCTCTGACCAAGTTCAACCAGTCCAAACAGAGTCATAGAATCTGAATTTTGATACCCAGTGACATTATTGAGAGCTTTTCAACCATAATCAGGACTTTTCAGAATCTTAAAAAACAAATAAACAAACAAAAACAGCAACTCTGACAGTTTCTTGATCATTTCTCTACACACTTTAAGACAAAACTTTGTTGAAGTGGTTTAGAATAAATTGCTCAACAGATTAAAAAAAAAAATTAGATCATCCAACAGTAACTTAATTTGATGTTACTTTCTCAACAACATCCAACTGGACGAGGGCTCATATTATGTGGTTCTGTTGATGGCAGTTTTATTCTTTCATTGCTTCTTTTGTTTTTTTAATCATTAAAAAAAAAAGCTTTCTTTGTATAATTGCATTCGATCTCGGTAGGTTACGACCCACAAAACTTAAAGTGAGTGTCATTGAGTGATGGCGACACCACCACGAGTAGATTTTGAAAAATCTCCTGTCTTGCCCAAGCGAGTTCACTACCAAGCAGCCTGCATGCGTTCGTGAAAAATATGGAGCTCGGTTGACCGACGACCATCACGTCTCTTTTGGCCTGCTGAGGAAAAGCCTCTGGCAGCCAAGCAGTCTGGGGTTAAAATTTCATAATCATGTGCTATCAAATGTCCTCCATTGAGGCTGATGAATCACTGGGGGAAACGGAGCATTGTTGTTCCACCGCTGCCACCCAGCCGGTTCCGAAAGCCGTTCTCTTGGCCACGACTATCTCGTTGGAGGTCACGCCACCTCACTCTCTTCTCACCCAAGTGTCCCCGTTTCTGTCGAAAGACGTCGAGTCGAGCCTCCCTTCCCAGACGTTCTTGCTGCAATAGATCACGGGCTGCAGCGCCACAGTGACAATCTGTGAACTTCGCTCCCTGGGCCATGCTGTAATTAAAGAAGTAAATCAAACAATATTCATTAAAGAGCACATGTGCCTGTCAACCATGTTTCGACTGCAAATGCACCACATGCATTCACACCCATAACAAAGGCGACATATATAAGGAAAAAAATGGAGTGTTCCGAGCCAGGGTCAGTTTTTTTCTGTTGTCAAATTCTGCATATATATATAGCTAGAACATGTTTTGGGGGAGTGGGGGGGGGGGTGCTGGGGTAGGGTGGAAAAATTGTAATAGTTCATAGATTCTGTTACACAGCTCAGGAAATATCCTGTGTAGGAGCATTTTGAAAGAAAAACAACCAGAAAAAGTCCCATTTCCTTGTCACACAGCACGGCCGAACCAGTTTGAAGTGAGTTACTTGATCCGCAAGGCCCCCCCCCCCCCCCAGTTTCCTACTCCAAACAGGAGTCTATATGCGGGTGGCAGAGAAACGGAAATACTCAAGTAACTGCTTTCTCTCACAGTGAGCTATGCTGGCGTTGTAATATTTATGTGCCAATAACGCATGCCCAATATAAACCGCCGACTCAGCGTTTTCTCCCAGTTCAAGACAAGCTATACGCATTTCAAATGCAAACACGTTGGCCACCACATGATATATGTGTCCTACAGCTATTATCCTAATGGTTTGTCCATAAAAACAATCGACTTCAAGACATCATCCAGTGCCTCGCACTCGGCGGTGACATGAACCGGGAGGCTTTTGAATTGGAGTAGGAATGCGGTCACATGAGGAGCTGAATTAGGACCCAGAAGCACACATGACACGGAATTCGGAAAGGAAAGTCTTTTATCGACGAAAATACAAAATAACCGCGGAGAGCAGGGCTGGCGGCCGAGGACATGGAAGGGAGCTGACTGATGATGGAGGAAATGAGAAGAGGGGGCACCACAGGGGGCAGGCATGAAGAAACAAGTCTGCGATTAATTGTCTGCGATTAATTGCCTGCGATTAATTGCACCACCCCTGATAACCATTGCTGAGCGTGAGAATCCCCCCCCCCCCCCGTGTACCGATTGCAAGGATTTGTGAGCAGTTCCTGCACTGATCCACGCGTCTGATGATCGCGTGTGGGATGCGCGAGAGGAAGGGCCGATAGACGGGCCGACGATTCGGAGACGACGAGGGCTCGGGGGGAGCTGTGCCGCCTCCGATCGCCTTCAGCGTCCGGACCTCCTTCCTCACCGCAGGAACCATGAGAAACAAAGAGCAGGGTTTTTCGTGAGGGAAACTTTTATATTTCAGACATTGTTTTGAGGCAAGAGTGGTGGGCTCACTTCAGCGCAGCAAACACCATTTGGAATGTGTACATAGCTTCTAAAAACATGCGAGGAGTTCACTTGGCTGCAGTTTGAGTCCTTTGTGCGGTTTTTGTACACAATGCCCTGTGATTTTAGTGCTCCGGGAAGAACTTTCCTCAACCTTTCCTCCGTATCTATGCATTATTTTTGGATATTGGCCCTTAAATTTCCACGACTTGGCCATTTTGGTTTTCTTGGAAAGAAGGGATTCAGTTGTTAGATGATGTACTTCGTTCTAGTTCCATTTGTTGTATTTTTTGCATAATCTCTGTTGTTTTCAAAGACTGCCTTCATCATTCACATGAAAAGATTTTTTTTACAATTTGGCAACCGGCTGGCAAAAATTCAAGGTGGACCCAAGGTCGGCTGGGATAGGCTCCAGATCACGAGCGACGTTAATGAGGGCAAGCTATATCGGCAACGGTTGGATGGATTGCATTTCAGGCAGCAAATTGCCTTTGTCATTTGGACAAACTTGGTGCAAACTTTTCCCATCTGTTTCCAGTTAATTGACAGCCTCGTGTAAACCGAACCTCGTGTCTGTCTGCCTTAATATTTTGGCGTGGGCTGCGTTTGCTCGAAACATTTTGCACACTAGCAAATGTGTGTGAGACGAACCCAAATATTCTGCTACGGCCCCAAATATCTTCACCAAGTGTAAGGTTTGCATTTCTACATATTCTGACATGCTTGGAACCAACTTCGACACTTTGAGAGCTTTCTGTTCCCCTGTCCAGGCTTATAAACACAACTTTTACGTGCGCAAACTGGAGCCAGGGAACAACAAGACAGGCAATTGACTCCATTTTACAAATGGGGTGAGGAAGCTGTGATCTCACAGCTACTGAAGCCAATTAATGTTGTGACGGACGAGGACTCCAACTAATGGGGACAAGGTATGCCGCAGCCTCTTCAATCTTCCCCTCTTGAGAAATAAAGTATCACAAAGACACGCAAGCATGCAGACATGCACCACATGCGCCATCGCCGCCACGACTCGGCAGTTTGGCACCAGCAAGGCAGCGGGGGGTGGGGGCGATTGGTCCATTTTGCTCTCTCTCTCTGTTTGATTCTCTTGTTCGTTCACTCCCCATTTATCCATGGGGAGGGCGGCTCAGGGCTCTGCCTGGTGACACAGTATTGGGGATGCTTGTGGTCGTCCGCCCTGACCACCACTCAGTCACGCGGACGTCAGTAGGAACAATTTGAGGCTTGTGTGTCACTCATTTGACCTGAGCTTCAGCTTTTTTGGGGGGGACGTTGTCCGCGTTTCCATTGAGCATGAAACAAAATTGCTTGATGGGTGTTCCTCACCGAGGACAGACTTTGGCTTGTGTTGCCTAATTCCACGCACAGTCGCACCTCATTACAATGTACCTCGAACTGGTAGTTCGGTTGTAACCATTTCCAACAAAATGGCCGCCGACATACGATACAGTATGAACATTCATAGATGTAAAAACGTTGAACATGTTATACAGCACGACATGCCAATTACATGCATACAGGAGGAAGAAAAAATGATTTTATATATAAAATGTTTGCTTTTTTTTACCGTACATGTTTTCAGACAATGCGCTCAGGACTGCGCCGTGCCTCTGGAAGTACACCAAAGCGGAATGTAAAATTTGTGCTATGGCAGAAGTCAGCTGATTACCACTCCACAATTCAAATAAAAATGATCTCCAAATGTGTTTCGAGAGTGCAAAAGAGAGGAATATTTGGCCTTCAACAAGACTCAAGCAGATGGCGTCTTAACAGGCGCAAAACAAGGAGCCAAAAACTTCACTTGACAGGAATGCAGAATGTAATGTTGCTCAAGTGAAGATGTTCATGGCGGGGAATATTTTCATGAGCCATCACAGGAAATGGGCCAATTTAAAAAAAAGTGATCCTGGGTTTTCGGGCTCTGCTTGTTTATTCAACAATTTAGTTCTTGCATAATCCCCCAGTCAAGCATCAACCACATTGAAACATTCTGTGTGAAGATTTTTAGACGGTGTCTCCCAGAGTCATAAATGGTCACAAGAAGTAGTTTTAAGATTTGTGCTGGCGAATTCACAAAAGTGGTTTTTGGCCAAATTCTTTTATGATGCTGGCCCCCCTCTGCTAAATTTGCCTACATCCTCATTTGAACACAGTGTGAAATTCTACCTCTGTCAGGAAATTGTTAATATTCTATATTTCATTCAGGTTTTTTTTAGTGTGTTCTGAAAAAAAAACAATTTTAACAATGTGACTACGGAGCAGAATACAAAACTTTCTAACCATACTGGGTGCGCGGCGTATATATATCGCTGTGAGTGCTCTGCATGACTCAGTCTAGTCAGCGCTGACACAGCATGTGAGCATGGAAAGACAAGTAAGCGAGTTGGCGCCATGTGGAACAATAAAGCAGCAGCCCTGATAAAGATTATTCATTTTTTTGACCGCTGCACTGCAATTTATTTCCTTTCCCTGTCAGACTTTGTCCCCGCAGAGGGATAGATGGGTTGAGTGACCAGCGAGGAAAATAGCATATTCTGGTTCCAATTGAAAAAAACCTGTATGATCTGTTTTGTTCTGTTTTTTATTTTTACAGACAAGAAGAAAATGGAATTTGTTGAAGGAACTCCTTTTTTTCTGGGAGATTATCTCAATGCATCACTTTGAAATCGAATGTGTGTAAGAGAGGCACCTTCAGAAAAAGCACGTCATCTGAGCTCGTACTGTAATTCAAATTTATGTTAGAATTTTAACCCCTCTCCAAAGTAAATGTAATACGTATGCGCCGAAGAAAAAGACACAAAAAACTGTAAGGGTCACGCATCTTCATGAATAAAACCAATGATGTAAGCCGTCTGCGGAGTAATCTTTATGAATGGAGCATGGGAGCTGGACAACTGAGACACGGATATTTAATCGAATTCATTCAAAAAGCCGCCTGCAGAGAGAGCTCCATTCTTCTTCTTTTTCACAGGAACACTTTGTCCAATGAAACAGACAAGAAAAAAAAAAAACTTGACACGACTTGAAGTTCATAAATCAAATCAATAAAGCACCCGCGGCCCCAGAGCACGATATCCAGTTTCACTGCTTGTTATTGTATCGACAGACTTTTTGGGGGCGCATGCAGTTCTTTGGAGGCAATCGTTTCCGACCAGGAATCCATGTCAGAAAGTTTGCAAAACTACCTTGTGGCAATTCCGGTGGCACGGCTTGTTTACGGTCTGGGGAACAAGTGAGGGTCACCTCACTTGTTTTTTTTTTTTTCTGCCGATGCACAATCTGAAGTTTTACACCGTGGGTGCGTGTATACATAGAAATGAGAAAACAAGGCCCCAAATGGTCTCCATGTGTGCGTGCGGTCAACGGTGGCAAAGTCCCAGTGAACGTGGCAAATGTCAAAAAATTGTTGTCCCCTGCCTGATAAATAAGAAACCGTGTTGCAATGTAGGTCTATTCCACATCGCAGTACTTGCACCAAAATCACATTCTTCGGTGAATACCCCAAGCTGTTGCACGTGCACTGAAAAACATACGATATTAAGAGCACATTTTGTCCATATTTCAAATCGCATTGTTGTCATGCATCTGGTTAAGCATCACGCGGGCCCCCCCAGTAGCACTGATGAAAAATTGTGGCCCCTTCCAGCATTTACTGGATCTGTTGTTGGCGTCATTCTGGTCCTTCGGACAATCAAGTGAATTCACAATCAAAACGCTTCATGTCCGATGATGCTCCCGTGACCTACCTGCTTGATTAAGTGCATGGTGCAACGGCACGTTTTAAATCCTGTAAGAAGTCAAGCAACTTTGTCTCATCCTGTTTGTGTTTCTGGGGGGAAAAAAACGCAGCCAGGCGATATCGTGTCAGATGCCTGCACAAGGCATTGCTCGAGATACCCCGAGCATGCGATCAAGCTTCGTGCCTTGATGAGACATCTTTTGTTCAGTTTTCATCGTTGCGTCACAGACGTCGGGCTGTGGGCATAAACTGATAAAGTATTTTGTCTGTTCGCGTACGTTTCATACAGGCTGGCGATTCTGGCAAATACGAAGAAGCGCTCGCAATGCACGAGGGAGGGTGACCGTGGTGGTGCAGTTTGATGAAGACGGGAAAGGAAGAATGTGAAAAGCACAAATGTTTTGACAAATATTGTGCTCTCGTGTGCGTCACGTCAGATGCAATCGGCAGACTTGAGTCGGTGCCAAGTCGCACGCAGATAATGGATGGTCCTCCTTCCTGTCTTCCCCCCCCCCCCCACACCCGCCGCTCCCTTTTTCCTTAAAATCTCTAAATTAATGTTACAGAAAGAGTCATTGGGTAGAAGGAGCAAAAACAACAACAACAAAAATAAGGGAAAATAAGTCTACAAGAAAAGTATATGCGTGCAGAGGTGGTTTCCGAGGAAATGAGGCCCTATCTGCTCGTCTGCGCTGACAAACACGCTGCCAGGTCGAGGCCTGCTCCTCGGCAAGACCCGCAGAAGCCACATCTTCTCCTCCTCGCTCCGATGTTATTTGAGGCTTTTCTTGGCAGCGCTCGGGCGCAGGATGCAGTTTGCTACAGGAAAGTACAACCGCATTGTCTGACTTAGGACAGCCTAATCGGCCCACAACAAACGCGAGTGTAAACTGAAGCTGATTATAATTTGGGCCCTGGGCCTCAGCCTGTTGATTGTAGGGTGAGGGGTGGACCCCATTAAGACTCTGGGGCCACCAGACTCTCGGGTAGGAGCTCCTATGAGATATATTTACCCACATTTCTTGTGGCGTGTGGTCAAGGAAAGGAAATCATTTTTTCTTTCCGAGCGCTGCAGTAAATAAGTATGTCACGCGAGCGCAGCCGCGGACGGCGAGTTATCCAGCAGCGTGCAACGTGTGCGTCCAAATCAAGAGGCGATACACCCGACGATCGTGTCGGCGGGCGGCTTGCTGCTCCTATTACTTCTTCGTGTTCTCTGCTGACAACCCCGATGGCGCTCAAGTGTCCGGAGAGTAAATATTGAAGAGGTCAGGCAAGTTTGAAAGCCTCACCGAGAGCCGACATGCCTCTCTCGTGTGAGGGCTTTTTCCTGCCATCGCTCCAATTCTCTCAGGGGGCTATTATTGGTAATCATGTTATTACTCAAGCCACATTGAATCCCAGCTCCTGGACCAGATGAAAGGTCTGCCGTCGAGCTCCGCAGACAACGGGACAACGGATCAAAGCTTCGCTCGGGTAATATCTGCCGCTGTCTGGCTTTGATACTGTCCTACACAAAGGCGAGCAGTCCCCCGGACTGATGACAAAGTCTGATTATTATTATTTTAAACCGATACCTTTCTCGCGATGCCGGTTTTGTTATCATGTGAAAGATCCTGAAATGTCTCTTCAAACGCGACACAATGGAGACAGGAAATTGTGCCAAACAATATATCAGGCACATGATGGCAGATTTGAGTTGTGGAAAACCCCACACCGGCCGGGGGGCGGGGGGGGGGGGGGGGGGGGGGGGGGCGAACATGCAAATTCTATTACGACGACTTCTACTGTCCAACTACGAGGTTGGGCATTGTCGCAAAAGCAGCAATAGGATTTGAAGCATTTGAAAATATGCAAGCGCAATTCGCTCACAGGAGTGGGGGGGGGGGGGGGGGGAATAGTTTGATACACACCGCATATTTTGGGAATACAGTGTTCACAAAGCCCATTAGCCCCGTTAGATAACAAGGAAGGCCGCCGTTCTCCGAGGCGCATACTTCACCGTCTAGACTCCAGACAAACACGATACCTGCTTTGATATTGTCGCTCTTGTCTGCTTTCTTGTGTGAGGGGCTGTTTGGCTACCGGAGGCTCGCAGGCGGGAGAGCGCCTCCCTCCCGAGGTGCAGCGGTGTGAGGTGTGAATGAGCCTCTGTTGTGACCCCGCTGACCTTTTCCTGTCTCAGGACCTGCAGTCACTTGGGGGTCAGAGGTCATCGCTTCCTCGATAAAAAAAAAACCAAAAAAAAACCCGGGGGACACAGCGTGAGGATTGGCTGCCTTTGATCGATCGGACTTTTGAGTTGAGAACAGGAAGAGGAAGAGAGAATTTTTTAAACAGCAAGATGAAAAAAGCGGATTAAAAAAAAAATCCAAGTATGATACTCAGTTTGTTTCCTGAGGAAGAAATGCTGAAATGGGAATGATTACTCTTAAAGCAAACACATTTTATTTTTTCACCTCACCAATCAAATAAGCCAGAAACTGACAGGCTGTGTGGTCAGCCTACTTTGCTATCTGCTCAACATCAGCTGTCAAATACGGCAGCAAGCGAGCTGTCGAATCAAGTCATGAATATTAAAGATGTGGCAAAAAGAAATAAAGCGCGAGTGGTGGTTTTTCAACGTTTTCCATGTCAAGAAATACGACCCCATATGGACGGCAATCTTCCTCCCGTGATGTTATTTTCAATCATGCGATTGGTTGAAACGTTTGCTCTTATTGACAAGAAATGGAATTTGAAATGGCATACTTATGTGTTCATATTATTTAAAACACGTACTGCAGCTTCCAAGTACACCGCAACAGGGCGAGCCATCCAGGCAGTTGAGAGACGACTGACATTGTTCCACATCGATGACAAAGCGATACGTTGCTGTCGGGGGATCCCCCGCAAAGGGCTCCCTTGCGGCAGACAAAATTAAACAACTTTATCATTTCAGGCACACACACACACGCACAATAAAAGAAAAGATGAAAAGAACAAACATGATATTCATGAATATGTTGATGTGGCCGACGTTTGTTGTCTTTATTTTTCTGAACCTGACAACACAACTGCAATATTTTAGAATATATATTTGTTGGGGGAGCATTGTTTCTCTTCAGGCTCTTGCATAGGGAGGTGACTTTGGTTAAGAGGAGGGACACCCATTCATAGTCTCACTCAAGTTTTCCATATCTATTCCAAAATCACAAAGTAAGTGAAAAGTTTCTATACTTTTCCCAAGAGGAATACTATAGATCTCAGCCAAACCCGCATTTGGACGGCTGGTCATCTCTTTGGACTCCTAACTCTCTGTGTGAGATGAAGACAGCCCTTGTCTGTCCAAAGCCATTATTTGGAAGGAAAAAAAAAAAACCAACAACACACGCGCACAATGACACGACGCTGATGGAAAGTCACAGCAATGTCATCACCAGACTGTACAATTTACTTCCACATAAAAGCAGCACGCTCATGCCTCAGATCTTCTTAATCTTGATAACCCTGCGCACTCACTCAGGTCATGATCCCGCCCCCCCTACCCCCTTCCGCCAGTCTTTTTTTTTTTTTCCTGACATGTTTATACGATGTGGCACTGTGACTTCTCCACTCGACGGAGGAGGCACAGCAAAGACCGTTTCTGGATAACTCGAACAAGGCTGATTTGTTCCCAGTAGTAAATGAGGAATATCGGCACCGAGCTGCTGCCAAAGGTTTTTTTTTTTTTGTGAATGGGAGGCAGCTGCACTGTCTGCACTTACACGCAAAGGCTTGTGTGTGTGGCACAGCTGAAAGCAGGCCAGGGACTCAGGAAACTCAGGTGACCATGTAGCAATGTATATACACAGATAGACATAAAAGCATATTCTCTCTCTGACACACGCACACACACAAGGGAGTCAACGGTATGGGTTGCAGGGGTTGAGGCAGCCCAGCTGCCGAGGCCCCCAGTGAGGTGAGGAGGTCAGGAACATTACCCACCATTTGTAAAGGAGAGAGTAGGCATGTCCAACAAGTCCCACCTGCCACTATATTTATGAAATTACTCATTGGAGGCTTCAGCTTCCATCAGGCTTTACATTGGGAACCCAAATTTTTATTTGAAGCCATGTCTTGGGAGCATTCTGGCAGTGAAGAAACTTTCGAAGTCAACCCCTCCCAGCTGTACAGGCATGCTGCGATATCAACAACAACCTCATCTATACTGTCTTGCTGGAGATAGTATAGTTACGTAATATTGTCTGAAGTAGCTCGCCAACCATCGATTCCCCCAATGTTAGGGGTCTCTTACCCTGTAACAATGTGTTTTCCAGAAGTTATTCTAATTGAATCCGTGCACAGTAGGTGCACAGTTGGTATTGCTGCTAAATTTCCACTAATACAAGAGCTGCCGGTGTGAGGGGGGGCCCTATTCACATACTGATCCTATTCGACTCTGCTTAATTTAACAGAATCACTAAATGCTTCTCACACATGTACACACACACACACACACACACGCACGTACGCACACACACACAGGTTCTCACAGCATATATTTAGACATGTAATCCTCTGCGAAGCTCACCGTGGACGGCGCAGCTCAAAGACCTCTGGCTGCGCGTACAATAAGGGAGACTTATTGAAACAAGGCTGGCACTGAGAGCTCAGCGATGGCGGGGGGATTTATTTGGAGAACAGCAGGCCACTGGCTAAACTTTGATCAGCCCGCGTGTTCTACCTACCTCCCCTTTTCTCTTTCTCCCAGCCAAGGACTGGCCAGTGAACACAGAGGCTCCTGGGGGAAGCATGGAAGGGGTTGATATTTGTTTCGTGGCAACAGAGACAAGCTTGACCTTTAACGTCGCCAGAGGGCAAGCAAAGTTATATTTTGATGACCGTGCGTATTACTTTGTAGTTAGTAGGGAACATGATGATCTCAAGACTTCGACCATGAAGACTAACGACTTTTGAAGCGGTTTGAGATACTTCTTGACGTGGCTTGAAAGGGGACAGACAGCGAGAGAAAAAAAACTGTTCCAAAAGTACAGAGAACAGGAACAGCAAATCCATATTTTATGATAATGAGCCAACCAGCGTTTCCAGTGTGTGGTGGGACTGGTTATGACATGCACTCAAGAATTTGAGTGCAAATGAGAGGACAGTTCAGGAAGTTAACATCAATATAAGAGCTCTGCGTAGCAATTAGAGATTGGCCCTGCCCCAAGCGACTGGATTCCATATTTGTGCCTCACGGAGACCTGCTTTTTAATCAACACATGCATATCCGCACATATACGTTAGTGATCAGTTGTGCAGATTTGGTGTGCAGGTACAGTGAGGACAAGCAGACACCACCCATGGTCGTGAAGGCACCACAGAAGCGCCACACAAGCGCCCTAAAAGGGCCCGCCTGAGTTAAACCTATGTGTTGAAAAAAATAAAAGTGAAACAAATTACGAAGGTACAGTGGTAATCTGTACTATATTCAACCTTTATGGACACGATTGTATGGCATCTTCAATCATGGCACCCCACAGAGAGACAAAAAAACTCCACCGGCACATCAGCGTCTCTTAACCTCCCTGAAAAAAAACCAAAAACTATTGTGCAAACTTGACCTTGTGGGTTCTTAGTCCTGTCATGACACCCAGTCTCTTTGTTGTGGGCCAGACCTGGCGGTGAGCTTAACCGGAATGATACTTATCAGACTGCGGTCGAGATAGACACTTCATTTGGAATTTTCCCTCCAAAGAGAGCAAAGGAACAGAGGCAAAGATCAGAAGGTCAGAGCACTTTGCAAACTCCAAAAGCAGCATCAGAGATGAAAGTTAGCCTAAATAATCCTGTAAAGTGCTCAGACGGAGCAGAAATTCCCCCGAGGGAGGTCTCCACAATGTGACCTCCACCCCGCAACGCTTCCCCCCCAGCGGCTCCCATAGACACAAAGACGCTTCACTTCACATCCATTAGAAGAATTAGCAATTAGAAGACGAGTGAACGTAGCCAACCGGCGTTCATTTCGACTGGAGATCATCGGGGGGGGGGGGGGGGGGGGGGAGTGTGTCACGGCCAAGAGGCTTTCTCTGACATGTTCGACAGGACGGCTTGTCACTAATCGACTGCTGAGTGACTCGTTCTGGCATGCTGTGTTTCATTTGCCCTCCTTTCTCCCAAACCCTTCCCTCCGTGTGCCCCAGTCAACATAGATAAACACTCCCAGACATATAAAGGGCCAACGTAAGAGACTAATGGAGCTAAAAGCCCCAATGAAAAAGAGCACCAAGCTGATAAATGTCATGGTGTAATGAGTCAAGCAAACAAAGGGCCATCGACAGTTGAATTGTGTTTGCTTACTTCTACTTAGGGACAAGGGATGCATGCCGCAATACGGGGTCCCTTTAAAACTCCTCGTAAAGCGTGCCTAAAAGGTTCAATTGGAGGATGAGTCCATGACTGAGACGATGGTGACTTCATTGTTTTGAAGACCAAAGTAAGCCACTGCCTTATATCCAGTGGAATCATTCAAGTTAGAAGCCATTTGAGAATTCAATTTGAAATTCAAACTAAAGTATGTGTGATCTTTTTTGATGATCCAAAATAAGGAACTCAAAGAGTACAACTCAACAGTCCTCAAATGGTTCAGGCCCTACTTGGAACAAAGGAGTTTTGAATCGGAAAAATTGACCACGACATATGGGGTCCCTCAAGGGTCAATGTTTGGAACCTTTTTGTTCAGTCTTATTTGTTACATTTGGGGCAAATGCTTCAGAACGACAATGTGTCTTTGCTTGTGTGAAGCACATTGAGTTGCCTTATGTATAAATGCGCAATACACTGAAAATAAAGCCTTGTCTAGTACATCATGGGGTCATTCCTTTCCCACAAAAGAGGGTACAAAACCCACCCTGGCCTTTGTTCCCAGGAGCATGTCTGTAGCCCAAACAACTCAACTGCGTTGTAGCCAGTGTGGTTTTAATTACAAGCTCAAAGGATGGTTCAAGTTTATGTGGACGGGGGGTTAAGAGGTACAGAAAGAAGGGGTTTGTGGGGGGAAGTTCCTTGAATCACTGTCAGATCTGGGCGACCTGTCTATTTGATGTGTGCCAGGCAGGCTGGTTCTGTCACTCAGCCTGAGTAGGGTGTCCTTTGAGAGGGGCTCAGCTTCAAAGACACTCATTCTGAAAAGACCACCGTGGAGAAAATGGAGTGGGGGTTTGGGGCGGAGGGACGATGGCACCGCAGGTGAGATTCAGCTCACCCTCCCTCCATGGAACTCTTCCAGAATGATCGTCCGTTTGGAAATACTGAAGGTTCGATTTTGGATGGGATGGCAGAAATGGTGTCGATGGAAAATGTTTAAAAGGCCATGTTTATAAAACTAGGAGGCTGTTTAGTTTTAATATCTTTGGACGAAACACTTTGAGACATGAACAAATGTCATTTTTCAAGAATGGAGATTGTCAACTCTGCACTCTTTTTCCTAGCTCTCAAATTTCAGAGATATTGAAGCGTACAACATTTGTTTTCAAAAATGTTATCAGCTGTATAGGATTGCATTTTTTTTTTATGGAATAAAAGGCCAACCTGAAGCCTGAAAACTAAACCAAACGGTGACATTTTCTCTTCCCAGACTCCCAATAACCCGTGCACACCGACTGGCCTCAACAAACGGCACACACAATGGCCACTTTCTTCACATGAAAGGATGGCAGAGGATTTAAAGGGCTTGCGCGGGGGGGGGATGACAGTGCTGCTTGGAGCATGTGTCGTTTTGGGGGGAGGAGGGTGGCAAGCACCTTTGAGCGATGGAGTCAAGGCCTGCGCAAGCCACACTTTGAATGGAGATTTAGTTACATTGTCTCTGACTCCCAAAGAGTTCAGAGGGAGCATTTATTTTGCGAATATATGAATGCCTGGTTTGTTTTCTGGACGTATTTTTCGTATTTTTGGGGGTAAAAGTTTCAGAGTGAGAAAGTTGGCTCCTCCGCCTTTCAAGCCACATAATAAACCCAGGATGAACTTGTATGTATGCACATGACTTCTGTTCTGGTAAAAGCTTTTTTTTTTTCTTCCATGAGCGCAAGCACCTTCAGGTCAACAGCAACAATGAGTAGACTTTTCCCGATGTGGGGAGAAGATAACGCCTCATATGGCGAAAAGGAGGCCCCGGCCAACACAACGGCAACATTATTGGACAGTTTCACCTCTTTCTCTCTGCCCCTTTGAAGAACAATGACTCTATTCATTTTTTTCTTGTGTTCAAAGCAATGTTGGTCACATATGAGCTCGACAAATGAGGAGAGACATTCCATGTAAGGCGGGAAATCAAAAGCCGGGATTTATCAGGGAGATATGGACGCATTCCTCAACGAGTCCGTGTATGTTGTTTTTTAAGCGCAGGCGGCGAGGGAGGCTGATTGTGGCGCGTTTGTGTTGCGCCGACGCGGCATATTCAATATTATTTGAGTGACTGCTTAGATTAACAGGGTGGGGGAAATGGTTTGATCACACGAAAGGAGGGAGCTGCTGTTCTAATTAAGTGAGAAAACCTGACGCAGACAAGCTGCTCTTTGTGTAGAACTGCTGCCGTTGTGGAAAATGGTTTGATCATTCCCGACAAAAGCGCGAGATGAGTTTGATGTGCACAAGACACTGTAAGAAGTATTAACTTTCCAAAAATATGGTAATATTTTGCACTGGCGTTAAAGTGAACAGCGGCATCCTGAAAAAAAAAACTTAAATTAAAAAAAAAATGTTTATATATATATATATATATATATATATATAACTCCCGGGAGCAACAGGCCAAAATGAGTGAGAGTGGATATGAACGTGGACATATCGTGTGCTGTATCGACGTACGGTATTTTCCTTTCCAGGCAAAACGCAGCATCGCCAAAAACCCTTTGGGAGTTGGAAGACTTTAGTGGTCCAATAAGCAAATATGTAGCACAAATAATTGTGTTATTCATTGTTTGAGAACCTGACCTGGCCTCGGGGGGCCATCTCCTCCTGACACCCAGACAAAGATCTTATTAAAAAGACTGGGAGGGTAGAAAGAGAAATGAAGGAGACCCCCATCATGTTGCTGAGACAAGCCCAGCTGACGCCATCACTCAGGGGCATGATTCCATTTGGACACGTCAAGTTGTTCATGCAAGAGTGTAACTTTATAGCGTTTGTGAAATTTCAAACTGGAAATGATCAGTCACTGTGTTAGTACTGACCATTATCATTATAAAAGCATCATCTGTCTTGTACATTTTTAAATGGGAATTAGTTATAATGTAGTGCATATTGATTAATGCAAATTTTGTAGGAAGATAAAGCAATCGTTTACACAAACTGACTGCATGTAAATTTCCCTACTTGCATTGTGCATCTCTCTTAGTTTACTTGCATTTGCAGTTTAGAGCAAACAAACTTGGTCACCTCTCAGGTCTGGCTTTTCTTTTTTTTTTTTTTTTCTCGGCACATATGCCTCTGCCACAAACACTAACGCTCAAGAGTGTTTTTTTTTTTTAATGCCCAGTTTTCAGTGGATAAACTGTTTTTAGCATGGCTAGACTTGTTACGGATTGAAAAGATGACTGTCTGTATTATGGACCCAAACGCCCTTAGTTCTATATGCCGTGTGTATATTTATTTGGCTTTTACTGTCACTGGCCTCTCTGTCTCTGTCTGCCTGAGACACTCGAAAATACACACAAGTACATGAAAAGCCGAACAGGGTTCTTGTCCCTAATGAGATTTATTTTATACTTGACTATGCACAAAAACAGCATCACTGAAAGGTCCTAATCACATCCATCTGAAGACTCGGAGAATGTATTTGGATCATGATCATCATTTAACTCCGAAGAGATTTTAGTACCCAAAACGATAGCACTTGAAATGTGGTTCCTTTGAGGAATAAGACAACTGGAGTGTTTTGGTTGGACTCTGCTGACTTTTGTATCCGCATTAACTTTCCCCAAAACACCAAAGGAAGACCTGATATGGAAGTGAGTCATCCCAAAATACACACAGCACAACGTCCTGAGCCAGAAGAGTTCCTGTCCGCCTTGTATTGAGTACTCGCCTCATTCAAGCCACTCACAACAAGGGCTTTCTTGACGTGTTCCTGCGTATGCCCAAGACACGTCCCTTTTAAACATCCCCTTCCCCTCTTTCCCCAAGCTTCCTTTCTGAGGAAAACAGACAAGCCTTTAATAAAACATAGTCTCTTGTGGTATTGGGATTGACTGAATAAACGAAGCCATGGTTTCAATCTCTGACCACACACATTCAATCTTTTCCCCCCCAAAATGCGGACCTCTTGGCTGATAAACTCAATAAGCACTTTGGGCGATGTCGTGAGTTGAAGTGGAGGAGTTGGCTCCAAAAAAAAAAAAAAACATGAACGGTAACCATTACATATATCTCGTAAATGCATATCAATAAATCAGAATATTGTGCAATTCAAGACGTATCCTCACAGTGGAGGGTTCGATTCCGGCTCCAGGCCTTCCTGTGTGGAGTTTGCATGTTCTACCGGTGCCTGTGTGGCTTTTCTCCGGGTACTCCGGTTTCCTCTCACATTCCAAAAACATGCACAAATTGTCCCTGGGTGTGATTGTGAGCATGCACACCCGCGACCCTCATGAGGATAAGTGGATTAGAAAAAATATATGTATATATATATATATATATATATATATATACACATACATATATTGAATCAACTGGTCCAAAACTAGCTTAAGTACTGCACACTAAAATAGAATCGGAGCCGACTGAACGAATGACTTCATCGGCTGCCTGGTTTTCCTAAAGAAAACACACGGAAATTGTTGCACGGGGAGCACACTTTGCGGTGCACAGGCGCCAGTTGTTTGCATGTACACATGAGACAAACAGTCCAGTGTGCTGTCACATGTGAATGTGCATTTATGCCAGCAAACAGCCGGGAAAGAAGACAGCCTCCTTCTGTCAAAGCCGCGTGACCTTCCTTGTATTCGAAATAAAAGGCAGATAGTAGCATTGTCAGGGGAGGTCACAACCCTTGTACAAAAGTGAGGTGAATGTGCCGCTGTGTGAGCTGAACGTTTGCTTTGAGGGGTCGGGGGTGGAATGGGAGGCACCTGCAGACAATCATATTTTGGGTTGACCAAATAAATGAAAAACATGTCAGGCAGACAAGATGGGAACCTCCATCGATGGGTCTGTGGGAAGAATTTTCTCACAGGTTAGCAGAAGATGTTTTTGGGGGGGGTTGCAAATCATAATGGCTAACAGTGTGAGATCCATTTCGCCATCAAAACAATCCTTGCGATTAAAAAAGTCAATGAGCAAGATCCTGAGTGCTCACCAAATAAGTCTCAAATGTTGCCATGTCCGTTTTTAAAAAGTAATTTGAATATAATCAACGGAAATTAAGGCTGGCGTTTTGCGACCATTTTTTCCCCCCCGAGTAACATTCTTGCCGAATGACACGTCACCATGCCATGAGGCATTATGAGAGCCGTCACAAGTCGATCGTAAAATTATGGCAGATGGGTTTTATAGCTTTTATGTGCGCCGTGCGTTAGCCATCTCAAGTACACCACACAGTACAAGAGCAGGAAGTCGTTAGTTGCGTGGTGATGTTTCTATTTTAAGAACCGTTTACAATGCGTAACTGTAATGAGTGAGGATGCAACAGTTTGTGTCCTCGCAGTTATGTAAAGACTGGAAACAAGTCCAAATGAATGTTTACTCCGATTTCATCATTTGGTCCTGTTTTCAAAGTGTGCCACTTGGCGCTTCATGCCTGGCTCCTAGTGGTGCTGCCAACATTTTGCGGATGGGGGGTCAAGATAAAAGGGGCTGATGTCAAATCCGTGTTGGTCGCGCCCTCCTGGTCTTCGTACCTTTCAGCGAATGCCGCAGTATATTTTTCCTGCTCGCCATTTAGAAAATAGCGCATTTTCAGCCGGTGTTGAGGAAGTCCTCAGTGGGCAGAATGAATCTACAACAGCGCCTGGCGTTGTTTAGATTTCTCAACTGCAAGAGCAACATAAGTCCAAAAGTAAACCTAATCTGTCTGCAATTGTAAACAGTCTGTCGCAGTAATGGCCACCGGGAAGAAATGAGGACCTCATGGCGAGGCCTCAAGTAACTTACCCCACTCACTAAACGCCCTCAAAGGCTGCCCACCGTTCCCTCCTTGCCTCTAAAAACCAACAACCTTCATGCAAAAAAATGCTTCCTGTGTGTCTTCGTTTTGGGGAAGGAAGGAGCTCCCGGGAGCTTCCTGTCTGTGCAACTCTTTGGGAGGTGGCTATGAATAAAGTGTGAGGCGCCTAACTTCAAGCGCCCCCCCCCCTCCTCACCCCCTGACTCTGTCTATCTGTCTCTGCACAGAGGGGGGGCGAGCAGAGGTCTGACACCGAAGTAGGCCAGACTCTTTGCAGGAGATAAGGCAGGCAACAGGAAGGAGACAACCCAGAAGCCCACACTCCATGACATGACAGAGCCAACTATTCATTTTCAGGAAGTACCAAAGAAAAACAAGATCAACAATATCAGATGCTGCTTGGAAATGGAAGCAAAAGTTGACTTCACTAAAAAAAATTTTTTTTTAAATAAATAAAAAGGATTCAACTCTTTAGAGTCTTCGGATCTCAGCGTTTTGAGATCTCCTTTCAAATGTTTGCTTTTTTAGGCTCCAAAAAGTTGACATGGACTGTAAATGAACAACTAAAAAAAAAAAACACAAATCTAGTTGTGAAAATAGCCCTGTCGTGCACAAGCACCAATCTAAGGCTGATGTCAGGTCACCAACTGATTCGACAAAAAGAAGAATCCTCCTGACGCCCCTTCAGCCCAAACACTTTGTTATCACCGCACACATAAATCACTTGTTTCTCCTCCATCGCCACACAGAAGCTCAGAACAATCGTGACTGAACGAGGATGAGAGTGGAAGAAAAAAAAAAAAAAGTCTGTTTGCTCAGCCCTGTCCTGTCCCACGCAAATTCCAAACAGCCTTGTGTGTCTTGCAAAGGCGAGCGTCAACGGTGGCGGCGGTGGTACCGCTCATGTCAGCACCAAGCAAACACGCCGGACAGACAAGAGCAATGAGTCGCATCGCACACATGCAAATGCAAATAGTCACCGCAAGAAATGTCAACATAAGAAAATGGAGGTGGGTTACACCCTAGATGGCCAATCGCAGTTCATATTTAGACAGACAAAGCATTTATATCACAATCTGAGTCAAATGTGCACCTTTCTCCCCATCCAAAACTGTTGCTGTGGTCATTGCGCGATGCCTAATGAGCTCTGTAGGACACTCCTTGTTTCAGGGAAGGTAATTGCAACCACCTGGGAATGGCGAATTGCAGCTCGGATCTGATTGGCTTGCAGCTCAGGTCAACTCCTTTGAAAAAGGGATTGCATTCATCATATTTTACATGTATGCAAATGTTTTGGAAGTATATTCGATTGCACTTGGAAAATTGCAGTTTAACTCATTCAGTACCAGCCAATTCTAGACCAAGTATGAAAAGACGTTTAAAAACGTCTTTGGGAGTGACTGAGTTAATATGTCGGTCGAATATGATTAGGGTAGACTACATTTTACGAGTTTTAACAATACAATATTTGTTGAATAGAGGATGAAAGAAGAATGACAGAAGGATGTTTGAATTGCCCCGCTGGCACAGCTAGACTCCAGCTCCAACACCAACACTTTGAAGTCACACTCGGTGGCCCTCATGCGGCGAACACAGGATGTCAGGAGGGCGGCTAGAGAGAGAGAGAGAGACAAACCGGCGCGGTTGGGGGGAGGACGTCTGCATTGTCAGCAGCGGGGTTATCTTCAACGCCACATGGATTCAATATGGTTTTGGTCCCATGTGTCATGTGAACGCACCCTGAGTGGCAAGATAGAAAAGGCACCACCTTGTTGTGAGGTCAAGGGTCAGTGGAGGGCTAAATGCTCATTTATGTCCAAAGAAAGGATGTGGTTTTATAGCCCGTAGTCATTGACAGCCCATGAAACGGTCGGACATAAAAGTGGGCCAGAGAATCAACATTTGTAACGAAAGAAATATCATCGATGAATTCATCCCAACTCCACTTGATTTTTTTGAGCACGCATGTCTGCACAAAATATGAAAATAAATTCATCCTTGAATTGTCCCGTTGGGCGGGGGGATTCATATTCTCACTGCAGCAAGATTTTCGGGGGTTATGAAGGCCAAATAGCTCGATTTGGCCTTCGAGGATGCATCGACTCTAGAGAATTGTGTATGATGTGTCATCTAAAAGCGGACACATGCAGTATAAGTAGCAATTTGGTCAGGCTCAAAAACATTCTTCCATTAACGCTTATCTTAGGAGCTAATTGGCGAATCAAATATCTCATTGGGGTCTTCATAATAGAACAGAAATAGAATTTCAATGACTTATAACGGCATTATACGAAACTGTAGACTGAATCTAGTACTACAGCGCTCTCTTGTGGATGATGGTGTCACTGCAGCTTGCCGCCTGGCTCCAAATTCCTGTTGCATGACTTTCTTAAGGATGCCAAGTGTCTCCCATCCACGCGGAGGAGAAACGCACACAGGACATTTTTTTTCATGCAAAGACTTTTATTTATGAATGGTCTGTAATACTGTACAATAGCACACACGTGTCTCTATGCATGATCACTCTAATTGATCTATTTCGACGTAGACAAACATTGTGCCTTTTATAATTAGTTCCCTTTTCACAATCTAAAAATACCATGTTCTGCTTTAAATATGTAGAATACTTTTTGAAAATAAAATATACATTATTTGAAATATAACAGTTGTTTATTGGGTAGACTATATGCCATAGTACCAAATTAAAGTACTTTATATGCAAATACACTTTTCCCGAAACTTGTTACGCGTTTCACGTGAGCGCGCGCGCACACACACACACACACACACACAAACTAAAGATGCCACACATAAAAAAGAAGCTATACATATATTGTCTGTATGAAAATAGAAAATATCAAAGCAAGATGTGCACCAATCAATCTATATATGTTACAAATAACTTGCAGTACAAAAGATTAACGAGAATGACCTGGAAACAGGAGGGACAGGTGCAGAGCCGAAAACAAGACCAACCTCGGATTGAGCGTCCATGGGCTTAGTCCAGCCAAAGCCACTTTTCCATATATGTCTCAAAGCAGACTAAAATATCATGGATCAAAATTATCCTTGTGACAAAAGCAGAAAAAAAAAAAAACACTGGCAAAGGCCAGACACAAGAAAAAAACGATAGTTGCAGCTTCGAATTTTGGTATGTCGATGTCCAATGCATAGCGTAAAGTTTGGTTTGGTGTACAGTATTCCCAAATGTCTTGTATTGCTATCCCAAAAGCAAAGTTACTTCTGCCCAAAACCTGATAAATAAGCACTGATATGTCACAACGTAAAATGATTGAACATGTTCACAATGTTGTGTAGATTATCAGGAATTGACAAAGAAGTATTAGGGTGACACGGAACACGAAAACCCAATTCAGTGACTGAAGTCTAAAGTCGATTGTCAAAAAGAAAAAAAGTGGCAATGTCACATGAGAATTAAAAAAATAAAATAAAAGTTCCCCCGAGTAGGCTAACTTTCTCCCTCTCGTGGCTCTAATAGTCATTCAGAATGATAGGATTTTAGTTTACAATTCACTGTTACCGTTATTGCCAACACCGTCACACCAGAGTCATTGATGCAAACGTTGAATTCATGGTAAAACGACTGATGCCTTTCATTCAACGTAGCTTTCACATCATCATTTCCTGCAGAAAAGCACTTCTGAAATCACCGATGAACAACGGACGGCAGCCCAATATAAACCTCCTACTGCCCAAAATATAAAATACGAGTTTTATAATGGTTGGCAAAGTGGCACTGAAATCAGCCACTTCTGATACGCAGTGTGTGCCATTGGTTCATGCTGATGCTGAAAGCGACGGATCACGCCACGATGGGAAAACTTTCTGTATATTCCAAGAGATTATCGGTACTCACGAACACGACACGAACGACCTCCGAATTTGCAAAATCACACGCGCGTACCAAAGCGTCGAGCTTCAACGTAGACATTGATCTGAGATCACCTCATTCAATTAGAGACGTACCACTCTAAATGTATCCCCGAAAACAAAAACAAACAAACAATACAGTAACTATATTGCTCTTGAGTGAAACTATTCAAAGACCACAGTGTTTCTCATTGCAATCCAGACTCGCTGAGTACATTCGCTATCATACACGTAGAAGAATAAAGAATAGAGGGGTCCATATTAGCGTGACACTCAAATATCAGAAAAAAAACTATAATTTTCCAAACATATATAAGAAAATATACATTTCTTCAACTCATTTTTATAATCAAGATAAAATGGTCTACTTCTCTCAATATATATTTACATTTGGTGAGGGTTAATACTGATTGTAATGCAATACTGTTGCCTTTGTTTGGAACTTACCTGTTACAATTCTTTTGAGGAGCAGAAGCACTTTTACATTCATGATTCAACACTGGTGCCGGGTGGCCGAGTGCGCGAGGAAACGACGACATGCGCGGTAACGGAAGCCAAAAGAAGATTTCAAAGGAAGGCGGTTTACGTGGTGGAGTAAAAGAAACATTGGAAGGGCGGCGGGAGGGGAAGGGCAAGACTTGAAGAAGGATCGGTCGGACAACTGTCCATCCATCCTTCTGTTTTCTCCACCGCTTGTCCTCCTCCAGGTCGCGAGTGAGCTGCAGCCTCACCCAGGTGATTTTTTTAGTAAGACCCTGGATTGGTCGCCAGCCAATCGCAGGGTTAGGAGAATTGGCACCACCTTTTTATTTGGCTGGGAAAAATGTTCCCGCAGCACCAGGAAAGTCCGATTCGTGAGGGGTGATATGTAACAATTCTGGAAGCGTCACGGCCGACCGAGCCGCAGGATGAGATTGGCCGGCTTTTTTTTTTTTTCCACAGTGTTGAACACAGAGTCGCAGGTTACACTCGTTCCACTCGACTGGGGTCGTAGGAGTCTGATGAGAAAAAGAAATGACAACATAGATTACCTTTACACCGACACAGACAACTGATTTTTTTTTAAATAATGGAATATGGGGTAAAAATTAAAACATAAATAAAAAATGCCCTGAGACGCACCTGAGATATTCAGCATCTCCTCTTCCTCCATATTTGAGGGAGTCATGGTCCCTGGGCTGAGGCCGAGCGGTAGAGTTATTTCTCTTTTGGGAACACTTCGAGGTTTAGGGAGCAGCGGAGGCTTCTGAAGCTTCGTACGAAGCTTCGCTTTGGGCAGCTTGTCTACCTTAACATCGTTTGTCATTTCACTTGGACGAACTTCTGCCGCTTGCTGTTTGTCCGCGTTGTGGGCAGTGTCAAGCTCCACTTTTCCTTCTGGCTCTTCTGTCTTTGCTCCGTCGTCTTCTCTCGCTCCTTCCTTTATTGCTTGTAGTGCAAAATCATCATCAGTCTGTTTGACCTCCTTTGATTTTCCGTCTCCTTTGCATATATTTTCATTGTCTTCACCAGCTTCTTTGGGAGGCGCTACCTCGTCCTCGGTTACACGTGCGTGTTCACGCTCGACTGAAGAATCCACATCCTCTTCTTTCCTCCTTCCAATCTGGGCATTCGGGCCTTCTTCATGTTCTTGTTTCTCCTCAACCTCCCGTCTGTCTCCGTCTCTCTCCTCAGAATGACAGTCTCTGCTTGAATCGGACCCTTTTAGGCTGAGGCGTCGAATTCGAGACACCGATTGCAGTTCTTTGAGTCGGGCTATTCTGTCTGTGGTCGACCTGCCCAGAGATGTCCCGGATATATTAGCGGAAGAGCTTAGCTTATCTTGCAGGGCTTCAATGAATTTTCTCGAAGGCTGTGTTGTGCTGCCCTTCTTTTCTACTTTCCTTAGTGGGAGTTTCTCATCGGGGGTGACGGGTAGGGACAGTGAAAGACGACACGGTGGGAATTCAGGGAGGTCCAGCACCACTGCTGACTGAGTGACGTCCTCTTCGCTACGCTCGCCGTCATGGTGATTGTTATTGTGCTTTTCTTTGCTATCTTCATTGCGGTCTTTGCCTAATTTTGACACCTGGACCTCTTTCATTGCCGATCCCGGTTCGACTTGCTCGGGCCCCTCAAACACATTCTGTTCACCTTCACCTGGACCGTGCGGTGTCTCATCTACGGGGGTTTCTGCATCGTCATTTTTCTCCGACACGCCCAAGGTTTCCATCGGAACGGGAATACCCAAAATTCTGGCAGCTCTCTGCTCAATGGATTCATTTTCAGGTATTCCCTTTGCACATTTCACTTCGTACAGGCTACTCAGGTCCTCTGCGGGTAAAGCGTTGGCTTTCTCTTGGGTAAGCAAGGTCTCAAGGTGCACGTCTGCTATGGTTGACTCGTTTGTGTTGTATTTTAGAGGCTCAGAGTGGCAGGATTTGTCATTACCGTTTTCCTGAACGCATGGGAAACCTCCTCGGTCAGCTGGGTGACAAGTGGAGAACTATGACTCTTGGGCAATTGGAACATTTCGCTCCAGCTTCCGTTGATGCTCAAATTCAGCTCACTCTTGCTTTGCGGCATTTTGTCCAACTGAGCCTTTGTCTCAGTCTCCACTTTATCTTGAAGCTCGAGATCAAAACTGTGCTCTGCCCTGCCACAATTTTTCACATGCACTGCGCCGCACTCGCTTGAAAGCTGAACTGTCAGATCGGCGTGATCTAGCGAACGCGAAACCGGGAGCGAGCGCTGCGTCGTCTCCCCGCGACCACTGGGGGTCTCTGTGTAGACGGTTAGCCCAACATCCCTTAGCAATGACTCCTGAGGGACAGGAATATCTTGCCTATAAAGCCGGTTTGAATTACTGTGTTGAGGCAGTGAAGGCGCGGCTGTGACTGATATGTTCGTCTGTGGTCTGGAGAAGGTCTGCCGTGTGCCCACCGATTCCAAATCGCTGGCAGAGGGAAAGGATTTTGATCTGATTTTGATCCCAGCTTTTTCTGCGACTCTTCCTGATCTATAGCGGCCATTTCTTTTATTCATCCCATCCAAATCGTCAACTGACCGACCGACGTGACGCCTCTTGCTGATTGTGTCTTCCATCTCCTTATTGATGGTCTCCAGCTCACCGATGGCATCAAACGGCCGTCGGTTGACCGGCTTGAGGAGGAACTGACCAAAGGCCACTTGTTCGGGACACTCTGGAGGACTGGAGTTGCTCTTCTTCGGAGAGGATGCGTTCGGGTCTGCTGAATCGTGTTTGCTTGGGGAGGAGATGCGTTGCTCCGGCGGTTGCGACGCTTGCTGTGGGGTTGGGCTGCTGCCTAGTCGGGAGAAGGCGCTGTTGCTGGAGGGATGGAGGTTTTTCTGGCCAGCCATGGGATAGCCATAGGAAGAACCGTTATCGGTTCCGACGCCGCTGTCGGTCGGTGTGTCCGAGGCAGAATGGACGGGCGCTTGTGCTCCCGGCGGGCTTTGGAGTTCTGGACTTTTCACCACTGTCAAGGGTGAGCCGGTTTGGGTTTCCTGGTTACGGTATTGGTTTCCCGGCCAGGACCCCGAATAACACATCTCTTTGTCCTCGTTGGCTTGAAGCGCCCAGGCGTCGATGATCTCCTTCCTTAAAGGAGCCCTCTTGGAATTCCTCAGGGAGGAAGTGCTGGTGGTATGAAAATGCGAGTAGTGGACACTGATGGGCATCTCATTCACGGACTTACTTCGGAGGCTGCGGGTCTCCTTGAGGCCGACGGCAAAGGTTTCCGTATTGGTCCTGGGTAGACTTCGTGCTGTGCCGTTGTTGTTCTGATCTGCTGATATATCTTTGTTAAGGTTAGTTGGTGTGTGAAGGGGAACAGACACAAGGCAGAAAATGGTCTCGCTAACTCTTCTCTTTGTATTTCTGTTGTAGTCCAACCCTGATTCTGGGACAATTTTCTTGACTTGCGTGATGGTTTCCGCAAAGACCTGATCTAAACTGGACCCCTGGCGAGACGCTGGTCTTCTGACTGGGGCCTGAAAGGCTGAAGATGGCGATGGAGGAGGACGTCGGTTTTTGGAAAAAGTGTTGCAATTTTGGTCAGTCGCTGAGAAGTGGTCGACAGTCGCTTTGTGCAAATGGCTGTGCCACCTCTTATTGTCATTGTCAAAGTCACACGAAGACGTCTGATTAGCATCACTGGCCAGTTTGGCAGCGATAAAAGCCCCCCCCGACGGGGGCAAAAAGGCACTGTTGCCGGATGCGGGCTCCGACGCGGCGCTGCTGGGGAGTTCGTTGCGGATGTGACGTATCTTGTCGGCGTCTGTCAGGGAATTACCACCAAGAGCTGAAGAAATGTGCCGTATGCGGGGGTCATCGAAGGAGATGTATTGCACTTTTCCGCCTGGATGCTCTTGCGAAGTGCATACAGGATGGAGCTGCTTGTGGCCTGCAATGCACCTCTCTCTGGATGACTCTGACCAAGAACCTGCTGGATGTCGAGTGATCCAATGAGTTCCATCCGGAGCCACGTGGATCTGCTGGTACACGTCACCTGTGTACCTAAAAGCAAGACAACATCGTTGGATTGCTGCGCGGGGAATTATCAACAACTATGACATTGTGGTGAAATTTTCATGGATCGAATCATGTCAATATTGTAAAAATCGATTTGAGATCCGACATGTCGACATGTGGCTGTAGCATTTATTTCAAGCGGTAATAGTCTGACATGCTGTCATTAACTGGCATTTAACCTGATGAGGAAATCGACAAGGGAACCCCTCAAGCAATACCGAATTAGCATGAAAAAACAAAAACAAAAAAACATTGTTTATGATTAAATAGTATAGAATTCAAGCCGCACATACAGTATGTAATCTAGCATTGCTCTAACACTGCACTGCATTTTTTTTAATAATATACTGTATTTAACCATCGAAATGGGACACATTACCTGTAATCAACTGCAATCTCACCGTATCCCCGGCGCCCTCCGATAATCACAGGGGCTCTCTTATACGATGGGGGAGGGATGTATCCTGGAGGTCCAGAATCCTGTGCAAAATAGTCTAGTGGAGCATCACCTGTCCGTATGATGGGTAGGGGAGTCCTGTCCCTGGTATGGGAAATAACCGAGTCTCTCCCAGACAACAACTCACAGCTTCCCCTAATCTGCTGGTGCATTTCATAGGAGGGAGGTCTGGGGGGTCGAGTGAAGCGGGGCTTTGGCGTTACTGATAACTGGTTGGCACTCGCTGGCCTGCCATTCTCCGGCCAGCGGGGTGCCCTGTAAAGGTCCTGGTGTGACAGTGGGTGGCCATTAACCCGCCTGTATAAGTCCTGACCGCATGAGGCCATGTCCACATATTGCAGGCTCTCGGGTCGCAGCATCCTGGGCATGGACTGGGACTTGGCTTTGGTCCTGGAGTGGACTACCATTCCCTCCGGTGTCCTGGCGTGGAGCCGCTGCTGCTCCTGTGCCCAACGTTCACCCTCACTCTGCGACATCTGGCGACTAAAACTGACAGCTGGACGCCACTCCTCTGTCCCCAGGCTCTGGCACTTCCTCTCGGTGGCCATCCTCCACTGTTTGAGAGCCGCCTCCCTCTCTTTCGCACGAGCCTGTACCTGGGCCGCCCAGCGTTGCCGCTCCTGGGCTACTCTCTGACGCTCCTCAACGGGCAACTCTTGACCTCTTGCTTGTTGAGGTCCCTCTGATCTGTTATATTCCCCATGCGCCCCCGCGCGGCACTCTCTGTGGTCATCATAGTCCAGCAGCACGGTGAAGTCCTGGCCTCTCCTTCTCCAAAAGGACACATCTTTGGACTGCATCTGTTGACCTCTGGTGCCATCACAGAACCTAGGAAGAAAAGTCAAAGAGTGAATCGAACAGAATGGAACACGGGAGGAAGGTTGGCATCAACTGGAATACAGAATGCATTCTGGATTCATGGATGGAATTCAACTTCCACTAGATGGCGACAAATGACCATGAGAAAAATATTTATTTTTCATGGAGACAACATGTTAATCTTATATTTATATTTAGCAACATTCGATTTGCCCTCCTGAGAGATTCAATATTTCTATATTTCACAAAAACAATCATATTTGTTGCTGTCACATCTGTTTGGGGATGTTTTATGGCTGACACTGGGTGCAAAGACACTTCCAAGGGGTCTTATTTGAGCTGTTTTCAAAATGACTGTCTGACCGACACCATAAACAAGATGCAAGTATATGTGCACCCTCCACAAGGCTGAAGCCATTGACCGCCCTTGACATTTTGAACTATGATCAGACGCGTGTGCTGCGAGACAGGCGGCGAGATCCATGCCAAGCTGCTCAATAAAAAGGCCTAATATTTATTACGAGTTAGAATCATTCGTCTAATTGTGTCACTGCCTAATGGGAGAGCAAAGACAGGCCATTTATTATCCAAACTGAAGCTGCCAGGATAAAGTGACTTGGATGAGCGAAGAACAAGGATAAACAACCAACAGACTGTCATTGCATCCTATACATGAACCATTCCCAGGTTCCCACTGGCCAAAGTCGTGGTATGAATACAGTGAAACTCCTCTACAACAAAATCTACATGGGCGAAAATACCCCCTAGTGTGAAAATATCTTCATGCATTAACACCGTTCTCGCTTTCCTGTTTCAAATTTGCTACAGTGAAAAACCCCCTGTTGTGAAATGATTTCGTTGTAGAGGAGTTTCACTGTATGCGGATTAGCCCTCTCAAGGAAAAAGTAAAACCAGAAAGTCAAAACGGTTACTTATTTTCGTCAAACGTGACAATTTTACAAGCCGGTGGCAAAAGAGGATTTGAAAAAAAGACCAAACAATGTACAAGGGCAGGAAAAACAAACTATTAACAAACATATCTAATTGTTTGGACATAAGCTGTATTGTCTTTGTCTACGTTACAGCACACTTGCTAGTGCAAATAGGAAAAGAGCTCTGTTTAAAATAACAAACAAGCAAACGAAAAAAAAAAAAACCCCTCCAACTGCGACCAAGCATTATCTGCAGACCTATCATACAGTCTAACTGTGCCTACCCAATTAGGCCCTCAATTGCATAACACCAGGCTAAGCTAAATATAGCCCATTCTCCATCTCCATTATGTATTAAACCCTATATATATGCTACATTATTGATGGATTGTGTAATCTATAATGAGCTGTAATTCCGGAGTTTTCATGTAAAACAGTCGGCCACATGTCGTGGGCTCCGCAAAAATGACATCCCTTTGTGTATGCTTGAATGGGGGCACTCAGGCGTGACCCTGAGCTATTTTGATTACGACTATTAGGATTCCGGCACACATTGAATCACCTCCTCTTAAAATTGATTTCTGAAAAATTGTAAAAGCTCAAATAAAGGAGGGACACACGAGGAGAAAAAAACAACAACAAAGTGATGCAAAATGAAAGTATTGAGTGGCTAGTTAATGTCATGGATTTGTTTCATCAAAGCACCGGAGCAAATAATGCGCCGTCATTAATCGCTAAACGGTGAAGTGAACAAGAATTAGGACACTTGGCCGTACAATCGGTCAGCAAATCACAGTCGTGATGTGACAACACAGAATTAAACCTACCCGCTGTCTGAGGTCAGCGACTCTCCAAATGACGGCGTTTCAATTTGGCCCTGGATTTCCCCCTCCTGCCTGGATTGGCTCCTGTCCCCGGGTTGGACGTTGTTGTTGTTGTTGGGGCAGCCGCTTCCAGTCACGTATACTTGAGGGCGCCTGCTCCCGCAGTTGTTTGCGTATGTCACTCTCGAGCCTCGTTCGTAGCCATTCACTGTCCTGCTACTGGGCCTCTCGTGATGTTTACCGTAAGATGGAGGTGAAGAGGGGGGCGCCTGTCGGGATGTGGATGCAGGCGTTGGGGTCGGGGCGGTGGAGGCGGTGCCTGGCTTGGGTAGCTTATATCCATGAGAAATGAGGAGGTCCTCCACGCTGTACATGTTCGCATTTGATTACGCTGGTGTGTTTCCTCTACCCCCCTCCCCTACCCCCTCTGTGTTTTGTTTTTTTTCCACGTTTTGGGGGGGGTAGAGAAAGGTAGGTCGGTTGTCAAGGCGTCTCTGCTTCTTCCTTGTATGCAGCGGCAGGATCACCGGCACAACGGTGCAGCCGAGGCCATCACTGAGTGGAAAAGAAAGAGGAAGATGACGTCAAAAGCCCAAAAAATGAGAGAAATCAATCTTACGAAGACCAGATAAAAATGCTCCAATCGCAGCTGTAACACAGGAGCGGGCATTTCATCTCCATTTGTCTGTAAATAAACAGCAAAGTGGGATGCTGCCACAAATGTGTGCCCTTTGTCAGGGGTCCAAGTTGACAACTTTTCAATAGTCTTTCCCTGCCTTCTCTTATCCATCTTCCGTGCTTCACAAAATGGTCTACATCCAGAACTCTGGTGGAAGTAAACAAATGTAAAAAAAAAAACAACAACAACAAAAAAAACGCCATCATCAGCAAACTGCGGGATGCTAAATGTCATGGATGAAACTGGTGCTCGGGAATATCACGACGACAAATGAGGGATCGTATTTCCCTCTCTGCTCTACATCCACATCCTCCGTCTTGGGTTCTCTTTTGCATCTCAAAAGCATTCCCTTCATCTTGAGAGGATAAGCAGCATATTTTAAAACTAAAAACTGGAATTCCCCAAGAAATTACAAGAGAGTGCCCAGAAATGCAGTCACGGAACTGAAATGTGGAAGAAAGAAATGAACTGAGGATGCGTAACGCTGGTTGGAACTTCACAGCAATCCCAAGACATCATGCAAATATGTGGAGCGGCGTAGTCATCATGCGGTTGCACAAGTGTGGACACCCTTTTTTGAACTGTGGATGAAACTGTGTTCGGAACGAACCCATTTGGATCGCACCACCGCGTTCATGCAAAAATCTCATTTCCGTCCATAGCGGATGGCTGTATGTGTGCGAAAGTCCCACTGATGATACGCAGGGTACATCTGCTAATGACATAATGCCCTTGATGAAGTCATACTCGCTGCCGTGTCAACGGGACAGATGCTGCGGCCCATTGATTCGATATACCCTCCGGTGGAGCCGACTGCCAACAATGTGGCTTTTCCGGAATCAAGAAATGGCATTCGGGAATGACGGAATGAGACTCGTTGCAATCGTCGAATGCCGTTCAGAGAGCTTAAAAAGCCACGCGCACTTTGATTGTCGTCGAGTGGCGAGGCCCAAGAACTCATTTTCAGTTTTGACAGCCGCATCGCTGAAACAGCCAAGTCAAAAATGCATTCGTCTGCAACCGATTGTTTGGCATCTTAGCATTTGTTTTGCCACGATCGTCTCACAGGGATGAAAAACAAGGATTGACAATAAGAGAGCCTTGACTTAGGGGGCAGCAGCATGGCTCTCCTCACTGCATGTCCTTGGCCCGTCCGTCTCTGTTCCGTGTACCTGCACCTTGGAAGAGCCGACTCCGCGGTGATTAACAGCATCCGAGACCATGAAATGCCGCTCTTTGTATGCGTGGCTCCTTAATAAGATTATTTTTCTCCCCCCACCCACCATTTAAAACCTTAAACCTGTTAGCTTTGGCGGATTGGCCCTTGGCTCCTACCCAGTTAATACTTTGGTTAAGTTTCACTCCTTCCATTTACGTAATCTCCTCAAGGAGAGACGAGCTGCAAGTTTGCCGGCTATTCTGTCGCGAACAATGTCAAAACAATGACACAAATCATTGCATTTGGCTTATTTATGTGGCCCAATCCTTTTTTTCTGTTTGAAGGTCATGATTCACACACCACAAAACAGTAAAACTCGCTGTGGTACAAATGAGAAAAAATATATATATAAATGAATGGCCTAATGGCTTTGATGATGTGCACGTTTTCGTACTGGTAACACAAAGCGTTTCTGAATCTCAATATTTGTTCAATCGTTAAAAAAAATTGGAACCCTCGCTCAAGCTCTGTTCTTCATTTTCAATGTTCGGACCGAAAGAATATTAAGAGCAGATTTAATATGTAAATGAGGTCATTAGAAGCGTGTCAACCTCCATTTATGGCTGTTTATGAGAATCAGGCTATTGCTTGAGGTTCTACAGCCAACTGAGATGAGGAAATAGGAAGGCGGTGTCGGAAATATTTCTGTTGCCTTTCGGGATTGGACACAGGGGGGCACTTTCAAACGGCGTAAACGCCGAATTGGTCAAACTCAGAAATCAGAGTGAGCGCCCGAGCTCATGAATATGATATTTCATGTGAATATCCACCTTACCTTGTGATAATGTTGTATTTGCATATCAACCTGTTTTAAGTGAACCGTATGCTGTCTGATCCAACCTCATTCTTAATCTGAGGCAATTGCTCTTGGTGACGCCAGTAAATGAGGATTATCTCCATCATGGGTCAAAGTCAGGATTTCCCCCTGTAAAATGATCTGCCTTCGCGCAAACCGCGCCCCCAACTGTTCCTTTCCCATGACAAGCTGCATTTAAATACTGCTAATGCCGTTACGCAACGGAATTACTCATTTGATATCAAGTAAAACCTTGGATTGAAGGAACGCCATGGCAACAATGGCGGCGTTCATCCCCCGCAACACAAAAACATTGTGTTCCGTTGACAATACTCCTCTTGTGTGGAAAATAGATGGCATTGTGGTTGCTGGAATATGGAAACGGGGGTGGGGGGGTTGGGGGGGCAGATCTGCTGTGTTTTTCTCAAAGGCGCTCTCTTCGGTAGGGGGAAATTAATGAAATAGTTGATATGGATAACATACGCTGCAAAGCGAGCTAAAAATAAACAGAACCACATGAGGGCTGGCATTTCCCCACAGACGACCCTCGCACCACCCCCACGTGCTCTCTTATCATCAGCCACTTCTTTTTTACTCGCTACGCAGTCAAAGAGACGCGTCGTCTGCTTTTCAGGTCATATGGACTAATGTCAAGGTTGGTGGATGCAAAAAAACCCACAAAAAAACAAAACAATTCCAAACATTTTGGCTGGGAAATGAAAGTGCACACATGACTGGCTGCAGGAGCGTGACGACTTGCGGGTTGACAGTTTGGTGTCACCTCCTGACTGTATTTATGGCCAAACTAAGATGAGGGAGAGCAAGGGTGGCACACAATACCGGATGGAGTCTTTGTTCAATTGGCCATGTCACAGGCGTTACAGTCTAACATGGGGGGGGGGGTTGCACAGAAATGGTTAGTAAGCGGCTAGGATTGTCTCTGAACACTTGGCAAAGAACTGCTCTGTGGTCAAAACAAAGTCAGTGAAAGTGATTTATGTTGCTCCGAACGAGACGCAGATGTGATCAAATGGCACAAATCATCCCAAACGGAAAGGAATATGAAACACCCCCCCACGCAAAAAAAAAAGTCTACTGCACCGAACCAAAAAGACAATCACCCACCCTGTTTCCTAAAAATATTCCAGCATAGCCGCACCTCTCCACATTGTTCCCCGGTCTCCTCGGATCTAAAAAGAGAGTCTCGAGCCGGGTGTGTACTTGGCTGTTCTCTGGTCCCGCATCTGTTTGTTACACGCAGCCCATCACATTCGACAAACAGCAAAGATCTGCCGATTGTTTATCTTTGTGACCACACCGTGTTCATTGAAGGGCCCTTCTCTTCCTGAGGAAGTGCGCCGCCGTGGGGATGGAGGTGCGCCGACTGTGGTCCCAAATGTTTCCAATCAGTCTCTCGGCGGGCTTCTGTTTGTCCGGTGAAAACATGTCAGAGGCATGTTTTTCACACAAGCCTGGTGGACAAACAACCAAGCAAACTTGAAGCCTAATGCCGAACTTCCCTTCACACGCGCGCTAACTCAGCAATGCTAAGCTTTGACGTGTCTCGCAAATGGCTCACCTCCCATCCACCGGCAACAATCCACTGGATCAGGAGTCACACGTCTCAAATTAGATGATTGTTTCCCATCTGAACAAAATAAACCAACAAACTCGGTTTTGATTAGAGATTCAAAAGTGCAAATAAGAAAGTGCCCAAAGTCCCATTTCCACCAAGAAATATGGTTCGGTCCACTTCGGTACTGCAACATATCAAAGTCCCCACTTTTGACTCAAAACTCGTGTACACTGCCCTTCGTTGATTTGTCCTCAAAGATTTCAAGAACTGTTTGCAACTTGTTTTTCGATTACGACCAGCTGCGCGTGTTGATTGTTTACAGAGAAAGTCAGCGTGCAGCCAATCCTCACGTCGTGTGTGTCTTCTTTGATTTATTGGTGCGTCAATTTCTTCATCTGTAGTTGTCATCATCATCGTCCTGCCTACATGTGGCGGGAAAATGCAAATGTGATCAGCATTTATAAATCCAGATTCTATCTGAACCAAGCGACTTGGTGGCAACATGTCTTCATTCAGCGCAATGATCGTCTTTTAACTCATTCACTCCCAAAGACGTTTTTAAACGTCTTTTCAGACTTGGTCCAGAATTGGCTGGTACTGAATGCGTTAATGTCATGGCATCAATGCTTCTTGTCTGCGGTCTCCTTTAACAAAATGTCGAATCGTTCATTGCGTGTTTGGATCGCTAAACTGGAAAGCTCACCAGTGCCAAAGCACATTTTGTCCTCGGATTGAATTTAAAATCAGTTGAGAAACGGCAAACGACATGCAGCTGAGAAGCTAGTATGGACTTTTTCGCCCGCGGATGCTCGACTCTCTGAGCATTCACACGATGATAAGAAATAACAAGAGCGCCGACAACAAAGCACATCACCACATTGCACGGCAACGTGCTTTCGCTTGCATGTTGGCCTTCGTTGCCCTCTGCATTGTGAGTCAATTAGCTCATGTAAAAAAGGTTAGCCAAAAGACATACACTTGAATTATTTTGTTAATCATGTCCCATGGCAACAGTTGCTTTGCACTGGCTCGTGCGTGGGCTGCTAACATATTCCCCCCTCGTTGCTCCAGTTCTGAACTTATTTTAGTCGGACTCCACTGGCAGCGAAATTAAAGGCGGGAGACTATTTTATTGTTTTAATTCCGCCGATACATCACAGGGTACAACATTCTGGTCTGGCCCCGATTCTTTTCGTACTGGGTCTAGCCAAATAACTGTCCTCCGGGCTTTATGTATGACAACAGCCCAGTGCAAAGCTGCGCAACAACTTTGAACATATCAATGAACTCATTTTACATTGCTGACCTCATCAGCCATTGCGCGTCATGAGATTTTCGGCTCAATGCACTCACATGTAAAAGGATGTTCAGGGCTGAGCATTTGTACCGCAGCCAGCGTTTTTAAAATGAGAGCACAGGGGGGGGGGATAAATACAAGGTCATTAGGCACGCGAACCCACGGACACACTGTTCTGCTACACAGTAGGCTTCACCTGTACTTAGCTATTCCCAATCCATGCCGTGTCCTAATTAGTGTCTGTCAAGGTCCGGGGCTTGCTGGAGATGACAGCGGCATGTTTCGCAGCCAGAAGCGGGCTGATCAAAGGGTTAGCATGCTCTGGCCTTTTGCATGGCTCTTGCCCAGTGACGCGGAGGTAAACAACAAATAACCACCCATCCATCCATCTATTTATTTTCCAATCCGCGTATCCTCACGAGGGTCGCGGGTGTGCTGGAGCCCAACCCAGCCGTCTTCGGGCAGTAGGCGGGGTGCACCCTGAACCGGTCGCCAGCCAATCGCAGGAACCACATCGACAAAAATCCGTCCGCTCTCACAATCACACCTAAGGACAATGTGGAGCGCCAAATCAACCTGTCATGCATGTTTTGGATTTGTATAGTTTATATATTGTTTTCCTTCAACATTGCTGCGAGATACAATCAAGCAGATTCTTGACAAGCAATTCAGTGTTTAATCTTCTGCAATTCTTTGGGGCTATGTATGATACCACGGTATCGCAATCAGGCGGGACGATCACCCCTCCTCTTGTGTGTCCTGCTCACTTGCCTGTTTAAACATTCATTTGTTATACAACACTACATTGCATTTACTTCTCATTTGCAAGTGACTGTTATCATTAGCAAGTGGCCAGAGGACTGATCACATTAGTCATAACACACGTTACCGTGCATGACTGAGCAGGATGCAGACTTTTTTTTTTTAACTTTAAATTAATTATGTCTAGTTTTCCCGCTCATTTGTGATTTTGAATTATAGGACAAGCCACCCTTTGCGTGTGTCTGTAAGTGTGACTGTGCTTATTTGTCATTACTGGCACAAAAAGACACTCTTGCAAGTTTAGACTTGTAATTTTCATCAGATTGGACGACCATCAGGGTGTTCAAGTTTCGGCGATTCCACAGCATGGTTCTCAAACAGCCAGAACTGCATTAGGAGCTTGGTGCATACATTTCAATGCGGACCAGATAACAGGTGGGATGAAAGGATTCTCACACACTCATGAGGCATGGCTGTGGAAAACTGCGATGTAAACAAGTGAAAACAAATAGTGGGTTATCTCACCAGAGCCTGATTGCCACATTGGAATAAATTGACGCTAAGGAAGCGGCGAGCAGGCAGATGGCTCAAACATATGGCCGGCATCCAATCAGAACAGAACAATATACACACCAAACGTTTCACATTTCATGCCGCGACTCTCGCTTCTCACTCTCAAGAGGCACGTTGGCAGATGTCAGTCGCGTTCGCATGTTTCTGCTTGGCTACATCCGTGAGCGTCGTCCTGCCTGCCTGCGTCACCTCCCCTCTGACATCACATGTGACATCAGACAGGAGCTCCGAGGGGATCCCTGTAGCTAGGCAAACATCCGGTGACTTTGAAAAAGACGACGCTTTCAGCCAGCCAATGGCCAGACTAATATTCGTTGTGCACTTGGCCTTGAAATAATGCTGAAGACAGACAAAGTGAGAAGGAGGGTGGGGGGGCAGGGGGGCTGGGAAATGGGATCGTCTGTCAGAATCCTCAATGAACCAAGAAAAAGTAATAATCTGACGGAATGGGAAGTTCATGGATATCACACCGGCTTGCAAAAAAAAAAAAAAAAAAAAAAAGCATGAGGTTCGCCCACCCGACACTTATCGCCGGCTTGGGTTTGGCCCACTCATAAGAGTTGGACTGTGAAGGGCCCCTCCGAATACGCTGAGCAAACCTTTCCTCTGCTGCTGGAAGGAATTAATGAGCAGCTTCCTCCTTACTGCCGCCCCTCCCCAAACTCACCATACCTCACCCCCTGAGGACTTCCAGTAGGGCCTTCAAACGCCAGCCCAACATCAGGCATGTGTGAAAGACCGACACATATGCCTGCAGAAACGTACTTCTATGGATTTCTTTCTCCCTTTTAGCTAGTCTTGGAACATTTGCTGACATTTACTAACTAGCTTTTAATCCGCACTCACTGAGCTATGAAAGGTCAAAAACCAACAGCGCTTGTTCTCGGGCAATAGCATAAATGCGATGTAAACAACAATACTGAAAGTAACAATCACACCTTAGGCCACGGGTGGCCGACTCAAGAGAGACATATTTGCAACGTTGTAACTGAACTACACTTTACATACAGTAGAGTGACTCCGTACTCAGATATGCACTCAAAGTAAACATCTTGACTGCGACAATATATTTTGTAAAGGTTCCAGGCAATTTTCAGTATGTGCAAGAGCTTCTTAAATTGAAACCATTCGGCACATGCAAACATAGTACCGTGATTTATAGCCAGGCAAAAGAGCAAAGTACAGGACCACCACATTTGAATGAGTTGGCTATGAAATAAAACCACAAATTAATTCCATTTTAATTCAAACAGTAGTTAAGGATAGGCCTCGCTTTGCAGGCTGCTTGAGAGGGAAGGTCATCAATACCACCAGCATGCTTGCAGATGAGACAAAGTGACAACATGCAAGCATCAAAGCAACCATTTGTCATTAGCCGAGCTCCATTTCATGCATTTGGCGCTCCACGGGAAGACTGTGAGCTGCACATGCACGAATCCGTGTGTTGTGACTGCTATGTTATGAAATGGACTGACAGGCATCTCTGAGGTTGCTACTACAACACTCGTCCAGCTGAAACGCGCACGCACCAGACTCCCGTCAACGACCGGCTATTTTGACTTTTATTGATGTGTGGTTGAAATGCATTTAAAGCGTGACGCTGTCTGTAAACGTTAAACTAATCGCGGGTGTCCTTGGCTAAATTCGGCGTACACGTGACCCATCATACACTAAGTGATGGCTCAGTTGGTTCAACTCTCCTGTCGCCCACCCACTGTGGATAAAAAAAATCACTTATGCAATTGTACAACTTCTACAGGTTCCTAAGCAATATCTGGGGATGCACTCCATTTCTAAAACAGAAATTGGATTAGTAGAGCATGAAAATAATTGCGTCACATTCCTTTGTCATATTCGTTGTCTATGCGGGGGTGCTTTCGGACAGTGAAAATTGCGTAATTTGGATGGAGTTTGGCCTCTCATCCGCGGAACAGAACACGAAGATGAGCTAACGTTAGCCTGGCTAGCTCCATCACAGCAATCTTTAACCTTCAGCTGATAGGAAAAGAGCGCGTCCCCTTCGATAATAAGAATAATCGAATAATAATCATCCAAAAATACCGCACGCCGCCCGTGACTCCTCAAGTTAGAAAATCCAACGAATGCATGCAGTGCTCGTCCACATGTATGTCAAGTCTGAAAAGTGACCCAAAAACTGAACCGAATGGCCCCCTCCGACGGTACGAGCTGCAGACGAAACAGGGCAGGAGAGCGTGCAGGCGGCTAGATTGAAGTTGAAAGGACCAATGGAAAGGTTGACTGATGCGCTGATTGCGACTCAGCCTTCGACTCTTCCAGCGAAATAATAAACGCACAACATTAATATGATGTAACGCACTTTTTGGGGGGCGGGAGGGGGGGGCGGGTATTTACCTGCGGAGCGTGTCGTCGCGTTGGCGCCTGGATGCCAAGCTCTCATCCCTGCCGCTGCTCCGGACGGAATGAGCGAGCTCGGATGTGCGGAGGGAACAGCCCCCTCACCACGAACGGCGCACAGCACCGAGGGAGCATCCCGCCTCCGCTCCAGTGGGCAGCAGCTGGATGCAGCGGCGCTCACTCTTAATGTCAATGACTGTTCTCTCAGCGTTTCACCTCATCCATCCGTGCTGCAAATGCTTAGAGTTCACCTTTTCCAGCTACTGTCGTGCAAATCGATTCGCAGCGCATCTTTGGAGACCAGCAGCGGTTAATGAATAATTAACCTCCACACATCCTTGACCATGAAACTAATGTAGCCAATCAAAAGGTAGCCCATAGCTGCACACTAGTATACAATCTGGGTGAAAACGGTGCGTTTACAGAGATGAAGGCTTTCATTTGCTACCCTTGCCAATGTAATCCATCTCGAATTACCACCATTACAGTGCAAAAAAAAAACAGCATTAAAGTGAACCCCCGCCTAGTCGTTGATTTGGAGGGGTTACAAGTGCACAGTATTCGCTGAAAAAAATCACCTACTAGCTCTTTAGGTGCTCAGGCGTTTGACAAACTGATGAGACATGAACAGAGAGGAGGCAGAGCTTCATATCATCAGGCCATATCCTTGTCTAATTGAAAAAAGTGCATTCCGGCTCTTTATTCAGTTCCTTCACCCCACGACGAGCAGGGATTCACTGCACAACAACAGCACACATTTGTGCCACGTGCTGTAAATCATCCTAGAGCAGCTCGGAATTAATATTTAATTTGACAAAACATAAATAAAAACGTCATACTCACCAGAGATGCTGATTATTACATCTTATTATATGCATATTTGGATTTCTTTTCATGTTGAAGTTGGCCACAACCAGTTTTGTTCCAAGCAACCAGTCAGAGGATGGAAAAATGCGGATGGCATTGATTGGAAAATTTTCAAATGTGATTGGTCCAATAAACATAGTCCAAATGATCATATAGTCTAAATCAGATTGGCCAGAATGATTGAATCTGAAGGCCCTGGGCAGATCACACCGACATGGCATCACATCTAATTGATGTGATCTAATTGATGTGATGCCAGCGCAACTAGAATAAACACCGTACTCACCAGACAATATCCACCCAATAATCCCATACAAAAGCTGGAGGGTCCGCTATATTGAAAACACCTCTGTACATGATGCAGTGCAAGCTACACCCACAATAGTAAATGTATTCTTAATAGCAATCAAAAAAAAAAGCATCCTAGCCTCTGTGTAGATTTATTTTTATTTTTATGCAGCTCTTGTAATGGCTCTCATCAGAATGTAATGGTGTATCCAACATTGTGGCCGCTGAGTGTATGTCTGCATGCAATATGTATTACATAACAGAATTAATCAATTGTGACATCTTTTAAGAATTCACAAGTTCCTCTCCTCGAATCTTTCTGCTGTTTACATATTGTTGCTGTGGCCGTGTCCTTGTCAGTATGATTTATTCCACATTAAAAATCAATTCACCAGCAATTTTGTGTGTGTGGTTTGTTTGTTTTTTTGAATCCGATATCCTTAATTTGTGTAGGAGGAGTTCCACCATCAGCATAGTGTATGGGGGGTTAGCATATCCGCGTGTCTTACTCTGTTGAGAGGTCCCAGGTTCGAACCTTGGTGCAGACCCGCCTCAGTTTTTATATGTTCTCCTCATGCTTGCGTGGGGTTTTCCAGCGTCCTCCCATATTCCAAAACATGCAAGTTGACGCTAAGATAAAGACTCTACATTGTCCATAGGGGTGAATGTTTGTCTACATACTCCATGCGCCCTTTCGTGCTGGGTTGGGCTTCAGATCAGCAGTGACCCTAATGGAGACGAGCGCTGTCGAAAATGGATGGACGAATGAAGTCCATAATAACCCGTTGTCGTCTCATACATACTGTAGGTCTATTTTATGTTGCTTTGGTAGTCTCCCTGAAGACTGGCCAAAACCCCTTCTTTTACACTTCTGGCTCTGTGCCTTTCAAGCTTATCCTTTTACTCCCTATCCAGCTCTTAAAAAGAGCAAGACCCTCCACCTCCATAATATTGACACAGATGTTACATATGAGTGCATTCCCCTGAAAGGATTGGAACCTACTAGGTGCTGTCAACTTAGGCCTGCAAAGTTGAAATTATTTCACCACTTTCCCCTTTGAAGTTAATCGACTCTGTAAAATGTTCTGTCCACTTTGCACAATGACCGCATGCTTACATGATTCATGTTTGGATTATCTAATTTGATCATTATTTCATTTAATTTTCTTTTTTTTTTTTTTACAATAAGTCAGTCAAAATGTTGACAAGTACAGTATATTATGCGTCCGGATTATAGAACTTGGCACGCCACAAAGCATTTTAAATAGCGTTCAGGTCATGACAAGACAATGAGCAAATTGGGAAAAAAACGAGAAGACTGAAAAGCACAAATGGGCTCTGTGAGGAACAGTGTAACTTTTGTTTTTATCGTTTTTGGCCGTAGACTCAACAGCACCTGCTGAGTGTCACAGAAGTTCACCTCTTCTATCCTCCTTCTGCTCTCTGTTTGAACTTCACTGTTATTGCTGTAAGCTTTGACATGTCTATTTTCCAGGAGCCATCCATTAGCCACTCAAAAGCAGTGCGATGTGGTGCGGAGACAGTGATGTCACCGCTCCACTTGCCAAATGCGGTTTGGGGGTTGAACGCTTCTTCTCTTGCAGAGTCGTCATGACCAGTGTGGGCCGCTGCAATTGGACTACGCGTCCTTCCAATTCTTTTAATTCACTCTGTACGCGTGGGTGAGGCTTTGTGAACATTGTTTCACGCTTCAATAGCGCCAAAAGAGAGAATCGCATTGAATTGTGGAGCAAAAAAAGAGAAAGGACAATAGTCTGTTTCCTGGGGTTTAAACTATACAAAGGGTGAGTTGTCGTCAAAATTCAGCATTCATCATTTGACTGCTACAACTATATGACCCAGAAGTGCTTTGCGAATAAACATTTGATGTAATTATGACTTTACGGCCGTGTGAGTGTAGGTTGGTGATAGACTAAAGCGCATTCCATACAAATTCGGGTTATGTCTCTGTTTTGCTTGGGATATGGTTGATCATGCATGTAAGGACTGTTTCAATTCGTATGAGAAAAAAAAAAGTCCAATCGTCAACGCTCGTTGCAGGTGAAAAGAGGCATGGTGTCATCGCTTTGAATAGATCATCAAGTCACGGGCTTAGGAATGCGCTAATTGCGGCAACCTTTGTGGATCAAGTGCAGCCCCCCCCCCCTTTCTAAGAGCAGCTTGCTGATGAAGCTTGGCATTGGTCAGAGATTCGGAAACCATTTCCCATATTCTCTCCAAGGAAGTGGAATCAACTTTCTTCACTTTGGCTTGCTTTTTCGCAAAATGCTTTTTTTTTTTTTTTTTTTTTCAGACAGAAAGAATGTGCTAAACTTGGCGGGCCTATAATAAACCACACATCTGTGGGCCGCATAAGCCCAAACCGTGCATTTCCCATCAGACTCCCATTTGCAAACCTGTAATTAGAATTATTTTAAGAGTATCGAGTGGTCAGTGCATCCTCTATCTATTCTAGCAGAGCCGCAGGAGCTGCAGTGAAACCCAAACAATTGCACCAGAGTGTGACATAAAACACAGGAGCGGCTACAAGCCGTCACCACCCTGACCGCCTCAACATAAAAAGGACTGAATCAGCATCAGGAACCTGTGGTCACATTTTGCACGACGGGCACTTCTTTAGTACATCTCACACGTTACATGAGAGGCCTTTGGAAAACAAACCTCAATGACAGTGGCGATTACTTTTTCAAGATACTCTGAAGAGAAGTGAGGGTACAACATCATATCCTAACATTGGTTATCTTATTGACTCAGTTTCTTCCTGCGGAAAGCTTTTTTTTTTTTTTTTTTTTAAAGCTGCAATCCGACCGCAACTGCACGAACTATGAAAGAAAAAAAAAAAAATCCAAGAGTGAGAAAACAAGCTCCTTTTCCCATGGAAGTGAAGCACCTTCACAAAATGTGATCCAAAGTTCTATTCCTATCATTGAAAAATGACCACGATCAAACCAGCTCCACGTCAACAAAGCAAATCCTCGGACAGCTGGGCTTTGGTGTTGCAAAGTGCCTACCGTAACTCGGCACAGATGTAGAAAGGTCTTGATGCGGTCTGAGGTTTAAGCCACCCTGGTAGTACACCACCCAGAGGCCTCCCCGCTCAGGAGATCTGAAGTGTTTTTTTTGTTCTGCCACGGAGCACGGTTATTGTTGTAACGTAAGAGATCTGTGGGGAAGAGGGCACGGGAGGCCAGGCGCAACACATGAGAAACATGTAAAGCCCCTTCACCTTTGAACCGATGGTGTGAACAGCTGCCCGATGTTGACGCTGAGATTCACTTTGATCCGCTCATATCGGGATTCCAGACAACGGCTCGCATTGTGTAGCCGCCTTGCTTTCGGGTAAATCGCACCTCCTTTCGATACCATCTACCTGTTTCAAATAAATAGCCTACGACCAGGGTGGGATTGTTTTGCCAAGGGCCCCCCCCCCCCGTGAAGCCGCCTTGCTCCTCAGCCGAGTGTTGACAATGAAAACAGCTTCCGTTAAGCTTTTTTTATGTCAGCAAATTACTGCAAAATGGACCGATTTTACACAGAACAAAGAAGTTTCCCCACCTGATATGAGTTGCTAACCTATTCATAAGCAACCCACTCCGAGTTATACAATTATGATTCATCCTGCAAGACCCAAGGTCAGCAAATATGCATAAATGAACACCTTAGCGGCTTTGCGGGGCCACATTTCACGACAACGTGAGGTGTTTAAAGAAGAATAATGTGAGACGGACGGCAATATGTGGTGCACGCGTCTGGAACTATTCAATATCCTTGATTTCCAGTTTAAGACCCATTTAAGGCCCCCTTCATCAGTAGGCGCGTTTGAACAGTATTTATTTTTCATGGATAAAGTCTACCCAGAAGCTCGCTAAATTGAATGACGCTGGAGAAAAGAGAGACTCCAGTGTGCTGAGGAGGCGCTTTGAATCCCGACAACCCTTCTTGTTTTATTGCTTGTGTCAGTGAATCTCGGCTATTTAGCAGAGGGCTGCAAAAGAAGTGAGCCATCTGGCTGCCAAAGCTTCCCCCCCCCCCCCTCGTCGCTTTCCTAAGATTCTATTAATTCGGCTTTAAGCCCCCGTTGAAAAAAAGGTTACCGTAATTGGACGAATGTCAAGATACTCTGTCTTCAATCTAATTGGTGACTGAATTGATTCACCCGGATCATGCCAGATAGATTGAAATACATTTTTGGACATCTCATTTTCATTACAGTGAATTTTCTGATACAGTGGCTGAGGCATTGATATCTCACACAAAGTAGTGAGTGCCAATAGTGGTTTACGTTCCTGGAAAAAAGTTTGTGTTTAATTATATATATATATATATATACCGTAATTTCCGGACTATAAGCCACGACTTTTGTCACACGCTTTCAACTCTGCGGCTTATTTGATGAAGCGGCCTACATAAAGACTTTTTTATCGGCCGCCTGTGTACCGTCTTTCTTTGTAAATATCTCATGTAACAATATGGGCACCTGCGGCTTATAGACGGGTGCGGCTTATGTGTGTACAAAAATGTTTTTTTCCTTTAAAAATGTAGCGGTGCGGCTTATAATCAGGTGCGGTCTATAGTCCAGAAATTACGGTATATATATATATATATATATATTTTTTTTTTTTTTTTGGTCGATGTAACACTTTTCTAAGTCTGAGGTGGGGAATTTCCCACCTCCAAGTTGTCGGGCCCACAGCTGCAATTGTAATTAGAGCTGCCATGTGTTACTTTTTTTTTTTTGGAGTGGCACGTAGTTGCTGAAGTGGATGACACACCTGGTAATTAATTGGTGCATGTCACGGATTACCGCGCACGGCACTATTTGAGGACATACCGCAGTAGTAGTTCCCTTGAAAAGCCTTTCATTCATGGCAGACTCTTGGATGATGAATAATTAGTGTTTGTTTGCTCCAAGGAACAACAGCGCATCATTGTTTTAACCTTTGATCTTCCCAAGTGAGGCTGGTGATGCACACCCCGTCACAAGTCACACCGTACGCAAAAAGTATGGCTTTTATTAGAGTACGATATGGCTGATATGGGAAGCTAGGACAACCGAGTGGCCCTGGGTGAAAAAAAAAAAAAATCTCTCTGTTTGGCATATGAGTCAAACATATCAGCGCTTTCATGCAGACATTGCCGCTAATTTGAATCGTCCGCGTCGGGAGCGCTCAGGCCAGCCGTGACGGGATAAAGGCCGCATGACCGATGGCTGTCATCTTTCATGCTTTAACAGAGAGAATGTCAGGAGGTTAACAGCAAGGTCGCGATCCCTTTCCAAGGGAGTATCTGCGACCGGTTCAGGGAATGAGATGGTGCAGAGCGGTTGACTCAGTCGGTCACATATTTGGACCATGGATCTCTTAACATTGCACACCGAGCGCAAGGCTCGCGATGCTTCTGATGTGTGCTTCTGATGTCGTCTCATTGTCATATTTGTGCTCCTCCAAAAAAAAAAAAAAAATCACCGGCTTGCGATACGGCAAAACATACAAATCCAGTCACACACAAAACACACACGCGTGCACACTTGGCTGGAACAATATAGTCTGTCCCAGATTTCTCACGAGACCCAAGTGGAGTGCAGCAGACAGCCACAGTGAGGCATGCGGAGGGAAGGAGGATGGAAGCACGCCAGAGGGAAAACACACACTCTTTTTGTGTGTGTGTGTGTGTGGACAGCCCACTATTTGCAATGCGCAAGAAGTTTATACGTTTGCAGTAATGTGCAATTACACCCCTGCTAACCTAATTAGCCGTCTGACAGTGAAAAAGTGCTTTTTATTTTTTAGCTTCAAGTGGTAAATGCGACACTGCAGAGAGGGGCGAATAAGTCATCAGAGACGCGGCTTCTCTCGTAAAATGGTTGATAGAGTGTAACTATGTCGACGCAACCCTTTCCGCAAATGCGGTTATAATGCTTGGAGTCCTATTAAAAAGAAAACCTCCATTTATTTTCTGAATGAATGTTCCTCTGGATGCCTTTATGTTTGCTTTCAAACTTCATGACGCATTTCTGCCTCGCATCTGCACAATGAATCTGAGATATAGCAACGGCGAAGGAATCATTTATGTCGAGTAGTTCACATTACGTGTTACAACGTTGACTGTTGTCAGCTGTTAGTTTTCCAGCCTCTGCTCAGAATGCAAAGCACGCATGGCTTAACCATAACGTTCCGATGATTGTTTTGTTTTTTTTTTTCTTTTGTGGGACTTCAAACTAACAAACAGTTTAAAAAAAATGTCTGTCCAACATTCATTCATTTTCTATTCTTCTTATCCTCCGTAGGCTACATTTAACACAATGTTGCAGGCAGCCAAGGCAGCCCCAATTTGCGCTGCCGGGGATTTGGGACATTTTCTCTCCCTCTGTATTCAAGTTTTTCCGATGGTTTGTGATTTACCATCTCGAGGCTTTCTACGGACGAAATGTGGAAGCAAGGCAGCTTCGGAGCACGTTTTTGGCCAGCAAAGTCGGCGTCGCCGCATGTGTTTGTGTGTGTGTAAAGGGGGGGGGGGGGGGGGGGGGGCACATGTTGGTCAATAAATGCTTGGCAATATTCATTTTCACTATTTTACTATTGTACCAAAACATGCGAAACCTCTCTCACTCTCTTCTTTCTCTTTTATTCTCTCTTACGCGCACACACCTTTAGGTGAGCTTGTGTCTAAGTCGAAACATGTCCAAGACACTTTGGCTAAAGAGGATGACGCAAGCAGCACTGGGCTGTACCAGGCATCTCTCTTTTCCAGTCACCCCCCCCCCCCCCTGAGTTTAACCTCCTCCCACTGCATAGCATGACGATGATGTGCTGGGCCTCTGACACGGGATGAGATAACACACATCTGGAGCCGTGGACAGCATGAGTAAAGCCCTCAGACCGAACTTGCGTTCACGCTTTTCCTTCCTCTTCCCAAAGAAAGCGGGGCCGCGGTTGTGTTAAAACATCACAACAAGCAACGCTCACATGGAGGAAAACCCACAGGATCGCGGAATGGTCTGCTAGAGTCAAACGTAAAGTGGAATTCCGTCCAAGTGGAGGGCGCATACTGGAGTGAAACCTGCGGGCTTTTTTTTTTTCGTGTCACTTGCTTTCTACAGACAGTATGCAAAATAAATGAATTCTTCTGCCACGCGTGCTGTCGAACCGAAATCACTTACGCACGTCGGCATGCGTGCGCGCAAACACGCGTAATGGCGTCAAGTCACACGTCGGCGAAATTGATGTGCTCAGTGGAAGCCAGCAGGCATGAGAGATGGATGATCCACGCACACACACGTGCGCCGGTACGCGCCGTGTGTGTTACACGAGCACACAATCATGTGGCAGGGGGTTCCTCAGCAGGTTCCCCCTCCCTCGCTCAGCGTGCTACTCGGGGATAAGGAAGTCTCGTCATTCCGGCGAGCCGAGGCTTCGCAGCGGCCACTCGAGATTTTTTTAAACAGGGCCCTTCCACGACGGCTAATTATAGTGCCAGGCTAGCCTCCCTACCGCCGCACTTTTCCACACACAACACAGAGTCAGGAACAAGACGGGAACCGCATTTGTTACTTTATTTTAATGGATTTTATCTGTGGGGTATGAGCCGGCGCCGACGGCAGCAAAAGCTTCTGATAAGCTTACGTAACGCTCGCTGCACTTTCAAAAAGTGCCCCTACCTGTGTGTCCAGCTGCGAGCGGTATTGCTCTGACACCCTTGGCACGCTACAATGCTGAAGTTTGCAAGAAACTCCGCCAAAAAAGAGGAGAGCATTAAATTGAACAAGAAAGTGATTTGAAGAGAGACACGCGGAGGTGAAGCACGGAAAGCGAGCGAGCGGATGTGTGGCGGGGGAGCGTAGCAAAACAAAACCACCCGGCGTTTTCGAGCTCCATCGGACGTTCAATCTCTCTGGCCGACAGAAATACGACACGGTGTTATTTTATCGTGCATGCAAGTTGAAGAGGGCCACTGCAGGAATTGAGCCGAGAGGTCCGAAAAGCGTGCGTTGTTTTATAGCCGGGTGGGGTCAAACCTCTCCATTTCGCAACGGCGGCCAAGGATAAAGTTTAAGGTTCAGTCGAGAGCTCCCAAGGGCCGCGGTTGTCTCTCATTCTTCCGACTTCCTCACTGCGCTCCGCAGGCCACAGCTTGGGAGGGAGTCATCTGCGTCCGATTCATAATTCATGCATCTGGCTGACTGCTCCTCTCTGGCACGTGTAAACAGCGTGACAAGCCCAGCAGGTAGCTGGAGGTCTAAATCTGTCTCCTCCGTTGTGCAGGAAAACGCGACCCGATTATTTCTGCTCATAATCAACAACTTAAATCGAGCCTCAAGAAGCGGCTTCGTATGCGCAGGACATGTTGCACCCTGTTCCAGCTACTAATTTGTTCGCCTTATCAGCGGCGGCGCAGTTCAGAGCGAGTCCATCGACGCGGTAGGTCAAGCATGGCCTTTCCGCATTGAATCATTCTTCCAGTTTCCCAGCATCGAGGCGAAGCCCGGAGAATACAGATGGAGTTGTCCTGAACTTGTGAATCTCCAACCTCAAATTCAACTCTTCCTTTTTCAACTTTTAAAGGTTCCCACAGTGTTAATCAATGTATACGATAATAGGGAAGCACAAAATCTGTTCTGGGATATTACAAGGAGATTCTGGACCCGGAGGTTCTTCACTGTGTCAATAATGTTGCAATTACACTTGCAAATGTCGGCAGGTGGAATATAAAAGGGCGGCATTTGAACAATCTGTCCTAAGGGTCAGAGTGGCGTTAGGAAAAACAGTCAGCAACCGTCCCATGACAGCGGCTTGATTTTTAAATGGGACATGCTATCAAGCGGTGCTGTTGTGTGTTGCAAGGGCTACGTAGCCTGATGGTGAACGTAATTAGCATGACCTCTGTCCTCTGTTTACACTTGAAAGTAATGAGTCATGCATTACCAAACTTGACATGTCAGCTCCGAAACACAGATCTCAACCCCATCAAACACCTTTTGGGAAGAACTCATCTGTGACTACTAACCTTGCAAAGCTTCTTGAACAAAGACAGGCACTCTCTAAAATCTTCAACCATACTCCCGGGAGAGTGGAAGCTGTTACAGCTGCTAATGGCAGTTCTCTGTTACATTTTCTTCCGTTTCATTTCCCGTAGGTGTCCCAATTCTTGCCCGCCGTGCACGTATACAGAATCATATATGAGCGCCTGCTAGGTCAAAAAAGGTTTTTCCATTCTCGGTTGAAAGTGTGACAGGAGTTTATGTTCAGTGCCTGGCAGATGCCTGGCATGATCTGCTGTGTTCTGTGATTTGAAGCCAGCAACCAACAAATCAACCCACTAAAGCTGGCGGCCAACTGCCCCTCTTCATTCTCTGCAAATAGCAGGAAACTACAGTCCAGGTGCAGCTCAGTAACAGCAGTCACGGGCATGATGGGCCTTTTAGGACCTGAGCCAAATTTCGACTTCACGATATTTCCTATGAAAAGGCCACTGAGAACTGCGCCCCTTTGTCAATTTTCACACAGTCCACTGACATGGGGATGAGCCTGAATGGACAGGGTGAAAGGGGTTAAGTTAATCACAATCTTATACTTCCATCATACCAAAATGTAAATTACCGGTAATAATAATGTAACAACAATGTAACAACATGAACCTTTTTCTGAAGTGGCCGTCCTACTTTTACCCCAGCAAACTGTGCTAACCGCAAAGCGAATCAATCGCTGGCGACTGGCTCCGCATCAACCGTGGGAGGTGATGTCTGCTTCACACACTACCACGATTGGAAGTGGGCCCTTACTTAAATTAAAGACCAACCTTACTTGTCTAAGAACGAAAGCGCCGGCCATAAAAATCAGAGGGAGGCAAGACCACCAACATAGCGAGGCCTGTTATATGGCTTGTTTAGCGCCCAGTTTGACTCGCCGCCTATTCGCCAGCTCTTTGCCTAATGGAAATTCACTTTCCATCCACATTCACGTCACTGCTATCTGCAAAGACAACTTTAAGACAATATTGATCCAAGTGCTTCTGGCTCGTGCTCCACAGCGTGCGGGATTTCTCGCTGTACTCCTCTCCTTTCAGAAGCTTTACTGTACAAAGTCATACTGTTCTATGAGGGAAAAAAACGGCAACATGCCTCGCTTCCTCGTTCTTGCACGTTCAGCACGGGCAGTCTGACACGTAGGCGTCAGTGTCACCTCGTAATTTAGCAGGTAAACTGTGTTTCTTGCACTCTTTGCTTGTCCAGGACAGCGTTGCTTGTGGGAGACACACCCCTGTGTCGAAGTGGAAAACGGCCAAGTCTCTAACTGCATTCCAAGAGATAGCAGCATGGGGGGAAAAAAAAAGATAGCATGTTCTTGTGATTGCATTCCTACACAGGCCTGATAGTGCAACATGAGTGCAAGACGTCAAAACAGCTTGCTGTTCTCACTAAAAAGCACAACACAATCAATGAGTTTTTTTCCATCGAAGGTGTTTTTGTAGAAAGAAAGCACAAGCACGTTGGTGCAGTAAATAGACAATACCCAAAGGAAAATATTTTCCAGTTTCACCAAATTAATGGCAGGTCAATATATCCCCAAATAATTTATTTTACCTCTGTTGATTAACGAATCCACGCTCACCATTGTTTACCAACATTTGACAAGGCCGGTTTGCTGAGAGAATGTTGAATTTTATGTCATTATTTTTGTGCTGACAAGGCCTTTTTTGGAAGACGCCTCTAAAGATTTTTCATCTACACATGATGAATCATTTTTGCAAACAGCGTAGTAGTCTCACAGCAAACAGCCTGTCACCGCTTCTTATTTTGAAGAAGAAAAAAAAAAAAAATCAATCATCTCTGACGATTCAACTGCCGCTTTGCTTGGTTGTGAAATGAAACGGGATTGCTGTCCCAGAAGAGGAGAGGAAATGATAAAGATAAATTGCTCTGGGACGAACAGTCCGAGTCAAGCCTTGAAGAAAGTGGCTCGTGCATACACAAGAAAAATGTGGTGCTTCCCGCGAGTGTCTGCTAATCAGACGGGCTCCCAGAGAGTCGCTCATGTGGACGAGGCTCTGTCATGTCACTCTGGGGGATGCGTTGAGGTCAAAAAGTAAAGGTGTGGGTCAGAGGGTAATCTAAGAGCGCTTGGCCGCTCACTCATGGGTCAGCACTCAGACGATCTGCATGCCTCGGGAGGGGTGAAAGCAAAGGGGGGGCGGGCGGGATCAGGGTCACTAACTTTTGTGATGGCGCAGTGACGTCCTTTAGAAAAACAAACAAAGAGGTCACTGGACATCATTGCAACATGTTGACCATTTCCCCCTTCAGCATGGAGGGCAAATATCTGGAAATTCCTCAAAACAGCAGACAATAGCTCGAGCTCGTTCACCTACACATAGTCGTCCCGACTCAAGTTATCGTTTTTGGTTTCGTGCTATCCAGTCAACAGTCTTTCGTCTGTATCACAGATCAATAAAATGCAACGTGCATCCAGAGCGAGAGCGGCTGAGTCAGTACGGCTGACTGTGCCTGACGCAGTCGGAACCAACATGACAACAAAGACAAAATGCATCGCTGTTATGTTCTTCTCCGACTTGCCAAAAATGATGCACACAGACAGGTTTCTCCTGCTCGTGCTGAAGCATCACGAAATCCTCAAAGTGTCGTTGAAAAGGTACGGGAGCTCTCTACTGCAACTCTTGCTATTGGGCACCAAAGTCACTGACCCACCAGGAACACAGATTTGATTTATTCTAATATCTTTGCAAACAATATTCAACAGTTATGATACATTGCTTGACAAGGAGGTGTGTCGCAATATGTGGTACATGAACAAAAAAAAACCAAAGCTTTGGAGGGTGCAAATGCCATCTTACAATAAAACCTCCCTCTTGCGTCCTCCACGGTTCATCCTCCAGTGACCTTCACTGTGGTTATTGATATCGACTGCTCAGAGGCAGATGGCAGTGTCACCTCCTTGAGTCTGTAGAGTTCAGGGAGAGGACACAGCAAGCTGCGCGGCGGCTCAGACAACACCAAAGCTTCCCCAACAACCCAAAAAATACAAAATTATTCGAGTCGGTGTCTGCCTGTTACCCTTCTAATCCTGGCCTTTATTGTCTATCGCCTGCTTTTGTCGCCGCGATCTCGCGACGTATCTCCCACACGCTCTCTTTCTCTTGATGATGCGGTGAGTTATCTCCAAAGTTGGGGAGGAGGAGCAAAGAGAAGAAGAAGAAGAAAAAAAAAGACGTTTATTTTCTTGGCTCCTTCATAACTTGACACACCCGTGTTTTCATTTGCAGCAGAGGGTGGAGAGCACGGGTTGGCCAAACGGCAAGAAGAAGAAGGCTTCTTGCAACTGAAACTGCTGCAAAGGGGGCTCCGAGTCCCGCTCGCCTTGCTTACTGCTAATAGCTCACTGCGGCAAAGTCAGATGCTGCGCAACCATAAAAAGAACAGACCGTCGAGCGGTTATTGAACCCAGAGGATATCCTTTTCTTTCCTTCGTATTATATTCCAGAGTGTAAACCAACCCCGTCGCCAGATGCCATCGGTTCGTCTTTGGAGGAGTTTTTTTTTCTTGGATCGTGACACGGTGTGAAGTTGCGATGTGGCTTTCAAACTGCACGGGGCAGAGAGCAACGCGGTCACTTGTTCTATCGTTTCAAAACTATTTTTTTTTCCAGGAGTAGATACAATGAATCAATAAGTTCCGGACCAATGCCAAACCGATCTTACACAGATGGGGTTATGATTTCGATCATATCGTAAGATTCTTAACCCATTCAGTACCAGCCAATTCTAGACCAAGTCTGAAAAGACGTTTAAAAACGTCTTTGGGTGTGAATGAGTTAACGATCATGCGAGTATTGCAAGAGGGTAGCTTTTGGAAAAAGATTTTTTTTTAAAAGTAGAAATTCATTTCCGTATGAGATGAATATAGAATTCGTTGTATTGCTCATATTGTACCGAGCAGACAAATTATTTTGGGTGACTCAAATGTTATCCTTGGTACACACTTCTGAGCATTCGACATTGGAGGTTTGACTGAACACTTGTGGGCACAACGCCAATTCTCGATTTCGTTGTGCAGATGTCATTAACTGAAACAGAAGAAGCCTTTCAAATAGATTCTTTATCAATTAGTGCTTCAAAATGAGGCCTTCTATCGGATTTTGCGAGCGGGGGGGGCGGGGGGAGGCCTTTTGTAACCAAGATCTTTTTGAACGTCGATGTGGTTATTATTCCAGAGAATGGGAGCGTCTTTTCTCTCTACTGGAGCTCTGAGAATAGGAGGCTTCATCACATGTTCCCAGTTTCCAACATATCAAAGTGCTAACGTAATTACGATTTCAAGTTGAAGGGACCCCACTGTTTCCCCCCCCGCGCTTCTCCGCCATTTCTTGCAGGAACTTCAAAGGCCTGCGACACGGATGTTCTTTTTATAACCCAGATCTTTCTTCGGCACTTTGACAAAACCACACCAAGGAAATAGACAGAGAGAGAGAGAGAGAGAGAGAAAAAAAAAAGGCAGCGCCATTAAAACACTGCCACTGATCTGACATAATCTCTCAGATAATCGGTGCTCTCGCACAGATGAGAGAGAGAAGAGGGCCAGTAGGATGAATGACAAGTTGTTTTGTGGCAGATAAAGAAGGCCATTCTTTTCAAACTGTAACTGCGGTCTCTAATGCGGCGGGCCGAAAAGTCTTTGCAAAGTCAACCCGTCGTGAGGAGCCTGCTGGGAAATCATCCTCTAAATTAGCGAGGGCGGAAAAGGAAATAATGAGCAGAGATCATTTCGCGTTGGAATATGAAAGCGATCGTCAGTCCATCCCTCGCTGCTTCGAGGTCCCCCCCCCCCCCCCCACCACCTACTGTCACTCTTCCATCATTATCTCCCACCCGAACCCCACCAAAACAAAAGTGGGCACCACATTTGCTTTTGCTAAGACAGCTAGCAACCTGTTATTTCAATCCCATAACACCCCCCGGCTTCTCTTTGCCTCCGGCGATCCTATCGGAGGCGAGAGCGAGAAAAAAAAAAATAAAAAAAATTACCCTGAGGTAACATAAATTCACCTCTTTTTGAAATGAAAGGCATGTGTGGAATTTCATGCCAATGCTCTGACAAGGAGAAAAGAAGCGGAAGGCACGGATGGGAATATAGGACAGGAGTCCCAGAAAGAAACAGTCTGTCCCCCCGCCCCCCCCCCCCCCCACTTCTCCACTTCCTCTCGCACCTCATCTTCCCTTCATCCCACGGTAAATAAAGGCGTTGTCGAGGGCTCAACTCTGGTTGCGCATGCCTCAAATGCCTACTTAATCAAAAGAAAACAATCGTGGCCGTATCCACATGTTGTGCGAGTCGCTGGAGAATTGAAACCTGCTGTTGTGGAGCGTGGAGGCACAGTTTGTGTTACCTTCACGAAAAAGCTTCTGAACACTGCGGAGGAAGGCACGCCCCGCTACTGACTCAAGAGTGTCATTTGAAAAAAATTAAATAAAAAAATGGAAATGAATCTTTCAACACAGATAACTTATTCACTATCAACCTGCAATGAAAGACTTTTTTTTTTAAATAAGCAAAAAGCCTTGGAGGAGATCCACTGAAAACAGATTCAAGCGACTTCATATTGAAGGAGTGACGCGGCAACCGAAGCAGTGCTGTCATTTTATTTGACTCAATGTTATCTTTCATTTTCAACGTAAGCTTTGATGACATTAGCGCTAGCTACGCAGCCAGCTTTATTCACATGGCGTCTCACCGTGAGGCCTGGAATGACCATCTCGACTCAAGGTGACGTCACTGAATATGCCCTGAAAAATGTGGAAAACTTTGCTTGAGGTTTTGGCGTCCGTCCTGAATGTTTCTCTCAAAGTTTCTCCGTGCTACGAGTAGCCTACTTATTTCCGAGCTGGCTCTCGACCTCCACATCAGCCGAACGCATACAAAGTTGACACATGGGAGAACGTTTGCGCGCCTCTCGGGCTGGATATTTGCGGGGGGAAATGGCCTCCGTCCAGGAAGGAGGCTACAACTTCACGCTGCTTTCAGACCTTCGACCGCGTGGCCTCTCTGCTCCATCATCCCAGACAGAACTATCATGTTACCATAATGAATCCCTTTAGAGTAAAGACCCGTCGCACTCGGGCCTCTCAATCCCCTTAGCACTTCGGTCTCATCTCTCTACTTTCTCTCGCCGCTTGATCCGTTTTCTCCAATCTCCTTGCAGCTAACGGTGCTTGCAAAAGAACTCGGCAAAACGTTTGCTAATAAGAGCCATCAGTTTTTGGTTCCGGTCCGCTAACGGGATGCCTGTTCATGAATGGGGGGTACGAGGACTGAAACGAATAATAACGTGCTGGTTAATACGCTTGTTTGACACGGAAGCCTCGGGGAGCGTGACCGTCATAACCTTTCTCGGTGTGACCTATTGACTTTGCTCGAGGGGGTGTTATCGAGAGGGGGGACTCCAAATTGATTGCTACTATCAAAGAGCAGCAGCAGCAGCAGCATGAAGTGATATGAGAGTACGGTGGCTTGGCGTCCATTGGAAAGGGTTTCATGAAATGGCGCTCAGCACATCAAGCACGGAGAGAGTGGCGGGTTGAGTCATTGCGTGATTTTGCAGGATGACCTTGAAAAAGTGAAATTGAGTGAGGCGAAAGAGATATTGTCATTTAACCTCCCAAAGGATTGAGTGGCAGATATCAGAGATAACAATTCTGACTTTATTTAATAGGTAGAATAATTTTATTTTGTTAAGTGGTTGCACAAAATAAAATCCTCCGGATGCAGATACATTTTTAAAGTCAATCGACTTTCGAATAGCCACACTAAAAAAAATGTATCTGCATTGAGATTATTTTATTTCATACAACCACTTGAGAATATAAAATGGAATAATTTCAGCATATTTTTTTCGGTGTATATTACAAATACACGACAGTTTTTCTTGTAATATCCTAACATAATACTCACGATCTTACAACTTCATGCACATACAAGTAAATGTAACTTTTTTTCATGAATATGTTCTTTTATTTTGACAGTAGTCACATGAATTTCAACCACCACCATTTGTTGTGGAATGACTAAGTGTGTACAAAACCGACGACAGCACATTGGCCGCACAATCGAACGCACTTTTGATGTCATTTGACGAACAAAGATGCACAAATGATTAACGACGGGCCGTTTTATCTCGGCTTTCCGGTTTCCTATTTGTGACTGCGGCCAAGGAATGAGCTTCCACTCAAAGCCTGGCTGCTCCGATACATTTTCCACAGGCATGAATGGAATCCAAACGTAGGAGATGTTCTGGAGATTATATTTGTGAGTATTTAGGTGACTCATATTTATTAGAGCCAAAGGATACAGTAAATGGAACGGAGCATTAGGAAGTTGACTATTTGGGCCATTTGTATCCACCAGACAGAAACACACCGACGTAATGGGCTATTGAATATATAATAACGGAAATTTAAAAAAAAAACATGAAATCACTTCATTTTAATGCACATTGTATGAAGACGACTTTATCCCCGACCCATCAAACAGAAACGGACCTCAGCACATGTGCTAGTAAAGCGCAAAGTACCATGCGGCGAGATGTAATGGGCCATGGAACAATGCGATATGAGCCTCTGAGAAACACTTTACTCGACACAGTTACTTTTGAACATTTTCCATTTGTTAAAATGTATCTCATTTAGCCATGTTTCAAATGAATACAAAGTGGCTGTCTGGTTGCTGAGAAAAAAAAAAAAAAAAGAGCTTATTGTAAAGATGTCTTTCTCTCCCGATGCGTGGCAGAGAGAAAAAGAATGGCCGTTTCTAAGAACTTTTGGCTTCACGCATCATCGAGAAAACGGATTAGGAGGTCTTTGCATACGGCACATTGGCACTGGAAGTTGTTTTTTTTTTTCCTCTGCCAAGTGCAAAAGCACGAGGTCGAGAGAGGTTGCTGTGATCGCGTTTTGTTGTCTGCTTCGTTGGCGGGATTACACGACCGATTTCCAACTGAACCTTGTGGAGGGGTGTCACGAATGGCAGACGAAACCCCGGAGCGACGCATTTCATGTACTGACACTCGAAGAGCTTTTCTCTCTTTGCTTTTTGAAGCACAACGAACAACCTGAACTGGTTGAGAGCCGAAAACAGAGCACACAAAGACAAACAAACAATTGACACTCACGATCACCAGTCAACCACCGTGCCGCACGATGCCAATATTATGGCCTAAAAATGTGTCCATGAGATGTTCAACTCCTAATGGTAGGATCAACTCTTACTTCCTCCACACTGATCTGGGTTACTGAAGATGAGCACAAAAAAAACACCACTAATGGTCTGTGGGATTAAAAAAAAAGAAAAAAAAAGAAAAGCATATGCCATTAGAACGATTTAAAATGCACCGGAGAGCCATAAAAAAATTGACAGGAAAGCACTTTTAATAATGAAAATAATCCTCGCCGTCTTCACAAGACTTTTGACAGTCAGTCCAAGTCGATGATTATGTGTGCCTTATCCTCACTCGCGTTCCTCGGGAGGAAATGAAGAATACACGAAGCGCGGCGAACGGATACAAATAAGTTGAGACAATCAATCTGCCGGCGTCACTGTATCCACCAGCCGCGCTCCCGTGTATCAGTGGGTGGCAATAGATGCTCGCTAATGAGCTGGAAACCTCTGATCCATCGGGCCTCGCCGCATTCCGGCGCCTCTAATAAGACCATAGCCCGGCTTTGCACGTTGATCGCGGCTTGATTAACCACAAGATGAACCTGCGATGTGGCCGTCTTTCCTGGGGTATTAAATACCCGAGGACGACTGGGATCGTTTGAACTGGAAACAACCAGCAAAAGGTGCAACGTGTGTGGGGGCAAGTGGGGTTCATCTTCCTCTCTGCCTGATTTTGAGGAAATCGGAAGGAGGAGATGGATAGAAATGTGCTCCAAAAAAAATAAATAAGTAGGACAACACTCGAGAGGATGAGCTTAGGTTTGTTCCCTTTTTCTCCTTCTCACTCAGCTAACCTAAATCCTGTTGTTGTGATGTGGAGGTTCGACGTTGAAACCAAGCGGGCCATCTGCATTTTCAGAGGCCAAAGCAAATTGGCTTGATTCGATACATCATTTCCATTCTTGGATCGGGTTCTATATTTGGCCTGCATCTTAGTGTCGACTTTTTTTGTGTCAGGGTGAAAGAGGAGACATGAGATCAGCCAATTTTAGCTGCAAAAGATCAAAAGGACTAGCAGGCCTATTTGACTGCGATAGCGGGCATTCCCACACTCGCTGCAATGACAGACACACGCGACGGTGCTTTCTTTGAACAAAAGTCTGACTCCCCTCCGGCGATGCTCCCGTATTTGGGGGAATCCACGCGACAGCGTGGGGGTGCGACCGAACATCCTATCGACGATGTGCGACAGCAGAGATGCTCAGAGCGATGAGCTCCCGACACAGAGCTGCCTTTTCTTTTTTTTTTTTATCCTACGCTCGCATCCAAATTGTCCTCAAGTCAGCCCACCACGTCTGCGCGTTTTGTTGAATTATCGAAATGTTCTGGGATTTCAGGGGTGGGGGGGGGGGGCGGTATTTGACATCACTACATCCTTTGGAATCTCTGTCAGCTCAAGAAACTCGTTTGTATGAAGTAAGAGAATGGACTTGGGTTGAGCATTCCTTCATTGTTCCTCGTCTCCCACCCATGCGCAGCCGGTTGCTGTGTTTAAAAACGGGGAGTGGGTCTCGTTTCACTTTAGTGGGTCTCGCCTATGCACTGATCCCTCCAGTTTGTACATCAAAACAATGCGGAGGACAAAAAAAACCTCCAGTGCTTTTGGAATTCACTCACTCACCACCTACAAGTGACATCTGAAGTTAATTGTGCGCGGAGGAGTGGAGGGTGGGGTGTTTTCCAGAAATGGGAATGGTGCGGAGGTTGCAGTCGATATTGCGTGAGCAATCTCTCGGAAGGAAAACAATCTTTTACAGTCAGAGGAGAATGAATTACTTTGGCTTTGATTGGAAAAATAATGGAAAACCGCGGAGCCCATAGTTTGTGATGATAAAAACAGAGCCCCTTTGAATGGTATCTGAATGATTTCCTGGAATGAATGTCATTATGTGGGAATGGATGGGAGCCAAAAAGAACCCAGACAGAAAAGAAGAAGGTGCCGGAAAGTTGTTAAAGGGCAATGGCTCCTCACATTACGCAGCTATGCGTTGCAAGTATGGCTATGCACCCACAAAACATGAAATAATAAAAACTCACAGAGCTGGAACCCCATTCTGAAAGCTTCTTTGGACACGGTGAGGCCAGTACAGTACTGTTTTTTATTTAATGACCTTAAAAGCATGAATCTCCAAAGAACACCTCCTTTCAGAGAGGAGCGTGAATACGAACTAAGCTTGTGGTCGGGAATATGCACGCCCGACACAAGTGCATATTTCCTGTTCAGCCAAGCGAGCCAAGCCTGGAGATGACATGTGGGCTGATAACTCCGAGAGCTGCTGCCTGTAGATTAGGCTCTTATAGGGAAGGGACAAGAAATCTGGCTCATGAGGATGAGGGAGGGAATGTGGGATGTTGAGTGATCACCCCCCCGCAACCCCGACTCCCCTTTTCCAGGCGCATTGTTTACCCCCTCCGCACATATGCATGTGTGCTATCCTGGTAAGGGCCTTATCTACAGTAGACTGGCCTTTAACGGGCCACCTGACATTCTGGACGGGACGAACGTTTAAAGATTACCTCCACAGCATGAAAGGAATGTAAAGGACAGGCGCACGGGATTTTCATATTACATAAGAGAGCAGTGGACGCGTTCACAGCCACAACGTTCTATGACATTACGATAAGTAAGCAACAGATCAATCAAATTTTCTGCCTTTGCAGGGCTAATGTTGACTTTTGTAGTATTCATTTCAGAAAATGGTTATTACAGTGAAACTCCTCTACAACGAAATCATGTTTGCAGCAAGACATTTTTCACAACAGGGGGTTTTTCACTGTAGCAAATTTGAAACAGGAAAGTGGGAATGGTGTTAATGCATGAAGATTTTTTCCACACTAGGGGGTATTTTCCACCCATGTAGATTACGTTGTAGAGGAGTTTCACTGTATTGTGGATGGATAATAAATCAAAATGATGTATGAACATACTAATAGCTCTGACAGTATTGCGCAATACTGCGGTAAGACTTCATGCATCCCGAAAGAATTTCCATTCAGAATCAAACAATGCCGCGTGGAAAATCTCATGCTGGGACGTCAAGTTTGACATCTCTCCACACTGCCGGTCCGATCAAACTTTCAATAGCATGCATTTTCAACCAGGACACATCAAAATGCAGCAGTGTTTGTGGAAGACCTGGGTCCGCGAAGTCTGGGTCCACAATGGCGTCTGCCAAAGGAAGCTAGTGGAAGGACTTGTTACCATGTTGCTGGGACAATTAGTGGAACTACAAGAGGAAATGCTTTGGAGATTATTTCTCTGCGGCTTGGTGGAGTCAGACGAGGTAAAGGGAAAGAGTGGTCAGGAGTGGGGCGTGGGGGGTGATCAAATGTCGTGATAAAACAAGTTATGAAACTGCCGGTTGATAAGGTCTCCACATCAAACACACACACACACACAAAAAACAAAAACAATGTGTTATCCCTTAATGCAACGAACACAAACAAACAGTTGATGGTCTGTCGCAAATGTATGCCGGGGTCTCTTGCTTGTTTTTGTTTTTCCAATTATGACCCTCTCTTTTGCACTCCAGCTCTCTTTTCTCAATTCCTGTTTTTAAATACCCTAACCACCTTTTTACATTCTTTTGGGTTTTGAAAGAGCCCTAGAAGGCCAAAAATAAAAACACAGAAAGACACGAACATTGATTCTTGGATCCTGTGTGCCATGTAAAAAAAAAAAATTTTTTTAAAGATTCCTAATGGTCTGGCTAGATAGTGCTCCATCATCGCCACATAAAACCTTGAATTTTCATTAAAAGCAAGATCACAAAAAAGTCTTTAATTTAGCCCATGGCACAATTTTAGTGAGTCAGTTTAGGTTTAGCACCGTAATTATGCAACTGCTGCGGAACCTTAAACGTCTTCCAAAATCAGTACCACGAGACCGCCGGAACTCCTATTTGGGTAAATTTAGAAAAATGTTAAGGAAGAACTGTTTCTGATTCATTTTTTCCCCCTCTCGAATGAACCCCGCATCACCCAGCAGTGCCATTTCATCAAATACTCCCGAGGTGTTGATTCTCCACATGCAATGCTTCACTAACCGCGGCATTTCATAATTGCTCTGCTGCTCTACCAGCGCTGGCTGGGCCCATCAGTCAGAAAGTCACTCATCGAAATAAACAAACTCTGCAAACATCAAAGAATATTCTGAGGAGAGAGATGACGGAGACAGATAGCGAGGCAGACTTCTTGAGTTAAAAAAAACGAGGTACTGGGACAGAGACGAGTTCAAAGCTGGGGAGACGGGGGGGGTTGGCACAAATGGGCTCCGTCGACCCGAGGGACATTGTCTGCCATCTGTGCTGTGGCCCTGTGGTGCTGTATGGCAAAGGCTGTGCGGGTGGTATAGGAGGTTGTTAAAAGTCGATCCCATCGCCCTGTGACCTTGCACAGCAATGAGTGGAAAAACAGCTGTTGGCTGCATGCACAACGCCGTGCCACGGGCCTCAAACATTCACGGGACGCATCCCCGCACTCTTCGGGCCTTTTCCTTTTCCACTCATATTTCAAGGTTATGCAACCCAAAGAATGGATATTCAAATCCACTTTGGATTGTGTTTTTTTTTTTTTTTGACTATCAGATTTGGGAGTGTCACATTTCAAGCATTTTTTTTTTAAAAAAAAAATTTAATTGATGTATTGAAAAAAACAACAACAAAAAAAAGATAACCCCCCCCTGACATCTTTTGACCCCCCTTCCCACTCGGGACAGACATAATAGTTTATCCATTCTCGCGACATCACCAGATCACTGACTGATGCAACCAAAAAAAAAAAAGAACATTTGCTAGCATCATTATGTCACTGCATTAGGTCATTTACTCTTACATAATTCAACTCAAAATATAACATTTTCAGCAACTGCAGTCATGTGTTTTTCGTATTATGATGCTTGTTTAAAGGGAGCCCAAGGCCCATACAGGGTCAAATTGTATCTCTGCTAATTATGAAGGATAGAATAAAATTTAATTCTGGAAAATCTGTTAACAATGTGCACTATATTAAGTATTACATCTTTTTCCACAGATCTGAGTGCAAAAAAATGTGTCCTTTAGTCCTTTAATTAACTGCAGAGCATCATCAGCAATAGAATTACCGAAAGCAAAAGGAGGCCATGCGATGGCTGTGAATCAAACCGAGGTCAACCGTTTAGAAGGCAGCTATGCTTGGCAAATGTACTCCTCCTTGTGCATACGCACAGCTTCCTCCAGTTTTCTGAACAAATGTTATCCTCCAGTTGAGCTTTGTTGCTGTACGTTCGATTTAGAACAAAAGCTTTCAGTTTCACATGGTAACATGGCATCTACGTCAGTTATTTACATTTGTACCCCGCAAACATTTATGACGTTTAAACCATTTGCAATGCGATCCTCCAACGAAGCTGTCAATCAAATTTTGAAAATCATACATAGTAAAAATGTGTATTAGTTTGAACAGCATTGTATAGTAACCTATGTTCTTGAATAAAGGTCACAGTACTTCACGGTTGCCTCGCTCATGGTTGCAGACGTCACGCTGCACTTTCAAGTCTCAGTAGCACCCTCCAGTGCTCTTGTAAAGAATTACATCCACATCAAGGTGTCTCTTAGTTTATTGTGGCATAATGGTGTCCTTGAGTCAGACTAATTCAGATAAAATGAAGTCCTTCTCCGGGGATGTCAAGAGTCTTTAGCTCTTTGGCTGATTTTTATTTTTCAGGGATTCTAGCAAGCCCTTGATCCGCTCGCTAGCAGGCTCTCTTTTCCTCTTCTTTCGACTTTTGACCCCCGCAACCTGCAAAGGCAAAAGGAGGGTCGCGAGTCCCCAGGGTGTGGGCGTGCGGCCTCCTTTGGGTGCGGTGGTGTCGCTCTGCTGGAGGAGCCAGGCGCTCTCCTGACACAAAGCCACAAATCGTTCCAGTTGTGTGCCGTTTACGTTCTTGCTGACATTCAGGGCCGTTTCAAACGGGTTCTGGATGTGCAGCGGGGCCACCTCGGGCTTGTTCTGCTCTTTGCCCTGGAGAGAGGGAAGGCGGAAAGGCTGGCGGGTTCAAATATGCCGGTGATCAGTGCTGCATGTACTGTATGCAACGGTCCATCTATCTTGTTGGTCATGCTTTTTTGCCTTCTTGCACCAGTATCCGGGGCACGTAGGGGCCAAATGGACCAAGTCTCCCCAGGATAGCAAAAGGGAGAAATTAATATGGATGAGGCCTCGGAGGACAACTCGGACATCCAGAAGGAAATAGAAAATTCTCACATCATGTGGTAGAAAACCGATTCAAGCATAGGCTGAGGCTCTCGTCTATAGGTCCTGCCCATCAAACAAATCATCCGTATGAGGTTAGGGGGAAGTCAGACAGGCAAAGCCATTTGTCCAAGCACTGGAGTCAACCAGAAAATTGTGGCACGGTAAAGCTGATTTACAGCTGTTCCTCCGGCAGCGAAAGCCAACGGGCTCGGGTCATGGCCACCTTTTACCTGCTCAACTTCCTCTGTTGTGTCAAAAGACTCATATAATGGACCCCGGGGTCTTTCTTTCTCTACATGATCAATTCATGAAAACACCAAGCACAAGCGTGTGTTGGCCAGCGTGTGTGGGAGGGGACCTAACGGGTCAACGGATAACAAATGAATGACCCGGGACAGGAATACAGGAACAAGTCAACGGTGATCATTTGTCATGTCATGTCAATTGGAAACAGATTCTCAAAGCTTTTGGATTTCATTACAAAACGCACCATCATTAAAACATTTGAGGTAATTTGGAGCGTTTTGTTGTTGTTGTTGGTTTTGAATTTGCATCGATGACAGCACTGGCTTGTTTACCACTTGCGATTTACGATACTCTAAAAAGGCAGGGGTTGTCGTAGTGTGGCCCCGTTGACAGACAAGGCGATAAATCAATGCCAGTAAAAAAAAAAAAAAAAAAAAAAACACCCCCTCCTTGGTCGGGTAAATAATGCTTTGCAGCCTGATGGAGTTCCTAAATTTGATCTCGGCTCAAGGGCATCGGATCTGACTGGGCCAGCATCAATCAGGCAAGACAAGGGCAACTGTCATCTGCGTGGGCTGACAGCCTCCACGCAAGCGGGCTGCCTTCACTATCATCCTATCTCCTGATAGAACTGAGCACAGAGGATGTAATGAAGGGATCCCGAGGGAAGATTTCTGGGTTGCGGTGGTTGCTCACCTCGAGGCAAAAAAATCAGACCATTCCATCCTACGCTCGGTGAACTTATCATATGTTGTTATTGAATTTAAAAATGTGGTGAGAGATCTTTTTCCATCTTGTTTTTTTTTTCCCCCCACAACAGATAATTAGAAGATAGGAATAACTATTTCCATATGAAGTGGCCTGGTTGTTGATTTCCTCAGCAGAGAGCACAAAGCATCTACTCAGGGGAAAGGAACTTATTATACTTTTTTTTTTTTTACACATACTTAATGATGCAGGCCGCACCGTGGTGTAATGGTTACAATATCTGCCGCACAGTCAAGCGGTACTGGATTTGAATCTGGGCTCTTGATAGTCTCCAGGTACTCCTGCTTCATCGAATATTCCACAATCATGCGTGTGACGTTAATTGAGGACTAACTTGTCCATATGTAAAAATGTGAGTGAACTAATAGCGCTCAATCAATTTAACAGGTTTAGAACGGTACTAATTTGGAGCCGTCTAGTGGCATCCTGGGGCCAAAGAACGGCTGAAGTGAGTTGACGGACCTTCGTTTAGTCCTTCACACTTACATGATGAAGAGTCTTTTGTCAAGATTTGGTGACAGCCCAGCAGTCATACATACCTTTCGGATATTGATGGACTTCTTACTGAATGCAAATGTGGCGTAGAACTCAAAGAATTCACAAAGCAGTTTCTCTGTGACAATAAAAAGTAACGTCACGTTAGCATCGGGGCGGATTGGGGAAAACAACGAGATTCAACTGGAACCACGCAACCCGGCCTTTGCGCTCACGCTCTCACCGAGTGTTTCTGTGTTGTTCTGGAGCTGGATTCTGTCAAAGTCGCTGACAAATGTGCAGTCGTTCCCCTCGATCACGCTCTTGTCCGCGGGACCTTGTGGGATGAAAGCGGGGAGGCAAGGTAAATGGCGGTCTTTAAACATCTATGACGGTTATAAATAAGGGACTGACGGATGGTGTTTGCGAGGAAAAGAAGTGACAGGAAGGAAAAGTGGTGGGGAAAAAAAAAAACAGAAGAGAGCATGGATCACGTCCTTTCTGGACAGCCCGGTGATGCCCTTGTTAGCAGTCACCTTCATGAGGCCGATGCTGCGTCTGTGCCGTGTTCATGCAAGTGTATCCTAAGGAGGCTGGGTCATCGACCTTAACCAGAGTGATGGGCCGTTTATTGTCCTGTAAGCACTCTGTGTGATAGAGACTCTGCTAAACGGAGTAAAGGCAGTGAAGCAGGTGGTGGTGGTGGTGCTGGCAAATGTGGGGGTTTGATCTGATTGCTTTTGGAGGGCAATTATCGAGCAGCCAAGGTGAAAGCGAGGGAGAAATATGGCAGAAGGTTCAGTTCACTTGCGGCAGTCTGCTATGGTGGTGCTTGGCTATGTTAGCAAAAGATAACTCTGGATGCGGACAACAATGACGTTTTAGCGCTATGGGAATGTAGATCAGGGAAATGAATGCTTCCATCCAATAAATGCTGTTTTATACTCTTTTACGGTCACAGTTTTTAATACTAAATACCACGGTACTGAGTACTATATAATTTTTGTTTGCTTTGTGTGTCAAATGGACAAAACAAAACCCCTAAAACATGTAAGAATTGATTTTCTTTTTTTTTTTGTTACCACTTGTCCTGTTCGGATTATAGAGAAGCTGGAGTTCCTTGACAGCTGTTGCTGTGTGGTACCTGCGAGGTCTCGTAGGTGGTCCAGAGTGGGGATGATAGAGGGCCGTCTCCCCTGCAGGAAGAACAGCACCATGACAGTGAGAGAGAAGTTGGTGATCCAGGCCCCGGGGATGCTGCTGGTCACTCCGTGTGCTCGGGCCCAACATCGCACGGCGAACACCAGGTGCCGAACCCTTGGATCCAGTTGGCCATAAAGGTAAAGAAGCTCTGAGCTCTTCATCGCCACCCTGTGGACAATAGGCTGGATGACTACTGTTGTCTGATGATTTGATGGGAAAAAAAAGAGGGGGGGGGGGGGGGGGGGGGGAGTCTTTAACCATTCAAAAACAAAAATCATTTTTACGCCCCCAAAATTGGCCGGTGTATGACTAGAATTGGATTGACTGGACCGTAAAGTGACCATAGGTATATTTTCATTGAAAGAATTATATTCCATAGAATGTACAAATGGAAATATTACGAGAATTCTATCACCTTTCCTGTAATTATTCTTATTTTTATTTGGTGTATGGATAATGTGTTTACAATTTTCACCAACCATTTTAGTGACTGCCCCTCTTTTCTTCTTGTTGACACATTCACTTACACAAGCATAGCCACCACAGCACAGACAGGAAGTTGTAATGGCCAAAAGTTATCGAAACAAGAGTTGAGAAAAGTCCCCCCTACCCCCGCAAAAAAATACATGAATCCACCCACAACAGGCACCCTGCAACTATTTCCAGAGTGGTTCCTCTACTAGCGAGCTGGTTGGTTGTGTGGGTACTAAACGTGTCATGTTAAGAACAGGATGTCAAAATTCTGAAGTGTCAACGGAAATATAAACACAAGCATAGTTTCAGTTACGCAAGCACTGGACTGAATCCCCACCGCCTATCTGCTGTTTTCAAGAGTTTTACTACACCAGTTGCGGTTAGAAGATCACAAGAAAGAATGCGCTTTGACATTTTGAGACCTAAAGAACAAATGTGAAAGCTGGATCTGAAAATGTACGGAAGAGGAGGGGAAGACCTGTTGTTGGCTGTGAGGTCACACTGAAAACCAGACGGCTGGTGGGCAAAACGGACGAGGGGGCATCGGGCGTTCAGGATCTTCTGCACACCAACGCAGCCAGGCCCAAATTGGTCCACGCATTCACCAATGACAGTCAGGATGCTCTGTGTGACACCACGCTCTGAAGTGGCCCGCTTCATCTGGTACTCCAAGGTCAAACCAGATTTTAGCTACACAATGAAAGAGATTTTGCAAAATTATTTTTAACAGATTAAAAAAAAAATACATGAAATACTCTTTGAATGTTCTGAACTCCTGTTTCTACTCCTGTATATTCAGTAGAATAATGCTACCCGAAGGGGTTGCCATGGCTACCCTGGTCTACACGGATGCAGCTCAACTTCTCATAGCTGACATTTTTGAAACATGCTGAAACTATCAAAACCGTCTCTACTGGTTACATTGACTTATTGACAGTATTTGCATTCCATTCATTTCATAAAATATTTCAATAACTAAATAAAAATGACACTTTTAACCGCTGATAAAGACCAACTTTATCTGCAATTATATGTGATATAGAAATCATTCAACCAATAAAATTCAGGTGCTATTCGTAATTATGCTGAATGCATTGTGATCATTGCCCTATTTGTCTTCACCATCTTTAAATTCCTTCCGCTGATGCCGTCCAGGTCCAGAAACATGTCCAAATCACAGCCCAGCTTTCCAAAGCCATTCACTGACGATCCAAATGGTTTAATGGAGCATTCGGGAAAATAAGCAGCGGCAATGTCTTTGAGCAGAGAGCAGACGAGGAAACGCAGTCGGCTGTTTTCCTCAGTTAGCTGGTAGGCTTCTGTCAAGGAGACTATTTGTTGGTCTATCTGAGGGGAAAAGAAGAGATGTACCATAGTAAACATTTTTTTAATTAAAGTTACAGATATTATAAATGTAATCACACAAATGGACAAGTACTGTACTAACACTCTCCTCTTGAGAAAGTCTCTGGATCAGCTCATTAATGGGAATAGTGGTTTGGGGGTGGCTCAGTTTACTGGACTGCTGGTTGGTTACTTCCGTTAGACCCCGAAGTGTCATTAGTCTTGATTTATAAGGAACCATAGATTCATGGTTGTTGCTGGGGATGCCGGCCCCATCCAGTAACGACGACACGCTGTCTTGCGAAGCAAACTCAACCACTGCATGCATGCCCTGGGAAAGAATCACACAACAATCAATCTTGGACATCAGTTAGTGGAGCATAATGTATTTTCATAGCATTTAGGAGTTTACTTACATAGCTTTCATAAGTGAAGCACTTGTTAATATCACCATGTGATGATAAAAATTTGAGCATCTTTTTCTCGCTGGTTTTGTGTGGGCAGTTGATGAGAACAGATCTTTCGGCCTGCTCTTGTCTTTGGACTTGGACGGCGTAAAAAGACAGACATCCATCCTTTTCACCTGCTAAGAACAGAAGGAACAATTCACCAACGACTTTGCACCAAAATGCATTCCCTTGTTTGCGAATCGGTTTGGACTTTCTATTCTTTTAAACGACAATGAGGACTTTTGCTAGTTTTTTGCTGTTTGAAAAGGTGCAAATTCACAGGCCCGGTGGTCGACTGGTTAGCACGTCTGCCTCACAATGCAGAGGTGCAGGGTTCGATTCCAGCTCCTGTGTGGAGTTTTGCATGTGAGCCTGGTACCTGCGTGGGTTTTCTCCGGGTACTCCGGTTTCCTCCCACATTCCAAAAACATGCGCGGCAGGTTAATGGAACACTGTAAATTGTCCATGTGAGCGCGGTTGGTTCTTCTATACAGTATATGCCCTACGATTAGCTGACAACCAGTTCGCGGTGTACCCCGAAGACAGCCTCTGACCCTTGTGAGGATAAGCGGATCGGAAAAGGGATGGATGGATGGATATTCCACGAGACGCCGTATATGGTTACAAATGCATTCACACAACTTTGCGCGTTCGATTGCTTTTGAAAAAATGACATTTAACCGCTGGGGGTACCGCGGGGACGCTAAAATAATTCGAACACTGTTCTATCAAACTCAAAGAAGGCTGTCTTATCTGCTTGAAGGAACTTTAGCTTTACTGACTGGTTTCGTCCTTTGTTGGTATGTCGGCATGGGCTGGAACAGCTGTAGTTCCGACACCTCTGTGAAAAAAACTGTCCACCTTTTGGAGATATTTCACGAGGTTTCTCTTTCCACTCATATGTAACCTGTGCGCAGCAATGGAGGACGCCATTGTTGTTGACCTTCGACGCATGCGCAGCTTCCGGCGTTGCCCTAACTACGGCAAACGAGAGACACCAAATGTAAGTTTATATCATAAAATTTAAACACAACACTTATTTTGTAACTGAGCTTAAATACGGTATGTTTGCTTAATAGTTGAATAGTAATTAAAAAAAAAATTCATTGGTATTGTGAAGCAAGTAATTCACATAAGAATTATAAGTTTTCGAGTAATGCTCATCGTTTAAATGTTTTGTTTGTTTCAATTAGTTACCAACAAGCAAGAGTAAATCGAAATGCTCGCTGTGAGTGTCAAAAGAAAACAGAGGGAAAACGAAAGCCCTCAAGGTCACGTCAAAGGCTGAAACATGCGCAATGACACATTTTCAATTTTCCACTGTGCAGTTCCTCTCAGCAGCAGCTTGGTAAACAGAAGTCATTCTCCGAAGCGGACGCAAGCGATGCACTTATGGAGAGAAGTCGCTCTTGATACCAACGGTAATTACAATCTCTTATTATCATGATGTTGTTTTTCCCCCACTTTGTATGTAATCTAACGTTATAACTATGTGGTCTCAGCAAATTTTAAAAAATATTTTTTTTCCCGTTTGTTTGTTTTTTTTAACCCGAAAGCTTACATTCCATTCAAGCGGACCTCTACACGTCACTTGGTATTTTTGTAGGTGATTTAACGGGATTTGCTGTGCAGTAAACTTCCATTATCACATGTTTTGAGACAGTGATTCGTTGACATTTTGTTACCATTTTATTTTTCAATTTTTTGAAAGCAGGGTTAATGCCTGTGTCATTCACAGTATTCGTGTACTGTATTTATGAACCTATCTACAGTATCTGATACATACTTTTGTTTTTATGTTACAGCGAGTGGGGCAATTTCATGCCACCAAAATGGAGTATAACTATGATAACCACATAAAACTGCTGTTGGCACATATGAATATTGAGGATATCATTGACGCTGCAGAGACTCTCTACCAGCTCGAGGAAGCAGAAGAGGAGGAAAGCAGCTTGTTGTCTGAAGGGGAAAGTTTGTCTCCTGTTGCAATGGATGGGAATGAAGAGATTGAAAACTTTGTGAGTCAAGAGTCGCAGGAGGGTTACACAGGTGGGGCAGGAAGTGTCCGGCACGGGACAGTGACGGACCTTCTGTCCTTTGTCAACTTGCTCTCTCACATGCAAGCAGCAGCACTACAGCACCTGCCTGAGGAGATGGGAGTCCTGCTGAATAAAGTGAGTATAGTTCTGTCTCTATATCAAGATGAAACACTGACGGAAATAATATCTGCCTCACATGATGTCTAGCTGCCCAGATAATAAAAACATCATTTTAAAAATATTTCTCCATTTGGGCATGTTGCAGCTGTATGAGGAACCAGACCCTTTATCGTTCTGTTTAAATGCCATATGATATGATTTTTTTTACAGAATGATATGGTTGTAAAGAATGGGCGCTATAAGATCAACAAGGATGTGCTCCTGTTTCCCTGGCAATTGACCTACAAGAATCTTGGCTCTGACCTCGTACCTAAAGGCTCCTTTGGGAAAGTTCACTTAGCTCAGGACATCACGACTCGGAAGAGAATGGCATGCAAACTGGTACGTCCGGCTGGGAGGTATTTGCAAGTACAGTACCTGCACTGTGATTCCTCCCCCCCCCCACCCCCCACCCCCCCCAAACCCCCCTCCCTAAACGAGTGTCAACATGTTTCTCTTTAAGCAAAAGAGGAACAGAGTTCTTTGAAAAAACCTGCGGTACCGTATTGCAAAATGAGCAATGGAAATTGCATGAATGGAAATATTGGAACCAATCACACAATTGCACAACTGTGAAACAAAATCTATTTGTTTAACTTTTATTGTTGCACACACATGCACACATGTTTATTCAGTCATCTCACATGGGAAATATTTACAACCTGGGCTTTCCCAGTCAGATAAAGCTGTTGACTTGGTGCACTCTCATGTACACGCACACAGCCAATACGGTGGCGAAAGCTTATTGGCACTGGTATGTATTTTAACACTGATTTCCCAGCCATCAGCTGACAGTGTTTTACAATATTGTCATCATTTCATTATGAACTGATGACTGCCATGCTGGTAGTCATCAATATGAAACCTCATGCTTTATCTTGTAATCGAGTAGTTAAGTGTTATTTGTTTATTTATACTCCACTTACCGGTAATCATTAAATGTCCTTGACAGTCAATAGAAACTCTCTCCATGCTTATAACCCCCCCCCCCCCACACACACACACATAGTACGAGTGGTGGTGATTCTTAAAACAAAAATGTAACATACCAAATTGAAGGGTATCAACAAATTGTGTTTCACAGATTCCCATGGAGAACTTTCAAGGGGCCGAAATCGAGTTCCAGGCTCGCTTTTGCCATGAGAACATCGCCAAACTCTATGGGGCTTTGCTGTGGGAACAGAACGTGCATCTCTTCATGGAGGCCGGCGAGGACGGGTCAGTCCTGGAGAAGATAGACAGCTGTGGGCCAATGAGAGAGTTTGAGATTATCTGGGTGACCAAGCATATCCTTCGTGCCTTGGAGTACCTGCACTCACACAATGTCATCCATCATGACATCAAACGTAAGTGCAAAAATGACCGACTTGTTAACTGTTCGAGAAATGTATCATGGTTCTAGAAGGCATGCAATGCGAGGTGTTATTTGGTGTTTATGTTCTTTATTGTTGGCATACGGTTTTTTATTCAAACAAAAAGGCTTTTTTGGGGGGGGGGGGGGGATAGCCACATTTGTGTCATCTTCATTTAGTTATCCAATAACACAACATAGGAACGAGACTGCGGAATGCATTGGTAATGCTCCCCTTGAGGGCCCCATGTCATATGCCTTTGTTATCTCTTCTCTCTTTAGCCAGTAACATTGTTCTGATGTCAGACAAGGCCGTTCTGGTGGACTTTGGCCTGGCTGTGCAAATGACAGAAGATCTCTATATTCCAAGAGACCTGAGAGGAACTGAGGTAAGAAAACAAACTGGTGTGCGATAGAATCGGGTGACAGTCCCAGTTTACATTCTGTTTCCCCTTGGCTTGACCCACGCGCGATTCCATGTAAAGGTCCTGTACTCCTAGCACATTTCTTGGTGGAAAGTCCCAAAGCGGGCTCCCAATAGAAATAAGATGAGACAGCATGCTTGCAGTCACATTTTTCTGTTCAAGCCAAAATTACACAGCAGGCTGGAATTTCCAACACAGAAAGAAAATCTGCCACAGTGTTTACTTTCCACACACGATTACTTTGATGCAGCTTGTGTGAGTCCAAAGGTTCATTCATCTTTTGTCACAGGAAAATACTCACTACGCACTGCAAGCATGTGTTTTCCCGTTTGTTGTATAGATTTGAAGACAAATCTTTCACTTTCTTCTGCAGCACGATTCTTGTTCTGCTGTCCTTCACATAAAGGTCCCCTTATTTTGTTCAGATGTATATGAGTCCAGAGCTGGTTTTGTGTCGTGGACATGATACCAAAACAGATATCTACAGCCTGGGAACTACCATCATTCACATGCAGACTGCCAACCCCCCCTGGGTTAGAAGATATCCACGCACTGCCTACCCATCGTATCTTTACATTGTAGGTATTTTTTTAATTTTATTTCAAGATACCACGATGCTAGCCACAAAGAATGTCTTCATGTCACCGTATGTGGGCCGACATCTGTTTTCCATTCCTCACGGTCGGTTTCAAAAGAAGATTATCAGATCTTTTGAATGCGACTCAGTTACTCACTTCCTCTTGAAACTGTTGACAGAGAATAAGGAAGCTGTGTGATTCATTGAAGTGCCTATGAATTCATTTCATCTCGCTTTTCAGCAAAGTTTAATAAGTTAAAAGTTAGGGCATTATTGAGAAAACAAAATCTGTGTCACTGCTTTGTTGGGGGGGGGGGATTATTATCACGACATATCCCCCTCCCCTAGATCCACAAGCAAGCACCCCCCCTGGAGGACATATCAGACGACTGCAGCCTGGCCATGCGGTCTTTCCTGGAACGAGCTCTGGAGAAGAACCCCACACTCAGGAGCTCAGCATCGGAGCTGCTGAAGGATGAGGCCATCAACCCGCCCAAAGAGGACCAGCCCAGGTGCTGGAGTCTCGACTCAGCCTTGGAGGAGGCCAACCACGCGATGCTGTACCAGCAAAACCAGCAGGATGACACCGCACAAGGTACTCTGCCAGTGAATGGTATCATATGACTCCGTTCGGCAAGCAATGTAAATATCACTTGATACCAAGAGCTATTAAATCCTGATTTTTTTTTTTCCCCCGGGTTGATCAATTTCTGTTGTTAAAATGTTTTTCACGTTTTCCTTGCAGACTTTTCACTCGATGCTGAAGTCTCTGGCCCCCTGAAAAGGAATGGCTCCTTATACCTCGACCTTGGGGCCTTGTCTAGCTATTGCCCGCTAGTGACAGGACCCCCTACTTCAGAATATGGCTAACATTTCCACCATGTCTTTATGTATATGGGTGACCATTGTTTTAGGCCAGCTAATAATATACCAAAAAATCTTCTTTGTCCATTTTCACTGTTGCGGACCAGTGCCTACTGTCAGAGCAATGGACTGCTCCAGGGGTCATCGCTCACTGATGACCTGTTTACGAGACTCGCAATGACTAATTAGCTTGTCTTTCAAGATGGAGTTGAAACATGTGACTCACAACACTGCAGGACAGTTGGATGAGACACATTGATATCTATTTGTGCGTGAATTGTTGCTATCATTTAGACAGTTTTAAAGGCTTTTATAAGTGTCATGTCTCTAAATGTTTTTTGCCTGGTCGTCTCTCTGTAGTATTTTCTCCGTGTGTGCACTCTGGAGTCATGACTCATTTAGTTCTTCATGGACTTCCTCATTTTAATTCTTGTGGAATAACAATATCATCATGTGGTACCCAATTTGTGTATTGTACATCCTGTGAGATGAGCACTTGTGTGCTTTTTATTACATTCAAGTATTCAAAGCAAACGTTTAGTTTTCGTTGCTTCACAATCAGATGTAGATTGTTTTGTGAAGGTGGTTAATTTCACCCTGCACTGGTTGCCAGCCAGCCACGGACGAACAACCATTCCCGACTTTATTTATATGGCGCATTTCATACACAAAGTAACTCAATGTGTATTCCGGTTAATGGATCAGGAACGCCAGTGTGAAGCCTTTAGGAATGGAGTAGTATGTTCTGATCTCTTTTTTTTCTGATCAGAACCCGAGCTGCAACGTTTTGAATGAGTTATCCTTTTTTTCCCGCAACGGAGGCATTTTATTACAAGAATCATAAAAAATCCAAGATGTTAGATACTCTCCCTTGCAAGGTTTGGCTGACTCATCGCTGTGCAGTTTTATTGAAACTGGAACCAAAAGTTGAGATTCAGCTGTAGAGCGCTTTTCAGCTCAGAGCACTTAATTCAATCAACGTGTTCAGGCGAGTCAGAATAAATTACAATATCATAAGAAGGTTCTTTTTTTTTTCAAATGCTCAATTCGTAAAGTGAAACTCATAAGTACAATACAATTAATACATATTGAAAACGACTACAGGTACACAAATGCATTAAACATATTGGGAATGGGAATACAATGCAACTCAACCCAACGGAATACACAGGAAAATAAAATAATTTTCAGAGGCCCAATTCCTACTATTATTTTTCAAGTCAAGTACCAACACATTTTATAAAGGCTTATGAAATGCACGTTTTATGAGGGGAAAAAAAATAAAAACTGCCTTCTTTTTGATGAAAATTTATTCCTACTTCCACCTTGCTTAATTGCCATGTTGGTCATGATGTTGGTATTTGGAGAGCTAATTGTGCTTTGAGGTGACATTTGATGTGGCAGCTTGAGACTGTTCTAATGTATTGAGACGTGTCAGCAAATCAGTGACACGAGGAACCGAAATCTGATGACAAAATCATGCAAATCTTGTCTTGTCCTACATTTACCGTTAGATGGCAGGCAAGTCAAAAGCGTTACTGTACTGCGTTTTACCACCTGAACGTTTACACGGTACTGTACTGTACAGTTTAAAATTCAAGCTTGAAAATCTCCATTGTCTGTGTCCAGGAGCAGCGCAGTGCCAAGCCTGGGGGCAAGGACAATTTTATTTCCAATGTGGCCTCGCAATTAAACGGAATACAGTCGTCTCTGCCGTTCATGCATCATGTTATTATTTTTTTTCTTTTTAGATATTTATCTATTTTTGCAAGACACGTGCCCAACGAAGTTGGCCATGTCTGTTTTTAATCAGATTAGTTTGAGTAAGGGAATTTTAACAATCATTTATCCCTAACTAAAACAAAAGTAACCCCCCCACACACATGCAGATGCGCACGCACACTTATGAATAAATACAAACAATACTTTTACACGGAGACTTCGAATATCCTTCAATGTAACTGACGAAAGTAGTAATAAGCATTTCACGGTGCACTACGCTATGAAAAAGAATTACAACGGAGAGGAAATATACAGGACGAGGCAGTTGGGACATAGCTGGCGTATATATTGTGAAAATCATAACCGGATGTTGATATTATTTTACGACCGGCTTGACTATTCATCCACGGAGTACCTGTTGTTATTGAAGAAGCACGCGCTCACATAAACACAGTCACACGCATTCACTGTAAGGATAACGTCACTCGTGAAAGGGGAGGCAAAGGCAAGTGCCCTCTGTTTAGACTCGAACAAGGACCGGACTGGGATACGTTCGAATTGCTTCGCTTCCTGTGGACTATGTTTTGTTTCATTCATTACTAACCTTGGACGGTCTTTTCGCGTTTTGGAACTTGCAATGTTTCCGGACTGTGCATCGGGTTCGTATATGCTCATATGATGAACTTGTAGTACTTCATCCATAAACGCTAAGTAATGTTTTCCAAATGTATCAAGCTTATTTGTTTTTGTATGCGCTATGCACACAAGAGAATCACATACTGTTACACTTTTTTTTTTTTTTTTTGCTTTAATTGATAGAATAGTGTGTAACATTGTTGTGACCCCGCGGCATTTTGGACGGGCGTATAAAAGGATCCATAATGCAATTCCCTTTTTGCACGAACAATTCTCATTGTTTATGCCAAAATGTGACGAACTCTAGTGCAGCATGGACCACCAATACACGGACTAAAACGAGACGCAGAAGATTCAGGCATTCGACTTCGCGTTGTTGACAAGCGTATACCTTTATTTGTCAACGCCTCAGCAAATCTTAACACGCCTTAAAAGTAAATTTGCATAATTAAAGCAATCGAACGGTGGATTTGATCGTTTAAACATGCTCTGGTTTATTTCGTAGTGCCAGACAGTATTCAGCAATGTGTTTTAATGATAAATATTTTCCCTAAGGCGTATCAGAAACACGACTGGCAGCGATTTTGTCACAGCTTTTAAACCGAATCTAAAAGTAACACTCCAGTACTGTGCCTGAAAGCCATTAAATCCAGATTTTGGCATTGATTTGTAAATGTGTTACATCAGCAACATCACCTCACCCCTGCTATCCTTCATAAGCAGCACTTGTGAACTACTGTACTGCAGATGACATTCTTGTTGCTGATAAAAACAATGTGACACCATGCAGGTTCTTTGTTCTGTTATTATACTGAACATCTTTTTGTAAAAACATTATCCCCCATATACTATTATAACACTCAGTCTTGTTCACTCTTGCTTTGCAGAACCCTTGATCCTTATGGTACGCCTGTGTTCAGTTTGATTCCCGAGTAGAACCACGGGGGCACAAGCTTAAAGGCCTAAGGGCCAAGAAAGCATGCTTGGGGCCATGCTGCGCCAGAGTACCGGCGGAGGATCCGGAGGGGGTGATGGCAGTGGAGGAGGAACCAAACTCCCTCTGGGCATCTCTCGATTTTCCAGCTCCAGTTCGAACACTGTCACTTTGGGATCCTATGAGTCGGATAAGATGTCCAAGGGCCGCCCCATGCACTCGCCCAATCTCGAAAGCTTCACCTCATACTCAAACTACATCATGCAGACGGTCAGCGATGTACGCAAATTTTCTGATGGGTTGATCCAGTTCAGAGGTGTTCTAGCCTCCAGAGGTATGTTCGGAAATCATGTCCTTAACGAAATGTCTTTGCTTTTTGGATGTTCTCCTTTTTAGTAAATGTTACTATGTGTGCTTTAAAAGTAAATACAGTGTCAGGCCATAGCCTTGTCTAATAGAAAAGTCGAATTTGCTGGTCAATTACTTGCTGGTTTTATCTATTTGCTTGAGGTCTCGCTCCTTGTCCCTGAACATTGTAGTCAATTTTTCGGGTTATATTTTATTCACGTGAAGACTTACGGTCTATAGGTCCATGGCAGTGGTTACATTTCTGACCGCCGACTCACAAAGTGAAATCCCAAATTTAATAATATTAATGAAACACAAAAATATTGTGCAAACAGTATTCAAGAATAGAGTAATAACACCTGTTAATGATAGTTTGGCGGTTTACAAGGATTGTGAAAACTGAACTGTGATATAGTCAACCCAGTGTTGTGTACACACTGTTGCTTTCATCGTAAGACCTGCTTTGTCCTGTTGAGACCTTGGCTGCGGGGCCACTCAACTAACCTTATCTGTTTTATTTGGAGGTTATTGCTCTCCTATTGGTAATAAACCCCAAAAAAATGTGCTGCTGACAAAGCATCGTGAAGAAAGCACCGGTTTATGCGTTTTCTACAAAAAAAAAGTTGATAGGCATTACAACCGAGTAGAAAATGCCTTTTCCTTTTTCTGTCACTCGCACTATTTCTCCTGTTGGGGCGGGATGGCTCAGTAGTAGAGCGATCATCTTTCTATCCAGAGTTGGGGGTTCAATCCCTGGCCATTGCGATCGTGTCAAATTGTCCTTGAGCAAGATAGTGAACCCCCAGTTGCTCCTGATGCAGCGATTGTAAAGCGCTTTGAGTACCTGAGGTATAACAGCTCAATGACAGCCCATTTATCATTACTGTGGCACCTTAAAGAGAAAATGTGACACCAAGTTCCTTCGCTTTCACATTCAGGTGCATTGAAATTGTGTTCCTCCTTGGTCCTCTTACCAACCAACAAGTAACGAATTGACAGGAGCACTTGCTGTGTCATGATTGATCATGTGAGAGAGCCTGCACATGTTATTAATGTGGCTTTAACATGTTGCCCCTCTTGTATCAAAGTGATATGAGTATACAGGATATTGAATGCAGTGCAGTGCGATGCTACAAACACAAATGATTATTTATCATGCTGGAGCTTTTTTTGTTCTCATAGACTGTGCAGGTAGACCTAGAATTGTGCTTGGTGAGTATATGTGGGGTGACTTAGCGATGCTTGCGCAAATTTGCAAAACCACATGGGGGTGGGGGGGGGGCATCTAAAAACGAATAAGGAGTTGCACTCCTTTGATTGATTGTATAAATTGTGAAGAGTCTGTCGACCTGCCTCGACTGAGAGCAACAGACGCCTCTCAATGTAGAGAGACTTAGTCAAACAAAACGTAACTGCTTAAGCTGACAAATGTAACAAACCCTCTTAGCTAGACAGAAAGAAACCGGTTCACGATTGTTGCTCTGCTCGCTCCAAAATATAATTACTGTGAAGTAGGAGTGGTAGAAAAAAAAAAAAGATTGTTTTCCCTCATAATCAGTCAGTATAAGTAGGCAGTTCTTAAATGCTGGAAGAAAGAAAAAAGTAACCGGGGTGTGTAATGGTCACCTTTAATTTGGTGCATATGCATCACATAACAGAGCACCGTAGTGATCATCACGGCTTTTTTTTTCATGGCATACAAGAATGTCTTAAGTATTTTGACGCAAATGAGAATGCATATGGACACACACAAGGCACTGTGCATTCTATCACTCGTGCACAGCAGTCATGCCACAATGTCTCGAGAGCAGAGCAACAGGATCATTTTCTAGAAAAAAAACAAAACAAAAAACAAACAAACGAACAAAAGAAACATTCCTGACTTAATGCTGCAAAATCATTTTTTAATTTTTTTTTTTAAATACTGTATTGGCCAAAAGAAGTGAATTCTTCTGTCAAGCTTCAAATTGAAATGCCTCGGTTATATAAGGGAACTTGTTCCGTAAACATGGGCTCAGTGACGCAGAAGCGGATACTTATAGTAGATGCCAACATGTGACCGAGTATTCCCGTTGGGCCGCGTTTTAGCTAAATGCAGGAAAAGACAGATTAGACGAGCCTGATTTGGATTCGGTTGTTGGGGGGGGGGGGGAAAACATGTGCCAATGTGCCTTGATAACATTGCAAAAGTCTTGAAAAAAAAATCTAAACCAAGAATGCTCATTGTCTAGGCACGGGTATGATATTTGCATCACGGATTAATTGATTTTTGTTGAGTAATTGTCGATGAATCCTGTCTTGAATCAAATCGGGAATGCACTACTTTTCTGCAAGCATCAGAGCCCTGTTGATTCAGTGCCGTCTGAAGAAGGCCATCAAAAAGTCAGCGACTCTAAGATCAGCTCCATCCAAGCGGATCACGGCAACGGCAGCGTTATTCTGCTCCGTGCGCCACTGGTGTTGAAGCAGGACTTGACACATAAATTGTGCCATAGGCTAAAAGTAGTTGGCGAGGTTTGTCACCTTGTCCAAAATAGCATATGGCGTGGCTGTTTTATTGTATTTTATTTTAGTTGCAGTCATCGAGGAGCAACGTTTCATTTGGTTCTCATTTCAGTGGGAAGACGTACACAATGCGTCATTGTTTAGGTTTAGTGTGGATACTCGGCGACAGCTAACAGATCGCTGGGAGTCACTGACTTGCATTGTGATGGAAGTGATTTAAAGCCCTCTTTAATTTACGGCCATATTGTCCGCATGCCGCATCACTAAAGTTCAAACCTTTCATTGCTGCGGTCACTCACTAAAAGTGGAAAAAAAAAAAAAAAAAAAAAGCTCTGGCAGCGCCTCCCCTTCCTCCTCCGTTTACCACCCGGTGCCAAGCAATACTCGGCTTTTGCTCTGAATTCACAGTCAGTGACATGAGTGTGACACCCATTGTCCCCGGCGGCATCCCCACACTCGCACACTCCTGCAAAGCAGCGGCATTTTGCGCAAAGTGATCCTTTCCCAAGTCCAGAATAGCCGTGGCCTGTGAGAATGATCCCCAAAGGGGTTTCCTCAGCCAAGTTCTCCAAATAAGACATTTGGACTTTGTTTTGATTAGTGGTGCATCCTTAGATGGTTATTACTTCCATGCTGGAGCGTGTGGCCACAGCCGGTGACGTACGCATGACTTCTTTCTGTCTTCAGAAGTTGTTTATGTGACTCAACTGGTGTCAGGGCAGAGTCGAGTACTCGCCCACCACCGTCCGCACGGGCAGCTCGCCGCTCCGTTGTGGATATTTTCATTCTTTTGGAAGGTTGACCTCGTCCGCTGCACACTTGTGAAGGACGTGTCGGTAATTGGAGGAGATTCTTATTTCGAGGTTGGTCCTCACTGGGGTCACAGAGGACATCATGAGACCATATGAGCCGTGGGGGTGGTCTCTCTGGTCCTTTTTGTATGTCATGGTGGTGAATAGGCACTCGAAAGCACTTTGTCATATTAGAGGAGCAAACCTTTGGCCGCAGCTGGGCGTTACCCAACCCAAAGGATATTTATATTTCTTTCAAATCCAGTGCAGATTTAAGGAGTTGTTGAGGGTGTCAGCCAGGGCGTGTTGTCTCCAAGGCTGCTTGTTTTAGTAAGACAGGTGTGTCTTCTGCGTTTGCAGCATCGAGCTCTGCCAAGCAGAATGATGGGCAATTTTTGTGTCGACCGCACAGGCATCAAAAGTGAACCAGCCAGCACTGACAATGGAAAGTAAAGAGCAGGGTGTTGTTTTCAAGTACTGTCGTTTTATCAAACAACAGGCAAATGTGAAACAAATCATCATTTTTTTTTTTTTTTTTTGCTCAAATGTGATGTATTTTGTATCATTTTTTCCCCCCAATGACAGCCTGAGCGGCTCAATTGCATTTTTTTCCCCTCCCAAATCCAACCAAGGTCACTTTCATCTGTAGTCCCAGATTGGATACGTGTCAGATTTTTTGCAAATAGAGCCAAGTCAAAATCTTGCTTAAGTGCTTTATAATGAAGCCTTAAAACATGTATGCCATTTAAATGCAGTACATTCATAGTGAGCTGAAACTGGCTCAGGGTTAATTGCTCTTCTCCAGAGGAATCCTGTCAGTGACACATCAAGTTTTGAATGCTGTGATCAGCTGAACCTTATGAAATGAACCTTTGATCATGTTAAATGCCATCATTTGTCAAAGTTTCAGATGTCAGTGTACAGTATGTGCATGACTCACCCCTTCCCCTATGTCAACTGAACTATTTGCTCTGAGTCATGAGGAATCTTTAGTTAATAATTATCTTCACCTCAGGTGTTGCATCATGAACATGGAAACACACCATAGCTGCATTGTGAGTAACAGTTTAGCTAGGTTTGAATTGTCTGAAATACTTTTTGCGTCGTCTTGTTTTGTTTGTATTTTGTTGTTTTTGTTTCGGGGCGGGGGTGTAGTATTCTGTAATTACAGTTAAGCATTCTGGGAAACTCTGGGGTCGGTCCTCAGCGAAAGCCTAAAAATGTTTTCAGTGATTTGCTTGCAAAATTAGCCCTACTTGGACTTTTCAGCAACCATTCCAGACTTTCTTTTAAAGGCTCTAACTCTCCTCTGTTTAGACAGACTATCCCGCTGGGCTTTCTGGGATCAGCTGTAAAGTCCTCCGAGCAGCTTCTTGCCTCCAAAAAGTTCCTTTTATGGTTCTAACGTGCTTGTATTTAAAGCCCAGTGTAAACCATCTAAATTGTCCTATCTTTCCAATGTGGTAAAAAAATGTTTTATATATATCATCTCTTATGCATCAAGATACTTGGATTCTCTTGGATGCTCAAAGAATATCGTCTCGATTTAATCATGGTGAATACGAATCTTGCAAACTAAGCTGCCTAAAAGGATTTATTACATTACCTTAATTGCTTCTTGTTTGAATCCGCTGCTCGTTATAAACCGATGCTGTGCTAGAATTGGATCTTAAGAGGGTCGGGCGGGAGGGGGGGGGGGGGATTAATGTCCAATGTTTTGAGACATCTGGCCGTCCTCTTATCCTTTTTGTCTTTTTAAAAGGAAACCTGCACGAAGCACCACAGGCTTCAACTCACAATTATTGCGCAATGCACAAGGTGCACAATGGCGGCACCTTGTATTCAGGCGGCAAAGAAATGCTCACTTGTCAAGTTTAATGGTCCTGAACTGCACCGCACCTGATTTGTTAGCTGTTTTCAGTTAGGAACCCGAGGGAGCATCCTCTCCGTGTCTTTCTTTCCTTCCCCCCTCTGAGAAAGATTTACAGTTATGGCTGCTCTATTTTTCCCCAAAGCAGCAATCTGCAACACATTTCAATGTGATCCAGGATTCCCACACTTGGGACTTGACAGATAGGGATCTCTGCTAAAGGGCTGCACATGTTTTGAAACTTCATATTCCGGTCCCCATGTTCGTGCCCAGCGTTAAGTCTCGCGCAAAGTGCATGGGTGGAGTTTTCTTTCTTTTGGTATTTTCGTCGTCGGGTGCACTTAGAAATGGGCGTATGCGCTTTGTGGGAATAAACACAGCCAACTTAATCCCCGTCCAATTCAAGCGTCCTCTATCATCCGTTTAAATGAAGCGCAGGTGAAGCTGGCTCGCCGGAGTCAATACAGGAGATCGGCAGGAGCCAATGACGTTTATAAGGAACTGCAAAACATCTACACTTGTGGATGATGTCAAGTTGTCTGCTAAAAAGCGGGCACTTTGCACTCTCGATCACACAGCTGTCTAAAGTGCTGTAAATGTCTTTCTCTTTTGGATGATGAAATATTCATGGTTGAAAAAGCATGCCGTTTTTGCCGTCTCCTGCAAAGGATTCCGCGTGACGCCAGCGGTATTTGACCCATGTGGAAATGTCAACAGAATAACCCTTTTTCCTGGAGGTATTCACATTTTTAAACAGTGGCGTCAGTTTGATCATTCCGTATCATCGTATTAAGTAGCCACTGAATTTGTGGCTTCTGGCCCAGTTTTGAATTGAAACCAACCACAATTTAGGCACAAGTACAAGAAGTCAAATTTGTGCATCTTCAAATTTGATCAAACTACTTTGACCGCTACATTTGTCTTGTGTCTTCCTATGGACTGATGAATCTCAAGGCTTTTTATAGATCCTGTAATTTTGTAACACTTTCTACCATCAGTCACGCTAACAATTCCTCATTGTGGGATTCTGTGTGTTGCATGGGTCACTTTGGGCAATGCTTTTTGAAAATAGACAACTGATAACCGGAGTCTGCTTCTTGTACCCGCAGGGCAGCCGTAAACAACACCTCCGTCCTCGTTGAATTAATTGGACTCACGGTTGGCTGACTCCCAATTCCCGATTAGCTCTTGAAGTCATTCACCTCAGGGGTCACATACTTTTTCCACCTTGCACGGTAAACGTGTCCAATTAAAACATGACCTCTGATGGCTGTTTGTGCGGCGTTAGTAATAGCAGACTGCAATTTGTCATTTGTTGTGAGTAATAGCAGACTGGATTTGTCTATTGCTGTAAGATGGAGCTCATATCAGCATCATGTAAAAATCAAGGTGATCCCACATAATTTACATACATTTTCTTGCTACTTTATAGAAATATGTAAGTGAATAATTGAACCTTTTTCCCTGTTAGATGATATTCACAGGGATGTTCGCATGTTGCAAGGGCAGCTCGACACTGGTTATGAGATATGAAAAGCCAGTCAACTTGATAGGAAAGGGGACGGAAGGACAACTGGACACACTCGTCCAGCGCTACTTTGAATTTGTTCAGGAACGTTGTTGTTGTCGTTGTACTACTCTGGGAAGAAGAGAGCCTGGCCAACTGGAGTCCATAATGTCTTGTGAGAGTCAAATGAGGTCTCGCTGGACTGTAGAAAGGCAACAGAGGAAATTGGGTCCATTGACGTGTGAATGAACATGCCAAGCCATGCGGCCTGGGAGCGACAATGCCCGCAATCACTCTTGATTTTCTCCAAGGCTTCATGCATTCTTCAGAAAGAGAAGACTCTCAATGAGTAACATTTGACTCCGTAGGTATCCGAGGTTGGAAGGTAGGCTTTCAAGTTCACAAAGCCCATTCACTCATGGTCAGGATGACAGTAAAGCCAAATAGCCTCCCTTTGTGTTGAGATTCGACCCCTCACTTCCTTCTCATGCCCATTGACAGGTGCACTAAAAAAAAGGGGGCCGCCTTCGCCTCCTGGCCTGCTGATGTTCCTTTGCGTACAATACACATTGTGGAGAACAAACGCAGGCTTTTAGCGCCAACGCTTGACCAGTTTGGCTGGCAGATCAAGGTTGAGCAGTAGGGGGGGGGGGGGGGGGGGGGGCGGAGCAATCTGTGTTTTTCTTCAAGAAAGAGAGAGAGCCTAGTTGGAATGCCAGCTTTCTGGGCTTTGCATCAACAGTTGGTGAGGTGCTAATGTGGGAGATGTCAAAGCCATATCTGTCTTTCCTCACAGCCCGTGAGCAAAACGGTATTGTGGGGCAGGGGGGGCACATTCTTCACTTGAAACCGAGTGTCACATTTCGATGCGAGCAACGCGAGATGCAAAACAAGAATGACAAACATCAAAAAAACGATCCTGGGAGATTAACATCCTCTGGTCACTCGTGGGTGATGTCATATAATTTGCTTTGCTGCTCAAAAAGCCAACACGCTTGAAAATGGGAGTCAACGGCTAAATCTGACTCCTCCGCGTAGGTCGCTGCAGCTCCCTTTGAAAACACTTTTAATCATGGCAAAAGAAAAAAAAAAAGTGAAGCGATGAAGTCATAGTCTCTATGTGTGTGATCTACTGAGTAGTTTGCAGACAAGAGAAAGAACAGTTAAGAGTTACAGATGCACTGGCCACCCATTTCAGTGACCCTATTTTTGTGTTAAAGGTGAAACACCTCCTTGATAAATATTTCATAATTAGCAAGGACATCCTTTTCTATCGTCCTGGGTAATTTTAAGGGGGATGTGGTTGTATGTTGAGGCAAATCGCAAAATAATCTATCCATGTAGCAAATCATTCCAAATTTTTGACTCGTTCAACTTTTCAATCGTTTTGGGTTGAGCGTCGTAATTAGTGATTGAGCCCACCTATGCCGCGGCTCGCCTCCGCGCGATCCGACTTTTGAAGGCGTAGTTGTGACACGATACGCGATTTCACGCCGTCTGTGTGGCAAGAAGCACCATGGCCCACTCTCAGGTGTCTTGAACCATCAAGAATACGACTCGTGATTTGCAGTGCATCATTGAGCAGAGCTCGGGTCTCAGCGAATGGAACGTTGCCAAGTCATATTGTCTCAGGCACTCCCGGCTCATGTCAATGACGCAACGTCCCTAATTAGTCATTCCCCGGCTTGTGCGGTGGAATGCATAAGAAAATGCAGCGAATATTTAGTGGGATGGAATCATCAACTGCAAAGATCATTTTCGAGTGATACTCGGTGCCTGAAAGATATGGCTGATATCTGGGGATTAGGGCTTGGTCAAGTATGAGGGTTTGGGAGACAACTCTTACCATTCCATGTTTTATAGCATACTGAATAATTCCTGATATTTTTTTGAGAAAGCCAGCCGCGAAGAGCTTTCGGAATGTTTTATTATTAAGGTGTCGTTTTGATGGTGAATGATCTGAGAATGTTTTCATTATGGCTCCCCGCGCCCCCTTGCTGCAACTGCCATCCCCACGACCAAACAAGAGGCTGGAATGTTGGGTTTCCATGACGCTAATGAAGTAAAAGCCTGGCAATGTGTTTCTGGCAGCCCGCGAGGAGCTCCTGATCCGCGGCCTCCTTCTCATCAGGCTCAAGGTCTGATCCCTCCATCGCTTTCATTCACCAGGCCTTATTATGCCCTGGAATGTCTCTCACTCCTTCTCTCATAGCGGGGATGTGCTGTGCAGGGGTAAAGTTGGGACAAATCCCAATGGAAGAGAACTACCCCAAATCACGTACAACCCCCTTCTCCTTTCATATTTTCCCCTCCCGTATTCTCCACCACTCCTCCCCTGTCATGCCTTACCATCCTCCCACCAAAAACCATCAGACCGTGAACAAAGACTGACACACACACACACACACGCACACACACACATATAAATGCATATAATTTATTGTTAAATGCTTCATGTGGTCAAGTGCATGAGGTGACCTGTCTAACTTTTTGCTATTGGCCCCTCGGACAACACAGTTTTGTTTTGTTTTCTGCTCTCAAACAAGTCTGTTCTTCAAACTCTGGTTTTCCCTGTCGACTGTGGACAGAAGGTTCTTCCCAGAACTTCTCTTAAAACTGAACGTCCTCTCTTTAAAACAAGAACGCCGCTGCCGAATCTCAATTTGCGTTTGTCAGATATGCCTTGGACAGACTCTTCCTGGTGGGAACCGGCTGTCTACGCATTGTGAGAAGCAGCACTGGGGTTAAATAATCGGTCTTTTTACTTGATGCCTTCCCTCGCTGTGCCGGTCCACAGGGCCATAATGTCGTGCTAATTAGCCTTAATTTAGGACGGTCCAATAGGCTAACACATCTGCTATTGTCGGTTGCAGCGCATGGGACCCTTTTAAAGGAAACCTCTCTATCTTGTGGGCATTCATGGCTGAGGGCCGTCCATAATCAACCTCAAAGTTTATGCCTCCTTTCCTGGGGATGCGGTTCAATGAATGAATGGGTTCGAAAGCCTGTGCCAAGATGACGCGAGCTAGTTGGTCATTTTTAACCAGAACGTCCGTCTATCTGAACTGACTACGAACAATAAAGGGCACAGAGGTTGAAGCGGCTTGTCAAAGACGAACTGTTGAGCCTGCGCACTTTATTTGAATTGATGGTTGATGCTGTAGCTGCCCTAAATGAACGGCACTGGTCTTTTGCCAAAGTATGTTCTAAAAAGTTTCTGTTATTTTAACCAGACAAATTTTAATGCTAAAATATAATCCTCATCCATGGTGTTTTATAAAGTCCCTCCCAAAGCACGCGAATTGAGAAACGGCTACTGAAATGGTGAGAAACAGTTCTTACGGTAGATCCCCCGCAACTCAGTCTTTGCACGTTTTCAGCAATTATCTTCAAACGTACATGTCTGATGTATTTTTTTTTTGAAAAACAACAATGTGAATTCACTTTGCAGGATCTTTGAATGATGTCTTTGATGCTTGACTTGTTTTTTTTTGGTTGCAGCAGTCGTCTTTGTGTCGTTTTTCCTGTAAACCTGGGTTACCTTGTGGTGGGAACTTGGCACATACTGTTTAGTTGGCTTGATTTTTCGGATCACCACAGAAAGCATTGTCAATATGTCCACGCCGACCCAGCTGTATTAGCCCCGCTGGTTGCACTAGTTGTCCCACTCCAAAAAGAGAGCTAATGAATAAAAGGAAAAATGGGCGACGGCTAAAGTCTTTCTGATCCCCATCTCCATGAGGAGATAATCCCGGGGTGATCATCAGCGCAAATGTGGCTTTGGGCTGTCAGTGGGATGTGGTTTTGTTGGTGGGGGGAACAGTGCAGGGGGGCAGAAAAGTGGGCTGTAAGCAACCCGCTCGTGGTTGTGTAACACCAATGTTGTGGCTTTCCAAAAATATCAAGAAATGCATATCAGTAAACTGCATTTTTTTTTGTCAAAACATATATTTCAGAGGAAATCCATTTTGTAGAGTACACGCCAGAACAGTACAAAGCTGCCGGTGGTGCCTTTTATACACAGACATGAGCTTTGTTCTTTGAGCTTGCCGACCTGATGGCAGAACATCAATTCCCACCCTTCTCCCAGGCTGTGTTTTTGAACTTTCTTACCTCATCATTTCTGTTTAAAAAGGGGCTCCTGATTAACAGACTTGCAAACTTCTGTCGTGTCGTACGATCACAGTAGATTGTGGCTGTTTATGCGCTTGGCTTTCAGGTATGAGTTCTCTTTGTAGGTTCCCGAGCGGAGTGCAATCCCACTGCCAGCCTTTGCTTTATGTCCTTGTTGCCTAGACAGGCCATTGACTGCTTTAGTGTTGACCGCAACCGCTGTGAACGGACGGTCGTTGTCTGACGTGGCTGCCATGGCCACCCTTTAAACCAGCAAAGGCGGAATGTTATGTAGTGACCCTGTTGCCAGTAGGATTTTTTGTCGGAAGGCTGGTTCGTAATTTTCTGCACTCTTGATCAATTTCTCAGGGGGAATCCCCAATCGTCACTGTCTTGTCATGCTTCCTGGTGAAGGATTTTTTTTTTTTGTCCAGGCTTTTGCCGAGCAACATAACAACTTTCACTTGTTTTATGACTGCCAGAGTGGCCCCTAGCCAGGGTACCAGCATATTACGTTCAACCCTGTATAAATCCATCGTACTTTTACTTCAAAAAGGGATGAATGTTGACTCATGAGTCAAATCGTGCTGTCTTTCAATTGCTCTTCACATTTCCTACACCACGGTCGAGATATTCAGGTCACACGTAGGACTAGTTTGTCAGATGAATTCAAGCGGTCAGCCTGCAGGACCACCAGAACGCTTCTTGAACTCTCCCAACTTTGTGACCTCACAGAGCACCAAGGTTGCCTGCACAAAGCGATCCACGAACGTCTCGGGGAGATGCTGGCATCCCTGATGACTTTCATCAGCAAACACCAGACCCTCAACTCGGTTGATATTCTCAGTTCTGTTGGGACTGTCATCACTTCAGTGAAAGGTAAGCTGTGATGTCTTGGTAAAAGTCTTTTTAACAATACAAGCCAGAAATTTTGTTGCTATTTTTCTATTAATTCACTAAAGAAGAAAATGATCTGCCATTTTGCTTATTTGTAATGTGATACAGTACTGGTTTGCATGCATGTGATATATATTCTGCCACTAGGGGGCTGAGATAGTTTACTTCTCTCTGAAAAGAAAAGAAATGTCAACTAAAAAGAACATAGACACAAATCCAATCAAGCAACAAGTTGTTGAGGGGGATTCTTTGTAGGATCATCTTTATGTTCTTGAGAATAGGCTAGATCTAAGTCATGTGCCGTTTGATAATAGTCCTCAATTTCCAAATACATTTGCCCTGTTTTACCATTTTTTAATAACCTCAAGGTACAGAGCAATTTGGCATATTTGTTGCGATTTGTGGTACCTGATAGAGCAACAACAAGTCATCATTTGGTTGCCTCCCCTTCATGTTTATGGTCAAAATCCCATCCAGATACCTGAATTCAATCTGAGTTGTGTGTGCGAGAGTGTTGTGCTTTTCCACTCAAACAATACAATTTTTTCTCAATGATGTAACTTCCGCATTTGGACCTCTGGTTGGGGCCTGTGCGAGCACTGGCATTGTATTCCAACAAGGCTCAGGATGTCCTGTTGAGGGGTTAGGGGTTGGACAGAAGCAGAGACGATGCGAAAGCCTAAGTGAGTTGCGTGCGTTCACTGGTGACGACCCCACGGCTCATTGGACATTCCAAGAGAATTGTTGGACTGAATCTACAAGTCAGACCATACTTTCTGGCTAACTTTTATTTTTTAATTTAATTTTTATTTGATGATACTCGACGCAATTTTGCTTTCTGAGGATTATACGACCAGACCCATTTGAGAGGAATGTAGAAGTGATCTAATTCAGTGATCGTCGTCATATATCAAGATAGGATTGTCCATTGAACAGGACCAAGGTTTAGGCGGGTAGGGGCAAAAAAAATACTACATTCCAGGTATGTATAGCTTTTCAGGGCACAGGTGTCTTTGACATCTATTTGTATCTTGGCATTTGGTGCGATCGATGGATGTCATGGTGTCTGAAGCTTCCTTCACAGATTTCGCAAAAGCATTCGTTTTTCGTTTGTCACCAAACTAGCATCGTTTTCCTGCTTTCTTAGAGCAAATTTCAGGAGGAATTGGTTGGTTTGAGTCTTGAACTCTAGAAATATCCACTGTTCCAAAGGAAGGAAAGACAGTTTCCTCAAGCAGTTACATCACTGATTTATTAGGCTTGCTTTCTGAGCATCTAGTTTGGGTTTTTTCTCTGCACGGTCAGGACAGGAAGGTTATTGTCAAGACTGATTACCACCATATTTACATTGGTGTTTTTCCCCCATTCTGTCTTCAGTCATCACCGTGTTTTGACTTGCCACAGGAAACTACTGGATTTCCAGATTACAGCCCATTTATATACACTTGCAATCTTGGTTTACCCTTTCTGTGCCGACACACAAAGTTGCCTGTGGCGGACATTGCAGCGGGTTTTATGCTTACGCGGTTCTGTTATTTTGAGACAGCAACGTTCAGCATAGTTTATTTTGTGTACGCATAAACAGTGATTCTTGATTGAATTTGCATGAATGTATGTTACGGCTGGAAGCCTGACTTTTCTCATTTCCATTTGACAGGAGTGAATTTTGAGCAGGTGAACGAAGAGAACAAGCAGAGTCTTTTGAGAGACATCTACTCTGCAATCGACAAATTGGCATTCACGGTTGGCGATGTGTAGGTATCATGATGATGAGTCCACATGACGAGACGATATAGACGATTGTAATTTTAACATGTAACATTTTTATTTTTTTCCAGAGTGTCTGACTTCCTTATGGGAGATGTAGAGAATGGATCAGTGTTAGGGCTCCCCCTAACTAAGACACGCGAGGTAAGTGGTGTACAGAATATATAGATATGGTTAGCAGTGAACGTCACCCGCAATCAGATGCTTGGAATTACTTCTGCATAATAAGCATCAAAGGGAACGAGTGAAATTAGAGTGGGTTATTTGCACAACGTTCATGCATCCACAGGCCCATTAAAACCAGGATGTGCCCTACTGGCCTGAATTGTCAAGCTCAATAGGCTGAAGAATCGGGGGCAGGGTTGAGTTCATTGGGGTCGCATAAGTAACGTGGATGTTGTTCTTGACAAGGCCAAATAATATATCGATAGCATGTTTCCTTGCAACCCCGCTGTGCCTACCTACCGCTCGTGCCATTTCGGTTGGCCGAAGACGTCTTGTCGTTACGTTGTTATTGTCTTTTTATTTCTCATTTTCATCTGGTTTCAGTCTTTTGACAACCTGCCTGTGGAATCTGGAGGATCCGGCTTAGAGAAAGATGATCCGCCAGGTAAGATAGCGCTCCTCACAGAATGCATTTTGCTTTTTGCACGAAAACAAGCGGGTATCCGAGAATGTCTTTTGTTCGGCAGGTTCGTCGAACAAAAAAAAAAATCATTATTATTGTTATTACAGAGTAATTCTCGCTTATCAGATTTTCCATTTGATATCCCGTCTGAGTGGCTGCACCTCTTGAGTGTTGGATGACCACTTCTTCTTAATCCATGCATCACTCAGTTGGTCGTAATTATTTTCCAATGGTATTAGCCTGTATGGCTCTCCCTCAAGGTCGTCGTGGGCTCCGCCCATTGGTTGTCACAGATATCGCCAAACACACGTAATGCTACGAAGCGTTGAGAGAAACCTCGCCAGTCATGCCTAAGTCCATATTTTATAACCTCCCTCTTGCAGTTCCCGTGCTCGTAACAGGACCGCCATTTCGGGTCGAAGAAGTGGATCGGACGCTGCAGCAGCACGTCAACGGGGTGGAGTCGGCACTTGGCTACGCCAAGGCCTGGTCCAAATACACCAAAGAAGTGCTGGGGTGGGTGGAGAAACGTCTCAATATGGGTGAGTCAAGGAAGGCTTGTGGCTTGGACGGCTAATTGTGAGTGTTTCATGTTGCAGCGGTGCCACAGAAGCCCAAATGTGCCGCTATTATCGTGGGAGGTGGCATGATAGGCGCTGAACATAGCTGGCCGAGTTGGACTCTCGATCTATCTGTCTTTTCCTTTCCTTCCTTAAGTTTCTACTCTGCAAATTGTATGTCCTCAAATGCAATATTAGCTCAAAGTGCAAGTTCTAAAAATAACCACAGGTGCCTATTACAGCCCAATGTCTTCAGGAATAAATCTTGCATATTCTTAATAACAAAATTGATATGTAGATGCATTATACTTTATAATTCCCCATAGATAAATTACTTTTTTTTTAACCCCTATTATTTGTAAATCCCATCTAGACATATTCTGCTCGGACAACATATTAAAAATTGGAAGAGGAATTTGAGGTCAATTTGTTGGTGTTTTTCCATTGTGGCCTCGCCTAAGCTGCGCTCAAAAGTGTTGCATGTTCAAGGCTGAGAATGCAGCGTGTGACTTTTATTTTGCGGGGTGGTTAATGAATGGTTTCTCTGTCACACTTAGTCATTCTTCCAGTCAGCACGGTGACACAGGGCCCTCTGTAAAGTGGTACAATGTCGCCGTTATTCGGCGCACCGACAAAATGTTTATTTAACGCATCCTCTGTGGCTAATGGTTTATTGGACGGTGAATGACTCAAGGTCATTGCTTGACTTTATTTCAAGTAAATAAATGCCTCTGTGGGCTTTCCTGTTATTCTTTGCAATAAAAAACAAACATGTTTTAATTTTACAATCAAGCTCATAAAGGGCAGGTTGTTCTCTCTATATTGCCACATCATGTTAATGCGCAGCATATCGGATGTATTTACAGATATCGAGTTGGCCAAGAGCTACAACAAAATGGCTGAATCGGCAAAGACCCTCGCAAGTCAGCAGGTGAGTCAAGAACGTGCAGTTTATATTCAGACGCACCATGTTGGTTTTGACCATCCCCTCATATCTGGTCTTTCCAATCAAGGATTTCATGCCTTTCCGTGACATCTACATGGCTGCTTTCAAAAATGACGTTGACTACAGCAAGCTCATACTTAACACCACGGCGGTGCTCCAAAGCAACAAATTTATGCAGGTAATTCCACAAAGCCCATTGCCTTCTCTGACTTTTGGCGACTAACGGACGCAACCGCGCTAACGTGGTCTAAGTTGTTGTTGTTTTTTTTCTCTGATCTAGCCGCTGATGACACGAAAAAATGAATTGGACAAACTACGAAAAGAGATGAAGGAGCAGTGGCAGAGACAGCAAAAGAAAATGGTAAATTTTCTACGGTGTGTCAAAAAATTTTACAACAGAAGTTTGGTCCTTTGGAAATTGTGAAAATATCTGCAGCCGTTAAACAAACACACGTTACGGTGCACTTTGTGCTGGTACAGTTTTCGTTCATTCCGCGTTGCGCCGAATGTTCTTTGCATTCAAGCACGAGGCCGACAGCGCTCTGAAAAAGGCCCGGATGCTGCAGGATCAGCGTCAAGAGGAGTATGAAAAGGCCAAAGTATCGACCAGCCGCTTGGAAGGGGAGCAGCTGGGAGGAGTAGGAGGAGCAACGGCTGTCAAACAACTCGAAAAGCGGCGCCGGTTGGAAGAAGAGGCCTTGCAGAAGGTTGGTTGACCGCACGAATGTGCAGCATTTTGAACCCCCACTCGAGAATCCTTCGTCTTCCTTCCGCTTCAGGCTGACGAAGCGAGGGCACACCGCGAAGCTTGTCAGAATGACGTGGTGGAAAAAAGAGTCGATCTGGCTAACACCAAGAGTGACATCATCACTCAGCTCCGAAAGATGGTCTTCCAATGCGACCTCACCCTGAAAGCGGTATGTCCAAAAAATTTTTCTTTGGTCAAGTTCATCTTGAAGCGTCGGTAACGTCCCGCACATAACGTCCGTCGTATGCGGAATATGATACGATCGGCACCTGATAGCAGAATGACGTTGTCTGTTCAAGGTCACGGTCAATTGGTTCCAGCTCCAGCAGGCCCAGCTTGTGTCACTTCCTGCCAGGCACCAGAGTCTTTGTGAAAATGCCAAACTGTACGAGCCTGGGCATCGCTACGTTGAGTTCGTCCGGAGGTTGCCCCCCGAGTCCCACTTTTTGGATTCGTCTTTTTCATTAAGCACAGGGTGAGACATCGTGTGTCATGTTGGGATTCCGAGCCAGTACCGCATCACGTCTTGTGTTGGTCCCAAACCCGAATCATTTGTAAGACTGAGCCAGGAAAGGACATCTGGCCTAAAAACCGTCAAAACAACATTTTTCAATGCGTCATCTCCTCTGCCAGAATGCCTCTCAGCCAGCACACAACAAGTGGCAGTCACTCGTCCCACATCAACCTGTCACAAGGATCCGTGACATCCGACCTCCTTGGCAAAGACGATCATGACGGGTCCAACAGCACCCAGCAAGCCAAGATTGCGGAGCGGCGCTCCAACAGCACTACTGACATCCAAGGTATTTCCGATCCTGATGATTACGGTTTTATTCTGATTTTGGGTTGAGTGAGAAAAAAAAAAAAAACACGACACTGCCATTGGCAAACATAGCGAACATCACTGATGTCGGAATGACTTTTTTTTTTTGATGACCAGCACTTCGGATTCGTAACTGGAATTCCAGTCAGGGTGGAGGAATGTGTAGCGACTCTGAAAGCGTAGGAGGGAGCAGCGAGTCCCGATCCATGGACTCACCCACTGCGAGCCCAGGTGAGGACACGCCGGCATCTCAGTCGCCATCAAAAAGATAGCAAATATTCACTTGGCAAGCAGTGAACCTCCGTTTGAAGTTCGACCGCAGAAGTGCCAAAGAAAGTTGGCTTGAATCGGTTTGAATTGACTGCAGAAATGTGGAACTGACTGGTGTGTCCTGTCACACTGTTCAGGAGACTTTAAGAGGCGATTACCCAGGTCCCCCTCGACCGGCACCATGTCGTCTGCTGATGACCTGGATGAGCCCAACTCCCTTCCGATAACGGTGCGTCAAAGCTAAACAGTCGCAAATGTCCATTGAGCATTTGGAACATGCAGTACTCAGTTGTTATGTTGCACACGTTTCAGGTTTAGGGGATCTTTTAATCGAGACGGCCAGCTCTCCGCGTCCTTTTAGAAACACGCAGATGTCCAAAGCTGCTCAAACGCACAAGCTGAGAAAACTTCGAGCGTTCTCCAAGTGTCGAGAATGTGATGGGCTGGTCGTGTTTCAAGGAGCAGAGTGTGAGGAGGTAACCATGGTTTCTTCTTTTATGTATTTATTTATTTACACCCTCCACCAATTGAATTTGGTGCAAAAGGAAATCCAATCATGAGCGGCTTTGGGACTCTTTGAGTATGAAGAATGTTTCAGATGAACATTGCCAAAGCTTCACAATAGCTTCTTTTCCCTTTTGATGACCCCCCCCCCCCCCCCCCCTAAAAAAAAGAGAATGACCACCCCTGCACTCATCAGAATATCCCAAAAGGGAAAAGTTGAAACGTGCCACAAATTCCCCTTTGGGTTTGAATAAACCAACTTGACTTTGTCAGGGGAAAAAGCCAATGGAAACTAAAGACCTTTTGTCCAACTTCTAAAGAGCTCATCACCCCTGTGTGCACCCCCCGGTGCTTTCTTTCCATATTTATAAGATACTGTATACGAACAAAGGGGAAAGAGAAGGATTAATGGAATGTTTCTCCCCTGAAATGTGGGTTATGTAATGTTGCTTGGGTGTGTTGACAAGTGAGTGATGCAAGAAGGCAAGCGCTTCAGTTATTTGAAAGGCTCCATGAAATGAGTTCAAGATGTGAGAAAACGGCAAGGCCCTTTTTTAAATTCAAGAATGACCAGAAAAGGTTGCTGGGGGGGGGAGTGGAACCAACTGCATTTAATGGTTTGAAATAATGTAGCTTGAAGAAATGTAAAATGGTGGGTAGCATGTTCATAAACTATATGGGCTTGAATATGTTTTTGAAATCGACCTGCGTGTGTGTTTTGGCTTGTCTACCTGTTCTATGTTGTGTGTGTGATCTGCGCTTTATTCGCGATAACTATACTGTTGAAATAATGAAGTGAAACGTCTCCATGCGTCTGCAGTGCTCATTAGCCTGCCATAAGAAGTGCCTGGAGAGCTTGGCCATCCAGTGTGGCCATAAGAAGCTCCAGAGGAAGCTTCACCTTTTCGGTGTGGACTTCATGCAGACCGCCAAGAACAGCCAGGATGGCATCCCATTCATCATCCGCAAATGTACGTCGGAGATCGAGACCAGGGCGCTCAACGTGAAGGTATTTACAGATCTTATGCATTTGAACCTTTCAAAAGAATGTGTTGCGTGTGAACTGTATTTCATTTTCAACTGGTTTTTGGACCGCAAAGGGTATCTACCGCCTGAACGGTGCCAAGTCACGGGTTGAAAAACTGTGCCAAGCATTTGAGAATGGCAAGGACTTGGTTGAGATGTCTGACCTTTACCCCCACGACATCAGCAACGTGCTCAAACTTTACCTGAGACAGGTTAGGCCTGCCTTGACCATCGACTATACTTTGACGTATCATTTGTAAATCTCTCTGAATACGCTCTGTAACGCTAAGGTTGTTTTTACATTGACCTTCTTGCTGACTTGTGATGCTTTGCCCTTTTTCAGCTTCCAGAGCCACTCATCCTTTTCCGCTACTACAATGAGCTCATCGGTTTGGCCAAAGAAAGCCAAAGTGGAATTGTGGAGGATTTGGAGGCGTTTCGCCTCAGCTCCTCCCCAGTGCCGCCGGCTCAGGTCGGCGTGGAGCTCAACCGCATCCTCTTCAAGCTCAAGGACCTCCTGAGGCAACTGCCGCCCACTCACTACAAAACGCTGCAGTTCCTCATACAGCATCTGCACCGGTAGGCTGCTCCCAGCTGAAAAATGTTGTTTTGCTGCACAACAAATGTGATCATTTAGATCAGCATCTTAAGTGAATGTTAAATAGAACAGCATGTAAGGATATAAAGAAGAATCACTTTTTGATTGGTTATTGAAGAAACAATATTATTCAGGGACGTGCGGTCAGGGGAGGCAGGTGAGGCAGAGCCTCACCTCTGAATGCGCATTGCATTGCGCAATCATCACAAACTGGGTTGATCCATGCAACTGGCTTGTGCTGCTTGCCATATATCTGCATGTCGCAAATATAATGATTGAATAAGCTACCCTTTTTTTTTGGTTTATATATATTTGTAAATCTGACACTAAAGGAGTCAGTGCCTCACCAACCATGAACCTCACCGCACGCCACTGATAGTATTTGTTCTGTGAAAAGGGTGACTTTTTTTAAATGAGTTGTATACCTTTCCACCAGGGTTACGGAACAATCTGAGGAAAACAAGATGCCTGCAAGAAACCTCGGGATCATCTTTGGCCCAACACTCATCAAGCCGAGGGAGGCAGATGCCGAAGTGTCCCTTTCCTCAGTAGTGGATTACCCCTATCAGGCGCTCATTGTTGAGCTCCTCATCAGACACTACCAGATGATCTTCGACACCCCTCTCAGTTCACTAGCGGAAAACTCGCCCACAGAGGTCGGGGCTCGACCCTTACTCGACATGGGCCCTCCTCACCCGGAAAAGGAGCAGGTTCTGAGCAGGCACTCAAAGTCCGTGGGCGACATCCAGGAGGTAAAGCCGGAGTTCTGATATAGAATACAAATCAATTATTGATGTCCCATGAACATGGTGCATTGATGCTCTGTATTTTCTACTACCCATTACAGTTGAGCTCCAGGGATTTTAAGAGACATTCCTCCACTCCGCTGTATAACTTGATGCACGAGTACTCAGTCCCGCTTGTTCCAACTGACCGCGAGGGAAAAGATTTTGAACCTGGTTCGTATTTCTACACAACCAAGCGGGAATTTGCTAATCGTGCATGAGATGTGTGTGTTTTGTCATTTGTCATTGGGAAGAGCCACATCGCTAATTATGTTGGCTGCAAAAGTTAAGGAAAAGGATTCTGCAAAATCTGCAGGTTGATTTGGATGCATCGTTCATTTTGTGCTCTGAACCGTACATACTCTTGTTGAGCATACTTTGTCCATCTCTTTTTGAAGGCGACCAAGTGGATTCAAAGTCCTGCAACGGTGCCATCGAGGTCCCAAAACCAAGCGAGCGAAGCCTCATCCGCTCTCCACACGTCACACCCACGACCAGGGTGCATCTACGACCGCACCGGAACAAAGCGCCCTCCCGGCCGGCTAGCATGCCGGTAGAACGGAACCACAGCCGGGAAAAAGCCGACGAGAATCCCAGATGGACGAGCTTGCAAGAAGATGACAGAAAAGGAGAGCGCGGCATCCAGTCCATCGAAGAGGTGGATGAAACCGAGATGACCAAATTGCGAGCCGCCACACAATACCGGCGCACGTGCATCGACACCCAGACCTTGCGCAGGACTTGGGACAAACAATACAAGCACCATGATGTCGCTTCGAGAACGACCAAAAATGTTTTCAGTACGGACAGTTCAGCAGATGATGCCAGCGGGATTCCCCCTTCTGTGTCAGTATCAACCTCGAGCTTGTCCCTCGAAGACTCCAACAAGAGCACTGTTAGTACCTACTCGAACGGACCTTACAGCATGTCAACGCAATCGTCTTCGCGACCGGAGAGGACATTAAGAAGGGAGGGAAATGTAACCAAGTACAACATAGTGGCAATGGGTTTCCGGCCCTCCAGGACCCTCCAACCGCCACCCGGAACTTTCTATAAGCCTCCGTCGGGGAGTCAAGCTAAATCACTCCACGCCTCAGCTAACAGCGCTGAAAACGAAGAGGGGGAGAATGAGGACGAAGAGGAGCTAGAGGTCTCTGTGGACGAGCCTCTTGCCGAGGATGCGGAGGCCGAGCAGGAAACCGCCTCGCCGTCCCACAGTCCAAGTCTGGAGGACGGGGGCCTAAACCAGGCGAGACCATTGTACCAGAGACTGAGATCCAGGCACCTTCAAGAGGTGGAAGATCGAGAAGCTCATTTTGTGTGAGACTGGGGCCGCCAGATGCCAGATGACACACCTGCTTTGACTTTATACTCTAAAAGACAAATGGGCGGTCGTGTGTGGACAAGGAAAACCCGTCGCATCCCCCAAATGCAAACGGAACGCACTTGGTGTATATTTTTAGAGACAAAGTCGCCAATGTATTACTCCGCGAGCACTACACTGGCACCGGGACTATTTATAATTCTTCTTTAACTGTGCAATTGCATTTTTATGTGGACATTTTGGAGTCTTCTTCCAGATTCCCCCGATTGTGTACCAAAAAGTATGTATTTGACTAGTTACAATAGACCGTGCAGCCACAACAAACAAAATGGTGCATTACATCAGTGCAGGAGTCTGTAAGATGTGTTCCCATCATTTGTTTAGACTGTTACGCAGAGAAAAAAGAAACTGTTAAGTTTTCTCTTCCAAGCATTAAAAATATACTTGCTCTGTCTTATACAGGTGAACATGTGATCCTAAGAATCTTTTCCAAACAAAAATCTTGATTTTTATCACTGAAATGAGTCTAAACCTTACTTTTTTGGAGCGGGGGGGTAAGTAAGTAACAGGAACAACGCCAACTGTTTAAATCCTAAATGTTTTTTTTATGGTGACTTGCAAATTTGGCGCAATCTTGAAATGGTTCCTTGTAAAAAGACAGGTACATCCGGACAGCATACTTTGTAAGTTATTAAAATATATCTCACAACTTTCAACCTCAATGGTTTTGTGCCTTTTTTTTGTTTTTTCCAGAACGTGCTCTTCATTCGCTCTTTATTTGTTAAAAATTATAAGAGGTCATTTCCATATTTATTCTCTATCACCGGGCAGCTGCCGATTTATCAATGGTGCGTCATAGCCTGATTATGGCTAGACACTGATAATGGATATAAATGTTTTCATTTAACTCATTCACTCCCAAAGACGTTTTTAAACGTCTTTTCAGACTTGGTCTAGAATTGGCTGGTAATAAATGAGTCAAGAACCACAATTGAACACACACACCCTACACAAACGCGGTGTGATTTAAAACTTCAATGTGAACTTATGTCATTATTTTACATGACAGTTCTCACCCTGCACTGCATATCATTTGGCCAAGTAGGCTCATAACAGTCGCCGGATTAGCGGACCAGGTGGTTGGGCCATGACGGCATCCACACATGGATGTGAGGTGTTGGCCGTCTCCCTGCGCCGAGAAAGGAGATTAAATCAATCTGCTTAACGATTCACAAGGTCTGCAAATTAGCTGCGTGAGCAATCCCGCAACCCCTCCGGCGGAATATGTGGTGTTCTGCGGTATTCATGAGATATCAACCACCGGGGCAAGTGTTCGGCTGAGGTAGGTGTTTGAATTTGATGTACCCGTGATTATTTTAGCGTGACATGGCGGTGTGTGGTTTGATGTACTTGACGTGAAGCGTGGCCGTTCAGTGGCAGCGCTGAGAACCGAGTTTGATGATTTATGCAACTGGCCCACTCACCATAAGTGCTTGAGGCTTCATTAACTCTTGATGTCGATAGATGGGAGTGTCAGTTTGATATTTTTTTGGTATTTGATGATATATGTGGTGTAATGGCGTACGTTTGATTGGATGCAGGCCTGTGTGCATTTGCCCGAGCCCCTTTCCGGTGGGGTGAAACGGAGGAGTCATGGGAGCAGGAACGCAGGTCAAACTCCTGCTGTGGAAGAACTGGACCGTCCGCAGGAGGCAAAGGGTAAATTCCTTTCATCTATCATTTGCACACTGCCTTTAATCGCTTAGCATGCTGGGAGCCTTCATGCTTTGCTGATATAAGCCACTCTTAAGGGTTTTGTCTGAGTCATAAGATCCTTCGGTTATGCACGATACACATTGTCGGAATAACATTTGATGAACTAGATTCATGTTTAGATTCTCATTTGCAGTACCGACCTAGCATCAGACAGCAGAAGAAAAGCAACATAAAATCTGTAGACATCAAACTGTACAGTGCAAATACTGTATAGCTTAAAAATGTCAGAATGGGCGCTTGATGTTTTTTTCAAAGGTCTTTATTTGGGGTGTGGTGTTTTGCTCAAGCATGTGAGACTGAGCAAACAATCGGGGCGTCAATTAAAGTGGCTGCCGCAACGGCGGAATTATGGTATGCTCTCTTGTGGCTGCAATTAATACAGGAATGATGTCAACAATCGTTTCGGATGATTGGAAAGTGGCGCGGAAAATGCCACATCATTGCCGTTTGATTCTATTCCTCACCCAGTGAAGGCCAACAATTTCCAGACCGAGCAATCAATGCTATTTTCTCTTTCCCGCTTGAACTTTTCAACCAGGTGCGCTTCCTCATGGAAATCATGTGGCCAATTATTTTGTTCATGGGGCTGGTGTGGCTTCGAAGAGTGAATCCACTCTACCGTCAGCATGAATGTAAGCTGATTTTTTTTGTGTTTATTTGCAGAGGTTTTGCACTTCAACTCTGTGCTCTGTGCCCACTTTGTAATTTCTGAGTTCTTTGCATATTTATCACATGCAAAGGTTTCAGTTCCCCACACAGCGACTACTCAAGGAAATACAAAACACAGTTTCTAAATGCCAATTTAATTTATTAAGGCCCCAAAAAAATCTAGAACAACCTGTCCGTACGTGAAAAAAGTAATTGCCCCTCCTTGTTAAATCACAAAGTAATTGTGACAAATCACGGTTTTGGCAAAGCTGAGCTCAATTTCAGAGGCAACACCCTAGCATTACATTTGTTGAATCAAAAAATCACTTTAATAGAATCTGGCTACAAGAGCTCAAGACACAAATGCCGTGATTGAGATCAATCAGTCTGGAAAAGGTTACAAAGCCATTTCGAAGACTCGGGCGGCTCCTGCGAACTCCCGTCAAAGCCATTATCCACGAAGCATCAAACCGGGAACAGTGACAAACATTCCCAGGAGTGGTCGACCGGCTAAGTATACTCCAAGAGTGCAATGACGAATCATCCAGGAAGTCGCAAAAAAACTTGGATGAACTGAAACCTTTGTGTGTGATAAATATGCAAAGGAGACAAAAATCCGGAAGGTGGCAAATACTTTTCCCGGCACCCTATGTTATGATACGATCCGGTCTTCCTCAGGCCACTTCCCCAACAAGGCCATGCCATCTGCGGGGATCTTACCGTGGATCCAGGGAATCTTCTGTAATGCCAACAACCCTTGTTTCCAGTACCCCACTCGTGGTGAATCACCTGGCTTGGTGTCCAACTACAACAACTCAATGTGAGCTTTATCCTGATGTGTGTGTGCTGCACTTGGGAGCCAATCCTCAAGCAAACCATTAGTTGTGTTTTTTATATTTATATATATAAAAAAAAAAAGACAAATCCATGCACCAATATAAATGAAAAAAATATTCGAGGAAAACTTGTTTTGCAGATTGGCCCGCTTCTACTCGGATGCCCAGGAGCTTCTTTTCAGCGATCCAAAGCTTCTACCCGTGGGACGTCTTTGGTCTGAAGTGAGAGCCATGACCAACTTCATGGACACGTTACGGAGCCGTCCCGATAAAGTCTCAGGTCAGTTCTTCAAACCCATTCGATGAAAAGTTAGCGAAGTTGCTCTGGTTTAAGATACAAATTACATCACACGGCTTCGAGAAAGATGCGTATTGTAAGCAGCTTAACTTTCACTGGCGGCAGAATGTTTATTTGGTGGGAAAGCGCTTCACGTGCCTGGACCAGTGTTCTCATGAGGCACAAGAAAACCACAATTCCCATCTCACGGGGCACCCCGCCAACGATACCGTTTTTGGATAAACATGGACATGATACATGACGCCGCGTGTATTTTTAGTACAAATCTTAACGATGGGATTGGGAAGAGACGGAGGGCTTTCCCTCTTGCATCGGTTATGTCACTCCACTCTCATGGCGTAACATTCAACAGGCCTAACTGAAAAGACGAGGCCGCATTTCACCAGCGGTTCGGCTCCCATGCGCCCCACAGGAGGGAACACTAGATCATACCAGGAAGCAAGTTATGTTCATGTGGATATACTCAACTCCACTTTATTGATATCACGCTTTCATAACAAAGCACTTTGCAGAGCACATGAAATAAAACATGAACTTTACTACAGTGATAACAACCAAAGTCAGATAGAGAAAAATGGTTATATGGCTTTCAAGGAAACATCCACTCTCCTGTTCTACAAATCTGGCATCTGCTTGCAGCGGCCATGTAAGGCCACCGGGGCCACTCCCAGGGTCACTGCTTTGTGTGTTAGGGGCGCTAAACGGGCCAAATGTGAGATTAGGTGGGCGGCCCGTTCTTACCCCCTGAGCCACGGCCGTCCCCGTGAACGCAGCTTCTTCCCCCAACAGGTTAATCTCGGTTTGAACTTGAATTGAGGGCGTGCAGCACTTGGTTCAACGTGGGAATAGATTTAAAATCAGACAGACCTTGGAGCATCACATGGGGGAGGGTCTTTCACGAGAAGCCCCTTGCAGGGAATTTTCAAGCCGAATAAGCACTCAGTGGTCAACATACGCAAACACATTTCGTCCCCTTTCATGCAGGACGAGGAGTGCAAGTGGAGGCGATCCTTAAGGATGACGAGACGCTGACGTCATTCCTTCTGAGAGACGTTCCACTCACCGAATCTGTGGTCAATCTACTTGTCAATGCCCAAGTCCGGCCCGAACAGGTTATTACACAATCATGACGTGACACCATTGGTTTCAAAATGGGCATGGGAACTCCAAATTAAGATCGGAATACAGGTGACTCTGTTCATGTTTAAATTTAGCCGTCTCCCGAAATGCAATGTGGAAGAAAACATTCCATTTTTATGTGTGCGTGTTTGCAAAGAAGGCAATGGGCCACTCGATCCACAAAAGTAATTCTAATTATTTGAGAGATAGAGGCCTTTTGCGTACAGATAAAATGACTTTAATCTCTGAGTTGAGCTCATGGGAAAATGTATGTTATGTTTTGTGAGCAATTACACAATTAATCACAATCACAATTAAACATTTTGGGGTGTTTGTTTTTCATTTCCCATCCTGTGCCCTTCCTTTCCCCAGTTTGCCTTTGGGGTTCCAAACATGCATTTAAAGGACGTCGCCTGCAGCCTGAACCTCTTGGAGCGATTCCTCATTTTCCCCACCCGCAGCGGGCTTCTCGCTGTCCGCAACGCCATGTGTGTCCTCAGCGCGCAGCGGCTGCAGATCATCGAGGACAAGTTCTATGCCAACGTTGACTTTTTCAAGCTCTTCCGAGTGGTCAGTGCAGATTTGAACTTTCTTTATTTTTGGGGTTTGGTTTTTACCCGCCGGCCACTTCATTAGGCACGCCTGCACAATGAGATGGGATGCAATGCAAAACGCTGTGTGGGAAAAAAAACAAAATCCCTTGACTTGACACTTGAGCTCATCTGAGCATGGAGCTTTACATCGGCATCCAGTCGCAATCCCAGATTGGTGATTGAGATTTAAGTCCTGCCACGTTGTTGCATTTGTTTGCAGGAACACACAGAAATCCCAAGCGTGTGAGCAAAATGCATTGTTGAATTTCTCCTCTCGGGATCAATGTTTAGCTGATGTCCACCATAAAATATTTGTCAGCTGATGACTACCGTAGTTCAGGTGAAACATTGCCTGACAACTTACCACCCTTGAAGCTGGCCGCGAAAGACGAGATGAAAAGTGAGTTGTTGCTGGGCTAACATACTTCAGATCCTTGGCATGTTCAAAACCTGTGAAACGGCTTTAGCAGAGCTGTCAGACTCGCCCTCCTTCAGTCATTAGCTGAGCTGAAACACTCCCTTAATGTTTAAAGGCCATGGCTCGTAAACAAAAGCGGCAGACGGAGGGCGACTGGCTTCCTCCTCATTCGTCCACACGTGATTGCATCACATTCCGTTCACGACTTTTTTTTTTTTTTTTTTTTGGGCCTTGACTTCCGCATATGCGCATGCACACACGTTGAGCCTCGAGAGATATGTCACAAAGGAAGGATGTCTCCTCTGGTCTTTGTCTCGGCCTCGTCCTGCTTCCTGTACCTTTAGCCTATTGTGTGCAAGATCTCAAGCATGTCGTTCCCAAACTTGAGGTCTGGAGCCAAAACGGATCCTGCCTGGGTCCGCTTTTTGGAATAAAATGCGCTGAGTTATTACGAGCTACTTTTGTGACCTTTTCATTCGTCAATTTTGATTCATTAATGTGACAATCATAACGAATGTCGGTTGGAGATTCACCACATTTCTCAATTGGGAATCCTGATTTGGGTAAAAAAAAACTAAAATCAAAGCAAACCATTGAACTGACAGCAAACATCAGTTTGTTCTGGCCCTTTTTTTTCAAACTTGTATTTATAATGTCCTTCCATTTAAACCATTCTGAATTCCCATGTTATTCCTCCCACACCAAATAACAAGAACCCGCTCATCAAAATGCATCAATACTTTCAAATGAGGTGCGTGTCAACTGGTCTTTTAGTCAGGAGATATGGTTTCTATATCTGCCCTATAAAAAGCAAAGGAGGATACACGTTATTATGTGTACCCATGTCCTTTTCTTTCTGTCCCTTCCTCAAGCTTCCTCGCGTTTTGGACAGTAACTCGGAAGGCGTCGACATTCACTTTTGGGTCCAGGTGCTGTCCGCCGCCTCGGACAAACTGCGAGAGGTAACGCTGAACTCGTGCAATTCCTTTCAGCCCCATTCAAAAAGTTCCGTTTTCTATTTTGAGCGAGACAGGAAAGGCTGGCTTCCGTTTGCCTCAGTTTGTGTGGGTGGGGGAGGGGGGGGGGAGGGGGGCTGAGAGGTCACGGTGAATATAAGGAAGGTGAATACTGTACCTGTACTCCGAATACTAGTACTTTTAGTATGTGTGACTTTGATGATGCTTACTACAGTATTATCATTCATATATAATTTAAGGTACTGTAGTTTATTTGATTCATTTTACAGTGTATAAAATGGTTTGAAGATGTTCCACTTGTGTCTTTTTTTGTATGAAAATGTGTAGATTATAACAAATAAAATTTGAATTCATGTAAAATTTCACATTCCGGGACATGCCGCTCTGACCATTCCCTTTTTTTCCCGAACCTCCTTCCAGTTATTTCAGAGAAGCAGCACACGGGAGCTCTTCCAGGCCCTGGCCCCTCTCTTCCAGAGCGATCCGTCCTTCACGCAGGTGATGGCCGCCGCTTCCAGCCTCGTGTGCGGCTACACCGAGGGGGCTTTCTCAAGAGTGGCTTCCTTCAACTGGTACGAGGACAACAACTACAAAGCTTTCCTTGGCATCAGCAGTGGCAGAAGGCAAAGCCGGCACACTTACGACAACGGCACCAGTGAGTAGGACATGTCAAACGTGCCGTTTTTGAAGGAATGCCATCAATACTTTTAAAATGTATCACTTTTGGGCGATTTTATATGGACCTAAAAATTCACATTTTGATTTCTTGAGAATATTTGAGGATAAAACTTACGCAAGAAGGCCAAAGTCAAGATTCTTTCGCCGGAGCTTCTTGTCTGTGGGGAAGACTTGCTAACCACCATCCCACCATCACAGATTTCTCCACAAAAGACACTAAAGAGTTTCATTTGAACTAGCGCAGGTATTGTGCACTTTTTAGCCTTCATGGCAGCCCTCGAGGTACAATATCATAAACAACTTCTGGATGCTTGGTGGGAAGCAATGTGGTTGTCTAAGACGTATTTCGAGTTCCCGTTATTTGCGCCCTCTTATTTCGAAGAACGAATTCTTGCACGGCATGAAAAGTGAGCCGGTTTGATCATCACTTCGGAATGCACGGTCCATATAATGCACATGTTTGCCCGCCCCCAGCTCCTTTCTGCAACGCTATAATGAGAGAGCTGGAATCCGACCCCGCCACCCGGATCGTATGGAACTCCCTTAAGCCCATGTTGATGGGAAAGATCCTCTACGCCCCGGACTCACCTGCTGTCAGAATGATCATAAGAAATGTAAGTCGCTGTTTAAGTGTTGCCTGTATGCTAATGCAGGCATGTGACGGAAGCACTCAAGGTAAAAGCACCCCCCCCCCTCTCCTCCCCCCCGCCCGCCCATGCACTACTTGACTAACTTCTTTGATTTTCAGGGAACAATGCCTTTCCCCCCCCCCTGTCAAAAGGGGATCAGCTTTCCTCATGTTTTGTCCCAGCCTTTGTATCGAGTTGTAGATACTTGTTGGTCAAAGCCCCTCAGGGGGTGGCAGTGGTCATGGATGGTCTGGTTGCAATGGAGGAACACAAGCCGATCGGCCGCCGATGACTGTCACACAGTCTGCTGGCGCCATGGCTTTTCTCGTGTTGGGGGTCAGCCCTTTTAAAAAAAAAAAAAAACATGCGATCGCACATGCCAACCTTTCAGTCACGTATTAAAATGTATTTTTTCAAATCTAACCAAGACCATTACTTTCACTATCATCAATCAAGGAAATGCAGTCAATTGTCCTGCTCTACAATTACATATTGATGACACTTTTTAAAAGGTTTTGATCACTTTCTGTAGCCACAGTATTTGAATCATACATATCCAAATATGGTCCAAAGGGATTGTACTATTTTTGCCCTCACAGATTCAGGAGGAAAAAACACACTGGAACAAAATAATACAAAGGACCATTTGAATCGCGGCAATACAAATCCGCATCCATACTGTTATGCAACATCTTACCAAGTACGCCCGATGAATGGTTTCCTCTTACGTAAATGGCATAAGAGAGGAATTTACCTTTGAGTCGGATTATATCAGTGGCCGTCAGCCAAAGCGCACTCATTTGCCTCAATATCAAGCTTCATAACGGTTTGGCAATGGCATACCTGTGCAGTATAGATACCTACTGGACAGGATGTGCTGAATAGCAATGTTTACCCAAGCCTTCGCTGGGAACAACGGCACTGCGCTGTGCGATGCCAAACACTTCATGTGTTTAATGAACACACGCTAACGTAAACGCAAATACGTATTTGCTTCCAAGGTGGACCATGTGCAACATGCAGTAAGGCCACACTTGGTTGCGGAATTAGATTCACTGTAACTCGATGCAAGTACGTAAGGAGCCGTAATCGTGGCAAGGAGTGACCTCAGGGAACCCCTCCGCTCCATTCCCTGCTTGTGTCTGCTGCTTGAAACACTACCGCGGGAATGTGGGAACCTGACTACGATTCACTCGTCTGGGTGAAAGCATTGGACCAACGGCCTCCATTGTCACCCTTGGCCCCATTGTCCCCATTGTCGCCCGAAATCAGACACACAGAAGAGGAAGGCGTTTAATTGGGTGTACTCTTGAGCACGTTCACCCCCCACTGCACATGAGTGAATGCTAAAATAGCAAGCGGCGTTTGCTGTTCACACGCGCGCACACAAAGCACTGTAGTGACACATATTCAGGATTTTAACGATAAGCTTGCGGTAAATATTTGACATTTTGGCTGGGGCTGTGTTTGTCGCACACTCGCTGGTTATCTGAAGCGCATGGCTTACAGAAATTCTTTGTGTGAGAGCGTGTGTGTTGTCTTTGCAAAGCCTGTTTGGGGAGAGAGTTTGGTGTGGGAAAGTCATGTAGCAGAAGATTAAACAGGATAGTGTGCACGATTGGCGGTGTTTCACACACACGTATGGATATATTTGCATAAGCGCACCAATCGTTAAGTGCCTACTGGATGTACTTGTGCTTTCTTGTAGGCCAACAGTACATTTGAAGAGCTGCAAAGGCTGAAGACGATGGGGAAGGCCTGGGAGGAGGTGGCGCCGCAGCTCTGGGCTTTCTTCCAAGATGGAGTGCAAGTCAAAATGATACGGGTACGGCGACGGTACACCATGGTGGCAATCCAAAAGCTTGCGTGACACTCGCCTGGCATCCTGTGCCAGCCATGACCAAAATAATCATGTGATTTTTTTTCTTGGTGTGTCAAGCATTCCTGTCTGATAACTCAAAACACGTTTGAGCACAAATGGCTGATTAGTGATGACAAAATACAGGACTTTTTTCCATTTCATGCCATTTGGTTGATGAAAAAGGCACAATGCACAATTAATCAACATTATGTAAATGTTGCGTGACATTTGCACTTTTTTTTTCAATTTGTATCTGTATTGTATTATCATTGTTATTTATTTTATTTGTTTAAGTAGAATAATGTCCCATCCACAATCAGCTCGCCCATAGCCCTAAATACAAGTAATATAGAAAATGATAGCAAAGTAATCCCAACGTCAAATAAAAAAAATAAAAATAAAAACTTTTATGTGATTATGACCGTGTAATCCTTCAATTGTAAGCTTTCCGATTCTGTTCCAGGACACGTTCCGGAATCCTTCCGTGATGGATTTCATTGACCGTAGTCTTGAGGAGGCTCCGTTCTCCACCAAACACATCCTCAACTTCCTGCACAACGGTCCGTCACAGGAGAGGCCTGACAGCATGCCTGATTTTGACTGGCGGGATGTTTTCAACCTCACTGACCGTGTCATTCGCATGCTCAACCAATATGGAGATGTGAGTGGAGTCTGAAATATTTTCGTACTGTAGCCTAGAAACCTTTGTTGCATCTGTGATTTCATCCTTCCTGCAGATACAAAAAAAAAACCTGCTACATTTGAGAACTTAAGTGGATGCGTGGGTTAAGCCGGGTTTCCAAATGAAAATACGGTGTCAGGATCATTTGTTGTGGTCGCCACCCACCTATTTGAACTGTTGACGCTACAATTCACCTGACCTGTCACATTCTTGGAATGGCCCATTCATGTAATAATCCAAGTGAACACAGCCCCCCGTCACTTGTTGATTTCATTAGCCCGCTTGAAAGACCACTGTTGTGCTCCATCTTTGACACGGCGCGAGCATTTGGCTAAGTTGTCTTTTCATTTGGCAATTTGTCCTCCATCGACAAAACTTGGCAACCCCCAGGTGGGACGAGAGCCAGAGGAACAGACGAGCTGTCGGCTCGCTTCTGTTGACTGCTGATGGAGTGGAAGCCTTGCAAAAAAAAAAAAAATCAAACAAAGCCTCACAGACCTTCAATGGTGAGGGTCCTCCATAGCTAAGTGGGCCAATATATTTAAAACAAAGTCCAAATCGGTCCTTACCCCCTCCCCAAAGGGGATGAGGGGGTCTGTCCCACTCCGGGGTGACACGGGAAGCACTGTTGGGTGGACGGCTAGCGCTCTTTGTTTTTCTCCGACTTAAAGCTTCCAGCACTTGAGTGTGACAGCGAGAGTGGGAACGCCTCAGGCTGATTAGACACAGCTGTCACTTCACCCGCCATCTTTTATGGAGCGCCGACAATGGCTGTACGTTTGAAGGCCGAGTGGTTGGCTGTTTGCGCGGCGCTGGCATGCATGCGAATCACGCCGCACACTGGGCCGAGGAGTGTGGATGTGGAGGATACTACGGCAGATTAAGGACGGCGTTTGCAGCCGGAATTACTTTGTCAGTTGACAGTGTTGGGAGTCTTTAGTTGGGAGTAAATCGCACTGGTGTGTCTTGTGTGTTTTGGAAGTTTTGGCCTGTTTGCACGATATACTGTATAAGTGGGACCCTTTTATGGGTCAAGATAACAAGTGTTTTTTTTTTTTAATTGTATGAAATGTGTGTTGTTTCCAAACATTTTTTGTCCATTTTTGATCCCAGTCGTTCTGATTAGGGTTGCGGGTGAGATGACCTTTGGGTGACAGTTCCAGACTGGCCACCAATCAATCCTAGGGCACATATAGACAACCAACCCTTCATGCTTGACTCACATTCAATTCTATGTTTTGTCCTCCATCTCCTCTGCAGTGTGTGATCCTGGATAAATTTGTGGCCCTGCCCAACGAGGATACCGTAACTTATCGGGCCTTGGACTTATTAGAGGATGGCAAGTTTTGGGCGGGTCTCATCTTTGTGAACATGCAATCTTGGACCGCCAAAGTCCCGCCTCATGTGAAGTTCAAGATCCGAATGGATATTGATGCTGTGGAGCGCACCAATAAAGTCAAAGACAGGTTAGCGTCAAGGTCATCGGGAAGTGTGACAATCCTTTTTTAAAAAAATGTATCGATTTAGAGAATAATAAGGTATCTCTTTCAGGTATTGGGATCCGGGCCCCAGAGCAGATCCTATGGATGATCTGCGTTATGTTTGGGGAGGGTTCGCTTACCTTCAGGACATAATAGAACAGGGGATCATTCGCACTCAGACGGGGAAAGAGTGGCCATTGGGCGTTTACCTGCAACAGATGCCCTACCCTTGTTATGTGGATGATCTGTTAGTAGACGCGCACACACGCAACACAACAAAAACACACAGCAACACCACTCAATTTTTATGGTCGTATTTTCTTGAATTTCTCATCTGTCCAGGTTTATGCTGACCCTGAACCGCTGCTTTCCAATCTTTATGGTTCTGGCCTGGGTCTACTCTGTGTCCATGATAGTCAAAAGTATTGTTCTAGAAAAGGAACTTCGTCTCAAGGAGACCCTCAAGGTGATGGGGGTCTCCAACAGCGTCATCTGGTCCACTTGGTTTATTGACAGCTTCCTCGTGATGGGCACCAGCACTGCTCTCCTTACAGTCATCATCATGGTGCGGAAGTCTCTCAAGTTTGTGTTTAGGCTTGATAACGTGTCATCGTGTTAACTGCCATGGATTTCACGACAAATGTTGTCTACGATAACCTTCGCCTCTCGTGACCTCTTTAATGACTCACAGAGTGTCTGTAGAAATCATTAACAAAATGACAGCAAAGTCCATGACATCATGGGAATAATTTCAACTCTGACGGTTTGCAAGAATGGTCAATGATTAAAACCCGACGTCATTCTGGTTAACCAAGTTAACACGTTGTGTGCTGTAGTGCCCCCTGGTGGTAATATGCTGAAAAACAATCTTTTTTTTTTTCACTCAAATTTTTGCCCTACTTGAAATCTTAGCATGGGCCCTGAGTATTATTTTTCCTCACGTTTCATTCCAAAAACTGTTAAAAGTTTGATTGAAGCTGACTTTGGTCATGGAACCTGAAGTTCAAGGCACCATTCATGGTAGATTTACAAGTGCAAGATGCGTCTTGGGATATTATGGCTATCAATGGCATTTTTTCTTGTCTGAGGAATGTGACGTCACTTTTCGAGATCAGGTTAAGCGACACCTTACGTACAAAATGTGCTGTGTCCACGACATTGCGAAATACAGATGCGATTAACATCCCTTGCTTGTTTATGACTTTGGCTTGCAGGGAGGAAGGGTACTGAACTACAGCAACCCCCTCATCCTCTTTCTCTTCCTGCTCACCTTCACCACGGCCACCATCATGCAATGCTTTCTCCTCAGCGTCTTCTTCAACCAGGCCAACCTGGCAGCAGCCTGCTGCGGAATCATTTATTTTGCCCTCTACCTGCCTCACCTCTTCTGCTTCGCTTGGCAAGATCGCATCACCAAAGACATGAAGATCCTGGTGGTAGGCGGAACAGCTGAGCACCTTTGAATTCACCGGATATTTAAAAGGGTGATGTTGACACACTGAATTGCTGATGATCTTGTCCCTCAGAGTCTGATGTCCCAAGTTGCCTTTGGTTTTGGGACAGAGTACCTATCCCGGTATGAGGAGCAAGGTCAAGGTCTGCAGTGGGACAACATTCAGACTAGTCCTCTGGAGGGGGATGAGTTCTCATTCCTCACCTCCATCTGCATGATGGGCCTGGACACCTTGCTTTATGCTGTACTTGCCTGGTACCTGGACAACATCTTCCCCGGTCTGTTTGATAGACAAACATTTATTTTTATGCAGAAAAAAATAACCAGTGTGAACATGAAATGTATTCTTGCTCTCTTTGTTATGTGACACAGGCCAATATGGAATTGGCCGCCCATTTTACTTCCCCTTCATGCCCTGTTATTGGCTCAACACAGTCACTCCAGTTTCAGGTCAGCCTTTTCATTCAAGCATTTCCACGTTCCCTATCCATGGATATAAATAACATTACATACTGTACATACGTCTCATTATGTTTTTTTTTAGACAATAAACCCGAGCTGCCTAAACAAGGTTTTGATAACCTAGCATTCAAGGATAAAGGGGAGCCACAGAAAAAAGAGGAGCGGCGAAACCAGGAGAAACCAAAGACTGTAGAGGAAACTAACGCATGCGAACACAGAGACCAGCGAGATCAGAACCAGGAGGCAAATGGTACCGGATCAATTTGGTTCTTTGACTTATATGCCGTTCAACTAGATGACCTAAAATTCGTTCTCCTTCGTATATTCCCATGGCAAAATCTGTACGAATCTGACATTTCTCGTGTTAGTATTCTACCTTTTCCCTCCTCTCGGTGTTGTTGTACTGTCATCGCATTGTTGCCACTGTCAACACCTTTTAGGGCAGGCATTCTTTGAGGCAGAACCAGCTGACCTGGTGAGGGGCGTTTGTATCCAGAACCTGGTCAAAGTGTTTGGCAGTCGCTCCAAGCCTGCCGTGAACGGCCTCAGCTTGAGCTTCTACGAGAACCAGATCACCGCCTTTCTTGGGCACAATGGGGCTGGCAAGACTACCACTATGTATGTGTCGCGCCGAGATATATTATGCATCCAAAATCAACACGTGGGTCGGGGATCATATTTCATCGCCCAACCCCATCTTTTTTTTTTTTTGTCCTCTATCTTCTAGGTCCATCTTAACTGGTATGTTCCCTCCCACCTCAGGCACCGCTTCCATTTACGGCAAAGACATCCGCACGGACATGGACACCATTCGTCTGTCTCTGGGAATGTGCCCACAGCACAACACTCTTTTTCAGTAGTATGTCATTTGCCACCTAATTCGGGGGTGTCGTTTTCATCACGGGCTACCTTGTTGTTCTGGTTTCCCTCAGAGGGCCATTGGGACTGTGAAAATCATGTCCATGTATAAAAATGCTTTTCATATCTGCATAAACTGAAGAAAATTGGCAGTCTTTTGCACATAATTTCTGTCAAAATGAAAAGAACAAAGTTAGCATGAAACGTGAATTAAATACTCTTTATTACTATTTATTAAAATAATTTAAAAAAGAAAAATTATTTTTCACGGGCCAAACCTGGCCCCCGGGCCCTTATTTTAACACCAAATGAAATAAAAATGTGTGTATCAACTTAATTTCTCCAGTTTTTAAACTATATTTGGGACTTAATTTGCCCAAAATACAGCTCAGAATGATTTAACATTGCAATATCTGTGTTTGCCTGCTGTGACGCAACAGTATGACTGTTGCCGAGCATATCCTGTTCCACTCGCTGCTGAAAGGCCGCCCAATAGCCGAGGCCGAGGAGGAGGTGGAGAATATGCTCCAGGATCTCGGCCTTCCACACAAGAGGGATGAACTCACACAAAATTTGTCAGGTCGGTTCAGATACTTGAACTGCGTTCATCAGCCCGAGTATGCAATGTATACACGTCCTGCTAATATGACGTTGTTTTCATTCAGGCGGCATGCAGAGGAAACTGTCTGTGGCATTGGCATTTGTTGGTGGCGCAAAGGTGGTGATCCTGGATGAACCCACTTCCGGGGTGGATCCTTACTCCAGACGCTCCATATGGGATTTGTTGCTCAAATACCGTGCAGGTAACCGTGTCACAAATAACGTATTTGGTTCAAATTATGCAGTATTGCCCCTTTTTTCAGGTTGTACAGTGATCATGTCCACCCACCACATGGATGAGGCCGACCTGCTGAGTGACAGGGTCGCTATCATCTCCCAGGGGCGTCTCTACTGCTGCGGCTCCCCAATCTTTCTCAAGAATTGCTTTGGTGCCGGCTTCTACCTCACTCTTGTGCGAAGAATGAAATACGGCACTTCAAAGACGGGCCAATCGGAAACTGTATGTTTATTTTACGCGGATTAGACTCGGAGAATAATGCCATTTTTTTTCCATCCAAACCATTTTATCTCTTCTTACACCTTCTCCTGAAGGATGGTGATGTCTGTACCAAAAACTGCTCCTGTAAGTGCTCCAAGTGCCTCAAGTTTAAAGTAAATCAAGAGGACGGTCGGGCTCCAGACAGACACATGGACGGTAAAGTCTGCATTAAACTCAGACAGCAGTCATACCGATAACACGTTCCCTTCAATACATCCACAGAACTACAACAACATATCTCGATATTTTGCATCTCCAGGTAACATCGACCGCATCACGGCCCTGGTGCATCATCACGTGCCTCGGGCTCATCTGATTGAGGCCATTGGCCAAGAGATGACCTATCTGCTTCCAGCTCATGACTTCCAACCGAGGGCCTACGCCAGCCTCTTCAGGGAGCTGGAGGAAACACTGGAGGACATCGGCCTCAGCAGCTTTGGCGTGTCTGACGCGTCGTTGGAAGAGGTACACGACAGGGAATGCACATGCCTTCACACTCGGGTTGATATGTATGAAAAATATGATGGCGGGAATGTTTCGAGGAAAGCATTGTTGACATGCTAGTGTCTGTGTTTGGAATTTTTTGAGCTGGGACAGAAATACAATGAAAGAAGAATGTTATGTCATTGCCCAAAAACATTAAATGGTTCTATCTTGCGCATTCAGAATACAGTGAAACTCCTCTACAACGAAATCTACATGGGCGAAAATACCCCCTAGTGTGAAAAAATCTTTCAAATTTGCTACAGTGAAAAACCCCCGTTGTGAAAAATTTCTTGCTGCAAACATGATTTCGTTGCAGAGGAGTTTCACTGTATATTTGATGCTTGTTTTTTCTTCTTCTAGATTTTCTTAAAAGTCACTGCTGATGGATATGCAAGCAACAAGAAATGCATTCAAGGTAAGGCATTGTTTTCTTCTATCGTCATCCTAATATTTCAATCCCTTTTTTCCCCTTTATAACCCGTTGTGTGCCTCTCCCAGACACTAAATCAGTGCAGCAGATTTCTCGAGCTAGCCTCTGTGGATTCAACAGAGTGGCGATTGCTATGGAGCCACCTGAAGGTGACAGTAGAATTTGGCTTAAAGCTTCTGAAGAGATGCCGCGGCTGCTTTCGGGGCAAAGCACGTCATACAAAAGAGGAATGTCAGCCTTGTTGTGCGAATGTATTAGCTGCAAAGGAATGCATGCAACAGGGAAAACATTGTGCTGCATATGCTGTTTCTTTTTAAAAGTGTTACCTTGGGTACTTGGGTGCTGAGCCTTCTGCAGGTTAGGCTTTCGCACTCCTACCATTGCAACGCTGGTCAACATGCATTGCGCAATGCATTTAGCTCCCCGATTGAGCAAAAGTCACCAAACCTCTGCTGCTTGTCGACGAGCCTGCCGTAGGCCCTCACAAATGCAACATGTGCAGGTGCGTTACCTGACCTTAGCGCTACATTACAGACTCAGACGACCCTTTGGACACCGGCCCATGTGATGGTCCTGAAGGCAACGTGGGCCGCGGGTCCTATCAGATCAAAGGTCTGTGCCTGGCCGTTAAGCAGTTCTGTGCGCTGCTGATTAAGAGGTTACACCATACCACCCGCTCCTGCAAAGACTTCTTTGCTCAGGTAACTGCATTCCATCCAGCTTCCCCATTTGTATTTTGCCTTTAATGCAGAATAGCAGTTCAGAAGTGAATTCTCTCTGTCTGTCAGATTGTTTTACCCGCCAGTTTTGTTTTCCTGGCACTGACATTCACGCTGATTGTTCCACCATTTGGGGAGTATCCAAGTGTGACTCTAAGTCCTTGGATGTATGGCCGACAGTACACTTTCTTCAGGTGAGACCACTGTTTGTCGGACCGGGAACAAAGTCATGGTTTGGTCAAAAGCTCATAGGACTCATCATCAATGAATTTAAAAGCACGCTATTTCAGTTACATTTCTAAATCCGAGCATCTCCAATGGGAATTCCTTTTGGTCATGTTGCCATTTTCTCCACTGCAGTAATGAACGTCCTTTGGATGCTCAGATGAGAAATTTGGGTGAAGTGTTGCTGGACAGGCCGGGCTTTGGGACACGCTGCATGGCGGATGAGCCGCTCGAGTAAGTAAATGTCACACTTTTATTGTGCCCGCATGATATTTAAAGACCTTTGGAGGACCATTGTGACTTAATAGCCTCCCCCCCGCCTGCCTCTGTGGTGACACAACAACAAAAACTTAATGAATTCCGTCTATAAATCCCACTTGATCTTATAAACGTCAGGCTCTTTGCTCTTTTGTTTAACCACATGGGTCAATTTGTGTCCCCGCTAGAGATTTCCCATGTAACAACATCACCACCGAGTGGGAGACGCTCCCGGTTAACCCCTCAGCGATCGAGAGGCTGACTGACCCAGAGCGGAAATCCGTCAGACCGTCTCCAGACTGCCAGTGCAGCACCGACAAGAAACTCACTATGCTGCCCACATGCCCCGAAGGCGCTGGAGGTCTTCCGCCCCCACAGGTTGGCATCACAGAATAGTCGTTGGTCCGGAAGGTTTCGCTTGACGTGTCATTCTGTCTTTGTGCATCAGAGAATTCAGTCAACAGGAGATGTTCTCTTGGATCTAACCGGAAGGAACATCTCAGACTACCTGGTGAAAACGTACCCCGGTCTCATCAGGACCAGGTGTCTATCCGAAAAGTCTATGACTGCTTTGGAAAATCCTGAACTGAGATTTAAGAATCTGCATGTGGGGTTTTTTTCAGCTTAAAGAGCAAATATTGGGTGAACGAACAAAGGTAATAGACTTCATATACGTTGACATTTAAATTACTTTGAGTCCGTACCATGTTTCACTTTGCATTAGGGGCATTGGTGGAATTTGCCCTCTCCCGGTGTCGAGTGTTCAGTGCAGTTTGGATCCCCAAGCAGGCTGAAGTGACAGTGAAGCTGAGCATTCTCTCTGTGGTTTCCAGATATGGAGGAATATCCGTCGGAGGGCAGCTTCCCGTTTTAGACCTCCAGCCAAAGGACATCCAGGATTCAGCCGCTCAACTGGGACAAATGCTCAATATTACTGGGGTGACCTCTTGAAATAGTCTGATTATTTATTAAATCATATGTTTTATCGCCTAGATTCTAAAAACACTCGTGTATCAAATATACACAAATGGAACGATGCTGATGATTCAGCTTTATTTGTATTTCATTGTTATTTTGCAGGGTGACCATGGTAAACAAACTCTGAGGGAAATAGGCACGTTCCTCAGGTACATGGAGACGCGGGACAATGTGAAGGCAAGTAAATCGGCGTGATTTTTCTCGTGGTTTTGCTGTATGTCTTCTGGAGCTGGAGTCAATCCTTGCACAGGTATGGTACAACAACAAGGGCTGGCACGCCATGGTGTCCTTCATGAACGTGGCCAACAACGCTATCCTGCGCGCAAACCTGCCAAAAGGAGCTAAACTGGATCAGTACGGAATCACGGCCATCAACCACCCTCTCAACCTCACCAAAGAGCAGCTATCTGAAATCACGGTGTAAGTGGGCACTTTGCATCCGGTATCCAAGAATGTGTGAGTTTTGATATTTTGCCGTATTTTCTTTCTTTTATGTTTCTATTTTTGCCTAGCTTGAACACGTCGGTGGATGCAGTGGTAGCCATCTGTGTCATCTTCGCCATGTCTTTTGTTCCAGCTAGTTTTGTCCTCTATCTCATCCAGGAAAGGGTTACCCAGGCCAAACATCTCCAGTTCGTCAGTGGTGTCAGCCCGCTCATCTACTGGATGGCCAACTTTCTCTGGGACATGGTACCGATTAGAAAGTGATCACGCCTCAAGACGATTGTCCTTATACGTTCACGAAAGAAATCGTAAATGTGTCGTCTGTGTGTTTCCAGGTGAATTACTCTGTCAGTGCTCTGATGGTAGTGCAGATTTTCATCTTTTTTGATAAGAAGTGCTACACCTCACCAAGCAATCTGCAGCCACTCGTTGCACTACTTATGTTATATGGGTATGTGTGATTTGTTGTTCGGATGAAAAGAAAAGTTTACTACTTGAGACAGCAAGATGAGGATGTAGTGCAGGTCAACGCCCGCTGTTAAAAATAAACAAACATGGACGTAGTTAAATGAATTAATCTTTAACAGTTTCAGTGTCCAAACTGGCCATTGTTAACTGTCAGATTGTTATATTGAGTGGATTAGATCCCTCTGTAATTACTTGCTTAGTGCATGCACTTAAAAATGAATTAAAATGTATTTTCTCTGTTTTTCTCAGCTGGTCCGTCACCCCCATGATGTACCCAATGTCCTACATGTTCAGCGTCCCCAGCACGGCCTACGTGTCCTTGTCATGTATCAACCTCTTCATAGGCATCAACAGCAGTGCCATCACCTTCATCCTGGACCTTTTTGAAGGCACCACGGTAAGAAGCAACAAGCTAAGTTCTGTGAAATCTGTCTTCTCTACGTTCTGTCACTTTAACGTGTGTTGGGTTGTTGTCAAGGCTTTGTACAAGTTCAACCAGCTGTTGAAGAGCGTCCTGCTCATCTTTCCTCATTACTGCCTGGGCAGAGGCCTCATAGACATGGCCATCAACCAGGCCGTGACTGATATCTTTACTCGTTTTGGTAATGACTGATTCCACATGCAAACCACCCCCACAAGTAGTCTTTCCTGTGCATGGCTAACGACCACCCGGTTTCGAGTGGCGCTGACCTGCAATATGTCCTTAGGTGAGGATCATAGCCCAGACCCCTATGACTGGGACTTCATTGGGAAGAACTTAGTCTGCATGGCAGTTGAGGGATTCGTCTATTTCACCTTGAACATTCTCTGTCAGTATCGCTTCTTCCTTGATCACTGGTAAGATTAAACCCCAAACTAATATTAAACATGTTTTTTGTGGTTTTCTAAGAAGAGCCAGGCGCCGTCCCACGGCCTCTGAACATGACACGCCGTCATAGTTGTCATGTAGTCTCACTGAATTTTGTCTACATGATACATTGGCAGGATACCAGATGGTCCAAAGCCTCCCATTCAGGATGAAGACTTGGATGTGGCTGAGGAAAGGGAGAGAATCTATAAAAGCAGGAAAACGAATGACATTCTGCACGTACGCAACCTTTCCAAGGTAAGATCTTTTTTTTTTTCTTCACAATGTTGTAATATGAAAACATATTTTTGCTCTTGTTTGCTCTTAACTAGATATACACAGGAACCATTACGCCCGCGGTGGATCAGATCTGTATCGGTGTGTCACCGGAGAGGTTTGTATCATCAATGACACAATGAATAAAGGAAAGAATCAATGCACACCATGTCATGTGTTTTATTTCTCTTGATTGCCAGTGTTTTGGTCTCCTGGGGGTGAATGGCGCCGGGAAGACCACCACATTTAAGATGTTGACTGGAGACATTGATGTCACCACAGGAGATGCCTCAATTGCTGGTCACAGGTTTGTTGTGTGCATACATATCATAAGAGCTGAATATTTATTTTTTTGCTCTTAGGTTCCGCTCTAGGTCTCCATTGTTTGAGATTTAATTGCATTTTCTGTCGCTGTAATTGCGCAATCAGTGTCTTGCAAGGTTGATGGGGTTGAGCCAAACATCGGTAACTTTGTGTGAGTGTCTTATTTATTTATTTATTTTCTTTTGCCCGTCAGCATTTTGACCAACATCCTGGATGTCCACCAGAACATGGGATACTGCCCACAGTTTGACGCCATCGATGAACTTCTCACAGGAAGGGAACACCTTCATCTGTATGCTCGCCTCCGCGGGGTACCAGAAGCTGAGATCAGTAGGGTGAGAGGTGTTGCTGGACATAAAACCGAAACTACTAAACTGCGGTTCATCATTTAAAGGAGGCATATAAGGAAGCTGCGGTGTTCAGGATGGGCGGCAAGTAACTGACAACCACCCAAAAATGATTTTAATTGCATATCCAAAACAGCAAAGTTCACTGAAATCCATCTAATCTCTCTAATATGTCAAGAGAGCAGCCTGCGGGGGAAAAAAAAGTCAGTGACCATCAAAACAATAAAAGCACTTTTACACTTTTACATGATGTGCCCTGTGATGTAAAACAGTCATTACTCACGTTGCCCGTTCACCTTGAATGATTGAAGTCTGATTGTATAGATTGCCGAGTGGGCCATTCAACAGCTGGGCCTGTCCGAGTATGCCGGCCAAAGTGCCGGAACCTACAGCGGAGGGAATCGTAGGAAACTATCCACAGCCATCGCCATGATTGGTTGCCCTGCCCTGGTGTTGCTGGTGAGCCCCAAAACAACATGGCCGTCCGACATACTTGAGCAAACTTGGTTGTTTGGTGATCGTGTGCGTTCCTTCATGCACCACAAGGACGAGCCCACCACTGGGATGGACCCACTCTCCAGACGCTTCCTCTGGAGCTCCATCGTTAGTGTCATCCGGGACAGACGAGCTGTTGTTCTCACCTCGCATAGGTAAATGCCAACGTGTGTATTGATCAATTTGGTGTGCACGGATTTCTTCATGGTTGTTGTCCCATCGCAGCATGGAGGAATGTGAGGCCTTGTGCACACGTTTGGCCATCATGGTTAATGGATCTTTCAAATGTCTGGGAACCATTCAGCAGCTCAAATACAAGTAGGTCTTTTTTTTAAAATATGTTATTAGTATTAGCATTGTTGTTACATGTTTTTATTGTTGTAAACATCATGAATATTAGTTTGGCTCTCATGAAGCTAAATAGTACCATCTGATAATGCTACAATACAACCTGAGACTGTTCTATTGTCACTGGATTATGTGAGCAGTCCGCACAAATTAAATCATTTCAGTTAGCTTTCAGTAAGCTATCTTTGAATGACTTGATTTGCCTGAATGTTAAAAACACAGATTTGGCGATGGATATGTGGTGACCATGAAGATCAGGGCCCCCAAGGCAGGCGGTGCACCGGATCTGAACCCGGCCGAAGCCTTCATGGAGAGCACCTTCCCTGGCTGCATCCAGAGAGAAAAACACTACAACACCCTGCAGTACAAGATCGCCTCCTCCTCCCTGGCAAGGATCTTTCAGATGGTCCTTGCTAACAAAGACAAGCTCAACATCGAGGACTACTCTGTATCACAGACAACTCTCGATCAGGTAAAACACGGTTGGAATATAAAAACAAAATATATATGTTTATACATGTCTATATGTATATGTGTGTGTTGCCGGGGTGTCGCTCCACAAAAGACGATTCGATATTATTCTCGAGGTCTGATACGATACTTTGGTTGTCAGCGGGATTACTATCCGATTCGATTCGATATGGTACGGTTCTAGCTTTTGTCATGTTTATTCATGTGCCAAACCCAATCTATCCAAGTTCATTAAATTCAAAGAAACGTAAAATTGTCAGCGAAGTCTAACGGATTTATATCTCAAGTCGATATCTCTCATGAAAGGCAATTTGATCCGTATCCCGAGACATAGGGTGTGATACGATTCAAAAGTGTAACAATTTGATCATGTAGTGATTCGATTCGGTGCGTCAATTCAATTGAATTTTTTTGTAACACATTTCACATGTTTTTTTTTTTTCAATCAAACAAAAGTCTGTGTTTCTTTCTAGGTGTTTGTGAATTTTGCCAAGCAGCAGTCGAGAGAGGATGACGCAATTGTGTTGCATCCAAAAGCTGCTGGGGCCCAGCGAGGTGATCATGGCACCCCAATTAAGAGATTGAGGAAGTAAATGTTCATTGGTCTGTTATTTTTTGCCATAATGAACGACCTTTGCTCTGGTGATTTGAAAAATGCCGAAAAAGTTTTTTCGGCAGAGCCTCAGGATGTTGTCTTCTTTCGGGGTTGCATTTCAACCGTTATAGCTCACTTTTGCTGGGGTTGACTGAACTGTTAATTTTGTAAACTTGGTCTTGCAATTAAGTGCAGAGGGCAGCATTGATGTGCCTCCGATTAGACGCTCTTTTGCTCACCTTTAGGCCTTGCGAGCTAAAAATAGCTCTAGATTCAGGACAATGACATTGACTGAGTAATGACATCTAAAGCTTTTCAAGGCTGCATTTGTCCTGTTTATACTGGATAGCAACTTCCGATGCCATGCCCGATTTTTATTTTTCATTTTTTTGCCTTCTTGGAATAAGCACTTACAGAGTCATAGAACATTTTTGCATTTTATTTATGCAGCGTTAATAGATGTTTTTTTTCACGCAGAAACGTGCAGAAACTAAGTGTGTCAATAATCTTGCTGCTAATCAGTGCTTCTCAGCATGAGGTAATTACATCAGACTCTCATGATTCAATTTCAGTTCTTTATTTCAGTACATATTTTTTTCGCGCTTTATCATTCGCTGGTAAGCAGTCACTAAGAGAAAGACATGCAGTTTTTCCGCAAAGATGAATAAAGATATTTTCCTCAAAACATTTGTGTCATGATTCTGTTTGTGACCAACAGGTGGCACTGTAGGACTCCCCCTGCAGCTGCACACCTGTTAGTCGTTATGCAATTATTGCTTTAAAAGGACTCCCGGCACGAGCACTCGGTGTTGGGTCATTGTTTGCTGCAGTCATGTTTGTTCTGGTCATGTTTCGGTTATTTGATAATGTGTTAGCATCAGTCATGATTTTTTTTGATACTTTGGACTGTGTTTGTTTTGGATTTAGTTTTCTCTATGTTTTAATACAATTTGTCAAGGCACCCTGCTCCTCCCTCTTGCCTGCTTTTTGGGGTCCACCACCACCTCGCAAACGTGACAATTTGTATGACACTGTTCATTACCCCTTCGAGGAAAAAAACAACTTTTAATGCAATAACATATATTTTAAACCCTAATTTATGGGCAACACTATATTTGTTTGAATATATAAGTCATTGTTAGAGTGCTCCAATTACTGTACTTGTGCAGAACTGCTTTCCAACCTCTCATGCTTCCGTCTCCTCCATATGGAATAATACTGCTCTCTGCTGGAGAGGAGTGCTGGTGCCTCTTGGTCACGTTGGAGTGGATTCAAGTTACACTAGAACACTGCAGATGTCAATCAAACTGAACATGTTTTACCTGCAGTGTATATTTGATACAGCGCTCGTATTGATGCAGTTGGTGACCACGTGGCTCTTTGAGCCACAGCATACAGTATACTGCACATTTCAATAGAATACATTATTCATTCTGTAAGGCGCATTTTGTTATACACTTTAGCACATCGACGCCCCCCCCCCCGCATTTGCTTCAAGGTTGTTAATTAATAGAGCATTATATTGCTTGAATTAATTTGTGCACAAATGCCATTTTCCTGTTTGGGCACGCATCAATCTGTTTTTTATTACAGTATGTGCCTCTTCTTGATGTGTACAACCAAAACAGATAAAGTCAATCTGTAGCATAATGAAGTACGATAAAAAATCTCATCCTATCCCGGTGCTGTTGAACAACATCACTAATTAAATCCTGTAAAAGGACAATTCGGATAAACCATCCTCTCTTGAAACAGACAAATTAGCATCGCAGAGACAGTTGGATGAAATATAAAAAGGAACAGAAGGGAATTTACTCTGCTGCGAAAAATGTGGGCGAAAGGACGAGGGGTTCTGGTAACTGGAAGCCTATTAGGGCTGACTTCAAGTGAGAAATGTTCATACTCAACGATTCAAACTCCAGAGAAGAATGCCTGAAGCTCTGCCGATTGGTTAGCAACCAGTTCAGGGTGTACGGCCCGAAGATATGTGGGGTAGCCTCCAGCACGCCCGCGTCCCTCGTGAGGACTTCAGTTATGAGCAGTTATGTCCAAGAAAACATTTCACAGTCTATCGTGGCAGTTTAGGGGGTGAATAAAATCCCAAACCCAGTTTGGATGAGGTCCTGCTGTGATTACTTCGTTAACAGAATGGAGAGGAAATGAGTGAAGAAGAGGCTGCAAGTCAAAAGGAGGAATGGAAATGACCTTTCGGGCAACTACCACGTGTTGTAAATGTCAGAGGAGGTGGAGGAAGAACAGCAAAAGGACAAACTTTGGGAAATGTGAAAGCTGCTCTTTTAGGATTTTTCGAAGTGCACGGAAAGAAAAGAAGAAAATGTATGTGCTGCCACGTATTGGGTGAAGAACATGTGAAGTATTGGATTTAGCTCGGATGATAAGAACCTCTAAGACATTTTCAGCCTTGAATGACTTTGAAAAAGGATGAAGGAAAAGGGCAAAGTCGTCCTAAAAAAAAGTCACGAATAATTCTACAAAGAGGAGTTCAAAGTCGACTGAAAGGAAGGCTGTTAAAGAAGAATGAGGAGACATCATTTCAAGTTAAACTTCAGCATTTCTCAGAATGTGGGTTTTTTTTCTTTCTGTTCAGCTCAGACATTAAAAGTCTCAAGGCTGAATTGTATTGTTAATTGTTCAATTTTAGTCTGTAACATGAACTCAAAGAGCCGCTGCTGCTAGGAGAAAAATGGGAAATTCCAAATACAGTACTGCTACTTTACGATCAAGATTTTAGTGCAAGTACTGAATCCTCATAAAGAGTCCAGCTGTAGAGCACCAGGCATTCTTGAGTCAGGGGACTCCATTTTTTGTGTTTTGTTTACGTGTTGAGAATTTCAAGTAAGCCTCATTTCGATGAAATGAATAAGGTGGTACGATTTTAGCCGAAACACTTTTTAGGCATTTCATGGAGCTTCACTGATGTAATTTGTTGCAGTGTTTCACCATCTAACTTTTGGTATTTTGCAACATGGCTTTATTCGGATCTCTCATTTGAAGTAGTTCCCTTCATTCAGTGTCTTCATTAAAAACATGTTTAAAAAAAACTGTCTACTGCAGCGTAAGATCTTGCTTAAAACCTTCCTTTTCATTGCCGGAAATTTCATCACACCGTCCTAAAAAAAGTCGACGTGCACTACCTACCGACTTTGATATTATTGGAGCTCATGATTTCAGAATGCTATGAACATACTGGCATTAATAGTCGTGCACAGTCAGAAACATTGTACAGAATGCTTATGGCGTTCATCTTGAGGGACTAGCATCCGTTAAAAAAAGGCCGTATGGTTGAAGTGACTTGATTGCTGTTGTCAGCACAGGTGAATCCTTTAGGTTTGACAGTTAGAGATCCCTGCAACATTGCCTGAGGCTGCTAGGAGTGTGTGTAGGGTATGTGTGTGAGTGCTGTATATCGTCTCATCCGCACTTTTAGAGCCCTCCGTGGTTTATTCAGAAAGCGAGCCGGTCACAGCACACCGTTGATGAAAGGGCAACGGTGGTTCAGTGAGATGTCGGGGTTCGTCACGGACGCGTCTTATGTTTGACTAATGCTGTCAAAAAGTTTGACATTGATCTCAGTTGGTTTCTTTTCCCGGCTATGGTGACTTATCATTTACAGTGGCAGCACTCAGGAAGGGCTGAAGATATTCTTGGACAGCACATTTTAGGGCAATGTACTCTGAGATAAGTGTAGACGGGTTGATTCCGAAGCGCTAGCGTAAAATCACATGACCTCTGACATCTGTGTGCCTTCTGTGCATGCGCGCATCACACTGCCCCAGTGAGACCGATGGGCACACAACAGAAGTAGGACAATCAGTTTTTCTGAGACCATTAGGGGGGGCGTCTGGAAAATCTAGGGCCACAGGCTACTGCCTGTGTTAGCCTTATGCTAAGTCTGCCCCCCCCCCCTGTCTACGATATGGACTGACGGTCAAGGTGACCTGAGTGATTGCGAGCGAGCCTGAGGCTAAATGATTGCTATCCACCACAACTCTCAGGAAAACTTTGACTCCACATCCGCACTCCAACGAGGCTGCTAAAACCCAACGCGGGACGGCATAAAAAAAATGAGCACACTTCCCCGGTGTTTTGCTGCCAACACCTGCAGCTCTACGTGCGGTTAAAGAGAGCAATACAGTGAGAAATGGGCTTTCCGTGCGCATTCGGATGTTTTTTTCAGAGGTGCCAACTCTGAGAAATGAACAACCGAATCCATACTGATACGACAACATGGTGGGGGGTGCTTTTATGACTATATATTTTTATATTTAATCAAAAATCGAGAACTAGCCTGCTGTTCTCACGCGGTTAGTAGATTGTGAGTGTACCTGAGAGACTCAAGCAAAGAAATAGGATCTCCATTCAATCAGTTTCTTACTTTTCACACACACCAAGCAAGCAACACAGAATGGCCCAAAGGCAAAGAATGATGGAAAAGGCTTTTTCTTATTATTCACAAGCTCATACGGTGACAGGCTGGGCACGGCCGCCTTTTTTGTGATTTATTATCCAGAGAGAGAATTTCGATGGCCGTACTATTATTCACAGTGAGATGTGTATTAAGATGGAGTCTAATGCCTGCTTGTAAATTGAATGCCTATTCACTACTCAATATTCATTTACTCTCAGATTCTCGTTTCAAAGAGATTGTACCAATAGCTCAAGCAACATTGTTGTTTGTAGGCCACGAAGAATGTCATGTTTCATTTCATGAGACTCACATGATGAAAAATGAAGCCAAATGAAGCTCAAAGAGCAGACATTTGCGGGTGGAGGATTTTAGGTGACACTGGGGAGAGTGAACAGGAAGCTGAAACGATCCCTGATTGGCGGACGCCAATGCACCACTCATCATAAAATAAAAAACAAACCAACAAATAAAAAAAACCAAATGTGTGCAACAATGAGCCCAGATCAATGGCGTGGCAGCAGCAAGGCGGGAAGGTGAAGACTCAAAAGCTGGAGAACAGAGGCACCAAATGTCATAACACTTCTGGGCCGATAGTTTTCAGGCTCATCAGGTCAAGCTTTTTATCCGATCATAAAGTTCATCATCATTTCAACCAGTGTCAAGCTGGCAACAGTATGTGTGACTTTTTGCAACAGTTATTGGTCATTTTACTGGTTGTAAAAGCATTTACTCCAAAAACATGACACAGTGTACGTGCGGGTGTGCACGGAATATCGAGTACACTAGAGTAAATATAGAGTCACATTTAATTAACGGAGGAATTACTCAGCCCCTGTTAATTTAAATACTCAAAGCACCTGTCACACACCTCATTTTTTGGTAGGCTGGGATATTCGGGTGTTTATCCCAACTTATCTTTCCTCACTCTGAAGCATCAAAACACAGCAACTCGGTTGTCATGAACGTAAAACAGGTGATTTTCTAACACAAAATCATTCGTCCGTCTTACCCAATCAGAAGCGTGCAAATTTTTGAAATAAGACTTAAATTACTTTCTATTAACATACAGTGTGATGATGTGCGTATTCGAATGCAGTCACTGGATTGGCAAAAAATGTAGGTTGCGTTTCACAGTCACTTCTTCATGATGTGGCTTTGGCGACGTACTCGCAAAGCTCAGTGACAGTGATGTTTCTCGTGTCGTCCATGAATCAGAAACAGGAAATCAATGTAACACCATTTTTCAGCTGAGACAGCACATTAAGTCAAAGAATGCTGTCAGGGCGTCAGTTTATGTGAAACACATTGATGTCCTGTGGCGGCTTGCCGCGGGGGGAAAAAAAAAATGGCTCTAAAACAGTAATACACATGTGGGCACCCATCAATATTTGCAATGACAGGCCTTTTTATATTGGATTGAATCTTGAGGAAAAATGACTGTGTTTTCAATCCTTTCATTTGGCCATGCTTGTAATCTGAGGAGATTGCAAATACTTCTGCAGGAGGACCTTAAAAATTAAGTGTATGATGAATCTTCTATTCACTTGAATGTTTTGTGCATCCCTACTCCTTCTGAGTCAACCAATGCACCTCCATTATGCCTTTGTACTCGACCTCCCTGTGTCCTCATCTGGGCAACCAGACAGCCTATTAAGTTCCTCCAGTTTGAAATGCTCTATATTTTTTTTTTTCCCCCAAATAAAACAACAATATGGTATGCTGGACAGTGCCGCTTTTGTATAAAATCTCAACCAGCCCCACAATGTTTGATTGTCGTATCTTCAGCATTTCCTGCGATTTTTCGGAACAGTCTACCTGTTGAATCCTTGTTTGATATCGACAGGATGCAAGACAGAGAGACCAGGCAATTACGACTTTGGTAAGATTAGCGTTAGCCATCAAGGTTACATCAAATGTTAATGTTGCGCAATTACAGGCTAGCTAACAATAGAGAAACTTGAACTTGAAACTTTTTTTCCCACAATTCCATAACACGAAAAAGTTGAAGCCTTTGTTGTTCCTGGCATCTGACATGGATGGATTTTATTTTAAACGATACAGTTATAGTTCTAATTAATTATATTTATATATTTAATTACATATTTCCGTGAAATTTTCAGGATATCCAAGTGGTCTTGTGAAAGAGAAGTCATTTTGCTTGAGGGACGGGGCAGAAAATAATCGAGCTGTCTGAGTTGGTACAATGAAAGTGCTTATGAGGCAGGCAATTTAAACTTGCCTCAAGGTGAATAAGTACTCCACTTTTTTTTTTTTTTTTTGTGTGCAGCCCCATGTTGTTGAACTGCTTGCGGTTGATCTAAATCTCCACTTCTGCACAACATAATAATCAGCTGTGTGGGTGTGAGCAGGCATGCATTCGATGGCGCCTGCAAAGGGTACTTGCCACACCCTTCGCTTGATTGAAGTGCCGCTTGAGCCAGCCCCATCCGAAAATCCACTTCTTCTCAGAAAAATGCTGTCTTTGCGACCATCATAATCAGTGGCTGTCATATTCTTCCTTGTTTTAAGAGTTGAGAATTTGGACGCACCTAATATTCTTAGACTTCTTTCCCTTTTTTGCTTGATGCTGGGGGGCACCATCATGAATCATGCTGTATGTAGATAGTGCTCTTCCATCACCGATCAACCACGCTGCCTCCCTCCAGCTGCTCCATCCTTGCTGTGCTCTCTCATCTTCACCTCTCTTCCGCGCTCTTTGTTGCTCTGAACAGCCGATCACGTTTGCTTGAACTCCTGCGCCTTCGCCTCTTCTACTCCATGTCATCCTTTCGTTCCACTGGCCCCAATTGCATTCACGCAAGTACTCTAACTTGCAGTGAGTGTCCTTCATTCCTTGTCTCTCGTGGCGTACCTCTGCGTAGTAGGTTGTCTCCCACCTGCTCTCTACTCTCGGTGCGGATCCCAATGACAACTGCAATTATCACAGTCTACAGAGACGGCTGTCCAACCTCATCTCTCAAGCACCATTTAGCAAGTGAGAAGGGGTTCGGAGTGGCATAAAAACGCTTGTGTAATTTTAGAAATACATTTATTTTATGCATAATATAATAAGACATGACAGAATTAAAACACCACCACTGTATTCATTTCATACCTGTATATAAATTCACCTTAGTTTACATCAGATGCCCTACTTACCATTTTCATCCGGCGAGGACCTGTAAGGCATTTTCATTCAAATAGGTGGAATGAACAGTTTTTTAATTAGGGGGAAATAAAAGGTTAGATTGATTTCGGCAAGCACAAGAAGCATATCAGGGCAATACGGATACAATGCACACTAGACATGCATTCACGAAATAAGAGGCCAGGCTTTGGCTATACAATACAAAGCAACGCAATATACTCTCGTGTGATCATCGGTTGTGGAAAAAAGTGTCAAAATGTTTTGCTCGAGTTACTGATGGTCCAGAGGTTCATTCGCCTGACTTCCGTGAAGGCAACATACCTGTGTGTTCAGTTCCCATTCAGAGATGCTGTACTGAAAGCGCTCTGTGATGTGACGGGCCACCAGTCCAAGATGACAATTGCCCAAAAATCTGGCTGGAAAAGACTACAGCTCCAATTCGTGACCCTAAACAGCATGAGCAGTCTCGAAAATGGTCGGATGGACAAATGGATGTGTTCCCATTATGGTACTAAGACATGGTTTTCCATGCTCCATTCCAGACTCTTGAAATGAAAATTAGAACAATCAGCACGTATTTGTGTCACTGCTCACTTTTTAGAGCCATCATCTGTTTCTATGACATGGAACAGGGTGATGTTGAATATGACCTGGTGTCCATTATTCCAGGCAAACAGCACTCTCTCTCTGGCATTGTAGTCAAGCATGGAGATATGGAAGTACTGGTTGAGAAATGGAATGTCGATGTACTCGTATGTTGAAGTCTTTGTGGAGTATGCGTAGTAAACCTTTGCTCCCGATAGGTGAGAGTTGGTGATGTAGAGCGTCCCGCAGATCATGAATGACTCCCCGGCATTCCTTTTGGAGTATTCGGTGTTCCAAGTGTTCAGGACCTGCAAGGTGTCCGGATCGATCTGGGCAATGACGACGTTCCCGGCGTTTTGGTTGGTGGCATATGCGACCCACATGCCGAGTTCATCCGCCATGACGTCGATGTCCGAGTACCCTCCCCACGTGTACGGGTACATGTTATGGAATCCGGCAAATTCCAATTCTCGCTGGGCCAGCACGGTGCCTGTCTCAAAGCTGTACTTGACAATAATGTTGCTCTGGTACTTGTTGTAATAAAGTGAGCCGTTGTAGACCACGTGATTGGTTCCCTCCCATTTGAAAGGAAGGCTGTAAGTGCGAGCGACCACTCCTGCCGCGAAGTCCTCCATTGTCTTGAATTCTCGGACGATCTTACTGTTGGTATAACCGTCCATGTACCAAACCTACACGTCAAATAAATTGAAGAGGTGGATGTAGAGATAGGAGGGTTGGATCGATTGATGGTGAGGTTGGGCAGAATGAAGGTTGATTGATTGATTGATAGATGATTTGGTGTTGGTTGGGTTGGTTGAGGGATTGGTGATTGAGGTTGGATAGATGAGTGGATAGATTTGATGGATGAGAAGTTATTTGCATAAATAGGTTCGATAGGTGGACATTGTTGAACTATTCAGTGAAATGACTGTACAGAAGTAATATTCAATACGATATGTCTCACAACAAAAATGCGGAAATCATATTCTTTAATGTATTGTATGTGATGCCTACCCGTCACGTATGCCGTTACGCAGTCAACCAATTGTGACAAAATGAAGCAAATAAATCCAAAGGAAATGGCGTCCGGAAATGGTGGAACTGAAATAAAGAGAAGCTTTAACTCACTCTGTTGTGTCTTGTCGATACAAGTGAATCACTCATCCATGCCCCAAAGCGGGTTCCAGAGGTCTTTATCGTAACAGGCCCATTGATTTTCATCAACTTTCCGCAGGCTGTTAATAAAGAAATACAGCAGTCAAATGACTGTGCTGGATGGGGTGAGGTCAGTCCGTGTCTCAGAAGGCTTCCGCTGCAGGAGAGTGTGTGTTCTCGCGGCATATCAAGTTTGCGCCATCGCGGAGATGCAATGATGTTTCCCAAGAATATAAATTTGAAGACCTGGCAGAATAGAGATGGAACAAATATTGTTTGATAGTCTTCCACTAAATTGCCTTTTCTTTGTCTTTGTCCTCGTTATTATCTAATTGTGTTGGGAAACCTGAGCGGACTCATGAATAGCCCAAAATAAATAAATTCCGTTATTAAAATTAAAATGCTGAAGAATACCATTATCCCAATTAATGTTGGGGTTAGCAGCATGATCTTGCAGACCGTTTTGAACACTAGACACGTACAGTAAAATTCAAATCGCGTGTCACTCACTTAATTTGCCCATACAGCTGCGGAGCCTGTCGTCCAGTCGCAGGAGCCGCCGATAGAGCTCATCATAGTCATAGACTCCGATTTCCTCCTGAATACTTGTTAACACTGCTGACAGGTTCCTGATCTCCTCTTTGAATTGGGAGATGAGTGTAGCGTCCATCTTGTACTGCTCCAACACCGGGATCAATGGCTTCAGCTGGTCCATCTTGTCTTGAAGCTCCTAAACGGGAGATGGCAACGGGGAGGTGGCAGCAAGACAAATGAAGTACAGTTTTAGATCGAGTGATTAGAAATGATTAGCCACAAATTAATGAATTAGTTGGACCTGATAGTTTCTGCTCATGACGGATTTCCTGTTGTCCTCAAACTGTCTGAATTTGGTCCTCAGGCCCTTCATCTGGTTCTCCATCTTCATCACATACTGAAAATCCCTCTGGGTTCGCAGGTTCAGCACCTCGATGGACTGGGACATGTTCTGCACCTACGAGCCATCAAGTTGCAACAAAACCGTGATGGCAAAATGGGTTGATGAAAACCAGCCGCCAAGAAGAGTTTTAAAGCATTGGCCCTACCTTCTCCAAGAGATGACGAAGCTGTTTGCTCTTGGCATCTCTGGAGCACAAATTTTGTTCTGGGGCCACGACGGTGCAGATACAGCGCCCTTCGGCATCCTGGGCTGAGCTGTACACCTGCCAGCCCTCTTTTGGCCCAATGGTCTACAAGCACAAACCCAACACTGACATTTAGACTGGACTGAGACCTGAAGAGTCAAATGTTCAGAATATTCTTTCTATTTAATGCATATGAAAATGAAGTACAACCTACAGATGATTGCGAACGTATTTTGTGTCTTCACAGAAATCTACGACAGCATTCTTGCTCCGGTACACGCTGTTGATTGCGGAAACTGCAACTGGTCCTGAGGTTGTCGGGCAAAGATATTCAAATATGCCCCACCAAACTGTTTCTTCTTCTTTTGTTAACGGTTTAACCTTGGGAGAGGTCTGTGCTCTACTGAGTGCTATTCTGGTTTCTTTATAATCAGTCCGTGTACAGCCACGGTCAGAGTGTCTTTTCCTCCCTATTATGGTTTTTTTTTCACGAGGTGACTTCAACAAACAGAACGTCTCACTCACGTATTAAAAAAAAATAATAAAAAAAAAAAAAATCAATCTCCTTGACTCAACAAACAAGCCACTGTTACAGAAGCTACCGCATGTGCCTATGCAACCTGGAAACGGATTTTCCTATAAATCCCACTTGTTCATTCAGCTGAGGTTCAATAGTGATAAGAGACAAAACCCACTGTCCACAAAAATATACTCCAGGGCTCAGCCGGGACTCATATTTTGTTTCGGCAATCTAGTGTGTCTCTTGACACCTTTTTGTACACGCCTTCAGGCGGATTCCAAGAACTCTCACTTCATATCGATTCAGCGGAATTTTGGATTTAGATTTCAAGGAATGATGACTGTAGAGATGACATCTGCATCGGCGTTGATTGCAAGCAAGGTGAAGTCACGGGTGAATGTGAATACAGCCCGTTTTGGAACACTTCCACGATGTTCTCATTAGTGCTTACATGAGCCGCTGTACAACTTATGCTGCAGGCGAACTTTCCTTTTCCTTTGCCACTTTTGCATGCTGTTTACGTCCTGCACAGTAATCCCGCCTTTGTGCCCAAACTTGAATTGTGAAACAAGAGAAGAGCTTCCACTTTTAGCCGGTCTCCAAGGTGGTCCGTCTTTGTTTGCTCACAGTCAACACGCCGCACAAAGGAAGGCGGTCCGATGTGCTGACTGTATGCAAAACGCCTTGCGCTATCTTGCAGCCAAATACCGATGAGCGCGGTGGAACCTTTCGAGGACGACGCGCGGAGAATGCTGCAATCCACTTGTAATTTACCGCACTTTTTGTTTGCGCCGACGTTTTGGCGTAACTCCTCATTGTCTCTCCGACTCTCTGTTGTCAGACATCTGCAACAAGTCTCCAAAGGCTCTTCTGCTGGCCAAAAATGCTGCTGCGCAAAGACAAGACATTCACTACTAGCTTTGTGAGCAAGGTAGGATTTAACATGACTTTGCTCTTCTCCAAAGCGCCGTGATTCAGCGTCAAGAATACACTCCATAAATTTAGACAAACACCATACAATGCAGGACGAACAGAACCCTACACAGAGAAAGGAGCCTTTCGAACCTTTGACCCTGGTCAAGATGAAAATATGTAAGTCTGAATGAAATCGGTCCATTCGGAGAAGCTCTGAATGAGCTGCGGCAAACAAATTGCATTTGGACTTAAACATCGGTAACCGTATGAACCTGATGATTGGACCTCTTGCGTTGAAATCAGTATTCACGTGTGCGACCGACATGATGGGCCCGTGAAGGCTGAAGTAGGTTGAGCAAATGGCTCCCGAAGTTTTGGATGTGACGACGAGCGGTACATTTTCAGCTTGCAGATCAGATTGGAACCTGAAGTGGCTTCACTACTCGATGTGGGTGCCTGCACCGTCATTATCCTCCCTCACAGTGTTTATGAGTGCAGAACAGATACAGTCACTGAGAGTGCGCTCCGAAATGACCCCTCTGAGAATGGGAGAGCATGGGTGAAAAGACGTATTTCCTTAAACGTTCATTTCAGTCCCTGCCATCCAATGTGCATCAAGTTTGAGAGACCCAAAACAATCCTCCCACAAACAATCATCAGTCTTGCAATAACAGACATCAGAAACACGGCAAACATGCCACTTTGGAAACCCATCCCCCCGACCCCAACTTTAAATTCATTTGCGCATGTCATCTCTCATGGCTGTTGTTGTCGTCGCTGCTTGAGTGCTAATTTGCAAGATGCTTTCTCGTTTGTGCGGAATGACAACAGTATTATAAAGAGTGGTGCAGGGCGAGCATCTCCATTATAATTCCTCTATCCGCCTTTTTTTTTTAATGCCGATTCTTATCAGCGCAGTATAATACGTTCCTGCTCGGCACATCTGCCATCCCATCACCACGTTGAATTCAAAAAAAGTGATGACGTGGTCATAGTGTATTTATTCAAAATGACTAGCACAACACCTCTCACCTGTGTGCTGTGTTTGCTGCTAAAATGCGGAAAACTGAGGACAGCCTCACACTGTCCAAAAATAGTTGAACATTATCAGTCCATTACTGCATTTGTTTCCACTTATCCATGGGCAGCAGTCTAAGCACAGATGCCCAGACTCCCACCCTCTTGGTTCCCCCTGGGTCACACCAAGCCGTAAGAGTTTCCCAACCATATAAGTTGAACGCAAGACACTTTGCACAACGCGAAATTTACTGCATGTTCACTCCGTGCAATGGTGCTTGCATTAAATCTGGGCTCCGATGTCGTGGATATCAAGCTTCCGTGTTCATGCTCGTCCCTTGACGAAACGTGAAATAAACAAGGCCTCAGTTGCCATAACTAAACCGTCGTCTTCTCACAAATTCAGTCCGAGGCTGAAATGTTATGCCTGCGTTTCCTCTCTCTCTCTCTCCTTGTCAGGAAGGCACGCTCTAAGATGATTTCTTTCAATTTGGGAAACGACTTGACGTCGATCACAGCACGTCTTTGGTCTCATAACGGTGATTTTTCATTTTTCACCCTGCCTCACCGTGATATGTACAGCCATCATTTTTTTTCAGCCACAATGGCTGATTTTCCTACCATTGTGAATGTTTCATCTTAGAAAGCCAAAATTGTACAGAATAGCTTGGTTCTAGTGTTGACCATCAGTGTAAACCTACACGTAGCTGAGGTCGGTCGTCTGTGACTCACGTGCATAACGACATCAGCTGGTCAACCAAAATAAAACTTTCTCTCCAATTTCCCCCCCCCCCCCCCCCCTGAGTATTATTTACTCAATATCTGTTAGGAAACTCGGTTGAGTATTTTGGATTTTTCTGGTAAATTGAAATCGACGCAGCGCTTTCCTCATCTTTGGATCAACATGTCCTCCAGATGCAGTTTCTAATTGTGTAATAATACGCAACAAAAACTCAATTTTTCTTCCCGATCAGGATGTGAGCAGCCACGGCATAATTACCTGGCTGGCTTGGAGTAGATTGAACATAGTGCAATGCAAATATTTTGATTAGCTCATAAAGGCTACACAGGTGCCCTGTCTCATATTAAACCGAGCATGTGGTTAAGCACAATTCTAGCATTTATATGCCAAAGGTGGAGGGAAAGCAAATTGCTCCATTCAATACGCCGAGGAACAAAGCTATGTGCGCAAATAGTCTGGCGGCCTGTGAGTGACAGCTTAATACTTTGCGGCTTAGAGTAATTCCATAAAAGGTTTGCATTTTCAAGTCATCTTCTAGCACTGAAACACTGACTGCAAGGCACCCCAGCAATTAGCATGCCCTTTGTATGCCAGTAATGTGACATATTCCCCAAATGGCAGTAGAATATTGATTTGATTTAAAGCCAAATCGTGGATGATTATTTTTATGCTTCAAACCTCTGTTTTATGGTCAACCTATTCAAACAGGATCATTTCTCTTCAATGGAGCTCTAAAGTCTTGGAAGGGGGGAGGGGCGGGGGGGACACGATTGCTGCGATGGGTTTTTAAAGCCTTTCAGCACCATGGACAGGGACAGCTCCTTTTTTGCCACAGAGGGTGCAACGTGTTTGTCGGTCTTCATCGAAGCACACCTTTGGAGGCTTGCGTGCATATGGCCACGGTAGTTCACGTTTTATTTGGTAACTAGAACCGAGTTTAGATAAATAGTCGCAAAAGTGCAGTGTTAAAGTCAGTCACTATTGTCAGAAGTGGCAAGTAAGTTGTGTGTTGCAAGGATGATTTAGGACACAATGCTCATTGTGGATCTAAAACGGCAACAGTTGGCTATTTTAACTCGACGACAGACAAGGCTGCCTCAAATTTAACCCGCAATTATTACAATTTGACTAGAATTATTACAGCCACAACACCATTGGCATCACAAATGGATGTATCCTCCTAACGCTTAGTTTCATTTGTCACGTGTCATTGTAATGCCATGTAAGTCTATACTATTTGGATGATGCTCAAAAATGATATCCTAGTTGGGCGAAGGAGCAATCATGAGCAAGAAACATGCGGCAAGAGTAAGGAAGCGATAAAGTGAAAATTGTGTCATAAAACTCACCATGGATGGGTACAATCCAAAGATGGTCAGGGACAGGTAGGAGTACAATATACTCAACAGGAGCCGCATGCTGACTGCCGTGTGCTGCGGCTTTGCTCCCAGCTGTATTTCCTACTTCACTATGAGCAGCCCCACAGCGGCTGGTGGGGGTTTTTAAGGCTCTTGGAGTGCACGGTGAGCTGGGAGAGAGCTCTGCTCTCAAATAAACGGCTGCTCGCTCACTAGTATCACACCCACCTCTCCTTGGTCGTCGGTGAGAGCCAAGTAAAGGACGATGGGGGTGAGGGCGAGAGAGAGAGAGAGAGAGAGAGAGAGAGAAAACTGCTAAGAGAGTTGTCTGGTTCATTTGATTGATCGATAGATAATATTTATCATTCAATCAGTCAATAGAATAATGTATTGCATCCTGGCAGTTGGCAAATCTGCTAAGGTCACAATTCTCATATCAGTGTTCCAAATTGTCTGCAGGCATGGACGCGAAGGATGAAAGAGCCGCTCTGGAGCCATAGGTTGCAGACCCCCGATTTCAACAGATTGCTGTTATCATTTAATCAGTCCCTTGGCGTATTCATCAATTTAATGAGTCATAAATCAAAACCAGACTAATCGAGTCTGCATTATTCATGATGTCATGCATATTGATGAATCTGGGTGTACTTTTCAATAGGACAAGGAGTGGTGAAGTGTTATGCATCAAAACTGGTGACTTTGATATAACAGTAGGATGAAGAAGGCGTGCTGGTATTTTCACATACCTGTGCAAGTCAGCACAGTGTGACCCATTAAAAAAAAAAAAAGGGGGCGGGGCGTTTGTCATGTTCTGTCTTGATTGTGTTTGAGCACCAGTTGGAGTGAAGGGCGTTTCCCTCCAGCAGGCGCACCTGTTCCGTGTTTTCCAATCAAGCCTTGCCATGTATTTAAGGACGGCAAAGCGCCCTGTTGGAATTTGCTCGCTGCTGTGCTTCATGTGTTGTGTTCTAGACCCCTCCTAGTCGCTCTCATTTTGTCATAGACCTTTGTATTGTCCTTGGTTTGGTGTTATTGGACTTGATATTTCATTAGTGTGTTCTCAGTGTTCTATCGTGTTACTGTTTGCTATTGCATTGTTTTTCCTGGCTCTTTGTGACTAGCCCTTTCAGTTTGTACTTGGTCGAATGGTCGGTGCGATGCATTTATTTTTGTAATCAATATTTTTGTTATTGCACTTGTTGTAAGCCTGCATTGTTTGAATCCCAAAACATGATTTGGTTCGGTCCTCCTGAACTTGACAGCGTTTTTGTGCCCTTGTGCGCGCAAACATGGCTGACTTCATTGCCCTACAAATAGCTTCAATGCTGCACTGTTAACCCTCCACGGCCAGATGATATAAAGTTGGCTGTATGTCTATGAATATAGAACCGATTACAGACTTGCGCCAACCTTCTCCTGTCTGCCGTTGCATTCAACATCTCCCGAGGCATAAATTTACCGCCACCGGATTTTTTTTCCCTTTTCATCACTATTCATAGGTTCATTCATAGGTTTTTGTCCGGATCATGTTTCTACATCATGAGTCGATTGTCTCATCAATACAGCAGAATTTTTCAATTTCTTATCAATAGTGTTCAGACCCGTTTTTATCTCTCTGCCGTGTAGATTGTGTGCAGGATTTATAGATTCATAGTTGTTTTTTGCTTAAGTGGCTGATAAAAGAATAAATAACCCAATTTCATATCTGTGAAATATAGCAGGCGATCAGCAGGAGTGGCCATCACTTTTCCCCAGACAGCGCATATTGAAGAACATTCATAAACCGCTCATCTGTGAACATCTAATATAATGCATTTCGTAGTAATCGTCTTACACTGTTTGGGGAAATCATAGCTGCCATATCTGCTAACAACAACATTAACAGATACTCAAAAGTAGTCGGGAGAAGTCCTATACCACCACTCAAGCGAAAAGGTATGTTGTTTTTGGAACCTGGTTCTCCTAACCACGAGAACATCTTTTGGCCGACCGTGTATAAAATTCAAGGCAGTTTATTCTTATTTTTTTAACAGTATTACCCAATACCACGCTTAACCCTATTTATGGGGGATAAAGCATAACTGTTAATTACTTTGTCGCACATTGGTTATAGGGTTGCTAATCTTCAGTAGCCGATGTTAATTTGTAAAAGGATGTGAATTTGACGTAAATCTTTGCGATAAGAACCATTCAGTGTTTTGCTTGTCCAACAACCTGGGCTTCCACTTGAGCATTCTCTTCCGTTGCTCCCCACGAGGACGCCCGCACCAAAAGCAGGAGACGAGATAAAACGAAAATGACAAGTCAAGTTCATTTAGTGCTCAGAGCAGACCTGTCACTTGGCATTAGCTGCATGGACATTTGCTTACAATGGACAAGAACAAAGTACAAGCCGTAGAAAAATTATGTGTCCTTCCGGAAGCCATTTACTTCCAATTGAAAATACATTGAATTCAATTAGACTTGGAAAAATGCATTTGGGCTACTGGTGTCTTGTGGCATATATACATTTCAAACAGGCGTTTTGACGATGATGCTAATGTCACAAAATGCCCATAATTTCACCTTTTTTTTGCACCAATGGCTGTTCTATACTGGGAATCGTCTTTGTTTTTGTTTGAAAAGACCAATACGAGGTGACATTTTATTTCCCCATGTGTCAAGAATGAAAGGAAAATATGGTAAGATGGAAATTTATTGGTTTGAAGAGAGATGGGATTGCACCAGCCCAAAATCTTGAGTTGACGTAAGATATCCTCGATAAAAAGCATTTGAGATGTACAGTAGGTGGACTGCGATTCCAAAGTCGTTTTACACAAACCACTGAGACATGCAGTTCACTGTTGTTTCGAATCCAGTTTTAATATTTAATTGAACTATAAAAAGCAACATTTAAACATTTTCTCTTGACGGGCTTCTCATTGCATTCACAGAAGGGTTTGAACAGTGGATGTCTAGCAGTTGTGGAATTCTCTCTTTCAAAAAAATAATCCCCCATCCAAAATATATAAACTTAATTGTTTAACCAAGGTATATACAGGGTATAACATCCTTGCATCCTAAAAGGTTATCAAGAAAGTCTGAGGTATACAACCAAAATTAAAAGCCTGTCAGAAAACAAAACAGAAAAGAGAAAAAAAAAAACAACAAATAGAATTAAATTAATTAAATGAATGCCATGATTGCTACTAGCACAGGATCACAACATTAGTGGGAGATGTCGCCGTGTTGTTGTTTCACCAACGGTCACCAGGGCATAGAACCTCAAGCTATGGAGGGTCAGTATATACAAAGGGCAGAGTCTAAATTTAGTACTGAACAATTGTTTGGATGCTCACTTTATTTGCCTCGTGAAAGGTACACAGTATTTGGTCATCGGAACATATCGCAGAATTCAAACACACGATGAGTCCTTTGCTGAAATAAAGGAGCCGGAAGCGGAATGGAACACATGCAAGTTTTGAAGGTGGATTCAGAAATAACAGTAATGTACACAATACTTTTTAAAAATTATTATTATTATTATCAAAATAGACCTTTCTTTTCTTAGCACCTCTTTATTCATTTGGAGTGTGTTCTTGAACTAGCACCATTGATTTACGTACAGCACCTGGAGGTTCCAGAGAGGAGGTCCGTGTCCACCCATGTCGCCTGATCGCGGCCTCTCTCGGGTCACTCGGATTTGCCTTCCTCTGCCGCGCTCTCAAATGTCCTTCACCTTTTGCTCCGTGTTGGGGTTAAGTGATGTGGTTCGAGCCCTACAAGGGCAACAAGTACTCTCCTGGTTTATGCATACATACACGGAAAGGACATGTTTGCAACACCATCTCTTATTCAGAACTTGCATGTGGCAAAGAAAAAGCCTGGGGGTGATGAGGGGAGTAGTTGGGGAGGGGCGGGGCTAGGGAGGCTTCAGCTTGACTTTTTCTGCTGACCCCATCAAGTCCTTTTTATTTTTGTATTTTTTTCTTGTCTTTTTTTTTTTTTTTTTTTTTTTTTAATTTAGCCAAGGAAGCAGACCGGCCCAACTTCAAACCCGAACTTCTGATTTGGGTCCCCAAAGTCAGTCAACATGACATCGATGATTGGAACCTGATCGATTTTGGGAGTATTAATCTCCATCACAGTCTTTCCATAGCCCTTCCTCGTCTGCAACAGAGAAACAGAAGAAATGCTTTGAGACAAAAAAAAAAATCAACATTCCGAAAGAGAAACATTTTGTCAACTGATCTAAAAGCAAAGTTCTCCATATATTCATTAGCAGTTGACTTGCAAAACGTTGAAACGGGGGGGAGGCCGTACCGCACATCCGTCTGAGAGGGCCGTAATGTAAGGGTTGTTATCGTAGGACATTTCCTCGTCATTGGCACCCAGGAAGCGCAGCGACTTGTCATAGCTGTCACTGGTGGCGTCATGCCATGCCACCGACTGGTGGCAGCTGTAGGTGAAGTTTTGCCTTGCCGAGGCCGTCAGTAGTCTGAGGAAGGTCATCTGCACCATGTTAATCGAGTTGCCATCCGAGTCGACGTAGGAAAGCTGTGGAGGGGAGCAAAGTCCACGTGTAAGCGCTTGAGCTCCCTCTGCCTAATTTCAACCTTGCAAAGCCTTTCTGAAAGCCGAACGCAGTAAATTTGATTCTACAAGCTTACATATGCTTACTGTCACTTGACATTTAGCTGTGTAAAAATAGCTTTGTGCGAGATGGAGCCGGAGAAGGCTATCGAGAAAAATACAAAGTACCTAACAAACGGCACCGTTTGAGTCGCACAAAAGCTTCATGAGTAAGTCAGCATCGAAGTATTATTTATGGTGTAAAATGGTATCAATGCATCTTACCTCCCTGAATGGAATTTTCCGAATAATGATAATAAACCAGACAAAAACAACAACAGCCGAACAAACGAGCTACTTTCAAAGACAAATCGGCGTGCAGTGTGTGGAACAGTCTTACAAAGTTTGTCCTCTACCCACCCATAGGACGGCGGTTTGATTGAGCAGGACATGCGCTGTTTACCACAGGGAATTTTTACGTGTTCAAGGGCAAAGTAAGGCCGATGGTCGCGTTATAACGTTTTCATTGGAGCTCTAGTTCAGTAAAACATGAGTTTTTATTTCCAAAAGTTTGTTTCATTTGTTCATTAGTAGCAGTTTCAGCCCCCATAGTACATGTAAGTTGGATGTATCTTGACATAGTCTCTTTGTAATAGTCTGCAGCCTTTTTTGTTGCATGCACAGCATGAGAATATTGATGAATCACGAGAGAGAGAGAGAGAAAAGAACACTTACTATTTTACCACGCTTAAATTCACTGAACCATGACCCAGGAACTTCTTTAGGCCATGAGGATATTCTGACCTGTGGCAAAAGAAAGACACGGTATTTTTATGTCACTACCATGCCCCTTTTTCATGTTACTTCCAAAAAAACAATTCTCATTTGCACATGAGTATTGCTTTGTTATGGGTTCCGCAAGAAGATGTGTTATGGTTTTTCATGTGTGGCGCGGCCTGCTCATGGAACCTACCACGATAAGATTTCACCCCCAAAACATTTTGGGTATAAAAGCAAAAGCCACTTACCCCATTGGACTTCTTATCTGGGTAGATGCATGTTTCTCCTCCAGCAGTAAAGTTACAGTAGACTTTGAAAGAATCCCCTGAGCAACCTTGGTTTGGATCAATCCAGTATTCACCTAAGAAGAATTAAAAAAAAAAAAAAAAATCAAATGAATTCCATGTGCAAACGTAATCGTGCCGCTCTGATGAAAAGTCTTAAGACATGGCAGGTGGCCAAATCTGCTTTAATCCTCCCCAGCATTGAAAACTCTAAGATGCCATTCGGTATGATATCATGACGTGAGTATGGTTTCATTTTCTTTTAGCATTTGCACATTTGTCTATTTTTCAGGGAAACCTCACCACCATGATTTGCTCAAAACTCATCATAAGAAAGTAAATTGCGAAATATGGCTTGGTCAAATTTTTTTTTTTATAAATGTACCCTGCTAAGTGGGCTGTGTAACCGCTTCTTTTGTGTAACTTCTTTTTACACTTCCATGAGAGAAGTGTTTATGTGAGCAGTTATCTTCACTCTCCACTTCCGTCGCTATGTTATTGTTGTTGGTATTTTAATGGTGGTTGACTTCTTTTTACACGTGTGTTAAAAGCTGACATAGTGCAGTCGATTTAATTGTAGTTGATGCAATTATTTGAATCATGAATTTCTATTGAAAACGGACTTTCTAACTGCACACAAAACAATTGTATTTCATGTAGCGCTTTCCTTTTTGGACCTACCATCAGGGAACTCTGGGTGGCAGAGCTGCAGGTCTTTGCATGTTCTGGCCGGATTGTTCTGTGTCCCCATGGGGTACTTCATGCGCTCAATATCTTGTTTGAGGTTGTTGAGCGAGCTAAAGATGCCCTCCATTCCCTCGCCGTAATCCATGAAGGTACCAGCCGCGTCGGACTGCATATCGCTGGAACGTTTGGTCTTCTTGGGGGAACGGACGGGCAGTGGCTGGATGACCTCACCCGGTGGGCCCTGCGGGGTGTGTCATATATGTCTAAAATGGGAATTCTTACTCGTAACATTGCGCAATTGTACAATCCTTATTGACTCACGGGAGGACCTGGAGGTCCGATGGCACCATTATCTCCTTTAGAACCGGCTGGACCCTGAGAGACAGATGTTAACCATGCTCAAAACTTGCTGCATAACCACAGTGTTCGTTATTGTCAACCATTTTTCAAAGTATTTTACTCACAGATGAACCTTTAGCTCCCTTTGGACCTTGAGGACCCTGAATGAGATGGCACATCAGTTAGGTATTCCCTCCACATAAATCTAACAGATCCAATCAGTGAATAGACTTACAGGTAGACCAGGGGAGCCGGGGGGACCGAGAGGACCTGCTGATCCACCGATACCCTAATAAAAAGAAGAGATAGAGGCGGCCATGCATCAAAGAAACAGTGAAGAGGAATAGTATGACTGTGAGACTTGAGTAATGGATCAAAAGTTCGATTAGCGCATGGCATGAATGGAAAACAGACACAGAAATGTTATCTGAAGAGAATTATGTTGATGGATTATCAATTGTCATCATAACATGTAAGTTTTTGGTTTTTTTCACTTATCTATCCATCCATCCATTTTCTAATCCGCTTCTCCTCATGAGGGTCGCGGGCATGCTGGTGCCTTTCCCAGCCATTTGCGGGCAGGCGGCGGGGGGACACCCTGAACTGCTAGCCAGCCAATCGCAGAGCACACATAAGACCAACAATCATCTGCGCTCACACTCACATCTGGGGACAATTTTGAGCGTTCCATTGACCTGCCACTTTTTTTCTTTTGTCCTATCGGTCAGTTAACAAGTTGATGAAAAGTGCTGCCTTGTGACTCTAGTTAAAAACTACTTACACCATCTCCTTTGCCACCAGATGACCCTTGCGGTCCAGGCAAACCTCGGTCTCCCTTTTCTCCTTGTTCGCCAGGAGGCCCGATCAAACCGATTAAACCCGGATGTCCCTGAAAAAGAAATATGCACATTTTAAAACGCAACGGCAAACATGTGCGATACACGCCAGCCAATTCCATGATTGCTTTCCGTCCACAAAAATATATGAAAAGTAGGCATAGGCGAACGGAGGCTGACATTTCATTAGAAGTCAAAATCCCCACACATTGTTGTATCGACGCACAGACCAGTTTGAAGCACAACCGTAATGGTTTTGAAAAAGGGATGCTCTAACCAGACACTATGCATTTAAAGCATTGCAAAACACGACACTCTTCCATATGCGGTACTTTTAAATTGCTCTTTCTCGGGCCATCGTGTCAGTGTGTGGGAGGCCATTTTGATGCAGTCATGTGGGCTGGCACAATCTCCTCCGTACTTGTATTTTACCAGCAAATTCAACAGAGGCATCAAGGATATGATTTGAGTGATACATCAAACTGCTGAATCCCATGAAGAGTTTTCCCTGGATTGCCACGGTGGGTCCCAAAATACTTGGTGCATCATTTCTTTTTTTTAAATGCTATTTTGGACAGCCTCAAAGACGTGATAACGTTGTCCAAGTTGTTTCTGAGCGTTGTTTCTTGGACCCTGAAGTCTTTGTTTCCAAATGTTCTCATGAGGATCATCCAATAAGGGCAACAATCACCTTTTCACCCTTGGAGCCTGGGTCACCTTTCAGACCAGGAAGTCCAGGAGGACCCTGAGCAAAAGTAGAAATGAAAATGAAAAACCTCTTGGTCCCGAATAAATCATAACAGTGGGGAAAAAAAAACAGAAATGATGAAGACTGCAGCCAAAAAAACAAACTTAAGGACGTCCTCTTTCTGAGGTGAGATGTACTCACCATTGGTCCAGGTGGGCCATCTTGTCCCGAGGCACCGGGAAGTCCTTGTTCACCCTGTGAAAAACATGACAACAGTCCATAAGTAAAATGGGTATTTCACTGACATCTAGTTAATATCTTATCATATTTTTAATTGGAAGGGAAGTCACTGAATGAACTCCTGTTTTGAAGCCAGTATTGTATTGATCCGCCTTAATTCTGCGTAAAGGGAGTTGTATCCGTTAAAATTCTTACTGAATGGCGGAACTTGATTATCATGATGGGGGGCAAAGTATGAAGGCACTTCGGGTATACTTGTTGGTATTTCGACTTACGACAGGGCCAGGTATTCCACGGAGACCTTCTGGACCAGGCTTTCCGGCAGGTCCCTGAGGCCCAACCGGTCCGGTTTTACCCGCTGGACCTTCGGCGCCAGCCTCACCCTGTGAAGAGAGAAACAGGAAGTTGCTGCAAATGTGGGAAAGTTGTACAAGTTGGTGAAAGTCACCATGTAACAATATCACTTGAAGCCAAGAAATCTCATTAAGTTTTTGTTACCTTGGCGCCCTTCTCTCCTTGTCTGCCTTCCGCACCAGCCGCTCCCGGAGGCCCCTGGGGAGGAGGGCAGCATTGTTAGCGTGTCAACATATAATTGATGTTATTATGCAGCCATTGTTTGCAGATCGTCTGTGACACATTTCAGAGCCTGCCTATAACAAAAGAGATATTTCTTTTATTCAATTTTGAAGGTAAAATTGACAATGTATGGCATTGGCATTTTTGGTTTTCCTTTGAAAGAGGGCATATTTTCTTTCCCGGCGACAGTTCCCTCTATTTTACACAATGATTTTATTGCATAAGCTGTAAGCATTGAAGTCATGTTAAGTAATCCTTGTCGTTCTGTGATGCCGTTGTCTTATTGGGCAAACATCCCGCCTAGCAACCAGCGGCCATGAAAAGACAACTCTCCAGCCATTGCAGAAAATTGATCATCACCTATTTTTGTTCAAAGAGTTCAGACATTAACCAGGACACGCATGAGTACACTGCTCCAGTTGTGTTTAGATCAATTGGAGTGACTTCGTTTTGTCGGCTTGAAAAGTAATTAAAAGACAGCGGCGTAACCCGTGTCCACATTTGCAGGCTCGTCCTCCTTTCTCTCCTCATTCCACCACCAACTTGCTCGACTCATGTGGCCAGCCAAAGGCGGGGTGCTTATTGATCAAAAGTCCAAATTGAACCCTCGAACACCCCCCCCCCATCCAGCTTCTCCTGCCTTGAAGCTTTCATTAGCTTGTCATTTTCACATCTAACTGGTGCTCGAGTGTCTCTTCATCAGCGCAAAGACATTTCACTTCACGCAAAATACGCCAGGTTCACAGAGTAGGTGTGTTTTCCGAACAATCTTGCTCTAATAAGGAATTCAAAACGAACTAAAATGAAAAATCCCAAACCATCACAGCCATGGTCCGGTTCAGTTGTATTTAACTTATAAGTACAACAGTTATTTAACGAGGGAGTGACTGGACTACCTCTTCCAACTAAAGTCCACCATAATCCATTTTGTGACTTTTCAAATCGAGAAAGTACCACCTCATTTTCCTTCAGCATGAAGGCTCACATCCGAAAAAGCAGCTTAGTTTCACGCAGATATCTAATTCGTAATATAGAGAGCTTTTAGTCCGGCTGAATGTCTTAATTTGACAAGGATTCCCAGAAGACTGCTTTTAATAATCCAATCAGCGGAATCACAAATTGACCATCGAAACCTAATCGTATTGTGTTTAACACTCAAACATCCCACTAGCAACGGTTCCACATCCATGTGATGAATCCGCTTTGCAGCAGCTGTCAGGCAGCAGCATGGAATCAATAATGTGTCACACTTGCAGTGGCTCTCATTTTGAAGAAGATTTAAAGGAATCAAGGATCAATTACTCGCTAAGCCTTTTTTTTCCATTTCTTGTGCGTAGAGGGAGGGGGAAAAAAAAGGGATTCGTGATTTTGAAATCTCACTGCTCATTTCCCATCAGACTGCAGAGCGTCTTTCGCTCAGAGCATGTTCGCCTGAAATCTCCACCTCTTGTTATCCCTGCTTTATTTTTTAATGAAAAAGAATCACTCGGGCTGGAGTGCGGGCGACATGACAAGACCGAACTGTTGAGGAGGACAGGCACTGTCTCATTTATTTCAAGGCAACACATGACGCTCGCATTGGCTCACAGGCGACAACTCTCAGACATTGACAGCATTGATATGAGGTTACTCCAGAACTATGCATTCTAATATGCGACTTGTAGCGTTGCCTGGATCATACAGAAAAATCAATCGCAATCACCATAGTAGCAGTGGACTTACTCTTTTGCCAGGAGGTCCAGGTGGGCCAGCTTCCCCTGATGGACCTGGGGGTCCCTTGAGATCAGCAAAGAAACACAATGTTATGTTATCTCACGAAAAAATCTGGTGAATTAAAATGTTTGCTTAAAATCTGCGATATAGCGGCGACAGGAACGCTGAGAACATTGTCTACATGCAGATTCAAACCCCGCGATATAGATGTGAACAACTTACTGCCTGGCCAGTTTCACCATCGTCTCCCTTCTCTCCTGGTTCTCCATCTGTGCCCTAATGAATACAAATACGGATGTCGCCCAATAATAATTTAAATGATCGGCCCTACTAAATGCAAATCAACCAACATTTTAATCAGAATTCAAAAGAATTGTTGAATGCAAGTAAATTTTGCTGGAGGATTTCAATACTCACAGCAACACCTGGCTCTCCGGGAGGACCAGTGTCTCCAGGGAATCCGACGGGACCCTTTTGAAAGCAAACAAATTGCCATTGAAGGAAAAGAGATGAGATGCGTTACGTAGTAGGTCTTATGTCAAGCAGCAGATTTGACAATACTTACGGGGTTACCCTTCGGACCATCGTCTCCGGGGGGTCCTTTGGCACCAGCGGGTCCAGCAGCACCAGGAGGTCCTGCTTCTCCCTTCTCTCCTCTCTCGCCTTTGGGTCCCTGTCATAATTGGGTCAATAAAGGGTAAACGCCGTTAAAATCGGAAAAGCCGGATGACTTCACTATTAAAATGCTACTGTGCTGTCAACAAAATACAGAATACGTACCCCAGTGCCGGACTCTCCAGGTGGTCCGGGGTTCCCGGCTCACCTTGTTCACCCTTGCAGAAAGACAAACCTCAGTGACTGAAATGATTGTTGAGGACAACACACCATGTTTTAACTCGTACCTTTTCTCCCACTGAGCCAACGGGACCCACGCCGCCTGGAGGACCTTGTGAACCCTGCAATTCAGACAAATGACTTGCAGTACAACTGTTGATTACTGGAAAGCTCGTAAATCCACAGGCAATCCATTTACTGTCGCAGCTCTCAAGCGCAGCCACTAGTCAGTCTAAGTGCATCAAATTTAATCATACATACATCAGCTCCACTGGGACCCTGAGGACCTCGAGGACCAGGGGGGCCAGGAGGACCCTAGGGACAGAAAAGAATACAGTTGGTATCAACTGCGGGCATCTTCACTGTGTCAAAGTAGAGGTTGCGTTTCTTACCATGGGGCCAACATCACCGTTTTCTCCCTTCTCACCAGGAGGCCCTGGAAGCCCCTGAGAATATAAAAAACAGGCCCATGAATAGAAAATCGGAAAGGGATAATCAATTTGAAGTGACTTTCCAGGAATATTTGATGGGAATTTGTAAAATATATATTGCATTTGTCTCGCTGCAAAATTGTGCACAGAGTTTTGTATTTTTTCTGTTCCAAGCTTTTCTCTTGCTTGGTCCTTCCCACAAACACTGCCCACAAACGCTATTGATTGTATCTATCCACCAATAACTAAACCCCACCCAGCTACTTCAACTACCTGCTAAGCCTTAAGTGTGTGTCGCCCTAAAATTGAGTGCGTGCTGCTCGAAAGTCAATTCGGTATGACAAAAACTCTGTGAGATGCATGATAATTCCTGGATGCCGAGATCTCATCTCATCTGTGTCAAGTTGTCCACTGAGATTAAATCGTTAGTGGCCTAATTATGCAGAATTCTAAATGTGCTAAACAGAAGGAGACGAGTGGAGAAGGTTGGTCTCTGCAATTAATGGAAAGTCGGTGGCAAGTGATTGAATTCTATTTAAAAGTCAATTACATGCAACCCGGTGCAGAGCAACTCTAATGCATTTTAACAATGTTTCTAAAGTCAACAAAGTTATGCGCTACAACCGCCTTTTGTAAATGATATGAAATGATGCTTCATTCTTAAACTATTAAACAAGGTCAAAAAAAATCTATGGCAGGACAGCGACTGAAATGAGTCAACGGCTCTAACCTGCAGGCCGATGGGACCAGGTGGTCCAGGGAAACCTCTGGCTCCTTCATCACCTTTCTGTCCAAACATACCCTGCTGACCTCTGGGACCAGGCTCTCCATCAGCTCCCTGGGAACCAACAGTTTTGAATATGACACCAAAACGACACAAGTTCAATAGCATAGTACAGTAATGTCGTGGAAGGTTCGTTCATGACAAAACAAGGACACTTACAGCGGGACCTGGGGCACCAATGGGACCTTGAAGACCTGCTGGTCCGGGTGGACCCTAACAAACGTTACAAAAAAAAACCAACAGATAAATGGTTCTGCATGCAAAATGCCAAATTACATTTGTAAATGTGAGGGGAACCCACCTGTTCTCCCTTATCAGCTTTGCTTCCTTTCTGGCCCGGCTCGCCAACCTCTCCCTAGGAAATACACAGAAAGATCAATTAACGGTCTCAAATAAAGGCCATCACCCCTGACAGTCATCAAAGCGATCTAAGTTTTAGAGCTCAGTTAAGAGGCCGACCAAGGAGTTCAACAGTGCTTAAACACTGACTGACCTTATCACCATCCTCTCCGGGTGGACCTTGCGGTCCGGCAGGTCCCGGCAAACCCACGGGACCCTGGACGCCATCACGGCCAGCTGGACCTTGAGGACCTTTCTCACCCTAATTCATTGAAGACATTTGTTTGCATCCTTTTTGATAGATAAGGAAAGAAACTATCGTATTATCCGATGTTCCCCAATACGTACAGGTGCACCTTTCTCCCCAGCAGGACCTGGGGGACCTTGAGGGCCAGGTCTGCCAGACAGGCCGATTGGACCTGCTGAACCGGCGGGACCTCTCTCACCAGGAGAACCCTTCATGAAGAGATTCCAAGAAGTCAATAATGAAGGCAAAATATATCCACAATGATATTGCCTTCGATTGGAACTTTAATGCTATCCGATCATGATATACACATATCTGTTATCAAATTTGACAGTACTTTGACCTATAGTACTTACAACAGGACCAGGTGGACCCTGGGGCCCCTCTCCTCCCTTCAGACCTGCAGGACCCTAAGGATTAAAAACAAAAGTACCTTGGTTATTTCCTTCAGTAATACAGTACTACTGCCGACAACATTTCACATCAAATCAAAGAGCGAGACTTGTAGACACGCTCTATTTGGCATTTCAATTTTTAAAAAAAGAACAATTAAACTGAAAAGAAGCACTGCAGATAGTGCCCTTACCGTGGCACCAGGTAGGCCTCTCTCGCCTGGAAAACCTCTGAGGCCGGGGGGACCATCCTTGCCAGAGGAACCCTGTGGCCCGGGGTCTCCCTGAACGCACAATCAAACATACCGCCGTAGGTCGGATGCATTTGTCGGATCAAAACAACTTCATTGCAATCCGATGCGAGCGGAGACATTCAACGGCTTGGCTATTGCTCATCTTGTATTTATTGAGAATACCATTTTGGTAACTCTAAAAAGGAAAACTATAGTATAGAGTGATTATATACTATATGGTATATAGTGGTTTTATTTGACTAAACACAATTAAAATTATATACATGTACACTATATGCAATATATGTATCAGTCATATATATATACCACATACTGTTCTCTACATTCTATACATTCATGGTTTTTGTTGTTTAAATTAGTAGAAAAGTGTTTGAATATTTGCAAAGTTCATTTAAAAGTTCACATAGCAAGTTTTAGGCCCATTGCAACAGTACAGTGACTGTTTTCAAGCACAATATATTGCTACCGTATTGTGATACCATATGGGGAAAACTGGAGTGATGAGAATGACAGTTTCCTTTTTTTTTTTAAAGCAGGAAAGTTTGTTCTAGCTTTGTTCTTCCCATTGGGCACACTGCAAACAGGGAGGCGCAGCCGCAGGAACGCCGGTGGGGCTTATAAAAGGATTCAGACTCTGCTGCGTGGACTTCAGCAAAGTGTCCCTAGCATACTAAAACAGAGGCCTGAGTGAAAACGAGGGAGGGAAATGGCTCTGGGAGTAGTAAAGTGTTTAGAGTTAGCTGACAGACTTGATTAGATTGTCTGTTTTAGGGTAGATGGGGGTGGAAATGAAAGCACAAGACTGGAGAGAGGAGGGATGCAATGCAGGTTAAGTGTGACGGGGAGCTGTTTCCACAAAATGTCTTCTGACTGTCCGTAATGGGCTCTCAAATGTTGACCGAGGGAAGAATTTAACCATAGCATTTCCAATGATAAGAAATTTGATCATAAAAATTGTATGTTCATTGTCCCCCGCTTCTTTTGTCAGGACTACACCCCATGTGCTCTAAATCAGGTCCGATGACAGCGACAAAACACAAATGTATACCGCCATCATTTCTCGACATACCTTTGCTCCTTCTTTTCCAGCAGCTCCAGGGAGACCTTGCTCTCCGGGTGGACCAGGAGGTCCAGGGTGGCCTCTCTCACCAACAGGACCAGTCTCTCCTGTGGGTCCCTAAAGTCAAATGTATTTCAGCAGGAGACCAAGAAGTAGATGTGACTTCACACACAGTCCAATATCGACATGCATTCATAGATTTTCTTTTAGAAATCCTTTTCTTTCTGTTTTGTTGTTGTTGTTGTTGTTTTTTTTTTTACCTGAGGCCCGACAACACCTCCTGGGCCTGGTGGACCAGTTTTTCCTTGAAAACCCTGGAAGAAAATAGACACATTGATAAATACACACTCCCAAAAATAAATGAAATAAAATGAACTAAGAGAAATACATTTCAGGTAAGAGTGCTGTGATAGCGTGTTAGCATTACTTTGAATAAACACGGGGGTTTCCTAAGCAGCCTCACTTTTTGAAATATCTTTTTAACTTGACAGAATAGCAGGAGGATGTCAGACTGCTGCCTCAAGAACAGTGTGAATGTCACCATTTGTGAAGACACACACACAAAGTTCTCTGGGGAGTTGTGTGGAAAATACTGAACGATTAGTTGTGAAAAAAGCTGCAGAATGAATTCACAGTCGCGCTTGATTGGTTTATGCAGCGGAGTATTCCCTTTGGATGTACGTTAACATTCTTTAACCTTCAGAGGGTACGCTACACTTTTGTGAATTTCCCGCAAAAAAAAAAAATATATATATATACTGTATATATATATTCATTCATTCATTCATTCATTTTCCGAACCGCTTGATCCTCACTAGGGTCGCGGGGGGTGCTGGAGCCTATCCCAGCCGTCTTCGGGCAGTAGGCGGGGGACACGCTGAATCGGTTGCCAGCCAATCGCAGGGCACACAGAGACGAACATCCATCCACGCTCACACTCATGCGTAGGGACAATTTAGAGTGTTCAATCAGCCTGCCATGCATGTTTTTGGAATGTGGGAGGAAACCGGAGCACTGTATATATATACTGTATATATTCTGTTGTTGCGAAATCAATTTTGATAGCACTTGTCGTCATTTGAGGAGATGGACCTGGGACGAGTGTCTGTGTGCACTCTGGTCAGCCAGTCTCATACGTTCACATTTATACCAAGAGACAATTAAGATTCTTCATTTTCATTCAAGAAGAGATTCCGAGTGAAAGGCACACAAACAGTAGTGGGAGTGGGGCGGTGCCTCACTCAAGGACACCTCGACTACAATCACTGCACACACTAGCATCTCTCCGACAGCTATTTGCCATGTTTACAAATTTGCCGCCTCGGGACTAGAAACGAGTGGCCCTACGGCTACAAATCCAAGTCCTTACCGATGAACTAGTGCTGCCCCAAGTTACTGATTATTTAGTGGAAACGGAAATCCGTCTTGACTCTGTGAAAAAAAATCTTGATATGCAATTCCTGCAATGCAACATGTGCTGGTGGGCCTGGGAGCCCCTGAGCATGTTTATGACTGTGATCCATCCACATATTGGATGCCTGCAGAGCGTGCGCTTCAGCAATAAATCCAGGACCATAAACATTCTAATGACGAGTATGTCGTCGTTTGGATAGCAGAAACGGAAGGTATCGTATAAGGCGTTGATGTGCGGGTTTTTAGAAGAACTTACAGCCCTCTGAGCCTTGTCCAAGTGGTGATGCATTTCAAGTATGGAATAAAATTGGCGAGAGGCTCATTCAAATCAATGCAGGGACCAACTTTGCGCTTTTTTTTTGGTTTGTTTTTTTATTGTTGGATTAATCTCACGTCGGTCGGAATATCGCCTCTTGTGTAAAGATAAAATGTACTTACTGTCTCGCCACGCTGGCCTGGGTGTCCAGGCAGTCCATCCTTTCCAGGTGGTCCCTATTTGGAGGAAATGAACACTCTTATTCATGAGGTGGACACCGGTCGTCGTCAGTAAAAAATAAATAAATATGAAGTTCCAATTGCAGCATTTTATAAGCAAGACATATGGTGCAACTAAAGAAGAAATATCCGTCTAGACACATCTAATGACCCACATAACTATTACAGGGCTGAAAGAATTAATGGGGATGTTCCTGTGTCCCAACCATCTTCTTTTGAGTTAGACTATTTCATTTGTACGGAATTATACATATGTCTCGGTACCACTGAGGTGGATGAACTTCTCATATCATCTGATTTCCATATATTGTATCGCCTTCAAGTAGAAGCTACTTACAGGTGGTCCCTTTGGTCCAGAGAAGCCCACAGGCCCCTGAGGTCCTTGAGGTCCCTATAATGAATATATCAACTGTCAGACCAATGAGACAAGAAATATTGTCTCCTTCATGCAAATCAAAGATGACAAAATCGTTTCAACAAGATAGTTGATAGTCGCAGCAAAAACTGCTGTTTGAACAAATTAATGAATCCCGTATAAGGTTTTGCGGTTCCTAATAATCCCCAGTGAATAAAAGGAACATTGCAATGACTACCAAGGGGGGCTTTATCAGAAAGTTCAGTCTGTTTAGTTTTAATAGAGTCATAAAAAAGTCCTCGATTTAATAAGCGATTGGAAATTGCACAATTATACAGAGGTAGTCAAGGGATGAAATAAAATAGATTGGAGAGAGAGCAATGTGAGAAATAAGGGGTCAAACATGAACAGGGTTAAAGTCTAAAAGATACATTTAATATTAATAACCTTCAATTAAAAGTACTTTTGAAATCAATTGTTCATTCCGAGCAAGAAGCTGGATCCCAGCGATGCTCGGCCAGCACGCTCCATTCGACTTCATTTTATCGACACATAAAGTGTATGTGGATCAAGTCTTGCAGCATTCTTTAATTAACTTTTTTTTTTTTCTGGGGGAGATGGGGCGGGTGCGTCCTTTCTTTACCCAGCAAAAGTGTCAAATAGTTATTTTACCAAGCACTGTAGCCATCTCGATCAACAGAAAGCAAAGGCATAAAAAGTGAACGTGTGTCACAGCAGCATTATCCAGTTGCTAAATCATGTGAGCAGGTATTTTCCTACCTGCTCAAACATTGTTTTTAAGGAGGAATAGTGGTTGCCGAATCAACAAATCTAAAATTAAAAGAACAGTACTGCTAAACCGTGTTGGATCAAACTCATGCATCATGGACTTACTCTCTCACCAGGCGGGCCTGGAGGACCGTCATTCCCGGATGTGCCCTGTAAGGTGCAGCAACAATCATCATCAGTCCATCTTTTCCAAAGCATTCAAAAATCTTTCCGATGATCAGATATTGCTCAAAGTCGTCATTTGTCTGACTACTGTTAACTACAATTCTTTTGAGAGTTTCTTGTATGTTCTGACCATCCATCACTGAATCATCTACCTTGGGGCCTGGCTTTCCTGTTGGGCCTCGAGCTCCTCGAGCCCCACGAGGACCCTGAGAGAGAGAGAGAAAAAAAAGCAACATTTTATCATGAGACAACCAAAGTAGATACAACCAAATATATTTCAAGGTTGAGGAGCTTTTATGTAACCTGGAAATGATGCATTGATTGTTACATACCGTTGGACCCCTTTGTCCTCTTGGACCAGCTTTGCCTGCAACACCCTATTAGAGAGTGCAACAATTACTAAGACATGAGATAAAAAGTTCATCTGTCACGACCCAGCATTGTTCAGCTTATAATACCCTTGAATGCAGACCAATGTTATTTTGTGTTAGATATGATGCTGTAATGACATTTCTTACCCTGGCACCTTTCTCTCCGTTGGCTCCTGGGAATCCAGGGAAACCACTGGAGCCCTGTCAAAAGTGGGAGCAAAAGGATCCTATCACATCGAGCCCTTGTCCTGTGTTCATCACAACCCTTTGCTGTTACGTTTCATCAAGCTCAAATGTTTCATGATGGGAGATTAGATTAAGATATTAAAATGAGGAACACATGAGGATAACCTGCACTCATACACCAAGTGTCAAAAGAAAAGACAAAATGAGCCAAATTGCATTTCAGGAGCAGGCGTTGAAAGACCATCTTACCAAAATGTGCCCAGTCAAGTTGCATTGGAAACATCAAACAAGTGCAAATAATGTTGAGTGACACAACATTTGATCATTTCATGTCATTTAAATGAATTATTAAAACGCCATACTTACGCAGATTGTATGCAATGTACACATGCACATCGTGATTGAATGGCTCATTTTTATTTATTTATTTATTTATTTTAAGGTAGTTCAGGGTCAATCGTTAAGGTTTAAACCAACCTTGGATGGTGAAATGAGTAATTTACCTTTGGTCCTTGTCTTCCTGGATATCCTGGCAATCCCGGTACTCCCAGTTTACCCTGGGGAATATTCAATCATGAAGCCACGGGAACAAATATTTTTCCGAAAGGTGTAGACTAACACTTGCCGTATTACCTTCTCTCCTGCAGGACCTAAGGGACCTGACTCTCCATTGGGCCCTGATCTTCCCTTGGGGCCCTCAGGACCATCCTCGCCACGGGGCCCCAACATGCCAAGCTCACCCTGATGCCATATTAAGAAAAACAAAAATGAAATGATGACCTCTTGTGACTGGAAGAAATCTATGAGATGGATTAAGTCTTCCTCACCCGGTCTCCTTTGATTCCCATGTCACCTTTGAAACCTGGGAAACCATCTTCACCCTAGAACCAAACAAGAACAACCTACAGCATGTTTCTAGAATTGCTCATTGCTTCTTTGCAAGCGATCAGTCATTTCACACCTGTCCTTTATCATTCGATGTGATGGATAGTTGAGCTCTGCTTGCATCGCACTCTCATCCGCTCATACACACGAGGTCAATCCCATCCCTTATTCATGACAAAATCTTTACCTCCCCCAAGGCTCAGGAGTTTAAATCACGTGCGTTCATGATTCAGGAACTATACACACAAACGCCTGTCACTATGGTAACAACAATATCGCACAGTCAGATGGTGTACTTGAGCCAATAGAAGTCGTATCGATCTCAAGTGACCGGCCATCTCTGACACTTCAAAGAGTGATTCGTTGAAATTCTGCGTGGTGACGGCGCACACAAACACTTCAAACGGCTCGAGATGAAGAGAATTGTTCTTTGAAAGTGAGACGCCTTGGGCACGACAGCTTCACGTTCACACAAGTCTTTGTATCCCCCGGAGGAGGCCATCTTCTGACCTCTGCGAGGCAAGAGCTCAAAGGATTCAGACGGACGTGAGGAGAGACCAAGACGGGCCCCGAGTTACAGAAGCTGAAGCTTGAATACAGGCGGCCTCCTCAAACTTTGTTTCAAGTGGTCTATTTCTCTCCAGAAACGAGAGAAAAGTGAAAAATTGTGACAAAGCTATCCCCAATTCACACAAACTGGAAAAATGCATATGCCAGGCCAGTAGTGGGCCATGTCACTTTGCAAATAAAAATGCACCCACTGCTTTTGAAAAGCCTTTTTCAAGATGGGGGTCTAAGAGTTGACATATGTACTTTAAACAAAGTGTCTCCTCTGTTTATATTAGTGGTGTCATAAATGTAAAGTGCTTTTAAACTATCTTGGTATGGCAAGCTGGCAATGGCCCCTTTGCTGTATTTGTTTTTGACAAGCAGCGAACACCTTTCACATTGCTTCTTTAAAAAAATAAAAAAAAGGATACATAAAATGATAACATTATGATCCAAACAATGAAAAGCTACTTCAGTATTTACCCACAAACATTGAGAATTCACGTCCCTCACTCGGGTTACATGGTATTGAAAGCGGTTAGTATCTTGGTCTTACCTTTTCTCCCTTTGAACCTTTCAACCCTCTCACACCATCAGCACCCTGTTGGACAAGAAACACTCATCAAATGAGGATACAATTCCGATGTTATTCCTGATCCATTCAATTGCCAAAAGAGCTTACCTTGACACCGCGTGGCCCAGGGTAGCCGATCGGACCCTGCGGGCCGAATGGACCCTGAAAAAAGAATAACGGTGCATCAAAGATTTTGCATACAAATATTTATACGTCGGTCTGTTCCATATTTGTCAAAGTTGCTTTCGATCAGGGATTCACGACCAGGATACCGTGACAAACTAGCCTGCAGTGAGAGATTATTATCGGTGACGCAAAGTGTTATTCATGTGTTATAAAAGTGTTATTCATGAATCCCACATACATATAGAAACAAAAAACCCTGCCTAGCCACCTGTTGCCATTCAAACAACAGATTATTAGCTTAGTGCACAAATAAAGAGCCATGATGTAACACTATTTGTCAGTACATTCAGATGAGATTGTTATTATTTCAGTATTTTATCATGTTTGTGATTTTTTAAAAAAAAATATTTGGTGGTTTGCCATCTCATTTCAAATGTCAAGGCTGACTTGGCTCAATGAATCGTATCAGTTTCTTTTCTTGGCAAAGGATAATGTTCTGTTAGACCAAGAACATGTATTTTCTCATAATTGAACTTCATTCATCACCGTTGATTATCTTTAGTACATATCATGAATACAACACAAAGTAATTATTCAGGGTGGACTCATAAAGCAAAGCAATGACCCCAAAAAGTTTAATTGTGTCATAAATCATCATTTAGGTTTATTTATTTATTTCAGATTCATCCTCCAAAAGGCACCTACTTGGGCTCCTTTTTCTCCAGCTGGACCCTCCTTGCCAGGATGACCCTTTAAAAACAGAATCAGATTAGGCAGATCACACTAAAAGTGACACAAGGAGATGTGAAATGTGCTCTGTCAGGATGTGTTGCTTTGTCGAAATGGAATGAGAGCAAATGAATCCGTCTGAAAAATGGCAACATTGAAGCATTTCAGCCGTTTTCTGTATAATTTGCTTGTGCGCCAGACTTATGAACATGAGTGACATTTAGCTCTTCAGCAATCTCAAACGGCTCCACTCAAAGAGCTGACAATTGAGTAAGAGATACGTACAGCTCAGCACTGAATACAAAGTGGGCGATTTTTTTTTTTCCAGCTAGACCGCTCTAATGAAACAACATTCCATCTTCAGAGACATATGTAACATCACGGTTGTTGAAATTTAAATCAGGCAGACCAGTGGACCACCGTGCCGTGCCATGAAATATACATGGCAAAAGTTGAAGACCGCAGACACAAGTCTCCACTAGGTTTCAATTTACACTGGTCAAAATAATCAAAATTTAGCAAGTTTCTTCTTTATTGCCAGTTTAGAAGCTCCCGAGTATGTGTATGGAATATTGGTTTTTGAGATGCATGAATACAGATGTGAAGAGAACGTACAGGGGGCCCATCTGCACCAGGTAGTCCAGGCAACCCTGACCTGCCCTGAGGACCCTGCAGATGAGAAAAAAAAATATTGGGGTGGGGGGATTACAATAAAGTATGTTATCAGAGATTAAAAAACAAAACATTTCCCTCCCAATGTATGCACATAAAACTAGATGCTTGCAATGAACAAAAAAATTAATAAATTGAATACATACTTTTTCACCAGGAGGTCCAATAGGGCCTTGGGGACCAGGAAGACCCTACGAAGAGAACACGTACAAAGAAATAAATGAGCCTTGGTTTCTATGACAACAAACACACAATCAGCTGAGGAGTACTGTCAAGAGTTGAGCTGCTGGAAGAATGTTAAGCTCGTGTGTACGTGCGTATGTGTTAAATGAGGGGTGATCAGTGGACACATTAGCATTTAGCACTCATGTGAGACTGCTTGATTAAACATTTAATGTGTGCATTTATGTGTAATAAAGCTTTTCTTTTGTGTGCTAACGAGTGCATGCGCATACCATTTGAGGTACTTATGCCTGCCGCAACAGGTGTGACACCCTTGTCATTAACATGAATATCACGTGAATGAAGTACAAAAACACCCGTAAAATATTGCAAAAAAAACAGCAGGTGCCGCAGAGAAATTTGCCTTCACTTATTGTGTCTTCAAGTGAGAGGGCTCTAAATTTCACTTTGGAATATAATACAGAATGGCAGTTTTTCCACAAGACCCCCTATTTGTTTTGACATAAGATTGCAAGACAGAGTGTGATTAATGACTTTACCTGAGTGCCTGAAATTCCCTGTTGGCCCGGTGGTCCTGGTTCTCCTTGTGGTCCCTAAACAAAATAAAGAATAGCGGTCAAAGCAAACAAAACACAACGTCTGCATTAAACTCCAAAATGTCACTTGGATTGTATACGTTAATATCATCGCGCAAGGAGGTGTCGTCCTTTAACTAGCGTCAAGTAGGGTTTCGCAAGAGTGAAGCTTGGAATGTAAATCTGAAAATAACGGGAATTATTCAAATTCAATATACGGACGAGAGCAGTATCGCCCCCAAAGTGAAAATCATCCCTCAACTTTATTGTCGACATTTTTCTGTCTCTTTTATAGGGGATTTGCCCTTCTCTCCTGTCCTTCTAAGGGATAACTACAACAAGTCCGTAGTAGTGATGACGGCACTTGTCAAAAAACAGCGCAAAATGCAAAGTATCCTTCCGACCTTTATTTATGTCAAATGCCAAAACAAATATGATATAACGTCAGGATCACATGGTTCAATGTGAACAAATGACGGTTCTCCTCCGTAGGTCCTTTGTGGCATAGGGATGACCTCTGACCTCACGGCCGTGAATCCCAAAGGAATGTTAACAGCCCAATGTAGACAGTGCGGAAACGGTTCGACACAACTCCCGTCACAAATGATGGAGCCTTAAGAGCTGAGAGGATACATTTGAACGCTAAACAGAGACGGCGTTATCTTCGTACCATGTTTCCTTTTGAACCTGGAGGCCCATCAACTCCAGCAATACCCTGTGAGGGACAATTAAGAAAGAATGAGGAAAAGTACAAACCTGTGACGGATATCATTCAGCGATCAACTAAAGTATTGTAAGAATGATGGTGGTACATACAGGTGAGCCAGGAGGGCCAGGGGAACCGCGAGGTCCCAGGAGACCTCTTGGACCCTACAAAGAATGAGAAGAAATCAATCATTAATCATATAAAAAAAAATGCTGATTGATGCTACATCGGAAAAACATGGGACCCCGGTGGACACTTTTGGTAAAGCATGATGAAACACATTACCGGACATGTATTCATTTTAAATACAGTATAAACATTTGGGACACTCAAAATATGTAATTATAGTGAAAAAGTTCAAAATAAAAATCAAGTCAAACGTACACTCTCCCCAGCCAACCCTCTGGGTCCGATCTCTCCATCCTCACCCTGTAGAGAGAAATAGACATCAGTTTGTTTGTTTTTTCGTCAAGTCAAGATTTAATAACAGCATAACAAAATAGAATCAAAACAATACCAAAAACCCCCCCATACAAAATAGAACACGTGATTTGTGACACTCAGCATTTCAAACTCAATTTCTGTTTTTGTCCAGCAAAATGGTGGTGAACCAAACTTGGTCGAACGTGGTTACAGCAACAAATATTGAAAGGCCGAGTAGTGAGGAAAACTTCAACATGGCCGCCCTCCTCTCTCCTCCATATTGTCTCTGCCATAGATTGATGATACTCAAAATTGTAATAAATGACTTCAGTTTAGTGTTTTTTTTCCTCCCCTTTCTTTTCTGTAACTCAACCAGGATCTGTATTAAAAATAAGAAGTACTTACTCTCTGTCCATCCTCTCCAGGAGAACCTGGCGGTCCCATTGGTCCTAGTTCACCCTGGCAAAAAGAGGAAGTTTCATGTTGATAACCCGTAATCGTTAAAAGAAACGTACAGAAGGAATAATAGTATATTCTGTTGTTTGTCTTCGGTTCATAATGCAGTTAAAAAAAAAACACTTTTCATGTAAATTTGAGTGTCAAAAGGAAAAAAACAATCACTTTGAGGAAGACATTACAAATATTCGACAAAAGGAAATGTTTCTGTACTTACCCTGTGTCCTTTTTCACCAGGCAGTCCGGGGAGCCCATCAAAGCCTCGGTCACCCTGTTTCAGAACGATAAGACTGTCAACCCACAGCACCATAAGTGTGCTATTGCACCATTTTTGAACCCAAAATGTAACTATATTGCACAATAACTGCTAATGGTATTTGGTACTTTGCTGCCTGGCTCTCCGGGCATTCCACGCCCTCCGTCGGCTCCGGAACGACCCTAGAAACAAAAAAGTTACTTTGAGCATATACGTACTGCAACAAAGTGTAGCAATTTTACCATCAGGTGGTTAGTAGGATTTTGAGCAAATTAAATAAAACAAATGCATTGTGTTTTGGTTAAATTTAATGTTATTTCAAAGTAAAAGATGTTTTTTTTTTATTGTGTTCAAAAAACATCAACTAATGTCCCCAGTTTGAGTCACTCATTCATATTAGGCTGTTCTATGTTCATTAGTAATCAATTACGCTTGGCACAAATTGGACCCGCACGTCCCCGATTCGCTTTCTGACTCGCTTTGACATTTTCAGACAGATTAAATAGGGCGGCAATTGATCCGTGGATTGGAAGCTGCAGGGGCCTTTAAGCACTTATCAAGCGATTGTTTGTTGGGTTGTAAATAATCCTCTCAGCGTGTGAGCAGCAGGTACAAACAAATCCACACACAACAAACACGGAGATTCGAACAGGCGCCTCAGTGAGAGTACCGGGGTCATTAAGTTCACTCACCCTCTTGCCAGCTTTTCCGGTTTGTCCTGGTGGCCCTTGGACGCCACGGGGCCCCTTGGAGACACATGAGAAACCCCTCAGTCACTAACAGTGGCCTTGAGTAGCTTCCAGTTCCCATTTGCTTGTTGAAACACAAGCTTCTCACCTGAGGACCAGGATCTCCACTTTCGCCTTTCAGTCCAGTTGAACCAGGTAGACCCTTGACAGGAGACAGAATACATTAAACAAGCTGGCTCTCACATTGTCACCCTGGCACTTTTCTCCAACAACGGGAGGGTTTGTTTGAATCGAACCACTAGGGGGGAGTGTTTAGCTACAATAAATCCCTTTGGAATGGGCCTCAACAAGATTGACATGTGCTTGTAGCCTGTTACCAACCACGTCCTGGAAATACGAACACAATCTTCAAACTATTTTGCCTACTTCAAATCCGTCTACATACGTGGTTGTTGCATGCATATTCGATATAGCCCCATAAAGCCTTAGAAGTAAAAAAAAAAATCAGGGCACACCACAATGTTTTGTATTATAAATAATCCTAAAGTGACTCCAAACATGATATAAAGAAAGATGCTTTTGGAGATGATTGCACTTGGACTGCAACCAGTGAAAGGCAGATTTCACAGAGGCATTGTGGGTGTGCTTTTGGCAGCAGATAATGAGTGGATCGTGTATCAACAAGCCCAAATGAGAGGTGGGTGGGGGTAGAGAGAAGTGCATTTCCCAGGCAGCTTTTAGCACCAAGATAGTAACAAGCAGGTGGTATGCACGCTGACACTGAGCCCCAAAAATGCTGATGCGACAACATTTTCAGACAAACGATCCGGTTGGAACTTTGCAGCAATGCAATGATGCACCTCACGCGATTGCTTAAATTTCAGTGGAAAGGAAATCGTGCCATAAAACTTAATCACCTTGTCACAGTAAAGTAAAACATGTTGAGAAAAGGACCTCAATTCCGAACATGTTTCATTGCAATTGCTTTTGTTGCATGTACCTTGGGGAAGTTGAACAGTTCTGGGATGATATTTGTGAAAAGTCATTGAAGTGAGTTGTAGAAATAAATTACTCACCACTGGCCCCGATCTTCCTGTCAACCCCATCGGCCCTGGGGGGCCCCTCATAGCCAGCTGCAAGATAAATACGAAATTAATCATCCTGAAGATGATTCATATGCTGTATCTATCTAGAAGCTTTGAACACAAATTTCTATCTAGCTATCAAATTTTACCCCATTTATACTGATATAGCTGTATACATAATTTCATCATCATCATATTTCATTACAACCTTATCATTAAACCTTTTGCCAAAATACGCATGTTTTACGGATATTTTGCTATTTTTACTCAATGCAAAGTGAAAGCCATTATTCCTTCCTAATTTCTCCCGCAAAAAAGCACGTCATGTTTTCCGGTCTTTCACTTCATATACTTGTCCGCTTACTCTGGCCTGGGAAAGGATGGCCTGAGCTTGGGCTTCTTGGGCCGACACCACCGGACCTTTCTCACCATCGCCGCCGAAGCGGAACTGTTACACACAAATATAAGCGCACAAAGGCCATGAAAAGGTTCCTCGGTGCGTTAGTAATTGTCCCTCATTATACGAGGGGACCAAAATGACTTCGGTTGAAGTGTTTAAATGTTGGTCGAACCTACCGGCAGCATCAGCATGGTACCAGGGGGCCCAGGCAGGCCGTCAGCACCGGGCAAACCAGCACGACCGGGAGGACCCTAAAGTGGATCGCATATAAAGAATAATAATAATAAATGAGTCACTGTCAAACGTCAAGTGAGGGAAAATAACGAGTTGAATTGTGGCGCCTTGAGTAAATGAGAGTTAACGCTAATTGTTATTAACAGGGTCAGCAAATGCAAATACAGCACTGAATGGCGAGGAACTTCAAGTATATCTTGTTTTAATTTAAATTCATACTGTGAAGTCTTGAGCAGGCCCCCGTACGAGGACAGCAGGCCCCTTGATAGAATGCCGCAATAATGCATCGATAAGCCAACTGAGTGGCTGCAGCTAATGTCATGTCGGCCCCGTCAACACAATGCCAAGCACTCAAACGAGGTAAACAGCTGTCGATTTGATCCAGCAGCGAGCAAGACTTTTCACTGTAGAACAATTTGATTTGACGTGACCAAGACATTTTTGAGGTCTTGTGCAAACACAGCAGTTTTGACCTCCGGGTCTCCTAACCGATTAAGTGATTAGTATGCACACACACTGAAATCCTGCGCGAGATGTAATTAACTTTAGCAGTTGCTGAGATCATAATTAACTTAAAACAACATGCAAGTCAGAAATGCGTTTCACACAACAATAGGCTAATTGCTGACCGTGTCACCAGCGTCCGAATTTTGGCGTCCACATTTTCGCGTCACAGGGGGAATGGTACAGTTTTGGTGGGCACGATATGCACTTGTACAACATACAAGAGTATTCACTGCTATAAAGTCCCCAAAGATAACTTTCTGGACAAGAGGAGTCTTTTTTGCAAAATTCTGCAAAAAACACCCCTCTCACAACCCTCAATAAAAAGATATAATAGATAAATAAACTCACTCTGTCACCAGGATCTCCAGCAGTACCAGGTGGCCCTTGTAGGCCTAAGGGACCAGGAAGACCCTTTTCAAAGACAACAGTAAGTTAGCCGACAAATAGCATATTTCTTTCTATATTCATATATATATACACTCACAGCTGGACCATGGGGTCCCGGTGGTCCTTCAATCAGCATGCCCTTGAAAAAAACAAATATTGTTTCACCACCACAAACACTAGCAGTAGAAAAACAGAGCGTAAAAGCTAAACAGGTTGACGCCGAGTCATTGGATTTGACATGACAGCAAATCTTTCCATTGCGAGTCCCTGATCACCAAATTTGGGGGATCTTACAGGTTCAATCACAGCGGGCTCGCCCTTCTCTCCCTTTTGGCCAAAGGTTCCTCCAGCTCCAGCAACCTGAGGTTAGGAAGACAGCAAAGAGGTAGACATTTTGCTCGGTCCGTCATGACTGTATACTGGGTGTCACGTACTGTTTATACGTGGGCGCCAGAGGGAGGATTTAAGTGCAACACTTGGGAGTGAAATGACTAAACAGGCATATGTTAGTGATATGTGGTGCAGGGGGGGGGGGGGGGGGTGACCCTTGGGGGCAGGATGGTGACCCCTGGCCGAGTGCACTTGATGTGGAGCAATACAGTGACTGCATTGGCATTGTGCAGGGTGGCTAACGGTGATCAACTAGAGCAATATCTGATGCGAGCAAGCTATTGCAGACGTGCAAACCCCGAAGACAGAAAAATAAGGGGAATTGCATTCACATTCGTTTTTGTGCGCAAACCAATTTGGATTCCATTATTGGTGATGGTGTTTCTGGATCACAGTTGTCTGAATGGTTGAGGATTATGAGGTGGGAGGGGGGCACATCAGACTCATAGAGACTAGAATTAGATATTGGAATTAATGGCCGAATTGTTATGTATTGGCAGGGCGTATGTCACAGAGAGTCTGCTTGGTGAGCCAAAACAGATCTTGAATGACAGATTATTAATCTATCGTCAAGATCCTGGAGGTGCGCCTGGTTTGTTACGGGGATCTACTTAGACCGAGTGGCGGTTCGGTGTGGAGAGATGTCAAAACAAACAAAGATCATTTGGAATGCTACGCTTTCAAGGTCAGAATCTACAAAGTGAAGCATTCTGTTATGACAAACCCAAACAATGAGATGCACGTGTCATGTGTCACTCTTAGAAGTCAATCAAATCACCAGCAAACCAATCAGCAGGATCGACGCCACACGCAGCATGCCAGTGATTCATTATTCATGCCCACTAGGAAAGATGATAACCGGAAGATAGAATACGCCCCTAAAACGTGCACACATGCACACACCCCCCGGCCTTCGAGTCCGGGTGCGAATACTTACGCCGCTCTCGGAAACGTCCGTTTCAGCAGCCACCCCAGGACCCAATTCCTCGTCATAGGCGGCAGTAGATTTAGAGGGGGCGGGGCCGTACTCATCATATGCCCCATAATCATACAACCTGTTGTCAACCTCTCCCAAGTCATACTCCTTTAGGTCATCATATTCCTTCAAGTCATATGCTTCCGCGCCAGCGTCCACGTTTTCCGCCGTTTCTGGGACAACGGCGGGCTCCGGCGTAACGGGAGGGGCTTCGGTGACATAGAAACCGACAACATCCTCCTCCACAGCCTTGGGTTGTTACAAAAGCGAAGAAGAAAGGAAGCAATGGCCAGCAGAATGTTAGCTGAGCAAATGGTGTACTTTTTTTTTTTTTTAAAGAAGTGATCAGAGCATTTGTAAATGTATTGGTATCATTAGGAATGGTAACACCTTGAGTATTCAAAGGGCAACATCAATTGTTTTGGAAAGATTTCTTTTGGTTTTATTGTCATTATTGTCAACCTTTAGATATCAAATATCAAAATACCACCTAATACAAAAGGTGTTATCATGATCGCTTCAAATACAGTCAAAAGAGTGTTAATACACACACACACACACACACACTCACGTCACGACAAAGTGAATATTATTCCAGCCTTCTTTTGCTCCGTATCATATCCTATAATTTACTGATACCGAAACAACGAGAGGCAGGAATAAATGTCGAACTGTCATTTCGTGAGCTCAATCATTCAGGATTGACGGCAAATTCACAAATTTGGGATATGGCCGCGAAACCACAATCACTTGGCACACTCATTTCTTTCATTCCAACTTGTCGATTCAATTTGGGTGAGCATCAAAAAAAAGAATGCGATCACACAGGTTTCAGCTGGCACGAATCCGTGCAGCCAAATGATAGCTTTGAAAGGCGCCTGTGTCATCGCATCCCAATCATCGGACGCTGCGGTAGGTAAAGCAAGTCGGTAGCTGGCTGTGGGAAAGCTTTGGTTTGTGCTGATCGTTGTTCTGAACAGAACACGCAAAACCAAGCTTCTTGGATGACGGGAAACGCAGCATATGTTGTTCAATGACACCTTATCAAACCAAACATTTCCCCTGGACATTTTTCAATCTCAGTTTTTTTTTTTATTTAGGCAAATAGATGTCCGACCACACAGCCTATAAAGTCACACAGTTTGAAGAAAGATTTTAATAGCAACCAACCAAAGATAAATAAGAGTTGGTTTCAATCTTTAGACCTCAACGTTCAAGTTATGCAGGCTTGGTTTTTGTTGGGTTTTTTTGCATCCCAAGAAGCTGTTTGTCCTATGCAGGGCACCACCCAAAAGACGCAGCGATTTCACTGAAATAGTTGTGTCTTTTCATACCAGATACCTGCTTGGGCAAAGTCCTCCCGGACCAAATTTCCCTGACGCAATTTTGCACTAATTTCAATGAAATGAGAATGAAGATCAAAGTTACCTCACTGGGTCCATGCGTGGCAAAGGGGGACTGAGTCTGAGAATCATCTACAGTTCCGTAGTCAAAGCCTGTATTGTAATCTCCTTCTACATTGTTTAGCTGAGGCATGTTGAAAAAAAAAAAACAGGACAGAAGAATAAAGCAAGGGTTAACACAAAGGTTTGAACCGGGGGTTATTTGCTCTAGGGGTCCTCCCAAGCTGACTAGAGTCTCTGCTAGCGCTACACAGAAGAGGTTAGGGAGCTCGCGGGCGACCATCACAGATTTTCTTTTCAAAATCTTGATGGGTTTTGTTGCTTCTCTCATCTTGATCGTTTACCCTAAAACTGCCTCGGGGTCGTGCCGGCGCTGTGGCTTGGTAGCCAGGCATCGGTCGCTTCTTCTTAGCGGCAAACTTTTTAGCCGGTGATTTTTTGGCAGCCAAGAACTTTAACGGCTTGGCCTTAGTTTTACTGAGGGACTTTCGGGTCCTCTTCTTTTTCATGGAGACACTACGTTTGGTTCTCTGGAAGAGGGGGCGGCGACAAAACAAACAGCAAGACAAACATTCAAGGGTGGAAATGATTTCAAGGCACAATCTGTGAATGGTGTCTAAATATTGTAGCCCAATAACAAGCCATGACTGCTGCAACCATATATACCATAAAAAAAAAATTTTTAAACGACTTGGACTACCATTGCAATGATGCACACGATAATGCGGATAAGATACAACAATCACAGATGGTGCCTTTCATGAAACACAGACTCCATATTGGGACATATGTACGATTTTTGGGACAGATGCACATTTGAATATTTGTTTCCAGCAGCCCTTTAAAGCTATTGCGGCACAAGAAAAAAACCTAAAAGTGGTTTTCGCTGCCACGGCTGCTGCCTTTTTTTTTTTTTTTTTTTTTTAACATTCAGAGTGATAGACATGCTGGAATGCAAAGACAGGATTTAGTGGCTGAAGCCTCATAATAAAGACAGAGGTGTTTGACACACTGAGTATGTTTACATGCACATGATCAAGTCAAGTTCGACCGTGCCAAAACAACTGGACAAATACAGTCGCTTCAGAATTAAAAGAGCTCCACAAGTGCTGGTTTACTAAGAAAACAATGTTCAGTTTTGATTGACACCGCAATATATAACATATATTATTGTTATTGTTATTGAAAGGATCCAGTGGCTACGGTAACTAAACAGTGTCATCAAAACAGAGCTTTCGAAACTGGAACCCATCTCAACGTATCATGAGCCTTATTCAAATCAATAATCGGAATATCAATGTGCATGTAAACATAACACGGACATACAGACAAGACCGAAAAGAGAAACCAAAGAGGGGATTGTAAACAAAGACAGACGACAAGGGGCTTTTCCTTTTTTCATTTACCTGCGGCTCAGAATACTCATCATCGGTCGGAACGATGTCAGTGGGGCCCTCAGCATAATCATAGAACTGAGAGTATTCTAAATCATCGGTAGTGTACTATAGATATTGACATAGAGAAAGAACAGGGAGGAACGTGTTAACATTTGCAACAAGAATGCAGAGGGAGATGATGCATCTAATGCAGTCACCACAAGCATGTTAAACGCGTCATTTGTTATGTTATTCAAAAAATGAATAAATACGGTCGGTCAGTTTATTTATATTAACTTTTTTTTTTTTTCATTTTGGATGACATTATGCATCCATATAATATGCGTAACAGAAGGATGCAGTAGCAGCTTGGTTGTGGCGAGCAGATGAGTGGGATACGGAAACAAGCTCTGCTGGTATTAGCCTCCAAACATGCTAACAGACGGGATGTTGAAGCGCTCGTAAACTGAAGGAATACAAACGCCAAACTTCAAAGCCCTATAGACCAGCTGCATTTCTGAGCACACTGTAATGGAACTTTCTCATTGAAAGCACGTAATGACACGCTTCGGGGCATCCAAGGTCAACTAAATGGAAGATGAGTTCCAAGCAAAGCGCGCAGATCCTCCATGAGACAACATACAGAAAAATTCAATTCACTCATTTAGCTGTTGAAGCCATGAGGTCCTAGCAGCACTTAACATTTCATAAGCTATATTTGACCCTTGCTTTATCGATGGTCAGAAAAAATATCCAGAATATGCACTAATAAACAGCACACTTGTGTACTCCCAAACCAAGAGCCATCTACAGTATCATATATAATCTAGTAATCAATTTTAAAGGAATGACCACATGCACAAGAACCTGCATATAAAAAACCCAAAGAAACAAAATTCACCTGGCCAAGTAAACGATAAGAACATTACGGTACACTAGCACACTACGGCCTAATAACACCTGCACTATTTGAGTGCAAGAAGCAAATATACAATTTAGTGATGTTGGAAGTGACTCGACTAACGTATGTGAATGTTGAAACGATTACGCATGCTGAACAGGGCATTAAACCACCACTTTGCAGAACCTTCTCCCACCCTCCCTGGTTGGCTGACCTCTTCCTGAGGCTGCTGGGCCTGCAGGGATTCGCCATGGGGGGTGTCACAGTCCGGGCTGTAATGTTCACAGTAGTCGTATGCCGCTTTGGAATCATCAACGATCAGAAGTTGTTGGATGTCGCCCTGTGGAAGGCAGAAGAGAAAAAAAAAATATCCTCAGGTTAGCTCATGTGAGTGTTTGCTTAGCGGATTAGAGTATAGCACTTTGCAGACAAGACAAGACAAGGCTTCGAGCATGACGACATGATTTGTGATCTCAGGTCTTATCTTGGTCCAATAGACTCCAACGTTTTGAGTTGGCTGGTATAATGTCAAATTCTCTGTGACATCTCTCCGGAATCTGGCAGTACTGCGCTGCCATTAAGTGTCTTTCATGACTAGTTGTGGCTGAGTACTCGACGGCCACTTTTGTCTGTGTATGCAGAAAGTGTTTAGTAAACGAAGGCCTTGGAGTCATCGGGGAAACTAGGTGATTGGCAGTCAAACATGAGAGGAGAGATGCAGGCTGTAACTTGTCAGGAGAATGTGAGCATATATTCGCCCTTGCATAAAAATGCGACCTATGGATTCTGCGCAAGTACCGTCGAATAGACATCCGTTTGCTAAGACTTGCAGAGTTTCTTGATAATCTCTTTGTACAACCGTCCGTCAACATCTTGCAACGATACAGTTCAACACTCAAGATTCCTCCCTGAGCGGCGAATTTACAAGGACACACACTAAGTTACATCACGATTGATGATACATTTAATGACAAAAATGCATTATCATCCAGTGACTGAAAGGCTCTGATTAGTGGGATGGGAGGGCTCTATACCTGAAGGTTCTGAACTCCAAATCACTTAAAAGGCGAAACTATCCTTCAAACAGAGGCATGACTGTACTTTGGTGAAACCTCAATGGCATGTCTGACAAGCTTTTGCCATTTTGACATGTGTGTATGCGTTTGTGGAAACCGGACAGGAAAGGACAGATCAAGCTTTGCCTTGACTCAAGCTGACATGTATTACCTCATGTGTCACCCTAAGACCAACAGTGAATGCTTGAACCCGGCCTAGAGTCAGTTCTAATTAGCCCACGTCTGTGAGCCGCTCCGTTTGCACACAAATATATTGCGGCAGCTTGGTGGATCATTGCACTGCAAAAAGTCATAGAACTATTTTCCAGAATCATGTTCCACATGGCAGTGACAGTCAAGTCACAGTGATCAGAAGAAACAATTCATTGACACGATGATCAAATCTACTCGCTTCTTGGAAACCCATGTGCCACACTGACCTTTCTTTCCAGGGAAAAATAACATTGTAGCCGTGCCATTTGGCAACGACGAGACACATCACAAGTTCAAGTACAGGCAAGCTTAAAACTGCCAACTCAGGAGAGGCAACACCAAGAGGAACCCGGACACGGGCAGTCAGGCAGGGGTTTAGAGAGAGCAGCTGCCACGGGAAAAGATGTTTTGTGCAAGGTAACACCTGGGGAGCGTTATGCCGAGGCTTCGAGTCTGTCTTCCGTGGCGGACTGCTGAGATAAAAGCCTTGGCCAACCTGGAGTAAAGCCAGAACTCCTAACGTATGCCCCTCCCGACTACAGCATTGCAAAGTACTGCTCACAAACCATCCCATGGGGCTGTGCCGTTAATGACTGCGGTACAAGAGGTCAATTAGAAAAAGGGAGGAAACGGGGTCGAGCTCAACAGCGAAGACTTGTGAACCCCGTTTGGAACTCCTTATTAATGGCACTGTTTTCATATAATGTACTCTTTGTAGAATTCACTCTGAGAGCCCTGCGGATATGTAGTAAGTATACTTATAAGTGTGTAGCAGCGAATACTATAACACTGAAATTCGCTAGCCAAATCAAAACACAAGCATTCATCAACATGTAGGTTCTTTGAGGTACGTCTCCCTCGACTATATGAAATGTCAATCATGGGTAATCTTCCTTTTGTCCGATCCAAGCCAGCTATCATCAGACATCGCCACACAACAATTAGCTGACCCCCTTTAGAAAGGTGACAAACAAACACACCCACACAACCAAAAAATACATAAAAAATGGTTCGCCTTGGTCACTGAAATGCCTGAAAATATGCACACGATATTTGGGCAGAATTACATAATCACGCAACTTGAAAAGATTTGAGTTTCAAAGCACGCTAGGTTTGTATGCCCTCAGAATACCAATGTACACGAATGTAACTAAAGTGACTGATTCCACGGCGGCCAAGTCACCGGAGTTAATGCAGGTGACACAGACAGTATTTGACATCTACTTCTGCCGATGAGCGCAAGGATCAGCGTGTTCTAACCAGGAAACGAAGGCACAGGCAGCTATGTATACTAAAGTCTTCAGTTCAGCCAAGTAATGTCACCCTTGCATGAATAGGTGGTCTCATTGCTTTGGCACGGTGGGGAGGCCTCAAGGTGGGGAGAGAGGTGAAGGAGGGGGAGGTGGTGGCGGGAAGGGCAGAACACACGGGGAGGAAGTGGTGGGGGGGTGGTGGGGGGAATGAAAGACTTCCATTCATCTGAAGCAGGTTCCTTTCCAAAGTTAGTCGCTTCAAACCTGCGCCCGATATGGCATGAATAGACGTCTATGCAAAATAAAGGTCACTTTGCAAAAAAACGATGCCCGTTTCAATATGAGAGTAAACGCATGCGAGCTTTTCATATTTTCTGAAGCACTGTACAAACCAACGAGTCACCTGCACCAGATGTTATCGATTAAAATACCACAAAATACCGTTGGACTCTTGAAATGAATTATGCTTTTATTTTGAGGCCATTTACCATACACTTGTCATTTACACCCCAGAAAGACATCAGCGCGCCCCAGACCCCAATCCTTGTGACGAACAAAAATGTTTTGAGCGAGCTGCTTTCACTGTTTATTTTCTCATTGTAAGCGTGTGTATGCTTAAGACTTCGGTATTTCCTTCCCCTTTACATCCCAGCATGCAATGGGCCCTGTGGATTTGGGCTGAGAGCGGCGACAGAGAACAGACAGGAAACCTGTTCCAAAAACCACACAGCGAAGACCCTGTTGGTGGACTTATGGCTCCTATTTTCAGCGCGTCCACTTTGTCGGCCTCTGACTGCGCACACTGTTTCATACAGACGCTGCCGTCTGTGCCCTCTCATAAAAGTAATCCAAACTGACGGGACATGCAACTATATCTGTTTCGAAAAACCAGGTTTTAAAATGAATTCTGCCTGGATCGCCTTCAGCGACTGGGAAAGAAGCAAACACAGCATTTTTAGGGCCCTTTGGGTCCCTTCGGCAATGAGGAGGCACTCCGAAAATACAAGCAATTCTTTTGCGTCCTAATAATGGCTTCCCATAAACAAACCAGCTCTCTCTTAGAAGCAAACATAGCCTCTCTACGACCTTTCCTTCCCACCAGAGATGACCAAGGGTGTCACTTCCATTATTGGATTGTTCTTCTCCCCTCTATCCTCACATAACCCGATGAGAGTTACCAAGTCTGCGGCGGCCTATTCAACCATTAAAAGCACTCCCATACTGTGCATGGTACGAGCCAAATTAATGCATTCTCTAAGTGTTTCATGTGAGCAGGCAAGAATGTTTAGAGATGCAATAAAACATGGACAGCAGAACGCTAAGCTGTTTCTCAAACAGTTTAAAGCAAAACGTAGACAAGACGGACAGTTATTTTTGTTTCACTTGCATGTTATATTTAGACAGTGTTGTTTATTAGCTTTTAGCCTGCCCAATTCTGTGGTCTTGTCAGGTTATGCTTACATACGGTCCTTCGCACAATGCCCCAGGATGAAAGCAAGCGTTAGTTCCAACTCCACTGATTTCTCATGGATCAAATGCTGCATTACACAGGAAGTGCAATAGAAATATACCAGGTCCCAAGTTACACGTTTCAATTTGAAGCAATATTTGTGTTTCGACGTGCTACTTTCCCGACAGTCACTAACATGTGTGGCAGAATGATGACTATTACCGCAAGGCGAATGTAACAGTAAGTATTTCTTCTCTCGGGGAAGTTCGATTACAGTTTGGATTTAACTCTTCTGACAGTTGCAGACGCAGTGGTTTCTGCCACGTTCATCTTCACCAACAAAATCTGCATGAAATGTAAGAAGCTTCAAATTAAGCTAATACCAGTGCAACATTGGTTGGTCACTTCATCCAATTTGCTTCCAAGTGATGCAATTTCTCAGATTGACAAAAATACCCCCCAAACAAAATCTAACAAGTGACGATGCAATTATAAGTGGGCGGATATAAGAACTCTGCAGTACTACTACTAGTAAGTGTTTCTAATTATAAGGTATAGAGAAGCAGTGACAAAGGCTCTTAGGCATCACAAAACAGATCAAACAAACAGGCCAACACAAATATGGTCATTCCGGCCACTGAAATATAAGCAGATAGCATATCATGCATTCAAAAGTAAACAAGCCAACCAAAGCGCTACTACTCTAGTAAACTGTAAATATGAACAGGAACTCTTAAGGCCGTAAACAAACACCAGTCTCCCTAATTCTATGCAATGCAGAAAAGAGTAGACGCTAACGTTCTCGGCCCTTTTAGCACACGTGCCATCAAACAGAAATGTGTCTACTAACTATGCACTTGTCATAAAATCAAAGCATTGTTATCGGCGCTTCACGTGACAACCAAATGCAAAGTAGTCCAATTGAGGGATTGACAGAGAAGAGAAACGTGAATGAATGTGACTTGCAAAATTCCCATCGTTGATGGATGTATCCACTGATGAGGACAACCTGCTACGCTATTGAAGCCACAGTCCATCTACCAAATCTACTTGTCAAGAGAGTGAATGTAACTCGATCAGTGAAAACAAGCCATTAAAATGGTACCTGGAAAAACTCCTCATCGAGGATCCTGGTGCCAAAGACAGTAATGCCATCGGTGCTGATGGAGGTCTGGTCACTTCTGAGGAGAGGCTTGGTGATCTTCTTCTTGCAGTCCACAATGACGGTGACTGTCTTTTTCTCCACACTAATCGCAACGCGATGCCACCTGTTCAAAAGCAAAAAACGACAACAAGGAATGGACGATCAGTATGAACATACCTCAGAGTGAAACATTTGATTCCCCGTCGCGCTCTCGTTCAATGGACGAGGATCATTTCGTTCGTGAAGTGACATCTCGAGATACAACGGGCTAACTGGGGTCACACGTGAGTATGACACCTCCTTCCACTTTGGAGCGTTTACCGCCGCGCTTAAGAGCTACTGCATACCAGGCAGCGGTGGACCACATTCTTGCCCCCACACTTTGGCCCTGTTTAACACAGGATTACACTCATTAAACTCCAAACTTAATCCTCCTTCTGGGTTACTCGGCATGACAGACATGGTGAACATTGTGGAAAGTGTGTGTCAGAATCCAGGAAGACCTGCCTCACCAGAGCAGGAGGCGTACAGTCAAAACATTGTTCCGAAGTGGAAGATGAGACTTGGCACCAATGAAAGCTTCAAATGGAGTACACAAGGATTGAATCACAGATACAGATCCATATCTGATCATGTAGGGGTTGATGATTTCCTCTCATCAATCTTCTTTTGAACAAAAACATTCCAGCAACACAGCTTAGAGGAAAATAAACGTGCTGCACTGCACACTGAGCTTAGCTGTGCGGCCGGAAGGATTACCTGTCACATTATATGGTAGAAAAGTAAAGTTGGTGGGTTTGAATCCACTTTTACAAATGGCCGCATTTTATATTGCAATGGAAATAACTATTGAAGATACAACGATTGAAAAATTACATGCGTTGGCCTCAAAATGGAAGATGTGTAGACTTTACTAGCATGAACTGGCTTTGTGTGTTTTGTTTCACAAGATGGGGGCTTGCTGTTACAAATGAGGATCCTTTTCCACTGATAATACCTAATTAGGAAGTGGGCAAGGATGTCTCTGCCACTGTTTCCAAAAGTCTGGGTTTCCATGCCACTTGAACTAAAATGTCCCTTTCAAATCAGGACAAGTCAAGCAGAGTTTCAACGCTTCTATTGAACAGTCACCATACAATATCCTGAAAATGTATTAATTTCTCTCCAGCCTTTTTGTTTATTTATTCCCACTTATCCCTGCACAAGGGTTCATGTCAACTAAGGCAAAGCTCTTGAGAACTCGAGGATTTCTGAACCCGGGAGCATATAATCAGTTTTATGCGAAAAGGTTACAAGCACTGTTCCTGGTTGGGTGAGGTAATCCAAGAGGTAAAAGGGGGGAGGTTAGGGAGGGGGGTTGGAGTTTAGCACTACCTCCTCCAGCACTCCCTCTAAAATAACAGAGGCAGTGAGTTCATGGATGGGGTCAGGTTGCCCACCGCAGTCCCTGCTGTGCCCCTGTAATCCTGCGTCCCTCGCCTGTCTCTGTGCCCAAAACCCCCCGATGAGATGGATAATCCAGTGATGGGCACCTATGGAGCATCAATGGGAAGACTTGCATTGGTTTCTTGCTTTTATCTAAAAGAGCAAACCACTGGGGATCAGAAAGTGTTTCACACTCTCTACATGACAACGCATAGCTGGCAATAGGACAAAATATTCTTCTGAATAGGTTTTTGTCAGCCAGTGTACGTGACGGTCCAGTATGCGTGAATGATGACTCATATTGCAGCATAACTGGACTCTCTACCTGTGTAGTGCGTAGACTTTGGTGAAGAGGCTCTGTAAGTGCATTTTTGTGTATGATGAAGGAAACGTTCAGGACTTGACATACTTTCCATCGGCAAGGTTCAGTGTACGGAACAGAGGGTAGTCCTCCGGGGCTGGCTTGCCATTCTGATCCTCATACAGGAAGACAGGTGAGCGTCCAACTTCTATCCCCAGCTGCTGGACCCCCTGCTCATTGTAAATTGACAGAAGGAAGGACTGGAGGCCAGACTTGGGGCGCACTGTCGTCAAGATGGAGAAGTCCTCAGGGAAAACACCTTCTGGAAAGGGAGACCAGTTATTGTGACTTTAGGAGAGTCCTGCACTTGCCTCAGTCTTTTATTTAATACAGAAGACAACAGTGGTGTAATGTAGCATTCCAAGATCAACTGCAATACCTCTAACGGTAATTTATGACATTTTCATATGAAGAATTAGCTGAAAGAGGTAAAAGGATGAGTTGGCGTATCTTACCAGGGAATAGCTGCGTGGTGGGCGCACTGATCTGGACCTGCTTGCCAACTCTGTAAGCAGCGTCCGGCTTTGATGCTCTTCGGTTTGTGCAAAATCCTGATGTTTTTGTCACTCCTTCGGGGTAATTTTGAAATTCTAATACTTTGAGCACATCCACTTGCTGTGCTGTTAAGAGATGCAAATGAAACATCAGTTAGGTCTGATCACTGCTGTTGTGTTGAGTAAAACCATTATGGGTCCATAATGAAAGGAGTAATGAAAATGGTGTGTCATGAAAAATTACTCTTCAGCACCAAAGGAAGAATCAGCGAGAAATCATTTTGTTGTGAATCAAAACTGTATTTTAACGACAACAACCACATCATAAAATTCACACGGAGTCCCAATGGCCAATATCGAAGACACTAACATAAGCCTTCACTTAAAATGTATTTTTGCAGAGTAAATATATTGACTAAGACATGTCTCAGACGACAAAACAACCCGAAACATCTCACTCCCGTTTCCCTGGAAAACTGCAAGGGCACCCATCGGGCAAAATAAACAATGTGCCAACTGAGCTCCATTCTTGCTCAAGTGTAGGTTTACCTGGATAAGAGTCTCCTCGAGTTTTCCATTCTCTTCCATCTGATGCCCTGCACATAAAGGAGCACTGTGTGGCACAGCCATACCCACTGAGCCCCATGTGAAAGCACTATGACTTTGCTTCTTCTTCAAAACTACCTCTCTGTGTCAACAAAGCTGGTAGATCGACCTATATACAAAGCACTCTTGTCCGATTCAGTTTTCCTATTTGCACGCAGCCAATTCAAAAGTCAACTTGGAGAAAAACACGATAAAACTGATAATCGGAAGCCCCCTTACCCCTTTTCCTGGCCCTTACCAAAAAGAACAATATGTAAAAAAAAAAAAAAAAGCAGTCCAAGGAGGGAAAGCCAAGCCGCCCCACCACCGTTTTGGTTGGTTGGCATGTGCAGGTTTAATCCCTGGGTCTCTTTAACTGCCGAATACAAGGAGATCTTTGCAATTCTCTTCACAAAAGCATGTGGTTTGGGCGCAAGTCCCTGTTTCAATATGAAGCTAATCCCAGTGTATAATACGACGGGTGCCACCAGCACTTCTCAAAGAGCGGCGCGGGATCACGTGATGTCGATGCACATTATCCTTATTTGAAATTTTGCAGTACTGAGTTTACGATTACGGTTTTCACGAGCCGGGCGCATTACATTGTCAGACAGAGAGCCTGTTCGAATCTAAAAATGCAAACACTTTAAATAAAAATGGGCTCCAACCGTGTTCAAGCTAACAACGTCCCCGGACGTATATTTCACATGGGAATTGTAGTGGTTCACACAGTACAACTGACTGTCATACAACTGCTGTGGGATCAATTCCCACTCACTGCTTGCCTTCATAATCATCCTATGATTGAGATGCGACTGCTGCAGAATGCCCCCGAACAATGTATATCGTACAGAAAATGGATGAATGGCCCATCAAAAACAGACAAAATTTCAAGTTTAAAACAACCTTTAGGAAAGGCCGTTCTCACATGCTGTGAATAACAAAAAAGGCCAACAAAATGATGAAGCAGCCAAGACATTTTTTTAAATAATAATAATACATTTTATTTATAAGCGCCTTTCAAGACACCCAAGGACACTTTACAATCAGGAACAAGAACAATAAAACACAATGCGGGTTGAGCAGCGGCATTGTGTCATAGAGTTTTACAGTAATATGCTGGAAGCTATTGTATGAACATGGCACACTTTGACGATGCCATGGGAATTACATACTTTTGCGATTGGGTCCCAAGGAAATGTATAGAGAACAAATGCAGAACACACCAGCTCAAAGCAAAAGGAAGGATCTCATCACGCAAGATTGTAACTGAGGATGGACCGTTTACTTATTTTGGAGCGCGAACTGAGGAAGTTACTGTGAGCTCCTGCAGAGGTGCTCTTTGTTCGAACTCCACTGCTCGCTCGGTCCAGATGCGGCCATTTGGCAGGGCGGTAACCCCTCACACTAGGATGCTGAGAAAATGTCAATAATGGCTATCTACAGAATATTCGGGTGGCACAATGAGTGTGCTGAAATTTCAAGAGTGCATCTGATGCACTGGTGTGAGTTTACACTGGACGGCGAGTTGGGGGAGCTAAGTAAACAGGGCCACATCGCGACCGCCAGAGCTCAGGTGGCATTTATTTAAGGGGAGGCTCTCCTAATAGGCTGGAGGAGAGAGACAAATGGCAAGACGTCTTCTATTGCTCAGACATCCTTATGCAAATCTTCGACACGTTGAGAAGGGGAGGAGTGATATGACGCATCATTGTTGGATGAATTTGATATCATGCCCAATACAGGTGTAATCGCTGCTATTGACATTCTCATCACGGGAGAAACACAAAACACCTCAGCACATAAAAAAAAAAAACACACACACACACACACATGGGTGGACCACTGTCATTTCTAGGCTGGACATTTTTACAGAAATTGGCTAGTAAATAAAGGAGCACCTTTTCACCTGCAGCTCCCTGAGACTCGAATAATATCTTTCGACAAGAATCTCTCTATGTCCATACCAGCCCCCCCACCCCCGCTTTCTCCTCACCCACTTTCCCCGCTTAGCCTCTGTCAACTTCCAAACCACCATCCCGACTGTTCAAACAAGGCAGCTTTATGCGAATGTCATACCAACGGAATTTCTACCTTTCCTTCAGTTTTGCTTCATTAAAACCCTTTAGAGACGTCTTGACGTTAATGTAAACACGTGTAATATGTCAACATATTTCAATAAAAGATCATTACTGCTCTTCTGAAAATTCCAAACGATCGAATCTTCCTCACACCCCGAGGAAAGGTAAAACAAGGAGCTGATTAGCGGTTGTTTCCTGCTTGAGCATATTATGTGCAGAGGACTCTGAAAATGCTAGCTTTGTCTTGTGGAATGCACATCTGAACCTGCGCCCCGGGGGCTGAGAAAACGTGTCAGTACACTGCTAGATGGGGAGAGCACCCTGCAGAAACAGCTTCAACTGTCATGACCCCTAAAGGTAGAGAGCCCTGACCATACTTGATTTAAAAAATATATATTAATAAAGTGGGGAAATAGTCATTAGCTTTGAAAGGATGTGGTGAAGCCAAGTGCAAAATTCTGTTATTTTCACGCCGATAGAGTCAATATGAAGTCCAAGAGCTAAAATTACGGTAAATTAATAGATCACTTCTCCATAAAGGAGTCGGTGGAGAAAGCCAACGATAATTCCGAAGCCTGTTACTTGTGTGGCCGTGACGGCTGTCAACCCAGTCTGTATACATGGCTGCCCTTTGAAGGCTTTGAAATCATAGGGGAGGGCAACAAGTATCATCAACAAATAACTGCACACTCCTGAGAGGGGAAGCATTCCCACACAAGACACGCATCGTCCAGTGGGCCGAGTGAAAAAACATCTAAGTGCAAAGTTGAGAGGAAAAAAAGAGTCGGGTACTGATGGGCATGGGGGGGGGGGGGGGGGGGGGTTGTTGGGTGGGTGGGGGTGGGCTCTTGGCCTTCAGTGTGGACCAGGCCAGTGTGGTGATAGGGTGACCCTGCCTGACCAATGCAGACATTGTTGAGCTTTCCCCTCTTATCATAACAGGTTACAATATTAAAGAATGACTCCCTATATATGATGTCAAACCTCCAAATTCATAGTAATCATGATCAATAGGTCGCATAAAAAACACACACTGCATTCAATGCTGTCCACCACTGACCAGTCTAGCATGACAAATGCCCACAAAACCGACACCAGTTGCGATTAGACAGAGAGCTCAGTTGAGAGTCTGAAGTCGCTGTTAAACTGCTGGACACTCTTTGAGCATCGTGCATCCAATTGAGGATGACTTTGAATTCGGTGAGGTGTTCCCGCGTTGGCCGAGCGCTTTCCAGCCACGCGTCTAGTGGCCCTTGATAAATGCAACGAACGAAACGCGCACAAGTCAGCATGACGCACCTATCTCGAAAGTGTGTTTGAAACGGGGCGCAACTTGCATGCCTCAAGTGGGATTCTTCCAAAATGCACATGAGTGCGCATGCAATGTTCGGATAACTCTGATCCTGCCCAATTTCCATCTCGATTGCGGAGCTGCGTTTATTTATTTATTTATTTATTCATTTGTTGTTGAAAGTTGCCGGCATTCTTACCTGCTGAGACACCGGTTGTCTGCAGAACCAGGGATAACGTAACAAATGCAGCTACAGAGGAATCCATAAGCCACCTTTTCGTTTTCCACCTTGTGGACCACCTCTGCATCTCCATAGTCGTCAATGAAACTTTGGGGCGACTTCAAGGTGCTTTCAAAGTGGCGTCCCTTCCACGATCCCAAGTGATGATGGAAACGGTGCTACAAAGAAGCCATATGTGATGAGTTCTTTGCCCTCTTCTCTCAGCCACCACGAGGCCCCCCGATCCTCCTTGCCAGTGCCCAGCTTCCCAGTGAGGGTAGTCGGGCTTTAACCGAGGCGCACCGACTGCAGTCGCTACACTTGGTGAGCACACGGGCAGGAGGGCTGGGCAAAATCCACAAAAACCAGAGCTGCATTTACCGAGGGGGGGAAATGACAAGGCAACCAGCCCCCGATTAGCAAATCACGGGGCTGGAAATTCTCCCGTGGGTCCACCCATCAGCCCTCGCAACGCGCCCCGGCTCTCTTGCTTGAAAATGGCTCTGTATATTCACACAGCTAAGGCATGGGTGGAAGAACTAGCTCTGGAACAGTTATTAATCATTATATTTGATGTTAAAAAAAATACAATATAGTGTTTGGTAGATCACACACAATTTATTTTGTTTAATTTCAGACTTAACAAGTGGGTAATACAAACAATTAATCATACTTTTTCCCTTTATTCCCACCATGCAGCCAGTTTCATTAAACAAGGTGACGAGGCATGTTTATCACTAATCTCAATGCTCAGTTGCTGTGACTCAAAGGCTTTTTTTGTGCATTTAATAATTCAAAAACATTTTCAATGTGTGGCATAGTAGGAGGAATACTGCTATTAGTCGTTTTTTATGTATTCCCATTTATCCATAAAGTTGTCAAAGTTCACCGTTTGACCTATTTAAGACAGTCCACTCACAGGGTTCCATGAGTCTCCATGTCAAGCCACATCCCCAAAAAATTAAAATCAAACTTATTTTTACTGAACAGCAAACTGATGCTCAATCATTTTTTTTCCCCACTTTCCTCTTTTATAAATAGCCATACATTCAGAGGACAAGCACTTTTCACAGGCATGCCAGTCACCGGTCACTGTCTACACACTGCCCATGGGAAGAGTATAAAGAGCCCTTTCTCTGCTCTCACTTCAATCCACGGTCTCGTAGCAGCAAGAGAAGGCTTGCTAATATTATTTTTGGGCATGCACATATTTCATCGGGATTAACCCTTTTGGAACCCGAGTTTTTTTTTTTCAACAAAATCTTCAGTTTTGACGACACTATTTCGAAAGGTTGTAGCTTGAAAGTGGATAGAGCTCAAGACAAAGGTGCTGCAAATGTGGCTTGGTGCAACTGAATGGAACTGCATGAGCCCAAGCAGCCTGCACGGAGGTCAGGAGAGTGAACCACTATACTGACGATGAGCGCTCTCTTCCATATTGAATTCACAAATGACAAAAATACAAAGAAAAAAATAAGAACTATATGTGTATGTATAGCGCTGATGCCACTGAACATCTCGAGTGGTTGAAAGTAAAATAAATATTCAGGAATAATACTTTTACAATTTTTGTAAAATTGTATGTTGCGTTATTTAAACTTATTCACGTCGACTGCAGCACATGGGATAAAGTTATCATAGGATGGTAGAGCATAAAATACGTTTGACTCTTGATAGATTCTTTATCCTCTTCTCTTTTCATGCGGTAGAGTCAACTATTGGATTGCAGCTCCCGCTCATATCACCCATCCTTTTTTTTAAACTTTGACCCTGAGTCACTGCTCTGCAAATCTTCCGATGTTATCATTCTGTGGTGGATGGTCAGGAGTGTACAGTTGTGCAGGTAGCATTCCTCGCATTCTGCCACATCCCTGGACTGCTGTCCTGACTTCACTCCTTCCGCTGCGGGGGACACGTTGTTTGATTCCTGTTCAATTTTTGGGGGCCAGTTGACTTCTCACATATTTGGCCAGAAAGAAAAGTGCAAGAAAAGTAAATGTGAACTGGCTCAAACTTGTCCAATGAGAAAGGTTTTTGTAATCGCTGTGGCCCCTCATTGCCATTAATCATAGAAAACCGCTCCAGGCGCAATTGTGTGCACTGGACAAAAGTAAATGATCTCGACTGACATCTGTTTACATCCATCCATTCATGTTCGGTATGGCTTGAAACTATTTTATTGGCTCTTTTTTTTCATAGGTTCTGGATTCGTAGCACATGCTGTCACACTGAGACAAAAATAAAACCTCAAGAAAAGATTTTAGTTTCAATTTATTTGCTGCTAAATACATGAACTGTATTATTCATTCACTTTGATTGAAAGAGCTTCTGACCCTGCGGCACACTCGGCATATTTTTTATTCTGCTGATTAAACAGACAGGAAGCATTTATTTATTTAGCTTTTTTGGGGGGGGGGGGGTTCTTATTCTGTACTGAACTTACTGAAACTCCAAAGTCCTGCGGTAGCGGTTAATTAACAATTTCTCACATCTACGTTCTTCGGTTTTAGCTTTGATCGCCTCCTTTCCTCTTTTGCAGAACAGGACTGAGAGCTTTTATTCCCTTCGGTGTTTCTGAGTCATTCCGTCTGGCAAAGAGCACAAGCACAAACTCGCATAAAGGGGATGTGAATATGCAATAAACCTTTTAACTAGGATAGAACCCGACAATGTGATTATAATAAAATGATAATTGTCAATCTGGAACATCTGTAGTCCCGATGAGGCTCAGATGCCCTCACATGTTTTTCAGTACAATAGCGCTGACGTTTTATGGCACGAATCAAGCTGGATTACATTCTCACGAGCATGTAATATTGCAGTTCCGTTTCAACATGTCTGAGTGTTTTATTTGCAGAAGTGGTCTGGGGAATGGTCTGACTAAAGTACAGGTAGAAATTGCAGGCAAAGGCTTAAAGTGTCTCATGTTTAGCGCTGAAAGACCCAACTTCCTTTTTTTTTTGCAAACATCTCGCCTCTCCAAACAATTAGCGCGACTTGGATGCTTCCGCTTCACAACTGCTGGCGTTTGAGGATCACAGCTGCTCAGTGAGGGAGGAAAGTGGAGACTTGAGACCCGAGTACCTTTTGGCATTCCACACCAATCTGACACATCGACTTTGTCAAACACACACACACACTCACATGCACAGGGTCAAGAAGACAGGCGGGGAGAGGACGGGATGTGGCCGCCTCCTTGGAATGCATTTCTTTCGAAAGCGTTAAATCTGGCTCCAGTTGCATTTTAAATCATATTGGCGAATGTATATTGCATTCATACATCACACACTATTGATAAAATTTGGATGTTTTGAGGTGGATATGATAAAAGCTGAAAATGCGTGGTCCGCTCAAAGTAAAAGCAGCTTCCTTCCAGGACAGCGATTTCTCTGTCGTATATGTGGAGATGATATGATGCATTCAAGACCTGAGAGTTTCCATGAAGGCTGCTGGAAATACCAAGCGCATTCATCGCTCGAAATGGTGAAAGAGTCCATTTAAAAGCTTGGAGGTTGGACAGAAGTTGAGTTGACTGTTTGGGGGGTCGTAGCCTTCCCTCTGTACATGCCAGAGGGGTTTGAAACAGACTGCAGGGCCCTGTTGAAGGAGGAGGAGGAGGAGGAGATGCTCCAAAACTATGAAAGACGACACATTTGCTTCTATAAACATCCAATATTTGTGTTTCCAGATATAAAGTATTATGGAGCAGAATGAATATGTTGTTTTTGCCGTCCTTTGACATCAGACTCACACTCTATCCACACAGTATATACAGTTTTGAAAATGAACAAAGTAAAATTGAACGGAAATTACGAGAACATCTGATTTATTAGCATCATGTAAACAGTTATGTGTGTTTTTGGTTTTGGGGAGTCTTTTTTTTTTTTTTAAATCACTGCGCGCGTGTGTAAGTGTACGTGTGTGCATGTGTGTGAGGCAGAGAGAGTGAGAGGTTGCTTTTTCAACGTTTGCCAATACAGTGCCCTACTTGTTACTTTTAGGTCCTCCACTTGGCACACGTAAGACATCCCCGTGTCACATGTCAAAGTGTGAAAGTAAACGGTTTGGAAAAGATTCATAAGATCCTTCTCAAATGTACCAGCCAAGCGCTGAAAGACAGTAGTGCACCACTGGTCTAATATCCACATTTTGTAAAATATGATTTGACTGCATTTTGACTCATTTATGAATACCGTTGACACTTAAAAGGTGAACAGAGTTCAGTCAGAGATGCTAGTCAATTACGGATTTTTAAAACATTATTTTTGATTACGACCTGTAACTAAGTGCTGCTGTGTGAAAGTGCTCAGTGGAGATAAGCAGCCCGTATTAATATAATGACTCCCTCATTTTTAAGACAAAAAACTCACCTCTCAAAATGTGTTCACCTATTTTTTGAGTTTGTTCATGTGACAGCTGATTGGTCGCTCCCTGAGCAACCGTGATATCATTTTCAGCCAACAGAAAGTGGCAAAATGGTTTTGGTTTTTACCCTATTGTAATTAATACATTTGTTACTGTACAATTCATTACAACCTTTCTGGCTGTGTGTGTCCTTTGTCACTATCTGGTCTGTCATTCAAGATCGCTGTATTCGCCTCATCTTGCTTTGCCTCTGCAGCTTTATTCTTAGATAAATATGTATTGATTTTCTGAAATTCCTACCATCATTTTACTCTCTCTCTCTCAGACAGCCACTCCCCTTCTTCAGCATCTCACCACTTCCCATCCCTTCAATGCGTTACGCTGGGATAGAAGGAGGATCAAGTGTCCACGGTTCCTCCCATCACCTGTGAAATTTCTGAGTCAGTTCACGGTGAAAGGGGGCATTGTGTCCCCCTGACGAGGAATGCCCTTGCGTCGCTCCTCAAAGAAATGGCTTCGTTCGGCCAGGAATTTGGAGGCATCTTGAGAAGTGTTTTTCTTTGGAAGCAGAAGACTTCAGGCTGCGCAGATTGGCCTGCTACTCTCATTTAGTGTTAGGCCTACTTCGAAATCAACATTTGCCTGGAAGACGATTGCAATATGTATCCGAAAATAGTACATTATAATGAATCAAACGGATGTTCAGTGACCTACATCTTTATATATATATATATATATAGTGTTGCGTATTTTCAACAATTCCGTACATGAACGAGATTAACATGGGCGAGTTTATTTAGATTTTATTTTGCACCCATTAACTTGGAACGTCTCACTGTAGCATGCTGCATTCTGCTACTGCTGATTTCATGTGCTGAGGTTGACACCTGGTGGTTAAAAACAACATGAAAGTGCATAAAATACCAATTTCCAGGACCACATAGAATAAATACAGTAGAAAAGCGAGAGATGAGTCAATTTCTTCACGTGTCTCTACTCGATTTATTCCATTTAATCACATGCAAATGTCTATATTAGGTTAAATTCCCAGTTTGTGTTGCACATCTTATCGGCAATATAACCGTGCTGCTCATGAAGTGTGAAAGGAGTGGGTAGGAATTGGATTTATAGAAATTATATTCCTGTTTTATATTGAACATGTATAGTATAGGTTCCACTTTTTGAATTGAAATTTTGAAATAAATGAATGAATATGATGTACAGTATTGTAGGTAGGATGTATTTGACTATTGTTATGGGTTCAACCAAATGTAGTTGAAAAATATGTTGTATTTATGTATTTATTAACTCTGAATCTATTTTGAAATTCTTTCTTATCACACTGCTGTCTGCTGCCCATAGAGATTTGCGTGTTAAATTAAGGGACAACAGTGACGATGTTCCATACTTGAACAAAAGGGGGCGACAGCATCCGTTTGTTGCTTAACGACCACGTGTACTGTGTCAGAAGAAGAGCGCTCCGCTCCGGAAGTTGATTTCATGCTGGCGTATTTTTCCTGCAACGGATTTATTGTATACGATTGTAGAAATCAATCATGCATGATGTATGAAAATCAATATGTTCAAATTCAACGATCTTAGAAAGTGGCAATGATAGATGGCCGCCGTGGGCAGATAAGAGGCATTGTTTGTTGTCCATTCATTATAATCCGTGGCTACTCTAGCATAGCAACCAGATAAAGGTGAGTTTTTAATAACCTTAATGTTTTTTTGTTGGGTTTATAAAAGCACCTACGCCTAACGGAATTTAAATATAGTGGCGGCAGACTGGTCGACAAGCTTGAGTTAAGTCGTTAACGTGCATATGGTTTCACATAAGCACAACTGATTCAACATCGCTGCTTTCTATTGAAAGTAAACCAAGCAAATAACAAACAACACAAACGTCTTGACATAAATGTTTAACACTTTAATGTTTATGGAGACATGGTTGGTACATGGCACTCACCTCCTTGCGATCTAATTACATGATATTAGTTGCTGTACCACAATTCCCGAGATAAAGGACGCAAAAAAATAAGTTCTGCACTATATACAATCTCCAGTCACATTACCCCAAGCTCCGACCCCAGGATTTTACAAGACACATGACTGTACATATGTTACTACCGCAGGGTTTTGGTGACAACCAACTTTGGCTGATGATGGTTGTGATTCGTAACACTAATGGATAAAACTGTTTCTAAAATGATTGAAATATAGTACTTATTACATTGTTAAGTAAAGCTGCTCTGCTGACCTGCAGAGAAATGGACCTGTCTGAGGAATCCCCCAAGAAGCGTGGAAGTAAGACACTGTTGGTGCGCCATTTACCAGCTGAGCTGAGCGAGGATGAGAAGGAGGATCTGCTCAAGTATTTTGGCGCTCAATCCGTCAGAGTTTTCTCCAACTTTGGCCGCATGGTTGGTTCAGTGCAATGCAATCGTTAATTTAATTCTCATGAATTTCAAAAGATGCACAAAGTTACAAACATGGATAAAATCTCTCAGGTGGCTGTGCTTCTCTGGCCTTTTTTTTTTTTTTAACCCTCTTGCTCGGATGGCTGTCTTTTTCGGTCATTCTGTGCCGATCTTTTCTCTCCGCAGAAACACACAGCATTTGCAACGTTTTGCAGCGAAAAAGCTGCAGAAAAGGTGAGCCTCTAAGAACAAATCCTGGCACTTGTACCATGCTTGTTTGATATTACACTCAAATTCGATACTCGTTGTTGACTTGCGAAACATCTGTTCAAGGCTCTTAGCCGGCTCCATCAGCTAGAGATTCTCAATCGAAAGCTTAATGTGGAGTTTGCAAAAGGCCAAGATAACTTCACAGTATTAAAGGATCCACCTGTGTCAGATAGGTAGGCGACTGCATCGCCCCTCAGAATTCCCATGACATATACAGATTCATGGTTAGAAATTCAATTAATGATTTGAGCTATTTGTTTCTGTTTTTTCGAACAGTAATAAGACGAACAAGGAAGCGCAGAATAAACCAGAAACTAAGCAGCCTAAAGTTCCTCTCATAGAGACGGGAATTGCTCCAAGTCTTGGGTGAGTGTTGGAACATTTTTGCTGATTTAATGATGTGGTTGTTTTAAATTCATAGTCAAGGTAGGCGCACTTACCCGAGGAGCTAGAACTTTCCACAGTATCTTTTTTTTGTAATATTCTTTTCTTTTTCTTGGGTAAGTGTGCCACTTATTTCGCAATCTGGGCTGATGTGCGTCATTGTGTTGAAGTGGCACACTCAGGCTGGATTTCCGGTGCCCTGCGGTGCTTCAGCTAGTGCATATTTTTTAGAATTGAGTATTCTACCGATGTTTCCGTTGCTTGATAGTTATTTGAGAACTTTAAAATAGATAAATTAATGCAGTTACATCGATACACTACATAGTTGTCTCTTTATTGTGTTAATTTTTCAACTCTTTCACTGACTGATTATCAGTAAGTTGCTGTTGTTTGTACTCTCCTCTTGTAAAATGTGCATTTTTGTAATCATACGTTTCTGTTAATTACAGGTTGAAATACCATACGAATCCCTCTTTGAGGTATTTGTACCCACCCCCTTCCAATAGCGTTGTGACGAATATAACACACGCCCTCTTGTGCGTGCCCAAGTTTTACGTTCAAGTGAGTACATTGTTTCCTTTTGTACATCTTTTTATTTTCTCCGTCTGTAAATGTGTGATATGCAGATGATCTTTTTGTTGTTGTTCAGAACTGTGCATTTTGCACGCTGTATACATTTGAAGCTAAAAGTGGTAATTTGTAACAAAATCCATCTCTGCATTTTTAGCCTTGGGAGACGAGCTATTCTCAACTGAAAGTGGTCTTTGAACCGCATCCATTGCCTTGAAAGATCATCCGGCAAACATTTATCTTTTGAAATTCCAATTTGCGCGTGTTAATAATACACCATAAGTGGGAAGCGTGAGTTATGGGTTTAACATTTCCCTGGGAGCCGAGCCGCCTGGATTTTCAACGCTGCTGTTTGCGGCTTTTGCTTCTTGGTGGCGCTCTTGTGTTGAAGCGGCAGCAGCACGCGCCCCCGCGCCCGTGACCTGGGTATCATTTTGGACTCTCATCTCCACCTGGACAAGCAAATTTCATCTGTTGTAAAGACTCCAATTAAGAATAATCTCCGCTATCATACAATGATCCATCCATGCTTCATAACCTCCCGTCTAGACTCACCCCTCTATCTTGGTCACACTGGTGGCACGGCTTCAGATGGTCCAAAATGCAGCAGCTAGGTTGCTCACCAACACAAAAAAGCATGAACCTTGAGCCTCCGTGCATTTACGATTTAAAACACTGCTGTTGGTTTTTAAAGCTCTTCATGACCCACCTACATAGCACATTCACCCCCAAGCTAGATGCCAAGGCCTGCAAAACAAAAAGGTCATTTTCTGTTGCTGTCAGCTGGCGCTGTTCAGAAATGCCCCCTCAATAACACTTTTCAAAACTAAGTTTTTATCTGTGCGGGTAATTAAGTGTTGTGTTGTTATCATTTTAGAAATCACTGAATTTTATTTTTTACTTATCTATTCTAGTTTTAGCTTATACACTAAAGCACTTTGGTTGCAAGCTCTTTAAAAATAAACTTTACTTACTTACTTACTACGCCCCCTTACCTCCCTCCTCACCTCTCTCACACTTTAACAGGTTTCTGCACAAAAGCTCAATGATGATTGTATGAACAAGATTGTCCATTTTTTTTTTCCTCCAATTTAACAGGTTCTGCATCTGATGAACAAGATGAATTTACCCTGTCCGTTTGGACCTGTCACTCCGAGACCCCCCGTGGTGAGCTTGTTATTTTTCTCAGGCCTCAAACAAGTCATTAGTTATGTCATCGAGAGCCAGTTAAAAATAAGCTCAGTCGTTTCTCAAACCTGTCTCTTAGTTTGGTCATCTGCCTACTGCCCCGCCCATGCCCATGCCTCCCCCATTGCCTCCCGATCTCCCGCCGACGCCGGCGGAGGAAATGGAAATGTCCTCTGATGAAGAGTCTGAGTATGAGAGTGGAGATGATGAAGACAAGGAGAGGTGAGAAGTCGGGTAGTCACATGTGAGACCACCCGATTGTCCTTCAAGAAAAGATGCCACGGCACAAGATATTTGGTCATTTTGGCGTTATCGTGCTTTGGAGACCACATTGATAACCCGATTAGTTTGTCATTTTGATCATAGAGATAGACCTGTTTGTGCATATAAAGATTTCCCCGGCGTTGAAAGTCACAACACTCTGCACAACCGTTTTTGCGTTTCCTACAAAAATCCTTGCTGGTTTGGTTTCAGGATTGTTCGTCTGATGGGTCTGGTCAACCAAGCATGCAAGCGACCCCTGAGACCAAAAACAGCTTTGAAGAGGAAGAAGCCCAAGATCAAGGATCTCCTCTACGCGCCCAAACCAGACTCTCAGAGGTACAACAGGAGCACTCGCGCGTGTCCTCGCGCATCCATTCAGGCTCACAATCTGCTTTTAGAGGAAGGCCTCTGAGGTACAATGTTTTTGTCACAAATGCAACTTGTTGCCGGTTGAGGACGGTACCGCCCGTGCACTCGCTCCCTTAACGACACACCACAAATCCTCCCAAACTTGATGTGCTCGGTGTCTGCTGGCGGCTTGTGGGCGGACTGGGAACCGTTGACCAGACGACCGCGGGCCCCTTTTGCCATATAGGAGCCAGGTTTTATTGCGGGTTCTTTTAAAGAGCGCCTGCTCAGGAACGTGGCGTGTTTTTTTTTTTTTCTCTGCTGTTTTCAGCGCTCCGGTCGTGCAGCCATCAGACGTGTTTGAGCAGCCCAACCCCACCGGACCGAAGAAAATCGAATTCCACATTTCGGTTTCAGAGGTGGCAGCCAGGGTGGAAGGAAGTAGGACGCAGTGTGATGACGGTATGCTTCCCTTTTTAGACCTTGGATAGCCACTTTTAATTCATCCATCAGAAATTGATTTTATCGACGTACATTTTGAACCGATGGATCGGAGCAGCACTATGACCACTCTCAACGAGGGTCTCCCTGACCATCTCAACTTTTTAAAATTAATGTCAGCATTATTGTGGGAAAGGCACATGAGCTAAAAATGTTTTTGTCAAGCATCTCATTGGAATGGCCAATTTGGCCCAATGTTGGCGATTGAGTGTTTATAATCCTCGAGGAAATTACGATTAGATCAATGTCGTGGCATTTGTTAAGAATGTGCTATCGGGATTAGATCTCATGTAAAGATGTTTCCTACCATCAGATCGGACCAAGGGCGGTTTGATGCATGCGCCATCTGTGGAGGAAAGGAAGTCAGAGCAGCAATACTGTATATCACACCGAACAGCCAGCTTGCACTGAAAAGGTGTTGCCATTATCAGTGTGAAGAAATGTCATTTGCGGGGAGGGGGGCGTCGTCGGCCGTGTTACGTGACGGCTGTGCGCTTTCCTTTTTTTTCCCCCCTTCTATATTTATTTGGACATCTTATCTCTCGCGACAACTTGACTCTCCAGCAAACTCCAGAGAAGTAAAATAGATCTCAAAGTCAAGCGCGGCAGATTTCCTTAAGGCATGGAGGGAAGATAAACGGCGACAGGTGGCTTTTTGGATTAGTCTTGTTTTGTCTGATAAGCAAGCCATTTCTATGAAAAGGAAAGAGGGGCAGATAAGTGGGAGTAAATATTGAAGAAGGGAAAAAAAAAAAAAGCCTCGGACTGGTGCACTCACACTTAATGGATAATAACTGTTTCTCCCGCGCGGGTTTGCTTATTTTAATTCCGTGTCGCACATCATGTGCTTGTGTGACCGTCTATTCTTTCTCCCTACGATATGAAAAAAAGAAACAAACGAGTGAGAGACACTCCCACTGAATTGTCACTCCTTGCTTCGACTTTTACGACCGCGTTGCCTCTCCAACAATGAGCATATCTGTTCCATCTAACTGTTGCTTCATGCAACTGCGACCAGTCCTTGCTGATAGTATTCACAGCCTCTTCATCTTCACCCGTTTCTCCCTCTGCTCATCCATCTCCATGGCCACCGGCCGACAATTCCCGGTACGGCCTCATTCTCTGGCGCGGCGCTGAAATGCGCTAATGATAAGATGGCCAGTCAACTTGCAGCCAGCGGTGGCAGCTGACATTCGCGGTAGCACTTCGACTCGCAGTGATTGACTGCCACTGCTGCAGCGGCTCAGATACATCTCCAAAACCTTGCAGTTTTCCATTTTCAGGTTCCATTCATGTTCACAAAGGGTCCATTTACTTTGTTATGGGAAGGAAGAACCAAAAAACCTATAAATAATAAAGCATTCTAATTCAAATCCAGTTGCTAGTAGTCCATGCTAAGCTAGTGATTTTTTGGGGGGCGAAGAGGCTGCTTCAACAGCTCCAGTTTGTCTTTCAGATATGGATAACACAGAGGTTACCCTCAACAACCAAACAGAGGCCGCAGATGGATTTGGGAAGATCTACCCCAACATCCAGTCGCCCAAGCCATGCGATGAGCAGAGTGACGAAGAGCCGGATCTCCCCTCGGATGTCATCTCAATCAAAGAGCTTGAGAAAGGACGTCTCTCACGAGACGGTAAACAAGGAGATGACAAAATGCGTGCAAAGTGTACGCACATTCCAATATGACCTGAAACTCGGTTTCCTCCCCCTAAAACAGAGATTAAAAGGATGTCGGTGTTTAAGAATTATGAGCCGGGTGAGCCGACCTGCAGACTGTATGTGAAGAATATCGCAAAGCAAGTGGAAGAGAAAGTAGGTTCTTTTCTGGCACTTGACCCACTTGTGTTCTCGTGTTTTTTTTGCTGAAGTCATCAGATTGCTTCATCGTTGAATGTCAAAGTAAAACAATCCCATCATTATTTGTCTCTTATTTATTTTCTTTCTGTTCATCATTCAGGACCTAAAGTACATCTACGGGAGATACATCGATCCCTCGTCAGAAACGGAAAGAAACATGTAAGTGTCCTTTTTTTTTTATGACTTTAGTCTTGAGGACCGATTTGGTAAAACGGCAGCTGAAGAAACAAGTCTTGTCAACATCATATTGACACCATCTTGAATTCGGCTATTTTCGACTCGAGCAATTTGTTAAGAGTCCGGTGTGTGTCCGTGACCCAGTGTTGAAATTTTGTAAAACGGGGAGGATTAAACATGCGGCACCAGGAGCCGAGATCACAAGCTTTATAGCATCATTCGCTTTGCAATTGAAAGTATCACTCCTGAGTCGCAGGGCTCTCCCCAGAGTGTCGTTTAGGCTCCAGCAAGCTGTTTTTTTTAATAGAAGAAAATGTAAAGCTCTTCCATTTGCTGCATCCATATTTTCAGACCTGGTTGGAGTGCCATAAACGACCCGTAGTTAAAGAGCAAACACGCTTCTTTTTGTCACTTTTTTTTCATTTCCCCAGGCCTCTATTGCTTCTCTAATGCACGCTTTTTTTGTGTTGCGGGCTAAGCAGATGCATTTTTTCCCTAAGCGCACAGCAACCATGAGTGCTAATGATGGTCCCCTGCTTTCCCGTTCCTCCGCCAGGTTTGACGTGGTGTTAATGAAGGAGGGCCGGATGAAAGGACAGGCCTTTGTCGGACTTTCCAGTGAGCAGCGTGCCGAGAAAGCCCTGCGGGAAACCAACGGCTTTATTCTCTTCGACAAACCCCTCGTGGTGGTATCCTTTTTGTGACTTGCTCCGTTGCGGCAGCTCATGATGTCATTTGAACACAAGGTGGTTAGCGTGTCAGCTAATGGACAAAATTGGTGGTCATCGTCAAAGACGATGGGGCACGTTGTCCTCTTCGCGCCAAATTCGATTTCTTGCGCACCATTCATGCGGACTGTTCAAGGTGCGGCCATTTTGTCCTCTAAGCTTCCCCGGGAATCTAATTCAATTATGAATTTTTGTATAATCTACGGATCTGCAAAAAAAAAATAAAAATTGGACAAAACTTTAAAAGTCATGACTCAAAACGCATGACTGACTATTGAAGGTTTCTGCCTGAAAGAGAAAAAAATGCTTTAGGATGTGAGTGTAAACATCGACTCTTCATGTTAAATGGCCTTAACTGTGAATTGCAGCAATTTGCTCGATCGGCCAGGCCAAAACAAGACAATAACGATGCCAAGAAAAAAGCAAAACAACGATAACATTTGCAGGTGAGTAATGTTTTTTTAAAAAAATGTATGTAGTAATTTATAGAGTCGTTGATGAAGTATTTAGTCATGAAAATGCCAAAGCAACAACTGAAGTATGTTACCGTAATTCCTTTAATAGCGGGCTTTTGCTTTAATAGACGCCATGCCCCAATGAATCGACTCCGTGTGTCATTCAGTTGAACAACCAAGCACGGCACTTGAACTACATACCTCCTAAAATGAAAAAAAAAAAAAAAGCAAATGGCAACATTAATAATAATAATACATTTCATTTATAAGAGGCCAAATATAAATAGCTGAAGTGTTGAGTTTTTACATTTGAGTTCATCATCCAAATCTAATCAAAATTCAAGATCTCTGTTTACGTACTGGCATGTTGCAAGGTTACCAACATTGCGCAATAACCTAAGTCGTAGAGCAGCGTGCGAATACATTGTAACGCAGCACAAGACACCCCCCAATTGTGCCGTATTTTTAATTGTTTTGTTTTATAATCACGGCCTGAAATTGTTTGGTAATTTTGATGACATTTTGCACGAGTGTGGGAACGGAACTCTGTCGTCAACGGGGTGCCCCCTGACTGTAAAAACAAATGGAAGGAACTGCAGTCGTGATTTTCTTTTCCTGGATTGTGACAGAGTTCACATTGTCATGCTTTCTTTTCAATTTGTGTTGACACTTCATTCATCCAAGATGCCAAGGCTTGAAATTGTGGGCCAGCAGAACCGTTTGTATCCTTATGTGAACATATCCTTTGGAGAAAGAAAGAAAAAAAAAAAAAAAACAATCTCAAGAAAAGAGGGCACTTCTATTTGTGGCACCAATGGAACATGTAGTATTGACCTTTTAAGCACATTGATCTACATTTACAAGGACAGAGCGTTAGTTTTTTCCTGCATTCAGTGACTTGGGTCGGAAGTAAATGCGACTTAAATGTTGTTTGACAGTGTTTTCTACCTCGTCTGGCTGAATTTCAGGTGATGATCATCAGAGGCCGTCTTCATCTATTATTTAATAAAATGTGTTTTTCTTAAAATGAGGTCATGTCATGTGTTCCGTACACAAACGCGCATATCGACACGTTACGGGGACATTTTATTCCGAAGCACCTAATATTCAAGGGGCATGAAATCAAGATGGCCGCCTATTGGCAGACGCAGGTTTAAAAAAAAAAAAAATAGACTGCAAACAAAGCAAATAGAGTGAAGTCGGTGGGAAATTGCTCCAGCCGCTTTAGCTTCCCTTTCCAATCCCAGCTAGCCCCACCTGCGTTATTACTACCGAAAGTAAACCTCAGAGGGTGAACTTTCTCCCTCAGCAGCTGTCATATCAGAGGATTTGGAAATCGAATTGTTTTTGTCCTCTGTGGGGGCGAGTAATACTTGGAAGTGTATTGGGTAGATTTTGTCTGTCAAAGTTGAATTCAACTTGGAGATGTCTTCTTTTGAGATAAGGTGGCTTAGCACTTTCGTTGTTGCTGACCACTGGAAGCATTTGGATGTTCCAAGGGTAGTTTTGTTGTCTGGCCTCTCAAAGTATTCCCTTCAAGAAAAAATCTTAGACAAATGCCGCGCTATTCAAAAAGCGGCACACACTTTGTTGGTGGGCTTCATTGAATTTTAATGTTGCGTTGTCTGTGTGTGAAGTGCTTGAATTATAAAAGGGATTCTTAGCGTTTATTTCACAACAACAGCTCACCGTTGAGTAGACGCTCCCCTCAGCTCTTTTTTTGATTATCAACTCAAACACAAGAAGTGTTCATCCCCTTCAAGTAATTTACATGTGATCAAGCACTGTGAATGCCGAGGCGTCTTTCTACATTTTTGCTATCGCTCGAAGAGCTTGAAAGATGACCTTGCTTGAATTTGTCTGAGAATTGTTTTCATTAGATGTCAAAAGCTAAATGCCGGCAATACCTCAAAAGCATTTCAGAAGTGCATGACTGCAACAGAAAACACTTTGCTGTGAGCTACAAGGTCACGTCACTTCGCCTCACCACCCACATCATTAGATAAGTGTAATAAATCCACTGAGAATTTTGTGAAGATTTTCATTTCTTCACCACTGAAAACAGCCATGTCTACGTTAATAATATCAATCGAAGGTGCACCTTGTTGACCTTATGAAAGCCCCTTGCACTTGGGTCTTAAACTGGGCCGTGATTTTTATTTTATTTTTTTTTTATTCGAAAAAAATAAATACCCGTAAGTATAAAATAAGCCTCTCTTTTCTCATGAGCACTTTGAAACAGTAATTCATGCCTTTGTCACATCTGGGCTGCTTGGTTACTGTAATGGACTTTGCTTTGGAATCAGCCGATCCTCCATTAAGTGTCTCCAGTTGGTCCAGAATGCTGCTGCTCGCGTCTTGACTGATTTTACATCTGGCAAGTCGAAGTGAACTCAAGTTAATGCAGCTATTCTTTTTCATTTCAATGCAAAGGCAATTCTGCTGCAGCTTTTCCGTTGCATGCAAAAATATTAGCACATTACATTCCTGTGATTAAGGTCCAAGCAAACAGGGTCATCCATCACATGCGCTCATCTGGTCTGACCTGCAGCCTATATCTCCCGCATGGAGAGGAGTGGGGCGGAGGTCCCATCTGTGGCCGCCTCCCTACGCCTTCCCAACGATGACAAATGTGCACCCCCGCCGTGGAAATATTGAGTTACTAAGGCATTTATCAGGTAAGATTTGAGCAAGATGAACGCTAACCTTTTGTAAGTAGACTCAGATGAAGATAAATGCCGTGCGCCAGCTCTGTCTGTTTCATACTGGCGCTGCATATGCGCGCTTATCATTAGAATATTTGACTTGTTTGGCATCCTCTGAACAAGAGAGTTTGCTGTGGTCTCTCGGTCGCCGAATCTTCTCAACTCATGGAAATTGTGGCATCACTCTACGGTCAGGCTGTCGTTCTAAAAAAAAGTTGTCTTGTCATAAAGTACCAATCAAGGACATCTAGTAGAGTACAGTGAAACTCCTCTACAACGAAATCATGTTTGCAGCAAGAAATTTTTCACAACAGGGGTTTTTCACTGTAGCAAATTTGAAACAGGAAAGTGGGAATGGTGTTAATGCATGAAGATTTTTTCACACGAGGGGGTATTTTCACCCATGTAAATTTCGTTGTAGAGGAGTTTCACTGTATAACAAATTGCTTAAATTTTTTTTTTTTTAAAGTCAGTCCTGTTTTGCGCTTTACGTTTTCAAGCGGCACGCAATGAGTTAAGGCAAAATAACCACCAACTATAAGAATGTCTCCTCAGCTTTTTGAGGAAGTGTACCTTTGACGCGTCATTCCTAATGCTCCTTGACTCTCATTGGATTGCCTTCGAGATCCGGAGGACCGACGCTAAGTTGACACTTGACTTGTACCGTCTTTGTTCAAGACTTGACGCAAACAGCAGAAGACACACAATGCTTGGTTATCTCATCGCCAGCCTCAGTCCTATGAGTCAAAGTCACTTGGAGAGCAAAAGTGTCAATTCTGAGGTACACTTATTCATTATGAAGAGAGCGATGGCTTCACGATGCATATTTCATTTGCCCAAAGCTTGCAAGTTTAATGACGTTGTCCGAATGAGTAGCATATAAAGCCGAAGGAAAGTAATGTGCTTCAAAAATGTATCCTCAATGTCTTTGGTAAAAATGAAGTCCAAGGTCATTCAATTCATTTAGAGCGGAGTTTTATTTAACCACTAAATTGGCATATTTTGCCCCACCCCCCAGTACAACCTACTTGTCTTTCTTTGCCTATTTTGAGTTATTATACTCAAAATAGGCAAAGAAAGACAAGTTAGCAGATATGCAGAGAGACGTTCTGCAAAACTGTTCTCACAATGTCAAAGTGCCCCGGCATTGAGATTAGATGTTCATCCCCGTGCAAGTCGCCACTTCCGTTTTGTGACTTTCTTTGAGGGGCCTGCAAATTCTCAGCCTCGGCCGCATCCGCAGCAACCTTGTTTATTCCCCACAGAGACATTAGCAAAGCTGTAAAAGTATTTATGGTGGTACAAATGTGGGACAGCCAATCTAAGACAAATCTATAAATCCTGGCTGTTGATTTCTCAGGGCCAGGAGGTGCAGGCCAGTGATCAGTGGAGGTAGAAAGTATTCCCCCGGTGACTCTGTGTGAGTAACGCGCAGACGCTGAGCAGCATGCCAAACAGTGTTACAGCGACGCTGTTGTGCTTTTAAAATGGCCAGGCTGGCCTTCGCCTCTAAAGTGAGACGCAGACCAGCTATCCATCTAGCATGCGCTGGTATCATTAGCCAGCACCCAACTGGGATCCGACTCAGCAGTCGGTGCATGTGCTACAATTTGCACCTTGTTCTTCAACTGGTATACACCGATGACATCACGTGGAAAATGTTCCATGATGCTAAACATTCTAAGCATTCTCTCGGGTGGGTGCAGCGTTCCAGTTGCAATAATAATAATAGTTTTTTTTTCTTCCAGATTTGATTCCATTATTTGCATTTTGTGCTCTCAAAAATAAGTTGAACATTTCTTCTCAGTGTCTTTGCCTCGATGAACTTCCCTCATTGATGAGATTTGCACAATGTGTAGGAGTGAGTGCAGGGCAGTATGTCATGGGAGCGCTCCCCTCCATATTAACAAAGGAAATCAATGATGTAAGTAAACATACCGGTACGATTTGCTATCACATGCTAGGCCAAAAGTAATCTATGAATCGGAATGGTCCGGGAGGAATTTGTACATCCTGTCGAAAAGTTAATAACAAGAGTCACCGGCCCTGGGATTGGAATTGGATGTTAATCCTTGAATCAAGAATAATCACCACCGACGGTTCAGAAAGGGAAATGGCCGAGTGAGCCTCTCTGCTGGATTCATTCAGCAGGCGTCCTGGCGGGTTTACGACTCGATTGTTGAGGTTGAGCTGAAAGTCGCATCTAAGCTTTTGAAATTTTAATTCATAGGTTTTCTCCGGGTACTCCGGTTTCCTCCCACATTCCAAAAACGTGCACGACAGGCTGTTTGAACACCCCAAATTGTCCCTCGATGTGAGTGTGAGCGCGGACGGTTGTTCGTCTCTGTGTGCCCTGTGATTGGCTGGTAACCGGTTCAGGGTGTCCCCCGCCTACTGCCCAAAGACAGCTGGGATAGCCCCCATCTCGCCCGGCGCCCCTTGTGAGGATAAAGCAATTCAGAAAATGGATGGATGGATGAAAAATGCAGCCCTTATGGGTTGTAAAGTGCCGGCAGTAATTTGCACCGCAGCAGTCAAATCCAGGCGGCCACTGTTGTATTTGACAGTAATGCAAGCAGACTGTAACCTTGAAAAGTGAAAATGTGTCCCTCGCCCGCATCAATGCAATATACAGTGAAACTCCTCTACAACGAAACCTACATGGGCGAAAATACCCCTAATGTGAAAAAAATCTTTATGCATTAACACCATTCAAATTTGCTACAGTGAAAAACCCCCTACACTTAAACATATGTTGCAACAGTAGGATTTATTTATTTATTTATTTTACATTGCCATGCTTGAATTGGTTGATTCCCTGAAAACAACCAATTCATTCACAGATCTCCGTAGAAAAAGCGCTGAAAAGAAATTATAGCTCAATTGAATTTACATTCAATCTCAACCCATTGTTATCTAAAATGACTTTTTGGGCGGAATCCTCCCCTCCTCATAATCCATCAAATAATCAGCCGCCGTATTACCTTTCAGTGTGAGTAAAACGAAGCTGTCAGCGTGTCGTTGTGAAAGCAACGATTTTGATCTCCTCCTGGCGCGGTTTGTCACGCTGAAAAATACAGCCGTCAACCTTGAAGGTGAAAACTGTCTGCTGTGTAGATGGAGACCTATTGTCTGGAGGATTGACAAGGGTTGATGCAACAGGCTACAGTGAGCCAAGGCCAACACACACCTTAAAAACGAAAAATAAATAAATAAATCAATCACTTTGTCTTCGCCACCGCCTTCATCCCCAGAGAGGGTATTTTTCATACTTTCAACCACCCGGCAGTGACAAGTCTTTGACATCTCTGCTTACTGCGTCACCTCTCGAAGGGCTCTTGAGGTCTCCGCCAAAATCCCTCCCTTCGATGGGTATTGTGAGAGAAATATTACACAGCTGGAAGGAAGATTTGTAAAGGAAAACGCCGCTGTTTAGGTCGCCTTGGTAAGATGTGTGATTTTTAGATTTTGCTCAAAACACAAGAGTGCAGTTAGTATTAACTTTCTGTTGCATTTCATGCTCCTTGTTGCCCTGGTGACATGGAGAAAAAGTATTCACTTTTAATTTGCACGTACAATGATAGGTCACGGAGCCCTGCTACCAATCGCGAAAAATCCAGCAGTCATTGACACAGCCAAAAGGTTTCTGGATACCACAAAGTGGTGGAAAAACAATCTCGTTGTCTAAATGAAACTCACTTCAATATAATTCCCCGGCACCAAGATGCCACAACAAGGCAACATGTTTGTCGAAATGGAGCTCCTCAATTAGCTTTAACACCATTCCTTAGCATTTGGTGTACTTGATCCCACTACATTGTGTATTTGTGCCGGGAGGTTCATTTCGTGTTTTTGGACATACCGATCACCGTCACGCTCGCGTTGAATTTTCTTTAGGAGTTCTCCAGCTTTCTGTATTTTGCCCCTCATTTTTCAGTGCCCTTTCCGTTGAGCCGTTTAACTATCGTCCTGTCCACTGAGATACACGAGGCTGTACACCGACGTGCTGCCGTGTGTGTCAAAGGGCAGGGTCTCGCCTGCATCAAGTGCCACGTCTGTTTCAAATGACTGCCCCGGCGGCACCCGCCATGTGTGGCTTCAGTACTGCACATCATCTCTCTCTCTCTCTTTGCTCACTCTGTGACTGAAAACATCCATCCCTCTCCCTGAGCAGGATTGAGAATAGCCTCCCCCAAGGTCAGACCACACCTAAGACCACCTCCTTCGCTGCCCTTTTTCTTTCCCAATATGCGATGATTGGCAATCTTTTTTGTGTGAAACTGGCACTTGGCATTGCTAACAAGTAGCCATTCACATTAGGTAAGGCAAGCTGGAAATGCCAGAATCCTGATTCGTTGTCATGGTAACACAGAGACTTGCAAACTTGTTGGCAAAAAAAAAAAAAAAAATGCAGCCAGCATCATAAAGCGCAGACCTCCGTCAACATTTCCAAATGTGCTCCAAAGGTGAACACTAATTTCTCTCTCCACGGTGGCGCATTTGGAGACAGTCAATAAAGCCGTTTTCTTTGTGTGCATGTGACTGCATGAACCAGTTGACAATGACAAAATAACTCCCCTGCCAGAAGTAATAACGCAAGAGACATTTTCTTTAAAAAAAAAATGCATTTAGGGTTAATTAGTAATGTTTGTATTCTCCTTGACATACGGTGCTGACAACATACCCTCATTGACAGTGGTCCAAAGTATTCGGAAACAGAGTGGCAGCATCTGATAGATCTGCGTGTGTGTGTCAGGGCTCCTTTGGGGATCGAGGTGGAAGGTAGCTGTTTTTTTTTTAGACCAGTAAATGTGAGCCAAGTGCTTTGACATTTCCACCAAAATCCACATTTGATGGCCGTTACCGCAAGCAGAGGACATCGCAGACATGATTTTGGAGAATCCACATCCACCTGCGCTCCCCGTTTTCTCCCGCCGAGCCGCCACCTCGCCGTTCCTCAACATATTGCTCCTGTTCAATTATTTAGTTGTTAGCCTGAGCTGCAGGGAAAGCTTTACCCGGCGATTAGAACACAGCTTGTCACTGGTGGCGGCCTGATATCTGTTGTTGTCAGGGCTGGAGGAAGATGACTTTTTGCCACATTATGCAGGTGGAAATGTCATTACCTCATTGCGGGCTTGTCATTTGCAGCCTTTGGTCTCCCGGGGGCGGCCAGGATTTGGATGTGTGTGAAGGTGTGTTTGTGTGGGATATGAAGATGTGCTTGTGCTGTCACCCAACCCAAACCAGAAAAGCCCACACAATAGAGAGAGAAAGAGTTCAGCCTGGCAAGTTTTGTGGTCAAAGTTTTCATCCAAAAAGATGGGGGAAATTATCCTAAAGCGTTCTTGGGTGTGATAGAAGACTTTCATGGAAGTGCATCTGTCGAAGTTAAGGTTCCCATCTATCGTCAACGTGATATTGACCACCCGAACGACAAACGTTTGATCAAAATGAATCTATTCTTTGCTTTTGGTTGCCGGCCTGAACTGAGAGTTGGACCAGGCTCGACTTGTGAAGCAAAATCATAATTCATATTACATATAACACTCATACACTGTAATAATCTACGCTGTCTATATTATATTGTTGAATCATTATCTTACATCGAATAAATGGGGCTATGGATGCAATTTATTTGCTAGGGTCGAATTTATGCTTAACCGCTTGCCTCCATAGCAATTAAAAACCAACCAATTGACTGCCTTTATTGATCCACTGAATGAAATTGAATGGGAAATTGATGAAATCATGAATGATCCCATTTGCAACCACTAGGGGTCACTGTTGAAGCAATTACAGTTTCTTCCAATTTCTTTGAAACCAAAGCACTACTTTGCCTTGGTGACGTTGTTTATACCGTATGGAGAATACGCACTGCAATTAATCAGATAATATTCACTAAATCAGACAGTATTAAAAATTTTTTTTTATTCCATCTCCATTCATCTTATAAGTTACGAGTAAGATCATCATTTAATCATGTTTAATAATAGTCGTACCTGCATTGTAACTCCTATTTAACAAATGAGTTGAGTTATCATTTGCAGAAGTGCAGAACGGCTTTGCTGCAAGAACTTGTGATGATGTTTTGACACTCCCTTGAAGGTAAATCGAGTCACTGAAATGTTAGAAAACAGCTCTCAGTATGACGCAGTTCAGTTCTGCACCATTGCCACCGCGTGTTGTGAAGCTCACCGTGATAGTGTGTCTCAACACATACTTTTAACAATACAATAGTTTGGACAAGGAAACGCTGGTCAAGTCGTCGCTTTCCCCAGGCTTTCCCGTGTTCATTATAGGCCCGATGCTAAGGGAGAAGAGACATGAAAAGTGCTCTGTAAGCATTGCCGCTGAATACTTGGTGATTTTTAGCCCAAGAAAAAGTCAATCTGCATTCCTTTTCCCGATACGCTGCTCAAATACCACACGCGGCACTGTTTGTTTTCTTGCTGGACCGTACGCACTGCCAATGTCTGTCCTTTCAGGACACAGATATGCAAATCACACTGAAGTTATTAATCACGGTGTCACAGGGATTATGCAAATAGGGAAGAGTGAGCTGTCAAGACAGGAAAATAAGGAGTCTGGACATCAGCAAACACCAGAGGTGAAGAGTTTGTCCCGACTCTAAAACCTGGTTGGGCTTAACTATAACAACTTTGTGGAAGCCCTCGATAGATCATGTACCTAACCCCGGATAATGGTATGCAGCATTTCTTTTTTTTTCTTCAATTCTTGTACATGGCTTGTTCCAGGCACGACTAAATGTTTGTTAGTCGTCACACACAGGTATTGAAGACGTACAATTGTCCATTCTATTGTCCCTAATATACCTGTGGTCCTCACCGATTGGAGACGGCCCACATGAGCAAAAAGCTCACTCCCCTGCGGTGTTTCCTGCCATCCTTGGTGGATCATTATTGGCAGTTTCTTGGGCATTGCCGCGAGAATACATTTCTGCAGATGACTGCGAGGCGGGGAAAGATTGAATTCTCACGACTCGCTACAGTGTCCGTGTGTGTGTGTGTGTGTGTGTGTGTGCGAGTGTGTGTGGATGGGGAGGTGGAGGGGGAAGGAAGGGGTCAGTCTCCTGGAAATAGGCAGTGATAGATGAGTTACATAGGAGCAGACAGCTCTGCCTGCTCCCCAGCCTGGCTGAATCAGGAAGCTGTCTGCCAACTAAATGCCTCTGCCTTCCTCCCTCACTCCCTCACTCACACTCTCATTATAATTTCCTCCCCCCTTTCCTCTTGCCTCGCTCTTCCTCTGCTTACGAATCAATCGTTTTTTTTTTGTGCTTACGAGAAAACAGATCTTTAGTCATGATGAGATTGAGCTTTATATCACCGCTTAGTGAGCACTACACCCACTGCGAGCATTTCAGGCACCACCCAGTGGCCTAATATGAGGCGTGACGAGATAGCATTCCAATCTTTTTCGTGACGTGTATAAGTGGAGTCATTCTTTTTACAATGGACGTCATATTGAAAACCCTTGACCCGAATGCATAAAGTTTGTCACTTGTATTGATTAGTGTCACACGGATAATCTAATGACGTGAAAATGGTTTGGGTTAAATGGCAGTGATTTATTCCTCCTTTCAAAATAAAATCAGGATCTTAATGCGGTTCTTGAAATCCCTGAAACAGATTCTCTTGAACTAGAGTCACGCATCTGATGTTTTTGGGGTGAGTGACCAGAAGTCCAAGGACGAAAGAAGGCTGAAGTGCATTGTTGTTTTCATTCTTTCTCCAGCGGTTTTCCTTGTAACTTATTTCTTCTGCCCTGGGGGGGGGTGTGAGTTGTTTGGGTAAATGTACATGAACCTTTCAAATGACGGCATCTGCCCTCTGGAGCGCACTTGAGCCATGTGACATTGCCACATGGCATGATTTTAGAAAGACGATTAACTGGAGGAAAGGGGAGAAGAGGAATGACTCGGCCTGGGGGGGGGGGGGGGACGAAATACTGTATGCAAGTGGAAACATTCTCGATTTGTTTGTATACAAATAATTTGATCTATGGAGTGCCTGCCCACCACATATTTACAGTTATAGCAATTCACAAAATTCCCTTTGCGGATTTATTTATTTTTTTTGTCTCTTTTTGCTCAGGCCAAAGTGATCACCGTGTTGCTTTGGAGCCATCTGGTTTCAACTCGGTGCCAAAGAGCCGTGACGTGTGTTGTTTATATCCATATATTGTTGTTTCGAAGCTATTTGTGGATGTGTTAGCAGCCGATAGCGGTGATGTCTCACGTACTTTTCATGCAGATAAGAATGACGCAAGTGCAGGTTTAACTGCGATGTGGGTAATTAATAAGCACCTTCCTCCCTTTGTGTGTGAGGAATGCTCGTTCGGTGGTCTTGTCAGTTAATAATGCAATTAGCTCAGTGAACGGGGTCTTGGCCGTTGTATGTTTCCGTGCTCGCTGTTGTGGTCAGTCTGCTTTCTGTAGCGGCAAACCGAAGCAGAATAGTCTTGTAACCGCTAAATATTTCCGTAGCTGATGGCAACCCCGGCGCGCTCCACCCCTTGACAGATTTTGTTTGGTCTGCTTTTATTATCCATCCATCTATCCATCCGTTTTCTGTACCGCTGATTGTCATTAGTATCGTGGGTGTGCTTCCGCAGAAACTGGGGGCAAAAGGCGAGAACGCCCTGCACTGGTTGCCTGCTGATCACAGTCATACTTTGATTCTTGTTGTTTGCATACGGTAATTATTTGTGGTGTGTCGTTCCTTCTGGAAACTCCTGCTGAAGGTCGCTTCAATTCGTTTGAACATTTGATGAAAAGAGATATGATACGAATGCATAATGAGCTACAACGGATATGAATATGAATAAACCTTATAAATACTCACATAAGGAGGATTATTGGCCAATCTGTCAAAATAAAGCCCTTTAGTTTAATTTGGGATTGCCTAATAAATGTGTGTGAGTGCACATCCGTATAAAATAACGGAAATAGCTTCAAGACTTATCTGAGTTCACTGCTACACAATTATAGACATAAATAGACTCACACATGCATCCAAGTTGGAGCAGTGAGGGCAATTCCTTTACTTTGGTATTTGACACGAAACGCAATATATGACAACAACATCTCAGCTCGTTTACCCTTTTTATTATTCAGCTTTATTGACATGTGAATATTCTACACCCCACCTATTTTCATGCACTGGAACGAGACTGGTGTGCCGGTTGTGCAGATGTGTGGCCGTTGCGCCACTTAGTCAAACAATAAGTGGCGCTGACTATCTATGCTCGGTTTCCGATTAGCTTTTGAAGACATTTTTGATTTAGAACTGTCATGGTTTAGAAAAAAAACCTGAAATAAAACCAGTGCAACATAAACTGAAAAATAGAAGTGAGAGAGTCTGCGGTGAGAAGATTGTCCGCATATATCGTAAAACTAACAGGAAACGCATCCGACTCTGCCACCGACGCGCTCACAAGTCAATGCTTGTGAATGTTTCAGGCCTGCCAGGGAAGAAAGGGAAACACAATGGGCCAAGCTGAGCCAAGTCTGCCCCATTCTCCTGACAGCCTTCGGTAGAGGATACGCTGCTGGCGGAGCAGACGCTCTGAAATATTCACCACGACACGCTATTGTCACTTTTCCTTCTCTCAAGACATGGCTCCCGCCGCGTTGCTTCCTACTCGCAGGAACCAAAACCATGCGTGTGCTGCAGTAACCCCCCTCGTCCTGTCTCTTTTGCCTTGGTTGCTTATGGCTCTGGGGGGCGGGGGGTTATCACATAGATGTGAAGGAAATCAAGATGGCCGTGCCGACAGAGCTGCAAACGAATCCTTTGAGGCGTGCATATGGCGTAGAAGGCTGGCAAAGTCCGCTTACCTGCAGGGGGAATGACCTTGGATTCAAAAGAGCTTTTGTAACACCAGTCTTGGAACTTTTTGGACGCGCTTCGGACACCTCAAGTCTTTTTATCACCACTTGACGCCGCCGTCACGGGGCTGATGATAATCAATCTCAAATCAATCGGGCCATAATTGCTGTGTCGACGGCGGAGGCTGGTTAAATATTGATATACACGTCGAAAAGGCTCATCAGGCTTTATTGACGGTACAGGGAGGCACGCAGTGCTGGTGCGGCCGATGAAAGCCGGCAAAGGGGCTCGGGTCATACGCTCTATTTAAGGTCTTCAAAGTAAATCTTCCAAGAGGATCTACTCAAGAGGATTTTATGAGGAAAGTTGAAAACTCCACATCCAGTGTCGGAGACACAATTCAAGCTATGGACAATATCGGTGTTCTCTTATTTCAAATAGTTGCAGTCTGACCTGAACCGAAGATGGAAAGACGGGACGCACAGTGACTTTGCCCTAATTATCATGATGGCCCGGCGAGCTGTGTCAGTTAAATTGTGCTCGCAATTGGCACAACCTCTGGCTGCTTATAGCAGCTACTTTCTGACACCGCGAATCAGCCTGATAGATTGGATGCCTCTCCTCTCCTCAACTGATTGGCAGTTTAATGACAAGAGCGAGTGGGAGGGGCTCTCAGAAGGCGTAGAGAGAAGACGAGGCAGTTTAATGTCCTCGGATAATATACGTTGATTTTAGCGCTTAGCATTGATGTGCGCAGGTTTGTCTGCGACGAAGGCGTGCGTCATCAGAAAAATATTCATTGCGAATGCTGCGTCTGGAACATTTCCCCAAATGGTCTCATTTATCAAGATGAGACGACTGGTGGAGCCCAGTTTTCACGTACAATGAATCTACCATCGTGGAGCGAACGGTGCCTGTCCGGGCCACTTAAGGTACAACAAAGGTTTGACAAATATTCCAGAGTCGCACACAACTTCAGACAGGTCGCGTTCGTCTCCAAATTTTGGTCCTCATCGGGAGCATTGCGCTTTTTGAGACGGCCTTTTATCCAACGATTCTCTCGACATCATCGTGTTTCCGATTCCAAGTCCAAACTACAGTCAGGTGCAGACCTTCCTCCAGGAACACAGAGTTGACGGAGAAGAGCCCACCAGGTGAATATTATTAGGTGTTCTCCTAACACAAGCGAGCAAGGGAGAGGGCTCCTCGCATGCCACCTGGCCTCCAACGTCAGGTCAAGTTGTGCTTTGCATGAGCGAGGCCGCAGAGGAAGCAGATCACACGGCACGGGCTGCATTATTAAAGCACCGTGCGGTCACGAGAGCTGACAGAGGCTTTCTCGTTGCTGTCACAGGTTGCATCTCGCACGAGCAGGCAACCACGCAAAACCAATCTGGTGACTTCCAGGCTTTTGTCCCACTGTTTGAGATCAGACGAGAAATCATTCCCACCACGCTGCCAAATTTTTACGCTCTCAAACTCAACAACACTACCCAATGGAGAATTATATGACGACATTTTTGAAATGACCTGCATTGACGGCGCTCATCGGCTGCCCGGGTTGCCGTGGAATCAGAGTTGAGTGAAGAATTGGATGGCGAAAGAACCACATGACAGACACCAAAGGCAAAAGCTGCCAGGAGCTGTCATCAACATTTCCAAGCAAAAATGTGAGTGATGGTCATACGCAAAGAATGAGGAAGAAGACCAACATAGCGTGAGCTGAAATGTCGAATAAAACGCTGACACTATTTTATAAGAACACACACCTTGAGCTACAAGGTGACCGGTGGCGGTTTGAACCCCCCATCCCCCATCCCCCCATCAACCCGCTGCAACTTTCGTCCTCAAAGTGGACCTGTGAGTTCTCGTGTCTTTATAAATGAGTCGCCCTGCGGGGGTTATTCGACGCGGCTGTCACAAATGTGTCCTTTGTTCTCCATTTAAAATCTTTGAGGAAAAGGGATTTCGTCTTACTCTAAAAGTCTCCCGGACTAAATATTTCAAGAGCAGTTTTCCATGGAATACTAATTCACCATCTATTTATAGCCCATTTTTTATCACTTCCTGGCTAATATGGCTTATGGCAATACATTTTCTTCAGACCTTTATGAGAAGAATGTTGAATGAATAAAATATGTCATATGTGTGTGTGTGTGTGTGTGTGCACTTTTGGGTGGTGGGTATCAAGTCGCCATAAATAACCAATACTTGATGGTACTTGATAGAGATTCAAATGACTTGTGTTCAAGGATGGGTGGAGAGCCAAGAGTGACAAAAGGTCAGAGCAGTCCCATTTTTGGAGTCCGGTTAATTGCACAGGAGAGGACGAGGTGCTCTCATTCCCCCAAGCATGGAGAGTGGCGTCTCCCTGACATCTGTTCATGCAATCACAGGTTCTGTGAAGTCTGACCAAACTTCCAACCACCCATTCAACAACAAGAACAAAAAAAAAAAAATACTAATTCTAAATTAATCAACGGCACTTTGTAGTGGGAGGGGGCAAAAGAAACATAAATTTGAACGGCAAGTAAACATTTGGCAATAATATTTGTAGTCCTTCGTTTTGCTCAACTCCTGCATGGGTCTGATGTGTCAAAGTCGAATCCCCTTGGTTGGCTTAATCGTGGCTCTTTCTTGTGGCTCAACTGGGCTCCAGCTTCAACGGCTTCCAGAGAGACAAGTTCTTTCCATGAACTTGTAATCACCTTGTGGAGCACTTGGGGCACTGTGAATGATCTGCGAAAAGGAAAAAAAAGAAAAGAAAATCACAACCTAAGACTTAAAGTTTCACAGTGTCCCGGCCTGTTTGAGCCAAATGATGCAGAAAAAAAACCCCCGATTCGATTCGCAGGGCAGAATTTAGGGTTGAGAAAAAAAATTTTTCCCTTCAATTTTTTGTTGTTGTTGACATTTTTAATTTCTCTCATTGCTCTCTCATCGTTCTGATATTCAATCAAAATTGATTTATCTTTGACCGTTAGAGTGATAAGTGTGTCAGACTGTATGAAAAAGTAGTGACTGAAGTCAAGATTTCCCCCTAGACCTCGACTACTGATCTGCCACTTAATTGCTCTTTCCCGTTAAAAGGCGTTTTCCAAAGTGCAGAAAGAGGCTTGGGTTTTGATTTGCTTTTAACAACCCCTCACATTCCCCCCCCCCCCTTTTTTTTTTTAAAGACAAGGCTATATTAGACTTTAATTAATTCTGCCACTTGAAATACTCAAAGGTAATGGCAATTCAGGTATGCAATGCACAGCAGAGGTCCAGAGGGTGGCAATTAATAACACGGCCCGAGTTGAAGGTGGTGTCGCCTGCCGTGCGACACCACGAGTGATTGGATGGTGCTAATTATGTTGATATGCTCCATGTACAGCGAGATAAATGCACCAGACTCATCAAACACAAGTTCAGTCATTGTATTTTGATGTTTTCTTTAGCAAGTGAACCACAAAAAAAAAACACACACAAAAAAAAAACCCCACAACAAAATCGGGCATTGCACGTAATGCACAGTGTCGTGGTTTGCACGGCTGCATTCACACACCAAAGTCAAGCGCACGCTTCTTTGTGGTTCATTCCTCCAGTTACAAAGATAGTGTTATTGATGGGATGGGTCACATTGCAATTTGGAGGCAATTAAAAGGGAATGAATGTACTCAAATGAAAACCTACGCCTGGAGGGCAGCAAGATGATCTATTTGCGCGCAAGTGTGTGCGTTGCTGTGGCTTCCGCAATGGAATGAAATGCCCCTTAAGTTGCTTTTTCTCTATGCCCGCAACAACCTCATTGTGCTTTCTGACTAATTGGATCGTCAAGTTGTCGATAATGCTTGATGCATCTTCCTTTCGCCACGTCTCCTTTTAAAACAAACAGGCCGCTATTTCTTGGGTTGTCATTTGTGGTTGCGGTGGTGAATCAATTTCCGTCTTTGATTTGTTGTTTCATACAGATTTGGAATTACCGTAATTTCCGGACTACAGAGCGCACCTGATTATAATCCGCACCACAAAATTTTTAAAGGAAAAAAAACATTTTGTACACACATAAGCCGCACCTGCCTATAAGCCGCAGGTGCCCATATTGTAACATAAGATATTTACAAAGAAGGACGGGACACAGGCGGCCGTTAGAAAAGTCTTTATATAAACCGCTTCATTAAATAAGCCGCAGATTTGAAAGCGTGTGACAAAAGTTGCGGTTTATAGTCCGGAAATTACGGTATTTCTACGTCAGATTTCATTTGATTGTCAGTAGTATGAGACAACACATAGGCTCTTGGTCGTGAAGATGGCCAATTTTTGCCTGGCTCATTCATCTCTGCACAACCAGTCCACGTCTGCAACTGCGATAGATGAACTCGGAAGCGCAGTAGTCGTCGTTTTCCTGTTCATTAGATCTGTCCAACCTTAGAAACCAGGCATTACTTGCTAACGGCTCTCCTAGGTGTTTTTAATTAGCGAGGATTCCTGGTTATGTGAGGCAGATGGCCCGATCCTCCATCTTTTGTTCAAGTCACACTCATTAGGATTCTCACAGAAGATGCGTCCAACCTGAATACTTAATCAGCGAGACTGCTTAGCCAAGTAATAAGAAGCCTGATGTGCGTCCTTAACAGTGCTCACCTTGAAACTTAAAAATAGATAGCAGTTCTTTTTTTGGGGGGGGGGGGGGCGGGGGGGGCCTTGCTATGTTTGTATGCGGTCACAATTGAGGTTCATTTGCTTCAACGACACTTGAAACGTCACACGTGTCCGGATACCTCCTTGGAAACAAGCACCGATAGTTAGGATGGCTTGAAACAATTGTCATGTTGGCTTCCTCCACTGAAAAGGGTCTCAGGGAAAAATAACGTTGTGTGGCGGTCTCGGTAATAATAACGAGCCTTGTGTACGATCACGATGGCAACACGGCTTTGTATTGATGCATCCTCTTACGTGATTATGTTCAGTGAATTGCATATGTGGAGTTCACTGAGTTTGCACTTGTATGTCTCTTTTGCCACTTAAGAGCAAACCTTGTGTATTGTCATGAGTCATCTTGGATAATAACTTTCACGTCATCTCAAGTTGAGTTTGTGCACTGGAATCGAATGCACTTACTGTACTGTATGCTCCCGTTGATGGAAAGACTAAATGTCGGCTCCATTTTTTTTTTTTCTTTGTCAGGTGGATGTGTGTGTTGGGGTCACGGGACGTCGAAAGGTGAGGCAACCGTCAACACACGAGTGTACAACACGATTGTGTGGAATTCAGGCACACTGATACTCAAATGTTGCTTACTTTGGAAACGCACACGATGTATAAATCAGCGGACTTTCCTAGTGCGGAGTCAATAATGGCTCAATAAGTCCCCGGCGTGGTAATGGCAAGGGGTGGGTGGACTTGAGAGAAACAATCATGACTGCAGTGTGTACGACATCTCTACAATACGAGTTGCCTTTCTCTGTTCCGGGATGTTACTTTTGCAACAAAGTTATCGGTGCCAAGCTTTTTTTCCCCCATTTGGTCTTTTGCTCTCCTTTCATACAGTGTCAGTCACCTTAAGAAAAAAGCTAAAATGGCTTCTATTATTGTAGAGAATCAAGCACTACTTAATTTAATTTGCTAATATGAAGTTCATAATAAGACGGGGTGGACAGAATAGGCTACCTGAAACATTTTCATAAATGCGTATAATGAAGTTCACTCCTTTTGCCGGCTTGAAATGTCATCCATCGAAATCGGAAACACGGTTCTATTCTCGCCAGCCAATTAATCTTTAAGGATGGACTGTTTCTCTTTCCCGATCTTAGATCTTGCATTAAAGCATCGTCTTTCAGACGAGAAACATTGGACGTGCGCCGAAGTTTGCGCCGCAAACTTCTTTTATAAACTGATAGGTAGGGGACCATCCTGCAAATTAGCCAGTGCTTAGCCCAACCCACTCTCGTGCAGTTTTTGTTTGGGTGTTTCTTGGGGGTGTTTTTTTTCGGGGTGGGGTTAACCATTGAATGCTATTTACACTCTGTGACATCTTGGTCTTCCGCAATGAAGATGACGTATGTCCGTCCTTTTAATTCGAATCCCGTAATAATGAGGACATTGACAAGACAAGCGCGAGATCAAATGTTCAGGGATGAAGCAACAGCGGCGATACAATGACAGGATGCCAGCACAAGCACAATTTGCTTTGCCCGTAGTTCAGCCACAATAAATAGCCTCCTACCACATTCATCATATCGATTTTTCTTTAATGATATGCGCTAGAAAGTAATTTCCTTGTCTCTGCCTTGTCAGCGGTGACTAATCAAATTTTCTCGAGTCAACCTATTCTATAGCTCCAGGAAATGCTCGGCTATCGGTATTGGTCATCCGAGTGCCACAGAAATGCAAAGCGTCAACACTCAATGTGTTCTTTGTCTGTGTTTTATAAAGTCAACACATAATCTTGACAGATACCACATGAGAAAAACATCTTGTGATCAATACTTCGAGATAATTGCGTAAGATCAAGATCTCCCATTTACAACAGTAAGCCTTTTCTTAAATGTATCCATGTACAAGTATTACCTTAATCCGGTTCCCTTTTTCCAAGGGATAACTCAATTCTTGTCCCAAACAAAATATACTTCATAGTTCCGAACCGCACAAGTCATTTCGAAAGATTCAGTGTAACTGGGATCATCGGCTGTGCAAGAAATGTTAACCTTGACCAAATGAATTTTAAATATCTCATCCATCATGTTATGTAAAAGTTAAACGCTCGTTGCATCGGCTCATTAATACGCGTCGGGGCACTTGCGTTGATGAAATGCCGTTCAATGTCGCTTACCCACAAGCCAATCGATGTCAGCTGTCTTTCCGACAGAATGTTTCATTTGCTGTAAATACAGAACGAGAGCGTTATGGATCGGGGGGGCAGCCAACCGGACGCCCGCATGTGTTTTTTTTTTTTTTTTTTTTGCTGGGCCGCGGCACTCTCAAAAGGGATTGATCACTGCTCGGTGTTCGGTTTCACGGAGGCTGTCTGAAGCTATGACTAAGGCCTACCGGGGCCAAGATGTTTGGAGTAAACTCATGACCTCTGAGGTTGCTCTAAGACCATCTTATTGATAGAAGCGCAGATACAGTTACTTACCCACTGGAAGTTGTCCGTTATTCAATTGCGGTTATATGTCCGAACAATATTTTGGAGCCGCAGAGAGCTACCGTGCTGTGGAACGCTGACGCTATTTCACTCGTAAATGTACTTTGAAATTCATCATCGCCTGGTAAACAGTAGAAATAGCAATAATAATTTCATGAATTAAATATCGGTTTGTTGCGGCATTGCTCATGTTGATACAAACCAGCAGCTGTATTGGATTGCATTCATACCAATTGAAATGTATACTCTTTTTTTTTTTTTTACCTAAATGCTCAAATGTAACTGGAAGTACAACTAAGACCCATTTCCAAATCGGTGACACTGTTCGGAGTTGAGAAAGCCCTTGACTCACCTAAAATGTGGCTTTGTATTTTTTTTTTTTTGCAGTTATTGTGACATTTCTCTGTCAATAGTATCACACTTCAACCCGTGCCGGGCTCCCCGCGGAGCAAAGGGAAGGAGGAGGCAGAGCAGAGTGTGTTTTTCCAAACAGCCTGCTATTCCCACCCACCTCTGCACGCTGGTTAACACTGCGATTTCTCTTTGTAGCTCGGGCTTTGGTGAATTTTCCTAAAATACACATTCCTCATTGCCAAGGGCATAAACAATTATCAATCAGCTTTAAACCCAGTATTCCACACAGGAGAGTCGCAAGCAGCTTGCAGAGCTGCTCTGCTATTTTCAGTGAAGGGGATCATGTGCGAGGTTCAAACTCGCCACTCATGAAAAGTGACTCGCGGTAAGGTCACAAATTCGCCACCAAAAAAACCCCCCGAAACAACCTCCCACCCCCATTTTGATTACATTCTGTGACTTGGTGACCAAATGAAAAGCCCCCATCAAATTACAAGACATGATTGTTTCTCTTGTTGTTTTCAACAATTAGTTTCGACATTCTTGTTTGAAAATGTTCTTGGGATGTTTTGTCCGTTCAAACACAAACTCTTGACTCAAATCAGCCACTTCAACGTTGGCTTTCTTTTGAGTAGAATTGTCGGACCTTCTTGGGAGACCTTGCTTGAGTAAGGAATGTCCTTGTCACCACTAGTTTTCATGGACCACTTGCCGTATTTTAGCTGCCCCCCCCCCCCCCCCCCCAGGCCCTATGCACAAAGAGAAAAGTAATCTCTTAATATTGACAAAACAACACAAAGACGTGAAGCGGACCGTGTGTGCAATTAAAATCTTTCAGTACAAATACACTTCAAATGTCCTGTTGAACACAACCCTACTTTTAAAGAAGTCGGTCATTTTTTCTTTTTACAAATCGTTTGTATTTTTTTGATTCTTAAACAATTGGCGCACTGACTTTCAAAAATAAATAAGGGTCTGTTATTGCAATATCAGTACCTACTTTAATGGTGTACGTGTGTGTGTGTGTGTGTGTGTGTGTGTGTGCGTGTACGTGTCTTATGTTATACTTTACATTATTATAAAATTTAAAAGCATTCAATCTACACAAAACACTTTAGGTAGAAACGTTAACATTTACCCCCCCCCCCCCCCCCCCCCCCCCCTCCATCTTATTCAATGACAAAACAGAAAACAGGTCCGGTGCTATTGATTTCCTTGTGATTTATGGACGTCTTATGTGCAAATGTCACCGCTCTCGGTGCCTGCAGAATATGTTATCTCTTAATGAAGACATGGTCGAGCATGGTTCAGTGTGCAAGGCCCGACAGTCATTCTGCGATCACCGGGCTCTAATGCCTCCTTTAATCAAGACAGCTTGGCCTAAGGTATTGTGGAGGGCCTTCGTCTCCCCTCACCAGGAACCCGTGCTGGCAGCTGCTTTGCATATCAGGCCTGCTGGATCGATATGTTATTAGAGAACAACCTGTTGGAGGCATGTCGATTAATTCTGGGCTGTCAGCTGCCTCGCTTGCACTGTTTAGCGGGGCTTGAAAGAGTGTGAGAGGTGTCATTTTAACTTGGGGGCCCGTGAAGGATTCGTCACTTCAGTTACCACAAGCGCTCCACGACAGGATTAATTTTTTTTGGGTCCCTAACAGGGAGCTTCACCCATGATTGGACCCAAACACTTCTTGGTTGACATTATGAGACCGAGACAGCAACAAAACAATTGCCCAACAGTATGGAGAAACTGGAAGAGTCACAGAAAGGCATGAAAGTGCTGATATTTTCATGAGTCAAGCACCTTTTGTGAGTTTTGCTAGTCAGCTCCTTCATAGAGAATGCCAAGTCGTGCAAAAAAAATGTTCATCAAAGGTTTCCTCCAGCTGTGAAATGTGTATTGTATGAACCTGTCGCAGACAGATTTCCTTATTTGCAGAGACATAAAGCAAAGCAATAAACCTCGGTGACCCACGGCACTTGTACTGAAGGCTGCTTTCCTCATTGACTTCTCGGCGGGGGGGGGCATTGAATCGATCGCCACCGGCTTGTTCGGGTTGACTTGTTGCATGAACTGATGAAGCCTGCTTGGATGAGAGGCGCAACATCTTCGAAGACAACCAGAACCGTCCACTTGCATTTGCTTCAATGCCGAATGAAATAACTCGGCTGAAGCAGAATATCCACCAGGCATATTTCAGCATTGAGATCATTTGCTTTTTCAACAGCAAGACCGCCGCGTGTTAAACGATAGGTTTCTGACTGGCACATCGCTTAAATGTTTTCACCCGTGGAAACGAGCGGGCTGCACGTTTCACTTTGGGTAGGCAGGCATAATCTTGATTTTCTGAAAATGGCTTGATTATTGCGCAGGGAGGAGAGCTTGAACGGGGATCAGCGATCCATATGCGACACTGAGTAACCAATGAAGTTGTGATTGAGAGATCTGGAGCCAAAAGAGCTGACGCTGCTTGTCCACGCCCCGGACTTTCTCAGAACAGCAGAGGCACGCAATCATCGACCTATAATTATTGCCTGTAAACCGTGTCATGTAACAGTTACATTAAGAAAACACTCATATTCAATCAATGATGACACTAACAGCACTATTCATATGATTTCACTGTTTTTATTTCATTGCTTCTTAGATACAGATACAGTATAACGCGATATCCTTTTAACATTCAAACTCGTGACCAAAGCAACATTTGCACTGGCCTTGAAATGATGTCATTCACAATGATTCGCAATAAAATTTCCTCCGCATCACAATTTACTTGCAGCATATGCCGGTTCATTGAAATGTATGCAATTCTACACAGCACGCTGAAAAAAATAGTCATAGAATATAGTGAATAAATCCCAAGAAAATGCATTCCACTTTTGATTTATTTTCCGGATGAATTTTACTGAGAAAGCAAAAAGCCTGAACGGCTTACAAGTGTATTCCCCTGACAGAAACAAATGGGAAATAATGCGGAAAATATCTCGGCATTTTCTATTCCGAGCAAATTTTGCATTGCCTTTTACAGCGATTTTGTGTGCGGGATTCGCTATCTACTTTTCATGAACGGCTGACCGTCTGCAATTAGTTTTGCTACGGTTGGAAATTTGAAAAAAATGCCACTTGCATCACTTGACCTTCCACAACAAAACAATTTTGGACACATTGATTTGAAACTCCAGGCCGTATTTGACCTCCTTCAGATGACCGAGTAAAAACGTTCAAGTTTGAGGATGGAAAATGACATTGCTATGGGGGAGTCATATTTTCCCTTGGCTTTCCAAAGACCCCCTTCTCTCACTGGTGTCACCAAGAAGCTTTCTGCCATTCAGGAGCCCACCTCTCTGAAAATCACAGATGAAAGCCGTTCAGAAGAACGGCCTCAGGCGCCAATCCATCCATGAATAGTCAACACAACAACTCGGGTTACTTCAAGGGAGCTTGAAAATCTCTCGACCAACTTGGTGTCCCGCTATATGTTCCATCCATAAAGACTCTTTAAATCCATGAGAGGGTCAAAGCACAAAGGCCTCCGGGTTTAAGTTTGGAACCAAGAGTCACTGTTAAACCTTGGCTGAGGTTTGAATGGGAAATCTGGCATCACGTAAGACCGGATAGGAAAGGACGCCCTTTCTTTGTTGCTTTTAATCACTTTTTGCGCATTTAGACAGGCTGGAAATTTCATTTGAACAAATTGATTTTAAGGCTGATTTTTGTCTTGCCTTGCGCTGCCAGGACATTTCTGGACTGCAAATGAAATCAAAACTTAAAAATGAAATGAAACTTCATCCTTTAAGGGTCGCTCAGGCAGATTTGATTTCAGTACAGACGGGTGGCAGCTTTGCGGAGGACATCCACAAATAAAGAGCAATCACCTGGATCATTTGTCCAAACAAAAGTGAGGGATTTTCTCTCTCATTTGTCAGCGCAGCCTTTGTTTGTTTGTTTGTTTGTTTGTTTTTTTTTCCAGAAAATGGTCAATCAGCATACGAGGATTTGATCCGTTTACAGCAGCATGACATGCGGCCGTTTACAGGAAATATAATTACCAGTCTGCGCTTTATGCCCATTCTTGAATGAAGATTGTCACGGGGAAACCAACATCCAGTACACTGTGACATGTGTAGCAGATGTAAAGGATTTTTCTTCCAAATCCCATTTCCTAAGAAACGCTACACCCACAGCAGCGCTTCCAATTACTGTCTCCTCAATTGTCCAGCCATCTCACGTTGCCCATTATTTCTTGCTGCATTGCAGGCGGTGGGGTGAGGAGGACTATTAACGCGGGTGCTCTTGACATCAATGCGAGGTTCAACTCATCCCTGACATTCTCTTAGATTTACTTAGCCATCGGATGCTAATAGCAAGCTTTTAATTTTTTTTTTTTTTTTTTACTGTGACCAGTTACATACAACTACTGCAGCCTTTTTAAAACAAAGCCCCGCGTCCACCGCGTCGATGCCAGGTCATTGTGAAAAGGTTGTTTTTTTGTGAAATAGCATTCACATTTTCCTTTGCATAAATTGCCATAGCCAAATGCTTTGTGCCCTTTTGGATCCGAACGTGCTTATTGTGACAGCAACACATGGCCAGACAAATCCCCCGTAGCTTGACGGCGGGATATTCCGAGTGTTGATGGTGCTATCGATCATGCGCGCATTAAAATGATGGCGGCGGCGGCGGACGGCAATGGCGGAGAGGTCCATTAATCAGGAAATCGATGCTTCCTATCAATAGGCTGCCGCGGCTCGATCTGACAATGGATGATGCGTTTGCAGGGCGGAGCTTCGCTTGAACCCAACAGAAAGCATTCCTTTCTCCCCATCTGAACTCTGTCCTCTCTTACGCAAACCTCCCGTGATCCTTCCATTTTTTATGGAATCCTTTTAGGGGATTGCTCAGCCCCACAACTCACTGTAGGCTGTGAGCATGAAGAGGGCCGTGAGTCATGAACAGTCGCGGTGAGGAAATTCACTGTCAGCTTTACTCCAGTCGCGCCCAAGAGACGGTCTCCCCCTCCATGACTGATCGGCGCAGCGTCCGTCAATCGCGGTTTACATCAGAATTAAGAACCATGTTCAACAACTGATTCCATAAATCTATTAACTCCGCAAATTAAATGGAAACTTCCCTGATTTTGCTGAGCAGCCCGTACAACGCGTCTGACTTTCTTAGATCACACACCAGTTTCATGTCTGAAATTATATCCCTTAAGCAGAAGACCGTGTGCTGTGAAAAAGCCTAAAAAAAAAAATTTTTTTTTTTAAATGATGGTCGGGGCTCTACATGCACTGTATCTCTAATTACTTCATCTTTGAAGTGAAACATTTTAAAAGTGTTGAATCAGCACAATAATTTAACGTGCAGAAAAACCGCCGTATGTTTGAAGTGCCGATATTACAAGTGATCATGTAATTCGCAACCTGCCATGTCTGAAAATAGAACCAAGGCTCCTAATCTGGGTCACTAGATGAGAAACATTTGCGACGGAAACCCAAATTAACTTTGCCAAGCTGAATGACACATAAAGAAAATTACAAAGTCACATCCCGCGGGCCAATTGGTTCCAGGCCATTCAATAGCAGCTTTGTAGCGCTCAAATAATGACTAAAAAGGACTCGGCCGTTCTATTTTGAAAACATCCCGTTTCCCATCAAACGTGACACGAACGGCCGTAAAAGCCGCCATTCATGTGTCGAGTCGAAGGCAATTTGAAGGCGGTTACATCTTTTGTCAATGTATCTTTTACTGGAGGCGCGAGATTGGAGCAAGCCTCTTAACAGATTTCCCTCCCCTTTCCGATAAGTGAATTGAATTGCAAAGTCTTGGCTATAATTTGACTTGAGACATAACCAATTTATCTCCCGCTGCCGTGCAATCCTGCCCCCGTAATGAAAACCCAGATGGGCAGCCAGCATTGGCAGAGACTGACACATGCTTCCGTTGGTTCAAATTAGAAATGCCAAAAGAAAAGGAGAACGTGTCAAATGGCAACGTGGCGTGCCGTTTACATTTCTGATACTCGGGGTGAAGGGCTGAGGCTTCAATCTCAAGAAAAGTTACGCTTTGTTATACACAAAATAGGGCTTTTTTTTTTTTTCTCAAACCCATATTTACTTGTTTAAATGTAAATTTTTGCTTGAATCGCTTTTTCAGACACTGAATCTCACTCGTCGCATGCACTTCATTTCTGTATATCCAGCAAAACTTTACTTTTCCTCCCGACAAAAAAAAATTTTTTTACTGATTACACCAAATCAGTGAACGTTGGTGTCCTGGTGAGAGCAGCTGCTCGGCTGTCATATTAATCTATGACAGTTATGTAAATGTGCGCTCTTTTGAAAGGTTTTCCTGGCAAAAAGTGATTTAAGCTGTCAATCATTGTTTACATAATTACCCCATCATACGTTTCACTGAAGTTCTGATGAATGACACCTGGATCATCATCCAATGATGCACTTGTTCAAGTCATTTTGTACTTCAGAGGGGGTGAAAAAACCCCCATCTAAATTTAGATTTGTCATCACTATTTTAGTTGTGTGAATGATATGTCATTCATGTCGATTATTGGTTATGACAGACGGTAACACAAACAAAGCAGGTCTACGCTTGTCAATGGCGTGTACTCTGAGGTAATAATCTCCATGTCACAAAGCTTTAGCGGCAAACCTCTTTTTAAATGATGTCGCAAGGAATTAGGCTAAGAGGTGCCAGGGAGAAACGAGTCCTCTCTGAGTTTTTAGCGAGAGAAGCGCGACGATGCAAAGCAAGGCAATTTAAGGCCTCCAACTCAATCCAATGTCCAGGCCAGAGCAAAGGCAAAATCCTTCATTTTTGATGAATTAAGATGAAGACACACACTCTCCAATCTCCGGTATTAATGATGCAGGGATAAGTGTAATGAAGTTCACTGTCACACAGAACACACAATCGAATCGAACTGCGATGATTTTTAGTTTTCTTTTTCAAAACCAGGCAGACCGTGGAGTAATCCCACCCGGATACAAACAGAGCTCATGCGTTTCCTGCTCCCCAAGCATGAACTCAATACAGTATTGTGTTGATTCATTGTGTGTTTGTCAGCTTTTGACACAAGCTCCAAGGCTGCCGCAACCATCTATTTCTCCAAGATGCTTGTGCGTCGCCTTGGCTGATGAATTCGATGGTCTGTTTGAAGTCTTTGACTGTCATGCCCCGTATACAGCTCCAGACAGTACATACAGATCTCTGGATAGTAGCATTCACTTAAGACTCAGTTGATTTTTAAGTATCGTGTACATTATCTTAAAAATCGATTCATCATAAAAAAAAAAAAAAAAAATACTCAACTAATTTCACTTTGCCAATGGATGGTCGTGCAAAGGAAAGTAGTTTGAAATGTCTTTGCCTGCCGTTTGCTTGGTAATTCATTGCATTGATGGCATGCTCTAACAGTGTCGGGGGTCAGTTCATCCGACTCCAATCGAACGTCAAGCTTTTCTAAGTGTTCCATCCCCGAGTGCTATAAAATGGTTCTTTTACTCCCCTGCTCACCTGGTGACCTGCTTACACCAGCTTGTGTCAGTGGTGAGCATGGAGATTAAGTAGACAGATGCAAGTCCAGTACAGGAGACGTGAAGGCATGGGGGATGTGTGGGAACATATTATGAGTGTGCTTAACCGCCTGTGGTGTGGCCTAGTTGAAATTGTTAATGGAGTTGTAGAAGTCAAAACAAACCTATTGGGGAAAAAAAAATAAAACATCCATGCAATGGATCTGAAATGGTATCACTTGCTTTGAGCTCAGTCATGTTGTATCTGAAAGGCATAACTGCAAATGCATCATGTTCTCAGTATCTTTTTTTTTGTTTGCGTTTTTTTTAAGGCTCTTAAAAATTCGATAGGCCTGAATACCTGTCGTCATATCTCTCAGCTGATTCGAAAGCATGACGCTCTGTGCAGAATGGAAACTGAAGCAATCATTTGAGAGCCTTGAAGGGCTGAACAAGTAAATATTATTGTACCGGTCATACACAGGCTGTTTTGTGATTCTGTTGTTACGGTGACCACTAGCTGGCCCAAATTGTGCTGTTTTTCTCGTGAAAATCAGTAAATATATTGATAGAATGCTGACATTCTACAGTATGGATTCATCATCATTTTGTGCCGATTAGTGAGGAAGCATTTGCTCTTCAGCTTGGAACCCAAGCATTCATATTCATTTGAAGACGACGTATCATTTTTCTCTACTTCTAAGATGTGAGCGTTTGCTCAGGATTTTTACAGTATTTAAGTCATGACCTTCAGCTGAACCCCAAAAAGAAAAGACACTTAAATGTCTTAGGCGTCAAAGTTAAAAAGATCTCCGCCACCATTTTCTATAAGGGACAATGCAAATTTCTCCACGTCGACAGACCTCTCAAGCCTTGATACATATTTTAATACAATCACAGTCATGGCGCCAGAGATAAATCTGTTTGTATAAGTCTGATAAAGTATCTGGCCCAGCTGTCAAACCATTTCCATGACCGTTGTGAGGCACTCTCGCCAAGCATTATGCTATCCAAATCAATCATATCTGACATGCTTTCACTCAAAATGAAGTAATGTCCTTGAATGGCTTTAGTAAGGTCATTGTGGGTTAAAAAAAAATGAGCGGGTTTAGTTGCATGTTTAGCAATCCAGCTTTTAGGAAAAGTTGAACTATACTGTACCTGTTGTGTATTTTGCCTGAAATATGGATGAGTTTTCAAGAAATGGCCATATTTTTGGTTACGTTTTTTTGGGCTGCAGGGGAAATCACAATTGCCTTTTAGTGATGCTGGCGAGGCCACCTGCTCCGGACGGTCCGTTTTGGTCGTTGTGGTGCTCTTATGATATTGCATTTTTTTTAACTTATTTTATTCACACATCAGCATTCCTAATATAAAATAAGTCTACAATGTATAGAGTACGACTCAACTTTCTTCTTTGCCGCTCAAGTACACCGCGTATCGAGGCACTCTTTTCACACAGTGCCCCTAGTGTTCGTAATCACAGGCATGTAAACAAATGGACCAACTTGTATTCCTAAAACTCACCCTCTAAAAAGCAGTTTATTTCATAGAGCTCCTAACTGGTTAAACAGTATTCATACTTGAGTATTCCTTGAAACACTTTGTCAGAGCATTGAGAATAGAGAATGTGTTTTATAAATAAATGGAGATACAAGATAAAGATAGGAAAAAAATGGCCATTCATTTGATGTCATTTTTGGGAAAATGTCCATGTTTGGTTCTACACTTTTATCGGCATGGAACATTGCCGATATCGGACAGCGCTTCAACTAATCGCTTGTGTTGAACAAGGCGAGTTTGTGTTCCTGTTGACCTCTCCAGACAGGGGAAAGATTGGTAGGCATTGTCACATGGACCCAAACTCATCACAGATTAAACCTTGGGCTGCATGCAGGTAATTGCCTCCAATCCTTCGGCATCAAGTTATGTAAATCTCTGGCCAGCTCATTAGCAGGGTTTATTTGAAGAACATTTTCTTCCCCCATCATCTTTCCCGAAGCTTCGCAGCTCACTGTCCCCTTTGCTGTGCTGTGTTAACGCATACAATTTAGTTGAGTTCAACACAATTAGTTTAAAAATGAAAAGATGCCTATATTTGTTCATTTATTGTGTATTTTGCCCCCATCTATTATTCATACACCTCTTTTTCACCCTGCGCTGGCGTCTGCATCATCTGAAGCACAACTGTCTTGTCAATATTATCAACCTTGGATAATTAGCCGCCATTCTTTTGTAATGTAAGATGCTGGTCTGGAAATGACTTTATTGATGAGCCAAACAACACTATTGACTTTTCCTGTAAAGCGGGATTTAAAACGCAGAATTTCTGGACTAATCCTAAAATCGCTACTGTTGGTTCACCTTTTGTTGAAATAGTTGAGCGCAATCAAGCATGTAATTTAAATCAATGACTATTTAATTCAGGAGGAAGATTCCACATTATTTGATGCTAAATGAAATGGTCAACGCTTAAAATAGTCCGACGTCACGTGAAGTGTATTCGTTTTAATTTCAAGGTCACAGTAGCATTTTATTGTCTGCTTTTATTTCTTCACCTCAGCGCTCCAACAACATCTATCTATCAGCATGCAAATATAACACGAATATAAACACACACACGCTTCTCTCGGTCATCTTAAAATTTGGATTAGCAAACATCATGAATGTTAAATGAAGTCTCCCACCTGTCTGGGTTGGAGCTGTCATGTTTCGTGTTAGCCGGCAGAGCAGCCCCGGAGAGTTCATGAAAGAGGCGGAAGGAACCGCGGCTCATTTTACATGCGGCGCCGGCGTAGGGGACACAAACACCCCATATGCACACCACACCGCAGTCATTATGGAAATACACTTGGAATGCATATTTTATCCTGTGAGACAAAAAACATTTACATTTTATACTCAAAACCTCCTGAGACAAACTGCCCATGCGTCGTGTGTGCATGCAAGCAGTCGTGTGACAGCGTGATACAATCCCCACGGCATTCTGTGTGTAGTGCATCGTCTTTGTGGGTTTTGTTGAACTGTTTGTTCATGGTAATGTCGGACGATGTCATGTTGCATGTTCAAGTTCATGAATGAAGAGGTAATTGACTCTGGCGATTTGCCTATAACCCTTTTAGCAGTGTAATGAGGTTCTTAGTATTGTGCTCAGTGTTGCTGACCCAGCCTGAGCCCGAACATGCCCCCTTTCGCTCCCTCTGAGTGATTCGCAAGGCCTGGCTGTCCTTCAGCAATTGCTTTCGACTGAGACTTGAGGCATTTACAGTATTTCCCGGCACTCAGCCTGTTGTAATTGTGCTGACCGCGACTGAAAATGTGACTTAAAAATGCACAGACTGCAAGAGAGAGAGTTAGAAAGAGACTCAAGCTAATTGGCTCAGGGGTTCTGCATTGACAATTTTCGTGTTAAAAAAAATGCATGCAATTCACTTATAGTATATCAATTGATAGCAAATTTATCTTTGAATTTAATTTTCATATATTTTCTTTTTTTTAGAGGGGGAGGGGAAAGAATCCTCTGTTTTGTCTTGAATTTTTTTTTTTTCTCCTCATTATTATACCGCACATGCATTTCTGTCCTGCCGAGCCAGTACAGAAAAAAAACAAAAACATATCAAGATGAAGTATAGACTTTGGACAGAATTTACACAGCAACACGCCTTCTGCATGTTTGTCTGTCAAAATTAAGGTTCAGTGCCTTTTTTCTTTTATTTAATTTAGTTTTGCCATACAGTGGTTAACCCCTGTTTAATTTGTATATCAGAATGCTCAATTCTCACAAGCCAGAAGGTGCGCATGAGTGAATAAAGCACAAAAGAAAACATCAATATTTGCAATACCTTAAAAAAAAAAACTTTCCAAACATAAAGAGCAGAATGCTTATTCTAACCAGAAGACTGAGTACTGCAAGCCAGTGTGCTGGAGAGCATGCAAATGAGAATTATAGAAGGGCCATAATGTGGAGCACAACCCCTTTTCTGCACACGTCCTCCTGACCATAATCCTGGCGCAAAATCAAATCCCACCTCCATACTGAACCTAGATAATTGCAGACAGGGGTCTGATAAGCCCCTGTAATGGAACTCTGTCAATCAGTTCATGCCATATACCCCCTCTCTCGCTCTCTCTCTTTCTCTCTCTCTCTCCTGGGTCTTTGCTCAAATTGAATGAAGAAATCCGGGAGCCACTGACATTTAGGTCTACCGCTCTGCTGATTGTGAGAAGAATGCTCCGCTTTAATTTCATTAACAGGGAAAGTAAAAGCAAATTTGCCGTATGAAAAGCAATTATGGCGCTGCTGACTGGAGCTTTTATGCTTGGAAAAGGTCCCCCTCTCATTGTCTTTCAAAGTGTTGAAGACTTCCCTCAATTTATTGAATAGCCATTTATTATGCAAGCAAAACACAACTCGTCGCGGGTAATTATATGCCCTCGAGGTCACCGTGATCCAACGGACTGATTCTATCAGCGTGCCGGTTAGATTGTTTTGAAATCCGGAGCCGTTTATGCAGATTTGCTGAGACAAATACCTTGCTCAAGTTACTTGTTTGTTTGAATGTACAAAGTCATTCGTTTCTTCACGGCTGCGGAGCTATTGCCGTTTTCCATTTGTTATTTGAACATTTCTTACAGTTAGAGGACGTTGCCACGGTGTTTTAAATACACAACGCAGCCTACAACAAAATTGCAATCTAATATGAAAAAGAAAAATATTCCGACTGGAGAGCAATCAATCGTGGCCTTTATATCCACAGCGTCAAGCCTTGGGTTCCCTGCTGCTTGAGTGCCATGGCCTGTTCTCTCCTTTCATCCCACGAACGTGCCCCCTCCGACGTCGGACAATGCTCTGACTGCAGTGGAGAGGTCGCTTGCGACTCACCTGGATTTATACAAGAGTCACAATCCTGAAAGGTCTTTGGCCCACCGTAGATGCAAACACGCTGCTTCTACGGAGAGCTGTTAGAATACGTCAGTGAAAGAGACACACCGGGAAGATCTGAACAACTCCGTGTGACTTCGGTTACATTCGGCCAAAAGGGTTCCCATTGAGTTGTGATGGAGGATAGCGAGAGAGTTTCTGCAAGCAAGCAATCAAGAATGCAGCGAAATCAATTTTGCAATAGAGAAATCACTACTGTGTTCTTTTCTATACATCACTGATAGTTCTGTGAGTGTCTATACTCAGTGAAAACATTTTCTACTCTTATTTTGAAAAACCATGGGTCATCTTGGGCTCTTTTTGCTAACTTCTTTCACTCAGCAATGAGAGTGTAATATTGAACTCATATATTTGAAAATAACAAAGGGCATTTCATCACAAGCGGTTGTAATTTCTCATGCTTCCGTGTAATCCGAATGGCTAAAATGAGGTAAAACGGGGAGCAGTTCATGTCCTCGTGATTTCACCGTTTTAAACCTTAATCAAAGGTTCGTGCTCTCTGAGTGCTCCAGTTTCTTTCTTCACTTGAGCGCCAATAACTTGTGGAAACACAGAGTGGACTTTTGCTTTATGCAATAAAACAGCAGCTGGATATTTCTAATGGGCAAAAAGGAGCAAAGGCCCGGGGCGAAACCCTTGGGGGCAGACGCTGCCAGCTTGTTTATCTCCACACGGAGCCCCTCGCCGCTCCTGTCTCATTAGTAACGCAAGGGAGTGTCACAGTGTGGCTGGCCGACTAAAAGAAGTTGACCTTGCTCACAAGTGGAACCGTTCTTGGAACTTGCACTTTGTCAAGTGAGGATACTTTTTCTACATCTCTTCACCAAGATTTGGGCTTATGGATTAAGGATGCTTCTCCACCCCCTTCCTATACAAACAGCTAATGCTGATTAAAGACGGCAAAAAACCTTGAGAGGGTAGATGAGAATTCAAAGTGGTTCATGGGAGATTGATAAAATGGTGCCGCCTGGTTTTTGACAGTTGATGAAATGAGATCCGGAAAGGCCACGGCACAGACGAACCTCTCGGAGACACAAAAAGAAAACGAGATGAATGTTTATTTATTATTCTTATTATTTTTTAAAGGCGCATTTCATGTCGCTTGACAGGCTCACTGGTCACTGTTTTGGCAAGGTTGCAAGCAACAGCAAATGCGTAACAGTGTTCGTGACTGTTTTAAATGTATAAAATGTTGAGCAAAAACTACTGGTTCAATGCTGCAAATCCAGCATCTATACAGTTGTTGGTTTGGGAGAGGTGCATTTTGGATGATGATGATCTCGAGAGCGAGTCAGCTTTGGAAGGTAAAAACACTGTGCAAGTCCCATTTGATTATATTACTGAGATTTTAAAAAAAAAGTTTAATTGTGGTCATAACTGTACCTAAAACGGCAACTTATATCGAGTATATGGGCTGCGTACGATCAAATTTGCACGAAGGCCTGTTTGGGCAAAATATTTAATTTTTTGTGGTAGCAGAAATGACAACGGGCCCGCCAGCTGATTGCAAGTGGTCACGCCATTTTTTTGTGTCCCTTGATGGTACCATATGGTGTGAAGATTAAAAGCCTCGTCTTTGGCAGAAGTTTAACTTTGCACAAACTATCTAGCCATGTGATGTGAGCGAGTGATGAGACGCGCCGTAGTCACTTTAATCAGCTATAATGAAGTTAGAAATGGAAAATGCGCAGCCCAAGCTTCGACCGCCTCTCCAGCTGTGCCTCCCACCTCACAAACATTTTTCCGTTCCTCTGATTCATCCAAAATGAGATTTCACTTTGGTCGTCTGGGATCATTAACGCGTGTCGTTAGAGGTACTAATTCTCGTTTCTACTCTGGAGGATGCTGTCATCCTACTCTGAGCCCAACGCGTTACCTCCAACGGTCCTCACGTTCAACAGGAAGCTGGTCAAAAGTTTGCGGGTTGTGAATGTACTTGTGTACAATATTTCCTTGGGTGCAAAAAAGGTTGCGCGGACGTGCAGAGCTATATACGGTAGAGATATTTGTGAAAACAAACATAATGCAAAATCCGTCAATGTAATTATGGCCGTGAGATAGTCACAAGGTTCCTTATTAATCTCAGTAGATGACATGTTGCACTGACCAAATGGAATCAGGGTGGAGTAATGGAAGGAGGCTTTTACTATAATTCACGATCAAAGAACTGGTTTATTGTGTGTGTGTGTGGCTGAAGCTTAGAGGAAGATTTCCTTGTAAAGCTCTGAGGAAAAAACAACAACAACCAAACAGTGTTGCTCCTGTACCATTTCCAAATTAAAATGTTTCTCCCCTGACCATCCTCTCATCCCCATGTAAGAAGAGGGATTAAGTTGACCAAAAAAAAAAGACTCCAACAAAACCTCATCTGAGTCAAACCACTTTTTTTTTTTATCACCAAAGGATAGGACATACTTTCATGTATTACCGTGGCAACTGTTATTGCTGACTTTGGTCAGGTTTTTGGAAAGAACGTTTGATCCTTTCCCGAATGAACGGAATATCTGCAACGAGCTGATCGTGAAAGGCGGCACGCCAAACTGCCGTGAAGAGAATAGGCAAAAAACAGTGTCCAAGTGAAATCCCATTTGATTCTAAATTCCTGATGGCACTGTTGTGCAGAATGCTCCACTAGGATCGGCTTCCTTCAAACGGAGCCAAGGTTAATGCTGTTAGTCTCGCCTGTGCTTTTCCTGCTATGACAAATCAGAATGTCTGCAGGGAAGCAAACAGAGTCAAATTCACACATTTCATTGGATATGATTGGATTTGAATACATCGATTATACGGAAGTCGAGCACCTTTCAGAGTGGTTCGGAGACAACTGTTAGCTGGAGACGGTTCCTTGCGATTCATTAACATTCGCAGGCTGGTGTCAACAAAGCGTCCACTATCGGAGTGGATGGAGGGGTTGCGGGTTTCATGCTTCTGAAGGATAAGGCTCCAAATCCCCACGTTGGATGTGCTGGGTTCAGTGATGATCCATATCCGCAATTATAACTCACTGAAAATCCTGTTCAATAAACCGCATTGGAATAGAATGCATTGATTGATTTTTCTTCTTTTTTTTTTAGGACTGATAAATTCCAAGAATAAACAAAAAAGTCCTTGTCGACCGTGCTAAAAGGCATGCCATTGGAAAGTCCGTTATTCAGCTCGCCGTTTATTAGCATTTCGTCCTTAACGCAGCTCGAAAGCAACGGCGGATCACATTTAAAAAGATAAAGGCTGAAAAAAAAAATGGAAGATTGCGTTTCCTCCCCCCCCCATTACACTTTTGTTTGCATGGCATTCTTCAAAAGTCAGCCATAATATCCATGTGGCTCTCTCCTACCTCCGCTGCACTTTTCCACCATCCCACAGCTGAGAAGACAGAACAAGAAATGATTATCTTTGCTCTGAGATATCAGGCCCCGACTCCAGTTTAAACTCGTTTGAAAAGCATATGCTCATACATCATATTTCACTCTCCAGCATACAAAAGAGATTAGCATGACACCAGCTGAACCACGAGTGGGGAAATTCAGTTTGAGGACTTATTCAGCGTGTTGGGGAAGCCAGCACGGTGCCCCGTTTGCAACCCGGAGCCATGTGCGGCGAGAACTGAACATTACAATGGCAGTACTACATTCTGCAGAAGTACGAGGTTCGAAAATGTCACATATATACTGGTCAGTGCTTCCACTGACGAAGATGCCCGCGAGTTTCATAATTTACTGTGTACAGTAGCTTCGGTATTGACCTAAACTGGGTTCCTGGGAAACCAATGCCCTTTTTTTTTTTTTCTTCCCCTCCTATGGATTTGTTCCGCACAAAAAGCAATGACTTATGCCGGTGGTCACGGAGCATAAAGTAATGAGGTGAGGATGCGTGGCTTTGTTTTGTCTGGATCTCACCAGTATGTCATGTATTTGTATATCATGAATTTATTGAGCCCGACCTGGGGAACACATTGGATTCGCAACCATCCTTTTTGCTGCAAATTCTTTTCGTGGGCCGGATTCAAATTTCTGTTCGTACGACGCATAAACAAATCATTGGAATGCTAATTACTTCCTGAGTAAATAGCAGTGATGATGTTGCCTCCCATTCAACCGTCAGCGTTACAATCAAGGCCTCCAATTATTCTCAGAACTCTCCAGTTGAACACTCGCATCAATCCAATTAAATTGTCACCACATAGACGGAAGTACTCAATTTTCTCGGTTATTACAATATTTTTGTTTCCTCTCCATTAGGCAGGTGCTTATTTGTAGTAATTATAAGCGCGCAGCTATTGAGTGAACAGAATTGGAAAAAAAACAAAGCATTGAGCCAAGGCGTGATTTTTTTGAATTGCAATGGATAATTGGCCCAAGTAGGTCCGCATTCAAGGCTAAGCTGACCACGGATGTCCTAATGCCATTGCTCATATTCATTTCAGCAAAATAATGGATTGGAAAATGAAAAATATACCAGAGACTGTTTAAGGCATCTTTATTATTCCAGAGTGTGCGATTTGTTTATTTTGGCACCACCTGCTAAGACACTCAAGAGTGTAAACTTGTTTACCGCGTTATTTGATGTTGTTCTGCATCTGTTGAGGAAGCGATTTTGTGACTTGACTGAGGTCTTTTTTTTTTTTTCTCGTTTTGTCTCAAAACTTAACGTCATATGTAAAAAGTTTGACTGACTCCGGTCAATAAAAATGTAATACGATGGAATGGGAAGAAAAAAAATCCTCTTGACCCCCAACCTTCACATAGCCCAGCTACAGTCCAACACAAACACATTTACATTCAAAAACTGGTATCAAAGACCATCGACACACATTTGTTAATCTTATGGGGGGGTGAATTTGGTGATCGTGGCAGTCGTCGTGGGTCAAGGTCTTCATTTTTACAACTCAATGGCAAAAAGGCTTCAAACATTGAACATCCTTGCAGATTCCCCCTTAACAGCATTGGCGGCCGATGTTGCTGTACATCCAGGGGCCACGAAAATGCACCAAGCAGTCACTTGGAGGGGATGAAGAAGCTCTTTTTAATGGTCCCTCGAGACAAGCAGTATATTTACCATAATCCCAAGCCTGAGGGAGCATCAACTTCTAATCACCCCCATCTTCCCTCCCTGATGCCGATAGAGATCAGCGCCTATTATAAGGCTCATAAAGCACCAAGCTGTAAGATGATTGTCGCTCGACACAGGATAGTTGATTCAAAATGGTGGTAAACTGCCTTCCACAGTCGCTTTTGTGCGGAATTGGATCAATGTTCACAACCGCCGGTACACGGGCCCGTTTTATCTACCATGCGGCTACTGTGAGATGGGTTTTCCGGCGACCGCAGCCAGATGCAAATCTACAACAAACAATGATGTGTCACGTGACGTGATATCACGGCAGCTGTTGTCGGAAGAAAAAAAATCGTCGCCAGTCACAGACGATATGTTTTGCAAATCGTGAAGGCAAATTCAACACGGGTCAGAGCAGTTATTGAAACGTGTCCAAACAAAGTTTCTTTAGCGAATAGTAATTGGGTTAGGCTGCGGTTATTACAAGGCAGAGAACATATCACTTTCTGGGGGTGGCTTGTTGGTCCACCATATTGGCAGATTAAGCAAATTAATCCCTTCTTTATGCTTAATCCCTTTCCTTATCATAAGATTATGAAAATACAGATCCCTCCCTTCTCTCAGATATGAAATTGCTCACAGAATATAACTCCTGGCGTGAAGAGGAAAAAAAATAGCCCTCCAGTGTATCCAGTAGTTTGCATGCAAGACAAATACTTATTTTAATTATATGTATTGCTAAAGAACACTCAAGTGCTGGGTTATGAAATTCTTTACCCATTTTGTGTTATTTTTGAGCGGTGTTAAATCCAAGATGGGTTGTGCTTGGACCGATGATGGGTTATTCATATCTGGCATTGACTCAGCAGACACTGTAGGTTGTTGCGCTCCGAATGTCAGAGAGGTATTCATTTAACATTGTGTGTATTATGGTGGCGGCGCAGTTGTGTCGAACTGGAATTGATCACATGGGCAATATCTTGACCAGAAAAGAAAAAAAAAATGCACGTCAAATCCTTTACCTATTTGTTAAATCCGACACTAATTACGCATTAAAGCGCTGCTTTACAGAGAGCAAGCCAGACAACGGCACTAACTGCTTTTGGGAGCAAGGGGCAGCCACATGAAAATGCTGCATCATTAGCATATTATCCAAGATTTCAAATGTCACTCAGTCACAAAGGAGATCGTGAACCAAGGGAAACGGCCTTGACGACAACGGAGTTGCGTAAACATAAAATTCGCACAAGGAAGACACCTAGCCGTAAATAACTTTTCAAGAAAGGGCTTCTAAACGTAGAGCATTGTTTCCTCTTGACTGTGCATCGTGTGAAACAATCATTTGACTAAATATACTTTCACCGAGGCCCCTTTAAAACAGCAGGCCTGCATGAATACCAATCAACCCGGAATGATTTTAGAGTGCTGGAATGAGAACTCCACGGGGAGATGAAATATCAGCCCACGAGCAGTAATAACCGCAGAATCCCGAGGATGAAAGATTATTAGGCATCAAGATGACTCCGCCCTGAGACTTGTACACGCACAGTGTGATATACATTCACGCTATTCTGTCATGGAGCATGTGAAACGTGAATTTTTGTGTTTTAGATTTTTCAGTGATGTGGCAGACAGGGATAAAAATCGCTGAACTGCATTCATCTGCCAGAGCTCTTTTTATGCAAGATGTACGGCCTCTTTCCAGGGATGCAGACAGTAATGAGCAGCCATTTAGCAAAGTTATAAAATGAGCAGGAAAAAAATGATTCCTAGGGGGAACTTGGGAATGAGCCGTCGTAGCCGTGGTACAGTATAATGTCTTTCAGGTGGTTTCATATTCATGTGAATGAGCCATGAACCAAAAAAAAACGACATTCCACCGAATCAGTGCCATTTGCATCCCCAAGAAAGAAAATGTTTGACTCCACAAAATGTACTGCACATTCGTTTGATTGCATATTTAATAAATACAATGTATATGATTAATTTAAACTGTCTTGAGCACTGGAAAAATAGCATTTGTTAGCTGTCCCGATTTTCTAAATTTAGATATGACATGGAAAAATTGTAATTGCTTGAAATTGATTTACTGGCAGACCTTCCATCAGTACTGACGGAATGCCCGCCTCTAGTCATCAGTTTGGCCATTGGATTTTGGGTGACCTTATAGAGGGATTATATTTCTTCTCAAATATTTCTCCAGTTTACAATTTCAGACACCCGAGGGTTTCATTTTTTTTTACTTAGACAGTGGAGACAAATTTCGAGAAAAGTAAGACACAGCCTAAAAGGTAAAACATATGTCAAAAGGAGCGACACTCTTGACCCTCGTCCGTGAATCGCTGCGCAAGTGGTAATGTGATGAAGAAAGCTGATTTGTGCGACGAACGATAGTGACATTGTCTCCGGCATTTGTTTCAAACGCCGAGCTTGGTACGCAATTACATTTGGCCCGCGGAAATATTTGACGAATAGCGTAGAATCGGTCCGCTCAGCAAGCTCGAGCAAATGAAGGCAGTCTGCAAATTTCAGCATCATCGAATTTAAACTGTCGCAAAAATACACTTGTTATGCGTACTGTGAGTGCAGGCCACATTCATTTCACCAACATTCCCTGATGAGCCTGTTCCAGAGTATGTTTCTGATACTGTTGACTGGATGACTATAAAAGCCCATTTTTGTCACTGACTTTTACTTCTTAACTCCGGCCCCCTTGACTGAAGTTTGAAAACTATGCTGGGAAATGGGAACTCCATACGCCGTGAGTGTTTGGGAATATTTTCTGAATCTACGGCACGTGCTGATCTGTTTTTGCCTCGGGTGGCGACGTCGATCAGAACGTTACCCCTAAACCCTTTGATTGTGCCTACAAAAGTTGATGGTCTCCAACTTGTAAGCTGCCTATCAGATAATAAGCAGGACTGCCATGCCAGCCAGAGTGCAACAATGAAGGCGTACCGAGTGTTGTCACCGGCATGTCTTTGCCTGCCCCGTCTTAGCGCTCTCTCCGGGGAAATCTCCCAAGAGCAGCTGTCCTTATCAATGTGCCAGCTCTCCGCTCGCTGCCTACTCGGGTCGCGTTCTCCATGGCAGTAGCACAGAGGTAGCGGTAATCTGCCAAGACTTCAGCAAAATTAGATGGCCAAGAAGGCCAGTGGGTGAAAGGCAACGGGGAAAGATTTGCTGCCCGCCGCGATACGGCGGATGAGGCCTCGCGCGTTCGTATGCTTTGCGTCAGCCAGAGATGCGCGCTGCTCAGTATACAAAACCCGCAAACCTCAAACTTGTCTTTAAAGATTCATGTGGGGGGGGGTGATATTAGGTAGTGTCGGTTGCCACATGCTGTTGTCACATTACAGGCATTTACGGAAATAGGCGGATAGCAAAATAATTGCGCGGCTGTTTTAATTCCACACATGTGCATACACGCAATCTCAAACGTTATTAATCCGTCCCTACTAACCGGAGTTATTAAAACATCCAAAGTGGCGGCTTGACCAATTAGCACGCCATCAGTTAAACCCCCACAGTGCACCTTTGGGTGACCAAATGTGTTTTATGGCAAGCACCTTTGTGGCATATGCACTGAGCGAGTGCACACTCTTCCAGTGCGCCAAGGGCTCCAGTTACATATAAATACAGTATTAAGAGTGGCGATCCATTATTCAAGCGTGACCCCGTCGCGGCCATAACTTGAGCCCACCTATTTGCGACATACAACACCTTGACATTTCAAAAAATGTTTGAAGACGGTGTAGAATATCATCAAGCCGGAGACTATAATTGTCTTTTTGTGAACTCCACTGGGAAGAGTATTAACAACGGCGTGCACGCTCTCAACAATTTGTCTGGTATTTTTATTCCACGGAGGCTATAGGACCTTTCACGTCCGGAGCCTCTCTGTCTGGACGGGCGGGCTGAAGGCCAAAGTACCCCTCCCTGATATGATGTACAAACACGTGTGTGCGCATACACACACACGTATATCCATCCATATATTAGATACTGTCTTTTTTTTTCAGAATCTTGTGCATGCAAAGTGCATTTTTTCATCACAATTACTATACACAGAGCTAGACGAGAACCCGATATCAGCTCACGGTGCCACTCAAAAACTGGAGTTTTTTTCATTTTTTTTTCATCAGCAGTAAGAACATTATCGTAATATAAAGCCTGTGCGTGGCTACACTGGGAGGAATGGCTTGGAGGGAACTCCTTAATCACTTGAGCTTGCGCTCATTCGTAATAGGCTCGGCTTGAAAGGCAATGATCTGAAGACGTGTTTCTTTAATGCGCCGCACGTAGCAGTTTAACATCAATGAAGCTGCGCTTTAGTAATTGTTCGCCATCTGTTTTTCCAAAGCGGCCGACCTGACTCGAGCTCCGTTCCCTTTGGCACCAAGTGAGATATACGATATAATAGATAGGCCCGGCGGCTGACGGGGGGGAAAGGGAGAAGGCGCAAGCGTTGTTTAACGCAACCGCCCCTTTGTTGTCGTCTCGACACTACGCTGCGTTTAATTGGGAACACACCCGGGGAAAGCCCGCTGTTGTGCATTTAAGAAAGAATACTAAAGTTACCTCATGGCAGAACCTACGAGCACCAAAATGGTGATTTGTCTTTTCAATCTTGAACACAATGTTTTGTTCAGTCCCTACGAAGCCGGAGTTGCTATGTAATGAGATGGGCGGAAATAGAAAGCCCAAATCCTATTCCAGGGGCTATTCCGATGCCGCTTTTCCTGGATAGTATCCCGCACGGTGGGAGGTGAAATAAAGCCGCGCGGCTTGTTCTACAGCTCGCCCCAGATGACTTAATCAGGCCATAAAGAAAGCCTCCCTTCCAGATGCCGTGTTGCCCCTGCGCTCTGCATTTCATCAGCCCGAGGTAAGGGTGATATACGCCTGCCCTCTGAAGGGAATGTGCCTTATCTCTGTCTCACAAGTGACAAATTTATCGCCGCCATCGACTATTTACTATCCGTCCCAAGCACGATGATCTGGACTGCGTCATTTAAACTGCAGAGGCACAGCCATGTTGGGAATACCGCCGCGGTGAGTTGGCACAAAAAAAAAAAAAAAAAGAGGAGTTTAAAGTGTCTGGCTTTACATCTCCGGATGAAATACAGGACAATAATTTTGAGGAAAAATAAATGAATTAGTGTCGGTATTTTGAATAGTGTGTGTGTGTGTGCATAGTCACATTCATCCATATGTCACTTTTTTCTTTTTTTTCGTGGCCCCTGCAGATCCCATCTGCATCTCATCAATAATCACATTACATTTGACTCCTAGCACTTTGACAAATTCCCACCGTCACTTCTAAATGACGATTTCAGCAACCGCGTCCAACTAATCAGCCAATATCATTTAATGACCCTAATTAGGATGCAATCTAAACTACTACTTTAGGAGTAAAATATTCATTTGCTAATCTGTCTGTGACAGATGCAGCTCGAATCAATACAATCTCATTTGTACTTGATAAATAATAAATTACCCGAGTCAACCACAGAGTAAAGATAACAACTTTGAGAATGAAATGTGTCCAATGAAAGCACGTTATTGAGCATTTATTAACAACGAACAAAATAAGGATGCAATCAAGTGGTTGTGAAACTTGACAACCGCGATTCTATTTTTGAATAAGATACGGGGCTGCAATATTGTTTACTTTTTTTTTTTTTTTTTTACTTAATTCAAATATTGATTACTCAGCATTCCATCTTCACCACATTCAACTAGAAAGAGCTTTGGCTCAACAGCCAAAATAATTATATTGACCTTAATTTCTAAAAAGAACCCCCCCCCGCCAAAAAGAAAAACATGGACATGAGCCACTAGGTCTACTTGTTGTATGAAAATGTAATAAAAATGCAGTTAAATCGAACAGCCGCTCACGTTCATTTGTGTATATATATATATTTGTCACTCACTAGGCTACGCCCCTTAAAGCCACGCTTCAACACACTAATCAACACATCCAGTGCTTCTTTCCCCCTCACGGTTTTAGTGAACTCGAGCACTATCCGTGACTTTTTGGAAAAAATGACGGCTTGTTGTACTGGGACTTTCCCAGAATGTGCCTTTCACACACTCGCACATTAAGTCCCACTTCTGGAGCCCGTGACAAACACCTTTCGTCTTTGCACTGCGATATGCGAAAGGAGACGATCAAACTACGATTTTGGTTTGTTATATAAGTACGTATGTCACAATTCAGATCAGTCGCTTTAGCTGTCTTAATAAGGCGGAAAAATTTCGAAATGAACAGAAAACGTAAGGGCCTTTTCCAACCCTTATTGATTATCAGCGGAGCGCCTCAATTCCATGTACAGTCACGGCGGTCCAAGTTGTTTCTCTGCTCATTCACTGCAAAGAACTCCTGGGTAAAGACATTCGGTGGGTCTCGTGTTTCGACAGAGTGGTGGCGAAAGACAATCTCTTTGTCGCCGTGCCTCACTTCATTCAGACAGGAGCTTGATCAATCCTTTGGCTCTGTATGGACTGAGACCGGTGTTTCTTGGCGTCACTGCACTCGTTTGTGTCGACTACCCTTCAGCTGCCCCTCGTCCCAGAACCCAAATCAGTCGGATCAAGCTGTGGAGACCTCAAAAGTTAGAAGTATGTTAGATTTAAAAAAATATATATCTATTTTGCTTTATACCACAGGTGCATTGCTGCTCCTGACGGATCCCCAGCCAAAGTCCGCCAATTAGCGAGTCAACAAGTACGGCGAAGACATCATCATGCGGCGAAATATTAGCTCAGCGTGGCGCAATCTGTCCACAACCACGTTCCCACCTCTTCTTTCGAGCCCTGTTTTGCATATTAATTGACGGCGTAATCTCGCTGACGTGGACCCCAGTGAATCGGGGGGATAACCTGAAGAGTTCATCCGAGCCGGCGTTTATCCGGGCCACGGCAAGGGGGGGGGGGGGGGGGGGGGGGTGCCAGGCTGCAGAACGGGCGAGCCGGAGCTCAACTCGGGTGTGTGCATACATGATTTATGTGGCTTACCCTCCGAGGGGGAGATAAAGACGACCTTCTGAGGAGTCAGAGCCAAAGCTCTCTCCCTAGGAATGAAAAGTGTGCTTGATTACTGCAGGAAAGATGATACAATGCAAGAAAGGTTATATGACTGCCTATGATGTGGATGATACATCACTTTAAAAGGTTTACAGTTGCAACATTATCTCTGAACTTCACAGGGATTCTGTAATTTGCCGCAGCAAAAAAAAAAAAAAATGCCCGCTTTATCGCGGCCTCATTTTACAGCGTGACTTCATGAAAGGCTGATGTTGGTGTTTGCCTCGTTTCGATTTCTTCAGACGACAAGCAGCGCCATTACGGATGTTAGTTTGGGGCGGTTTTACCCTGGCGCCAACGTTGAAGTTGCTACTAGGCTACGAACAAAAAGGCAGTGAAAATGCTTTGGGACTGCGGTGATGTACTTATTTCACTGGCTCACGTCTCCCCTTTGATTTGCAACCTCTGAAGGTTCTTAAAGTGAGAATCTAATTTGATGCCAAATTGTGTTTCTGAGACCTTTTCACTCTTCAAAATTGACTCTCATCCTTAATTTATAAGGCGGCTTCCCACCGTCAGCACCTGCTCACATCCTCTCGCCGCATCAACATATGGTGGCGCACATAATCAGTCTTGCCGTTTTCCTGCCGCGTGGCACCGCCGATGCGTAAACACATGCGTGGTACACCTTCGCGGTCACGTGAAGGACCGCTTACTCCAGTCAACTCGTTTTGGCTGTGCATGAGATGTCATCTCACCCACGAGTGCCGGCCTTTCATTCGTTTTTAAGAATTTGCCTGAAATACTTTATTTCACCGATTGATGTTTGGCTTTTCCTTCAAAATGTAGGGCGTACTGACTGCCTCACCATTCACATGTTTGTAAGTGTGCTTTTTTTAAAAAACATTTTATACACAGCTCCGCGTCGCTCAAACATAAAGAAACCAACCAATTAGTCTGATGCAGCCATCGGGGACTCTGCAGTTCGGAACAAACTTCTGAAAATGCAAAACGTGTCACTCAGCGGCGTACACATCCATAGGGAAAGCGATCTCTCTATTCAGAGGAATTTCTAAACAATGACAGACTAAAGTCAGGGAATCAAATGTATTGTTTGCACATTTAAATGAGGCCGACTTTCCGCATCCATCTCATTTGCAGGCAAGGAAACGTTCCGAGTATTTGGTGTCCGTTGCACATTTCACAAGGGTGCGGTTAAAATAATGATTTTTTTTTCTGGCGACAAACAACGGCGGATTATTTGGCAGTGTTTATGTGCAAGAGCATCACCTTCACCTTTGTGGCCAGTCATTCAAGTGAGTGAGTGGTAGTTTTCGCATGCTGTTATCAACAGCCGGTTGTCACTTACGTGTTGCTTTCATGATGCTTGAACAATTCATGAAGGTTTTGTGGGGCTGAGAGTTTGACCTTGGAAAATCAGGAAAAACTCTGGAAAACATGTGCCACCTCAGCTTCTGCTTATTCAAAACAAATGTGACGAAAAGAAAAGAAGACCAAAGAAAAGCGTCAACCTTTGCATCTTAACGAATCCCGTAGTCACCATCCTCTCATTGCTGCGTATTGATCCTTGATAGAATCGCTCGTGTCATTTGCATGCATCCCTCGTTTGTTAAATGCCCGAGGAACGTCAAGATTTGATGAGACAATAAGATTTTATCGGTCGGAAAATCCGTTCTACAAGCCATATCAAAGCACCTGCCCGTTTTGCAGCCGAAGGTTAAAGGCCCCCGCACCCGGGCTACGAGCAAATCATAACGGTCGGCGCTCTCTGGCTGACACTCGCAGCCTGGCGGTGCTTTAATAAGCTGCCGGCTGACAGACAGAGGCAGAGGGAAGTGAGGCGCTCTCTTTGGGAACGGCACCTTGCTCTCCCTGACGGGTGAATGTCTGCTGAACTTATAATAAGAGGTTCAAAAACCTCTCGGCTCGGGTGATATCATAAGATTCCAAAAGCGAGTGCCGCGCTACAGGCTGATGATCGCTGAGACTTGAAGCGGATCCGTGTGAGTTCAGCATTTGATGTGGAATACAATTGGTCGGGACAGATGATGTCCAATTTGAACTCTCGATGCGGATTTATTTGGAATGCTCATGTTTTGCGTTAAATATTTCATGACTTGTTTTTCTGAAGTTGTGGCACCTTGCTGTGTAGCCTCCAGCGAGACCAATTCCATCCTGAGAGTGACTGAAACCGCCCAAGATTCTGCATTCAAATCACATGGAGAAAGTCATTTTGGTCCGAGCAATGACAATGTTGGGGTTTTTTTCTGCCCTCGTTTCACTACCTCATAATAATAATAATAATAATTAACAGCAACATAATTTGTAGCATTTATGAATTGTTCTTTTTCTGAAATGTCATACACTGAAAAACTTTTTTTTAAATTTTGCTCAATTTTATTTTGTCAAGGGGTCACGCATAATTAAACCCTGGAGAACCCACGGGGTCAAATTTGACCCCTATAAATTCTGCTACTCAAATGCTACCCTTAAATCCCCAAAGAGTCAAATTTGGCTCTCATCCTAAATTAGGATTAAATCATTAAATATTTGAAAAAAAACATATTTTGGTGTTCAGTGAACATATAGCAGTCATTTAATGTATAATTCATCATTTTCCAAAGAAGAAAAGGGTTCTTGGGTTCTCCAGGGTTAAAATAATTTGGAGTCACGATACATTTACAAAGTAGTGTCATCGTCTATTTAAAAAAAAAAAAAATCTGGATCCAGATTACTTTTATTTCGTGCAACCACTTGCTTCAGTAAAACCGAGTACCCTTTAAATTACGACACAAGGTAATATCTGTATAGGGTCAGCATTGATAAATCCAATTTAAGAAAATCTCTCCAAAACCTGATATGCTCATAAAAAAATAAAAAATTAAAAAATACATTTCGGGACACCCATAGCCATCTCTGATGAAAATTTGCTTTTGACCAGTATAATTCCTCATCTCTGTGTCTTTCCTCCGAAGCGCCAAACTAAAAAAAGAATTCAATATCCCCACAGAGAAGATCAACTGTTGTCGCGGTGGCCAGTAGTGCACGATATAAACACCCCCGTTTAAAGATTCTTCTTATCAGTCATCTGTGCATTGACCGAGCCAGCCCTCCGCCATGTAAAAGAATATCACCGCCTGTCCCGAGATTAGAGCTGTATCGCATTGACTTTCCATTGCAGGGCAATAAAAAGTCATCCAGCTAGCTTTCACTCACCGGTTTACACGGCGCTGAGAGAATAAGGAATTGGCAGTTAAAACGCAGGACAGATAAGCGCGCCGTAATCATGACGCTACTGTATGGGAGATGTGGAAAATGTGTGACGAACTGCGTGAAATATTGTTTTCGCTGCTGCGCATGATCCAGCTGGACTCCGAACCGACTATTTAGATTTAAATGATTCCAAGAAACAAACGAATCGGGGTGCAAAATACTCTTCACCACGTGACGGCCTGATTTCCTCGCTGTTGATGTGCACATCGTACTGTGCAGACGGGGGAATGTTTGACACCTCAAGTGTGAGTTGTTTGACTAGTTAGTTCCACTTTCTTGGCCCCGATGCAGTTGCTGGAGGTGCTTGTTGAAACAACATGTCATATAATCAATGCAAATGTTTGTTTTCTATTTAAAAAAATAAATAAATCTGGTATATTTGTTGCGACTGTGACAGAGTTTGGCTCTTTGCATCCTTGATGTTGTTTGTTGCTTTGGTCCGTTATTTGGGCACACAGGGCTGAGCTTGTTTATCTCGACACAATCTTGAGTTACTCAGTTAGACGTCAGAACGTTCAGCCTTCTCTGCCCTGCTGCGTCCAGCCCCTGCTCTCTTGGTTTTTTTTTTACTTTGAATTTTTTTTGCATATAAAGACTTCTCCACTTTAATCTCCCGTCTGCTTTGGGGTCCAAATTCGGCTCCTCGGTTGACACTATTGACCAAAATGTTGATGTTTCGATTTGAATTTCCATTTTACTCTCCACCAAGTCAACTTCAGATGTGAATAAGGCATCCGTCGAGACTGTTTGAAATGTGATAAATGTGGAAGAGGATGTTGACGAGATAGCTAGCGGTCGTTGAAGTCAGGCAGCACTTTTGATTTGACTGCACTCGAGACTCATGCGGACCCCTTACGATACAGGGATCTGTAAATACTGTCTTTTTTTTTATTGATCTCACTTGTTGCATGTGAAATATGTTTGCTCTTTCCAATGACCTCCAAAACCCATCAACATTGTGCATTTTACAGAGCTCCAATACTTTTTCTCCCAATCTACTGGGATTCTTTTTTTTTTTTTTTTTTTTCCCCTGCCGACAGTAGTAAACCCCGGTGACATACGGGATCTCTTTACAGCTCACTTCACATTTCATCTCAGAGCCACGAAGATAAACCAGAAGCCTTCACTTGCTCCGTTGGCTCTTCCTGCTGAAGCAATAGGACAGGAAATCATTGCCATCAAAACAATCCCGAGGAAGGTCAGCTAAATCAGGGGGAATTCAATTAGTCACCTTGAAGAAAAGCAGAGCCCGACGGAACCCGTGTGGGGACCAACCCGGAGGCAGAGACACTCGCTAAATGCCACGTGACACAAATGTGTTTCCTTGCTAATAAAGATCCGTAATTTGGTCAAGTCTCCCCACAATCATAAATCGAGTCAAACGTTATTATTTTCATTTGATGAACATTTCCTACAATTGCACACACACATTTTTCTAAAATTGTATCTTCAGAACACTGAACAGAGAGAGTGGAAGAGAGAGAAAGTGAGCAAGGAGATGGCAAATAATCAGTTCGGAGCCAAAACCCGAAAACGCTTTGAGCGTCGGGATTGTTTCCACTTTAATTTACATACAACTGTGCAATCTCATCTTCCAGAAATGTGTTCCCATTGTATTGGAGAAGAGCTGCTGGCTCTTTTGTGGCTCAGGGATTCATTTGACAAGCAAATCATTTGGATGTTAGTATGTCACACACAAAGGCTGTGACTGCCTTCACGGAGTCTTCAGGCACAAGCGAAGGCATGGCAAAGGTAGAGAGCCCTGCCTATTATTTCACTTGACTGCTGGAAGGACTTTACTGACTCTGCCTGAGAAAGACGAGATGGCCCGATTTTTAATTTGACCGCTACAGTTCATGCCTCACATGCCTCTTTTCCAAGCTTCATTTCACAGGTTCACTGCGCGTGTGCTTCAACACACTCATTGAAATCTGGGCTTTCAACAAGAACAGAGTCCAAGTTAATTTGAAACAAATGGATTTTTTTTTTAAAAACGTGCCATGTTCAACTTTCTTCTTAAAATAAATGACAAAGACCTTGTGGATTATTTCCACCTCATTAGATGCTTCGGGGCATTATTTCACCCCGTACGGTGATTACCACCACCTTGACCGTATCCGGGGACTTGACTGCAGAATGCTGTCATTTTCCGCACATTGTATGTCTTTGCACTTTCTTCCAGGCGATATCGCGAGCTCCTAACTGACTCTTTGGGGATCGGGAATGACCCAGGCTCACTAAATATCCACTGCAGCAGCCCAAAGTAGCCATTTAAGACTGCGATGCAATGTCGCCCCCCCCCCCCCCCCCCCCCCCCGGACCTTCCTGCCCAGCCAATTAGCGGTCCGAACAGAAGTGCTCAAGCTGAGCGCTGCTTTGGATAGATGATGTCACTGTTTGGGGATGAAGCCGAAGCCGTTAGGCTCGGCGCGGATCCCCAAGTGCAACTTTTTGAAATGCAAATTAAAGGCAAAAGCCTCCACAACACTTTCAGAAAGCAGCAAGCCTCTCTTCACATGCCACGCTTGCGTCTTTTATTCACTTACGCAGGTGGACAAGAATAACTACTACTGTTCTCTGTGTTTATGCTCCAGAAAATATGTCGCATCATGTTGGAAAATGTGGCTTTAGACCAAGCAATGGGCTGCGAGAAGGAAAAAACAAAACAAAAAAAACAATGTGTTTGCTGATGAACTCTAACAGTCAGTTCAGCTTGCTTCCGGACAGCATTTGCCTGTGGGCGCACATTGTTTCTCTCACAGGTTCACATGAGGACATCAAGACCACCCGAGGCAAGACTCGCTTTCGATCATCTTTGTCTAACAATAGAAAGAGAAAAAAAAAAAAAAACACTGAAAAATCGACTTTCTCATTCACATGCAGAGTAACATACAATGCCGTGACATCTATTTAATTGGACCAGAGAGCTTTGTTGTAATTGATTGAAAATACGTCTGAATTGTGGTGAGGAGATTGAATTTGTGGTTGGTCCAGATTTTACTTGGCGTAATCCACTTCTGTCGCGTGCCAGAAAGCAGGCGGGCCAGAACATTATGAGCCGGTCGTGTTGTAAACAAACGACCAATCATGGCTGTCATGGCTCACAGGCTACGGCGGCATTCCATGAAGCTGTTAAGCAGCTCATTATCCATTTTCCTCTTGATTCCCTCCCGACGCTCGCCATCATTCAAAAATGTAAATGGGTTAAAAAAAAATAAACAGATGGAGAGATTAAAGTGACAACATTGTACATTAGGCCAGTCCCTTTTTTCATGTTGACACCAGCTTTTCCAGAGGTATTGTTGGTGCTGAGTCTTCCCAGCAACCCGGTATTAGCCGGTAATCTGAACCAAGCAAACAATGCCCCATAATTCTCGTTTCCATTGAAAATTCTTCACACCAGATGATGTGGCAGAAACTCCTTTATCCGTCCACTCAAGCTCTTTCATTTCATATTTTCATTTCAACCGGTTGAGGTTGCGCCCCGATCGATGTCTGCAATTAGACACGCAAAACTCAGCAATCGTGCTAATGTGCTGAAATGGATTTTCCTCATTTGTTTGAAGGCAATCAATACTGTACAACCAAATCTGGAGCCCCCGGTCCTTATGGTCAGCATCTGTTTGACAGAGCGCTTCGAGAAGTCGACAGCGCCACCATACTTTAGTGCATTGTTGAACCTGCTTAGATTTTACAGTTATGGACCACTGTGACTTTGTTGCCGCTTTCTGATAGACAATCAAGTCCAATCCGTTTTATTTATACAGTAATCCCTCATTTATTGCGGTTAATGGGGACCAAAACCACCCGCGATAAAGGAAAATCTGCGAAGTAGCAACCAATTAACATATACAGGTTAAAGAAAACTTTTTTTCCTTTTTTCTTTTTTTTTCTAAAGTCCGCAAAATGTCTGCAAACGGTCCGCGAGAAGCTGCAAAACAACTGCGAGCTTCTCGCGGACCGTTTGCGGGAAAAAAAATGGAAGTCATGCAGCTGGCTTTTTATTTTATTTACTATGTGGCTATTGCATGATATGCTAATAGGCGATGTGGCAAGCTAACAAGCACAGCTTCAAATCATCATAATAAAAATGAAAAAGAATTTTGGCGTTGCACATCGAAACTTTACATTGTTACTTCGAAGTAAACTTTAACATAGTCAAAGATGTTTACAAATGCAAATTGCATTGTATGAACAGCCCGTGGACTGCAGGAATATAAAAACCAGCTAAAACGAGAAAACTGAGCAAAAGCAAGGTGTCAGTGCTGCTCAGATATCCACTATCGGAGGTCCCTTAATATCCATACAAGTGCTTCTCTGCCAACGCGTGTGGGCCTGTCTGCGCAGATAAATGTCCTGTTGACACTAACTACCAGCACAGGTTCTCTCTTTGGCTGTCTTACCTTCGGGGTGAGATGCACAGCACCTTAACAGAAAGTGAATACTGCCTTCTGTCCCTTTGAAGGAGCATTGATTTTTTTTTTTTTTTTTTTTACTTCGCAGAAACCAAGGTCAGTGGGAAGAGCGTCGTATTGCCTGCAAAATACCAGGCCTGTCTGTCAGTCTATTTGGTGACAGCAAAAACTCAAATGAAGATACTTGACATATCGCGTCCTTGTAATGATAACAAAGGAACTATCCAAGCTAAGCTAAAACCTCACTTTCACGAATCTGCTATGAAATTCTCTGACTGCAGCTCTTTGGGCTCGTGCTGTAAGCTAATGAATGCCGTCGCTTGAAATTGCTAATTAATTATCTCCCCTTCATGTGTTGAAATGTGCCTCTTAACCACTGGCATCACGGTCCCTTGACTGCTTGTGAACTCATACGGTACTTTTTAACCTTGAAATGGACCGTGAAAAGCTGACACGCTTGCTACCTGCAAAACATGAAGAAGTAATTGGCTTCCTCGTGGCAGGTGACAGCACCTTCCGAATTAATTCTTTCTCGATAAATGGCTTCGTCCCTCTTCCAAATACAGTACATGAGCAAAAGTTATTACCGAAGCAAAAACGAGACGAAAACATTGCATTTCAAAAAGCCGATTATTTTCCACTGGTTTCTCGACTTTAAATTTTGGCCCAATTGTATTTCTAATCGTATTGCGCTACATGTTTTTCAGTTATGGAAATGGCCTCTGTCCCTGCTCTGGATCGCCTTTTTGATAACCGGGTCCATCGTCTTAAGTGCAAAGAGAGGTCCTATTCATGGACACAGTATTGGTGTTCCCCAAATACATGAGAAAGAACTGATTTCTTAGTTGGCTTCATCAGTGTGGAAACACAGGCGGCTCATGGAGAGTTTGTGCAATTTCAGGTTCACCAGCTGAATTTAAATGCGTCCGGCTTTAATGGCGGAATATTAGTCCGTTCAGACCCAAGTTAGCATAATGGACTACCATCATTACGATTTAATGTGCGTTCGCACCCAAAGATCTTCGCTCCATATTTGCTTTTTGAGAGGTGGTTGCAGTCATTTTCTCTGTGTTTCAAATGAAAAAGAAAATGGATTGATGGGTGGATCATTTCTTGCCAGCAAAGGGACCCGTGGAGGTTTACAGAATGCCATCCAGTTTGCTCTCATGTGTGGCTGTACTCACTGGATAAACACCATCAAAAAACAGGATTTGATTTTTGGGCAGTTATTCTCTCGTAAGCAGCCCAGGTCTCCTCCACCATGCCAAATGGGGCTTGTACTTGGTAATTAGACTTAATTGTGTTGTAATGTCACTGATATTTGGATGCATGAAGGGAAGTGAGTCTACAGGGAGGTGGATGTAATTAATGAATTGATTTCCCGGGATGTGGATTGACGGGCCGAGGTCTCGCTGTGGGACTGGCTGCTGCGACGGTGTATGTGTGTGTGTGTGGTGGATTGGTGACTGGACAAATAAGCTGGAGTGGAAACCCGCGGGGCAAGAGATTTTGCTTTGGCGGTGATAAGCACTGGCACGTGCTCCGATTGTGTGCCGTGAGATGCCCGGGTGAGGAATAAAACAATACAGACTTCGAAAAGACATCCACATCGATGCATTTGTAAAATACTTTCATCAGTGGGTGTGCACTAAAGGATGAAATGGATGCAAATGTGTGATGAAAGACCGGCGAGTCTTTTCTTTGCGAGGTTAGATCTCAAAGCAGCCCAGATTGATCACCCGAAGCAATCAATTGGAAGTCAATGCACCTTAGCATTGCTGTTCAGCAGAGGGCATTTCTCTCACACGCGATCACGAATGTGCAAGTTCTTCTGCACAGAATGAGTCCCCGCACTGCACATGAGCATACATTCATCTTATTGTGTGGATTCTGTGCATACTGGTGTGCACTTCCAGGAGAATGTTGTGACCGTGTTTATGTGTCGGTTGCAGCGGCCGACGGGTCCGGCGTTCCTAACAGCGCACAGGCAGCTCCCGTGGGGCCGTGCAAGCTGACCAAGAGGAAGAACAGCTGCTGGTGGCCCTCGTGCAAAGTCGGCCAGGGTCTCTTCTTTATATTCTCTACTTGCGCCCTACACACGCATACAGTTATGCAACACTTATCGCCTTATTTATTTATCTATTTATCTAGTTCAATCCCGTTTTTTTCCCTCTTACGAACTTACTTGGAAAAAAACAGTGGTGGGACGACTACTCCACATATGTATTGTGGCATTTTAATAACATGCCGGAGCGCCGCCTTGTTCTGAATGGTGCGGTTCCTGTCCCTCATTGTAATGAAGTTTGTCATACTCTCCCCTCAACTTTTAAATGGCTGGTTTGAGTGTAGATTTTCCTCTGTGTATGAATACAGATGATTTGTAATCCGCAGTGTAAAGATGAAGGTAAACAGAGCCAGCTGACACAGTGGGAGCTGGGCGCTGGCTGTGTTGGGGTTTGGCAGCAGCTCTACCTGAAGCTTGAGAGGAGGCGTGGACAACATGGCCAACGGCCGCTTGTTTGTCTTTCGGGTCCAGCAGCCATGCTTCGAACCTTCCTGCCAAATTCATACCGTCACAATGTGTCTGGATTTCATAATGCAGTCATGTATGCCACTGTAGCGGTCCATCCTTACTTTACACAATCATCCAATTTTGCTTCTGACAATCCGTCAATTCATCAATTGATTTAGCTCCTTCAGTGTGTAGATAATGTTTGGATTTCAATAACAACAATAATGGTTCAAGTATGAATTGTATATGTATACTTTAAAAAGTCCAGTTCTTTTTACAGGCCACATAGTTCTTACATTCCTCTATGCTGTCCTCTTGCTTCAAATAGTAAAACGTGAAACTCTTACATTTTTCTTTGTTTTGTCCCCCCACCCCCCTCAAACTACTGCTTTTTCTTTCATGTCTTCGTCATTATAACTCGGGATACAGCTCCTGTTCGTTTGGCCAGTATCGTTTGGCAAAGATTCTGAAAATCCCAAAGGACCATCAGGATGAGAGTTCTGCCTGCTATAACTTCGAGGTATCTCAGAAGTCTTACGTGTAGCTTGTTAAAAGGTAAACGGGGTGGATGGCTCGACAGAGCACATAAACGAGGCATAGACATTTTAGTGATATCCAAAAAGTTGACTAACCTCTGATAGACACCCATTTCCTGCAGAACATATCTATTATGCAATGTCATGTTGCTGATTATCATACACTTGTTTTTTAATTTGTTTGTTTTTTATGGAAATCCAACATAGATTCAATTATTTTACAATTGCACATATAAGAAAATGCAGAAAAACGTTACAGCCACAATGTAAATTCAAAAAATCAAACAGTTGAAAAATCAGGTATGTGTGAAATTACTATCTTTTTGAATACCGTTTACTGTGAATGCATGGAGTATGTTTTGAATTTCTGTTTTTGCAAACCTATTTTGTTGAAGGCCATATTTACCACCTTCTTTCGGTCCTTGATTGCACCATCCGACTGGAACGTCACTGTGTTACCCTTGTGGGAATTGTAGGCTTTTGTCGGTTCACGTCAATGTATCGCGAGATGTGAAAAACTACAGATCCCATTTTCAACAATCCGGAAGTGTCGCAAAGAGAGACGCTTCTATCGGTTGGCAAACATGTCTCGTGTGGTTAAGAAACGAAAATTCGATAAAACCCGACAGGACAGCCTGTACTTTGATAGCTATTCCGATGTGACAATTCACGAGGAGATGATAGCGGACCATGTACGAACCAACACGTACAGATTGGCCATTTTGAAAAATAGCGACTCGATCCGAGGGAAGGTTGTGCTGGACGTCGGTGCAGGAACCGGCGTTTTGAGCATGTTCTGCGTCCAAGCCGGTGCAAAGAAAGTGTACGCCGTTGAAGCGTGTTCTATTGCCGAACAAGCTGTGAAAATAGTCCGGCAAAACAACATGGAGGACAAAATCGAAGTCATACGAGGTACTGTTGAGAGTGTGGAGCTCCCCGAGATGGTGGAGGTGATAGTGAGCGAGTGGATGGGTTATGCCCTCCTGCACGAGTCGATGCTGAACTCGGTGCTGTACGCGCGCGACAAGTGGTTGAAAAAGCCCGGCGGGGTTATTCTGCCCAACAAAGCCGAACTTTTCATCACGCCCATCTGCGAGCCAGTAGTGGAGGACCGCTTACACTTCTGGTACACGGTCAAAGACAAGTACGGCGTTGACATGTCATGTATGAGTGACTTTGCCAGGAAATGTATCAAGAACTCTGACATTTCTGTCAGCCCAGTGACTGCCGAGGACGTGCTGTCTCACCCGGCCCGGTTCGCCGAGCTGGACCTGTACACGACCACAGTGGAGCAGCTGCGGTCGGTCAGGGGCCACTTTAAGTGCGAGTCTTTCGGCTCGGCTGCGGTCAACGCATTTTGTGTCTACTTCACCGTCTCCTTCCCTTGTCCGGACAAACCACAACCACTCGTTCTCTCGACGTCCCCATTCAAACCCGAGACCCACTGGAAACAAGCAGTTTTGTACCTGGATGAGCCCGCGGACGTGGCGCAAGACACGCTGCTGACCGGGGAAGTCAACATGTTCCCCTCGGAGGAAAGTGACAGACATGTATGCATTCACCTGGAGTACACGATTGGAAAACATAAAACATGTTCCAAGACTTTCTCAATCCCCGACTGGACCTCTGAAACACTATCCTAGTTTAGTTTGCTCTCCTTTGCGTGCACCAGGCTTTTAAATTCAGGCATCAAGGATGAACAGATATTTGAGCAGATATTGAAAAGATCCTTATTCTCCATTCTGAGGTCGATAGTATGCTCTTTGTCCTTACTTTGGAAAATTGCACACTACTAGTTGACGTGTGCTACTTGTAAAACCGTTGATGTAATACTGTAGTAGAACAGCAGTCTTTTATTGGTCAGGGCTTGTTGGAAAGTTGCTTGAGGAATTATGCAATATTATCGGTCTTCACCTGCCCGTCCATACATGCTTTTTCTATTTTATCCTGACTAGACTAACAATTCTGTTTATTGTAATCCATGTAAAGCATTTGGAATAACATTCAAAATGTATATTTTGAAATCCTATCAGATTTTATTCCCTGCACTATCATGCTAAGATCAGCAATTGAGTGCCACTGCTATTGAATACAAAATACCTCCACGGTGCTTGGAGTTTCCAATGTTTTAGAAGTGCATCCCACTACCCCGATGTTTGTCAATTTTGTACATTTTTGGTCACATTGTAGACTCTGTGTTGGTCCGTGACATTTCAGTAGAAAATCATTGACAACTTTGAGAGCCAAATGAAAGATCTGAAATTGAATAAAAAAAATTTAACTGCACTTTTGATTGTATTGTTTCAGTCCTGACTTGTCCAAAGAGATTGTTCATGAGCAGAAAATATTCCGCCGCGGGTGACATTCTTCTTCTGCGGTTGCCTTCATTTAACCTCCGATTACTTGCCAAAAATGGCAATTAACAATATATATTATTGTCATTTAATGTGGACTGCAAAGACAGGCACAACCGAGACCTTGGTCTTGCGCAGTCACATGGTGCAGATTAATTAACAATGCCTTCTCCTTTTGAGAGTGAAGGTGGTGATTTGTGCACTGGAAAAATTACGGGTACCATGAATGGTAAAATATGGCGCCATTTGGGGGGGTTCTTTGCTCTCGCTAAAATCATCTCTTTTTTTTTTTTAAATGAACAGGTAAACATTTGTGATGTGTGTTTGGTTCCTCCTTCCGCTGTCATTTAAAACTGGGCAAATTATTGAACGTCTTTTCAAGCATCTTGTTTTTCGATCGCCGCTGAAACCTAACTGGCAATGCAGTATCTAATCACAGCTACACATTCATCCTTGTATGCTAATGACACCATGAAGAAGCCAATAGGATTCAATTCCCACAGGCAGTTACAGTAACCAATATTTCCGTCAGCACATCCTGAGCACACAGATTAGAAGCACGCTATTGACAAAAGCTAATTTGGTGGAGCAACCTCCGAGGAGGTGGGCTTCATTTCTCTTGGGGTGCTAGCCGAGGAGACTATTCGTCATCATTACCATCAGCTACCGGAACTGACCCGTAGATCCTGTGTCCACTGCGTGGTGCTACTTTTTTTTGGTCTTTTTCTCGACAGCAATAAAACACTGTTAATTTTGGCCCTGGGCTGCAAATCTCCGCCGCGAGACATGCCGTCTTTTTCGAAGACATCCGGCCGAAAGCGCCGAGGCATGTTGGCACGGACGGACGCGCGCCGTGTAACGAGGACGGATCTACCCCGTGCCTGGTAAGAAACCAAAATCACTGGCGGCAGCACGTAAACCGTAGCAGGGTGGCCCCGATTCACAATCCACCTGAGGCACTCTGCTCTCGTGCAATCTACCAAACTGTGCGGGCCACTCCTCTCCTTGCCCACTAATCCTTTTTCAATCATGCACTTTTTGGATTATGCCCCCCATGTAATTCGTTTCAGGTATTGTTTTATAACTTAATATGATATTTCAATTTTGGCGAGTTGGCGCACGGGCTTAGAATAGCACGTAGGATCGGATCAGCGCTGCAGGTCTGCTCGCAGCAGATTGGAGCCCAGGGTTAGCGCCGGGCCGATAAGCGCAGACACTGACCTGATTCGCTACTTCGGCCCATCCCATATTGAAATGGGAAGTGACTTTTCACTTTGGGACCGGTCCCTGAAGGATGCACATTATTGACCTTTATCACACAGACAAGGGCAATGTTTATTAAGGGCATTATCTAGTCAATAGCTGAATTTTCTACAGTACTTGGCAGGGCCATCAGGTTTGAATATATACTCATAGTTCATCCATAATACAATTTCATTGCTGTTTGACTGCATTTCAAGAGCCCGCCACATATGCTCCATTTGTTCAAGGCTCAATCCGCGGATTAACCACCCAACAATGTATCTTGAGCGAACCTTTCATACGGCGCCATCGTATTTTGGTCTGTACTTAAACTGCCTCTTTGTTAGCTTGCTGTCGTGCACCTCTCTCTTGTCACCGAGTGAATTAGAAAAAGAGTTCATGACGGGCAAGCTGCCCTCGGGCTAAGAGACAGACACAAAGAGAGAGAGACGGAGACGGCCGCAAGGAGAGCTGTCTCCACCGTCCCCACCCTTGACGAGTCCAACAATGGTGAACCAGCAGCGATCATGCTTGTTTGCTTTGGAGCTGCCACACTTGGTTTGTTGTGTTGATCCAGGACAGGGATTAATTGCTGTCAAAATCCCCTAATATTCTCCCTGGGATATCCATAATTCTACACAATGACACTGCTTAAATATGTTGAAATGTGAACATCTGCTATCTGTTTACCATGGAGGCCTCTGGGCGGCACATTTTTTTTGCTGATTTCCTCCGTGATTTGCTTCATTAAAACCTCTGTCACCATTTGCTTCTGTGGGTAAATTCCATTCATACAGTGAAACTCCTCTACAACGAAATCGTGTTTGCAGCAAGAAATTTTTCACAACAGGGGGTTTTTCACTGTAGCAAATTTGATCTCGGATGTAAACACACACACACACACACACACACATTAATGCATGAAGATTTTTTTCACACTAGGGGGTATTTTCGCCCATGTAGGTTTTGTTGTAGAGGAGTTTCACTGTAGTCTTCATATACCCGCGATGCTGTTTAGTTACTGTCTAACCCAGTGTAACTTGACTTTAAACCAAACGTTCTCAGCGCAAGACACAAAAACAACTATTAGGATGCAAAAAGCAAATTGTTGTGTCTGCATATCTTTTTTTTTTTTATGTATTATGATGTTCAGATTGTTGGGGGTGCTGTAACGGGAAATAAACTTGCAAGTTAAAACACCACTGCACTATCGATAGTCCCATCTAAACAGACTTTATTCAAGATACTGGCGAGCAATAGCAGCAGTGCAGCAATTCCCTGAACTGTCACTGTCCAATCATGCGCGAGACTTGAATTGATTATAAATCCATTGATTTTTATTTTTTTTTAAATCCACTTTTATATTTGAAACACTTTCAAGAATTCTCAGATGCGGTCTGACTCGCACATATCAATGATTGCAAAAAATAAAAAATAAAACTAAAAAAAACTGAAAACGAAAGTGTCACATACTCGTTGCTTTATCCAAACTTGTGACATGCTGATGCCGAGACATCTTTGATGAATAAAACAAGTGCGGTTCAAGGTGGTGGCTCCCTGGCAGCTGCTGCCTGCCTGCAAAAGAAATCAACTCGAGCTGTCAAAGGCTCACAATGTCTGCATGCTTGCAGCCACTCGCCTCGCTCGCTCTGCGCCTCTGACGCTGCCCCCCCCCCCCTCTCTCCCTGACGCCCTCCCTTACGCCCCCCACCACCAGAGCGACTTAGAATGTTTGCATCCAGCAGAATCTACATTTCTGCAAACTTTTAGAAACAATTGCACAGCTTTCGCTCGCATTGTCGTCTCCGCCCGTGTGGTCGCTTCTTCAGGTGAGCCTGGAAGCTTTTTTTTTTTTTTTTTTTTTTTTGCATCCGACGGGAGGGCGGACGCGAAAACTGGAGGCACCTGCGGTTGACATGTCGTAAAGGGGATTGAGGCGGCTGCAACAGGCGGAATGGCCGCTTCTCTGCGGGCTTCTGAGACCAAGGTGAGAGGCTTTCAACGAGCCTTTCTTTCCTATGCAGTCGTGTCCTCAGCGGCTGTTGGGAAACTTCTGAAGCTTTGCTTTTAGATGCGCGCCGAGTAGGGGGAGGCGATTCGTAGTCAGCTGACAGTTTAAAGACGCACGTTTATCAAAAGGTATTTATTCTCATTACATTCCGTAAAATCATTTTGCATTCTCTTTTGCGCTGCAGCTGTGAAAGTTTATGCGTTCTCCCTATGTGGAAATAAGTCACTAGTACGCCACGTTTATATATTACCTCACATCAGTCTTTTTTTTTCTTGCAATGTATGCATAAGGAATATGTGTCGGTAGATTAAATGTACATCTCTAGATGTTGATATTTGAAATGCTACCGATATTGGCTATATTTCTTTTTTCCCCTGCAGTGTTTCTTTTTTCATGTTGCAATATGACCTGTGACATTTTATAAGCAAACTTTCTTTGGAAATTCTTTGAAAGTCATCTACTTTTTAAATCAAACACGAGGCGTTGCTGTTGGTAAATATGCAGCGAAATTAAATCCGCTGTTTCGGAAATGCGTAGGAAGATTTCGCTCATGCGGAAACATGTTTTTTTTTTTCTCGATCACAACAGAGTAACTTTAACAGCTGACAAGAAGGTCGAATCTCCCCGATTTTAGCCATTAGAGTCCACTCCAAGAATGGTATGCTAACTAGGAGTATTTTTCCATGCACGTCTACGTTAGCTATGCAATTTTTTATTCTGTGAAATTGCATTTCCGTTTGATACAATGTCCATTCACATCTGTGTTTTGTTATTTTTGAACAATCGAGGCGAATACGCTGCGCCGTTACATTCCAAATCAATGGAATTGTTCATATATATATATATTTTTTAAAAAATCAATATTATGAAGAATTTGCACTGTGAGCGTGCGTCCGAGTGGGTGGATTGGTGCTTGAGTGGGGAGGATATTTGGCGAGGTGAAGAAAGGGCTGGAGAAGGAGGTTGGGTAGGGAGGGGAGAGCCCACCCATAGGTGCGCGCGGTGGAGGAGTTGCAAAAACCGAGCGTGCGCCGGGAGCGCACCATCCTCGTCGCCGCCACATCTCGCATAGCCACCCACAAAGTCCAAGTGAAGAGGTTGTGATGGGATTATCATCTCACGACTATTGTGCGGGTCCACAACTCGGGAGAGGCGCGCGCGACCCCCGCGCCCACCTCAACCGTCTGTGCAGATATTGAAGTTTGTCATTACTCGGCAGCGTTTTGAGGGACTATGATGGACGCACTGACTTCGGAGCTCGTGTCCAGAAGTGTTCCGGTTTGCATGACGCGCGGTGTCGAGTGACCCCCCCCCCCCCCCTCCCCGGGACGGCCATCACTCATTTGTGTTCATGTGGCAGGACTATCCTCTTGATCGTCCAAACAGAGCAATGGTGATGTGCGCAGCGAGCCTACCGAGCCTGACGTGCGAACTCGCCACTTTGCGTCTGGCGCGAGAGCGCGTCTTAAAACGCGTCGTTCTTCATTCGTGTTCATTCCGCTGAACTTGTTGATGAGCGCCGGGACCTTGGAGAGCATGTGCGCCGGGGGACTTTCAACGCTTGTAAGTGCCTCCAATCCGCAAATGTTTGTTTGTTTAAATAACGAGCGGGTTTGTTGTTAACGCAAAGTCTCAACGGATTAAAGTTTCTTCTCCCCAATAGTATCATTAGTGAACCAAGTTTTACAAGACTTGCTTGATAAAAAAAAAAAAATCGCTTTATTTTCTTTATGTATGTATCCATTTATTAATTGAATTTGCTCACTCTCGTCCGCTATTTGTTCACTTGTCATTAGTGGCGCCCCCTTGTGGTTTTCCTCATCCATCAAGCGTAATCGCATGTCTCTTCAACGGCCGCCTGGTACGGCATTCATTTGTCATCGTTTGAGCTGCCAATTGCAGTTAGAGCTCCTTTGGTATGTTCTAAGAAGGTGCTGTAGTTTGCCATCTCATACAAATGCATGTTTGACAGTGCTTTCAATGAGCCATACAGAGCGTAGGACGAGGTTGCGTGTGTGTGCTTGATGAGGGTATTAGTGATATAAACTATTACTTGTGTTGGCTTAATCTCAGGAATTACTCCTGTGGGCGTATAACTGTTGATGATTATTAGAAACTGCAATTGCTTCAAAATTAGGGTTCAACGTCAGGGTTCAGGTTGAAGGCAACAACCTCTTACACGCTTAGTTTGTCATTACAAATAGCCCACTCGTTTGTATGGAATCAAGAATCTACATTTCCATACGTTTTGTAAATGGCGGTAGTTATTTTAAGTGATGTTACTTTTAAGATATGTTCCAACCAGGGGTTGTTTGTTCGTAAAATACAAAGAATCAGAACACTGATAAAATGAAAAGATGACCTCTCACCGCCTTCCCGTCATGTAATTTTGCTCTGCGTCTTCCTCTTTACCCTGATTTGTTTCTTTTTCTGGCTTCTACGCCGTATTTCTCGCTGGTCGCAAGCTACTTCAGTGAGCATCCTCCTTCCAGCTAAAGTGGACCTTTTTGAGTATCCAGGCATGTCACTGTGGTTGCAGAGTAATGTGCATGCAGCCTTTTAGGAAAAGTGTGTTTAATTATGCATGAGGTGTTCCCGTGTCACAAAGAGAGCTCTGCTTGGTGACAGGGGGAGACGCAGAGTGGGGGTGACGGGTTGGGTATTTGTCTCGCCCTCTCATAAGGTGCCTGCCCGCCGCCACTTGTATGTGGCAGTGGAGTTAACTGACGCCTCGGTGCTCTCGACTCAAACTTGGGGCAGCGTCGCCCTCCGTCAAAAGTGCCGCTTCGGCACAAACGGAGTGCATGTGTCAGACGGGCCCGCTCAAGGGAGGGCAAGCTGTGCGTTTAGGATGAAAAACGTCACAGGCGGAGTATTGTGGCAGTCGGAGGCCAGTGCAGACAAGTGAGGTGTATCTTTCGCCGACACAAATTGACTGCCTTCAAAGGCCTCAGACGTGCGGTTGCACTTGATCCCGGATTTGAGGAAGCTTGTTGCAAACATCGACCACCAGCCCTGTCACGGAAAGAACTGACTTGAGGACTTTTCCATTGGTTTTCCTGTTCCTGGGGCTTAATTGTGAAGCATGGATAAAATGCTTGCATCTCCTCATTTATCCAAACCCAACAATATCAGGCTTTTATTTTTGTATTTTTTTTTTCCTTTTCAATGTTATTTTGTTCAGGTCCTCTGAAATATGCAACGCCAAAAACCGTACCTTTATTTTTCACGTCGACATGAGATCTCGCAACAAGATGATACCACAGCCTGAAAAGAAGGCTGGAAACGGGCGGCATAGCACTACCCCCACCGACCGCACCACCAGCCGACGACTTCTCAGGCACTTAAACAGCCGTCAGCATTGCAGCCACTCGCGATGGGCCGACATGATTAAAAGTTCATAAGGCAGCCACTTGTAGGCGGGGACATTTTCAAAAGTGGAAACGTGATGAGCTGACTCGAAGGCAAGCCCCCGGCATGCATTATAGGTGTGTTCCACACGAATGAATGGCGGGGCCAGGCTCCACTTTTGACATGTTTATTCATGTGGGTTGCGCTCCTATATTGGCAGGTTATTAACAACTAAGGCGGGCTTAGATGGAAGCATCTCTCCTTATCTTTCTTTCATTTACCTCTGACTGCCTGCCCTCACGTCTTTCTGCCCTTCCCTCTCCCGTGTTTCTCCTTTTTGTGAGGCACAGGTGGAGAATATGAAACAGGAAGAGGCAGGAAAGATGAAAGTAAAAGAGGCAGGAGAGAAGCCGTGTCAGAAATTGGCCTTGAAAGCGCATAACATGCGTGAAATAAAAATAAAAAAAGTGGGGATACATCCCTCGCGTTGGTGTTTTACATTGATAGCAGATTTGGATAAAAACTATTGGGCATTACTAATTTATTTAATTGACCAATAATAGTGCCGCCCTCACTTTTTATTAGTTTTTATTGTGTTCGATTACATCTCTTATTCACGCATGTGGTTGGTTTACACAAAAAAAAAATCAAGTCAGTTTGTATTCCAATCTCCAATTGTCTGCGCTTTGTCCCGCCTCCTTTGGTTTGCAAAGCGTAATAAGCAGGAGTGAGAAGACAAGTGAGGTGCCTTGTATTGCTTTATTATTGAGGTGGAAAACACGACACACGTGCACATTTACACACGTGCAGCCACCAATCTGGCGAGCTCTTTAGTGTGCCCCTTAACACGGTAATAGTATGTCTCCAAATGGGAGACAGGGAGCTCAGTGCCAAGAGTTCTTCTGGATAATTGGCTGCTTCCTCACCCGCTGACTTCTCACCCATTCACATCCTCTTATTTAAGGGCCCCCTTAACCTCTCATCCCTGGAAAGCAGTTGGCTACTTCATTTTTTTTATTTCTTCTAATCATACTGTACCGCCTTTGTCCATCCTCTCATTGACTGATGTTTTTAGTTGGTGCTGGTAACGGCGTTCATGCTCAACTTGTGACAAAGTTTTCTGCGAACTTGCTTCGATCACCAGAGCAGACGTCTAATAGATCCCAGCTGATAAGTGTAATGACATCATACAATTCAACCATCTGGTTTGTTTAACGTCAACAACGTCTCGGTTCTCATACAATTCGGTTTTCGAACAAAAATGTCGAGTTCTTGAACTAACTGAGCGCACTTGAATGTGTCACTTCACTCCTCTCGGCTTCGCTTCCTCGTGTAGCGTCCATTGTGAGCTATGTTGCTATGTTAATGTTAAAATTGGTGTAAATAAAACATATTTCAATTTGTTCGTACAGTATTTTACATATTACCTGCTCTCTTATGTACAGCGTGTACAGTTTATGGTGTGAAATTGTAAAAAAAAAAAAGTTGTTTTCTTGACTTGGAACGGATTAAATTTTTTTTACATTGATTCCAATGGGAAACATGGTTTCGGTTTTCGAACAATTTCGGTTTTCGAACAGCCTTCTGGAACGGATTATGGATGAAAACCGAGGTTTGACTGTATATATAAAATGACCTGGATCGAGTTGATTTTATTTCATGCAACCACTTGACGAATTTGAGTAAATTCAACAGAAAAAACTTTTTTTTCCAGTGACCTGAAAAAAAATGTCCACTCACTTCAATCCTCATCCCCATGAAGGAGGTCTGGATTGATCCTCACACTCTGGTTCTCATGTCTCCACAGTTCCAGACCACCACACAAGACGAACACAATGACTGACAGCCAGAGAAGCTGAGGAGACCTGTCACACGTTGTCTGATCAACACGTCAAAGGGCTATCTGCTTCTCGCCTCCCCCGCCTCCATCAGCCTCCCTCAGGCTTGTCCTCTCCTCAATGGACTGCGAGCCCTAAAGAGACACAAAGAGTCAAAAGAAAAGAAGACGCCTTTAAGAAGACATGTCTCCCCATTCCCGTTGAGCGAGTTTCTCTCAGTGGAAGCGGCAGTAGGAGAGGGGATCCTCGCTTATAAGTCTTTCTAAGGAGAAGGGGCCTGAGAGAGGACCAGTCATGCGTCTCTATTTGGCATTGGCGCTTCAGGCGTTGTGGACTGGCGTTTGCCAAGCTGCCATGCAGCACTACCCTGCGGCTTGGGGCCACTACGACGTGTGCAAATCCCAGATCTACTCAGACGAAGGACTAACCTGGGACTACATGGCCTGCCAGCCGGAGACGGCAGACATGACCCAGTACCTGAAGGTCATGCTTGATCCACCCAACATCACCTGCGGAAATCCTCCGGAGACATACTGCGCATTGGTGAGTACACGCATGCGGCCAGTTGTCGTAAATGTATTCTTATCATCGATCGTCCCACTCTGCTACCAAATAATTTTGTACATAAATTCAAAGTCAGAAAACAACTGGGTAACAACACTAAGCACCGTTTAGCAAATATTCTTAGGATCGTTTTATGTGTACCGCCCCCCCCCCCCAGCCCCAGCCCCCGCTTCGCCACCCTCCAAAAAAAGGGTAAGTGCCCAATAAAAGCAATGATTGGTTGATTAGCTTTAAAGACCTCTTTGATGCATCCGCAAATTATCCGGCAATCATGAAAATCACAAGCTCCTCGTGGAGCTGAAAAGAAAATGATGCATATTAGGTCAAGTATTTAATCAGCAAAGCATCCTCCTCCTTATTTGGGGTCCTTATCACTTTGAAGCACACAGCCGGTCGCCCCAGATTGCTAAATGATGAATCACCTTTGGTCTGTCGTGTAAGTCATCAAAGATTCTCTAAGAACAGGCACGCAGCTTTGATAGGTTTTTAGATAAATAGCTAAATGTTCCAGGAAGAAGAGTAGTAACTCGAGGAATATAAATAGACTCGAGTAGTCGTCAGCGGAAACTCAGCTGAGGTAGAAAGACAGAGAAACGGTAAGAGTGGAGTGGGGGGGGGGGGGTTGTGGATGACAAAGGCGAGCAAATGATCAAGAGAGATTGGAGTAACGCAAGAGCATCTGGGATTCAGAGACCCAAAGGACTATGTGCGAAGCCTGCAGTGACTGAGTAGCTAATATCTCCTCCGTGGGCCACGATGGAGACTGGAGAATTTGAATAATTCAACATGTAGATCGTGTCTTTTATTCATACTGCGCATTATTCTACCGGACATATTTTAGGCAATGTCCACACTTACGCATCTATGTCTCTTCGTGTAAAAAAAAAAAAAGTTTGCATCAAAACCCATTACCAGGCTGTCAAACAACAGAAGCCCGAATATGGCACAAGAGACAAGAAAAAACAAAAACAAACAAAAAATGGCCCAATTAATAAAAGTCGCAACTGACAAGTCAAATGCATCAAATTATTTAACGCTGTCTCTCGTGAAAAAAAAAAATACTTACTGGTACATTCTATTTTTCTTTGGACTTGTCCTCAAGCTCTTTTAGAAAATACGGTGTTCTTCGCCTTGCGTTGACTCCACGTCTAATTGAGTGCGGCGAGGTTAGCGGGGGGGGTGAAAACGATTGCTTGTCATATCAAAAAGGCCATTGTCAAAACAGGGGCCCCTTCCATTCGCTGACTGCTCATTTGTGTGACCCCGGATTGATCCAAAGCGAAGCCTTGAGTGTGTCTTCCTGTTTGCCTCTGTAATGGACGAATGAATCACAGATAGGGCAGGAGTCGCGCATGTCGGAGGCTTCGCTGGCACTCTTCCGTTTCTGGATACACACACGGTATATCATTGGCATCATTGGCAGCCTTTTAAACTCTGAGTACATTTCTGAGAGTTGACGCCATCCTGTTGTCCTCGCGTTTACGGCAGACAATGTGACAAGAGCCTCAATTAAAAAGCCAGTTGTGTAGCTTAAATGTCTCCTCGCTCGAGTCCATTGATGAGAAATTACATCAAGTATAACAGTCACACATCAGGAAGGCCAATTACAGCGGAGTTCAATTAAAGACCAGAACATTTACCTGTGACGTTCCTGTTACAGTGCCAAGATGTTGTTCTGATTCCATCAGGGGTTTGAATCACAAGCATCGTAGAGTCAGGGCAATTACAATTTCATCGATGCAGTAAGTGACTTAACACTTGCGCAATCTGGCACATTTTCGGGGATGGTTTCTGCAGAGCTGAAAGTAACCGACATCAAGTTGGATATGAGAGTGGAGGCCGTGGAGCAGCTGGAGGCCACGCTGCTTATATGAGTATTCTTATGTCTGCCAGAGGCCTTCATCCCTGGGTCATGGATAGAGGAAAGCGGCATCAGATACTCTACGTTGCCATACCCGCTGGCACGTTGACAGCTTTCTTTTTTTTTTCCGTCGAAGACCCGTGACCTTTCAAATAGCAATAAGACGCCAATCATCCAACGCTGCTACACAAGTCGACCGTTTGATGAGATGCCGCTGTCCCCTCAAGTTAATAGCACGCCGACAGGTTGCCCAATCTCGAGCATTTTCATGATTGAAACGGCAAAGCACTCAGCAAAGAAGCCTTGAGTTGATGAAAAGTATTATTTGTCACTGTGGAGGAGGCGAAACTCCACGGTTAACAACAGAAACGTTCCGACAAAAGTAGCGTAACACTTCACAAGGTGATTAGAATCGAACAGCTTGGCAGTTGTTTTGGTTCATGTTCAAGTCATCAAAAGAAGCGTTGCATCGACCAAAATATTAAAGTTGCCCGGCAGCTTTTGTGTCTCGATGACACATTTGTTCAGTTAGGATGAAGTGGTTCGGATTGGCTGGACGGATGGATGGAGAACCCCAAGATGTCGTTAAGGCTGAAGTTTGGTGGCTGACTCGACAAAGCCTAAATAAGGCAACAGTTGCTTGGAGGTTACTGTGAATCAGCTGATATGCCAAAGTAGTAAAGGAGGTTTAATTACCTGCGAGCCTGCTGATGTGACCCTTTTGTCAGGTATTAGTCAGAGCACATGAACTTCCAAAGAGACAAATATAACAGTCGACTTATTATGGAAAATTATTTTGAGATCTCCAGAAGAGCGGAGCAATCAAAACAGGAAGTACAGCAAGTCGTGTGCGATATGTAACCTTGAAACATTGCATGTTGTACCATAAATGTACTTTAAATTTCCCAAAAGGTGCATTACGATTTTTTTATATGTTCTGTGATTGACATGATGACCAGTCCAGGATGTACCTTAACTCTCACGAAAAGCCCGCCGGGATAGGCTCTGGCTCACCTATGACCTTGAAAAAGATAAGTAACCGAAAATGGATGCATGGACGGTTGGAAATTGCCTCTCGTTTGACAATCAAACCACATGAACGGGCTTTGCTGAACAGATTTTTAATCTTCCGGTGCGCGTCAAACCAGTTGTCTAATGTGCAGTATATGCCGAATGGAAGCTTGTTAAGTGGAGTAGTGAGGGTTGTTCACTTTTGTTACCTTTGTGAACTTTCATTCCGATAACCCAAAAGCAGTGGAGTTTTTTTTTTAAAAATCTGTTTGATAGTTACCAGAATGTGACATGACCACAATATGATGGGAAAATGGTGGGCGAGAGGGGGTGGGGGGGAGGCAACTCTGTTTATTAAAAAATGCAAAGGGGACGTGTGCAGATCCTTCCAGGGAGAAAAGTTTGTAAGTATAAACTTGGTGAAAAGTTGCTTGCTGAAAACATCAGGTGGGTTTTTTTTTTGTTTTTTTTTTTTTTGTTTGTGTGCGTGTGAGAGACTTGTCTATCTGGGTGCCATCAATGCGTTCAGCGTTGCGCCAACCGTTTATTTTGCCACAATGCGATAACAGGGGGCCTCCTTGACTCCAGCTTCCCACAGCCTCCGTCGAGTTCTTTTTCAAGTCGGTAGGAAAAACATCTCTTATTCTGCCCAAAAACAATGAAGAGGCAAGCTATAGACGTGGAAAACTTTGTAAATGTTTGAATATGAATTTTAGAGTGTTTGCCTGTGAATACAAAGAGAGCTTACGGTGGAATTTTGCGGATTGGCCTTTTGGAAACCGACTGCAGGAAATAATTTATTCCATATCTTGAAATGACGTTTCGTATGACAGTTGCCATCAAATGGCGGTTGAATACGAGTCAAATATGGATTATCTCTTGGAGATTTTGCCTCTGAATATTTTATAGGCTTATTTAACTGAAACTCGGAAATCTCACATTGTCTCAGTGCGAAACACTCTTGCAGCTCACTGATTTTTTGGACCAATGGATTAGTCCTCCTTGAACTTTGAATTTTCGCTGACATTTTTGGCCCAAATCATGTTGCTCCTTCATTAGTCTTTACAGTGTGTGTGGTCCCTAAATCTCTCTTGCAGATATGGGGCAATTTGTTTGCAATTCAGAGTTAATCACTTCTGAAGATTTACGATGGGAAGACACTGCTTTCCTCCTCCTTTTTTTTCTTTTCACATTGGATGCTCAGAGAATTGATAGCGATGCTATCGTGTTACTTGTAATTGCACCTTGTAATCCTGGAATGAATTTCTACTGGGACACTAATTTTCACAGCAGAGTTTGGGATAACAAATGCAAATTGGATTCTGTGGCATCTGGTGGCTTTCGCATTTAGAGGCACTTGTGATTTTATTTCTTTACTAAACGTTTTCAGCGCGGCATTTCTTTCCTTTTGAGCAATTCTGTTAATTGGATGAATAGGTGGCAAACGTATCTCAACGTCGCAAAATTAGTCTGAGGACGCATCAATGATGTTGCATTATAGTCTTCAAGAGGTGATAAGCAGGATGCATCACAAGGTAGTTAAGACGTGCAAAGTATAGCATGAGAAGTCCGTTTTCAGTGTATCCGTTCGGTTCCTGATAAATGCGCTGCATACACTCTGCTCACTTCCAGTTCTGGTGGACATTTGGGAGGTGGCGTCTGGTTTTATAGGTAGCCATTTGTAATCTGTGGCAACAGAGTCAAGTTGGTTTAAATGTGCACCTTTTTGGAGTGACCAAAATAGAACTCGGGCAGATGAAAGGCGACAGATAGAACTGTCTAGGAAGTACACACTCTGCAGTTTTCAAAGCTATACAGCAGTGTGCTGGAACATTTTCATTTTACTGTGCACTCGGCTTGATCCGACATTGAGAAGTAATCTGACATTCGCTGCCGTGTATCATTGTGTTGGCTTCTCATTGACAGCTGCAAAAAAAAAAGCTCGTTGAAATGGATGGCATAACACAACGGAACAAATGAATGGAAAGTGGAATTTCTTCATCCGCTGATATGGCAACACGCATTCTTAAAGCTGCAGGGGGGGAAAAAAAAATGGTGGCTGTCATGCTTTTGTTTGTAGCCACTGAAGTCTTTTGAGAATGCACTTGAATGGGTTTTCTTTTCACTCCCCACATGGCTCAGCCCCTATTTAAGCAAGCAAACAAGCAAGCATATGCCATACAAGGGGAACACGCTGAAGCCTGGAAAATGCGCTTGCTTAATTAAAGAAGGGGAATAGCCAGTGCAGCTCTTTGCACCTAATTCTGACATAAATCTGTAGTTATCGCACAAGTGAGACCGTGCTCTCCCCCCCAATTTAGTGAGCTACCCCAGAGCCTTTCCTTAATAAGCAATCTTCCTGATTGAGTCGAGATGAGAGTTAGTTTCTTTCTCAGGGAGAAGAAAGGATGAGAGAAGCTGAATTGACCCAGACGGGAGGTAGTGAAGTGCTGTCAACGCTATTCCGTTTGTTAGCATTCCATTAACCCCGTTTAGGACAGAGGTAGCGGTTGGTAAATTGTGGCTGGACTTGCAGCATCTGCAGGAGAGTAGCTTCGGGGTGAAGTCAGATACACTTGGGATTTCAACCTCTCACTTCTCCGAGTCATTCACGAAGGCCATCTAGTCATCTTCAGTCCATTTCTCCCTGAATTAGAAGCTTTACATTGCGCGGCTTTGTACCCTTTGGCTTACGTTGCAGAATTGGATGATATTCACACTGTCAGAGTACAAATGGAAGCCCTCGGCAGGAGTTCCGCCGACACATTCCGTGACAAATCTAACGGCAGCGGTGTTAGATTGGTTGTTGAAATTCAATGGGAGCGGATTGGATAAGATATTCGACTCCCATATATGCTACGGCTCGCGATAATTTCCGAATCGGGGCTCAGCTCCGCATCAAAGCCATTTCAATCCATTTCAACAGGCGATCAGAAGCCTATCCAAGACAGCCAGTTTGTGTGTCACCGCGCTTTCGGATCATTAAACAGCAAAGCGCTTCTCAATGCCGAGCTAACTGCTACGTCGCTTGGAAACAGCAGAGTACGAGGAAGGAGCCTCTCAGTGTGGTACCCTAAACCCGTAGTAGCCACCCACAGCTCTATTTAGCCCATCAGTGCATTTAGGAAACGGAAATAACCAGGTCCAGGGTTACAGGACACTTGACCCCGATAGCTTTTGTTTTTGTTTCGACCCTAGAGTCCAACAGTTTGACATAAGACTGACAAAAGCGGACTCCCTCTGTTTCCGATGGTACAGTATGTTGAAAATAGCTCCCATAAGGTGTCATGCACTTGTTTCCAAAGCATGATTTGACATGAGGGTGCAACCGCTCATCTTTTCATTATGCTCACACAGACGGAAAGCACTTGAGAGGCTTGGCGCGGAAATGCATTTTACATCCCGTCTGTCGGCACATCCGCCTCTCTAAATGAAATGATTTAGTGAGAAGGTGCCAGGTATGAGCTGTTACCCTGGGACTTGGATTGTTGTCTCACCGAAAGGCTTCCCTTTCAATGCTTATTCAGCGTCCTTCGGTCTTTTTTGCCACCCCCGGTGTAAACACACGCACCATACCGTGAGCGGCAGCCATTGTGGCAGGCGGCGTTGGCGTTTGAGATGAGTCGCGCCTCGCCCGGATTCCCTTGGATCGCATCGAGGGCTTCTGTGCACTTGCGTTATTAGTTGGCATCCTGCCTCGCCATCAGATTGACTACCGTTGAGAAATATGAAACTCTAACTGGCAGATGATTATAGATCAGGAGTTAATTAAATGATCATCTGCGTTTCGTTAGGATGATGCATTTCTTACGTCTTACACTGTTTGAAATTTACCATTAGTCACCTGAAAGGCTTTATCTTTTACCCATTGTCTTGTATCGGTGTCGTTCTGTCTCATCGTTGCCTTTTAAAATATAGACAGGCAATGCTGTTTTACCATTATTAAGCAATTTGTATTTGCCTCGGTTAACTAAATGACTGTCCCTGATTAGCTTCTCCAACATTCATCCTCGCTTCCTCTAAATACTCCCTCTGGTACGCAATTTAGGTTGGAATCCATTTCAAACCAGCCACGTCCCCTCCGTTTCTTGTCTGACTGATTTCAAGCTCCTCTGGGGGTCTTTCTCGTGTTTGGAGACTCGTATTAATTGATTTAATCTGCCCCGGGTATGCAACATTACATACATACATACATCATTTGAGCAGCGTCTTTTTGTTTTACACAATTACCTTTTTTTAAAGTGATGGTTTCCCTTAGCAACACCAGGGGCGTGATTATTTACCTGTTTGGAAAATGTGCGAGTGGTGTTGTTCAGTCGTGCACCTGAAAACTTTGGGAGCTCTCGATTCTTTCTTCTAATTTAGAATATTTAGTGGTCGCGCGTTGGGCGTAGGGCCGTTGATACCGTACGGGACTGTAATAAGTGAGGGGTTGTCTGTTAACACTTTTGTGCAAAGTTAGCTGGTGTAGGTCCAAATTGGCCATGAAGACAAATGAGGAGATTCTGCACAAATATCCAAAGTCTATATTCGACCAAGAATTATTGTTTGATGTCAAATGAAATCATGGGTCAGATATTAAAAGAACAATATGAGAAGAGAAATCAATATTCCAGACTTTATTTCCCGGTTTTATTTCTGGTTAATAGTCATCGAAATGCCACCTTTTTTAACCGAGCAAAAGCATACTGAGCAGACATATGCCAAGAAGACCATCCTATGCTGGTTATATCCCCCTTTATTGAGCGTGACTGTCTGCTTTTCCTTATTGAATTTATTGGCAGGTTACACTTTTGCGACGTGATGCTGTCCCACTATTTACGTGTTGCCAACACATCCGGCACCACGAGGCAGATAAAAATGTATTGTTCCAAACCGTACCCATGGCAAGCTGAACTGAAATGCAGACGTTGGTGATGGTAGAAAATGGCAATATCATTGCGTCTCTCTTAAATTGTGCAGTCCAAACATCTTTCGCCCGTTATTTTGCCAGCCGTTTGGGGAATTTTAACGAACCAGACCGTTTTGATTCTTTTCTGTTTTTGCCTTTCGGAAAGCCATGGCGGCGTGCAATGACTCATAAAAGCCAGCATGTGTGATTGCGCCGCACCACGTATCTGGGTGCCATGTGGCAATGAGCGCCTCAGCATCGCACTGCCAAGAGATAAGAACACAGAGTAAGCCGCTCACCGTGCCAGCATACTGGATTTCCAACTCTGAATCATCTTTGTTGGAAGCTGTAGGGCTGCTCTACTTCTAAAGTAACAATTCCTACAGAGCACCGTGTTGACTTTAAATTCTTTACATGCTCAGTATGAGAAAGCTATTTGAAATAGATTATCAATAGCAAAGCACTTGACAGTGGGGCGGAAAAGTGAAATCCCGCCAGTGCTGCCGGAATTTGTAAGGTTGTTAAAGCATTGTAATGAAGGACACATTTGCCCGATGATTAGAGCTAATAGCATGTATCAGGGTGCTCTAATTGTTGTTGATTATGTAAGTACTTTAATCTCGAGTACTTCGTGTTATATTATAGCGCCGTGGAGATTTAGGGAGAGAAGCTTTTTAATTGAGTGTGTTATTGGAGATTAGTGAATTGTGATGTAAAGGGAGACATGCGCCTGAAAGGAAAGGTGGGAGACGGTTGTGCTGACTGGATGAACACCTTTCAGCAGACTTGTGCCAGCGTTATATTGGCTGTAGTCAGCAAAAGGGTCTGCGACGAGAGGGCGGTGCCTACTGGGAAGTGTAGGCGGAGGCTGGCATACGACTAACCGCTCGCGTGGCTTTTGCTTCATCAGTTCACAGCCTTGTTAGGGTGCCTTTCGAGCCTATTTCAGCAACGCCGAAGCTGAGAGAATTCATTTGGGAGGATGTCCGTGGCTGATATTATTGGCCGGTGACACCCGCAATGTCATGCCATTGACTTGGCAAATTTTTGGATACCTTTGGAACGATAGGCAAGGTTGCATCAAGTGATTCAGATCAGCTCACAGACGACAGCTGGGATTAGAAAATAAATGGATGGTTGTTAAATGCACCAACGTTTGCCTTTGTTGTATCAGCGCTTGTGGCATAATGTTACTTCTTTTCCTTTTGGGGTGTCATTACGAGCTCCTCCATATGAATATTCAACACGGGCCTGCAGGAAAAACAATATATGTTTGAGTGACAGGACCTGAAAACCTTCCCCAGCTTCTTCACAAACCTTGTCTTTTCAAATCCCTCCTGGACACCGCCTGGTTGCCTCCAGCATAACAATTTAAATCCCACCTGATAATAGCTCTTGTCACACTGACAGCTGTCATCAAGTCAGCCGTGTACACTCTTTAGTTTGTTTCTCAAATTAGCAAGTGGATTTTGTCATCACGCTCTTTGCGTTTCTTTGGCTATAAAAAGGAAAAAAATAAAAAATAAATCACCCTCAGGGAAAGCAACTACAGTAAATGTAGAGAAAGTTCTGCTCTTGTCGCTGAGAATTGAAAGCATCTTTCATTGGACCTAAACTACAATTAACAAAGCAGTAAGTTTTTGTTGAGAGGTTCGTGTGAAAATCACCTGCAGTTTTAAATCATGCATGAGCACACTATGCAATATTGCAGCTTGGTGACTTACACACACGCAACTTATGGCTCAGTGAACCGTCAGATTCCCTTGCTTTTGACAGAAAATCAAAGCAGTGCACGCTCACGGTGCACGCTTACCAACTTCCACATTCACCTCCACAGTAGTTATGACCGATTACAGAGGCTGGTGATGCACCTGAGGGAACCAACATTGATGTGTTTTGAGGCAAAACAATGATGGGTTGGAAATTATTTGCTACTCTGTATGGAGCATTTTCTTACAATAAGTCGGCAAAATAAATATATATAATAAACAGAATTTCTATTCTCAACTATACCATTACTATACTGTATGTAGTGATTTGCCCTTGAATTGACTGATGTGGTAGATATGTTTTAGTGGTTCACAGCAGAAGAATAGGGGCACTTTCCATTGTCATTTCTTGTAAATAGAATCCCCGCGCATGATAGTGCCCTTTAAAAGGTGCATGAGTTCAGCTGCCCTCCTCCCACAAGGAAGTCAAATGTGGGTGAGGGTTTGGCAAGGCTGTTCCATCCCACTGCCAACAGATGCTCCCCAAGGGTTTGCGCAGGAAGATGGCCACGCTGAGCAGAGTCAGCCAAACAAGACTGCTTGCGCCGAGCCGTGCACGCCTTGAAAGCCCGTCGAGGCTCGTCATTATTTGGTGGATTAGCATAATAGTACAAGGCAACATTTTCAATGGATTATCACTGAGCGTCCACATGGCTGGTTGGAATCACTAATGAAGTGTTTCAATAATCCTCGTTTGCTAGTCTCAATATCGGGGGAATATTTGACTGGAGGTATTGTTAGTAGTTCCTGTGTCGCAAAAATAACGTGGGTATTTTATATTTTCAGCTATTTCAGGTCATGATGAGAAATAGTTTCATGAAGATGCACGGTGCATTCTATTTACTGGAGTGTAACGCTGCAGAGTGTGTAGTAATTTGGGCCTTTTATTTGGAATGACCTCCAAAGTGGTGTATTTTGCATTAAAAGTGCACCGCAGACAAACACTGGCCCGCAAATGTCCTCGCGTATATTTCTCAAATCGGAGCAGTGATGTGTCACAATGCCGCCGCGATTAGATCGACGTGAAAGGCGAAATTACATCTCCTTCTCATTTGTGCCAATAGCGTTGAGTCAGAAGTAATATCGAAGCTCGATGCTCCCCGGTGATAAGCACTAATAAAAACCTCATTTACAGTAAACTGTTTACTTTTTGAAAGCATCATTCTAATCTGGAATATTTCCCCTCCAGTATCGACTGCCAGACTCGCCTTTCTTTTCAATGCCGCCACCTTTTCCCTTGCCAGCCCCAAAAGTAGGCCAGCAGAAGAAGAGTTTGCCGGTGTACATGAAATGAGGTCTAAAGGCTGGAGTCAAACAGGCTGCAAAGATGCAATCGCAATCTTTGCCGATTCCCCGCGTCGCGCCCGAGAGCTGTCACGGCGTTCTCTTGCTGCCATGTTTAGAGGGATGACAGAGCATTTGTAGCACCTCCGCCCATGACTTCTTCAACTCTGTCGCGTCAGATGAAATCAACTTTTAGAGAGGATAAATAAAGGAAGAGTCGGTGCCGATGGCTGGAGGGGGTGGAGAAGCACATATAGAGGAGCACAACAAGGGTGTTTCACTGTGCCATTGAATATTTTTATTGTTCTGCGCCACTGCAAAAAACAAAAAAAAAGCCTTGCTTTTTGTGTGGATGCAGGATTACAGAAGAGCAGGAAAATGAAGCCGGTTATAATAGATGGAAAGGTACCCCCACCTGAAATTCACCTCACCTGAATCTGACAATGTTGCTTTCCCTTGTGCAGGTGTCAGCAAGATCGACGAAAGGTGAAATTAATCTGTTTGCCTGATGCACTCAATTCCAACCAAATCACAACATTTGGAACTGTGTTTGCTGAGCGACCAAATACAGTGGTGCCTTGAGAAGTTTCTCGTTTTTGTGACAGCGACTGTAACTCAAATCATATGTTCCCATTGAAATGAATGGAAATGGCATTTATCCGTTCAACACCCCCCATAACTTGAATTGTTGTGCCCAAGGGGTCGTGGCACCGCAACATTGACGCTATTTTGCATTTAGCTAGCGGACTGAAGACTAAACTATGTTGTTGTTTAAAAATGCATTAGGTCTGATTCTCTTTTGTTTATGTTCCGTTTGTCCGCCTCAAGCCTTCATAATTTTGAAAGCCATCACATTTTAAGAACACACACACACAGCACTTCTTGCAAGCCCCCTACGATCATTTGCAGATGGACTATTCCTTTATTTCGGCTATTTATTTCTGCTATTTTAAGCCCCTCCCGACCCGACTATCTAATGAGCATGAGTCTGCGGAGCGCTCACAAGATCAACCACTGCATCTAATCCCTCATTAAAGAGGATTGCAGCCTAAAACCAGTGTGCTTCTGCTGCGTTTGGCACCAGAAACGTACACATGGAATTCGACAAACAGGCAACCCCTCGTCATGCCCACACAAACACGCTGCTCTGTGTGGGCTCATTAATTTGTATCTCTTGGTTTAATTCATCGCTAACAGAGTGCTTAATGTATCTTTAATTTCAGCAGAGTGGAGTTGATGGATGTACTTTTTTCCTGTGGCCCCGTAAAATGTACTTTTCGGTTGCGAAAAGCCACTGGCTCCCTCTCATCTGTAATATATCATCCCAATCATCAGGCGCTCGGTCACAATCAACTGGTAGAGCACTCTTGAGTCCCTTTTGACAATTGTCAATTATAATTGCAGTGGATGATTGCAGTCATTGTTGGGAATGCAAGTGGATCCACTTGTAATTAATCAGTAGCGGCTGCACAACTTTATTCTGCTTTTTCCCCCCCTTATTTTGATTTTACAGACTCTTTTAACCCTGATGGGTAATGAGGAACGGTGTGTGTGTGTGTATGTGTGTGTGTGTGTGGCTTGCCTTTAAAATGAGTCTGTGAGTCCACGCAAGTGTGCGCAATAGGACACGTTGCCTGTCAGTGTGTCCGAGTGTCATGATCTTCCAAGCTCAGAGAAAGTAAAAAGCCCAAGCTCCTTTTCTGCCCCCAGAGTCATCTGTCAATCATCTTCGATTCAGAGGTGGGGGGGTGGAAGGCATGCAGGGAAAGAGACACAGAGAAAGATATAAAGACAAAAAGAAGAAAGTCTCCCTTTAGAATGAAGAAATAGACCCTTCGGTGATCTGACAGTGGGGCCTGGAGCTGAATCACAACGACGCTCTGCCCAGTTAAAGATCCACAGAGGGACTGCTCGGTCCAACCACAATATTGATTTTAATCATGTCTTCTGAGGGGTGGCGTGAAAAAAAAAAAAAAACTATGCATGAATCCCTAATGACTGTATGTATCGACTATATTGAATGTTTGTTTGCAGAAACCCTACCGAAGTACAGAATAATTAATTTGCATGATTTGAATCCGAATATCAGCGTTCTGTCTTTTTCCTCACCCTGTGCTCAATTCTATTCACCCGTGATTTTGCAAGTACAGAATAACCTTTGTAACATCAGATTTTGCAGCAAAACTACAGAGTAAACATTTATGGCACCGGCATTGATGACGCAGATGTTTTGAAACATTGGGTTGGATTTTAGCCAAGTAGAATGCTTCCACTACAAGTAACAGTGGATGAAGAGATGGGAGGGACCATTTGACGAAGCCTTAGCTCTGAGGCTTCAAAAGTGAGGAAACAATTACCGCTTCTATTATCGAACGGGACAGGTTGATTGAGAAAGGTATTCTCTTGGGACACGTATTCCTTTGAGACAGGTATATTAGAAAACCTAGCCACTCCACAAACAGAAAGTGAAAATCGATGTTGCCCTACTATCGCAGTTGGGAAGATTTTCTGCAATTGTTCAGTGTGTCTGAGGTCATTTGTGTCCATTTATCCACGAGTGCAGGTGTTTTAATGGGGTTGAGGTCGGGGCTCTCAACCGCAAGAGTTTTGTCTCGTCTACAAATGGAGTTCTTACACATTGCGGCGGGCTGCCAAAGCCATGAACTCTGCGCGTCGGCGATGCACTTATCCCTCAAGTGCGACTTTTACAATTCCACTCTCAAGCACGGGGGGGCCATCGTCCTGTCCTTCAAACCGTATGATCGTGACACCCCATATAAAAGATAATGGAATGTAAAATGTATTTTATATCCTCTAAATGCAAAGGGCAGGGTCTGAAGGCTCACTCTACTATTGTTTTAAGATTCGTGAATCTCCCAAATGGACAGGCATTGAAATAGGGGACATGTACACATGGTCCTGCCTCATAAGCTCCCCTCTGTTTATGACAGCCACACACCCGTACGGAAGGCGGTGAATCAGAGGAGCTCACGCTGTCTTGGATCTCTCCCACTGGGGGCCACAAAACAAAAAGTGAACTGTTGAACACCGAGGGGTTGGTGCAACACTCTCGGTCTGTGTTTTACAAAAACAATTAGAGCCATTTCAAAGATTGAACTCAGTCCTTCATCCCGGTTCCATTGTCTGCCGGGAGACATAAAAGGCATTTGAAAGATAAATACCGACAGAAGTAGGTGTGAATTTCTGGTATGTGTGTGTGTGTGTGTGTGCTGCACTACCACCTTGTTGACCGCAGTCCAGCCTGGGCGACCTCCGGCCGACCCTGAACCATTTGAAAATATGATTGTAATCCTTGTGAGGATTTGGCCTGGGTGTCTATTACCACTGTAATCTGTCACAGTGGCATCCAATATTCAGTCCACGTCCAGGTTAAGCCCCTCTTTCTGTCTGCACCACCTATCACCATGGGAGAGGGAGCGAGGGAGATGGGGGATTGGGGGGGGGGGGGGGGCGTAGGATGCAATGGCTGATCCACTCAAGGCATGGATGGGAAGAGGGAGAATTTTCAAAACGAGATGGGTGGCTATGAGGCAGTTATCGGGGAGCAAAAAAGCTTCGGTAGCATTCGTTAGCAAAATATCGGAAAGTGGATTTTTGGTTCACACATTGAAAATGTCATACGTCTCAGTTGAAGTTAAGACAACAGAAAACATGCATTATTGCTTACCGTATTCATTGTGAATGAGTGGGCTAGCATAAATAAGCAACTAGCTAATTATACCAATCTTCATCATGATGAAGGTGATTCTCATTTGCATGCCGGAATACTCTCGAGACACTCATGTCAGGTGTGTCGTATGATGACATAAAACTATCAGAGACCTTTTCGAAAGACCCAGCGTAGAGGCGACTTTAAGACTTTAAGACTTCCGGACGAATGCTTCAGATTCTGCCATTTTAATGAGAAACAGATATGTCTGATTGAAATGCAGAAAAACACCGGCACATATGCGATGATTGTGTTGAAAGATGAATCGTGAAAGAAGGACACAAAGGAAGAGAAGAAGAATAGATGCCACAGGCCGGGCTCAATTTGCTGTCTGAGCCATACGTCTGACACATCTGTCACACATACAGATTGATTTGATTGGTGGGAGCCCATCCATCTTGATGTCTTCTCAGCAGGCAGTAAATTTATATTCCCTCAAGTCCCATCCTCCATCAATGGCTGCGGTGTCGACAGGCCAAGGTTGTCAGCGCCATAACCATGTCTTAGTTTAAAAACCGGACACAGTTTAAAAGCTCAGACACATCTTTGTCTTGTTCGCTATTATCTCATCCGATCATTTTTGTGGATCTTCATTCTGGTGCATCATTCCAATGTGTGAAAGGTGATTTGAGCAACAACGGTTTGGAATCAAGAGTGTGGTCAAGCAATAAATGACTGTCAACTTGTATCGCGAGGCACCGCTGCATTTCATATAATCGTGATAATGACAAATCGATCTTTAATCAAACACTCAGTGACAAATGCCCAAACCCAAATGCGCAATGTATCTTCATGTGCAAACGTTTGAGATGAAAATTAATTTCGACAAGTGTTTTGTAATGTGTCTAAAAGCCCCTCACATAAAGAGCAAGCGTTAATCTCCCTCTCCGCCGCCTGAGCACTCCAAACGGCTCTGGCTCTGTGAAGTGCGGCTGAATAGAGTCTGCAATCAAATTCATGAGCCTCTGTTTACGACATTGTTGATTTTTATCCTTCTCGTTGGCCGTTAAATTAGGTTAACAGTTTGACAGTAATGTGGACAATGCGATTGGAATTCAGAGTGGTATCCTGCCAACAACACAACACACACACACACACACATGCACACACGCATGCAGTAGAATCTCTATTCTAATCTGATCCAACCGGTGTGTTGTGATGACATCAACCGCAATTAAGTGCTCCAGCAACCTGGCTTCTGGCTCGCTTTTCTGTGGCGGTTGAAACCTCCCCGCTTCTTGACCACCCAACACCCCGGTGGGATTTGTACAAACATCTTCAGTAATTAGTGCTACGCTGCGTTCAGGGTGCGGTCAATTATTTCCGCTTGTGCCACACCGTTAATTGCTTAACAGAGGCCTCGTAGGTTCCCCTCCAGTAAAACACAGATGTCTGCCATTGATTTTCATGAGGCCATACACTCAGCATTTTATCTCTTTCCTCTTCTCCGGGTCGAGGTTATTGATCTACATAAAGGCTGTATTTTGAAGCGTGGGAGACAAGTAGCGGCGATAAAATATATTTAACCTGTGGGTTCAGGAAAGTGCCGGACGACTGGCCAAGGTTGCAGAGTTTAACGCGCAGCATATTTTTGATCCCCTCAGGGCACAGGAAGCGATTATGTTTGGACATATCTAGTGACAATATGTCAGGCGTGAAGATTTTTCAAGATGATAAAATTGCATTTTACTGTGGCCTCGGTATCATTCAACACACTCAGAACAAATGTGTGTAAAATGTCCATATGGCTCATATGTGTCATACAGCGAAAACAGCTTGGGGTCAAAATGACCCAAAAGAAAGCAGATGCGTACAACATATGTACGGGACATTAAAAACATATTGTCATGGTAATTTTCTGTTTACAAGGTGCCCCCATTAAATTCGAGGAAAGTCATGAAAAATGAAGAATAAAAAAAAAATATGGCAATCCTATATTTTGGGATGCTAACCAATGAATGGAGTCAAATTGACCACCCAAAAATTTATAGGAGGGCAAAGTGATCAATCCATTTTCTCTCAGTATGCGTCAGTGCAATTCTACATTTTTGCAAACTACATTATAAAAGGCTTTCACCAAGTCAGTAAAGTCCCTTGAGTTTTGCCATTGTTCACTTACACATGCTTTGTATGCCAATTAGGTTTCCATCTTTTACTTGATCTGATTAATCCTAGATGAAATATGTCCATGATTTGTTGAAATAATTGCTATGTACCCATTAGCGAGCCCTTTACGATTGCCAAGGGGACATTTTACCGCGGTCTTTTGCAATAGCTTTACGAGACACAAACAAATACTCTCCTGTCTTTTACGGTATGCCTCAGGGCATGAACTGCTCTCTTTCAATTTATCTTGAGGGACTTCTTGTTTGGCCAAAATTATTTTCTCATACATGTAGTCTTAGATCGAAAGCGATTGGACTTATTAGCTGCGAACAGTTTGCATTTTCAACTTACCAAACACACACAGGGCACCAGATGCTGCAGTTAATGTCGCACCTTAATGTGCCACCATGAGATTGTGTTAAGACACCTGGGTGGGATTTTTCCAGCGCCATCCAGCCTTCAACCACCTCACAGCCATGACTTCCCAGAGCAGGAAAATGCCTGTAGGGGATGGTCGAGGCAGGATATTAATGGGGCCCTCCAACAGTTAGAAGGCCTGCGAGATTGCTGTCTCATTGTCACCTTGCCATGGAGGACGAGCAAAAACCCGTTAGCCGAATGAAGCCGTTTCCTAATCTAACTAACTGTTAGCCTGCCGAGATAAAAGCTAACATACATACGGTATAAATATATTTGTGGCGAAATAATCAATAAAAGCCAAGAGAAAACAATACTTGGCAAACACTGCCTTATCATCAAAAAGGGCTTACACAGAATATGCTTCCAAATCGGTTTGTTGATTTTTTTTTTTAATTCACTCCACTTAACATATGATTGTTTTTTTTGTTTTTTTTCGATTCATAGGAAAATCCCTACATGTGTAATAATGAATGTGACGCCAGCACTGAGGAGCTTGCCCACCCTCCAGAACTGATGTTTGACACCGAGGGACGCAACCCAACGACGTTCTGGCAGTCCACGTCCTGGAAAAGGTATCCAAAGGCGCTCCTGGTCAACATCACGCTCTCTTGGAACAAGACCATCGAGCTGACAGATGATATCGTCCTCACGTTTGAGTCAGGCCGACCAGAACAGATGGTACTGGAAAAGTCGCTGGACTATGGACGTAGCTGGCAGCCCTATCAGTTCTATGCCACTGACTGTCTGGATGCCTTCACCATGGAGCCCAAGACGGTGCAGGATCTGACCCAGCATACTCTGCTGGACATCATCTGCACTGAGGACTACTCTCGAGGTTATGTGTGGAAGTATGACAAAACAGTTCGCTTTGAGATCAAGGACCGCTTTGCGCTGTTCGCCGGTCCTCGACTCCACAACATGGCGTCACTTTATGGCCAACTGGACACCACCAAGAACCTGCGAGACTTTTTCACCATCACGGACCTGAGGATCCGTCTGCTGCGACCTGCCACTGGAGCCACGATGGTGGACGAGAACAACCTGTCCAGATACTTCTACGCCATTTCTGACATTAAAGTCCAGGGCAGGTAAGAACTTGATGCTCCTGCACTTATTTGTGAGAAAACGATTGGAAAGAATTTTAGCTTCAGTCAAGTGTCTGAGCATTTAACTGTGGTAAACATCGGAGGTACAATTCCAGCGGCCAGGTCACCACCGATCGTAATTAGTCTTTGATTTCTTGCTTCCGCAGTGGTCAGTGGGTCACGTAACGTGCGAAACAAGATGTCATTGTACAATTAACAGTCACAAAAGGCCCCTCCCCGCATCTTGAGCACAACTGTGTGTCACTGCGGCACAAACCTAAGTGGAAGTGTTTTACGCCGTGTTTTACACTTTGTGGTTTTTCAATGTGACAGATGTGAGTGCGGTTGCAGCAGTGTAGCGATGAAGATTTAATCACGCTTGCTTGGCTTTTCACACTTGAGAGGCTCGCAGTACAAAACGCGCGGCGCGGCGAAACATCACAACAATGCAAGTGTATGCTTGCAGCTTACAGTACGATGTGTCAGGGTCATGCGAGCTGAACGTGGCTCCAAACTATTGTTGTGGCACAACATGGCGGAAGATAGAATGACAACAAATGGGAGCACATCCACAGAAGCATTACTGTGCTTGTATTTAAGTGAACCAATCGTACATGCATAGGCGTGAATAAGAGGTCATTTAAATGACAATTGGGAATTAAACTGGTCTATTTTTTTTAAACTCCATTGCTCTTGTTACAGTCGATCGTGTTAGCCTGGAAATAAATTCATTTCAGCGCATAGAACTGAAAAGAATTTGTAAGCCATTCATAATTGCTTGAAAGTGTCGAAAGGTATTGTTTCTGAATCTTAGTGAAAGAACACCTCAAATCGATAACTGTGAGGCAGGTTGAAATGTCACTGCACAACAATGCATTGCAAAAGATACAAGGTCAAAACGATCTCTCACCCCGGTGTCTGATCCCCGTGTGACTCGGGAGTGCCAACTGGCACTGCCCTCTAGCTTCGGACCTGCCTCCTTCGCTTTCTCCTTCATATGTGGCCTGCCGTAGTCCATTTTCAATATCAAAATGCATACAACCACAGCGGGAGGATTTCAAACGCCACCAAAGGGGTGCAGGTCCACCCATTCGCATGGCCAATCAGCTGAAGAGGGCAGGTTTGAAAAAAAAAGGGGTCTACTTTATGTAAAAATCAGTACCTGTTTAGCAGTAGAACATGGTAGCTCGCCTGAATAGATCGGAATCTACATGATATGACACCGCTTTGTAGCAAGATAAATCCGAGCAGAAGAGTTATAAAAGGAATGAGATACATTTTCTTCCCGACACACCATAACATCGGTGTTAATGGTTGCAAATGTTTTTCTCTTAGCAATTTCTATAACGAGATGAAAGAGATTCAATGTCCATTATAGCCGGTGTGTAAAACGTGCAGCCTATTTATCGAACGATGACGACCAAACCGACGCATCGCTATGGGGCTGTAGGTTTGAGCAATGGCCACACACTGTCATCAGGCCACGGCCGCTCACCAGCTCGCCGCTGTTAGACTGATGCTTACCCGAGGAACGTGCGCAACTGTTTACCAAAGGTAACTCGCAGTTCAGCCATAATGAGATCCACTTTAGACTGGGAGGCTTCACTCTCCTCTTTCCCCTCCTATGGCAAATCACCGCTCACCTCTTTTCTTCATGCATCATATACGAGACGTAAGCTCCTTAACCCCTTGGACTACAGTTCTGTGAGACTCGGCGAGAGCGATTTTGCTGGGGCAGGGAGGTTGAATCTGGCACATTTGCCCATCCGCCTGGATCAGCAATGAGGAGCGGGGCGGAGGGAGAATTTCCGTAGGAGAGCTCTGAGATTTTCTGGTCTTTCCATAGGAGTGTGAAAAACAAAGAAAGGATTCTAAGCTGTTTTCTCAAGTAGGTCAACCTAGAAAAGGAACAAAGTCCAACTTTGGAGAAGCATGCCCGTCTAGAGGAAAGCAGAAAGTGAATGGCAGGGGGGGGTTCATGCATGATGAGCCTTCGACTGGGCTTTATTACTAGAAGGGACCGTACGACAGGCGCTTGGATTGAAAGAAATCAATGCAAAGAATTTCAAATCCAACCAAGCATGTAACCGTGTGATGGATCCGAACAATGCAAGCCGCCCAGCACTTAAATGAATTTGACACCCTTGTAATTTTTATTGTACCAGCTATGCTAAACGGGGGCCTGGAAAAAGAAAGCCTGAAAGGTTCTGAGGATTTTCTAATTATCTACCGTATGACTTTAACGTAATTGCAAAGCCCCTCTTTTCCTAATTCTTTACAGTAACGGTAGCCTGCAATTTCACCAAATGACCCCCCCCCCCCCGCCCACCCCTCCCTGCCATCTCGCCTGTGATCAATACAATGTAATTAAAGCAGAAGGGCCCACCAAAGGATCCCTTCCCTCCCTGTCTCCCCCACTCCCCGTCCCCATGTTTCGCTCTATTTCCTCTGTGCAGAGGGCATGTCTCTGAGGGGACTGTGGTTCCCTGTCTTGAATTATACACGAAGTTGCGGACCCTTTCCATTCCTGCGCCTCCACTCCAGGGATAAACAACAATCACGGAGCCATGAAAGAACCAATGCCGATAACTGTAGATTGGATGTTTGAGCACATTTAAATCAAAGCTCTATTGCATCTTTTGATTACAAAAGTTGGCAAGGACGTTTAAAGGGCAAAAGGTACTTTCCATTCAGGTTTGTGTCATCCCTCCAAAACTTTTCTCCCACTGAGCCATGAAAGGATGACGCCGAAGCCCCGTTTCCTGCTGGTAAGAGGACATTTTGTTTCTCTCTGTCCTCTTGGAGGCTGAAATTCAATTTCCAAAGCTTACACGTATATATACCGTGTGGGGGAAGGTCACGAACTGTCATGGTAGCCTTTCACCTGGAATATCAAAGCCCCATTTCCTTCCCGCGTTTTCCCGTGGAATGGCAGGTTGAAGCCAACCCCCAAACCTCCTAACGTGTGAGGTTGGAATCAGAGGTGGAATGACAGCTGTGTGCATAGCAGGAAGCCGAGGAAAGAGTGGGTCTGACAAATAACACCTAAGACTCACTTTTTAGGACATTTTGTGTGAAAGGTTGTTTTTGTTTTTTTGTTTTTTTGCATTGTACCGACGTGGGTCAAACCCTCCATGGGTGGAATCAGTCAATATCGTAACGTTTGACAGGTCCACCAACCTTTCAGCTCAGAGGAAAGAAAGACGTGTTTTATGTGGTCTAGTGGTGGACCACAAAACCATTTGTGGTTTGGTTTGGATTTTCTAAGGACCTGCTATGCGAACCAAAATTGATCTGGGCAGTTTGGAATACCTTCTGAAGGGGCATTTGTGTACCTTTGGTGAAAATAGGACAGCCTACTGAGGTGGTACCTGGAACATTTTTATGGTTTGGGGATAAATATGTCCGTGTAGGTCTTGAAGCTGTACCTAGGGGATACATTTTTCCGTTTGGACAGACATGGACTGCAGTTGTCTCCCTGTTCTATCCCAGTGTCAGAAGGATAGCAATGATCAACGATAATCATTGCATTGATTCTGTCCTCCCTCAGTTGGTGCATTTTAATTGTAGTCAAGTGCACGCGAGCGCTGCTGGATGTACATATCAGCAGTTTGGTAAGTGATGGCTCTCCCTTAAGGGAGAGACGTAGAAGTCAATCTGCCTTTTTCCCTCCCTCACTCTCTGCCTCCACAGTGCTTGGCTTGCTCTTAGGCCTGCCTGTAGTCGACAGATAATCTATTTGTGCTAATTTCATGTTTCTTCCTGTCCAGTTCCCTGTTGAATAAGTCATTCCACTTGTCTTGTCTCCTTAGTCCATCTTCCCCCCCCCCCCCCGCACACTCCATCTCCCACTCCCTGCCTGCCACCAAAAGCATCTATCGACGTGCTACGCTCTGCATTTTAGACTATTGACAATTGGCAGTCTGCACTAGTCCTCATGTGGGAGAGTGTCACGTTTGCTGGAAAGTTCAGCTAAACTGGTGACAATGTTAAGGTGGACCATCTGCTTACATCCAGACCGCATGCTATTCAGAGACGTGCAGATGCAGTCTGATGGCCCACATTCCTTCTTTTGGTTCAGCTGAAGCAATTTGGTCAAGTGTCAATGTGATCTTTCCTTTCATCGAACATTGTCAGCCATTTTTTTTCCATAATGAAGTTGGGAATATATCCTAGTAGAGGAAATGGATTATTTTGCTTCATTGGACTTTAAATTTGGTGTTCAAGGACATCTGTCAAGTCACTTTTCTGTCCTCCGTGTTTAGTAGGGGAACAGGCACAAGGGCTAAGGTGGACCTTTTTGTCACACTCTGTTTCCGCATTTTTTTCCCAAGCACGGATTCCTTCTTTCCTTTAAAGCCTCTTCTATCTGCCTCTTCCCTGCTTACCATTTTCACATTCCAATAGCAGGATGAACAAGGGAGGATTTTGACTGCTTAGTCTCCGTTTGCTGAGTTGCTCATTTCCACACACAATACAGCTTAAAGCGATTGGACTGTATTTTTAATATTCCAAACCCAAACAATAGATGGTTTACCGCCGACTGTTTCCTGTCTGATTGAAGTTTGCTACCAAAGCAATATTAGGAGGAGTCCAGCATTGGTTGAAATTTGTCCAAACAAAACCTCCCTGCAATCTTTCTATGTGTTATTGCTGTTGTACTTCAATAATATTTTGGCATAAATCCGTAATAGTCAAATACCGTAACAGGCTCAAAAGCGTGTTCGGATTGCATAAAAGAACGACAAGGTCCAATGGCTTAGAAGGAGAGCAAGAATGGTAGCCAAGAAAATGGAAAAATCTGAAAGAATCTGCTGTAGGAAACAACGGCCACAACAGCAAGTATCTCCCAAAACCGAGTTGAATGTCGCTGGAGCTGGGTAGGATTCACCGCACGCTCTCTCTTTCTCCCTCTCGCGCTTCCTCAGGCGGTTGTCCAATCGGGCCGCCAAGGAGATGATCCTCCAACGATGACGATGGCTTTCAGCTCGTTCTTTACCTTAGGCTTGAGATCAGTGCACTCCGCAAAGAGCCCTGGCCTTCCATCCTGTCGCCGCTTCCAGAATCTCGAAGTGACGGAAAAGTCTGCAACAGTTAACTTGCTTTTCTTGACACTTGATAGTCTGTTACTGGCCTTCCTGACCGTTAAGGAGAAGATCAAAACCACAACATTTCACTTGTTTCAAAGCAAGGGTGAAAGTCAGAAAACGTGGTTCAGAAAATGTCAGTGAAACACATATAAAATATGAGGTATTAAAAAATTAAATAAAATCTCTCCACTGTTTAAAGCGGGCGTCGGCAACACGCGGCTCCAGAGCCGCATGCGGCTCTTTATCGACATCTAGTGGTTCCGTGGAGCTTTATAAAAAATGTTTGAAAATGGAAAACGTTTTTGATAGTAGGCTTACACTAACGCAAACGTACACTTTATTTATGCTTTTAACAGTCTCGACAGACACGTCTGCGTCCAACTCCGTGCCTTCTCTTTCGACTCGAGAGGCGTTCAAGGACAGCCTCAGAAAAACGGAAATTCATGATCACTTCACTGACACTAAGAAAAGCGAAAATAATGCACTAATACAAAAACTCAATTGAGGAAATTACAAAATAAATTCTATGGGGGCATTGTAAGTTTTATAGAAAGCTTTATTTTTTTTGCGGCTCCAGACATTTTTGTTTTTTTGTTTTTTTTGTCCTATATGGCTCTTTCAACATTTTGGGTTGCCGACCCCTGGTTTAAAGTCAAATCGACAGCCATACTTTGGCTTGAAATGTCGTATCCCGCATTCAATCCTTTGCATGTTCCAGGCAGCAAATTATATTTTTCAGCAAAAATGAATGAAAGCCACGTCCTGCAAACTGTGCGTAAATCGCACCGAGCTGCTCCACCTTGAGATCAAATCAAGTCCATCGAAAGATTGATGTCCAAATAAATTCATGCGATAAGGGCCGATGTCGCCGACATTGAACTTGTAAAAGCTGCACTCGCCGTGCAGTCCCTCGCTATTCATCACAGACCGGCGGTGTCGTGCTGCTGTAGAGATAGAGCAAGCAAAGCTACAAGTGACATGAAGATTTTATCAGCAGACGACATGACAGCACGCACAACACCTCAACAAATCCCTTTCCTGCTCTTGGGCGAGTGGATTTTTTTCTTTTTTTTTTAATGCTTCTTTACACTTTAATCTCATTCCGCGGCTGGATGTACTGGACGAAATGCAATCTCGTGACAGAATACAAATATTCCATTGCTGTACCTCAGTAAAAGTTTTATGGAAGCGCATTTCACTTTGCTGTGAATTCAAATGATACATTTCCCTGATGAAAATGAGTCGGTTGGTAACCAGGACGTGTTTTTATGGCTAGTATTCGCCAAAACGCAGACCTTGAACTACCATCCCCCATTGAGGAAACCAAATAAATACAAATACACTTTAAAAAAATAAAAACATTAAAAATTGCTGAGATAAATTTCTAATACCGGCAAATATCAGATACTTTGAGTTTTTACTCATGTTATATTCTAGACTTACTGAATGTCTAATATGACAGCAAGTGTTTTCTGATTACATGCATCAATTGCTGGAAAAAAAATATTGTGATGACTAGTACAATGAAAAGGATGGCATGCTTAATAATAGTCATAATAACAAAAATGATGATGATGATGAGGATGATAATAATAGTCTGACGCAAAATCTGTCAATCTCGAGTGCCAATTTATCAATTGCCCGAAACGTCAGGCCTTTCCTCTTTCTCACTGTCGACAGACCGCATTCAACATTCATGCGCTGACCCATTTCATTAATGGAGAGGTCTTTTTTCGGCGCGTCTTGTCCCCGTCTTTGCGGGCTGCAGCCGTCCTCGTAATGGTCCCCGCTGTCAGGGTTTCATGACTAATCCCCTCATTGACCTCTCCTTCACTTGCTGCCTTCCGCCACTCCCCCCCCACCCCACCCTCCCCCCCTCACCCTCCCGCCACGACTCAACACCACGGCCCCACTGATGATTCAATAACTAGTGGAGGTACGTGGCGAGACTCCCGTTCTAAATTACTGCAAGAAAATACAGGAAAAGCCAGACGAGATCTCATTCAGTAATGCGTAAACATGAATGTAAATATGCTAATATTGCAAAAACCTGATGTGCGAGGATTTCCTTTGAAGTCGTCAAAGACTTGGTGACCCATAAAGCCGTTGCTGATTCAAATGTGCTGTTTACCTGTGTTATTGATTCCCTATTATGAGAATATCAAGGCTACAATGTCAGCATGCCGGTGCCCTTATACAGGCTGGTGGAGACCTCAGTCATGTTCCCCTCGTTCATTTACTAACTTCACACAGCATGTGGATTGTGCAACAAGATGGAAATACACGTAGAATCTCCTGTATGACAGTGTGAAAGAGGCATATGTCTTTTCTTCTCTCCCTCCTCTGGGGAATCTGAGCACAAATTGGCCACTGGGGGGGGTAGCAGGTGGCCAACTTAAGAACTGTGAGAGTTCAGACTAATGACACAATGGAAGCACTTCAGGAGTGTCTTCATGTCAACAAATTGTTTTTTTTAAATGTTTTTCAAGGTGATATTTGAAGGTGTTGCTTTTCTTTATGTTCAATTTCATTCATGCGCAGCGCTTGGTTTCGGCTGCCGTTGTTGATTAATGTGCTCTAAAAATAAAGTCCAGTTATTTATTTCTTTTTGCTAGATAGGTCAGAAACGATACGAAATATCGTAAGGAGGTTGCTAAGTTGATCAAACGGAAGACCCGTACACATGTATTAGCATAGACAGTCGGAGACAATGTTGTTAATGCTAACACACACATTATGTGTTTCTTTTTCTAGTCTTAAGTTGAGGCAGAAACATTCCCGACCAAGATTGTCGGCTGAGTCATCATGCCCTTTCTGTTTGCATAATTCATCCAAATGCGTGCACCCTCACACATGCGCATGACAACGGAGTTGATGTGCTCCCACCCTGATTTTCCCAAGCGAGACATTTGATTCTGAACTGGAGACGACGCCGACCGATGAATAAAAACTGCTCGGTAATGGGAGCATCGAGTCATGAAAAGCGATTCAGAGTTTAGCTTCTCGCACAAAGCCAGTGAACGCAGACGCTTATTATGTGCGGTCATCCGACGACGACGCGTTAGCCCTTCAAGCATAGCGGGCGCAAACAAAAGGGTTGCAACTGAGAAAAGAGGAAAAGGAAGGACAGTTGCCCCCCTCCCCATTTGTGGCTTTTGCTGTGGAGATGATTGTTTGGTTTTTTTAATACTGCTGAAGATGAGTTAAGAGATAAAACCTAGTATTCCTTTTTTTTTTTTTTTGCATATTTTGATGGCAAATACAGTCAAACCTCGGTTTTCGTCCATAATCCGTTCCAGAAGGCTGTTCAAAAACCGAAATTGTTTGAAAACCGAAACCACGCTCTTTTTAAAATAAAAATGTTTACTGAGCACGTCTGCTCACAATGGAAAGCAACACGAGGAAGCGTCACTTCCTCGTCTACCCGAGGAAGCGTCACTTCCTCGTGTAAGGAAGGCGAGAGGAGTCAAATGGTGCATTCAAGTGCACTCAGTTTGTTCGAGGACCGAAATTTGTTCGTCATCCGAGGCATAAAAAACCGAATTGGTCGAGAACCGAGACGTTCAAAAACCGAGGTTTGACTATACATATCTTGGCTTGAAGAAGTCTTTATTTGAAGCACTAAGGTAAAAGGCCCTTTTTTTAACATATTTTACTTTTTAGTGCAGATGTCACATTTTTTATTTAAAAGCTATTCAAAGAAATAGTTTTTACATGTTTTTATTTTATTTTTTTTACATTTTCCACAATCGTCTGATATGAAAAAAAAAAGAAATTCATGGAGGATGTCGTCAGATTAAAATAAGAGTAAAGACCAATAAAAGTGAATTGCTGTGCTTACGGGGGCCGACGACATGCGTCATTTCATTTGTTGCAACGGGCTTGTCTTCTCTGTTTCGAAGCACTAAAACTGTTTCGCTCCACGCCGACCTTCGATTTATTGCCTCATTCCTGATCAGCTAAATCTGCAAGTTTATATTGCTCCGCCATATTTGACCTCTTACAGGGAACATTAACAAGCAGGTGTCGGCCGCAATAAGAAATGCGGCTCGTCGTACATACACCTCTTTTTCATCCGATCACGTCATTAAACACAGCGAAAAGAAAACCCTCCTATTCCTTTCTTTTTTCTTTTCCTTTTCATCAGAGCGGAACCATTAACGGCTGCTCTGTCAAGGCAGGTACAAGCTCCCACGGTACCTCGCGCTGGGATTAAGAGAGGTGAGACATGTTAGGGGAGCGGAGAGTTCACCTCTCCGCTATCTGGGAAACTGCCAACGTTTTCTGCAATTACAACTGCTCTTCGGGCCCCGCGGCGGGCTCCGGTTTTGGCCCCTGGTGGCTGTTGCCATGGGAAAAGTCTCGTCCAGGCATCAGTATTAAGTGACAGTAAAACGCTTACCGGAGGATGATGGCTGTTCACTTTAGCATGGAGTCTCTGAATGTTTTTGATGACTATATTAAAGGGCGTCGAGTTGTTTCTATTATTCATTGGATAGACTGTACACGACTCGCAGAAGGTTCGGTTGTCCTTCCACTGATGGAGTTTTCTGCCTTATTCGCTCGTCATTTGATGCACAGCCGACAGCCGTATCGGTGAGGCCAACATATTGACGAAGTGTTGACATGAAGCAAGAAGGAACATTTTTGTACATTTATTTGAATATATAATGCGAGAACTTACAAATATAGTAACAATATTGACAAGAGTTCGACTAAAGCGAAAATCTATCGATCTCCAGCCGAGGAGATCGATAGATTTACTCACGGCAATAGTCAAGTGACCGAATGTGACCCCGTGTTGTTTCTTTTCCGTTTGTTTATCGCTCAGCTCAGCTCAACCTGGAGCTCTGCACGCTTCTTTGCTTCCAAGGACTTGTAGTCAATTCAACCGCCATCGGTGGTGAAAGACCGACTCACCCGGATCATAAAAAAATAAACAGGTATCAAAAATGCAACATTTCTAGTTGCAGTTTTTGGTGATGGAGAACTGCACTGCATAATAGTAAACGGTATAAAGTGTTATACAGTCAAACCTCGGTTTTCTAACGTTTCGGTTCAAAATTTGTGAGTTTTTTTATGCCTCGGATGACGAACAAATTTCGGTTCTCGAACAAACTGAGCGCACTTGAATGCACCATTTGACTCCTCTCGCCTTCCTTACACGAGGAAGTGACGCTTCCTCGGGTAGACGTTGGAAGTGACGCTTCCTCGTGTTGCTTTCCATTGTGAGCAGACGTCTTCAGTAAATATTTTTATTTTAAAACGAGCGTGGTTTCGGTTTTCGAACAATTTCTGTTTTCAAACAGCCTTCTGGAACGGATTATGGATGAAAACCGAGGTTTGACTGTATCTGCTTAGAGCGAGGGCTACAGGTCTCATTTTGATCACTGTTGGGTTTTGTTTTTTTTAGTTGGCAGGAAAAGCTACAAAATTGATTTCAAAGAATTTGGCACCCGTTGAAGTCAACTGACGTTGTGGGCAAGTAAGCTGCGGCGTTCGATGAATAAAAGCGAGACAGAGAGAAACAACTTTTAGGCGAGACCTGGCGGCGGCGACCGACTGATGTGACTGGTGGCTGTCTCGTTTTATATAATATGAAGCGGCACTGCCGGGTCTCAGATTTATTTGCGCTATATTTTCATATTCAAGTCATTACTTGGCAAGAAGTCTCTCCAGTGCAAGATGTTTATTCTCTTAATGAAAAATACCCACAGGTGCTGCCTAAAAGCCTGTGGAAAGAGTGTGTATTATTTCATGTTTACTACCTGTCTATAACATCGCAGCAGCCGTCAGTCGTTTCATATTTACTCGCGTTTGCTCATGACAGTAAACAGAAGTGGAGAGTGAAGATGAAGAACTATGCGCATTCTGCATGCCCCCCCACTCCCACTTGAATACTTGAGAAAGGTTGGGTGAAGAAGGATATCATTACGGCAGGTTTGAGGACTTAGGCTCATCCCGAGGGGAAATGGCGCTTCCCACAATGCACCGCGGGCTGGTGGTGAGCGGTGGCGAAGGCAATTACCAGGTAACGCGGTGCAGGACACGGAAAGCAGCTGCGAGCTATGCGACGCATGGGGGGAGTGGGTTGTGTATCGAAGAAGCGGAGTGTGTGTGTGTGTGTGTGTTCAGGGAGATCAGCTGAGACAAAAATAGTGTTCTGTATAGTTCCTTTGGTGCGAAGCAATTATCTCTTCCACTGTTGACAAATCACGTGAGCACACACCTCAAGGTCATTTCAGCAGATATCTTTTACCTCAGCCCACCTTGTGTGCTTTTGCCTATTCACTCTGAGGGGGGCGGGGAGGGAGGGACTACAAAATGGTATTTTTCGAGGTAAAATGTTTTGTCACTGTAATAATACAGTACCTTCAGTGGTTAGCAGCTGTGCAGAGGTACCGGGTTCGATCCCAGCTCCGCTACATTCCTTGGCAGGCTCATCTAAATTTCCCTTGTGAGTGTGACCGTCTCTGTGTGCAGGCAGACTGCCCGTACTCCAGCCGCACCCTAGTCTCTCGGAAAATGTGGACACAAAGCTGTCGAGGTCTGTACGCCGTGTTGGAGGCTGTACAGTCAGACCAGACTCCAATTACAGTATATCCGGATTTCGCATTTACATGTCACAACAGTCAAGTGACAACATGTCAAGGAGCAACGCATGTCGGCAACCGCTGTTGATGATTTTACGTTGAGGTGCCAGTGGAAGCAGCGGTATCACAAATGATGACATGCATGAGTCATTGTCATGCGTTTAGGCGCCGGCACCTCACTGGATATCTGTACGTGTCATATCATAGTTTTTTTTTATTATTATATGTTTAGTGCTTGATGAGAGTTTGCACTGTTTTACGTCATGCTCGAGTTGATTGACAGGTCCCGCCTATAAGGGGGAGTTCCAGGAAGTAACCGAGAGTGAGCCCACTGCATGTTGTACTGCTCTGCCACGTTATTAAAAAGTCTACATAAAACCCAAACCCTGCCTGTTAACAATCATTCCAGTACGTTCGGAACTACGGTGTGCCTTTGACAGTCAGTGGGCCACGAATAACTCACTGATCGTCATCCGTTCCGCACGAAACCACGATTTCAACAGACCGATACGTTCATTTATTTTGTTTGTCGCCCGTTGCTCCGAATGCCGGTCAGTCAAATACCCTCAATAGCAATTGAGGGTATTTGACTGACCTGAAAGTTGCTAATCCGCTAATTCGGGGTAAGTAGGAGACATTGAATATCAAGAAGCGAGTGGTTTAAGACTTAGCTTTTCCTCCCAACTGTCATGTGGATTCTGGCTTGAGGCTAAGCTTCGCTAAATAAAGGGTGAGCTAGCTGTCACCGGAGGTTCTCGCGCTGACGTCGGCGACCACTGTGGGGCTGTCCGTGTCATCTGGCCCTTCAATACCTTCATGAACATCTCCATCTGGAAGCCTCGGGAACAAGCCCCCGACGTGCCATTCACCTCGAAAGCTGAATGAAAGGGCACATTCAAACGAGACGATGAATGTTGCCATCGAGCCCGCCTGAGGATTTTTCTCATGAAATAAACAAAAAAACAGGCACAGTTTGAATCTACAGTGAGTCACGCTGGCTGGAAGTGGCAGCCAGCATTGGTGTTGGATTGTGAGTCATCGTCAACTTAGCGACAATGAATGATCTTTGAAAAACGAGCCATCCTTCTGCTGAGCTTTTGCATATCTTACATTTTCCCATCAGGTCTACTTCTGACTGCCCATCTCATTGTTGAGGGCTGCGGGATGGAGCTGTGGATAGCACAGAAACTTTTGAACGTGCAATGATCGTAATCACACATCACGGAAATTAAAGTGACCTTCAACCAAATTTTCTCCGCACGGCGTGTCGTGCTCGTTTACATTCCGATCCGAATTGCTTTTCGCGAGTGCACACTTTTGAGGCCCCTTCAAACCAAAACGGAACGTGTCGAATATTTAAACGACAGAAAAATCAAGAGTCAAATGCTGGGGGGGGGTTTCTCGACGTTGGCAGTGGATTGCCAAATGCTTAAAATATGCTCCCGCTTTGGAGCGCTTGATGTATTCTCTGCGAGTACATCACCAGGCGAATGATGGCGCTCATTAATTAAAGAAAGTAATGATTTCTCCGCAGTGCTCTCCGAGGGACGGGCGAAAATGAATTTGTCGAGTCCCATTGTTAAATGAATGTACTGTGAGCCGGGTGCGAGTGAGGATTTAGTACACCTTAAGGGAAGTCCCTCCTTCCATACCGAAAATATGCTTCTGAGAGCTCATCTCATATTAATCCTTCAGGAAAGTTTCGATGTGGCTCCACGCTGCCCGCCGGCTAACTTTGAGCTATTCATTACCTTTTCAGAATTACGAGCTCCTCGCTTTTATTCTCGAACGTGTCTGTTCCGGTGTTTCACCGGGCTTGTGTTGCTCAGCCTTTTGTCCTTCTGCCGCGCCCAATCCCCCAACTATCGGCGGTGACCTTGCAACCGCCACGCATCCTCCTGTGGGACAATTAAACCGTAGCGAGAACAGACGGAAAAAGGGGATATAAAGAAGCCAGCTTTTGTCTTTTTTTTTTTTTTTTTTTTAGACTCACCTGCCGCCTTTGAATCCCTCTTGAAGTCTGAGTGGAGATGGTTTTATCTGCCAAGGACACGCGTACCTCCACCTGGATTGTCCGACTATATAAAGTCCTGAAGTGGAAATTTTACTCATGTTGACATGTCATTTTCAACCCCGCCCCTGTCTCTCTTACACCCCCACCCCCCAACACACACACACACACCATTTTTGACAGGTGCAAGTGCAACCTTCACGCCAACAGCTGCGTGTTTGACAAAGAGAAGCTGAGCTGCGAGTGTGAGCACAACACCACCGGGCCCGATTGTGGCCGCTGTAAGAGGAACTACCAAGGCAGAGCGTGGAGTGCCGGCTCCTACTTGCCCATCCCGAAAGGCACTGCGAATATATGTGAGTACGCCTACACACTCGCACGGCTGATTAGTAATAGCGAAGAGGGTCACGTGACCGGTGTTTGACAGACAAAAAAGACGGATGGAAAAGTGAAGACTTTGGGGTGCAGACGGCTGGCAAGAATTGATACCCAATTAGCAGCATTCTGCAATGTCATCTTTTGACGTCTGACGCTAACAGTTTGAAAAGTGAAAGAATGACTTATCTGAGGGTGCTTCAAGGTAACACGAGGCAATTAACACGGTTTCAAAGGAAAACGTAAATTCAGGCTTTATTTTTGTTTTGTTTTATTTTGAAAGAAATGTGTCAAAATTGACTCCGGTCTACAGTTACATTTTTTTGGGGGGGGAAATGGCCAAAATTATTCACAAAAATGAAACAAGATCGCCCTACATTTTTGTTAACACAGTCAATAATGTCAGCAAATCGTGTAACTTGAAATATCGTCCTAAAAACATTTTAACCCGAGGAACTATCTCTGCATATGATTAAAGGCCCAGTTTTCTAAGAGAGAGTGTGTGAGTATTTTTAATTTAAAAAAAGAATAATTAATTCAAACAATCTTTACTGGTGAACTTAATTTGACTTCCAATTAACTTTTCAATGTAATTGTTCAATGCTTCAGAACATTTTGCACGAAACGCAATTCACAACAGAAACTTACCAATTTGTCCGCTTCTATGCCTTTCTGTGACTCTTCCGGTCTCTGTATCGCTGTTGTAACCTACTGGTGACATTCTCCGACACTCAGAGGCAACTTCCCTCTGAGAAGCCTCGTCATGGCGAGGTACTTTAATCAATTCTTAGGTGTCATCTCGGTTTCGGGATGTTAAAATGTGAAGCGCATGATGAAGAGGACTGGATGATGACAACCAATCATAATTGAATGAGGAAATGTACTGGCCCATTCGTGGATCAAACACTTTAGTTTGTTTTTTGTGTTTTTGGGAAATGTTGCCATTCAGCTCCTTGTTAGAGAACAGGAAGTGAAACATTGAACAGTCGAGTGTTCAAAAGTTTCAGGAAGGTCAAATTCGGTTCACCTGTAGAAGAAATTGTGAATTTAGATTTTGAAAGAAATTGAACCCCGAAGCCCCACATTCCTAACTTTTTGTGATTAGCGCACGCTCTTTTTGCCCACGCGATGTAGTTCGGCGGCACTTAAATGAGATTCAAATGACTTGAACTTTATTCATTTTTCTTATCAGCCACTCTGACCTACGGACTAAATGCTACTTAATTCATTAATCAACTGCAGGAGGTCGTACGGTATCGTACGTACACATCGCCCATTGCTCTTCAGACATCCGGATAAACTATAAGCTGCATTTATATGCTTGAGCGCGCCGGTATCCGTTTGAAGCTCAGGTTTTATCCTGCTCCTTCACCTTATTGCGTCTGCTGTGATTTCTGCATTCATCACCGGTGCTCGAAGGCTCTTGGCCGCCGACCTAATGACTTATTCTCCCTCCCAAGGGATCCCTGTTATGAGACTTGGGAAGGGTGAGTGAAATAGCCCTTCCTAGACCCCAGACTGACAGCACATTATTAAAAAAAAAAAAAAAAAAAAGTCACACATCCTTTGGTTCACCTAGGCACACAAAGACACACATTCATAACAGAGACACATTATGTATTCCCTGCAGGTGACTAAGCACATCTTTATCCTTGATTTCAGGCGAAATCTACACACAGTGTGTATAAAAAGTCTACACACCCCGGTTTGAATACATATTAAAAAATATGAGACCATGAAAAATCTTTTTTTAAACATTTTAACCCCCATTAATCTGACCTCATCCTGTTCAACTGCATTGATTTTGGGGGTTTGCTTTCTATCTTAAGCCTCAAGGTTTTTGACATATCTTGCCACCATTCCATGTGGACCAAAAAAAAAAAATTCTGTTATTCTGAGATTGTTGTCAGAATAACAGCACTCCATTTATTATGCTCTACCAGATGCTGCAGCTTTATTTTAAGTCCGACAAAGAGCTACTAATCATGGAAATGTCACCAAACGCGCTCACCTCTTATCATGGGTGCTAACACATACGGTACAGTGTCATGCCTCGCACTCATTAAAACAAGCGAACAACCAATCACACACACACACACACACATACACACACACACACACGCACAGAATATTTTGCTGAATCTCTTCTGCACAGTGCGAGTCTGCTTCTGTGCCTATTTCACTCGAAGGAGCAAATCCCCACGGGATCTTGTAATGTTGCCGTAAAATAAATCTCATTCTTCGGGAGCACAAAACAACCATTATGCAAATTGTCCTCCAATATCACTTCTCCGCGACAATACCGCGAGTTACATTCACATTTGACTCGAACATCTTAAAAGTCTGATTTTACTCACTCCTTCCTTGTTTTAGTCGAACTAATGCGGTCGTGCAATGCAATCACGTATTCGCCAAATTGCACAAAGTTGAATGTTCATCACCTCACTGTACAATTCATTAACTGCACTATAAAATATCTCGTTTTATTGCCATACAGCTGCCATGGTAATCTTTCTTTTTTTCCAAATAGTCCCTACTTTTTCTCCACCTGACATGCACATCATTCCATCATAGAAATCTTGAACGACGCCCCGGGCGCTCGGAATATAAGATGAAGCTTCAATTCAGAGCGACGCCTTTCGATCAAATGAGCGAGGCGGCCACCTCGGTGAGCCAGCGTGTCATTTTGCTCTTTCTTGCTGCGCGCTTGTGCCGGTCTCTCCGTCGCTAGCCTGTTAGCTGTTATGACATATAGAAAACAAACTGTCAATAACTGAGGAAATGCACTCGGCAAAGTACAGACCACCGCTATAGATGGACTCCTGTGTCCGGTGGTGAATTGTTTACTATAAATCAGCAGGGGGCTAGGGGGGGACATTTGTAAATATTTTATTGACAATTCCGATCAGCACCGCAACCTAATTTATTTCCAGTTTGGAACATGCGGACATGAAGGATGGAATTGTTTAGTGTGCGCGACAAAGCTGTGTTCCCCGTAGCTTTATCAGAGAACATGTTTATTATGGGCTTGATATAATTTATTATTAAGGTCACCGCGGTGATCTCAGATGGATGACTGCATAAATGTGCAGAGCCTGTGAGGCATTAATTTCTCTAATCTCTGGGAAGGGAGATTTATATGAAAATGACTTGACGTTACCATTCATGACTCGGCCTGCCGACCCTGTGTGTGTGTGTGTGTCTGTGTGTACGTGTGTTTTTGTGGATGGGGCGGCGAAAGGGCGTGGGGGGGGGGGGGGGGCCGGAGCATGGGCTACTGACCCCACATGGTCATAGATCATTTTCAATGAATCGCACGCCCTTCACAGATCATGTTCAGCGACTTGCAACCGTGATCCCGACATCGCTCGTAAAAAATCAATGAAGCGCACGGTCAACATGAGCTGCTAATGCTCTTCCGGTGTGATAGGATAAAATTAGATTGCCGCCGTGACCTCATCGTGATGGCGCTGGGCCACGTGGTGGACAGGATAGGAAATGACAGTGATTGAAAAATAATGGAATGGCTGCGACAGTGGATCTTGGAAGTCTGTTCAAAGCCCACAGGTTGTTCAGAAAGGGGTGAAGAATTGTGCTGACAGCCCATCGGGTTCTCCGAATCGTATTAAATAGGAAGGAAGCGCGTCAAGTATGTTTTGTTAATGAGTCGCCAGTTTCTAACATTTATTTGCGCCTTTTAGAGCCGAAAAGCCCGGTTTGTCATGACATTCCCAATGGCAAGACTGTTAAAGTTGACTTAAAAAAAGCATGTATGTACTATATTATATCAAATGTGTGCATCTGGCTACTCTAATGGAGATTGAATATCGGTTGGATATTTGTAGAGTGGACGTTGGAAGATGTGATGTTTTCCTTGAAGGCGAGGTGTTTATTGAAGTGCACAACGCAGGCTGTGAAACTTTTGCGCTCGCTAACAAGAGCCAGTCTCCGGTGTTGGATTCACGGGTCTGAATACCCACCTCGGAGTACTGTCGCTTTGTCCGCATGGCCATATTTAGCAGCACAGACATATTTGTTTTGTAGAACAGAACAACCTCCTCGGTATAAAGTCACACAGGTGACCTCATTTTTCATTTTTGGTGACATTCTTTCACATCTATGATCATTTGTTTATTTATTTTTTTCCCTCCCATTCATCGTCTAGAATTTTTTTATTTTGTTTTTACCAATGTGTCTTTTCATGACTTTGTGGCATGACTGGAATTTTTTTCATGTCCAATTTGTGGGCAAACTTATGGAGTGGCGCAGTGATGGATGAACGACTTGCGTCATTAATCAGGGAGTGCTGGGTGTGAGTCTAAATTAGTGTTTCTATATACGGTGCAGTTCCCCCCCCCCCCCCCTTTGTGAACATTGAGAAGAAAGACAAAATACATTGAGTCATACGATTTGAGAATTAATGGTGAAGAATTACACGTTTCATGACGTTAAGAAACATAAATCTGTAACAACAAATGGTGATGAGTTTAAATGTCCAAAGTCAGGAAACAAAAAGTATGAAATCTGATCATTTCGAAAACACGGTCAGGGTTCGTTTTCATCTATTGGATCTAATGGCTAATGAATCATCCTGTCGATTGCTTTGTTTCTCCAAAGTCTGTCTGAGTCGACATTTGGTCACCCTAATTTGCCATCTCACGTTTTCCTTTTTCCCTTTGCGCCGCTCGAACCGCAATTATTTTGACACACTCGACGCTACTACTGCTAAAACTGCACCCTTAAGCACAATCAAGGTGATTATGATTCAGCTCATCCTCGCCGTTTTGTCCTTCTTGTCTCCTCGATCGCATCTGTGCCCACCCCCCCTGGAGGTCCGGCATCCATTAAGCTTTGTCCCCGTGTGTCGGCATGGCGTCCTGCAGTTTACAGGGAACACACACACACAGCTAATAATTTCCAGGACGTCTGGCTAGCAAAGATCAGAGATAGTGATTGAATGACAGCAGTTTGAGTCTCCCACTTCCACACAAGTGAACTCCTAGCGACCCACTAAAAAAAAATGACCGTGGTCATAGCTAATCCAATCTGATCAATTGCTGCGTTTGTAAAATATCACTTCAAACGCTGACCTGATTGAAACCGGAAGAATGAGACATCTCAATTCCACAGAAGCGCAACCAGTCGACACCCTGAGGTGAGAGGGAACTCGTCACCATGGGAATGAGACACGCTCCGTTCTATGCTCGGTCGCCGTCTGGCACGGGGAGGGACGGACAGGGCGAGACGCGTCCTGGCTATGCGCCGACATTGTGTCGCTGAAGGTGTGCGTGCGAATCCCGTCTCGCCTTCCTTTGACATAAGAATCGTTTTGACAAAGCAGGGCGGCTCAGAAGCATCTTCAAATGTCTTTTTAACTTGAAAAGATAAAGACGCGTATTGTTTCTGGCCCCAATGCGTCCGCTGGAATTAGTTTTTCAATGATGCTCATCCAAGTCGGGCTGTTGCATGATGGTGGTGAGAGCTGCAACCGATCAAGGGGATTCAAGGATAATTGAATTCAAAGAATAAGAGTGGATTGGAAATGAATGAAATGAAAGGTTGCCGTCCGTACTTTTTTTTTTTTTTTCCTCTGTCTGAATTTATGCCCTTGTTTTTCTCTTCCTCTCTTGCAGGTATTCCGAATAACATTGGTCCTGTTAGTAAGTAATCCGTCACAAAGGAACTGTCACAGTGCCGGATGCTTCGCTCTGCCTATCGTGCCGCCCTTCACCACACGTCTCTCAAATTGGTGCCAAGTGTTCATTTCTGATCAGCTGCGGTTTAGGGTTAGACATGCGCCGGTCGTTAATATCTATCCGGACCGCATTCAACCTGTTGATGCATCGGGGTGATATCCGTACGTGCGCCTCTATTGGGTCGTGTGCACGGACAAACCTTACAACTGCCGTAGAGTTGAGATGAGCATACACAAAGTGCTAGAGTACAAACTGCAAGATCTCCCTTGCCGATGATGTCGTTGGCCACGTATGTGACGTGTGCAATTGGAGTCTAATCTGCGCGTTCTCGAAATGAGTGTCTCGCTCAACACGTTTCCTTACCTTTTCCTTTTACATTTTAAATCAACAGCATCTCAACTTTATTTCAGGGCAAAGACTTTTTCCCGAAAGTATGAGGTTGCTTAAGGTTATTTTAATATGAGCTGCGAGGCACTTTGCGCCGGTATGATCACCATCAAGCCGTGCCCTCAGAAGACGAAAGCGAGAAATAAGGCGTGCTGCGGTCTCACGTTGCCCGCCGTCTGCGAGGCTGTGCGATGCAGCAACGGGAGGACGGCGTTGAACGCAAAGTCAAAGTGCACTCGCAGCCACTCTCCGTCTTTTATTGCAAATCGGAGAGAATATTACCAACGCCCGATCCGGGCAGACTGTTGACGAAAACATGTCGGATTCAAATTTTCCATCCGCTGGGAGACGAAATGCAAGGTTCGCGTATGCCGGCCCCTGCAATTATCCATTCGCTGAAGTGTTTGGATGCAATTTCATCAAATATATGTCAGTATTATCTTGGCGCAAAATGTCAGACACGCGCAGTCGACACAGCCAATAATTGTACTCTTCTTATTAATGTGATACGGACAAGATAGTAAATGCGCTGGTCACTTTCAGCCTGCAGTAAAAACGGTTACGAGACCTTTGACAAAGTGAATCAATTAACGAGATGATCCATAGAAGCAAAAAATGCAAAATCTTAAAATATCAATACAAATAAACACGTCGAGTGTGATGGGAAGCATTATTGTCATCGCTAAAATTATTAACCCTTTTATTTTATTTTTGGGGGGGGGGGCGGAAAAAATAGGTAAAGCTTGTCTGAGCGAGTTTTTATTGAAGGACATGTCGTGTGTTTTATGCGCCAGCATTGGGCAATCTGCGTGTCGTGTGCAAACAGATTGTCCTCAGGTGGTTTTTAATCAGGCTTAAGAGAAAAGTGGACAGCACGGTCGTCAGAAATGGACACGTGGCAAAAGACCAATTTTCCGCCGCTTGCTTTCTTTATCACCTTCACTTGCCATTTTGCTCCCCCCCCCCCCCCCCTCTGTGCCTTGCACGCATATGCATAAATATCTCCGTGCGTGTATGTATATGTATATGTGTGTGTGTGTGCGTGTGTGTGTCTGCCATGCGTCCAAATGCCTCACCGTGCATGAAAGCCATCCTTGAAAGCTTGTTGTGTGCATGCTAGACTCTCGCACTGCAGCCTTTCACAGCAGTGGCGCAAAACTGCTCCGACTATCTGCTTGGAAGAGGACGAGGCCGCGCAAACAACACAAAACAAACAAAGTTTGAACACTAAATGACTAAAGAGGATGAGAGAAGTTCAGCCGTCTGATGACATTAAATAGATGAAAATGTTGTGTGGAACGAAGGGAAGTCTGGCATTAGTTTTTGCACTTTAATTTATCACGATTGATTATTTTGCTGCCCTCTGACATATTTCAGGGCAATCAAATCTGACTCAATGGCAATATATTAAAGCAAAATGAATATTTCAAAAACGAGAAACCGGGCCATTTTAATAGCATTTTGTTATTCTCGGCGCGGCATTGATTCAAACCGTTTCAGCGCCTTCCTGAGCACAACAATCGTCTGTGAAAATACAGAAACTAAGCAATGGATTTTGATCGCAAAACTTTTCAAATGAATTAATTAGACGCAAGACTTTGAAATGCGAATTTGGGAGTATTTTTTTTTTTGTAATCCATCATAAAAAAAAAAAAATTAAAATAAATAAAAAAAGGAAGAATATGTTTTTGGGTTGAGTGCACCAGAGGTGAAGTCACAATCAATGTCTGATTCCAAATGCAAGATCAATCGTGAATCACTTTTTTGGAGGGTGATGGGGGGCAAAAAAAAAAAAAAGAGATGGGACGGGATAAAAGTCTTTTGTCTCTCTTAAATCAATAAATGCAAACGTTAGGGGATTAAAAGTGATGGTCACGGTTTTCCGAACTGATGTATTATTCAGTCCGGGGGGGGGGGGGGGGAAGCAAGTTGCAATGCAACAGCTTGAAAAGTCTTCTTTTGCCAAAGAAGCGAGGTCACATTCTCTGTTGACACCTTTTTCATATTTGACGGCGTTGCGTTAATCGCAGGAAGGTGCCCCATTTATACGGTCGAAGGACAAAGAATGACGAAGGAAAAAAAAAAAAAAAAAAAGATGGAGGGGCCCGAGGAGGGAATGTACCCCGTGTTCGCTTGAGTCCTCTCCATTTCCAGGCACGGGAGAGTATTTCCCCTTGACACGGAAATACCGACGTGGATGTACGCTGAGGTGATGCTTCCCACCGCAGTCTGTCATTCCGAAATCCCAACACCTGCCATTATTTATTCATTGTTATTCCTCCACCAGAAATACACTGTAATTAGATATCGATCACATAGTCAATGTGATGAATTAAACAAAATGCCCCCAAACGTCTTGAGTTGCCATTCAGAATTAAGTCACTCGCATAAGCCATGACTCAAAAATGTGAGTTTTTTTTTTTTTGTTTTTGTTTTCTTTTGTTTGTTTTTGGAGAGGCTGTCATGTCATCTCAGTTTGTCAATCACCATCGCCATCATCATAAACACACAAACAGCACAAAATCCCCACATGCGAGTCACGCTAGTTACATCCAACGTCTCCCCTTCCCCCCCGGTGTCCTCGAATGGGATGCTTGGCGTTGCTCGTCCATGTCAAAGTGTGCCACATTGCTGTTCCCCCAATTGGACTGGTTTGGACTCATGCCAGACCTGTGCGTGTCTCCAGTTGTGTGTGTGTTCACCGCCACATAGTTCCCCCTGTAGACCGACTGTTAAGTGCATCACCCGAGTGCACATGAATAACTGATGGTTTCTCTCAATTGCACGCAGTTCGGCCGAATGTCTCGTCCCTAGGTGTCGCTAACCGAAAAGAAGGTAGGCCTCTCAGATTATGCAATCATGTGTTTGCTTTCACACAGAGATTTATGTACTGTTAGCGTAGCTGTGTAGAAGTAACAAATCAGCCATTCCCCCTCCCCCCCCCCCGCCCAAGCTAGGTGCATTTGAATGTAGCGGATGAGCCCCATTGAAAGCGAATGCTCACGATGTTGACTTCTCACTGAAGACTTGTCTTTTCACGAGAAAGCTCAACTGTTCTAATCTGATTTCGTCCACTACTCTTGGATACACATTGTGCGCCCTCCACTGCTTTTATTCCCAGCTTCCTTGAATTTTTATTTGTATTTTTATCCCATCGGAGCGCAAAGTGAAGAAAAGCGGAAGTGGGTCCTCAGTGGTTTTGCGCATATTGATGTTCGGCTCAACTCGGCGTTCATCCATCATGCAGATATGATGCGCAGCCATCTCACTAACAGCTAGCGCACAACACGGCAGAGCATGTGTGTCGAGGGTTTACGCCACGCAGCGTGATGGGGTAGATGCATATTTCCTTTCGCCACTGTTTGTTCTGTGACAGAAACACAATTGGGAGATTGATGCGATCACTGTGAGTCCGTTTCCCAAGCCGCGCTCCTGCACATACATTAAGAGTGGAACGTTCTTGGCTGGCCTCGTGTGAGGTGGACGAGCGGTTTGTCAGAGGCTAGTTTTGTGTCTGGGGGGGGGGGAAGCACGCAGGTGCGCACGCAGGCCTTAATCATACAAAACACTTGTTTATGAAATGAAGCAGAAAATACGAATACTCGAATGCTGGCGTTTGTATCAGATGCCGCAACATGCAGCCAACTTCACTTGGCAACGCCACCCCTCCTTTTCCAGAGCCATCGTTCATCTTTTGCGACCTGCTATGATTTTCCTGATCAAGCTCGATGCGCCATGTTCTTAATTATCTGACATTACATGTTTACGTTTACGATTGCATTGTCATGTTGTTTTCTTTATGCTTGTTTCTTTTCTTTTCTTTTTTTTTCATTTGTTTCTAGTAGCTCCACAAGTTGCATTGTCCACTGCCCCTTCAGTCCACGTTGCAAACCGCAAACGAGGTAGGAATCCACCCCCACCCCCTCCCGATAAAAACTTAGACTTCTGATTGAATGCCTTATGTCGGACCCTGAACGACTAACCCAATTTTGGACTGATCCTCGCCCAAAGTGTAAATAAAGTGGGTGAAACCACAGCTACACTAAGAAATGTTATCTACACCCTTAGCCCATTTCTATAAAAATGCAGCTTCTTTGTCTTGTGGTCAAAAAGTGAGAAGTACTACTTCAGTCTTAGGCTTGTCCATGGTTGTGCAATAGACAACACGGGTGCTCCTTCATGGTCAAGCCTTGTCAGGTTGTTGTTCGTAAGTGGACAGGGCGAATTGACCTCAATACTCATCCTTAATAACCACAATCCCTTGGACAAAAAAGCCCCAATCTCGCACTTCCCTCTCTGGGTATTCCTTCCAAGCGGTTGGCGGCGGTGAGGCTTAAGAGTGCACATCTGTCTCAACTGTGACACATGGTGTCAGTGGTCATTCAGCCTGCCAGTCTAATTGCTATGAGCAGAGTTGAAGTGAGGTTTTCCGAACCTGCCCATCCTGCAGCCTTCATTCAGGGCGGGGATGACAGTAAGCAGAAATGACTGCGGCATGAGCGTTCACAGACATTGCAATAAAATCCAGCAGCAAATGATCTGACTTGCCCATTGGCTTCAATCTGTTAATGACCATGGGAATCTGGCTGTCAATTTTTCATTTTCGACTTGAGTTGCAGCTTTGTGTCAGCTAAGCTAATAAGCATTGGTAAACACTATCCTGTTCCCGTAAAGGACATTCAGAGCCCGGGAAGAAGTGAGGCAAAATTATCTTAGCCTCATTTCCACCAAATAGTACAGTCCAGGCCCTTTCAGGGCTTGAAATCCCGCCATGGAGTAGGTAGGCAGGACGGCGATAGCAGTGGCAACTAGAGAGTGACATCACCGCAGCAACAGGGCACAAAAAGTTCAACGGTGACAATTCTCTGACAACCAATCAATGGGCAGCAATATCTTCAGCTCTAATCTTCATGAGCAAACCGTCGCTCAGAACTGCTAGAGCAACCAGTACAAAGCGGCCCCTTTTACAATGTAAATGCCGAAAGCTGTGGACCAATCTAAACGTTGACAGAGTCATGATGCAACGAAATCACAAGTTGAACTAGCAACTAGCAACTAACACATGATCCGTTATTCCGTTGGTCACTGAGTTGACATCGTAGAGTCAGCCTGTGAAAGAAACACCCTTCAATTCTAGGTTTCTTGAATTTGTCGGGGAAACGTTCATTACAGATTACTGGCAAAAACGGTTTCATCTCATCCTCTTTCCTGTCACTTCAAAATCAGAGCAATCGCGCAATTGTATCTGGACAGGCAATGTCGAAAGTCTACAGTTTCGGTTCATCGGGTTAAAATTCTCTTCTGGCTTGACCTGCCCTACGCTTTGTGGTGCTTTTAATGTGAGCGTATTTCTGTACTTTCCCGCGCCTGGTCCTGTCTTGTGATGTGTTGTGATTATGCTAACGCTCTGCTTCCGCAATGCCGATTCTAAAACAGTGGCTGTGCTCGTGGCAAACGACTCACGAACCCACCGCCACCCCTTCACCACGACGCCCCTCTCATGATCTCCCAAACATCTCCTCCCATTGTTAACCCGGCATGCTGTGTCACCAAATTCGTGCTGAAAGCAGCGGACCAAATTCGACCACGTTTCTGTCTGCCTTCTCTGCACACATCCGCCCTCTTTGCAAGACTGCGAATGCTTCGGCCACTCCAACCGTTGCAGCTACATCGAGCTGCTAAACACGGTCATTTGCGTGAGCTGTAAGCACAACACTAGGGGGCAGCACTGCCAGCTCTGCAAGCTGGGCTTCTATCGCAATGCTTCGGCAGAACTGGATGACGAAAATGTTTGCATAGGTTAGTCCCTCGCGTCCCCTTCCCGCCTCTATTTTCTCCTACACACTGTCCTCACTCTGACTGGTCCACCTTCATCCTCCTTTTATTAACCGTCCTTCTGTTCACATTGTCCTGTTTTGCCTTCTCCAGTCCACCTCATTCATTAATGTCCATCCTCAATTTACGTGTCTAGAATAACGGCGGTTGGAAGGAAATTGATGGTATTGCGCAAATTTGGCCCTCTAAACTTCACAAGATGGCACCGGTCGGTACACACATGTATATGAAAATCGGTGGCTTACTTTCTAAGGCTGGAATTTGACAGCTAACTTGAATGTGAGTCATTCATTTTCTGACTCATGGTTCAATTAGTCTGAGAGGTTTAAAACTCTAGCACAAAGTGGTAAAATTCGGGAAAAAAACACGGAACGTGAAGCGATGATCACTTGACACACTGATTGCTGAAGATTTAGTTGTTCATGCAGCATCAGGTCTTTGAAGTCATAAATTGATTCGGCAATTTTTGCACTTTCCTTTGTGCAAAAGCACCTTAAACCTTTTAGATTGTTCGGCATCTTGCATGTAAAGCTCCCTTCGGGTCACTCCACATCAATTGGAATCAGCTCTGTACCCCAGGCTGAGCTATTCCAAAACTTTCATCTTCTTCTGGTGAAGCCGTTTTATTGCCGATCTGGATGCATGCTTTTGTGTTGAAAAGGCCTGAAAGGGGAAAGCAAAATCCCTCTCAACTTGAGCCGCCTTCGTCTCGTGCGCACCCCTGAAGGTTTTGTGTAAAAAAAAAAAAAAAGAAGCCATACTTCCAGGCAAACACAAACACTCCAATTTCTTTTTTCTCAACCTAAAAAAAAAAATTTAATTTTGGAGGCATTAATGAAGGATGCATATTTTGCACGTGGCCTAAATATAGAGTGGAATCTGAAAACGCTTATTTGTTATGCAAGATTACTCTTGATCTATTTTTTGGCGACGAGGTAAACAAAGCCGAGTTTAAAATAGCTTCATCATTTGTGGACAAGGCAACTGTAATCAGCATATTTCTCTCACACAATTAGTCCCCGAGAAGGTAAAGTCTCGGGGTTTTTTTCGTTGTAATTGTCAGTTACGAGCCATTTTAATCCGACCGTGACCTTTGCACGAGCACTCGAACCTGCCTCGGCTGTTTTTCTTTGTGTAAAAATGCGGGAACATATTTTGCATCGTCCCCGATGGCAAAAGCTACATTTGCCAGTCTTTCAACGTCCGCAGTGCCAGGTGCATGTTTAAGTCCGGAGGGGAGCTGGGGGAGTGGCGGCTGGTGAGCCAGGCTGACAGGTTACGACCGTTCCAAGGAAACAAAGAAGTCAGACGTTGCTATATGACATGATGTCAAATATATGAAAAGGCCTCAGGAGCAACAGCTGAAACCCATCACGAGGCATTAAAGGCCACCGACAATTTACCTTGTACCGAATTGGCAGCCACCTCAGCTCTGCGCGCTGACCTCCATGCCTTGATTTGTCACTTAAAGTCACCTCTTTCCTGTCGCCTGGCACGTACGTTGAAGTTGATGAGCGGCGGGGGTCGTCAAAAATACTGCCGTTGTCACTTGGAGAGCAAAGGGTTGCAGCTGTTGCGCAACGCTGGAAGGGCAACGTGGTCCAGGGCCAAACGCATCTAGTATAGAACTTGCAATTTCATGAACAGACACGTTTTAACATGGAACGCTTACATTGAAACGTGGACAAAACAAAATATATTCGCTCAGTAGTCACCATTAAAACACGTGTGTAACGCAACCGTATTATTCTGGCTGCCGTATTGTACTTTGGGCGATGCCCATCCGTTTCACTTATCCCGACAGGTGAGCTGGAACCCATCCCAGCTGAGTTTGTGCGAGACGCGGGGGTCGGCAGGGCCATGAAAAGTATTGATGCAACGCTCTGGGCTTGAAAGAAATGACAACAATGCCCATTTCAATGTGATGTCCTTCCACACATTCCACTCCGCCGTCTTGTTGACATTCCCATGTGTCCTGAAAGACAGCCATTTGCACTCTCCCTTTTCCACTTCTGCACACCTTCTGCCTGTTTTGATCAATGTCATTTTACACATCGCATGTGCATTAAAGCCCATTCGGTCCACCCGAAATTGCAGCTAATGATTGTGCGTCATATATTTGCTCACTGCGCGCTGTACATTAAAAAGAAGGATTAATTAAGCGGTAAAAATAGGAACACAATTTCAGAGGATACTTTCAAAAGAGGAAAATGATCACATTGAGGGGAAAAAGTGATTGCCATTTTTCAAGCGGAAATGAAATGAGAGCTCATGCACCGTAACCTGCTGTCCTATTTCACAAATAAAATTATATATAATAATAAATACTACAAAATTACTTATCGATATTTGAATGACACTTAACTTCTTCCTAATATTTAAAATTTGATGGGCGACATAAAGATGTAGATTAGCATCGCAGTAACCGTTTTTGATCTGGATCATGCTGTAAATTTGCTTCATCTTAATAAAGAGCATTTTGTACTTTTTTTTTCAGGGGGGGGTTATCATATACATCGTGAAATGATTTCTCATGATTTAAAAAAGACTATTTCATTGAATTTGTTTTTTTTTTTAAAACGACTGTCAAAATGCTCGCACGCACAATCCACTTCACATTGTTTTCATTCTGTGTTACTATTGAAATGGCAGCAGTTTCATTGCGGGAGATGTCGCCACAAGTTTTCATCGGGCCAATGTTGTTGAACAGTCATTGAACTCAAGGACCGTTGGGCCACGCTGTGAACATTTGCGAGGGGTGCTGGGATGTCAAAGCACGTGCACCTTGTCTCCAGCTTGTGTGTGTGTGTGTGTTTTTGTTTTTCCAGAGTGTAATTGTAATCCCTTTGGCTCAGTCAGTGATCGCTGTAATGGCACAGGATATTGTATATGTAAGGAGGGCACTACAGGGCCTAAGTGTCGCAAGTGTCTGCCCGGCTATATGTGGGACGATGGCTGCAAATGTAAGTAGAACCGCAACGACCGCCAATTTTCAGGTCCACTCTCCCCGCCCCCCCCCCCCCCCCTATCCCTTAATCGGCTGCCTGGCTCTCTCCCATCTTCCCTTATTGCCCTTTTGTCTGAATCTTTGGCTTTGCTGGAAAAATGTGCATCGATCATAAAGCCAGCTGGACATACACTGTCTCGCTCGGGGGAAAGCAACGGCCCGCATGCTGCTTGCTCACTAACGCGGTTATTCAGCCATGCGACACGGCAGCGGCATAAAAGCTGAGCCAATATTGACGGCTTGACAGACTCCCTGGAATCTGTTTGAGTATGCGTCACCTTTTTTTTTTTTTTTTGTCAGTCCACAACACCGGGCAATGTCATCCAAAGCTAACAACTCTCGACGAGGATACAGGTTGGCGAAATTCCCCGTTTTTTTTTTTTTTTTAAATACAGTCGCTCATGCTAATAAGAGAATGAAAATGAAGGCCGCTTTCTTCAAGATAGTTTACACGTACGTCTGTCTGTAAGACAAAAAAAAAAAGGCTCGGTACCAGAAATACTTGGAAAAAGTTTTCCGTTGTGACCTTTCCATCCTCCATCCTCCGATTCGTGCATGGTCAAGTCTCCATTTGTATGCAGACTCCATCCATCCATCCATTTTCCGAACCGCTTGATCCTCACTAGGGTCGCGGGGGGTGCTGGAGCCTATCCCAGCCGTCTTCGGGCAGTAGGCGGGGGACACCCTGAATCAGTTGCCAGCCAATCGCAGGGCACACAGAGACGAACAACCATCCACACCCACACTCACACCTAGGGACAATTTAGAGTGACCAATCAGCCTGCCATGCATGTTTTTGGAATGTGGGAGGAAACCGGAGTACCCGGAGAAAACCCACGCAGGCCCGGGGAGAACATGCAAACTCCTGTATGCAGACTGAGGAATGCAATTAAATCTGAAATCTCTCACCAAACACATTTCCCTTCCAGACACGCCTACTTCATCAGTCCCCTCTCCAAATATTTTCTCTCATCAAAAGTAAATGCGCCAGATCTGATCATGTACCATACCTGTGTACATGCAGACTTGCGCTTCGTGTGATGGGAATTTTCAGGAGATGAAGTCATAAATTGGGACGAAAAGAGCAAAAACCAATCACGGTTAATTTGGCATTGATTACCAGGTTGTAAACACGGCTGTTTCATTAGGGAAAAAAAAATGCGTCTGTCATTTTGACCCCTGTAAACGTTGATTGAATTGCCATTGGATCTTTGACAAGATCGAATCGAATAACTCACGGCACGTATTTTGCCAGCTCCTCGTTTCATTTCGAGTCAAACCTATTTGATGATAGAAGGTGAGTTGCCGAGAAAAAAATGTTCCAAATACATGGAGTTGTCTCTTGTCAGGTCAGCTTTTCTGATGTCGCGCAGCGGGAATGGAAGCCGCCGTGAATATTCTCGGAAAGGGGGATACTTCTACTCGCAGCAGCAGGGACAAGATAGAAGGTCGCGGTCTAATTAAAGGAGTCCACCACCCCCCCCCCCCCCACCCCCCCGTGCATCCTGATCGTATCGCTGCTATTTTCTAGGAAAAACCCTCTTTTAATGAAGACACCTCAGTGCCTTCGCCTCTCTTCTTTTATTTTGAGTGTGAGAAACCTGACATGAGAGAAAAAGAAAGGGAAAAAATAAATAGAATGTATGCTTACTACCCCGAGAGGCAAAATGGAGCTGGAACTTTCAAAATAATAGCACTGGACATGTTATGAGTTAATTTGAGTTTCTGGTCAGTGTGAAGGCTGGTCCTATTTTCGCTACGTGTGCCCCCCCCCGAAGATATTTCTTCACATTTGTTATTCTAATTACTGACAAAATACTTCAGATTCAAGCTCCTTTTGAGAATGATATTAGAAAAGAAAATGAAAGTTAATGCCCACCAGACCAAATAGCCAAATAGAAGTCAATCTTTCTTTGCACGCATCCCATCAAAGCCCATTTTGACTCATCCTGCACCCGGCCGAGAGCCCCCGATATTTGTTGTTTGGATATTTATGCCCCATCGAGTTCATAGATTGCTTAGCATCTTATTTTCCACTAACGGCGAAAAAAGGAGGCAAACGTGTCAAAGTCTCTCCTGTGCTTATCATTGTTTATTTGTCTCTGTTGGTTTATTAGTTTGCGCAACCTTGCTTTGTTTGCCTGCAGCTTGCTTGACAGCTTGCCTCCGGCGGGAATAGAGTGGCCTCGGTGTCCCGGCTCTAAATATGAGCCAATTTTCAACCTGATGTTCACTTTGTCTAAAGTCGCTGTTGTTTGGAGGCGCAAAGGGGGGGGAAGCCTCACAGGCTCTGGGGAAACTGTGGACTCGGCTTTGTTACACCGGAAATGTGGAAGTAACCGTGCCGATTGACATGACATCAAAAATAATTAGCGCACTAGTCAGCAAGCTGAATCTTTTGTTTGATCTCTTTGGAATGATCCTCCAGTCATGAAGCGCTCTGGCCAGTCAGCCAGTAAGTGGCAACGGGGAGCTTTAAGGTTGAAGTACGGAAATCGCGATGAGGATTTATAGCTAACAAGAGGTGTAAGTTCATTATTTGGCAAGCAGGAGGTCACGCTCATTGTGCCTATCAAGAATGTATAAACCCTTGAGGGGCACCCTTATTTTGAAGTGGCATCCAAATGACAAATGTTGACATTTTGAAATGTTATTGTCATCTGTTGGCATTTAATTTGCACTTTATATTCATGTGGTTTTTTTGTGAGACAATCACCGGTCATTGTTAATGTTGACTTGAAGACATTTACTCATTTTACTCGTCACTCAAAAAGCTAGTCTACGATTATTCTTGGACACCGCCTACATCGGTCACCTTGCAATAGGTCGAACACAGCTCTGCCGTTTATGAATCTGGACGGTGACTCGATGAAACCGAGTGAGAAAAACTCAAATGTGCTTCTGTCGGAATTTGAGAGTTGAATGATTCAATTATATGAAATCAATGCACTTTAATGCAGGGGCCCGACTAGAAGAGAGCCCGTTCTCTCTTCCTCACAGTGACTCTCAAGTTATGTGTCATGAAATTACTCCAATGAACTCACTCTTGTCTTCTTTTTTTTTTTTTTTTACATTGTCTCCTCCACAGCCCGGGTATGTGACAACGAGCTCATGCGCTGCCAAAACGGCGGCGTGTGCATCAGCAACGTCCGCTGCAACTGCCCCTCGGCCTACACGGGCCTGCTGTGCGAGAAGCCCCTCTGCGAGTCGGAGCTGGGGGGTTGTCGAGGTGCCAGTTCGGGCCAACGCCCCCTGAGGCCCGCGTCCTCCTTCGGGCTACTGCTACTTCTGGTCTTGGCACTTCTCTAAAAGAGACCGACCTGGTGGGAGCAATTTAACCCCACGACCTCCACCCCTGCCCCTCCCCTCCCCCCCCCCGCACACACAAAACAGCCTTCACCTCACCGACCGACCCATCCCTCTTTCGAATAACCCACGACCATTCAAGCAGAACAATCGTGAGCTTTGTGGACTGTACTACACCAGCTTCTTCTTTGAGCAGCCTCAGCGGACACTGATGTGAAAAGGAATGTGCCAGATCAGTGAGTGCAAAATCTTTTTGTTCATTCAATATCAAAGAATATATACAAAAAAAATATATATATATATAAATGTATACTTGTAAAAATGCAAAATAATCTTGAAATTGAACGGAAAAGAGTGCAATGAACAATGAGACCCCCGCCTCCCCACCCCCCCCCCTCCGGCTCATCCTTCCTCTAAGCCATTCAGGTGTTTAAGCTCCCCACCAGTCGGAGCGAATAACTGAAGAGGACTTCCTCTGTTATCGCCACGGCAACAACGGCGGCAAACAATTGACTCGCACGAGCCGAGCGCGGCTGCCGAGACCCCTTTGGGACGTTCCTGTAAGCTTAAGTTTGGCCGGACCGTTGAGGAAGACAAATCAAAGAAAGAAATTTCCCTCGGCTTCTTTCAATATAATGTCCGTCCGGGAGGACAAACGCAGAACATGTTCTTCGCCGGCGCATTGTGGACGGAAAGAAATGTGCGCAGACTGCGACGTTGCGGCGCGCAAACTTTCCCACCAGTTTCTCTGCCTTCAAGCTCCTGCTCCTCTTCCTTCTCCTCGCCGTGCTGCCACTGACCTGTGCTTTTGTGAATCTTACTCTGTCAAACCCTCGTCGGTTGAAGGATTCTTTTTTTATTCTTTTCTTTCTTTTTCTTTTTTTGTCAAATGTTGGTGATGCACATGTGTAAGAATCCTCTCCGTTTCTCTCTCTCTCTCTCTCTGCTCTCCCATCATCTTTCCTCCTCCAATAAGCGCCACTAAAGCTGTCTGACTCTTTTCTATTAGACTCTCTGCTCTCTTGACCCGGTCAGAGGATAGTTTTCCACACGACAGGTGGATAGAAAAATCATCGATGTATTTACAGGTTCACTTCTAAACTGAGAAAACAAAACAAGTAATGTAGTACTTTTGTATCTTTGCTGAACTGTGACAAAAAAAAAAATAATGCAAATTTAATGTATGTATATGACACCCAAAATGCAGGCTTTTTTTTTTTTCTTTTTCTACCCCATTCATCTTTATTTCATGCTTTTAGTTGTACGGGTCATTTTCCTTTTTGTTGGCAATGTGCTGGCGTCCAAGAATATCAGTTTACATCCAGTATTAAAAAAAAAAAAAAGTGTATTTCAATCTCACCAAAGGACATTCTAAATGTCATGTTCTCGCGTTAACGCTTGAGGATTTAAGTGAATAAAAGCTTCAAAGTGAGTGGCGTCGCTGGTTTTCATGAGTCAGTCATGTTTTACATCGTCGTGAAACTGGTGCGACATTCGAGTGCGGACTAAAGGACAACTCCAATAGAGAAAAGACACATTCGCATTTTGCAGCCTCGGTCAATGGAGAGTTCAACCACGGTTGCCGATTTCTATTTTTGCCTTTTTGTACATTGTCGTCATCTGCAGATGGAATTGGAAATGATTGATCTGTATAGATATGTTGGGAGCAAAAGTAAAAATTGTCCGAAAAATCAAGTGCAGACAAATGCTGCCTCGGCTCTCGGATGTGCTGCCAAAATGTATTCAATCCGAGCCACAAGCTGACTGCTCCGCTCTAATGGTGGCGTGAAAAAAAATGAAATAAAAATTCAATGAGTGCGTCAGCTTCGGCAATATTTCCATGCCACTTAGCTGGAATTCATACTGGTACCGATTTGTTTCAGCGGCGTGCCTTGTCAGAGGCACAGAATTAAATATTTACAAGAATTGATGTGCCTGTGCTCAAACTTTATCGTGGCTCTTGTCATACGCTTGGCGGTTCATCAGCATCCTGAAACACGGAAGCCTCACTTCGCACTTTCTCATTTTTGTCCACTCAAAAGTTCGACCGGAAGGGTGTTCAACACTTGCCGATTGCAAATTATTACTTTGCCATGATGTCACCTGCACTTTGGCAAAAGCCAAAGCGTTCTCCGATGGCTCGACTTTTTTCACGTCATCCGACCAAGGCAAAGCCATTGACCAAACAGGGTCAACGGTTCAAAAGAATGATTTTCACCTTTTACGGCGGTGCACGTGTTTTTCCTCTACCGCCGTAATTCCAGTGTGCGTGAACTGCCACTCGAAAAGAAGATGCCACGCGAGGGTAAACCGCTTGGAAAGGAAGACCTCAGACCAATGTCAGTCATTATTTACGGGTCGCCGGCTAAATTGATTTGAAAACAGACGCGGCGGAAATTTAGACATAGTTAACATGATCGTTGAGGGAATGGCGAATTAATTCAGGAGATAGAAATAAATTAAATGACTTCACCTTGGTCAAGGTAATTTGTGCATCAGTCTAGCCTACCAATGAGCGCTTGTATTGGTGACTGATGCCTTTTGACTGTGGTAGACACGCTATTTACCTGTTAACAAGGATGGTCTCAGCTGGACTTTTCTGTTTGCATTGATTGGCACGGACCTTATCTTTTGATGGTGAAGTGTCTTAGCTGCAGATGTTCAAACTGAAAAACTATTTAGTGGGTGATAAATAAAATAAATCAGACGTGCCCTCGCATATGTCACCTACAGGACCGGCTATATATCGATCTGGTTTTTCCCGCGTTAGGCGTTATTTGTAGCTTCGCTTTGTCAAAATGTTCTGGCCATCTCCACTTGCGAGATTGTGACGCATTCGCTTATGTCAAAGTCAAAAAGTCAAATAATTGAATATAAAAATGTTGGAGGCGACAGCCTGTGTTTGGGCAACACCAAGCTGAGTCCACACTGGCTGATTTCCACAAATGTTGTGTGTGTGTGTGCAGCGCGCAAACAGTTTGCGCTGCCACAGCATCAACAGAACTCAGCATGACGAATTGACTGAACAATGTCTGGGTGGTATAAAGTGGCAAGGCCCAAATACCAAAAAGTATTTTTGGACAATGAAAATGATTTTTCTCTGCTCATTTTGATACATGTTGACCTTGGTAAACTTCATTTGCGTCCATTCAACCACACGACCTTCAGCATCTCTTCGCTGCTGTTTTTAGATGAACTCTTCACTGTGTAGTGTTGTCATGGTTAGCAACCAGCTGCTGATTTCACAACGTAAGTTCCAAAAAAAAAGCATCTCTGTCGGTGTCACTCCAGGTCGATTACTTTGACGGTAATATATTAGAGTAACAGATAATCATGCGCGTATCGTGCTCTGCAGCCAGTCACACGGCTGCTCGCTCTAGTCAGTGTTTCTCTAATAAGACCTGTGGCAGCTGTCTTGCTAGATATAGAAAGGATGTGTTATGCCTGCAGGGAAACACCTGATGTGTAAAGACCATTTCAGACATGTGAGACAGACTTCCTGTGAACGCGGGAGAGACGGGAAGGGGGTCGGAAAAAAGGCTTGAGCGGCTTTTTATGAGGCGATTGACTGCGGCGCCACTTGCAGGAAGGGTCAAATGAATTGGATCAGCTTCGGATCAGATTTGATCGAAAACCTCCAACTTATATTTTGCCCCCAGTTTATTGTCATGCGGAATTTTCACATTCTATTCACATGCATGTCGTCTATCGCCGATGCAGTACATGTGGCGCGTTGGGCATTCTCCTCATTGGGAATTAATGCCGCATTGAAAAGCCTTCTCGCCCGATGTATCAGGAATAGAGCAGCGTCACCAACAATGCTATGTGATGGCTCCACGTTGTGACCACTCCAAACATTATCAACAGGAATCGAGAGTTAAAAAAAAAAAAAGTCTTAGAAAGGATCGTCTATGGTGATATAAATAAAATTGGCTCCACTGCTGCCGTATGCGGCACAAATACCGATTGGATCGGCCTTGTTGTGGTCCTGACCTCCTAATGGGAATATCTCAGCATGCGCTTTGGCAACGAATCAAACATATTATAATATAGATGGGGAGGACGTAAACATGAACTAAGCTGGACGTGGCAGCAGAATTATCTGGTAACCTTCATGGTTTCGATTCAGCGTGTTGATTGGCGCCTGATTCAATACAACTTATAAATTTGAGGCGATATTTGCAGTGAATCAAGGACGGTTTGAAAGTGCAAACCCAGTCGTGACGCCGGGCTCAACTTTAAAAGTGATTTCCAAGAAAACTTTTCTTTGTGTTTCCTCCTTCATCTTTTTATTATTATTTTTTTTTATTTTTTTTAATGATGAGCAGACACAGCGACCTGCAGAGTGTTGCCCAGGAAAAGCTTCATTAAGTCGTCTCGGAGAAGCAGGGCATACCTGTTTAGCTTTGGCTTATCCCCCAGGCGATAGACAGCTATGTGTGTGTGTGTGTGTGTGTGTGTGTGTGCACTATTGGACGAAGTCCCTCTGCAGTTTGCCAAAACTGCAATGAGGGACTTTTACATTTTAATTGGGCTGTTGTATCCCCCAAATTATAACGATTGGTGATTCCAGTGCTATAGTTTGGTTGGTGTCTTGTTTTTTTTTTTAAAGCATAGATTAAAGCGGCCAAGCATTCAAGTGTGAATAGCCCAGCTCGACAACCACGATAACGCGCTGTACACACACTAAAAAAGGGACTGCTGTGCCGTGTGCAGGGCTGAAAAATCGATCTAAAAAAAATGTTCAGGTGTGCAGCATTTTGATTGATTTGGAGTTACCTGCTGTAACTATGCTTTCATAAACGTACCAGCCACCTTGAACGTAACATGAAGCAATCTTTTTATTCAAGTTTTTTTTTTTTAAACTGTAATCCGACTGATCCACGTGACCTGTGCGGCAGAAGTGAAAACATCCCAGGTCCAATCGCTCGCAGTGCCACACTGACAAATGTAAAAAGCACAAGAAATCATCTGTCCATCCGCCATCCACACACACGACCTTGCCTGGCTGTTTTGATCCGATCGACTCATCAGAAAATGTGATTATATCGTAAAGACTCCTGTTGCACATGACTTATGCACACGCGTATATGATTTAATCACTGACTTTCATGCTAAATGAATATCATTAAAGTGTGAAATGAACTGCACTGACAGCTGTCATGGTGGCTCCAGTGTAACCACCGAATTGAAATTGAAGCCAATCCTTTTGAAATTGACAAAACAAAAAATAAATATATTTGTGCCTGCGATTGGCTGGCAAAAAAAACGAGGGTGGACCCCACCCACCTCTGGACCAAAGTCAGCTGTGATAGACTCCAGCAAACCTCCTATTTGCGATCTTGGCCTCACTACCCGGCCCACCTCCTGTCAGTCATCCTCATGTTCCCACCCCGCCTCTTTTTCCAAATCTCCCTTTCATTTATTTTTTACTCACTTTTTTCCAAGCGTGACCCAAGTTCATGTGGTCACCTAATGGATTCCTCCGTCAAGTGAAAAATGACATTTTGGGTCGGGGACTTCAAGGATGGTCAAGTTAATGAATGGCCACCAGATGGCCCTTATTAGGCTAATGTGTTCCCCCTCTCTACAGCCCCCCAGCTCTCGCCTGGGGATTTGGCTCGCTGGCAGCAAATGTGTGTGTGTGTGTGTGTGTGTGTGTGTTTAAACCAGGTGATCCTGAACCTGAAGAGAAGGATGCAGCAGCCCCATTTAAAGTGCTCGCTGTGTTTTGATGGGGTCAAATGTCCAGGATGGACCCACTGCTGTCACAGGCACCTCAACACCCGGTTCAACCTTTGGTCACCAGCCCCTCCCACTCCCGACAGTCTGACAGAGAGTGTCAGGACGAGACTCAAGCTCGAAGTTTGTTAGGTGAAAAGACGGGGAAAAAAATTCAGGGAGGGACAAAGCGCCAAGGCTCTTTCCCCTCCAATGTGACAGCGTGTTAATTGCCTCATTTATAATCGCCTGCTCATCAAGATGAGTAATTGTTGTAGTGCACGCATCAACCACAAAGGCCTTTTTCCCCCAACTCCGGAATTCAGAATTAAACCCAATTAATTAGAATGTTTCGCTTAAAGTGTTGTCAGTGAGCCATGCCACGGGGTCTTTGTGTTTGTGATGTGAACGTTGAACCCAGAGGGAAGCGAGCTGAGCTGTCAGCTCGGTTCCAAATGAGGACGGCTTGCTGTTCAACAAGTGACTTGGAGGTTTTCGAATTTCCTCTCTCCTGCGGTGCCTTTGTAGTTTAGAAACCAAGCTCGTGCTTGTACTTATTTTGAGAGCAGCGTCGAGCATTTTTTTTAAACAAACACAAATATCTGGTTAAACAGTATTCCTGTTGTAGAATGCTGTCTTGTATCCCAAAAGGAATTAATTATATGCATGAATTTATTGACAACACGGAAGTCATTTGCATGAGATTGCTTTTGCGCAAAACGGCCACTCTGAATTTAAAGAAATCTGGTCCTGTTTACTGTTGAACATCAAGCTAATGATACTCGCTCGAAGCCACTGCTGTTGTTTTATTCTCCTTTCTGCCTCAGGTTTGAATTGGAGTGCGACTGGTTCTTTATACAGATCCCGCCTTTCAGCCAACATTAGCTGAGGTCGCCTCCAGTTCTGTAGCTTTCACCTCAGTGTTCATGCAACGCTGATAGTCTCCAGGAAAACATGTCGGTTGGGTGGGAGATGGGGGGGCGGGGAGGGGGAGGACTCAGGGGGTGCAGAGCTGCTTCTTGATATTTACACACAGCAGCCACCACCGTCTGGCAGCAATGATGACTCCCTCATGGCTCCAAAAGACAGCAATAAACCTTGAGAAAGCACGAGCGCCAGTGAGAAATAGACCGGCAAACGGGGAGTGCAGCGGAATTCAAAATGTAGAAAACGTGATGAGATTTGCGACCTGGAAAAAAACAAAATGTTTTCCGAAGAAATGATGTCGTCTGTGGGATTAGATACCACAAATGACGCTTTCGCTTGGAAAAATTGGGGTTGCTTTAATGTGTGTTGTTGTTGTAAATGAGTGACTGAGGGAAGTTCAGATGAACTGGTTCATCAGCCCGATGACACCCACAGGAGACATTTTTAACCCCTCATTCATTCACACTTATTAACCAACAAGCAAGTGAGAACCAGCCCCCCACTGGCTACAGGTTATTTACGTCCCGTGGCGATAACAACAACAGAGCCGACATCTAACACCATGACACCGACATTTGATCGGTGTCGCTAAACTGCCATCACCCACTCTTCCTATTAGCTTCCTCTTATGAGGAAACCTTGGCAAATCATTACAGTATATAGGCTACATAACAGAAACAAATCATGCATATATGGTTTGGAATGAGATTCATACAGCATCCGGTTTTAGAAGTCAGTTATCTCTTTAATTGGCTGGTGCCCAGGTCGGGGTGAACCCGTTTCTCTAAAAAGTCAGTTGGGATAAACTACTGTTCAAAGGGGACCCTAATAAGGGTAAGCACTATTTATTTTTTTTAATGGATGTGTCGTGTTCTGTCTTGATTGTGTTTCAGCTCCAGCTGGAGTGAAGGGCGTTGCCCTCCAGCAGGTGCACCTGTGCCGTGTTTTCCAATCAAGCCTTGCCATGTATTTAAGGACCGCCAAGGTGCCTGGTAAGTGTTGAACTATTGATTTTGCTCACTGTTGTGCCTTAAGTGTTGTATTCTGTGCCTTTCATAGTCGCTCTCATTTTGTCATCGAACTTTGTGTTTTCATTATTTCTTTATTTGATCTTGAGCCTTGGACTTTTGATATTTTGTTTGTGTATTCTCTGTGTTCTGTTGAACCTTGCCTTTGCATGCGCTTTTTGTTGATGCATTGTGTTTTCTGGCTCCTTGTGACCGGCGATTTCAGTTTGTACTTTGTCGGTGTGATTTTCTGTTATTGCACTTTTTCTGAGCCTGCATTTTTAGAATCCAAAAATTTGGTTCGGTCCTGGACCATGACAGGATGTTACAAATGTTATTTAATTCAAATGACACTGCAAAGCTTCCATAGGTGGCCCCTTCAATGAAGTAGCTACCACCTGCCTGTATTGGTTACAATGCCAGAAAAATCTTTTTTGAATGCAACAACATGGTGTGGACTCTAACCATGGTTTGGTTGGCTTGACCGCAACACGTTTGGTGCTGTCCATGGTGCTGATCTCACAAATCCATTTAGACTATGCAGTGTTTTGGATTTGCTCTCCAAAAATTGCATAAAAGCTTCATGTAACACAATGTACTTATGTTCAAAAGTTTTTTTTAAAAATCACACCTTTTTTTAAGGCATCAATATTCTGAACGACTACTTTTTTCCACTCTCTTCTCATAAATGAATACTTTTATTGAATGTGAGATGTTCCATTTCAGTGAGCACAATCCGACTCTAATTTGCATATTGAACTGTTCACACTATTTCAGTCCAAACCAACATTTATATAAATTAGTATAAAGAATTGTCAGTGCAGTATGAATGAATGACACCACATTTAAATAAGCAACGTATTCTTTTATTATATACTATAAACATATTTTACATTATGGTACAATAAAAAATATACAGGGGAATGCTACACTGGCCTGAGCTGTTTTTCGATTTAGGCCACAGCGGTTGTACCATGGTATAAGACAATAATATTGACTGTACAGTAAATCTTTGGTTCAATAACACAGAGCAGACACAAACTTAAGTCGGCGAGACGTGCACACACAACAGAGAGACTTCTTGGGAAGGAAAAGATCACGTTTGAAGGACATCTATTAATTAACTGGCATGTAAAATCCATTTTCCAAGTCTATTCGAAAACATTTTGCTTGGGTCGGTTCGGAAGCATCACACCACACGGCCCTCGTGCTTCACTTGAGGGACAGAATCCACAATAAAAAACGGGAGGACCGAGCTTGGATTATAGATGGATGGGGGAAGGAGGAGTGTGAGGGACTGAGAGGGGAACGCTGTGACTTAGGACCAGCCAGAGAGGAACCGACAGAGAGACGGATGCGGCATGTGTAGAGATGGTGTCATGATTAGATCGCGGATACCCTTGAGCCTCCCACCTGGGCAAAGAAATTTGAGGAAGAAAAAAAAAAATCTGGAAGCACACTTGGTGGAAGGAAAGGCCGCACTTGTAAATGACTGCGCCGTCAGAGTTCGTTTGGGCAGAGAAGCAGAGTGGGAGTGGATTACCACAGTCTGCCATTAGAGAAGCCCACTGTCGGTCTCCCGAGAGGGTTTGTTTCTTCATGGTCCACTAGACCGAATAAGAATGTTTGCTTTGTGGTATCTGTTAAGGGAAGCTCGGCAAATGCGTAAAGAGCATTTAAGGACTTCCTATCAAACATGATCATTCGGGAAATCTATGGTGAAATTTGTGGACCCTAGAGAATTTTTTTTTAAAAAGCGAGAGAGAGCGAGAGCACGCTTAGTTTGTTCCTGCTCACTCGGTTTAATGTCACCTTTAACTATTGTTCAGATGATGTCATCTCAAACCTTTGCCAAGCTGAAGGTGACCAACCGCAAATGAAGGAGACTCCCCTCTGGTGGTCACTTGTGGACCTACGTATGTGTCAAATCAAAGAACCAGTATTTGACCAAAAGACGAACAGAAAAGAAACACACACATAAGTGTGCAGCAGCTTGGCCTCTGTTAATAATTTCCAAATATAACATCTCTAATAATCGGGGAACATCATATTTTTACAAATAAAATGTTCATCTTACATAAATCCGTGAGTGTCACAAACGCCTGGGGGGGCCTCACACACCATGAGGTCACGAGGCCCTGAGGTGTGTTTCCAGAGGCGCGGCCCATCTGTTCATCAAATAAAATCTCAGTCTCCTGACTAACAAGTGGCTTTGCTTCAATGTCACCTCTGGACTGTGTGGGGATGCGTGCGTGGAATAATCTTCGATAGCTTATGTACTTCACGTGTTTTTCCCGTCCCATGAATTCGAACAAATAGCTTCCTCATTGGAAAAAAAGGAGGGGTGAGGTTTTAAACTCTCACACGTGCGTGTGTGTAATCTTAGTGTGTGAATGCTGGTTTTTGTGGAAGGAGACATTTTTAAAAAATAGCTCGACAACAACATGTAAGGAACCAAATTTAGGGGGAGAAAAAAAATTGATATTTTTTTAAATACTGTACACAGCACTGTATGAAATCCGTATACTGAACATTCCAGTTAATTCCCATTAAATTCTATACGTCCAACTGAAAAATTAATTCTACAGTACCTTTGAGTATTGCATGGAGTAAGTTTACATTGTCTGAGATTGGTGTGCAGTGGGAATCCAGTTTTGCCCTCCACTCAGGTACCTTGGCATTGATACGTATTGGATTACACGTTATATGGTAATGTGGAGGTCAGGTGTGCAGGCGGCCTTGAGGCCTTGTTGGATTGTAAATGTGTTTCAATAGCATTGTGGAAAGAACGAGCCCCTGAATGAAAAAAAAAATGGCCGTAACCTAAGTCCTCCCAGGTCAGGTGGCCGGCAGACTGTGCGGTGTGTTCTCCCTGACGGGCCCGTAATACCTCCAACAAGATAAAGCCTCCCGCGGATGGGCTTCTGCCAGTGATAAGCGAGAGGATCACGAACGGCCGACACGAGCTAAAACACGAGAGTCTGCGTCGGAGATAAAAAAAAAAAAAAAAAACGTGAGCAGCCGCAGGAAAATAGGAACACGAGCCATCAATTGCGGGCGCTGCCCGTCGACGCCGTGTTTATCTTCTATCTCCTGCATGAGTGGAAGCGCGGCGATCGCAATCAAAGAGGGGATTTTTGAGTGCTGGATGCTGCGCCAGGGTGGGCCACGGAGTCATCAATAACCACCTTCGTTACTGGAACAAACGCACGCAAGGTCAAAGCCACTGAAATGTCATCAAAGTGGGAAGAGGAAGTGAGAGGGATTTTTGTTTCTCTTTTTTTGGGGGTGGGGGGGGGAGGACCCACACCCACACCCACACCCACACCTCCTTTCCAGCTTGCTTGGTTGGCTCCATTCCCACGAGAGGCGGAAGGAGTGCGAGCGTTGTGAAGGGACGGATGAGTGCATGAATGGAAGGAAGAGTGGCATCCGAGTTCCTGCTTTTTGACATGTCTGCACCAGCCAAGTTGGCAAGAAAAGCAGGTGGGATTTGGGCAGGGGGGAGGCTGTGGCTGGTTGGGGCAGAAAGAGGCGGGATATTATGGATGGCCAGGCATCTGGCGAGCCCGCGTGCCCCGCTGACGGGCGAGTTGCTGCTTGTAGATGCTGAAGTTGCTCAGCCGCACCGAGTCAAGCAGAAAGGTTGGCGCCATCTTTGGGTCGCGGGTGTTCAGCAGCTCTTTTTGTTTGCTCCCAAAGGCCTCTGGATGGGGAAAAGCAACAAGGCTCCGCTGGCTCTGAGCTCATCAATTGGACTCGCGTCCTTCTTCTTTTGTCAATGCGCCGCTCACTCCTCGGCTTCCTCTACATATGTGGATGGAAACCAGCCAATCTGAGGGGAAAAGGGCGCCATGTTAGCAAATGAATGGCGTCTCGGGCTAAGACAGCACTTTTCTCATTAAATTGTTTTTTTGTGAGGAGTAGCGGTTCGGAAAATGAATGAATCAATAAATGCTTAAGAATGGGGAGTCGTCGGACTCACCCTCCCGTTGACCTCGCCTCTCCACCACCCGTTGGCTCCAGACTTGGTGTAAATCTTCACCAGGTCGCCCTCCTGCAGCGAAAGCTCGCGTGTATCACGGGAACTGAAATCGTACCGTGCAATGGCCACGCCAATCACTTTCGGAGTGAACACTGCGGAAAGACACAAAGAGATACGGTGAAATGATCGAGGTTTTCAAAAAAAAAAATGCCCCTAGCTCATAGCTCCTACTACCTGTTGACTTATTGAATTGTGAGACGCCAATTTCATATTAGAAACATCTCACGGCACACCACCAAAAAGAAAATGTCACAGAAAGCACGTTTAATGAAATTTGGACTGAATTACTGAAAGGTTGACTAACTCGGTGTGAAATTTGGGCTTGCTTTATTGAACACAACCTGGTTTTCTCGGTCAACTGTACCGTCAGTCATTAAATGCAAGAGCATGTGATTATTATACATATACTATACGTGTAATTAATGAAGAGAACAATTTTCCTGCCACACCCCTGATCTTTCATATTGGACCTAAGTGTGCCCCAGGCACCATGGTTGGGATTCTTTAGTAGCTTTTGGACTCGGCTGGTCTGACGGTAGCAATTGTGCAGACCAGACATCCTGTCAAGCAGTCTGAGAGACACATTGGGGAGCAGGTTAGCTAGTTAGTGCTCTTCCATGCCGCCCGTCTGCCATTCCGGCGTTCTCACGCCTCCAGAGGGTGAAAGTTGGCTCGAGTCGAGTGAGCCTGACATGTGGAAATGGAATGTCAGACCTTTACAACTATGGCCAAGGGGATAGAATATCTGATGCTTCCACCTTTCAGTCTGACAGGTACACACATCGGGCAAAGCCACCCACTACTTTGTCGCTTGAAAGAAAAAAAAAATGCTCTCTTTGAGACACGCTCGAGGCCGGATTCATTTACAGCACATCGGGCACGGAAAGAAATGCAGTGTTGATTTTAATCCATTTCGTTTCGTCGAGTGGTTGCATCAAATAAAATCATCTGGATCCAGATTCGCTTTTCTAAGAATGACTTGAAATCATAAAATTGAGTCGCAATTTTTTGCCCACATAGTATTCAGATGTTTAACTAAGTAAACAACAGACAAACAGTCAGTCGTACAACAGTCATGACACAAATGTCCATCAAACGGAATGTCAGACACAGAAAGAGAAGTGATACCTGTACCTGACCAGAAGGGGGCAGAGGAAGGAGGTACAAAGCTGTAGCCGGCAGGGGTTACAAAAGAGAAGCCGCAGAGCAATGGGGCTATGGCGGGGCGAGCCAAGCAGGAAGCGGCGGGTTTGCAAGAGGAAAAGAGGGCAGGGATGTGGGGATGGAAGAGAGAGAGAGAGAGAGAGAGAGCAAAGAAAAATGTTTTCAGAGGTAACAAAAGAACGCAGCCTCTGGTAGGGAATGTTCAACAAGTCACAGATGTGAAGTTTACGACTCTTTCGACATTCATCCCATTTTCATAAGACCTCGAGGAAGCCCCGTTTGGTGTTCCGCGGTAATAAAACCACAGAGATCGTCCTCGATCATTTAAAGGTCAATCATTCCCAAATTGGTGATCTCACGAAAAGAAGCGCCCCCGAAATGCAGAGAGAGACAAGACACATCTTGCGTTAATCTGTCTGGCCCTTGAAAGGGGACTCGTATAACATTCAGAGCATCCGCCATTTCTAACTCGGCTTATGATCAAAACAGAAGTGTTGCTCAGTATACCTTGATCAATTGACCATTTCATTTGCATTGTGTTTGCAAAGATGCAACTGAGAAATATTTTGTTCCTCTCATTTAGCCACATGACCGGGGGCTGGGGGGGGGGCTTTATCGTCTGTATTTCATGATGCGGCTTTTAAATCAAACCTCATTAGACGGTAAGAGGGTACCCGCTGAGGTGCCTGACGAGTGTATACGACAAATAATTGTCACGTGTACAAGTTGATTGTTTTCCGTTTCACGATTCCAGAGGAGTCAACATTTGTTCTGACTAATGGCAGATAAATGACTGCACTTAATGAGAAACATGCTGTTCTGAACAATACTTGCTGGCGAGTTAACTGGCCCATGTTATTGGTATGCCGTAAAGGGAGATGAGGCGGCGAGCTCTGCTGCTTTTTGAAATGAGTACTAATCAGCCCGCCGAGAGACAGCTCAGCAGCCTCCAACGGCGCCCAGGTGCGAAGGGCACGGGGAAGCAAGGCCGTCCGCTTCAAACACACGCCAAAAAGGCACCGCTCGAATCCGATGTGCTTAGTTTTGGTTCGGTCTTTTTTTGGGGGGGGGGGAGTTCGCAGCGCGGTCATAAACACACAGCGGGGACAGGCAGTGGAGGAAATCGAATCAGTGGTTTGAGGTTTGAGGTGAGATGTTTCCACGGCAACATTTAATAGCATTTTAGGTCAGCCTGATCTGTCTGGCGACAAATGAGCCCACCAAAGCGTTCATTAGCATTCCTGCACGCCTTGAAGAAAGTGCCAATCAAAACTAAGGAGCAAACTAAGAAAATGCGCACACCAGGACAACATTGGAAGAGATAAAAGCCAGAGTGCGGAATTGTTTTCCAAAGCATGTCGAACAACACGGCTACTGACCAATCTGCTCACATTTGATTCGTCGACGATGTGACCATCAGCATGCCGTCTCTTGTTAGAAGCGATAAACTGGCGTGTGAATAAACGGTGAACGGCAGGAGAAATGAGTCACAGATGTCGTTTTAACAAGCGATTGATGGGCACTGTTGCTCGCTGCGTCGCGCGCACGCTGAGTTGACTCTTTTTTTGTTTTGTTGTGTTTTTTTTTTTTCTCCCTGGCATCGCTCGAAAGACTTGGCAGCAGCGCCGTGTGAGGTGAACGTAAGACTTTTGAAAGTCTGAAACACACGGCGCACTTTTCGAAGAAGGCAGTCAGTCAACTGTGAATCCTTAATAGTTTCTTGAGGTTTTTTTGTTTTTTTTTCTTTCAGTCTTGTTCCCACCCGGCATCCTCTGCCACAGCGATATCGATACAGAAAAACAAATGTCTACTTCTCCTTAAACAAGCTCAAGTGTGAGAAACAAAAATACAAGCCACTCACACGGAATTTGGAGTTCTTCTAAAAGTAAAACTAAACTACACCCTACATCAGGGGTGTCAAACTCATTTCACATTGTGGGCCACATACGGACTCGGAAGAGGTCAAGTGGGCTGAACCTTAACATTATTCCATACTGTGCTATGAATCACCAAAATATCATCTCTTTCCTTTGTTTTGGTCTCAAGAAGCATTGATTGGCGCTTTTATATCATTTGCTGCGTTGGGTCTATCTCGGTGACAGCCTGAGACTGCTGTTTTCTTCTCCGATCAAAACAATGTTGTTTTCTACTGTGCTCAAAACAGGGCGCCCCCTAGCGGATAATCCACGAATTGCACTTTATTTAAAATATTCATTCTATGTCTTTAATGCATTTTTTTTTTCGCTTTTAAATGATCCCGCGGGCCGGATGGAACCTCCTTGGGGGCCGGTTCCGGCCCGCGGGCCGTATGTTTGACACCACTGCCCTACATGATCCTAAATTTGGAGTTTAATACTACACGCGCCAAAAGGTGACGGACGGTATATCCTCAATTAGTGACATGGAGGGGATTTATTTTCTCGATGGCACAAAGTACCAGGTGATGTACTGAAAGAATAGGTTTTTTTGGTTTTAGAGGTATCACTATGGTTACTTGCTGGGGTTTTTTTTCCCTCACTCACGAGGATCTCATTAAAATCTCTCGTCAAAGTTATGGCAACAACACCAGCTCTTGTCACTAAAGAGTCTTACTGCATGTTGTTCTTCTTCATGCAACTCTAATTAGCAGCCCTAAACTGTGAGACGGGAGTATGGAAAATGAGTGACAGAGTAAAAAAAAAAAAAAAAAGAAACAGCCATCCCCAATACAGTTTTGCTGCTTGGGAAAAAAAAAATGAAAAAGTGTGAGAAATGGTAACCGTTGTTTTGGATTGAGTTACTGCCAGAATTTTGGGGACCAACAAAAACAGTAGAAAGCAAGAAAAATCCTCGCTCGAATCACAGCTAGAGCCAAACGGGGAAAGGGTTTTGCGAAATCTTGATCATGGTTCATTTCAAACAAATCTTAATTGTGGAAAAAACGTAACTTCTGTTTTTAGGAAGGTCAGACGGGCGGTAAAAGATTCTGAATTTCTATATTTTTCCATGTCACGAGTGAAGCTTCACAAATACTTTAATCTGCAGAGGAGTCAGTAATGAGAGCTTCGCCCAATGCTTATTTTTAAATAATACATGTAAAACATTGGGGATTCCAAAAAAAATAAATAAATCATACGCACTGCCTAATCGGTTCATTTAGTGGCCTCTGGACTCAAATGAAAATGAGGAAAGTAGGCCCCCAAAGCCCAGACAACACACTTGCCTTCACTTTGGTTAGTTCACTGAAGGTTTAACCAGATCATTTAACTCCCTTGCTACTTATTTGTAGTATTTGATGGTCTGGAAACTGCAGATACTGTTGTCAAATCTAATGAGACGCAGAGCTCAGGAAAAAACAACAACAACAACAACAACAACAACAATAAAAGTCAGCGGAGACGACGGAACTGTTCCAAATAGCAAATAGCCGCGCAGCTCTTTTTCAGTAAGGCTGTGAAGATGCTCCCAGGTGAGTTTAAAGCGCTGTGAAAAGGATGAAGAAAGCACCCAGGGCGGTGGGCAGAGAGAGCAGCCGAGCCAGTAACAACAGTCGTGAGATGCGGGCTTGGAGCATAAACTGGAAAGAGTAAATGGAACACGGCTGGCGGATCACAAATATCTGATCCCACAACCGCTCGTTCGTCAAACTACGTGCGGTCATAATGTTGACATGCTGCTGTTACTGCTGTGATGAATTACAGACCGACACGGAAAACCACAGTAAAGGTGCGTTTGAAAGAAAAAAAAAAATACCAAAGTAATTTGGTGTGAAAGTATAGGGACAGAAGTATTTGGACACCTGGTCTTATTCCTGCAAAAAGTAAATTTATGAACTTTGCTTTTAGCGGTGACAATGTCATTTTTGCGGTTTTAGTTCACAGTGCATCGTCATGGGGAGCGTACTTTCAATCATTGAGATGCCAACGCCCTTGAGTCAGTCATGAATTGGTTCATATCAGTGTTGTTTTTTTTTGCTTTAGATGTTGACCCGAACATGACAAAAAAAAACACGTCCCTCAACCTTTCGGTAAAAGCTTTGAGACTGTCACGCGGTGACCTTTGATTGAAAGCAAATTCAAAAGGTCAAAGGAATAAAAGTGCCAAGCATTTCGCTGGCCGTGTGTTCGTTTGGACTTTCACACCTCCTCAGGCGTACTTACTGTTGCCACCGCAGCGGTTGAGGCGATGCATTGCAGAATTCTCCACTTCCCGGTATGGATACTGCAGCGTGGTGTCCAGACTCCTAAAACCCTCCTTGAGCGAGTGATGTTTGTAGTACTCAATCAGCTCCTGAACACACACGTAAGCATGCTTGAATTAAAAGGGACATTTGGTCGTATTATTTCTTATTTATTTTCCTAATCTAAAAGTAACTGTAACATGACCGTTCTCCACCAGGGTTCAATCATTTATTATGATGTTAGTGAATATTTATTAATAGTGCAAAACAAACGAGACTATTATGGTGCAGTACTTGATACATATTGTATGTGTATGTTGTGAACCTTTGCTACCATATGTGTTAGACAAGCGATGATGTCACAGCCAATGGGCCGATACTGTATCAACACATCTGTAATCTTAAATTTTTTTTTTACATTGCTCGATAAAATTCTGGTTCTGACACTTCCTTAATGAAGCCGATGATTTATTTACGAACTGCAGTGGTTGAAGTGGAAAATGAGAAGGGAAAAAAAAGAAAAACCGAGACTCACAAACAGACTCCTGAACTTCTTGTTCTCTGCAATGTGGAAGCAGCCTTCTTTTGTCAGGATTTTTATGTGCTTCACGTCGTTGTTGTACCTGTGGGCCATTGAATAAGTTATGAATGTAATTTCCCTCCCTGATCACCGCCATCGATCGGTGGCCGGCCCCCCCGGCCCCTTGGTGAAACCATAATGGAATGCAGAGGGTCCCTGAAGGTGGTTGACGTGCGAATGATGGGTGATCTGAGGGGCCGTGCGCCTCTAACAGCGCCCCCCCCCAACCCCACCCACTTGTTTATCATTCATAGTCTTACTCTACTCGAGATTATTCACCTTTGTGGTCTTTGTCCTTTATTTAAAGCAACAAGGGGGGGGGAAGTAATTGTTTTCTGATCACAGGCGCCCCCTGCAGTCGGGAGGCGTAATTTACTTTGAAGCCACTTTGGAAAATTCACGAGAAAAAGCCTCAACGTGCACGCGCGTTGAACCTGTTTCAAGCTAACTCTTCTGTTACTGCTGTATGGCTCCAGTCTTTTAGTCTTACTATGATGATGATTTCAATTGCATTTGATCTTCTTTGTCATCTGTGAAACTCCCCCAACAGGTTTGATGAACATCATCACGGTAGATTATTTCTGAACTCGAAGGCAGTCAGAGCAAAAAATGAAAATAGTGATTTAAAGAATGATTGTTGTGCTCGTATAAAGATAATGCACGCTCTTTATTTATTATAGGTGAACAGAAAAGCTCTCAGACGAGTATGATTTTCATCATGTCGACCTACTTTAGGAATTTCAAAATAGCTTCATCCAGAGCCTTGCTACAAAGAGAAACAAATGTGAACCGCTCGTGTCAGCAATGTCTTCAAAAAGCGAAAAGGGACCCTCTTGTCTTTAAAACAATGTGAAAGCAGTAAAACGCCGACTCAGCATGACAACACAGTCGGGACTTACTTAATGCTGATGGCGTACTCTGTGTACTCTCTGCTGCGATGGCGGACCAGATAGGTGCTGTTGACCCGGTTGATGAGCTCTGCCTCCGCCTGGAGTCTCTCCATCGGTCCCGCAAACCTGAAAAGCATTCAAATACACAACTCGTCTCATTGATAAACCAAAACCACATTTTTATTACCGGTAAATAGTCTTCAAATAGATGCGAGTGAAAAGAAACGACGACACTCTCAGACTCTCAATTTTGTGTGCGGCTACTGTCCATTTTGAACTGTCAAATCCCCATTATGGGGACCGACGAAGCCTTACGCTGTTGTCGTTGATCAGTGACAAGTGCGTCTCGGCAATTTGGAAGCGCTATCAAGCGCTGTAAACATCCGTCTATTTGCTGCGTTTAGTTCTAGCCAATAAAGCAGTGATTTAGGAAAGGCCTCTACCTTCCTATTGACAATCTAATTAGGCAGTAAAAGCTCATTTGTAAACTTACCATGGTTGGGAGGAGTAATCAATGGGCTTTGGGACCTGAAGCAAACAAAAAGCAGGCAAAAATGGACATTGACGTTTTGTTTTTTTAGTCTCGTGAACAAGCACACCATCGCCCGACATCGGCTCAACCAAATGCATTCAATTGCTTTGGCGCCAAATCCAAAGTGCGGACACTTTAGCCCGGGTGCCTTTATGTCCCCCAATAAAGATGCCGCTCAGACTCGCTGCTATCTTTTACAACAGAATGCTCTGCGATCATGGCGTATCGCATGTCTCGACAGAGGCGTCAGAAGAGGTTTGGTCTCATTTGAGTTTATTACCGCAAGCGCGGTAAGAGACGAGGTCACAAAAACAGCCAACTGATAATTCAGTGGAGTCAGGCTCTCGTTTTACGTCAGGTTCGGCGCATCTGAAAAACCGGCATGCGCATGGAGCAGATGAACCGAAAAAAGAGACAGTGGTATGTCGAAGAACAAGAAGGGAAGGCTGCTGAGTGCTTACACACGGGCACGGCTTCACGGCGTCACTGGGAAAGAAGCCAACTTCTTTTGTTGACAGGATTTTACCCTGAAAGCACAGAGAAGATAATTGCGTTATTTACCGTACTCGTCCGGGTGACTCTGTCGCAATAATTCAAGAACAATTAGCGCAGGACACCGAGCGGTGCACATGCACAGCCCTTGTTATTTTATTGTCGAAAGAATAGCTGGCAGGAAGCGAAACGCCTTATTTTCCCCTCGAGGATCACTCTAATGTCTTGATTTATAAACACCGGGGGGAGTCCCTATTGGGGTGATAGAGGGCTTGCTGGTGACCATAGTGCAGTTACCGACTTCAGTTCAGGCGATGAAGCTTAATTGTCTTTCCTGGTGTTGTGCAAAGGTGCAGAGGGGGGGTTCTAATATTTTGGTGACCTCATGGAGCCTCCATCCTAACATTTACAGCGGCCATGACAGCCGGTGGAGGTCATCACCTGTGACAGGTCTGAGTCACTGTGACAATCCTCGCAAAGAACGTAATCATGATTATAGCCGGGACATTGAGTGAGTAAACAGAAGGCAGCCACTGAGTGAAAGAAATTACAGCGATCGATTCTATTTATCACACAGAAGCCACGACAAAAGTGATTACGGTGGCCGGGCCGCAAAAGTGATGGATATTGAATGTTTGCCGACTGGGCAGATTCGTCCGGTTCCGCTCAAGCTTTTGCAAAAGATGAATTTCATTATTTATCTGTCTTGTGGATTATTTTTGTTGCTTTCTGATTGCAAACTGGACTAATCGTTTATTTGCTGTGCATGTTAATACAATTTAAACGTGCTAAGGGATTAATCATAGCTCAGTGACGGTGGGTATGATACTGTGTATCTTTTTACATTTTTTTTTTTCAATATACAAGCTGTGTCAGACAAAATCCAGGAATTTTGTCACAAAATAAATATCATAAATAATGACGCTAAATAGATCAAATAAACATTTAAACAATTTGAGTATTTTTTGCCATATATCTTTTGACATTTTTTTTTTCAATATACAAGCTGTGTCAGACAAATTCCAGGAATTCTACAACAAAATAAATATCATAAATAATGAATCTAAATCCATCAAATAAGCATTTAAAGAATTTGAGTATTTTATTACTGTATTTTTTTATTTTTTGCAATATACTGTATCTCTGTAGAACTAACTGGCTTGTCTGCGGCTGAAAACATTTCTACAACTTGACCGGTAGCGATACGTCACTCTGACCCGGCGACATGATGCCACATAAAGTGTCCGTATAGGTGATGACTTTAATGTGCGGGATGATGTGTCAACTCTGACCTCCCACCAGCAGCTGTGAAGGTTGGCGCAGATTAACTCTATAATGTCACCCGTCTGGATGCTGAGCGCCGGCCCCGAAGTCGGGCTCGGCACGCCAAAATAGTTCCTGATCACCATCATCTTGGGCAGCCCTGCAAACGAGGACCGCGTGAGTCCCCACACAAGTCATAAAAAAAAAAAAAACAATCGCATGATCGTTTGCCCCTCTACTTTTTAAACGAATGTGTTCCTTCCGGAGCGACTGCTTTGATTCATCAGTATGTGCGTCGGTGTGCCTCTGACCTTAGTTGTAAACGGGCATGCTTGTCATTCTCAGGCTTTGCTCCGCTAAACTATTCATGGCTCTTTTTTTAGGGGATAATCAAAAGGGAGTATAGGTTGCATGTGTACACACATACAAATACAGCCCTTGTCAGCCAGATCCTGCCCATACAAATCATCTGGGCCCATTACAACACGCAGGTATAGCTAGTAATCAAGCACTTGAAGGCGAGGTAAGATTGGAAGAATTCATCACACACATTTTGAGGAACTCCCGAAGAAACGTTAAGGTGATTCATATACCTTCATTGAAAGTACTCGGTAATGGACTTTGCGATTGTGCATTATGGCCGACATCCGTCGTGTTTGTTTTTCTCGGTGCTACGTGGGCCACGGCTTTGCGTAGAAATACACAAAAAGAGAAAGATGAAAAGGCAAATAACACAGCCCATCTACCCGCTTGTGTTCAAGTGCTCTGGCGGCGAGGCCGGCAGCCTGACGTGCGCGAGCCTGCCTGCCTGAAAAGCACCTCTGAAGACATGCAGTCGTGGAGAATTGCGTCTCGGGGGCACGAATTGCATTCCTATCCGCACAAGGACGAGCCGTGTGTTTCGAGCGGCCTTTTTGAAAACAGACAAAAGGGCGCGGTGTCAGAGCGTTATGAAACGCCGAAGGGCTGGAGCAATCAAACGCCTATTGATTTCAGAGCGTCTTCAGTCAGAAATGATTTTCTGCAGCATAATGGATAGCGAGGAGGGCAAATGATTGTCTCGGAGAGGTTCACGGGAGATGGTGAGCACGTGCGCGTTCAAGCAGCGGCGCGATGATCGCGTCGATTCCTTTTGTTTGCGGCGCAATTTTCTGCGGGCTTGATTGTGGATTTATTTAGGTTCAGTTGTTGACACCGCGTGGTTTTCCTTTGCATCTGCTTCGGGGGACGAATCTCCAACTTTGACTGAGCAAAGGTGATGTTGCAAAGAAAAGAAATGAGGAGGATTGTCGGAAAACGAATTGCAAATCTCGCCTTGCCCACATTGTGCTATAAAACTAAACGCCCAAGTAGAGCCGGACGCTGATTTGAAATAACTAATCTACGGGTAATCCTACTCCGATATCCACAGTCTGTGGTTGCTTTTTATAGAAGGCTTTTATATTCACAAATGTGTTCCTAAGCGTACGGTTAGTTGCGTTTCTGGGTCAGATGTCATGAGAGGGTGGGAGGCACTTGCACATGGCATGAAACAAGAAGGTGTCACTGACACTTGCTGGATTTGGACTTCTCACCTGGGTCTCGGTCTTTCATCTGAAATTAATAAAAAGAAAAAAAAACAACAATGAAGAGGAAAAAAAGGTTACAGGGTGACATTTGAAATGCACATTCATGATCAAATCCAATTTTGTATTGACATACAGTGCAGCTCCTTGAATGTGATGTGCAAGAAAATACTAAGTTGATATCAGCTTGTCATATTTTACCATTAGTAAAGACGTTCCAACAAGTGCGTTTGTATTTGAACTGCTGTTTATTTTATAGATTTCTGGGAAGTAATGCATGTATCGTAACTATTGCAACATCACACAAGCAAGGCCATATCTGTCCTTGTGGTCATTCTGTCAACCAATTAACAGGCCGCGGTGTTTAGCTGCATGTTTTAGACACTGGACCACTTCACTTGGCACCGCCGACGCAAAAGGGCCAAAAAGAGATGGCGAAAAGACCAGTTCATCTTTTCCAACTTTTGGCAAGTCCCAAAAATGTACTACTTGGCAGAAACTGGCTTCATAGGTTGTATAACTGTAGGGACACTTCTCAAAGTCAACCTCAAGAAAAGCTTTCATGATTCGGCTGGTCAGAATCGCTTCCGGTCACAATGTAATCCCCATAAAGACCAGGAACAGTCAAAGCTACTGCGACACCTTTTGAAGTACATTGTAGGGAAATCCTCATGTAATTTGCTGCACGGGGGTGGTGGGGGTGGGGGGTGCTTAAAAGCAATGCACACCTCAGCAATGTGGCGCCCAGCAGCAAAGAGAGCTTTTTAAAAGACGCCAAACCCAACTCGGGCTAAATCCGCGCAGGTAGACCGTAACTGAGCGCAAAGTCAAACGGAGTCTCCTTGGCAAACAGCCGCAGGAGAGAAAAGCTCCGTCGGTGCGGCGCAACTCGGGAGAGGAAGAGAAGGAGAGCAGACGCGCGGCGCCGACATCAGCCCAAAACGCGAGCGAGCGGCAGCTCACCTGAGTTCTGACGCAGCCGGGATCTGAAAGAGGTTTGAGAACAGGCATCGTGAGTGACGGGTTAGCAGGTGCATGCAAACACTTGCACGCCTTTGCCGGTACGAGACAACACTCCCTCATTAGTGGTGAAGGCGGACGCCTCGTGTTTGACCCGCGCTTCACTTTGTTTTGCTTTGCCGCCGCTAACCTGACAGCTCAGGTAGAGGAGGTAACGAGATTGGGGGTTGGAGAGGAGGAGGAGGAGGAGGAGGAGGAGAGCTTGGCAGATCTCGAGCTGTGTGTGTGTGTGTGTGTGTGTGTGTGTGTGAGTGTGTTTTGTTGTTGGGTTTTGTTTTGGGGTTTTTTTTTTTGCTTCGTCAGTTTCTGTTATTGGTTCCCTGAGGGACCGGCTACACCTCCTTTGAGACAAACACACACGCCCATGTACACGCGTACACGCTCCCCTATCTGTACTATTACAGAAGACGTACACAAACACACCCGAACGCACAATGGCTACACTTGAACACAAAAAACACAGGCGGGCCAGTCGCGGAAGGCCTCGAGTGAACGTTGACCTGTGGTATAAACACTACGGGGTCGCTGATAACAGGAGACCAACGCAGGTAAACAAAGATTAACCGCGCCACACGTGTGCACTCATAAGCATAACAGAGCCGAGTTGAAATCGCTTGTTTTGTGCGGTGCAGAGGTGTTCAGCAGGAAGAAATTGATTTAACAAACAGGACTATGAATGCATATTGAACGTACTTTTCAAACTTCTTGCGCGAACTTGGGAGAGGGGACTTTTTCCCTCTTACATAAGTATCAGTCCTTAGTGCCGCAGCACCGTGTGGAGTAATGAGCGCGGGAATTCAAAGCGACAACACAGCCGTCGCAGTTCCGCGCTCTCCCATGGCGGGTGTTGCCCAAATCTACTCAGGTGCGCATCGCGCCGACGGTGGGCCCGGCGGTGGCGTTATTGCCTCTGCGACCCCGATGGCACCGTGAAAGATGCTCGGGCCGAATGGCGGCTCGCAAACACACTTGCTGAACGCGATGCGCTTGTGGTTGGAATGCAATGTGCACGAATGCCGTTAGCATGGCTTTGGCGTGGAATGCAGTCATGCCCTTGCAGGACCTTAATAGTTTGACAAAGATTGGACTTGAGGTTTAGCTATCTCCCATTCACACGCGTACATAAGCAGAGGACTAAGCTGGTTTCTGAAGGCCTTGTTTTTTGTTGTTGTTTTTTTTTAGTCTACCGATTAAGTTTTCCCTCCATTTCTTTCAAGAATGGCCATGGCGTCTGCACAGGGAGCTGAGTGGCAGACACAATAAAAATAAAAAGGAGTTTTTTTTCCCCCCGACTCCTCTGTAAAAGTATGATTAACCTTTAGGGAGCCCTACAAGAGCACACGCAGTGACATTGCCTTTAGTGTTCTGTGTCAAAACCTCCCAGGGAAGCAGAAGAGCATTTGAATGAGTATTAGAAGCACTTATTGAATGTGTGGCTGACCTTGGTTGTCGGAATTAAGGGCACGTTTAATGCTGCAAACACACGAATTCCCCCAGTTGCACCCAAAATAACCTTTTTCGAGCAACGGCATTGCAACAACAAACAAACGCACAATGACTCACATGCGGCGCTCGTATCCGTTTTGATGCACCCTTTTGTCTGTAGCGTGATGTTTACACAAATGATGCCACGTGTGAAAAACCGACGAATTAAGTGTATCGTGCACGTGGAGAAAAGGTAGCTCACCTGTTTTTCCGCAGCAGCCCAGCCGGCCCAGGCATTCTTTATGGGCGCCGCGACCGCACTTGGAACATAGGTAACCCTGGTTAAATATGCCCCTGCAAACACGTGACAACAGGACACTTTATGAACAATTCTTTTTAGTGCATGCACAAAAATGCAAAGAATTGTCATGTATGTTCGACAAAATGCTGGTGACTTCGCAGTGCGGTATGTTGAACAACTCAAGGCTCGCTCTGAGGGGAGACAGTGACACACCAACGCTACCGCTACAAGCAAACTTGTGCAAAAGTCAGGAAAAAGTAGTTGGAAGGAGAAAGGGTTGAGCGGGGTGGATATTTTCCGATGATTTGACTCGTGGCCCCTCTTACCTCAGTAGCATGTGGCAAGAATTGCAGGAGGTAATTCTTTCAAAAGTGTGCATATGGAACTCGTGGAAATTGTTGGTTGCATTCTCTGGATGGATGTTGGATCTAAATAAAAGAGGAGAAATATTCAAACGCACGAAACTTTGGCTTTGTGCGTTTAGAGGTCACTTTGAACAAATTCTCGGATGTGTTTAGCATACAAGTAATGCCAGAATTAATTGTCCACAGCTTGTCATTAATCGTCGCACTGTTTATTCCAGAATAAGCTACTAGACAGTACACACTGTATTACTTGAGGTAGCGTAGCTGGCCGCCGGTCAATCACAAGGCACGTATGGAGACAGACAACTCTTCTCCCATCCATTTATGTTTTCATCCATTCGATGATACGGATGCAGATTTTGATTGTTTGTGTGTGTGTGTGTGAGTGTGCATGCATGCGTGCGTTTTCCTTTAGTTCTTATTGGGACTCGTATCCCAATATCGTGTCTTGTCATCAAAGAGAGACTGTACATGCAGAACGGGACGAGCAGCTTGACTTTTGATTGTATCACAAAGCTGCATGCGCGCGCGCACACACACACACACACACACACACACCCATATACAGTACTCACATGGCCATGCCAAACTGCTCCAGCCATTTCTTCTTCAGCTCTTTGGTCTTGAAGAAGAACTCAAAGCCGTTCTGGCCCTGATTATGAGTGAGGTAGAATCCGTAGGACCACTGCAATGGCCAATTGAAACAAACGTGTGAGAGCAAAGAGGACAACAAAGGCGACTCCATCGCGCGCGAGTGTTGGTGAAAAACAAAGTGCTAATAAGGAAAGGGAGACGGGAGGCAGATGGAGACAGATGGACGAAAAGAGACGCGAGATGCCTTTGAACGGAAACTGCGCCTCGGGGTGGGCGAGAACAAAAAGGGTCAAGGTTTGGAGGGTTGCTTTGCCGTGTCACTGCTGGACATCAGCTCAGACCCCAAGACGGACGGGTATGACGACTGACTGTCAGCTGCTGTCGCACAACTCCAAGACTAAAATTGATTCTTAGCCGCTGTCACCGTACGCTTCACTTTTTTCCTCATGATTGGCACTAATCGGATGCTTGTGAGATGCACTCGTCATACTGTCGTGCATCTCATCTTTACCAATGAGAGTAAAAGGCGCTACAAAAGTCTTCCTAGTGGACGCTTAGGCTTAGGAAAGATACACTGAAGCCTGCGGCGTTCCGGATAAGCAGCCGGGGCTCTTTCAGTTGTTTTGTCTTATCGCTTATCGCTTCTTTCAGTCTGTGTCCATTTATTGTTGTCGCACGTCATGTTTCCCCAGTTTTGTCATTTGGTGCTTGTTTGACTTCCACTTTGAATCTTGACTTTTTTTTGTGTGTGTTGAATATTCTGATTTTTCCACCTTAGTCATGTTTGTCATAAATACTTTTAAAAAGTCACAAATAATCATGCAACCGCAGTCGATAGAGAGCCGCGGTGAAATGTTGTCTACCAAAGCCGCACCTGACTCATCAACTCGCTACGTGAAACGTGATGACAATTTGATTCGTTGATAAACCAACTTTGTTGAGCTGCCAACTTTGCGACATCGCAAATAAACAAGAAACGAACCGATCCAACTCTGAAAGGTCAACAACGCAGTCATTTGTTCAAGCAACGCCGCTCGCAATGGCACGGGCGCACCTATTGTTTATCAAAATGTCAACTGTCGTTGGCGCTTTGCAGGCTTGCGGAGAATGATGCCGCCGGCACGCGTTTCTTTTTTTCTCCAGAGTGCAAAATGTGTCTGCTGTGTATTTTCGTGCACCAACCTTTCGGTTTTCCTTGTCCGACGTGGGGTTGTTTGTGATCTTAAAGAGGTGCAGGTCGATCACGTCTTTCATTTCGTAGTTGTCTCCCCTTCGCTTACAAATGATGACGGCAGCATCGAACAAGAATATATGCCTGAGGTTTAAAAAAAAAAAGAAGAAAAAAACACTTTAGAATGATGATGATGAAGTTTAAAAAATTTAATTGAGGTCACGGCGCTCAGTTTTGGAACGGATGATTCAATGTGTTTATTACTGCTGTTGTATTTGCAGTGGTGTGGAAACAAACGTTCTGAATCGTAATGACATTTTGGTCATCATGTGGCTTTGTGTGCAAAGTACTACAAGACGCGTGAATGAGTATCAACACTTGGAGGAACTTGAAAAAGTACAGTCCTTTCCCCTGTCAATCAATCAACCGGTGCACGGCTACCACAGGCACACATCTCACCTGTCCTGTTTGGCTCGTTTGTCCACTGAGGCCACCCGTACTTCCCCGTCACCTTTGGGTCTCCCGTAGTTACTCAGAGGTTGATTCTTGAGAGGGACAAAGTACAATAAGGATGAACTGAACTCAAAAGAGACAAATGTCTACTTTTAATTTGGAGTAGGGGGCCTGCTTACAAGGTTTTCAATGGATTTCTGATACTGATCGATTTCTCGCAGTGTCTCATTGTCTCGCTTGACTTCATTGACATACTGGGCCAAGTCCTGCACACAACAAAATCCGGAGGCATATACAGTTTTTTTGAAATTCATAGCTTAATAGGTTCTGCAAACATGTTAGAGGACAAAAAAATAATAATAATAAATCGATATACCTTCATGGCATCTAATGCTTTCCGCAAATTGCTCTTGTCTGTGGCATCGTGAGTGTGTTTCACCAGCTCCTGTTGGAGGGGAAACAGGTTAGACGAAACAAAATTTCCAAAACGGCCAATGGGAACACACTCCTTGCTTTTCGTATCAGAAAAACGATTTGCATAATTATCCACCGGATGAACAAACCCAATAATGTTTCGCAAAGGTGAATGTGGAAAAATCCCAAATACTTCTTGTATCCTATCTATGAGCAATCATATTGTGCAGCACAGCACATCGCATACAAGAAGTTACAGCGTCGGATCCGAAATGGAAAACGGAACATATCCGATTGTGTGTGCGTGTATCTGACGGAGAAACCGTGTATCTGAAATTGGTTGCCGCAGCATAAACAAGACATCTAGACCGCAGCAGTGGAGGATAAGGAAGGATGCCATGCATATCCTTCTTCCAGGCCAATAAAAAAAAAAAAAAACGTCCTCCATGCACATACACACACACACACTAACGCGCGCGCACACACAGACATACAATAAATCCCAGAGGGAGATATGTGTATATATACGTTTGCTCTGGACTGCTCAAATCCTCAATGTCAGTCATGCTCAACCAGGGCATTATTATCACTGGCAAGATGGCAGACTTGTGTTTATCAAGCCTTGCTTCCACCTGCACACATCTACAGAGATACAGGGCACGGAGTGCACAAACAGATAGCCGAGGCAGAACATGATTGGACTCAGTCAGGGAGGGAAAAGCCAGAGAAGAGAATATGAAAGACAGAAAGACTCAAGACAACGGACTCTGGCTCACACTGTAAGAAAAAGTCAACTTGCGAATGTTTTGGGAGAGCTACAGCAACGGTTCATAAGTCACTGCATATCACAGCACGCCCTGGATGCGATGCAAATATCCTCCCTTAAGTGGATGATGAGTAAATACTTTGTGGGAAAGATGCAGCCTTGCTTTTCTGTCCTCAGCCATCCAGAATGAGGCGCATATTATGTTTGGTGTCGATGTGTGATGCCACTGGTACTGATTGATTAATAAGTAATATATTAAGTCAAATAATAATCCAAATACTTATGTAACCTAGTACCCACTCAACCCCTGTCAGGCTGGTCCTTCATCGATAAATCAAGGCCCAGAAAGGCGCAGCTGAACTGGGGTGGAAGAACCAGAGTGCCCCGATCTTCACCCCATTAAAAAGCGATGAATGCACACCAAGTGCCCTGGACACGCTTTAAATGTGTGCCAAGAATATCCAGGAAGTGGGAAAGTAAAGGAGTCGGTGTTTAAGTGAAACCAGTGTCCCTAAAATGTTGCTCATTGAGTGCATTTTCTCTCTTGTCCTTTCTCCAAAGCACACAAAAAAACAACAAAGATGGTGAAACGTAGACAACAGTGCCTCTAGTGGACATGAGTCAGAGTGGTTTCTCCAATGGAAGCATGTCAAAGCATGATAGTTCAGGTTAAATCGGAGCACTGCACCTGCAGAAGAAGGTGGTACTTCAAGACCCGCTGCATGGGAACCACCAGCAGATCCCTCAGAGTGAATTTGCCATAGTTTGCTCTTTTAGAACACTCCTGTGAAAAATGATCATACAAAATAGAATGGATTATGTTAAAAAAAAAAAAAGAGAATATTTTCACTGAGTATTCCTATTCCTGTACACGCTATTTAATCTTTAAATCGTGCAATTCTTTAGGCGTACGCTTGGCGGCACTGTTTGGCCGTTTAACTTGAGAGGCCGGGAGACAGACAGCTTTGCTGGAATATACAGTATCACTGACTGAAGAGACTGAAAAGAAGAAATCGTTTTACCTCAAGCTTCATGCGGACGTCCTCTCTGTCTTTACATATACTGTCGAGCGTGGCAATGGCTGTCTCCACATCGCTACAGTATTTCCCATAGATTAGCAATCTAAAATAGTTTCAAAATGTAAAGCGGGCACTCTATGACTACATCAGTCTACTTTGAGCGGATTGCGATTTGAAAAGTACGTATGGTACCTTTCTTTGAACGCGATAAAGATCTGGTGTAGATTTTGGGCACTTCTGTGTTGGACTGAGTCTTGAATTTCCTGCAGTAAACTTTTGTGAACTTTCACCAGGTCCTGAAAGACACACACGGAATAATCACACTTTTAAATGCAGGCTGCATAAGGTACATTTAAACATTTGTTCTCATTGGATAATGAGAACATACTACTATTAATACAGTCATTTGCACAGCCTAGTGTGATTTTTCATGTACAAAGTAAGTCAAGTATAGGGGGGGGGGACTCTTCTGTGAAGTAAGCAAGGGGACTCAAAATGATGACTTACCGGTATATTCACAAACACTTTTTCCATCTCAGCCGTGGATAAAAACACAGTGAGAGGTGTCATAAAGTTCTGTGGTAGAAAGAAGGGGAAAGCATGAAAATAAATCCGCTCCCGCGAGAATAAGAGCCGGCAAGTCATTTTGCGAGAGGTCATTATAATACGCCGCCAACTTGCAAAGTCGCCGCTGTCAGCGAAAACAAGGAACACTGTCTGGGTCATGACAATAATCTTATTTTTCAGAGTTTGCAATTTAATGATTTCCTCTCGGAAAAAGGCTTCCACCTCCTCGTCACCTCTCCGCCTCAAAGCAGCGGGCAAGCGTGTGCTAAATTACACCATCTACTGCATATTGAAAGTCATCTACTAGCGCGCTCCACTGGGAAATCAAGAAGGGGTCTTTTCCACACTTTGAACGTAAACAGGAGCGAGAAGACAAGTAGTGCTGAATGGCTCGGAAGAGGCGCGGCCTCCCACCATCTTGCAGGGGAGCACTTTAACATTTTTCTCATGGAAAAGCACTCCCTTGGCTCATTACCTGCTATTGATTTAGAAGATGTGAGCATCTCATCTGATTTTAGGCGAGACACTCAATCACAGAAAAGTCTGTGTACCTTTTCTATTGAGTCCAGGGTGTCAGAAAATTTCTCTTCCGTCTGCTTGATTTCTGTTAAACAGCAACTTCTGATGTCAATCTCTGCCTGTTTCTGGAACACCTACGTAATTACACACCCCCACACACCGAAAACACAGACATATTATAAACATAGCTGGGAAGCTTCAGAAATAAACGGGACCCGTATTGCGCAATGCTACAACCAAATGATATCACATATAAACACATATAAACATTTAAATATAGATATCTTTCCAACTAGTAAAATCAATCCAGGAAAAGTATAGTATGCTGTACTAGACATAAAAATGTACAAAAATCGTAAATATATAAAATATGTCAGCATAAATTCCAATCACTTTAAAGTATGGCATTGTAATTTAGTATTTTTTTTGATTTGATGCGCGTGCTTTATTTATGCCATCTAACTACTCGACAACTGTTGCTGGTTTATTGGGTGGTCAAGGCAGAGTGTTACAAATACATTGATAGTCTTTCTACATGCGGTAGCCGATGACTCAGTTTCATGTGATATGCGGTGATGTGAAGACATGACTCGCACGAGTGAGGCGAGAAAAAAAGACTGACCGGGGGGGCGAGAGCTTCCGTTTTCATCAGATCCTCATAGATTTCACCGCCCTCTTCATCATCATACACGCAGTCATACAGATCCTCCTCATCTTCCACCCGGTTTTCACTGCAGCGCACACGACAAAACACATGGACTTATATCACTTGGCCGAGTGGTTTTGTGTGCACACTTCAGAAAGGAAAACAATTGAAGAGAATGAAAATTAGGTGAACCAAAAAAAAAAAAAAACCCTCCCCTGTTAGTGTATGTGCATCAGATCTGTTTTCATGGTGTGCAATGAACATCATCAGTCAACCACTGAATCCAAACTTGCAGGGAGGCAAGAGCAGAACTGTGCTCACTTTAATGATGGCCGCCACATCCACCTCCCACATGTCCACTGCTGGCCCTCGTCAGATGCCTATTACATCCCAACTGTCAACACTCATTCGTGGGCTCCCTTCAGCGCCCGGGGGCTGTCAGCACTAACATAGACCAGCGCTCTGTGGCGGCGGGAGCCCTCCCATAAGCGCTTTCACTCTTCGACGTTGTCTCCCGTCGCTGATTTAAGTTACAGCAGTTTCTGTAAATGACCCTTTTAATTTGTTTTCAATATTAACCCCACGTGAGTTTAACATCATTTTTTTTAAGGGATTCATTGACAAAAATATACAAATGTATACCGAGTAAAAACAATGGTGAGAAAATGGTGTCGACTGATAAAATATATGTATGTGTAAAGAACAAAACACGCATTGCCAGCAGCTGCTCCAGTTCCCCAAAATGTTAATCTTAAGTACCTTCAAAATGAATATTAGTCAACGCTCTCCAAATCGCTTTCTTTGCTGCATTGCACTGAGATAGAGGGCTTTGGAAGGAATTGTGCCAGGAGCCTTGTTTGCTATGTAGGTGGGTGATTTTGGATAATACCGACTTTGGTCTTTGGTCACGTTCCAAAATGAATGATAAACAGTATGTGTTCTTTCGATAAAGAAAGAACACATACATCCTCACACAAAAACCTCACGAGAGGGGGACCACACAAGCCTCACATTTCTGCTAACCTATTTGTCGATTAGCCTTCCACGTTCAAACAGGTCTTGAGGCACTCAATTGACATGCAAACGCTTGCCGTTCTAAAAATGCACGGATACAAGAGTGAGTGGGGATATTAGAGTCGAACACGGGCTGAATGAGCAGACGGTCAAACCACAAGCTTTCCATGCCTTGTGCTGTGGGAAAAAAAGCAAAAAGCGGGGTGAGGTGGCACTGACAGCCCTGGAGGAGGTGGCTGCCTTCCAGTCAACCACCCAGGCAACAAATGTTCCTCAAACATACAACAGCATGGTGTCGTAGGAGGGAGACGAAATTCCCCCAAGGCGAAAACCTAGATCATTTCACCATGCTGTTCGAAGCAATTAATAAAAATGCACAGTTTGGTACCAAACGCCTCATCAAAATCGATCCAAAAAAATTCATCAGTAGAAAAAAAAATATATATGTATATTAACGTGTGTGTAGGATACATACTCTATTAGGTCCTCAAGGTGGTTATAGATATCCTCATCTTCAAGACTTTCTTCGGTTGGAAAAGACCTTTTTGGGGGAAAAAAAAAAGAAGTATCCACTTCTCAGTCACTATTGTAACACTCTATAATATCTATAAATAATTTCTAAAAAGATGTCACAAACATTGTCATGTCTTGTAAACTGAAACATACCTGCTTACAGTTTGTTGTGCAATCGTTGTGTGAGAAAGCTTCGAAAGTGTGTCCATAACCTGCAATGCAAATGACGATATGATATGATATCTTTAGAGCATCCTCAAAATTAGAATACAATAATCATGGTTAATGCATATCAACATTAACATGTCAATCACGAGATGCAAAGCAACAATGCCCCCTATAGGCTGTGAGTGGCATACGAATGCCATGTCAAACCAGATGTATTTTTCCATTGTACTTTGATTGTGCCACTCGTGCTTTGCTGTTTTCGATCACCCGTGCAGAAACAACTCTGACGTTACAAAAACTAAATAGCAGTTGGACTGACTTTTAGACCTTTGATGATAATCACAATCTGTGCAGGAATCAAAATTCTGCTCAAACAAGCTCATGGTATTTTTTCAAGAAAAAAAAAAAGCAATGGACATTGGTTCACAAGAGTATTAATACAAATATGTTCACAATCAAAATAATATTAAATCCAGTATTGTGCTTTATAAGAATGCGTGGGTAGCGATTTTCCCATTTGACACTAGAGGGGGGCCTTGTCAAAGTCTTCCAAACAAAAGTGTTCATAGGATGACATCCTGTGCTTTCCAAAAGACTTCAACAAACAACACATCATACATTCCATCTATTTTTGAAGAAAATAAATGGAGGCGGACCAATAGGAGATTGCCAATGTAATAGGAGATGACTCAATGAACACGTCATAGAGGACAGATGATTGTTATGAATCATCACCCATATCATCTGGTGTTTTTTTCAATGCTGCATGTATCAAAAGAGCCACCAACAGACTTTTATGTGTCATTAATCTACTGACACGACACACAGAGACATGGAGAGTAGATACATTTGTCCTCGGGTGCTCTGACAGATCAGTACTGATCACACAACTGGCTTTCCCCAGTTCCCGGCCAGTAACTAATAGCACACAAAGGAAAGACAGACACATGGCTGTTGTTTCACTGATCATTATTACGGGTACCTAAAGTGAATAAGTTGGGAGACAATCAGGGAGGATTTCAATAGAGCCGTTTGTCCATTATTGCAGTTGTAGCATCAGTGCTGACCTGCACTGTATTGTGATTCTAATATTTTGGTGACCTCATTTGACGGTATGTTTGGGGCAAGTCAAAACTGAAAAAAAAACCTCATCAATAATATCAATATTTGGTTGCATTGGTCTGTTTGGTGCAACTTATTTTACAGATGATGAATGAAAATAATCCCCTATAGTAATCGCGTGCATGACTAGTGTCAAGTGTTTCAAGCTCATCCAAGCAGTAAGATTTGTTTTCATTCTTGAATGATGATCAGTGTAACAATATTTCAATAATAACAATCTTAGAGACAAAGCTAATCCAAGCACATACCATATATGTGATATATGAGCATCATTTTCCTCATTGTAGTTATTCACCTTCACAGGTAATTAGCTTAGTTTTGTATCGCATCCAACAGCGAAAACGGGGCCAGTTGGCTGGCGCCACAAAATCCAATGTGTGCCGAACAGAACACTGGAGGCGCTCCAGTGGGATGAGTCGCATAGCACCGTGCCCTTCAGCTTCTCTGGCTACGTTAGTCACACATATTTGCAACACACAAGTGGCCATCTGCGCTTGGCCAAATACACTTTCTCAAGACTCGCATGAATAAGGCTGGACAGCTCCCGATATGAAACACATGTCAACCGGAACGGTCACAACGGCAAATGAGGGGGTTCACGTCCAATTGGCAGTGGATTTGAATTGAGGCGCAAAAATAGCGGCCGCAAATAGTGGGGCAAAAATAAATATAATTGCTGCTTTTTGTGCATGGCACGAGGATGCCTAAGACTGAACAATATAGTGTCACGGGGAGTCTTTCAAGCTGCATATAAATCATCAGTGCCATCAGCTCAAATCATGAACCTTAATTGGGCGCTTAATAATAATAATAATAATAATACATTTTATTTAAAAGCGCCTTTCATGCCACCCAAGGACACTGTACAGAAAATACAATGTAAAAAATAAATAAGACAGATATTGTATAAAAATGGCCGTCAATACTGTTCTGTTTTTAAACAAAGACTGTGGGGAATGTGGAAAAGCAATAGGCTGACCTGGGATCAGCTGTTTTTGCAGCCGCCAAACAGGGACGGCCATCTTCAAGCACAGGAAATGAGCAGGTGTGAAAGTCCCGTCATACAGTGTCAGCATCAAGTGCACTTCACCGCAGCTTTTAGTTCTCATTCTTATGTCATAGACTGCACTGGTGTCGATCTTTCAATGTAATTGAATGGATCATATTTGGAACTGTGTTTTTAGCACTGTGCCGCACTTTAAAAAAATATATATTTTTGAAGATGCGTCACTAAGACGGTATTAAATTTCTGTAATCTGCATGTGAAAAAAAAACAAATGCTGGGACTCGGCTTTTGAAACCCACTGCGGTTTCACTGACGCCGTCGTGACTGACATAAGTTGAAACATGTTGCGTGTTTCCTAGCCCAGAAAAACCCTCTCTCGGTTGAATTTGAGGGCCGTGTCTGACCAAAGTCAAGTGCAAGGCAGCAAAAAGTCACGACAATTCCATTTCAGTTTACAAAACGGAAACATAAGAACATCTGGATGTCGAGAGAGCCAATGAAGTATTGAACACTGATTCCGGTTGATTCATTTGGTGTAGACCTCAGTGATTCTAATTCTAATTATTTTGTGTGCATTGAGATGTGTTTCTATTATTTTGACCTTCTCGTGTAGCTCAGTAAGTTAACTTGAAGATGACAGTGGAATCGCTTGTCAATGTGATGAAGTGCAAAGTTACACAATGGCAACCGCAACACGGTGCCTGCAGGGTCACGAGTGTGCCTAATTAAGTGACCTGTCAGTATACTGAAGCTGTTCGCGCAGTAAAAATAAATAAATGCATCCGGTTTTGTTTGCTCGTTCGCCACACGTCAGTCTGGCAGACGCAGCGGTGTTCAAGATGCGGTCCACGCAGTGAGAAGCCAATAAAAATCGGATAAGCTTAGCAAGGGAGGCGAGCTCATGTTTGGCAATCAAAGCCGCGGCTCATTAACACCCGTAATACATAATTAGCAAGCCTGGCTATAAAGATGTAGAGGTGGTTGCGATGCGGCACGCGTCTCTCCTCGGCCCTTGTTGCCCCTGGACTTTCCTTGACAAAGATACCTCACAGGGATGTCAAACTCATTTTTGTCGCGGCCCACTTCGGTGGGCCATTACGACAGCGTAGCCACCAAAATGAATCACGGCAAAGATCCGTCTTGATCCATAGGACAAAACACACAATCGCCGGATAATAGCGCATGACGATGTTCCACATAATGACTCGATGCGTCCGTCGCGGCACGTTTATCTTGTTTTGTCACTCCATGTTAATGACTCAACAACTGCCCCAGCTGCAAACAAGTCTCGTGCTCAGAAATGAATTTTCCAGATGAGAACACTGGAACCGATCCATCCCAGTGGAAGTTGAAGACACTCCAAGTCCTCGTCTAACTTCAGTGGCGCACTTACGCGGCTCAGTCATGTGATCTCCTGCAAGTCCAATAAACAACCGCAGCATTAAGGCCGAATATGAGACCATGACTTGCTCTGCCGCCCGCTAGCTTCGTCTCAGCAGCGGGAGGTCAAATTCGACAATTTCAGCATCGATGCTGACTTGACTCGAGCCCCTTACGATTCGCGTACGCATGCGGTGGTGCATATGTTTTCAAACGCCGCACACGACGGCAGTTTATTCAACAAACTCTCCGGCAATCAGATCTGGAAACTTGTTCTTGCTTTGCCACAATGTGCATACGCTCATAAAGAAAAACAAACATATCGCATTCGCCGAACACACCCACACTTGAGTGGGATATGCTGTTATTCTTACACAGCTTGAGGCCTTGATGCACAAACTCGTCTGATCTGACAAATCTTCACCTTGCTAACAGCTGGAGGGAGGGAAGGCACAACCGTCGACATAAACAAGCAGTCCTTCTAACGCGTTGCACAAATAAACGCATGGGATGTGCCTACTCTCAAGTCTCCAAAGGGTTAATTAGAGTGCACGCAACAATTGTATGTTGTGCTTTTCATTATTTATGCCAAACGCAACGTGCAGGAAACACACCGCGCGCACCACGATTGCGCCATGTGACGATAGAGGCGAGGACGCCATGAGGGCGTTTAAATGGGCTGGATTTGCACGAGAAACTCTTTCTCTCGTAACGTCATTAGCGTGAAAGCATGGAGCTTATATCACACTCAAGTTCTCCTTTAAATTAAATTCCTTGATGGTAATCAAGATATTTTTTTCTCTAGCTAGGCATGTATTCTAAAGTGGATGTGATTAAAATTCATTTCTATTCTGAAAATAAAACGTCATGTGGCAGCCGTGCTAAAGATATAATCATACCAGCAGTTTTTTTTAATTCTTCACACTAAGTGACACTTTCTTTATCTTGTAATGTGGCGGATCATTAACTGGTAGAAAGTTTAGAGGCATCTGCCCGAGGCGAGGCATTGTTGAATCCAAAGCGGTTTTTTTAAAGTTTTCGACAGCTACTACAGTGGCACGCGTTTGGAACAAATGGAATCACTGCAAGTTTAAGTGTGTTTCTTTTGTTTTGTAAATAAGGCCACGAGCCTGTCAATTAAAAACATATCATCCGAAAAGAAAAATGAGCCTCACATTTGGACAAATGGGTAGAAGCTGTGTTAGTTTTGTCGAACAAGACAGGTTTCGACAAAGTACAACAATTGAACTGTTCTTTCTTTTCAGTCCTACTGAAGTCATCTAATCAGGAACCAATTTGCACTTAAAGTCACAATGTGAACCAAATCTACAAAGTCGGCAGGGCTTCATTGTTTCGTAACATTGCAGACCTCTCCCCTGAGTCCCCTTCGGCCGCTGACTCAAACCTCCCTTCGCATGGGCTGTCGACCAGATATGTTTTAAAACGAGGCTTTACGCTTTTTCACAAGAATAACATGTGGAGAAAACCGCTGGAGTTTTCTTTTGATTTTTTTTTTATCTTAACTAGCTGTGCCTTTCCAAATGTTGGAACAAATTACACTCGTAGAGGAATGTTGATTCCGCTACAACAACAAAAAAATGTGTTGCAGGACCAGAACGTAGTTTCATGTAGAGTAAAAAAAAAAAGATAATGACACAGAAGCAATTGACTGACAAAATAGCACATATTGTAGCATAGCATCGTTTCGTATCACACGAGAAGAACCCAGTTTAGTGACTCTGTTATGCGACAAACGGTTGGCGATTTCAAGGCGGCCGCAAATAGCCATCTTGGCATATCTATAAGGGATAATTGCGTTTGCATCAGTAAGAACACCCTCAGGATGGCCCTGCATTACAATCAGGGAGAATTATAAATAAGCGGGGAATATGCACGAGAGCTCACGATCGCAAATTCCCCACTTTTAGTCATGCAGCTGTGCACAATTCTAAATGACTAGAATAATTTGAGTCCGAGTAAAATGAAACCATGCGTCCATTACAAATGCGCCAAATGGTACATTTAGAGCTTTTATAGAGACAGAAATGCTTTAACCCAACGACAACACAACTACATCCTTCCTCTGTACATCGGAACAACTTGGAAAACATGCTAATAAACCAAAATCAATGAATATACACACCATGAACTTGTCGGCATGATGACATCATTCTTTGATGACATTATAGCAGTGACAAGTATTAAATAGTAAAAATGTTTTTAAAAGAATGCTGCTCGGATTGATTCCAACACAAATTTATATGTGTGGGCTCATTATGTAAATTTGGGGAGTCAAATATTTTGAGATATTGTTAGATGCCACAGTATATAACGAGGTGGTGTATTTTCTTCACATTATAGTGGAGAAGGTTGATGTGATTCTTTTTTACTTTGACAGTGCATCCACCTACTCCACCTCCACATCTGGGAAGCAAGACATAGGGAGGAGAAGAGAAAAAAAAAAAACAAGCTTCATGGTAAGTGTTGAGCATCTGGAAAATGAATAAATGGAATACAATGCACAGCTCCTGAAATCTTTATATTCCAGAAAAAACATTTCTGACATAGCTTGAAATATCATAAGCACCCCTGTGAAACCCTCTTCATTGTGAGTGGAGTGATGGCAGATGCCGCCTCCAGCACTTCATCGAGGATTCAAAGGAATGTTCGTCTGCAAAAAGGCTGAAAGAACAGAGATTCCACTTCAGTTGAAGATAGAACCCGTCATCTTTTCATGCTTTACATTGAGTCAGAAAGTGCTCTGGGAAAAGCGCTTTCTTCCATGGGCCCGTTTTCGTCTTCCAAATTTAAAGAGTGAACACGCAGGGCACCTCCGACAGTCATCAACAGGACCGAAGTCTGAATTCCAACCGATCTGAGGTTGAAAAGAATGGCGCAAAAGGAACATCGTAAACTAAGGTAAGGAATGACGAGATGATTATTGTATCGGCCCAGTTGTCACACACAATACCAGATATATCATAAACCCACCCATAATTTCACCTCAACCTGCATCTTAGCCATTTCCAAACCAGATTTGCAACAATCGGACACACTTAAGTCAGCAATGTAAATGACGAGTCCAATCTTTAAACGCTATTCTGCATCGCGCTGAATACATCGTCGCCAATCCCCGTAGTTCCAGCGAGCCGAGCGCTGACTTGTGAAGACGGATAAAAAAAGCTGTCAGAAAGTAGGACAGTGAGGTGAGACGGGGGGGGGGGGGGGGGGGGGGGACTAGTTTATAGACTTGCGGTTCATCCTTGGCGGTCTTTGATCCTGTCCACGGTGGCTCAGCCTCACATGCGCACCGGCTGGCCCAGACTCAGCGGTGGCCTAAAAATATCTGCTGAGTATCTTCTCCGGGAACAACCGGTGAGAGTGAAATATGCTGCCTTCTCACCAAGGTGCCAGAAAGCAAATTCGACCTTCGATGTGCACACTGCACTGTCCTTTCAAACTGCATTCTGACACTTCAAATCGACTTGAAAGTGTGTCTAATTGATGCAAAAAAAAAAAAAGTGAAATGCCGCGTTAGACACATTGACCAAAAGTACATTTTTATATTATTAAGGACTCCGGATATTATTTCACAGAGAAAAGCTCAAAATATGTACTCAATACTAAAATTGAAATTGGATGTTCTCTTCTTCCCTGCCGCTTTAATGTGATGAACTTCCTTTCAACTCATATTGTATGCACAGCCAAACACACACTCGCATTCAGAACAAGATCGAATGATGGCTGGATGAAGTGTTGAAATGTATTCACCGTAACCCAATTTTAACACGTGCCACGTGGTTCATGATGGCAATGTAATTTTTTTCGCTCTTGCCATTATTCTTGATGGGATTTTTTTTTTTTTCTAACACTACACAAATCAGGCATCGTCTCAGAACTGTTTGTGTTCAACATCGGCAATTCCACTGTATGTGACTTGAGGATAAGTATACAGCTTGGATCACCCTCTGGGATAAATATATTCGGCGGACATTTTAATGAGCACACTACAACCATCGGGGTGAAATCATGTTTTGGCTCGTATTGTATTTTCAGTGACGAAAAGAACCACCCCCACGGGAGCCCTCCTACATGCCATCAGGTGGTAGTTGTCGCGGCGAAGGCGTTCAATGTGCTCCCACGGGGGATCAAACGCACGTCCGCAATCATCAAAGACGTTTCCCCTCTTACATCCTGAAACAATCGCAGAGGATTCGGAGCTGCAGCTGCCCGGGCGAAGAGGCACAGACGTCAGACGTGGTATGCGTGGAGTGCGCCGTGCGCGTTTTGTGCGTGCATTCACGCTTGAAGAAGGCCAACAGAAGTGTGACTCAAGTAGATGCGAGCGCCGAGCAATTCAGTAACCAGGAGCCCGTGAATTATCCACAGACCTTTGAGCACAAGCTCCCGTCAAATTGTTCAAATTTCAATGCAAAGTGTATCACCCTTGAGTGGGCGTATTTAAATCAGAGCGTGGTTTAGTGGGGGGGTTCAACATCGTCGTGGGATCCTTTCCACTGCAGCCGTTGAGTTTAGCCCTTTTGGGTTTTTGTTCGACATGACTATTGATCGATCTACTTTCAAGTGCCAAGATCCATATCGGAAACGAGGAAAGCAGCATGAAAATGACCAACAAGAAAATACATCCCGGTGCTCATACTATTATTGTCCTAGGAATGCATCCGAGGAACAACCCAGAGTTACAGAGACAATAAATCTCTCGGACGACTTAAAAATGTCATCACGGTAATGTTCCCCCATTGTGAGCAAGACAAGTAGGCGATTTTGCTAAGTCCTCCACCGCCGACGTGAGCCGTGGAGGGAAACGTGTCAATGTAAATGTGGACCACACAGTAGCTCGGGCAAACGCTGCAAAGATCCCGCCATGGTATCCATTACCATGGAAGACATGTGATATCTGGCCACTCAAATCGTCTGGTTAGAGAACAGCTGAAGGGCAACGGAGGGGCGGGGAGGAAGGAGAGAGGAAGGGCGAGCTAGTCGGGGGGGATGTATCACCGCTTTACTGGATTTCCACTGTTAAACGTATCACTGATACCTGAGAGGAAAATAACTAATCAATAAACCTCCGTCTCCTGCTCCCCTTTCATTTTTTGCCTTGCACTCGCATGTCTTTTTCCATCACCCCCCCCCCCCACACCCCCACCCCACCCAAAAGTACACTCAACCTCAGCATGTTCACTCTCTTCAAAATGCTAGCGAGGACGATAGAGGAGAGAAGATTCCACTCCGGCTAGCATAAAAGTGTCATTACGCTTTGTGTAAAAGGGTAACCTCTTTAAAAGACGTGAGTGTTGCGCCTGTGGCCGAGCTCTCTGCAAAGACAGAACTCGAAATAAAAAGATGATAGACCGCTCAAGTGCATCCATCACATCAAAATGGGAGGAGTACTCAGTGGAGCGCAGACCGAGGCTCAACCGAACAAACCTAACAAAAGGCGTTTGTGTCCATTTCCCCAACCCCACGTTCGCATGCGACCATACCGTTTTTTGGGGGACCTGATAGTGACTGCACATAAATGAATGCAAAGGGCTACCGGTCTGAAATAACAAGGTGCTTCTCTCCCTGAAGGACCCCCAAAGTCCGAAAAACCCTTCATGTGTCTTCAGGACCGATCTGTAAAGCAGATGTTCTTGCACTGAGGACAAACAACCACAGAGAGATTTGATGCACATGAAGCGTGTTTTGCCGGCACTGCGAGGCTCTGCAGCTTTGAATGAACGTAGCCGGCATCCAGCAGCTTTTAGTTCCAGTCTTGTCATGTTTTCTCTGCTAATGGCTTCTCGCCCTGATTTTAAAGGCACAGAAGGTCAGGAGGATCTGAACTTGACCAAAGTGAATTTCTCATGTGATTGCACCACTCTAGAGGAGCACGACAACAAACAAACACTTGATATTTAATTCATAAGGAGCGAGGAGACTATTCTTAAAACAAAAAAAACAAAAAACAACCCCCCTTAGCCCATTCCCGCTGCTCCTTGCTCCATTAGCTTCCGCGGAGCCAGCCAAGCGAGCATTACAGTTGCCGGCTTGCTGTCAAATCTCAGAGATGTAAAATGTACTCTGGGCAATGTGGGAGTCACTCAAGAGAGTCATCCAAAAAATTGCGCCTGGGCCAACTGGAATCACGGGAGACAAATTAAAATGAGACCTCTTTAAAAAAAAAAGCATTTGCATTTGAATCAAGTATGTCGCAAGGACGGTTGTCAAAAGATCTCAAGCGTGTTCAGGGAGAATATTTTAAAACATTTTTCTTTTGATTTCAACAGTCTTGATGCAGTCAATGGGATTCGACTTTCGTGAAATTTCAGCAGCTTTCCCTTCAACTGCGCTTTTGTGTTTTTCACATTCTTGCCTTTGAACTGAGAACCTGTCCTGAAAAAGTGGCCGATTGCAACTTTCTGAAGCAAATAAGCAGCAGCGTGACACAGCATTTTAATCACTTTCCCCTCATTAGGGGGGGGGGAACGTCTCAGCGAGCTGTCTTGAGGGGAGCTAAAGTGTTCATTACTTTTGATAAGGTTGCTGACTCTAAGCTGTAAATGCCTCTGCAGTTCTTTGACAAGTCTGCGGCTGACCCCGGGATGTCCCCGGGAGAATTCATTAGAAATCTTTTGGCCTGGATGCCAGCACATGTTCCGGACCGGCCTTTTGATTTTTTTTTTCTTTTGAGAATGTGTGTATGTGGCCGTGGAGGTCAGGGTGTTAAACACCAAGTGTTGCTTTGCTGTTGCGTTTGATTTATTAGCCCCTTCGATGAGTGTACAAAGCACAAGCATAGTCAGGAAGGATGCACTCATTGCAATGCTCAAGAGCTTTTTTGTGTGTGTTCTTTCGACTGACAGAGATCATAACTTGGAGGCAAAGGCAAAATGGCCTGATTCTTGTGAACCCTTGGAGATACTCCCAAGTATTTGGACAAGCTACCGTATGCTTCTGTGTTACCGGTAACCTTACCTTTCCAAAATCCCTGACGTCGAAAAGGTCAAAGGCCTCAAACAGCTCACTTTTCTTCATGCCAAATAAGTCATTGCAGGCCGCCAGAAAAGTCCTGATGTTCTTCAGGCAGAGGAACTGAATCGGGAAGAGAAACATCGTTTGGTGAATGAGGAAACTGTCCATGTACGAGCACAGGTACGTGTTATTTGCAGCGAAGAATGACCGAGTACCCATATCTTAACGTTTTATTTTGCTAGCGCTCTGTGTGTTGCGCAATACACACAGACCAAGTAACTTTGTGTTTTAAGTTCCCATTCTTGAAAAAGGATGTCTGGAATTGGTTGGAATGGATGATCAGTATAAATGCATTCATATTTTACCGTTATACTGTACGTCTTTATAAGGAAAGCAATGATGCAGACTGGGGGGGAGTGAAGGGGAAGGTGTCCTCAGAGTGAAGTTAGCCAACAAGCGGTATTCTCTGGCTTGTGGCTGCTATCCTTCCTGTAATTGATACAGGATGGAACTGAGGAGCATGCTGATGAAACAACTTTTTTTTTCTTTTCAGGAAGTGATGTTTTTTTTGCCACATCACTATCCACCCACACTCATGGGACTAGGTTAACCAGATGACCTCATGTGGAAATGTGCATTCCACAACGAATATAACCTCGACGTGAACTGAATTGCGCATTACTACAGAAAATCGGAGACATCAAATGAATCCAAATGTGCTGTTGGCTAAACAGCTCAGTGAAGTCTTTGCAAAGTGAGGTTAACTCAAACGTGCTTCATTGACAGCGCCGTTGCAAAAGTAATCGGTCACCATTTGGTATGATGTCATTATATGCTACTTTTTATGATGGCTATTGTTGCTGCTGCACTGCATATGATGTCTAAAATGCATGTGTGTTGTTGGTGTAAACGAGACGAAAAGAATTTTCAGTACATTTAATGTCGCCATTATTATTGAGAATGCTTTGAACTGTGGTATTATCCCATTTCTTAGCTCACCGCTCCCTGCCATTGCCTTTACCTTTCAAATCTGTCTTAATCGGTAGAATTTGTCCTCAAGGAACGAGCGGATAGCAAAAATACAACTGTGAGAAAACAATGGACCCATTGACATGTCAGAAAACGATACGCTCCATCGAAGGAGAAAAGCTGCAGGACGACCTATTCCTTCACTCATACGCAAAGCATAATGAGATTTGTCTCAGTGGAGAAAAATATGAAATAGTCCTCGACTCCAAATTGAATTACATTTTGAATGACAAGGCACCTTCGCGAGAAAGAAAACAGACCCCAAGCCAATGAGCTCCCCGATAAGATGCCGAGTAGGAGCAGCTGTAACTGGATTATTGAATGTTTACATTTGTACACATCGGTCTATTTTATCAGACAAGCACATCTTGTCCGCCGAACAGTCTCCGGAGAGTTCCTGGGGATTCTGTACATTATCTCAAGGAAGCAGCTTCACACAGCACAAACGAAGCAGAGTGTGTCGCGCTGGCTACGAGTTGAGGACAGTTGCGGGGAAGCGAAGGAGGAACTTTTCCACAGGCAGCGCTAACAAGCCAAAAGTAAGACAGCAAAAGTGCAGACCAAGGCTTGAAAAAAATGAATCGACAGCGACTCTGCAAGCTATTTCTGATCAGCTAAGAAGCTGGAAAATTGTGTGCACATTGAAATCTAGAAGGAATGCAATTTCAATGTTGTCTATGGACCGTTTTGCTGTGTCAGCCATATTGGAAGTCGAAAAATTTTCTTTGTCCTGTCTATGGCGTTTATCATTTTTTGCTCGTGCAATGATGCGGCCCACCACGAAAACAGCTCTGTATTGTCCGAAAGGTGCGAAAGGAAGTGTGAATGGTTGCACACACACACACAGATAGCAGTGCATATAAAGTTTTTCAAGAATAGTATGTAAAGAGCTTTAAATCCCACCACTCCATTTAATGATACGCCGACCATCTGGAACGTCAAACAAATATGAGCCCTGAGAGTCAAGTCATCTAACTGCTGCTCTTTTTGATATGCGTCAGGCCGTGCTCGGTGTCCTCAATACGTATACCGTTCCCGCTGATGTATTCCGTCGTTCCAACCAAGCTCCATAGCAACAAGCTGAAACCTTGTTATGGCCCCTGTGCAAAATTGTAGAGCGTAATGACATCCAGTTTGTGTACGCCCGCCGCTCGCTGCACGGCTGAAGGCTTGTCTCTCGTTGTATGAGCCTTGACGAGGGCCAACAAATGGGCAGCGTGCAGATTGCGGAGGTAAGGTTGTAATTTAGTCCAGAGGAATACTTCCTGAAGCTACACTCTCTCGATACTTCATGTGATACATTCCAGATTGAATCTTCACTGTGTCATACTGAGACATCATATTTTATCCTCTCATATAAATGGGGTTTACCCCAAATATTGGAAACATCTCTCAGTTGTCAGCAAATCAGCAAATAGTTCTAAAAAAAATTAAAAAAATGCTATCTATAACCATAACAGTCACAGTTACAGGCATTGAGTGGCTCTTGACTTCGTCATTAAGCAAGATAGGTGAGTCTGTGATGAAAAGATGTAGGTTCTTTTTTGTCTCGGCGGGTGGCTTGACAGTGACACCTCAGAAGCTCATTTCAATGCGGCAATCTATTCTATTCTTTTTGTCAAAGGAAATCAGTGGAAAGAAATTAGGCTTGAGCGACTTACATCCCATGATCTTTTGTCAAGCATTTTTTTTGACGGTGCCAAGTCACATCTGATGGCCGCTTTGACATCAAGCCGGTCTGCTGTCTAACCAGGAAATGAGAGATGCCGCACAAATGAAGGCACTGATTAAACTGCTTTTTCATCTTACAGTCTGTGCCGTTGGGTCTCACTGCAGGGACCCAAGAGACAGCCGGGCCATGACCTGACATTACATTCGAATTTGTGTGTCTACGGTCGCTTTTCATTCCAGCAACATTGGAAGGGGTTGGTGTGCCGTCCAGATCAAAGCATTGAAACTTTGTCGATTGACTAAAGTCTTTCCAGTCCATTTTCCAGCAGATTTCATGACACTGAGTCCATTTGGGGTCCGCCTCCATATCACATCTTATCACGTTTCCTTTGATTGACTCCACAGTTTTTTCCGCTTCCACTGGCACGTTTGTCCTCTTTAGGCAGGAGGAGACAGCCCTGCTTGGTGTGCATGTGCACATCAGCCATGTGCTTTTTCCATCCTTCCATCCATCCATCCATTTTGTCCTACTCACCTTGGCGAAGATGAGCAGGAGCCTATTCCAGTTGACTTTTGGATGAGAGGTAAGGCATACCCTGCACTAATCACCAGTCGATTGCAGAGCACGCGTCACTAAATACCGCAATTCTCTGTGATCCAAAATAGGGATCTCTTCGCATTTGAAGAAGCTGAAGACTGCGCTCTAACTGTGGTCCATTAAATTTTTTAATGCAGTTTTAGAGCCCGCAAAACTGAGAATCAATCAGGCACTTCAACAGTGTTTTTTTTTTTTTTGTAACAGCAGAGGGACGTTGCTGCCTCCAAAATGGAAGCCATCCAATTGTCAAATCGATAGTACGATCTAAAAGCCTGTTTCAGCTCTCATTCATTTTCTACTTGTCATAGCACTCCCATAAAACATTGATATTGAAAAGCGTCCCTTCTCTTTTTTTTTTTTGCATCAGGAAGCATCATCATGAAGCTGTTCAACATATCCAGTATGTCAGGAGCACCAGCTGCAGTTTCACCAGATAATATATCGAATGTACAATTCTCCATGCTTTCCAGTTTTCTAAATGTAAAGACAATAAAGAGACAAGACCCCCGCACACACACACACACACACATACTCTTCCCAGCATGCTACCTCCCCCACATTGCCAATAAATGTGTCCAAAGCCATTTTCCATGAAATGCTAGTTTTAACCCTAGTGAGCCCCCCCCACCCCCCAATCTATGCACAAAGGTGGAACCCCAACCCCCACTAGTAGAGTGCAATATGTGATATGAATCCTGCAAGAACACATCTCTTGTCGTTTTAGCTGATTGGCTTGTGAAAATGTGAGGTAGGATTAATTGAGTTACATAAGAGAGGCAAAATATACTCAGCATGTTGACAGTGCAATTTTACACCGCTGCAAACGACCACCACCATAATGAACACATTAAAAAAAAAAGTTTTTTTAATCTAGTAATCTAGTATTAGATTTTGTTCGATTCTACATGTGTATCTCATGAATTGTCCACTGAGTCTCAGGAGTCATTAAGAACAACTTTTATTCCATGCAGGGAGTCTTCCGCCGTCCCTATCATTCTTCATCCCATCAATGCGGGAATTCCCACTTCCAGTATTGACAAGAGTCATCCATCACTTGGCTTTGTCCATCCATGTCCCAATGGACGACCCCCATGGAGTCAATAATCTGCTGAAATGCACGAGGCTTTGGCTGTATTCATGTGACTCCTACTATAGGGCTAGCTTAGTGTGTTGGGATCAACAATGTGCACCTGACTCGGGTGCAGTTTTCCACCACAGTGAACCTGACAGTAAAATGTGCCTGACACACTGCTGCAGGACATGAGGTATGGTTTCATCAAATGTTTGCCTTCTGAATGTCATCTTCACTTTTTTTTTTTTTTCTGGCAAAGATCAGAAAGGGGGCACAAACCGCTATCTCTGGAAACTGTCCAGTCATTTGAGATAGGAGCCTGCGACGATGCTAAAAATAGCATTTCCTACTACGATGGTTCACCAGTATTGATTTTCTAGAATGGTTATGAATCAAATAATTTGATTCTAGAATTGCCTTGAGTTGACGTGCCATGCATGGCTGCAGTCACGTGCTGTTTGCACTCGGTGCGATATTTCTTCATCAAAAGCTACTTTGTGCTTAAGCTGATGAGTTTCCCTGCCCTCGTATGACCTGACATCTCCATGAGAAGCCAAAGGAATAGAAAGATTCATCTTGATCAAACATGCCCCTCATTTTCTAACGCTTGTCTGTGAAAGTGACTTGCGGGCGTCGCAGGCTTTGAAGCCCACCATGCGCTGTGCTCACTAGAAGTTTTTCTCAGTCTTTGGCATCACAGATTTTTGTGTCGGCTTGTTTAAATATACATAGGGACCATTTATTATGTATAGTGCTGTTCTCAAAGTGTATAAAAGTAATGCGCATCATTTTGTATTGTAGCATACTCGGAGCTACCTGCAGGGTAGATACTTGATGTGGGAAGGAGAACAGCTAATAATTCCGAAATGAAGTCATCATGGTATTTTTTGTTGTTGTTGTTGGTTCAAAATGTGTTGACAGTTGTAAGATAATGCACCTCTATGTTCTTTTGCTACTCTCTTTGATTCTCGTTAGAATTAGACCACACATCTTCTTCACGCTTTCACTTTCCAAAAATGAAGATCAAACCTTAGAAGGCGGCGTTGCGCAGGCAACGTACAAAAGTTGTTGTTTTTTCTCTCTCTCTCTCTCTCTCTCTCTCTGTCAGTGTGAAGAGAGGCGGCTTTTCTCTTCATTGTGTCTGGCATGTCGCTGCTGCTTTGGGCTGAGCTTACTGAGGGCATGTTTAGTTTCACTTCCTTCCTCTATTCTGTTTCCTGATTTTCTGTGCTGCTGTGGGAGATGTGTTCAGCTGCTGTAATAGTTGCGACAATGTTCTAGAATCTTGTGTGTCTGGACAAGAAGGCAACAGCAAGCTCCCAAGCACCGGGATTGGGAGAAAAAAAAAAATACAAGTTGAGACTTTCAGTTGATTCATGACCGACCTAAGTTTCATGAATTTGAGCTCTTAACTATTGCTAGTAAAAGTAAAATGTGGCAGTTAATGTGGTTGTCTAGACATTATAATTGAACAAATACAGCCGTAAAACAGTGATCAAAGAGTGTCATTTTTTGCTCTGGAGGCCATAACTGCAAATTTGATTCACTCTGTTGTAAATGTTTATAGCATATCTTGTAAACAACATGATTGTATACATCTTCGCGTTCAAATACACAACATATGGCTCATCAATTTCAGGTACATTTTCACCACAAAATAAAACAAACTAATTTCCTGAGCGGAAAAACACATCCGAGCTACTTGTCATAATCGAGTGGTTCTTTGCAAACAAGTAGCCTGCTGACTCTGCTGTTGTAGCACGGCTCCCTTTCATTCGCAAACGCAAGCGCACGCGACTCACTCGAACAGAAAAAGAAATGTCGCCGAATGAGAAGCAACTTGTCCCAATGGCAAAATCAAACCTCTGATGCTTTAATTACGCAGCCGACACAAGCGCAGTTGGGACAAGCCCCTTCATCCTTGGATCTATGAGTCTAAATAGGGAGACCCAGACAGTCTCTTTGTAGGCCAGTCCCATCATTGCCTTTGTCTTTCCATCTTGAAGGTCCCTTGGGTAAGGCCGCAGTGGCGTCACATGAGTCGTTATTGGCCAATGACAAAATAGCTGCCAGGGGCCCCATGAATTATGCGCAGAAAAGGGGAAATTCAATTCCACCCTCAGTTATGTTAAATGTTGCTTGGAGAGGAGGACAGCTGACACTGATTTCCAACTCAATAGCGATGACAAAAGTCAGTACTAATACAGTGCCAATGTGTGCATGAAGTGTACTCTAGCACAGCATATTAATATTCAAAGTATTAAGGAACACCCGATTAACGGTGACATGAAATAATAAATGATGTCACCAACTGTCCTTACACTTGCACTCTTAAGTAATTTCCAGCCATGTTTCCACAGCCACCAATGTCGTCCCGCATGTAGCACCATTGCCGGCTCCCAGTGTGAGTAAGCCATTCAACCATGCATAAAAACAAACTCTGCCTATAAATAACCCAATCGTAGTCGGGTCATGCAATGTGCATAAATATGACATTACAGTTCTTTTACAGCATGATGTTTTACAGCAGTGTCGTAACTGACACAAAGCACTCAGAACCACTCACATTGATGTTTACGTCCGCACTCGCAACTATTAGCTGCAAGCTTAACTACGTTCAGTCAATGCTTCTCTTCTTACAACCTCAATCAAGTTTTGCCCGGGTAAAAGGATCCTTCAGTAGTTGTTTCCATCGCCATTGATGCCATTAGAATTGCAAATGCTGATCTAAATTGTCCACTTGACCCGCTGGAGCTGACAAGCGGATACTCTGTTCGATTGTGAGAGAACTAACTGCGGATTATATTGACCCGGCCACCGCGCCATTGTGTTTGGAGAGCTTTTTTCCAGGAAACTAGCCTCATACGACTCTCCATCCACGTGACCCGACATCAATACATATGATATTATCCAGATCAAATGGTTGTGACTGGGCCTAAGTAGAGTCGCTCTGCGGGCTTAGTAGCTGCGTTTCGCAGTCACCGTGTGTGGCCACCGAATCCAACGCTCAATATTAATCTGGCCCGCTCTCACTATTGAGGTAGATGCTATCTGACAAATAGGAACCATGTGGCCACAGCTCTCTAGCGTTTCCGACGACTGCAGACAGTGCATGGACAACTGATTTACTCCAAATTCTTGGTTGTTTTCTTCATTATGATGAGACTCGCCACAAAAAATATACTCAACCCCTTGATGACTGTCACTTTAAATCTTGTAGAGTACAAAAAAAAATCAAAATCACATTCACACTTTGCCTTAATCCACCGTGTATCTTTATCACCCATACACTGACTGGGGAGCACTTTACTGTGAGTGTTCAAAGAGAAATATAAAGAAACCAAATGAACCCACAACATTGACAGACTTTTGAGGATTATGTGATATGATTGCTCTTATTGGCAGCAAATGTGACTCACTTCATATCGAATTTGAAGTGTCACAATAACAATAACGTGCATGAGATGTTCCGTTATTGCGTGGGAAAAAAAAAAGAAAGATTGCGGAGGCGTTGACTATAATGCACCCTAACTGAAGACAAAGTTATGATTTTTCTTGAAGTTGACGTCCAAATCGTGCGCAGTTTTATGCCGAATTCTTTCACTACTCCCCCGTGCACATGCGGATCGACGAACCCCGTTGTCATACGTTTGTTTGTTTGCAAAAAGATCAAATGGACCCCGAAATGTGCATGACTGTGAACGAAGTCTGGGGCCACGATGCTATTTGACGGCGTCGAAGCGGACGCGACGTTTCTCTCCTCGTACCTGTGACATTTGAGGTCGCAGGTTGATCTCCTTGAGATTGATCGACTGGGGCCTGAGGTTGTTGAGGAGGTGGCAAAGGAGCACTCCATCCCGGAGGGTTTGCGCCAAGTCGAATACCTGCGCAGTCTCCCACGTCACCCGATGGTTCGCTGGAAGCACCTTGCAGTTGATCAACCACAGCGCGCACTGCCTCCAATACTCCATCATTACTACTCTCACTCTTGAGCCGACGGCAGGACGAATTTCGGGTATTTGGACAAAGTGGACTGGCTTGGGTGCTGCGCTTTAGAGCGTGTCCATGTTCCAAACACGATGAAAACGGAGCAGGACCACGATCGCAGAGGGATGGGCTGCAGTCGATGCGAGCTTGACAGCCTTGTGTGTGCTCGTACGACTGGATGGAGTGCACCCACTCTCTACCCCCCCCCTCTCTTTTTTCTCTCTCTCTCTCTCGGTCTCTCTCTATTTCTCCCTCCCCCGCTGTCTCTTCCCTCCCCCTCATCCTCTTCCGCTTGCAACTGCATTACATTGCAGAAGAGCAACAAGGCGCTCAGACTCCTGCTTGTTGTATTACCCTAATGCTGCCCCCCCCCCCCCATATTTGTGCCCCAATAATAAGAGTAGTAGTGGTGGAAGTAACCAAGTGCAAATACTAAGTCACTGGTTACTGGACTTGAATTAGGATGTCTGCTTTTTAGGTGCCCAAGTGTCTGTAACACCACTCATGACTAATTAAACATTTTTTTTAGATGCCATTGGCGGTCGAGCTGGACAAACCTATACTTTTATGGCCAAGAATTGTAATGGCGTTTCGCTGCAGATCCTGAATGACTGCTTTATATGTCTTTATTGATTCAATTCACCCCCCCCCCCCCTCACAAATTGTCACTGGCCCCATATGCATGATGTCTTTTGACAATGAAACCCTTTTAGGCCTCCTTCCCCATCTACTACACCCGGCCAGTGTCAATTAACAGTCTGACGGACGCTATTGTTTTCACTGTGAGCGAACACACAGCGGTTCCTGTTTACGCGATCGTCCGATGACAAAAAGGTCATTCAGAATTTGTACACTACCAAGCTTATTACCACGCCTATTAACGCTGATTAAATTGATACAGTGAGTACCATGTCATAGCTTGATTGATGATGCAGGCTATTACCGGTAGACCCGGGAATACGGAAACCTATCGTTCTACCAAAAGTTTAAAATGTGTAAGTGTAATTTTAAAGTGTCATCGGTATTGTTTTCAGTGCATTCGACGGGAATAGAAGCCGCTTCACTGTTTGGTGATTTATTGACGTTTTATTAGAAATGCTTATGAATTTAGATAAGAAAATCTCATTAGATTTTCAGATCTTTAAGAAGATAAAAAAGAGATGACCACAATGTGTTATATCCCCCCCAAGTGTTCACGGCAAGAAAAAAATCCAGTTCCAATCAAAAAACCTAATCTCTAGTGAAACTGTTAACCTCGTGACAGAGAAAAAGAATATAAAGGACCTCCTGGTTTCTTCTAGCATTCCAGAAAAGAAACAGAAACAAGAGAAGAAAACCGCAACTGCGTTACTTGAACTTTGCAGAAAGGAAAGCATTTAAGGAAGTAACCGTGAGCGCCATGAAGACTGTGTGACAATGTATCCCCCCCCCCCCCCCCCCCCATTCCCAATGCATTTATAAACAGCAGCTGAGCACACAGGCTTGTGGAAACAATGCATGTGCATATTAGCCTCCAGATTATGCTGTTGTAAACACATCCATGTGCTGGAACTCTCATCTCCTCTCTGTTTCCTTGCAACTTGGCTCATAAGACTTGCCTTTGTGCTTATGCAGACGTTTTGATGGAAATTAGGTGCTGTCACCATTTACATTGAAACCAATCTTGGTTAACTTGCACTCATCTGGCGCTATCTTCCATCGGATGCCATGGCTGGCATAGCGCGGATGACAGGAAAGGTGACAGGCGGCCCGGACGCTGATGTGCCGCTTAACACCGTTCTCCTGTTACAGCTTCCTCGACCACACTGGAAGAGGAGCCATCCAGCAGGAGAATTATCAACATTCGTTGGATTAACGTAGGACAGGGACTGAAAGGTAACACGGTAGCCCAAGAGCAATTTAACCTTGGTCTTTCAAGCACGTTTTCATCTTGCATTTTTTTTTTTTTTGTGTCCACATATCGTTTTGATGAAGTTACTTGATAGGTTTTGGCATTATTAGCCCCCTCCCACTGTCGAGCCAGATGCTCATCGCACCAAAATGTATCCATCCCCCATTGTCATTGATAGATGTCCAGCCTTTTGTGTGTGTGTGTGTGTGTGTGTGTGTGTGTGTGTGTGTGTGCAGGATCAATTGATGTATTCACAGTACAGTATTGAGAGGCAAGCTATCACCCTCCCTCCATTTCCTGTTTTTTTTCCCACTTTAAAATACTGTATTTATATACAATTTATAGTCAATGTATTTTTTTAAACGACATAACCCAGTATCTTTATTGCATTGTCGCTATATTCTTTGCGAGGTACAACTAATAGAAAACAGCAGACGGCTTTCAGTGGCCGTGCTTTTATTTGAGTTTGTGTTCATTGTTGTTAACCGGAATTGATTGGCTGAGTCTATTTGGTTTGCTGAAAGGGCCATAAGAGAAATTAATGGCCCGGGATCCCCAGGAGAGATCTGGGACAAATGGAGCCTGGCCAGGCCTTGCGGTGTCTCATCCGAGTGGAATCACCAATGGGGATCAGCTGGGAAAGCATCAGGATGGAGGCAATGGTGCGGAAGGTAGACAGAAAGAGTGAGCGTGACGCATCAGATTGGCTTCTCGTCGCCTTCTGGACAGGCTGTGAAAGCTATTTCAACATGACCATCATTGGTTACTTTCTATCTCAAGGGTTTAAAAATTGATGACATATAAAAGCATCATTAAGACATATATATTGGGCCCATGTAGACTAAACTTACCACATCTTCTGTTTTGCCATTGGAGCTTCATAATCAGTGGGCCAGTGGTACCCTCCCCCTAGTTTTGAGGAGGCGGAACGGACAGTGTTTCAAAACACGTCAAGTGGACTACGACAAGGTCACAAAGACACTCCAAGGTAAGAATAAACATGAGTGCATTTATCTTTTGCAATGACGCATCGTTACACTCCCATTAGTCATGAACATGGACCGTGCTGAGCATGCCTTGTTATTGAGGGAGTCATTTTGGAATGTTGGTTCTCACAGTTTTTTGTGGAGTGTCAATTTAGCTCCGAAAGATTGTAAAAACCTCAGTGGAATTAATTGATGTTCCTTGAGACCATGTTTTAGGACCAGGTGAACCGTTGCAGTATTTTACTTCAGTTGCTCATTCTCCAACGCTGTTGAAAGCAGATGGCCTTGAGTGTGCGAGAGAGAGCCATCGGGGCCGTTATAGGGGCAGCAGTCGCAGATGCAGCAGGTAAGATAAAATATGCAGTCATGATGCAGGGGAAGGAATTGCTGTCACTACAGAAATTAGACCTCTTTGCTGCATTTACGAAACACTGATGGTATTTGTTGAACTACTATTTTGCTATGGATTTTAGTTAATGATGATCGGATAACTGAGTTTTTCTTTTATTTTGTGCCATAAGCTAGACAGACGTCTGTCAATGGTAGATGCACTTTGAGACATCTGTTCAAGCTGATAAGAAAGAAGGGGTGGCTTCTCAAGACGTTTTGACTGCAAGTTGATGGAAAAGGACTCCTGGGGGGTCTTAAATAAATAGCAAAGAGCTTTCGGTGGTTCCAGTTACTTTCCCGCAGCTAGTCGTAATAGACTCATATGTGCTCTCTTGTTTTATTGCCTGTGTGTGTGTGCTGCGTGTGTGTGTTCTCCAATGCAGCCCAGCCCATGCACTGGATTTACAATCCAGACAGACTCAGAGAAGTTCTCGCTGACCTGGAACCCACACCAGAGTTTCGTGCCGACTCTGCAAATCCTTTCTACCGCAGGAAGACAGGCGAGCAGACGTGCTATGGCGACCAAGCTTACGTCCTGTTGGAATCATTGAGTCAGTGCGGAGGTACGCGACTGAGTCAGGCGGGACAATGCGTCATACGTTGTCATAACATTTTTTGTTGTTGTTGTAAAGACTCAAATGTGTCATCACCATTGTGAACCATGTCACTGGGAAATGAGAGCATGAAAGAAATTCCACATCATTTTAAAATACACATGTTACGATATAGCTGGTTATCTATCCAGTATGTCTTCACGGAAGAACTCAACAAATTTCACCAGTGCCTCATTTCAGCAAGCTGCAAAGGCGTTTTGCTTTGTGTGTGTGTGTCGGCAGGCGTCCATGTGGACGATTTGACTCAACATACCTACAAGTTTTTTGGCACAGGGACAGTGTACGACTTGCCACTCAATGACCCTTATCCGCAAGAAAGGAGGTACAGTACAGTATTTTGCATGTAACTGTCGATTCCAACATTCCTGTCAGTGGCTGCACAACAGCCACGGGCATGCACAAACGTCCATAAAAAGATTCAATTTTTTCAGTCAGTCACATTTTTAATAAGTAATCACAGCTGCATCATCAATCAACTAAAAAATGTTTATGAAAAAAATGCTTGAATTTTCCAGGCCCCAAAGCCGTCCTTCCTATTGATGGTCCTTGGAGGCATGTGAGCATCAAAGCTTTCTTGAGAAATGTGGATGCTGGCAAAGAAGAAACTGGTATATAATAATAATAATAATAATAATAATATAACAGGCATCACGGTGGTCGACTGGTTAGCACGTCGGCCTCACAGTGCAGAGGTGCAGGGTTCGATCCCGGCTCCGGCCTTCCTGCGTGGAGTTTACATGTTCTCGCCATGCCTGCGTGGGTTTTCTCCGGGTACTCCGGTTTCTTCCCACATTCCAAAAACATGCATGGCAGGGTGATTGGGCACTCCAAATTGTCCCAGGGTGTGATTGTGAGCGCGAATGGTCGTTTGTCCATGTGTGCCCTGTGATTGGTTGGCAACCAGTTCAGGGTGTACCCCGCCTACTGCCTGAAGACAGCTGGGATAGGCTCCAGTACGCCCGTGACCCCTGAGATGAAAAAGCAGATTCGAAAATGAATGGATGGATAATAATAATAATAATAATAATAATGAATTTCTGTCATTAATGACTGCTATTTTGAGTTGTGAACTGTTTGCATGTGTATTTGTTTGAGGCTGTGACGAGGACTGTCAAATAGACGGCATTACCAAGCTGGCTCCAGTGGTGGCCTTTTATGCTGGCCAAGGCGACATGCTGGAGAAAGTAGAGAAAGTGATCCGGGTGACCCAAAATAACGATATATGTGTGGCTGTGACATTGGCTGCAGCTAGGTAAGGAAAAATGTTGAACACACACACACACTATCTTAACATTTGGTTTCTCATTGGAGGGAAAGTTGTAACGCTCCACCGTTTTGTCTGTTTTATGAATGTGGTCAGGATTTTGGAACATTTCATTTTGAATGGTCCAAGTCCCAAAGCCCTGGAAGCAGTTTTGGCTCAGTTGAATGATCCGCAAAGACAGAACCCTCAAGAGCTCGATAATGTTGTCATCGGTAAGACTACGTTTGCCCTTCAAAACATCCATTTGAGGGCATATCCACACGAGGCCACTGGAATGTGCCCATTAACAATTTCCTCTCCAGTTTTCTGCTGGCCTTTTCAAAAAACATTGAAACATTCAAACTCAATCTCAGTCGGCATCATGGCCCATCAGTTCCGCAGTCTTACAACACGTTAAGCCTACCTTAATTTTCTCATATCTCTGCGGAAGCACATCTACACCAGGTGAAGAATAACCTGGCCAAGACGTCCCAGCAGCTCATACCCGCTGTCTTTACAAACACATGAGGTAAGCTCGTCAGATAGTCTGATGACGTGGCGAAACTCTTCTACCCCTCTGCTCCGGCCTTTCATCTTCGCACTAATGATCGCCTTTCAACTGCCTTTTTTTATTTTCTCCTTCCTACTGTGTTGAGTTTTACGAGGGTAAAAGGCGCAGACAATAAATGCACACGTAAAAAACCTCTGCCTTGGGAGGGTAGTCCTGATGTGCAACTAAAATTGCGTTTCTGTCCAGCTTTGCCCGGTGCATTCCAAGGAGCGCTACACGGAGTCCTGACGGCGAGCAAACTGGATGAAGCTGTCAGGGACACCATGCGCTGCGGGGGGTGCACCGCCAGCCGAGCCTCCTTCATCGGAGCCTGCTTGGGGGCACAGGTAATAGCGCTGAGCAAAGAACTAACTATGTTTTCAAAGGAAGGGTGTTGAGTTTCATTCCGGACTGAGTTTAATCATGTTCACGATATCATTGCGGATATAGAATGCTTAGACAGCTACCCAGACTGATGTTTGTTTGTTTTTTGGTGCACTGGCAAGATTACACTAAAACGAGAGTGCTCAGACCTTCGTCAGGGCCAAACAACAACATCAACAAAATTCCCAGATCCCAAACAAAATAAAAATGTCTCTTCCCAAGCGCATGCACCATCACGCCCGAACCTTTTACACAAATCACTTTGGCACGAGCCTGCAATTAATTCTCTGTTTAAACTACAAACCTGTCCTGTATATTTCAAGGCTGCTCAGTCTGGAGACTCTCAATCTCGAATGCAATACCTCACTGTCACCTCCCCATTGTGAATATGCGCGCGCATGTTACATCAATTGTCACGCTTTTATGGTCTGCAGCAAAGTTTAAAATGGCAAAGTGTCAAACTACCCCGTTGAGAAAACGCTGTCAGAGAGGCAAGAAAAATGTCATCTTAAAAAAAAACCAAAAGAAAACGGAAGGAAAGGCATTAGTGCTCCCTTTGTACCTGGGAACATCGCCCAAAACACAGAAAATTTGGACTCGTCGCGCTTTTGCATGAATCCCACATCAAAAATCAATTACATCGGGACCTTTCACAAATCAAGGCAGCGCATTGCAAACATTCTGATTTGGGGCTCAGTACACGTAATCTTGAGCTGCACAAAACCCACTTTAATCCAGTTCTCCATCATCGGTTCCGGAAGAGTAAACGCTGATCTGGCCCGTGTTTCCGTTGTGGGGGTGTGTGGGCGGGATAGCGGTAGCTGCGTCAGCTGCAATGACATCATCGCAGCATGACACTGTGCAACTTGCCAATAAATTCAGCAAAGAAAAGGACACACAGTAAACAAAGGACAACAGTAGAAGAGAACCAGCATTTTGGTGTACTCTCTCTTTGGCGCTTAGTTGCTTCATATAAAAGAAGACAAGCTCATGTCCTCTGATTTAATCCCATTTGTTATGTAGATAATTCTCTTTTGACCAATCAAGGGCATGCAAACTCCAATCATGAAATTGTACCTATTTGAGGGGTGTGCCACTTTTTGAAAACAAAACAAAAATGCAGTGAAATGAATTTGAGCCTTGATTAAATGTGTCAATCAGTCTTGTTTTTAATGTCTTTGCAGACTGGCCTCCAAGGAATCCCTGAATCTTGGAAGAAGAAGACACTTCGATACCCTCGGCTGCTGGAGCTAGTTGAAAATATGTTCCAAAAATCATGTTAAATTGCAGTTAATCATTGAGTTTGCCTTTATGATCCACTACCATGAGTTGGGGTTAGTGCCTTTTCCTGCTTTAATATTCACTTTCCTCAAGTTTCAGATGTGCTTTGAAATGACCATTCATGACAGTCTCATTTTAAAAGTCTCGGACTGAATGAGACTCGAATCCGTTTGTCATGTCAAATTTGCATTATGTAAGAAGAGGGGAGTCTGTGCCAATTGCTTGAGTTGGGTCAGTACTACTTTGAAAACCATCAATTGCTAATAAAGGATAGTGTTACAGTACTTGCATGTGCATGATGTTTTAATTGAAGTTCCCAAGTGCAAGATGGAAAGCTGAGGTTTCTTAGGGTCTGGAAACATCATGTCTTTTTTTTGTTTTTGTTTTTTTTTTGCTGAAGTGAAGAATTTGTTTGGTTTTCATTTTTCCACTCCACGGAGCATGTTTGGTTATTGAGACGCGAACGAGCAGATTTACTACCTGGAAGAAGACTGAAAATAATGCTTCCCTCAAAGGAGCTGTTCTGCATTCCGAAAAGTGCTGACTTCTATATTCATTCATTTTGAGCACACGTTACATATGTAAAATAATTTTCAAATTATATATTCAGATCCATATAACAGCTGGTTCATCTTTTGCCTAACAAAATCAGTTTGGAGTCTTCTATTCCAAATCGGTGAATTGATTTGATACTAAGCGCTGTATTTACTTGCATTATGGCTGCAGGAGCTGTTAATATGTATGCATGCATGTACATACGTGCATATACACGTATGCATGTATGCATGTATGTCTGTTCTAATGGTTAAAAGTTTAGACCATCGAAACATCTGTGTGGTCTAAGAATAACACACGAATGAACTAATGATGAATAAACTTCCACAACATTGTTTAGCTGGGGAAATAGGTCACTGCTGAGAGTGCACAGGTAACAAACAGAAGGGAAGTCATTTGATTTCTCCCTGTGCCTGACTTCCTCCTACACAGCAGGTAGGCTGTGCATGTCTGGCATAATTATATCCAGACCTGAAGAGTTGGTTTTTTTTCTTCCCCAATCTGCCAAAATCCAATTCGACAAGGTAGCTTTTCTAAGTAACGGAGGGAGGGTTATCAAATTGTGAAGTGAAAAGATTGCCATCCTCCCCGTGTCAATATCTTGGTAAATTCCAAAACAGCTCTATCCTGTGAGTTACTACACCACTTTTGAATGTTGTTGCAATTGGAAAGGTCGGAGTCGAGCCTTGACAACAAAAAACACCCACATCCACTGACATGAGACAGATGAGTCTCCTACTACTCCCTCGTAAACCCACCACCTGGACTTCATGTAGAAGTCATGAAAATACCATTACTGTATATGTTTACAGCTAATGCCAGCATACAATATTTTGAAGGGGGGGGGGGGGGGGGGAGACAGGGAGGGTTGATGGTCAAGAGGTCAAAAGTTCACGGCCATGTCATGATGATGGTGGACGGTGTGGGCTACTGGTTAGCATGTCTGCCTCCCAGGTTTGAGGTTTGGCATTTAAAGCATGGGTCCATCTCTCTTGCATGATTTTCTTCCTTCGCATAACATGTTAGGGTGACTGAAGACTCAAAATTGTCCATCAAATGGAACCTCTTGTATGTTATTAGCTTCTATTTTATTTTACGTTTTCTCTGGATTATTTTATATGTGTTTACATGTTCTGATGATGTCATTAAAAAAAAAATACGACTAGGTTCCCTTTTGAAATATAACAAAAGACAATTCTTTTAAAATCCGAAACGTATGTAAGTCGCTGCAACGCGTCACTTGTTTGCAACGTTACGTTAAAAAAAAAAAAAAAGAAAAACAAAAATGCACTTTTCAAAGCTTAGCGTGTGAAACAAGCGAGAAATGCCAAAACAACCTTCAGCTGTTTCGAGCAACTGAAAGACCGCATGCGCAGTTTCAAGTCCAACTGTCAGATTGCTTTGGGCGGAAGGGAACTCTCTTGGTGTCGTTTCATCTTGGTTGCATTCAACAGCTGGGGTGGAACTCCCGACAAAAAAAAACTTGCTTCAGGGACGTTTTCAAAAGAGATGGAAATTGGACCGCTTTGAAATAAGCCTACCGTAGCATCTAGACCCACTTCTCCTCGTTGTCATGGATTTTAATGTCAAGCGGCTAGCTGCAGACGCGGGTACCTTCCTAAGTCGTGCTGTGCAAGTAAGTTTTTTTCAACGCTTTGCTGGTGGACGTGGTTGCTAATAAGCTGCTAGCTTCCACCCAGATGAGATACCTTTGAAAATGTCGTAACCTTGGCATTGACTGTGTTATCTTTTGATCAACATGGAGATTGTGTGTCTTACAACCACGTTACACCAAACCATGCAGCACGGCAATGTTTTTGTCCATTGGTCAGCAGTAGGTTAATATCAAAACAGGCCGCTCAAAAAAGATAATACCGTGTACAGTACTGCACTCTTCATTAGCTGCACGCATGACGTTGATTTGCGTCCAGCTGATAATACAAGGCTGAAACATTCCAGTCCAGAGAGTAGGCTGCGTGTTACGTGCATTAATCATTTGGTTTGGAATTTGATGTGCATTTCGCTCTTTTAAAAGTTCACAGAAGAGAAGTTTGGCCAGGCTGAAAAGACAGAATTGGATGCCCATTTGGAGAATCTTTTGGTCAGAGCTGAGAACACCAAGCAATGGACAGAAAAAATCATGAAGCAGACCGAAGTCTTATTACAACCCAACCCAAGTAAGAAACATGCTCTTTATTACAAATGAAATACAATAGATGAAATCAGTTTGTGGTACGTGCAGAATGATAATCGTATGTGATGAGCAAGAGATGTAAAGTTTGTGGAATGTTACATTTGTAAAGCACATTAGATCAACAAATGGAGTTCTAAATATTGTACATCCACATTCAGGATTGGTGTGTGACATCTGTCAGCTCAGCTGTGCACGCTCCTCAATTTACGCAAAAACACAACAAACCACATGTTGTTATTAGTCTTGGACACGGACAAGTGGCTTAGTATTTTTTTTTCACGAGTTGATTTTTGCATAAATCATGCTGTCGGGAGATTTGATTTTTCCGTGTTCACTGTGTTGTATGTTACAGTCTCGTACATTCCCCCCTGACTGTCTCATGACTTTGTAATTGAGTTTCCCTTGTAATTTCCAGATCTCCGACTTGAGGAATTTGTGTACGAGAAACTGGAAAAAAAGGCCCCAACACGAATGAACAACCATGAACTGTTGGGCCAGTCCATGCTTGACTCAGGAAATGAATTTGGTCCTGGCACTGCTTATGGTGATTATCAATTGCATAATTATCAATTGTATAATTTTGGTACACATGGTACATGCTCTGTATCAATCAGCGCTCTGCAGGGCTGAGTTACTACAGCACTAGTTTCTAGATTGTACCATCTCCTGTCCTGTGCAATAATGGGAGTGATGGTTTGTTTGTGCTGCTCACTATTGTAGGAAATGCTTTGATAAAATGTGGCGAGACCCAGAAGCAAATCGGCGGTGCAGAGCGAGAGTTAATTCAAAGTTCTGCCATCAATTTCCTGACCCCTTTCAGGAACTTTCTGGAGGGGGACTTCAAAACAATCCTGGTGAGCTGGTCGTGGAGGATGCCATTCTCTACCCTTTTCATGCAATTTCAACAACAATCTGATCTCAGATAATTCACACAATGCTCACTCTTGCTCCGGAGTCAGTAAACTCTACCTCATTGCTCACGTGGCTCAGTTTACTGTTTGCTTATTTTTTTCTTGCAAATGTTTTGACATTTAAAAAAAAAAATGTTATTCCATAGACATTAGACCAACTACTTTCTAAAGGGAAAACACATCAAATCATGAACTTGTTTCGCATGTACCTGGAAATTGTAATACATTAGTTTCTGCTCATCATTTCTTTCCAGAAAGAACGAAAGCTGCTGCAGGTCAAGCGTTTGGATCTGGATGCAGCCAAAACGAGACTCAAGAAGGCCCGCGTGGCTGATGCTCGAGCTGCTGTACGTACATGTTGTCAAATGTTACTTTTACTGCAGTGTTCTTTTACAACTTGGTGTCTTGGTATTGTTTCAACGTTGATCAGCTGTCACAAAAATGTTTCTTCCCCAAAAATGTGAGGCAATATCCTCTTCAAAGAAGGAAAACTGCCCGGGGCCTCGAAGGCAGCATGAAGTCACATGACTGTCAACGGGTACATGCGACATATTTAGACTTCCCTTTTCTTGTCACTTGCTCATTTGCAACTTCACCAGCGTCACTCCATTGTATTCATCCAGACCACATTTGCACAAAGTGTTTTCGCTGTGATCTTCACGTTACCTTAAGTGACATCTTGATGAAACGACAAAATCGAGGACTGCTGTCATTTTGGAGTCATTACTCCGAACATTTGTCCCTCCTTGCTCCTCTGTACTTCTCCTCGATGGGAGCTCTGGTGGGTGGAGCTAACATGTGAATAATAGCGCGAGGCTGGATGACAGAGGAGGTTGCTAATTAAGAAATCTGATCATAGATGAGGTCACGTCATCACAAATCGGTCTTCTCCGTGACTGGATTTAAATCAACTCAAATATTAGCAAGGGTGTCCAAGGTTTGCGTGGAGGTTTTCGAACATCGCAAATGGATTAGGTGCAATGATGTGTTCCAGAGCCTGAGTGGTGTTGAGAATAGCCGCGTTTTGTCACACAAAAGCAAATCACGCCGCCAGTCTTTAGTCTGATCCGGAGTGACCTAGCAGCTCTCGCTCTAACTTTTGTCACTGTTTTTAAATTGCAAAGCTGCAGATGTGAGCAGAGGAAGTGACAGAGGTAAGTGGAATGCTGGAGCCATGTTTGACCTTTAAAAAAAAAAAAAAAAAAAAAAAATAAGTCCCAGACACACATGCACGCACCGAAGCCATCTCCTCTCAGAGTAATATCCTCTGCAGTCACACTTGGACTTGTGTAAGATTGATAAGAAGCAAAAGCGATCATTAGAGTCCCTTACTTTGAGTACCACTCCACATGTGGACTGTAATCTTTGGAGACAGCGGCGCCATTGTCGCTCTCATCAACACATTTATTGATAGACGCAATAAGTCATTGTATGGCCGGTCCACGGTGATTCCTTTTGAGTGTCAGTATGCGGAAAGGGAAACCCATTTTACGAGCCTTTTGTTCTTTAGATGAAACCAAATCCTCACAGTGTTTTTTTTTTTTTTTTAAATATAATCGAACATGTTGATGTCATTACAATTCCAAAATGCTGAGAGTGGTGTTTGCTTCCAAGCGTCAAAGTCTTGGGTCATTTTTGAAAGCCGACACGTATGCTTTTCGTGACCACAAAACACTTGATCTCATGCGTTCTATCCCATGTGTCTATGGTGGAGTTCATCTCGAAATCACTTTTATCCTTCCCTGCAGGCAGAACAGGAGTTAAGGATGACTCAGAGTGAATTTGACCGTCAGGCTGAGATCACGCGACTGCTGCTGGAAGGCGTCAGCAGCACCCATGTGTGTATCCTGGCTTGCCTTCACACAACAATGTCATCTCCATCTCAGTCACGCAGCACATTTGAAAATTAAAAAAAAAAAGAAATGTAAACACGTAATTGCCAAGTGGGTACCCCACAAGAGAAAACCTTTTTGGAATGAAGGGATCCTTGTGAAGTATAAAATGCATTTTTAGTGTTACAGTTGCCATTGTGCAAAATTGATGTGATTTGATTTTTGTATTTTAACTGCAGCCAAACGGTTTGCGCATTCGTCAAGTTGTTGTAACAGTAGCGTCAAAGCAGCTGAGATAATGAGGTTATATAATGCGTCCTGCGTTCAACATAAATCTTGTGTGTAATCAGGCACACCACCTACGCTGTTTGAATGATTTTGTGGAGGCTCAGACGACCTACTATGCGCAATGTTACCAGTATATGGTGGATCTGCAAAAGCAGTTGGGAAGGTAAAATCACGCTCTGAACATATTCTACCATTAAATTATTTTTATTAGCGTCTCACTCGTGTTTCTCCTCTCTCTCTCTCTCTCTCGCTAGTTTTCCTTCGTCATTCTCCAATAACAACCAGTCGTCGGTTACGGAAGGGGCCAGCATTTCAGTGCCCACCATTCCAGTGTCGGCCTCCCTGCCCACCTCTTCCAGCCGCGGCGGCTCAGCCACCTCCGGTGGCTTCAGCGAATTGCGTATCTCCAGCGGCAGCCGCAAAGCGAGGGTCCTTTACGACTACGACGCGGCGAGCAGCAGTGAACTTTCCCTGCTGGCCGATGAGGTGAGCCACTTGTAGCTCTCGACAATACGGTCGTACCTTGACTGAGTTTGTGTCCCAAGTTTTCAAGTTCGGAGCCATGACTTTTTTTTTTTTTATTCTTGGGGGCTCCCATAATGCAAGAAACACTGTATGTGTTTGCAGGTTATCACGGTCAGCAGCGTGCCAGGCATGGATTCAGACTGGCTCGTGGGAGAGCGAGGCAGCCAGAAGGGCAAAGTACCAATCACCTACCTGGAATTACTTAACTGAAACTTGCAAAAGGCATCTTCAGTCGTGAGCTTATGGCTGCCATGTCAACCCTCTTCATTCTGTTTTTATTTTTTATATATATAATATAAAAAGTCAGGCTCCATTTTTAGTGAGGACACCTGAACTCGAAGCTGGAATCAGCGCGTTCAAGTGAACGGAGGGGGAAATGGAGTTAATGTTTTTGCATGCAACTGCCTTACATTTCAAATTTTTTTTTTTAAGTTGCCTCTCTTCCATGCCTTTGTATTTGATGTTAAGGCAATGGGTGCCGGAACATCTTCCAAAGTTTTCCATGCATTTCTTTTTGTTTACATGATATAAATATCTATATACAGTATACACATCTCAGTTGCCTAAGCGTGTTAAGTTTGGAGTCTCTCTCTACTTTGTTCACTGCTAACGTAAAGTAAAATTTTTTCCCTTTAACACTTCATCCTGAAAACCAGGGTGATGCTCGTTCAGAATTGGTTTGACCATAATGAGATATTGTATATGATTTATGAAATAGCAGCGGGCAACAGCTTTGTGAAGTTTGGCACAAGCTATGTGAGCACTTTTAAGTGCCAGATGAAATTAGTCGTGAATGAAATTAGTTTTATTCCAAAAAATTGCCAAACATTTGCAACAACTTTTATAAAACCAGTTTTTGTCCAAATCCAACAGTATTGCGATTGGCAATTTTGTCTACTTTTCAGCCTCGGCTCCTGTTACTTGATATTTATTGCTAATTGGAAAACTCGCATCTTGAAAACTCAAAAAAGATGTGAACATCAAAATGTTCACATCTTTGTAGGGAGTTGTCAACCCATGGCTACTTAATGAGATTAAGTTATTTGCTGGGTGTATAGTTGGCAAATGATTAGTTTTATCGTATGGCCCGCTGATCAATATGCTATCTTTGATATCTTCTGGTATGATGATATCATCTGATATGATGGGTGTGGCATGGCTAACACATCATCCTTCCCCAACTGCATCTTGTCATGCATATGTTATGTTGCCTTTACAGTGTGGAAGCTTTAAGTATGCCATGACACTCGTGCTCTTTGTTTGATAAGATTTGTAAAGTGAATGCATTAAAAAACAATAATGAAAAAAGGACGTCATTTTTTTACCTACACAATTGGAGTTAAATGGCGCTGAATACTGAGGGTTTTATAATTAATTGTGACGTGTGCATGCAAAATCAGCCAGCAGGTGGCAGAATAATACCGTCTTCCTGATTGTGACAATTTAAGTACATTTGAACGACATAGTGACAGTCCGTGTAGCACACGTTTTTCAAAACAAAACGGGAAGAAATAAAAAAAAAAAAACTGTCTCCGGTTTGCTCGGTAAAAGGATACTTCAACATTTTTCAATGTTCAGCAGTAAGATGTCATAGTTTCTAATGAATTTGATGACCATGAACACATTTTGCCACTTGGCGTCGACTGAAAATGACATCCTAAATCGGCGTAATTCAGGTAACAACCAATAAGAACAATTCCGTCGCTACACAAATAGTAGACAATGCTCATTTATGGCAGGCACTAGTTTGCAGTGTGGGCAGCACGGCGGAAGACGGCTTTAGCGTGCCGGCCTCAAGAGTGCAGAGGTCATTGGTTCGGTTCCGGTCTCCGGCCTTCCTGTGTGGAATTTGCATGTTCTCCCCGTGCCTGTGTGGGGGGTTTCCATGTGTACTCCAATTTCCTTCCACATTCCAAAAACATGCACGGTAGGTGAAGTGATCACTCGAAATGATCCCTAGGTGTGAGTGTGAGAGCGGATGGTTGTTCGTCAATGAGTGTGCCCTACAATTGGCTGGCAACCAATTCAGAGTGTACCCGACCTATTGCCCGAAGACAGCTGGGATAGGCTCCAGCACATCCGCAACCCTCGTGAGGATAAGCGGATCAGATAACGGATGGATGGATGGATAGTTTTAGTGCAGTTGAAATTCAACACATTGAGAGGTGTTTCTATGTTTACCAATTGGACCATTCCAATCAAGCACTAAGTATTTTTCAGAATTAATTTCTGGTGCCTTTTTCATGTCCCCTGGACTGAAGAACATTGATTCACGTTTGTCTCTTTCTGAAGTGTTCGCAGGGGAAGTGTGAGAAGATGCGCAGTGTGGTATCCCTCGTGTGTGAGCATCCTAACGTGTGCCTCCCACTACTGCCACTGGCGCTTCATGCATTCCGTGCTCACAACTGTGAGTATAAAGACACACACGCAGACCCAGATACCCATTCGGAATACTGACCTACTTTGAAAGACCTGTTTCAATAGAGGCAGATTTACCCCAAATAGCCAAGTTGCAGGGAGATTTACTTCCACCGTAGTATTTATTTTACACGTCATGCTAAAATTTAACAGCTTTGTGGTTACTTGGAAATATTTTCTAACAGCGGCACATATTTCAGACAGAGTGCAACCTGAGAAACACCCCTCTCTTCCAATATCAGCAAACCAACGATGATTCACTTCCTGGAGGTGCCCTGGATACCTTGTGTCCCATTACTTTCGTCCAATATATTCACTGCACAACGCGGTGCCCGAGGCTCATCCTATCTGGATAATCGACTATCGATATTCGCACTTGGTCCTTTCATTTGTATTTGCAAATTCCACATGATTAAAATGTCGTCAATTGAACAGTTCAAGGTTTGCACAATCACCCAGCATACGAATGCAGACTCAGCAACTTCTCATCAGGGGCTTCCTCTTTCGACACAAAGTAATTTTGAATGCGATAAAATACATGTGGGTTGCATTTCTGGTACTGCTGAGAAATCAGAACGGTTATTCCAAGTTCGGTGGAATCTCCCAAAATGTATTTATTTGCGTGAAAATCTCTTGTCAACCATCTCAAAATGACCACCAGATGAATTCATTAGGGAGTAACCACGGGGACAAACTCATCAACGATGTAACCGACTGCTCATAGTTATGCATTATTGAGTTGAGTTCTTTATTTTGCGTGCCATTTACTTGCTGGAATGTTGCGAACCACGAAAAAAAAAAAAAAGATTTAGTTCTGCAAGGGTTCTCTCTAGTTTCTATTTATACGTCTTCAACCGCCATGACCTTGAGCATCACCACAGCGGTATTTTGGTTACCTTCTGGTTAGGCCTCATGCAATCTGCCACAAATGCAGATGTTATCGACCTTCCCGTTTCTCAGTGACTCCACTCATTAAGAATTCACATGCACGTCTTTTGTGCTTTTTGAATTTGTTGACGCGTGGTGTCCGCACACCGCCGCGGTATATGAATGAAGCACACAAAGATCGGCTTCCAAAAGTAGCTACGCTTTGACATAAGGTGTCCATGTTCTATTTGCCCTTCATCCGAACGGAAGGAAACGCTGCTCCTTGAGATAACGGAACTGGGCAGTTGCTGCACATTTGAGCAAAACAGGAAATTTCTTGTTTCCTCCGCTGCTTATAGCGGCAGCTTGCACCACACCACTTCTGCATCTGTTCACGCATGAAGCACACCACCAAGCACACGTTCACACACAAAGCGAGGCACACAGCCGCAGTTTTACATTGAGGCCGCGGCTTTGAACCGCCCTCTCGACGGTGCCTGCGGTGGGAAACGAGAGCTTCTTTGCCATAGCTGAGTTGCTGGTCAGTGTATCGCAGGATATCATAGCAATCATCAGTAACATACCAATATGAAAAACTCCCAACATGTTCAAATATCAACTGTCCAAAATAAACTGTCTTGGAATTATGTGACATAACGATGTCTAGAGACGCACAGTATACAGGACCTGCAAATGCTTTGAATATCCCAAGACAGGTTGACAAAAGGTGAACTTTATTTGTGAAATTGGCACACATTTCCAGCCTATTCTTCTCATGGCTGAATTTGCTGAGACCTGATAAAGCATTAATAGGACGTCGGTTTGAAATATTTCTTTTTGATTGATTTGTGTATCACTTTGGGCTTCACAGTGAGGAATACAATCATTAAAATGCCCACTAAAGAAACGCAAACGGGCACAAAAAGGAGAATGTACCAAAAAATGGACTCTTCTGTGTCTTCATGACAGAAAAATGACTGATAATCCCCGATGCTGCGTGTTTGGGAGAGATCTGTACATTCGATGTCCGACTGGCCGACCATATGCAAGGTCTTTGTTGTTGTAAATGTCCGAAACCACTCCGTTTGGCAGCAGTTGAATGGATTTCCTGTGAGGAAAACGGTGTGAAGTTTCGAGGCTAATTTGTCGGCCTGAGCCGAGGGAATAGAAGACAGCTTGTTGTCCCTTAAATCGAGCTGTTTCAAGTCAAGACTCGCGACGGACGCCGGAAGTTTTGCGATGGAGTTGCGTGAAATATTCAGAGATTTCAGATTCGGAAAAGCCGCAAAGTCCAAGTCCCCGACGTACGTGTTTCCCAAACCCAAGTGGTGTAACGTTGCGCTCAGGCTTTTATCGATTGTTGGCCTCGTAGTCCGGGGTTGTCAGATAGTTCTAAATGTGTGAGAGAAAGGCCAGAGAATGCCGAAGGCGGAATTCTTTCAAGGTGGCAGCCCTTTAGGAAAAGCCGCCTTAGGGACGCAGTGGCGTTCCAGGCTACACCTGCGCCGGCCTCAACTTCCTCAGGAAGGCAGATGCCGATGTTGTTGTAACTGAGGTCCGCTGACCGAAGGCTTGGCAAGTTGAACAAGAGTCTCGAGGACAAGCAGTCCAGATCATTCAGGCTCACGTTCAGGTCTGTCAAATTGCCAAGAGTTCTCAGCGTGACGTCGTCCGCCGCAATCTCTTTCAGTCTGTTGTTGCTGACGTCCAACTCGCACAAGCTGGCGGAGAACTGCTCCGAAGTTAGATTCAAGCGCTCGAGGCAGTTGCTGCACATTCGGAGTCTAGACAGGGACGGCATTTGGCGGATGAACCCCCGCGGGAAGTACTGCAACTGATTTCCCCGTAGGTCTAAAATCTCCAGCGAGGAGACGTCGCCGTGGAGGCTGTCGTTCCACAGCGTAGCCGTGAGGATGGTGTTGTTCCTCCTCAGGTTGTAGAACGTGATGGTGGCGGTCGAGTTGGGGAAGGCGGCGTCGTCCGCCAGGTGCTCATAAAAACTGACAGTGTTGTGAGACAAATACAGATTCCGTAAGCGGCTCGCGTTGGGTAAGAACGGAAAGAAGAGCAGTTTGTTATCGGAGAGATCGAGCGTCTCGATTTGGAAAGTGACGTTGACGTCCTGCCTGGAGATGAACCACTCGATGAAGTTGTGGCTGGCGTTTAGGACCACCAGCTGCGTCATGTGGAAGTCCGTCAGGCAAGGAAGATAATTGAAGGCCAAATTGAGCCGCTGCAATCCGGGCGTGCCGTCGAAGGCGTTGTCGATCTCAAACAGGAGGTTCCTCTGCAGGTCCAGCTCTTTGACCCGGCGGAGATCCCTGAATGAGGTCTCGTCCAGGCGCCGTAAGAGATTCCCCGAAAGATTGAGGTACTCCAAGGATGTTAGATTTTCAAGCAGGACGGCGGCCATTTCTTCATCCAGCGTATTCTCGGATAGATCTAAAAATTTGATCCTGGGCAGCGTCTTTAAAGCTTTGCTGGTTTCTGGGTAGCTCATGTACAGATGATTATTTGCTAAATTCAGACTTGTTAAGAATTTGCAGGACTGAAAAGCCTTGACGTGTAAGATCTCCACGTGGTTGCAGGCTAAACTGAGGGTAGCGAGTGACGGATACCGAAGAGAGTTGTCGTGTAGTGTCCTGATACGATTGTGATGGAGTTGAAGCTCCTCGGTGCTGCTCGGCAGGCCCTCGGGTACTGACGTGAGGTTGCTATTGTTGCAGAGAGCTGCTCTTTGTGTCTGTAGACAAGGAATGAGAACACACGCTGCTTGGATCTCTGTTGACAATAATGTCCTCAGAATTTTTTTCTGGCAAATACCTCGAGGGGTTTGATGTACTGTACAGAGATGGATGGATGGGTGTTGGGCTTTCGTTTTGTGAAGAGAGAAATTGTTTTATGATCTATATCTGTTTTCCCGACACCAGGCAGGATATTACACCACTGGCAGGATAATGCTGTTACGACGGCTGCTAAATACGACAAAACAACAGTTCACGGATTATCGTAAAAAAAAAAACGATTGCCCCTTAATTAACGTTTTGTATCAATTTGAGAGGCTCAAGCAACATGTGCGGGAGTGTACTAGAATAAAAATGACAACAACAGAATCAGAATACTGTATTTTTAAGAACAATTTTTTTCCATCAAGCCACCCATGGCCATGTGCGGATAATACGGAACTCAGTTCACTGTACGAAAAGAAAGCACTTACCAGCTTGCACTGACTGTGTTGCGGATGACTTGAGGCTGGTACGAGGACGGTCCACATGGATAGCATTAAACAAATGATGATGGATGAAGGGCCTGACATTTTAGCATCCTCACTGTTCAAAAAAAACAAAAATCATGGAAAAGAAAGAGAGACATTTTACAGAGAGGCAGAATCCACTTTCTTTTTTTTTGTTTTATTCCAAATGTATTTCATCTTCATCACGGCTCTGCTGTGTGGAATTTGCATGTTCCAAAAACACGCATAGCGGGTTGATTGGGCACTTCAAATTGTCCCTCGGTGAGATTGTGAGTGTGAATGCTTGTTTGTCTATGAGTGGGCCCTTCAATTGGCTGGCAACCAGTACAGGGTGTCCCCCGCCTGCTGCCCGAAGACGGCTGGGAAAGGCTCCAGCACGCCCACGACCTTCATGAGGATAAGCGGATTAGAAAATGAATGGAATTCATCTTCATTTTTTTTCCACCTTTATTTAGTACATCCAAGATATGAAAGAAGTGTGCATTGTGCTTAATAGTCATATTAAAAAACATTTTTTATTTCACTAATTTCACTTTGTGGGTCTCTAGGCAATGTGGAAAAATCAACTCCCGGTAAGGTAAGAGCAACAATATGCATTGCACCGATAGATAAACATTTCAAATCATCATTCCGATTGCTTTTTTAGACAATCCGTGTTAGTTTTCCAAACTGAAAAGTGCATCCTGCTTTCACTTACAGTGGTGGTTAGATGCGGATCCCCCAAGCCACTGATGCCTGCTCGCCTGACCATATCGCTGCCTCGCTCTCCGCCGTAGTGTGCCTTCTCATGCGTGATCTTCATGTGCCGCCCTCTGACAGAAGCAATGACACCTCTGTTTTACTATTCGCGGAAGCAATGCAACGGAAACCGAGTCACATGGACGAGCTGCAATCAGAGAGAGGTTCTCAAGCTCAAGGGGGGCCCACAGGAAGGCAAGTGCTGCTCAACTTCTCTTCTTCCTCTTCGCCCGAGCCCAGGCGTTATATCTCGCATATTAGAATTGTGGTTGCAAGCGCAGCTGCCACCACACCAACCCTGGCAAAACACGCCCTCGACACTCTTTTGACACACTCTTGGCCTCTTTTGATCAGCCAACATACTGGAGAGGAAACCAGTCAACGTACACACCCTTCCTGCTCGGTTTGTGGCCTGCTGCTGCAATACCTACTTCAGTTAGAATTATATTATTGGATCTTATCTATTGAGTAGATTCAACGCTATTAGGCCCGATGTAAGACACACCAGGGAAAATGGGAAGAATTAATTGTGTTCATCGCAAAAACAGCACGACAACTTTTTTTTTTTATGTATGTCATTTTTTCTGCATTGATCAAATTGTCCCTGGAGGCATATTTTTGACCCAAGTTGTTTATCCTTGGTATCCACCCCTCAGGCAAAAATAGGGAACAAGGAATAAGGAAGTGAAGTGGCTGGCTGGAGCATAGGTCGAAAGTGGGGGCAAAAATAAATAAATAAATAAATCTGTGGCACGTGATACCTTGTGGCAAAAATCGATGTTTGACTGGCAGGTTTCTCAAGCACTCATCGTGCTCCTGTCCTGGTTGTATAGGAATGATCAATCGGCTTTGTAAGCATGCATTTGGATCTGTGGGAGGCATTATTGTCTTTTGAAACGACTTTTTAAGTACAGCTTTTGTTTTGATGCAGGTGTACCTCAGGGTTTTATCTGTTTACTACAGTCAATTGGTTCATGTATTGCCATGCCTTTTGCCTATGTTGGTTTTCCAGTGTCACGCGTCTCTATTTGTTTATGTGCAATTATGAGCTACGGTTCTTTCATTTCCTTGATTTGTTTTATATTCAGAGCAATTTGAGAGGCATAGGTGCATAGCCACGAAGGCACGTGGTGAAATGTACGTCATAAACTGAAATCGGAGCATGTCTAATGCTGTGTTGATTAAAGATGATTTTTCGGCCTTATTGTTTGCCTCGCTTCGGGGATTAAGGCCGTGATGAGGAACAGCACATGTGAATCTGAGTTCTATTTCTGTGAACTGAGGAGGAGGAATAGTCGCTATTGTCGTAGGGGGATGTGGGATGTTTTCTCACAGGAAAAAAAAAAAAAAATTCAGTTTCGTGCTGTTGAAATTCTTCATAACCAGTTTATTGTTGTGGCTGTAGTGTGCAGTGAATAATAAGCAAAATGTTAGGAGCTCCTCGGTGCAGCGTTACTTCAGTGAGCATGAATGACAACAACGGTGCAACAGATGCAGAGAAGCAAGATATTCCCCATCCAGGAGAATCGTTTGTTGTTGGCTATCAGAAATATTCCTTGTTTATGTCTTGTGCCAGCCTAGAGGTTTTCCAAACGGATATTGCATTTAAAGTGACAGTAAAAAAAATAAAAATAAATGTACTTTATACTAAGTAGTACATTTCATAGTTTATACTTTTAATCAGGCAAAGGAGTTGAGTTGTTTCATTACATTGTGTCCGCGTGTACTTTTGCCACCTCTTTAAATGCTCAGAAAATGCATTGGAAGAGCTTGCATCGAAAAATAACATTCACAAGACAATCGCTGCACTGACCTCTTGTGGAAACAGCCTCAAACGAGAAGTCATAAGCGAATCATTCATTTCAGCCCTTTTGATTGAGCAGACACCATGAAGAGATCTTGAACGCAAACAAAGCCTCTGGGGAATATGTCGAGACGATATGAAGAATGGAGACGTTGATTGAGGAATACAGCGAAAGTACCGGAGAATGATGGAATAGAGACATCGAGTCGTTGACAAATGAGATCATCCCACAAGCAAAATGCATCGACCAGCCGTTTCGAGTGGCCCCATGTAATGACTTTATTCTCCAACTTTTAAAGCTGTACAGAAGCTAATAGTACCATAGATAAAAGAGGGAAATAAATAGTAGAGCATAATACAACAGTAGCACATTAAAAACCACACGCTGACGTGACATACAGGTTCTGGATGCGTGGATTTAAAAATAACGGATTGTAATGGTCCGTACGGGACTTCTCATGCATGGCAACTACTAAGTCAAGTCACGTTGATGTGGCATAAATACAAATCCGAACTAACACGGGATGTAATAGATTATTCCACATTGAGCTGTTTCCCCAAATTCATAGAGCTTTAGTATTTTTAAATTGAGTCATATAGTGTTTGCCACAGTCTAGAATAGTTCATCTGGACCTTCACATACAAGTCAAGCCTGTGGTACGTGTTCAGCACCGAATCGGGGGATAATGTTCAATATTTTGATGTTCTGCGTGTAAAAAGCAGTCTGGAATCGAAACTGTAAAGGATGTTAGCTTCCACGCTGACACATGAATAAACACAGAGTCCTTTTCACAGTCAAAATTCTGACACAAGAGTCGTGAGCTGTTCAAATGTAGTCAAAATGTCCACAGTCCCCGGTATGAATGTGAAGAGCCGCTTAGGTGGGAACAGAACGGTTTGGCCTTCACGACCTTTAGTGACAGTCCCCTCCAAAAGTATTGGAACAGCCGTGTCAATTCCTTTGTGTTTGTCGTTCCAACACTTTTGGAGAGGACCGTCCAGACAGCTCCTAGCCATCCAGCGGCTTCCCCAAGTACACCATTGTGACCTCCGTGTTGCCGTACACTGCGGAGACAGCAGGGAACAGGCAGGCTTTGGGCAGTCCTCGAAACGCAACTCCCAGAAACTCGAACCCCCTCTCGAAAGCTAATGTCTTGTCATCCATGTCGAGAATCACTCGGATTCTCTCGCCAATCTGCAGAAAAGAACACAATGGGTGATGGTGTTCGTCAACATCTAGATTTTAGTCACGGTCGTATAAGTGTACAAAGAGGTTAGCCGTTTTGTAGAGAGGGGACTGCTCAGTTATGGGTCATACCTGATATTTGGGTGCATTGTTACACTGTGGAAAGTTCCCGTTCACCTCCCCGTTGTGGAGCAAGTTGTTGTCAACCAGGTTCCAGCCCCAGCTCTGGTCATCACTGCCCAGAAGAGCCACGTAGCCTTGGCACTGCATCGATGCCCGCTTGGTCGCAATGCCAATCACCGCCACCGTGCCCAGAGGGCCTTCCCACCAGACCTCCCAGGCATGACGCCCTTCCAAAAAGCCAATCTTGCCCCGTGCTCCATCTGTGCTCTGGGCGATGGGGTTGCGGTGAAGGGTGAATCCGTTCTTCTTCACGTACACGTTGCGAGAGCAGTCATGGGAGCTCAGAGCGTGTTGAAATGATTTCAGCTGGAAACAGATTCGATGTTGTATCATTTATAATATTTTACACAGAGATAAGGCTCGAGCCTAGTTTGGAACCCTGAACCTCAGAAGTGCAAGTTACACAATGCGAACAACCATCAGGCAAAAGTGTTTTTTTCCCCTGTATGGCCTATTCTCTGTGATCTTTAATAATTGTCTGCTTCACCAATACAGCAATAAGCGGGCACGTTGTTTTGGTAATTATGCTTCCGTCTAATGCACCATGCACATTTACGTGCGGTGATGGTACATATCAAACATCTTGGTGATGATCCACGGGTCTCCCAATGGGAACCAAACAGTAAACCCACCTTGCCCTTGTAGAAAGGGAGGTTGCACAGGATGTCAGACCGCAGGGCTTCTTCACTTAGTGTTCGAGCAGCCAGGCTGCGCCACACCTCGCTGTTTTCATCCGCCAAAATGTTGTTCCAGTGCCAGCACACCAACGCGCATCGAGTCAAATCGGCGAGCTCCAAATAGGAGAAAATAAGCTCCAGGACCCGAGCAGGTAGCCTACCGGCCACCCCTGCTCCACCCCCGGATGCCGCAGTGTAGGGAGGGCCGGCGGAGCTGCAACTAGCTCCAGCTGCTGCGCCCAGACTAGAGGAGCCTCCACCGGCCGCACCCGACATAATAGTCCCACCGTTTGCAAACGAGCGAAAACTATCACCTAACACCACAGAATGACGCCCAAGTATTAATTTAATTTCAACATTTCAGCTCTTGACACATACATGGGCGCTACTGGAACCACAACAGTATGGATCCCATTCCAGTTCGACCGCTGACGAGAATGATGCGTAAGGTCCCTGAAGAAACAAAATAATATTAATGAATACATGTCTTGGCAAAGAATATAGTCTACTGAAACCCTTATATTTGTCTTTTAAGTTTTTAATATGCTTAGTTTGTTATGTTTAACTGCAGAAACAATGCTAAATCACCGACACAAACGATACGTTTTTATCACACGCTAGGACCTCAGCCCGACGTCATAACGGACCCGGTGTCATTCGTTGCAGACGGTTGTAGTCAAAACACGAATTAAATTGATTAGAATGCGATATTGTGTCACAAACATATGTGTATAAAATAATTTAGAAAAAATCTTTTCAGAAAAAAAGGATACACAAATTGCATAAGCAGTGAATAAAAGATGAGATTATAAAACCTTTATTTGTCTCACAATGGAGAAATTCCCAATTTACAGGGGCAAAATTATGAAAGGGAGAAAGTAGAAGACAAAAAGTGTATAAATAAAGCATAACATAACATCACATAAATCCTGAATGAATTTGCAAAGCGTCCTAGACGTAATTTGAAGTAGAATTGCAGTTTTATTTCTTTAATTGCTTGTTAAAATATTTTAACAACAAATGCGTTGTTGTTTGGGTGGATATTTGCGACTATAATTCAGTACAACAAATAAATAAGTACGTAATTCATCGATACATAATCGGGCTAAATCACGTGACACTATACGGAAGTGACGTAAGCACTCAAAAGAGTTCAGCATCTGGGAGCAAAACACCAGCCAGCTTCAATTTATTTGCCATCGGGGATCCAAAGAAGCGTATTTGCAGACGGCAATAACATCTACCAGTAAGTTATTGTAGTTGATTAGAGCATTTTGGTTAGCGTTGTGTTGTGTGCCATGTTGGGACAAGCAGTGGTGCAGAACACAGCTGTCCGGCTGGCTGCCTCCTGAGTTGCGGCCTGGCGGTAAATCGCCTCCCTCTGGCTGCTGTGCACTCACGCCAGAGGTTGGTGGGAATTTGCGTGGACAGACAGGTGATTGGCTTGCCGATCACCTACAAAACAACAGAGTATGAACATTTCATGTTCTCAGTGCAAAGTACATGTGGAGAACTGAGATTGAACCGCTAGTTCGGCTCACGCGTTTAAGCTAGCTCATGATAAAGCGTCGATGCGTTCACCTTCGCACACCTTGCCAAAATTCCTTCACAGCATCTTCACTACGACAGGGAGCACAGCAGCAGCGCTTATTACAACGCCAATGACGTACATCAAACTTAATTCGTAATCGTCTTTGAAGTCAAATTTGTTAGCAGCTCGCCTGCAATCAACTTCTTATCATTTTAATCGCATTCACTTTCCTCGGTTTTGATTTTTGCTACAAACTGCGATGTAAAACGCTTGTTGTGTTTTTGCAAGAAAAATGGATTTTATATTTGACACATAACGTCGCATTTTGCTGCTGGGTATCTTCTGACACGCAGAGTGTACAGTTAGATTTCCACAACTGCGTAACGAGAGTAGTCATTTTGAGCCCCGGACGCCCGTCATCGCCTCAGCCTTTGTGCAGTGCGCCATGGCCACCGCTAGAGGGAACATCTGACGTGACTTTCACGAGACGTGAGCTCATCCATTTCATGCGACAACAGTTTAAAATGATCAGATTACTCTGATCACCCATCCTAATTAGAGTAAAAGATTTCTTTTTAGAAGTATACAATCATCTGGGTGCATGTTGCACTTCCTCAAACTGTCGGTCACTGTTTTGCTATTTTTTAATCACAATAATTGACATTTTATTTCAACAAGGGAATGTAAACATTTCATGTGCACTGTAGGTGTAAGAAGGTAGCATGTAAAAAATGTATACAATTTTTAATTGTATTTTTTAACTGCAGGATTTGGTGGCCATAATGAATCCAGTATACAGCCCTGCACCAACAGGGGTCCCCTTCACCAACTCCAAGGGATTAGGCTATCCAGGTAGGTTCGTGCATAAAATGCAAAAAATACTGACATTATGCAATTATTTTATGTTGTTGTATTTGTTGTTCGTCATGATAGCTGGCTTCCCTGTTGGTTACGCAGCAGCTGCCCCAGCATACACTCCAAATGTCTACCAAGGAGCAAATCCAGCCTTCTCAAGTGGTAAAAGTCTGTCTAGTGTATTCACAGTATTTTATTTATTAATTAATACATTATTAAAAACTACATTCACACGCCAATGTTTTAGTAATTTTTTTTTTTTAAATCCTGATTTGACTTTGGACAGTTACCGACCACTGCAATGTATTTCTTGTAGACGTTTTTGAGCAAAGTGGCACATTATAAGGTGGGGATGGCGAAACATTTGATACACTTCTTTTGTGATCAACTTAGATTGCAATTGTACCTAATGATGTGATGACTATTGAGTGGTGTTGACATTTTCTGTTCTGTGATCCAGGTTACGCCCCTGGTGCTCCATTTAAAATGTCCTGTTCCCCCAACACCGGGACTGTCCCACCATACTCCTCCTCCCCTAACCCATACCCAGCTGCTGTATACCCAGTCAGGAGCACTTACCCCCAACATAACCCTTATGCACAGGTATGTCGTACTTGCTTGCATTGCCTAGTTTATGAAGTGCAAAACCCATCAAATGTTCTGCTTGGTGTGATGCAGGCGCTGATCCCTTCACAACAGCAAGGTACTTACTTCACACAGCCACTGTACGCGGCACCACCTCACGTGATCCATCACACAACGGTGGTCCAGCCCAACGGGATGCCCGCGGCCATGTATGCTCCATCCATCCCTCCTCCCCGCAACAATGGGGTTGCCATGGGCATGGTGGCCGGCACCACGATGGCCATGTCAGCTGGTGGGTAGCTTGAAATGGAACAATTACACTGGTTGACAAATTTCTCAGAGACGCAAGTCAACTTTTCCACATGATTTCATTTTTTTTTGCGCTGATTCTGAACCCAGAGTAGGTTTTAAAATAGCCAGCGCTTCACAGGACCATGCCTCCCTGAACATGACAAATATTACAGCGGAGCCACGTGTGTTTAGTCGCAATGCCTTGATCACAATGATGTCTATTTTGTTCACTCTGCGCATCAGGAACTTTGCTGTCGACTTCGTCACCGGCACCCGCCACTCTCGCCCCGCACGCCGTCACCATGCCCACATATCGGCCCGCCGGCACGCACAGCTACAGCTATGTGCCCCCTCAGTGGTGAAGTTGAATCAGAGTGAGTATGACGCTTGGACAGTATTAATGCGCCTGCTAAGTTTTTTTCACTGTATGGGGGGTGTGTGTGTGTTTGTCTCTGCAGGTGAGGTGGTCGATATGCATTCACACTCCACTCCAGTGTTTTTTGCTAGCGGTGGTGGACCAACTCTGCCAGCATCTGCAACCAGTTTGTCTTCTTCCAGTATAATGTGAATCTGAAACCATGTAGGTCCATTAGGATAGGGAGGGGGGAGGAGGCGTCCATCCACGTCTTAATGGAATTAGGCTTCATTTTCCATGCCGCACCCCTACAAGCCTGTTGCATATCTCACATCCGGCGGTCTCGGCCTCCATGCAATTATTTATCCAGGCTGTCATGCAAATTTTAGAGTTTTAACTAGCTTGTGGTGAAATTGGAGTTTGGAGTAATTTAATCCCCACTTATTTTGGAGAGGCGTCTGCTGTTGAATGCATGTTCTGTATGTTAATATGTCAAGTAATGCTAGCTCAATCGACCTGCTGTGACAGATGCAAACTCCTTCAAAAGGATCACATCCAAAGGACGTGAAAAGTAATAAATATCCGAAGCTGACTTGCCAGTCACCACATCTTAAATGTGAAACAAGATGAGAAGTGTTGATGCAAAAAAAAAAAAAAAAAAGCAACACTGCACCGTAAGGTGCAGCCAACTCTTCTGTTTTCACAGCTTTGTGTTTAATTAAATGCAGCTTGTTCGTTTTAGATTTGATTTCTTTCAGTGATGCAGTACGTGCATTTGTTGTTACTGTTAGCGTGTTTTAAGGAAAGAGTGGGACTTTGTGGCTGCGGCCACGTACCGTTCCGACTTAATCGTTAAAGTTCTCAAAATCTGATCAATACCTTTTAGTGAGAAGATTTCTGACTTCACGCTCAGGCTGAAGCAGCTGTTTGGTTTGTGCTTGAAACCCTTTTAGGGAATATTTTTCTAATCCAGGACACCCATGATTAGAGTGAATATGCACAAACCACCAGTTGTTTTTGTGTGTGTGTGAGTGCGTGTTTAAATTTTGGAGACTATAAGAAATGGTGTCATACTGGTCATTGAATTGTTTCATTTATTGTTTTCTTCAGTAGGTCTTAAACACTACACCCAGGACTCCAGACTTTTTTTTGTTTTTGTTTTTTTTTTATGAGGAGCACAGTGGTCCCCAACATGACATTTTAGGGTCTTGCATAAATCACAAATTGACTTGCAAAGTAAATATTTACATTTCCAATCATTTTCACTGTGTTATTGATAAGTGGAAAAGAGGTTTGTCAGCAATAAAACATAGTCAAGACTTATAAATTAAATCAATCAGCAGAATCTTTGGTCACACATGAGTAGATGAAACATTTTGTTGCAATACCTCAAATTTTAGGGGCAAAGAACCACTAGTCTGGAGCCCTGCCGGCACCACTGCTAACTACTAAAGTTGAAGAAACCCATGACTATTGACCCGCATTCTTGAATAGCACTACTGACAAGAAGCACTAAGTAATTCCAAGCTGTTTTTGACATTGCTTGCGGTTGTAGCATCAGCTGACTCAAAACCATTGTACCCAACTTGCTTTACGATGTCACCTGACTTCAGTATGTTTTGTATGTTATTTTTATTTTGGTTCTTGTTTTGTATTCTAAATAAAAGAGCAAAAATAAAAAGGAATATAAGAATAAACTTGATTGCCATTGTACAATTCTTGATGATATAATATTTTGCTGAAAGTTGTAAACGTGACAAGTTTTCACAACCTTTTGGCAAGTCAAATGTATGAAAAAGATAGAAATAGTAACGGGATTGAAGAGATTTAATATGTGATTAAAATCTAAGGTGATTGCAATTCAAAGCAGTAACCATCGCCGATTAATGGGGGGCAGTATTGCACTATTGCAGTTGGAATTAAATACGAGAAGAAGAACGACACATTCTCCCAGCGTGCATTTCGGCGCGCGAACTTGAACTTTGTTTTCACCAGCAGCATACCTTTTTGAACATTTTCGTGCATTTTAAATGCTAATAATACAACTGCACGGAGCAGTTATGACCTTCTGAAATTCGTTGTCGTAAGTAGTACTGTAGAGCAAGATCTCGTTGTATTTGCATGACGTGTAGTATCTGGCTTGTCATTTTTGTAAACGGGACGGCAAAAGTTTGGAATGCGCGTACACAGGTCTGGCGTGCCGAAGGTGTATCGTTGTTATTCTTAATGTTGCCAGTTGAAAAATAAGATCATTCGTTTCGTTCCCCGTCGTAATTTAGCATCATTCATGGACTTGTCTGTCGTCTTTAAACACCTTGTCTACAGTTTATGTACAGGTAACCAATGTTACAATAATAGATGGCGAGTTGCTAAAACAAAATAAGGAGTCGAAAGTAGCAATACATTATCATCTGCTTTCACATGTAGGGAGGAAAAGTAAACACACCAGAAAAAAACATATTCAGTATCCAAGTAAAGTACAGACACTTTTTTAAAAGCTACTTAAGGACAGAAATGAAATATTTGTACAGTACTTTGTTACTTACCACCACATATCTACCCCGAAATGTTAAACAGTAATGTATTATGTGCATCCACTGAGTAAGAAAACATTTTTTGGCACACAGGAGGGTTGATTTTGTTAAGTTTGCGGTGAACTGAGGATGAGCAGCCCGACAAGCACACCCACACCTGCTGACCCCTTTCACAATTTATGGCTACAACTCAGGGAATGCCACCAACAAGGACTTCAAGGTAACACATTTTTGTAATGACAACAATCTAGGTTCTGGACCATATGGGAGTAAAGAAGTGACATTAAATTTGTACATTAGACCTGCAATGAAATAGATTTTTTGGGGTGTTACACTGTTTATCTGCTTGTAGAACTTGAGGAAAAAGTGTGCAAGTTGAAAAAAGAACGCCGTCTGTGAGTATTGTATTTTTATTTTCTTAAGAATGATCATATCACAGTGAAGCTGTTATATTACCACATTTAGCTGAGATGATTTTGATTTAGCTTAGATTTACCCAAGACAAACTGCTTATTTTGTCACAGAGATGCAGAGAGTCTCCAACTGTTTTATACTCATAACCAGGAGCTGAAGGAGCAAACCAAAACTCTGCAGGACGCCAACAGTCTCTTGGAGGACAGGTAACTCCAAAGGGCGCTAACCTTACACATCACATGTAACCATTTTGTCAGGATAATTTTTTTTTTTTTTAAACAGCTAGAATACAGTCAGAACTCTCACTAGTATCACTTGTTGTGAAGACTGACCACTTTTCGTCCCGCTTTCAGGCTGCGCACGAAAGAATGCAGTCGATGCGCAACCTTGGAAGAAAACTTGAAAAAATGGCAAGATCATAGCGAGCGAACCATCGCCAAACTGAGTGAGTGTTTGTGTGTTTAAATGTTCTTATATTTTCTAAATACAATGCAAAAAATGTTTTTGCATCAAACAGAATCAATATTTTTATTCAACAATATGGCAATAACTGGCTTCTCTCAATGTTGTGTGTTTGTGTGTGTATTCTCAACAGCGTATGAAAGAAAATGCCTGGAAGATGAAAACCGCAAACTGCAAGCTGAGCTGCAAATATTAAAGACATGGTAAGTGCATCCAGTCATTGTTTTGTCATTGAACACTGGTTTTGCACAATTATTTATATTTGTTAAGAATTATTGCACACATGCTTTTTTTGTTCGCTTTTGGCTGTTTCAAAACTCGGAGGCTCCAACTTTTACTTCACTCAGCTCTGAAGGTGTGTGATGTTGTTGTTGCTCTTAGCTCCGAACCGCAGGTGGCCCTCTCCCCAGAACACGAAGATGGCATCATCCCAGACTCGCCGGTCTTGGCCAGCTCACTTCCTGTGGCCAACAAACTGAAGAAACGTAAATACATGGACAACAGCAGACATGTTCACTATTCAGAGGACTTCAACTGGTCACTCTTCAAAGGTCAGTTGAAAAAAAAAAAATCCCTTTCGGCCTCTGAGAAAGGTATCTGAAGTCTTGGAATTTTGTGTGCTTCTTTTCAGATCAAGAATTAAGTGACGCTACAAGACTCGCTAAAAGAACACAGATGCTTGCTCCTAACACGTGTGAAATGGAAACATCCCAGAGTTTAGGTATGATTTCAAGCGGCGTTATTGTAAATTAGAGTCTGGGATGACACTCTCCTGTAATGGGTTCCTCGTAGTCACTGCTAATACTTCTCATTTTGTTTGTAGACTTGAGTAGAAGTCTCGAAGCAATTAAGGAAAAAGTGTGGGGGGGGGGGCGAATTCATTTGTCAGCTGATGTCGGTGTCAGTGAATTTGAATCTGCGGGTTTGTTGACATTGTTGTCTAATAATAGGAGAGGAGGAGAACGGAGTGATAGCAGAAACATGCGGCCTGGAACTTGTCAACACACTTCATATGGTAGGTTATGTTCATGCCCCAGTCTTCCAGGGATGCATTCCAATCAATTTCTTTGACTTACATCTCCGATTTTTCTCTCCGACTTCGATTTTCTCTTCTCAGAAAACCGCAGCTGAAGGAAAGCAATTCAGCTCAAAACCATCCCGGTCGTCTGATGTTCGTCCAAAGTCAGAACCAAAATGTTCATTCTTTTTTGAAACAAGAAGAGAATATATCACGCGTTATATTTCAAGACCTTTACAATTCAAACCTTCTTTGTGTCCCCCGTGCGTAGGCCTCGTCGTACCTCTTCGCTGTCCACACCCACCCACAGTCCAGACTCGACCACGGCAAAGTCCTCATCTCTTCTGCCTGGTGGTGAGAAGCTGACCGATATTGGCGCTCTTGGCAAAGACAAAAAAACAACAAAGGCTGATGATGAAGCAAAGGGGCCGGAAGAGAGAGAAACGTGCGACCGTGTCAATGAGAAGAAATCGGACGCCCGAGTGGAACCGATGAAACAAACCTGCAAGACCATGAAGGCTCAAAGCTTCACGGAGCCACCTGGCAGCAGGGTTTGCCGTTTATCCTCCACATAGAATATGGCAACATTAACATGCTCATGGCTTGATTTAAGTCTGATTTTGAACATCTGTAAACAGGCTCAAACTCTCAACCAAGCTTTAAGCGTTGACTCTGGAAGCCCAGCTTTCAAGAAGCCAAACAAGATACCGAAAGAAGAAGAGCACCGCAGACGGAACAACCCTCAGGTCCAGAGTTCTCCGCACAAACGAGCTCTTCCGGAAAATGGTAAGCTTGCTTTGCGGTTGTTGACTCTTTGTTGCCGCTTGCACATCATTAGCGTAGACAAAATCGTGTCATTGTCATTGCATCGTGCAAATTCCGTCCTCTCAGCAGAGAGGAAACATAGAGTGGAGAACATGTGGAGCATCGACCCCGCGCTTGCCCTCTCCATGTATGACAGCGAGCAAGGAGCAGACGAGGTACTAAACCGTCACGTCAGCCCCGAGTGGCCCAATTCTTTTTGGGTCGTCGTCTTGGCTAAAGCGCGATTGCACTCGGTGAGCAACTTGGGATGGAAAAGACAAAAAGTGATCCTCGTGAGGAGGGGCATTTGACCCCCGTTGCTATTTGAATGTCATTCACTAGTGTCACTCGTTCAACTGGTGTCCTGTGTTTGCAAGGATGAAGAACAGCAACGCGAAGAATTACTTGACAGCGACTGCACTTGGATCAGTCACAGCTTACTCCAAGGTCGAGGCGAAAAAGAGGAGGATGAGCACGCTGTGTCAGGTGAAGCGCTCTCATCCTGTTCGCAGTCCCTTCGGCATTTCTTGTCAAAGGCGGACGCTGAAGAATGACTCTGGTGTTTTTCTTACCAAGGAATTGGTGACAAGGCAAACGACAGTCTGGATCGAATGTTTGACGCCACCGCCCACGAGGAGTACATATCTTACAACACCTCACAAGTTGCCAGTTGTCCATCTGAGGATGAGGAGGAGGAGGAGGAAGATGGTACGTACGGGACAGTATGTATATAAAATCGACACTCGCCCACTGGCAAGGCCTTCAACATAAAGTGCAGCCCACAACCAAACGAACCCTATTACAATTTCAGCTACGGTGGTTAATAGAACGAGAGGAAACTTTTACTTCTTGTATTTTTTTTAAATCCGCATGTTCATCATGGCGGTTGCAGTTTGCACACAATAATGAAGACATTGTTAAATTAATCAACACAAGTGTCGGTCAAAGCTCGATCATTTGTATCATTTCACTTTTGTTGTAGTTCTCGGATCGGATGCATAATTTTAACAGTTTGTGTCAAAACCATTGAAAATAGCACGTGATGCTTCTTTCTGTCTCTCCAACTAGAAAAAGAGTCTCCAGAGAAGTCTCCACGAGTGCGCAAACCGCAGTGAGCAATTTTTGTTTCGTGTTAAAAACAACCAAGGCATTTAGATTTTGTAAGATGTTTGCTTTGATCGGTGTGTGACTGTAATTCCAGACACCCGCCCTCACCTCATTTTTGCCTCACACTAGTTGATGCCAAATGATGAAATGTATGTGGCCTCATTGACAAAAGCTTGTTGTTTGGATTAGGCACCCAACATTTGCACACGTGGCGGTGGTTCGCAAGAAAGACGAGAGAAGAAAACTAAAAGGCACCACCTGCAAAGAATGTGAAGTTGTAAGTCTTTTATTTTATTTTATTTTTTTGCGTCTTGTGCAGCACACGCAGGATTTCAGGTGGGGTTTTCAAATATCAACTTGCTGTGCGTTTGGCTCTCCCTCTGCTAGTATTACGCCCATCTCCCAGAGGAGGAAAAAGTGAAGAAATTGTCGGAATGCTCTCGCCACCGCCATCGCTTCATTCCTCCCAGCACTCCGGAGAACTTCTGGGAAGTCGGATTCCCATCGACGCAGACGTGCATAGAAAGGGGTACGGGGGGGGGCGCCTTTCCCGCTGTGTTCATGAAAATGGTCACATGTGACCAAGTGACCTTGCGCTCTGCTTGTCTAGGTTATATCAAGGAGGAGCAGATGCCGCAGTCTCGTTTGAGGAGAAAACAGCCATTCGCTGCTCTCTTCTCCCCAAAGAATAGCCAGCAGGAGAGCTGGGCAGAAAAGAAGTAGTGTGTCACGATTCATAACACGCTGTCACAGCCCACTTTTTTTTCTCCCTAGTGTCACTGGGGCATGTTGAATAAAAAAAATTATATATATTTGCAGATGAAATGTGACTACATATTTTTTTTAGCCCTTCCTTCAGGCTATCATTTTTACTTTTGAGCTGTAAGTAACTACAAATAATGGCTTTCATCACAAAATGACCTCGAAAAACAAGGGTGCAATATGTGAACAAATATTTTATTTGGTCTTCAGCTTATCACAGCAACAACAACAAAAAAAAGCAAATACAAATATTAAAACACAACTTAAATGACCTAAACGTTTGTTGAGGAAGTGTAGGTTTTTGGCCTGCCCGGATGTGCTGACATTTCTCTCTCGAAATACACCAGCAAAGCCTCGCTCACATGACTGACCGCCATACTGCAACCAGAACGATAAATGACATGAAGGCAGTTCAAAACAAAGACAAATTTGCTTCAACCTAAAAACAGGAAATAGCCAGTAGAGCCGTGATTCCCAACCATCGTACCACAAAGTGACATATGTTGGCTGGCAGAACAATGACTGTACATGCTCTTCCATTAGGTGGCAGATGGAACAATAAACGTGTGTTCATCTACTGCCATTCATAGACCCAGAAAAAGTTGCGGCTTCCTGCAGGTATGTCATCTTTGTGTTCAATTCATCAGGCCCACATTTCACACTGGGCAATGTGCGAGTAAACTGGGAGGACAAGGTCATCACCATTTTAGTATTCATGCGTTTTTGGTGACTTTTGGCTTGCTGTGACATTTTTCTCTTTCAAAAAGATGTCTTGGCTTAAGAAAGGTTGGGGAAACACAGCAATAGTCAATTCATTTGTCTGCTAAACTTGCCACTTACCAAATCATCGACGGGGTATTCATGTCCATATAGAAAATAAGAGGCGACAGGAACATGGCAGTAACCTGGTAGAAAGAATACACTGATGTGTTATTGTGCCAAACTAATGTGTGTGTGTTACATCTGCCTCTTAGTACAAGTGAACACTTGATTGATATGTTATTTTTGTTGTTGTTGTTGTTCGTGTTTACCTTGGCCATAAAAATCCACACTGCAAAGTGCTGGAGAGACAAACCACTTTTTAGTTTGACGGTGGCCAAAAGCAGCAAGAAGCCCAGCAAGGCACTGTGAAAGGATAATGCAATCAATCAATACACTGATCCATTTGTTCTTCTTTTCCAATTAGGTTGGAAGCGAATGACGATCACCGATGTACTGCCGCGTGCTTGCTCAGGAATATGGCAAAGGTCTTATTTTGGTTCGTACGACTTGTCAAAGTATTTTACTCCCAAAATGTTTGGGATACTCGGCTTCCAGGCCAAATTACAAGATGAACCCGAAATGCACTAGAACCTTTGCAGGTTAACTGAACATAACTTTCTCCAAACTACTTTTTGCACAACTTCCTGTTCTCGAACGAGGAAATGAACTGTGGAAATGACAACAATGCTGTGAACCTTAAATTGACATTTCCTGGTTGAATTAGAATAGGAATCAAGCCATCCCTCTTCCTCGTGCTGCTCACATTTTGGCACCATGAGACCAAGATGACATTGATCAACAGTACCTCACCATTGCGAGGCATCACACAGCATGTTTTCCGAGCTAAAGAGGTTGCCACAGATCTACAGCGGGACTGGAAGAGTCACAGAAAGGCATAGGGGTGGACATGCTTGAAAGCGAAGAATATAGCTCCTGTGAATTTACTGTTAAGATCCTTGTTGGGGAAGGGCGAGTTGTGCAAAAAGTAGAGAAACACTAAATATTTGAACGGAACCGTCTCTTATCCATCGTAGGTGTAAGTCGCGGTGAGTGGTTATGGTGGGGTCACCTTGCACAGCAGCCCCCGCGAAAGGAGTAGGACTGAAGGGAGGGGAACTCCAAGGCGCTCATGAGGTCACCTGAGGAGGAACGAAGGTCAGTGGGCAAAGTGTAGCCACCGTCCAACATAGAAGATTTCGATACGTTGGGAGGGGCCGAGAGCAAGATCATTCTCACCTGTCGGGTGAGCGGCCATTGCCAGAAGCAGAACGCTGTTCCAAAAAACTCTTTAGTCTCAAATGTTGCTATTACAATCACGACATTGTTCCGAAAGCGTTGTCCTTACCTGAACAAGTAGTTCACACATTGCTGCTCAATGTCACTACACCGGAAAGTAACGTTGTGGCCAATTAGAATTAAAATATTGCTTCGACTGCAATCAAATATAGGCTTCACCCTTACCTCAAATTACTGGATTTGTAGTGAACTTGAAACACCCTGTAAGCCCCTGAAAGTGCAATCAAATGCACAGTCAAAGTTAGCTCACAAGTGGACATGCGCTCATGGGAATGCTTGAAAAGTATGCACTTAGAATTCAAGCCTTACCGACACAGACTAGATGAGCGATGGCCCACATGTAACCGGTGAAGTCAAACTACGACATAAGACAGTCTCATCAATTCAGTGAAAAATAATAAAGGCGGTACCTGTGCGCAAATCACCAAATAGTTACCTGGGGATCATAGGCAGGGAGGTTGATGGCTGAAATTAGCATGAGGCATACACTAAAAGAGTAAAAAGCAGATTGGGTCCTTATTTCATGTCAAACACGCACAAAAACCCCCAAAACAAAACCATTACACACCTGATAAATTTCAGCCACTCAATTTTCTGTGATTAGAGAGAAAAATGAAATTGTATATGAAAGAGATGTTTCATTTAATACATTCATGATGACTCTGTACTTGATTGATCTATTGTTTTTTTCTGTCGTCGCGAAAACACACCCAAATTTACCCCTGACCCAACCTTGTTTACCATGAGAGGCATTGCTCTTACCTCTCTATGAACAGCCTTCGAGATGACATAACTAACGACATGAGAGGAGTTCTGCAGGGTGAAGAAGAAAGGAATCTCCTGCAAGGTGAAAGAAATGTGACATCATTCAATCCATGGTCGATGAGAAGCCCCACCGAAGAGCTCGCGCGTGACTCACGAGACGTGATAGAGCTCTGGAGCCTGCGTAAATGTTTCCTACAAACAGGAGGGATCCTGGAAACCAGGCAAAGGCAGCCGATCTGAAAGGCAGTGTTGAAATGGATCAAACATGCTCAAGCGGATGGAGTTGAATGTAAATGACTGAGTACAGTGAAGGTCGTGTACCTGGAGATGCGGCTCATTTCCACCCATCCCAGCTTGCCGGAAAGCAGGAGCAGGAGCGCCCCGATAAATGTCTGCCATCTTCGAGCGAGACATGGAAGAAATGAGTACTTTCTCTACTATAAAAAGACCAATTTGTGATTTCAGCCACGCTAAAGGTCACAAGGACGCAATAATAAAATGCCACCGTTAAATATACCACTCACCCTTGAAATAAAGTTGGGTAGGAGAATTTCATTACAGACAGGACAAACTGAAAAAGAAATTCATGCCATCACAAGTGAACATTTGGAGAAAAAGGCATTGAAAAGTACTTTGATTATGTCAACAGACTCCTATAGCGTCAAATTTGGTTTGAATGTTTTTCCAAACTGATACCACGACAAGTGTATTCAGTCTTCAGTACAAAACCAACTTTTAATACATGCAAATTTCAATGACCACAACGGAAGATAAATGTGAACAAAGATTTGTATTTCTTTCTGATGCGCATGATCATTCGCAGATTTGTCAGATTGCCACAGTCAAGCCCCATTTACCGGTGAGTCTTAATTTGTCACAAGTAACCAGTATCTTGAAATAAGGCCGATAACAGCCCGATACCGACATCTGGTATCGGTACTTCCCCATCACTTATTACCAAACTATATTAATACTGTACTCATTTTTTTGTGGGGGGAAAAATAATTTCCCAGATCAATAACCTATGGCACAGCCACAAAACACAAAAGCCACGTGTTAACTCGAGTGTCTTCTTCCTGACGGAGGCCTGATAGTGGATTTATTCAAAGGAGCTCCAGGTTTTTGTGCGAAATGTTATGAGTACAAAAGCAGGTTAAGTCTTTATTTTCCAAGGCAACAAATATAAAAAGTATTTAAATATAACGCCAGGTTTGAGGCGCACTTACCAATTGCACTTGCGCAATCCTATGTCATTCAATACGAGAGCTACAGTAAATTGTCTTTAAAAATGATCTACTTGGAATATCACTGCTTCCTTAAATAGGTTTTGTTCACTTTATTTGCTAAAGTGAAATGGCAGAAATATTATTCTCAATACATCAATAAATAAAACAATAAAGCCACATTTTTGACAGCGTTACCTATAGATAGAGCAGGTACCGTACGTAGATACTGTACGAGGAAGTAGAAACTGCATCATTTTCATTTCACCGTTGAAACCCCATGAACGAAAAAGTGTAATAAAGTGAATGTTGTTCAAAACAGACAAACCAGTTATTACCCAAATACGATCTAATAATTAAATAAGTGATCGTTTCCTCCACAAAGGTGATATTTGTCAGGTACTCACCTTATTTGTGAAATACGACACAATAAAAAAGAAGCTAAAGGCGAGGCCACCGAAATTTCGTTTCCACTGCATTTCGACCTGCCCAAACGCAGCATGACTTCAGCAGCGCAAAAACTAATATAGCAATATTCTTCGCATGCTTTCAAAAGTACTGGCCACACATCGCACTCGGAAACTTCTTTCTGCCGTCACCGCAATCTGACACGTCAAGACGTCGACTGACTAAGATTGTCTATTCAAAGAAGATAACTTGCTGAGACGCATCCAACGAGACACTTTGCCGCTGGAAGATGAATGAATTACTGTCACTTTCATGGTACCAGATTACAGAATAAATACAATTATACAATATATGTCATTTCATATGTATTTCTGGGGCATCATTGCTAAATAGGTATATTTCGAAATAATGTTCGATAGGGTGTTCTGTATTACACAAAGATGGTATATAATATGGTCACGTGGTTTGCAGGACGTTTCCTTGTTTACAGGCGTGTGACTGAGCTGCTTGGATCACACACAAGGATGTAGGACAGTCATGGCATTTTTCAAGACTAAAGAGCGAACCAAGGAAAGGTAAATTCTCCTGCTGTTTTCGCGTCGCGCCGTGTCACTGTGCGTGGTGCAATGACTGGCTGTGGTGCAATAGTGGGTTTTCGAAAGTGCGGATGAATTTGCATTTCAAAAAAGTCATACCGGTGGGCCAATTCACTTATGCCAGATGCAGAACGTTCTTGTGCCGCTAACATTAATTAACGTGTTTGCAGCGATGCAAATGTGGAAGTCGACCGCTCGGCCGGACCAAGACGGTCTTTGCTGTGGCAAGCATTTCCTGCGAAACGCTACCCACTCCCAATTGACTTTCAGGATGTTGACAATAAGCAGGACAACATTCGATACGCTTGGCCTTTGCAACGAGGCCGAAAATTACAAAATATTAAAAGCTTTTTTTTTTCTATTCAAGGTAATTGTAAATGCCACGTTTATTCTATTAGAATCTTGTTGCAATATACAGATGGAAATTGACTTCAGCACAGTTACAAAAGGGGCTGACATCTTGACGACTACCATGCTCTGCAGTTGTACAGCACTGCAACTATACGCATCATCATAAACTTTAAAAAAAAGAAAAGCATATCCTGCTTGTATGCATATCCAATATGATCAAGCTCTTGAGGTTGCATTAGTTACGTTGTGAGTTTTATCATGTATTAAATGAACTGATGCTACCATGAACATCTATTTAACAAGCATACGTTTTGTTTACTCAAATATGTATTCCAATGATGTGCAAATATTTTTTCCCATCACGTTAGAATATAAGATGTTTACTGCTGTACTTTTTTTCGTTTGCTAAAAACAGCTACGTACTGTATGTTTGTGCGACGATGGTAAATATTTGAATTCTAAATATTAGAAATGTAAATTAGTGTCATGGGTATTCAAGCAACTGGAAAAAATGTGTTTGGTTGATTGATGTAATGTAAATGAATGCATGTCAAAACAAATATTGGAAACATTTAACTCCTAAAAAAGGAAGTGATGGCGGAAAACAACCCGTGCTGTAAAAAAACTTGACAAAAGCTTGACAAAAAAAAAGACATTGCGTCATTGTTTCATGAACTCAGCACCGTTGGTGCAGTTAAAAGCTCTCAAACCTGAACATCCAGTATGACACACCATCCAAGTTTTTGCAATGAAGACAATGATTGATAATTAATTGCTCTGCTGTAATGCTGTCAATGACGTCACACTGCAAGTCCTGACAAGGTGGAGAGGTGTAACTGTCGAGTGTGAATAAGATGTCCCATTTACCATAGGATCATTCATTGTATCTTCACCGGTGACGTAAGAGTGATGTTAAAATGTTCTTTTCTCCAGATTTTCTCTCTTGTTATTGGATTTGGAAGAGTATTATTTTGAACAGCACACTGCATACAATGTGACGAGAGGCTCAGCTAAGAAGAGGTGACGTACTCCTATGTTCTACTATCACCAGCGTTGGTGCTAATATTTTCTTTTAAGATGTTCAAACACAATCCAAGTCAGTCATCTGCCAAACACAAAGAATTCCACTGAGCAAATGAGATGTGTGACCCGGTTGCATGTTTGTACAAGATCAGAAATGAGATATGTTGTTGGAGATGTTTTATTGAAGAGCAGAGTGAAATGAAAAAGTAGACTCACACTCACAAAGCTTTAGAACTGAATTCACTATTTTTAAACATATACCGATATAAACATCCCCTATCGTGTCAGACAATATATTTGCATGATGCGTTTCACTCTCTTTGCTAAAATCTGTCACTTCTTTCCTTTCCAGAAAAATCCGAGGCTCATTTAAGGTCTGTTCCAGATCAGTCATTTTTGACCCGGAAGATTTTACGGAGCCAATTTTAAAGGTGTGTTTTGAATTGAATATCATGGCACGCATCTGACAGGAGAAAAGCAACTGTTTAATAACAGTATGGTGAACTGTATCGTAATATTTTTTTACTTAAAAAAAAAAGTTATGTGGATTTCTGCTACTTGCGGGCCAGCCTTTCACACACGAATAGCGGATGTCCACTATATATGTATATATCTACTTGCATACAATATATAATTGGAGTATGGATGTTATTGGCTTTGCCTGCAGATTCCATTGAGAGACTGTAAGCAAATTAAGTTGGTGGAAAAAGAGACCAACCCGTTCAATGAGTGAGTATATATTACAAGTATGTCTCATCTCCCCGTTTAGGGCACACGTTGTTTATTGAGTTGGTCAAACTGGTTCCGTTCCTCCTCACCATATTTGTCACGACTACCGTTCATTTGAGAGACAGTTTTAAGATGAGCATTTAATCATGACAACAAGACAAAGTATGATTGCTCATTTTAAGATAATATATTATTGTTGTTTGTTTTTTTGTCACTCGCACACATTTTAATATTTGTTTTCCTTTCACAGACCCAAACCATCCTCCATTTTAATTCACTGTGAACAGGTAAGGTTATCTAACCTTCCTTCCCCCCCCCCTCCTCCCGTCCAACGTAGCTACTTTTAATTGCTCAAATAGTCTCGCGTCCTAAAAGTAAACATTTCACCCTTTCGCGGCAGGTTATTTACATCAAAGAAAACTGCGTCGTTTCACCCTACAGAAACGAGCGGGTAAGTCTGGTGTGAGCACGCCGTCGGATGATCCGTTGGCCTTTGCCGTTTTTGCCGTGACGATTAAATTGCGTCCACACTGCCGAACGAGTGTGATTTTCTTTGAGTCACTAAATTCCATTGCTTCAATTGAAAGGGCGCAAAGACCGTCACCTTTGAGCTGGAAGTGTGGCGTAAAACGGAGGATGTCGTTCAAATTTTACATCAAGTACGTGGGTCAGTCTGGGAGTGAGAGTACATGCCTCTCTCTGCTGCTTGTATTTGTTCTTGATTTTTTAAAATGTTTTATTTGATCTTTTTTCCTAGCTGCATCGAGCATCCTGTCTGGAAAAGCTTGGTGACCAGACCGCGATGGTGACTTCACGCACACTGATGTTGGTTGAACTGTCGTCCAATTTCCTCATTTGTGTGCTTTCTTTTCTAGATTACAGCCAATCTTCAATCCCGACTGGCAAGGACAGCGTTCGACAAGTTCTGGTTTGTGCACTGTTGCGATTCGTGCTTTGTGCTGGGAAACGCATGAAAAAAAGAGTGTCTGATGTATCCGTTGGCGACGTAAAGCTTTCAGAGCGTTGCCGAAACGCCTCACATGGAGTGCGCGGTGGAGATGGTCCTGCCTCTGGTATCCAATCCCGGCCACGTCTGCGTTACAAACGAGAATCTCTACTTTCAACCGCTCAACGACTATCCGGTGAGTTGTCTGATATGCTCGAACGCGTGGCTCCTTCCGCTTTGAGTTCTTGCGGGCTCATGAATGACGCCGTCGCCTTCTCGCTTCAGGAGCAGGTCCTTCAGATCAAACTGCATCAAGTCAGGCGGATCTACAAAAGAAGACACGGTCTCAGACCCCTGGTGGGTGCGACAACTCCTGTCCGGTGCATAAATACGATCTTTACCCGCACGTGTCTCTTTTCTCTTGCAGGGGCTCGAAGTGTTCTGTTCCGAGAACGACTTCTGCTCCGACATCTATCTCAAGTTTTACAACGCGGCGGACCGAGATGAAATTTATTACTTCATTGCCACATTCCTGGGTGAGTAAATGCCATGCCGGGAATAAATCCTGAGCAATCCTCTTAGTGGACACAACAAAATCCGAATCGGATCGCTTCCTTCTTCAATGAAAAAAAAAAGAAATTGTAGCTATCGTGCTACAGCAACCTTATACCCATACCGAGCACTTTAAAAACAACCTCATCCGCGTACAAAGTGCTGCACGTATATAGTAAAAATCATCCATACAAAGACAGTTAAAACCATATATTAACATAACGGTAACCATAGTTACGGCACTAAAACAATGTTGTTTTCAGAGAACCACATGACGGAGCACACGGCAGAGAGTTACATGCTGCAGTGGCAGCGCGGCCACCTGAGTAACTACCAGTATCTGCTCCACCTCAACAACCTTGCCGACCGCAGCTGCAACGACCTCTCACAGTACCCCGTCTTCCCTTGGGTCCTCGCCGACTACACGAGCGCACAACTGGGTGCGTTGGCGGCAGAGGCGTACCAACACACGTGAACTTTGGGGAATCTTGTCGTGCGGTCGCTTCAACGGCCTCATTTGACGTCAGGTTGGGCTAAAAAGCGCAGCATCAATTCGAAAAATAAAATAATTAGCAAGAACTTGATGTGTGTCATGTGATCACAGTGGTTGTATAGAAAGGCTTAAAGACAGGCTTGGTAAACTCAAAAATCTGGGCTGTTGGTTTGCTGTGAGTATGTCGAGACATTGTACGGTATTCGTCGTTTGAATATTGCTCGTCGCTCATATTAAAGCTGTCATATGTGCAGAAAATAATCGATCTACCTTTTATGTCTTTCAGATCTGACAAATGCAGCCACATTCAGGGACCTCAGCAAACCAGTCGGAGCGTTAAACAAAGAGCGGCTGGATCGGCTCTTGGTGAGATTGCCCTTGTCGCGTCGAACCCGAGCGCGTTCCGCTCTCAACGAACCGAATTCCAAATAGCGCCGTACTAGTGGTTGTGTCAAGATTTGGAATTACGCTCACAGCGAGAGTAATTTGCGCTCCGACCTCTCTTTGTCAGTGCCGCTTCCGAGGCATGCCCGAGCCTCGCTTCATGTACGGCAGCCACTACTCCTCTCCCGGCTACGTTCTTTTCTACCTGGTCAGAGTAGGTCAGTCGCTCACATGGCCTCATAAAACCGCAGTCGTGAGCGCTCGATTTTTTTAAAATTTGATTTTAAATCGTGTGTTTCGGTTCCCTTGCCCACAGCTCCCGAACACATGTTGTGTCTGCAGAATGGCCGCTTTGACCACGCGGATCGCATGTTTAACAGGTGAGGGATTTGGCCGTGATTACAATCATGAATTTATTTATTTATTTTTTTGGGGGCTTCGTGAAACGCAACGACGCGTTTGTCTCTTTGCAGCATCGGTGAAACGTGGAAAAACTGCCTCGAGGGGGCAACGGACTTCAAAGAGGTACAGCGTTGATTTTATGCTCGGCTACTTTGAACATTGTCTTCAAATGTCTAATTTGCTGTTATCGTTCTTCTGAATTTTTTTTTTTTTTTTCTTCTCTCGGGGACGCACCGCATCAAACTAATCATGCAAATTTGCACCGCATACTTTATGGAGTGACATGTCATTTGTACTTTGCGATGATTTCAATACATGGTCGTAATCCTTTTGGTCTTTTATCCCTTAGTTAATTCCCGAATTTTATGGTGATGACGCTAGCTTCTTGGAAAATCACCTGCGCCTCGAGCTGGGTCGGCGGCAGAACGGAAGCTTTGTCGGCGATGTCCACCTCCCACCCTGGGCCTCAGGTGACTTCCTGCCGTTTTCTGACCCGCTTCTCCTTGCTGGGGTCACAGTGGGCCGCTTGCGTACACGCCGCGAGCGAGGACGGAACACTTTAGCGAAGAACAGGCTCGGGTGCCCTTGATTATGGCTGCCGAAGCATCGATCCTGGCGGGAGATTTGGAGAGAATATGAGCCGCAGAAGGGCCGCAAATCAAATCTCTGCTCTCTCCTCTCCAGATGCTCGGGATTTCCTGCAGAAGCACAAGATGGCACTGGAGAGTCAGTACGTGTCGGAGCACCTGCACGAGTGGATCGATCTGGTGTTTGGTTTCAAGCAGAGAGGAAGCGAAGCGGTCGGGGCCCATAACGGTAAAATAAATCATCATCATCATCATCATCATCAAACCCCGACACATGCGGCATAAGCTAAGAGTGGTGTCATCTCTCAGTATTTCACCCACTGACCTATGAAGGCGGCATCGACTATGACAGGTAAGAAACCAAAGGCGCATGAATCATAAAGAAAGCTTTTTTTTGCACTCAGGTTCTATCATAACAAAGAGTGCAAGGGGTGAAGTGATGTGCAGTCGGGAGTTTAACTTGCTCTTACGGCGCCACGTTGTGTGTTTGTCAAGTCTGGAGGACCCTGACCAGAGGGTGGCCATGCTGATCCAAATACTGGAGTTTGGTCAGACTCCAAGGCAACTCTTCACCACTCCTCACCCTCAGAGGATCGTGGCAATGTCGCCCAACATCACCCGGAGCCCCAGCCTCACATCGCCCATCAGCGACCTCACCCCGGGTCGGGGTTTATTTCTTCGTGGCTTACGTCGGTGCAAGCGTTCCTCTTGTTAAATGTGAATGTTCCTCGCGGTTTCCCAGGCTCTCTGAAATGAGGACTCCTCCTTCGAGGACCTGACAGAGGAGAGCCGGAAGCTGGCGTGGTCAAACATGGGCCGTCTGACACCAGCCTCCAGACACAAGATCCATAAAGAGTACGTGAGCTCGGCGCACCCCGCGTAGTTCAGCTGCCGCTACTTTCACTTGGTGATTTCTCTTGTCCTGAACGCGTAGCGCGGTGACGGCCATAACCGTCACCCGAGACGGCGCTTCCGTTTTCAGCACATCCCGAGGTACAAGTGACAAGATAGTCAATGTGTCTGCCACTCTGTTGATTTTTTTGCTCCGTCGTGTTTCAGACTCGACGCTTAAGATGTTCTCCAAAGAACTGAAGGACTTTCAGAGAAGCATGTCTTTCTCTAATATGGTAAGTCGTTTTTATTGCATTACAGTCAAACCTCGGTTTTTGTCCATAATACTGCCTGATGACAGCTGGGATAAGCGCACGCCCCACGACAGATAGAGATTTTCCTTCAATTTTTATGTTTATGAAAATAAAATATATTAAAGTTTGTTTGTACAGTATTTTACATATTACCTGCTCTCCTATTACATGTGTACAGTTTATGGTGTGAAATTGTAAAACAAAAAGTGGTTTAAAAAAGTTGTTTTCTTGACTTGGAACGGATAATTTTTTTTTACATTGATTCCAATGGGAAACATGGTTTCGGTTTTCGAACAATTCGATTTTCGAACAATTCGATTTTCGAACAGTCTTCTGGAACCGATTAAGTACGAAAACCGAGGTTTGACTGTATTATAATTATTATTATTTTGAGCAATAAATTGCAAAAAAAGGTTGCATACAGTGGTGTTTTTTTCCCGTCTTAAAAAAAGGACTATAAGCACGCGAAGTGTTCATGGAAATAGCATGACACTGGAATCGAAGCCTCTCAACTGTGTCTTTCAGGCCTTGTCATCCTGCCTGATGCTGGCTGACGGTCAAATGGTGGTGTGCTCCTCCTGGGACAATAATGTGTATGTAGCGTACGCTTCATGTCCAGTTTATGGACGTTGAATTTTTGTGGCTCACGCTCTCCTGCTCTTTCCTGTCGTCTAGTTATTTCTATTCCATCCCATATGGAAGGCGACAGGACACGCTGATGGGTCATGATGACGCCGTCAGTCAAGTGCTTTGGTCCGACGACAAGCTCTTCACGGCGTCCTGGGATTCTACGGTCAAGGTGAGGAGATACTCGCCCGTCGAGTATTTCACTTTTCGGGAGCGGTCCCAACACGTGCTTTGTCATTGTTTGCATTTCAGGTGTGGCACTGTGAGCCTCGCGTTTTGTGCGGTCGCAAGAGATCACATTTTGAGCTGCTGGCTGAGTTGGAACATGACGCCGGGGTGAGTTGGCGATCTCGTAATCATGACGTGATGACAAATATGGCGGTACCTTGACTTCAGAGTTTGTTCACTTTGTTGTATGACCAGAATCTGAACTTTGTGTACTTGGATACCGAAGAATCGATGATCAAATGATTGAAAAATTATTTTTGAGATGCTCAAAATTTCAGCTTCTCACTATGATCCATATTCTGTACTCTCCATGCAACTGGACTCATTCTCTTTGTGTTGAATCAAAGCAAAACATTGAATTTAAGAATCTGAAGTTCTCTTGCACGTGATGTAATATTACGTTAACATTCTTCCGGTGATATAAAAAAGGTTAATCTCGATGGGTTTTACCGCCCCAAAATGCAGGTGAACGCTATTGGACTAAATCCTTCGGGGACTCTGCTGGTGTCAGGATGCAAAGACGGGGCCGTCACCATCTGGGACACGGACGCCTACCGAACCCTTCAGCAAGTCGACTGCCACGCTGCCACCGTCCACCGTGTGTCTTTCAGTCCAGGTTGGTTGCGTTGTTCTTATGGAAAGGATTCATTTAACACCCTCCTAAAATGTACTTGCAAGAAAACAGCAACTGGCGACGAATCCTCAAGTGGTTTCTTTTATTTAGACAGTCGACACGTCCTCAGCATTGGCGCCGACTCCTTCATGAAGGTCACCGACGTTCAGACGGGAATGGTGATCTCGTCCGTGAAATCGGACGAGGAGCTCAGGTGTCGTCATGTTGTCCACCAAGCACACATGAGTTTCCAAAGTAACTGTTGGCTCAAATCCAAATGAACTGTTATTCCCCCCTCGCCCCCCACATTTGGCTTGTCTCAGGTGTTTCCGCTGGGACGGAAACTCTGTGCTGTGCGGGGGCCAGTCAGGTGACCTCCTGCTATGGGACTTGATGAGCAACACCGTCACCGCCAGGATCTCGGCACATTCAGGTGCATCTCTCCCCCCGCCACAAACAGACGCATGGCAGTGACACGGTGGACTCAAAAGAAATGGTCATGTCGTGTGCGTCTGGGATCTCATTCAGTCATTTGACGTCCGTCCGTCCGTCCTTTGTGCTTCAAGGTGCAGTCACAGCCGTGTGGATGAATGAGCTGCGTGCCACGGTGATCACAGGCGGAGAGGACGGAGAGGTCATCTACTGGAAGCTGCACGATTAGTGCGCAGACTCTGAAGAACATTTGGGGGGAAAAAAAGCGTCAAGACCCCCAAATCTTCAGCACATGTTTACACACAGAGGGTCTACGTTGGTGTGTGGCTATCTGGACATTGAGACAAAAATGTCCAATTGCAGTTTTGTCCATGTCCAAAAGGAAGCTACTAAAGCTTTCTTTTGTGCTTTATTTTATTTTATGTTTTAACATCCTGTGTTTCTAAAGCTCCATACCGTGGGCATTTTTTGCAGTATGAATGACGCTTAGACTGTATGCTGCTCAGATGTTTATTTGCATAGTGATACAGAAACAAATCTTTGCCTGCTCCGCTTCACTCGAGACTGTACTTGCATCCGATTACATTTCCTTGCACGATTGTGAAAATTGAGTCCGACTGGTCGTCATTCCGAACGAGTGAAATTGAAGTTGTCGAATTACAGATTGCCAGGTAGATCTAATCATTGAGCAAATAATTTTGTTGAGATTCTGATTAAAGTTTAAGATGTTAGATCAGATTGTGTGTGCGTGTGTGTGCGCGTGCACATATATATTGATAAAAGTACATAATACGGGAATAAAGTGTTATTTGGAAGACAAGTGTTTCTCATGATTTTTCACAGCCATTTTGGAATGCCTATTGATGTTTTCTTTTAGAAAAAAACGACCATGTATAGTAAGGCGTTTTTTGACGAAAAAAACGACCATGTATTTAGTAAGGCGTTTTTTGACGAAAAAAACGACCATGTATACGAAGACGTTTTTAGCCGAAAAAAACGACCATGTAAGGCGTTTTTTGCCGAAAAAAAAGACCATGTAAGGCGTTTTCTGCCGAAAAAAAAGGACCATGTATAGTAAGGCATTTTTAGCCGAAAAAATAGACCATGTAAGGCGTTTTTAGCCGAAAAAACCGACCATGTACAGTAAGGCGTTTTTAGACGAAAACAACGACCATGTATAGTAAGGCGTTTTTAGACGAAAACAACGACCATGTAGAGTAAGGCGTTTTTGGACGGAAAAAACGACCATGTATACTAAGGCGTTTTTAGCCGAAAAAAACGACCATGTAGAGTAAGGCGTTTTTTGACGAAAAAAACGACCATGTATAGTAAGGCGTTTTTTGACGAAAAAAACGACCATGTATACGAAGACGTTTTTAGCCGAAAAAAACGACCATGTAAGGCGTTTTTTGCCGAAAAAAAAGACCATGTAAGGCGTTTTCTGCCGAAAAAAAAGGACCATGTATAGTAAGGCATTTTTAGCCGAAAAAATAGACCATGTAAGGCGTTTTTAGCCGAAAAAACCGACCATGTACAGTAAGGCGTTTTTAGACGAAAACAACGACCATGTATAGTAAGGCGTTTTTAGACGAAAACAACGACCATGTAGAGTAAGGCGTTTTTGGACGGAAAAAACGACCATGTATACTAAGGCGTTTTTAGCAAAAAAAAACGACCATGTATAGTAAGGCGTTTTTTGACGAAAAAAACGACCATGTAGAGTAAGGCGTTTTTGGACGAAAAAAACGACCATGTATACTAAGGCGTTTTTAGCAAAAAAAGACAACCATGTATAGTAAGGCGTTTTTTGCCGAAAAAAACGACCATGTATAGTAAGGCGTTTTTGGACGAAAAAAACGACCATGTATAGTAAGGCGTTTTTAGAGGAAAAAAACGACCATGTATAGTAAGGCGTTTTTAGCCGAAAAAAACGACCACGTATAGTAAGGCGTTTTTAGCCAAACAAAACGACCATGTATACTAAGGCGTTTTTAGCCGAAAAAAACGACCATGTAAGGCGTTTTTTGCAGAAAAAAACGACCATGTATAGTAAGGCGTTTTTTGACGAAAAAAACGACCATGTATACTGAGGCGTTTTAGCCAAAAAAAAACGACCATGTATAGTAAGGCGTTTTTTGACGAAAAAAACGACCGTGTACAGTAAGGCGTTTTTAATAAGCCGTTTTTAGCCGAAAAAAACGACCATGTACAGTAAGGCGTTTTTAGAGGAAAAAAACGACCATGTATAGTAAGGCGTTTTTTGACGGAAAAAACGACCGAAAAGACGTTTTTACTATACATGGTCATTATTTTCGGCAAAAACGCCTTACTATACATGGTCGTTTTTTTCGTCTAAAAACGCCTTACTATACATGGTCGTCTTTTTTTTGCTAAAAAGGCCTTAGTATACATGGTCGTTTTTTTCGTCCAAAAACGCCTTACTCTACATGGTCGTTGTTTTCGTCTAAAAACGCCTTACTGTACATGGTCGTTTTTTTCGGCTAAAAACGGCTTATTAAAAACGCCTTACTGTACACGGTCGTTTTTTTCGGCTAAAAACGGCTTATTAAAAACGCCTTACTGTACACGGTCGTTTTTTTCGTCAAAAAACGCCTTACTATACATGGTCGTTTTTTTTTGGCTAAAACGCCTCAGTATACGTGGTCGTTTTTTTTCCGGCTAAAAACGCCTTACTATACATGGTCGGTTTTTTTCGGTAAAAAACGCCTTACTATACATGGTCGTTTTTTCATCAAAAAACGCCTGACTATACATGGTCGTTTTTTTTGGCTAAAAACGCCTTACTATACATGGTCGTTTTTTTCGGCTAAAAACGGCTTGTTAAAAACGCCTTACTGTACATGGTCGTTTTTTTCGTCAAAAAATGCCTTACTATACATGGTCGTTTTTTTCGTCAAAAAACGCCTTACTATACATGGTCGTTTTTCCGTCAAAAAAAGGCTTACTATACATGGTCGTTTTTTCGTCAAAAAACGCCTTACTATACATGGTCGTTTTTTTCGTCAAAAAACGCCTTACTATACATGGACGATTTTTTATGCTAAAAACGCCTTAGTATACATGGTCGTTTTTTTTGTCAAAAAACGCCTTACTATACATGGTCGTTTTTTGGGTAAAAAACGCCTTACTATACATGGTCGTTTTTTGGGTAAAAAACGCCTTACTATACATGGTCGTTTTTTGGGTAAAAAACGCCTTACTATACATGGTCGTTTTTTGGGTAAAAAACGCCTTACTATACATGGTCGTTTTTTTCGGCTAAAAACGCCTTACTATACATGGTCGTTTTTTCATCAAAAAACGCCTGACTATACATGGTCGTTTTTTTGGCTAAAAACGCCTTACTATACATGGTCGTTTTTTTTCGGCTAAAAACGCCTTACTATACGTGGTCGTTTTTTTGGGCTAAAAACGCCTTACTATACATGGTCGTTTTTTTCGGCTAAAAACGGCTTGTTAAAAACGCCTTACTGTACATGGTCGTTTTTTTCGTCAAATAATGCCTTACTATACATGGTCGTTTTTTTCGTCAAAAAACGCCTTACTATACATGGTCGTTTTTTTCGTCAAAAAACGCCTTACTATACATGGTCGTTTTTCCGTCAAAAAAAGGCTTACTATACATGGTCGTTTTTTCGTCAAAAAACGCCTTACTATACATGGTCGTTTTTTTCGTCAAAAAACGCCTTACTATACATGGACGATTTTTTTTGCTAAAAACGCCTTAGTATACATGGTCGTTTTTTTGGTCAAAAAACGCCTTACCATACATGGTCGTTTTTTTGGGCTAAAAACGCCTTACTATACATGGTCGTTTTTTTCATCAAAAAACGCCTTACTATACATGGTCGTTTTTTTCGGCTAAAAACGCCTTACTATACATGGTCTTTTTTTCATCAAAAAACGCCTTACCATACATGGTCGTTTTTTTCGTCTAAAAACGCCTTACTATACATGGTGGGTTTTTTTGGCTAAAACGCCTCAGTATACATGGTCGTTTTTTTTGTCTAAAAACGCCTTACTATACATGGTCGTTTTTTTGGGCTAAAAACGCCTTACTATACATGGTCGTTTTTTTGGGCTAAAAACGCCTTACTATACATGGTCGTTTTTTTCGTCAAAAACGCCTTACTATACATGGTCGTTTTTTTTCGGCTAAAAACGCCTTACTATACATGGTCGTTTTTTTGGTCAAAAAACGCCTTACCATACATGGTCGTTTTTTTGGGCTAAAAACGCCTTACTATACATGGTCGTTTTTTTCGTCAAAAAACGCCTTACTATACATGGTCGTTTTTTTCGGCTAAAAACGCCTTACTATACATGGTCTTTTTTTCATCAAAAAACGCCTTACCATACATGGTCGTTTTTTTCGTCTAAAAACGCCTTACTATACATGGTGGGTTTTTTTTGGCTAAAACGCCTCAGTATACATGGTCGTTTTTTTTGTCTAAAAACGCCTTACTATACATGGTCGTTTTTTTGGGCTAAAAACGCCTTACTATACATGGTCGTTTTTTTGGGCTAAAAACGCCTTACTATACATGGTCGTTTTTTTCGTCAAAAACGCCTTACTATACATGGTCGTTTTTTTTCGGCTAAAAACGCCTTACTATACATGGTCGTTTTTTCATCAAAAAACGCCTTACTATACATGGTCGTTTTTTTTGTCTAAAAACGCCTTACTATACATGGTCGTTTTTTTGGGCTAAAAACGCCTTACTATACATGGTCGTTTTTTTGGGCTAAAAACGCCTTATTGTATAGGCGGCTTTGGGTGTGAGCCCAAAATGAAAGATGTCATTAAGACGCTCTGTGCCCCTTTTCTGCAAAAGGGTTTCTGAAAATATTTATGGGTGACAGATGTGCATTCCTCAGCATAGATCGTATCAAGGCTTTACAGTCGTGGAAACACAGGAGAGAAGCATATCGTGAAGGCTAGCAGTCCATCAAAACACTTCCACAAACGTAGAGAACATGTGTCTTTATTTCAGTTCGTCTTAAGTGACAAAATACAAGGCGTTTTGGGAGAATGCCAAGTTGCAAAGCATCACACTGCACCCATTTCCGGTTCATCTCTGCTCGGGGGTCACAATCCAGGTGGCGGCAGCTACTTGTGAGGTGAAATTGGGCGCCTTGATCTGCGTCATTATGCCAGCCCCCTCGAATGCAAGAAAAAAGGCTCTTAAAGGAGCCCGATGCAGTTCGACTGTCCCAGAGCTTGCATGATTGGACTATTTGTGCATGACGTTTGCCTGCCATTTCAAATTCATGTACGCTCATGATCAAACATATCGCGTGTGTTTCAAAGCTCTTTACTGAGAGGTGCTAAATAGCACCTCGGAGAACTGGAGCGCTGACTCATCCTGAGTGCAGCTTCTGCTGTCAAGTTTTTGGAGCTCTGACATCCCACTTCAGACTCAAATCAAGAATGACAAATGCAAGAGGATAATCTTGTGATCATAAAATATAAATAAGTTACAAGTGGATTCTGGCAAGAAAAACGTGTTAGCGGTGGAACAATAAGTGGTGTATCTTTTTTTTTTTTTTCTCTTCCCGAACAAGTATAAAAATGAACTGCTTTGCCTGACTGTTCCTCATGCAGCTCGCCATCACGCCGTGCTGATAACAGCGCCGAGCTTGGCCCGCTCCTCTCCGGGAAGCGAGTTCACGGCCGCCTGGAAGTCCGCTAGGTGCTGCTGAGCAAACTGCTTCAACAACGTGGCCACCATTTTCTGCGTTTCTGAAGTGTAAATGAGAAAAAAATAAGATTGAAGTTGGCAAAAACAAAGCTTTGAAGAGTCGCAGCTTCAATAGTGACCTTTGTCCACTTCCTTGTTGCCAAGCACATGGCAGGACGAGTCAACTATAGGCTTCATTAGCTGGACAATCTGGAAGGCAACAATTGCTTCATCAGAACATTAGCAGGGGCGACATGGAATCGAACCAGTTTATGTGCCGCAGGTTTCGAGGGGAATGTACGCTACCAAAGCGGGATAGTGCGAGTACAGCATGGCCAGGCAGCTGAACACAGTCTTGTTCTCCTCCATGTCCTCTTTGAGAGGAAAACGAGCAACCAGAACCGGGACAACCTGTCAGAAAAGACGGCGATCTATTGATGTTTCTCTCTCTCTCCTTGTGAAAAAGTGCACCTTGGGCTATGCTTGAGCCCTTCTGTCACCTGCTCCAATGGGACGGCGTCCATGTTGCTCAAAATCATCCTGCAGAGGGCTGCGCACAGGTTATCAATCACTCTGGGGTCGGTCTCTTTGGCCAGCATGTTCGAAAAGACCGACAGCATGGTGGGATAATCACTGAGGTGGACTTTGCTAAAGAAACAAGCTTGGAGACTCAAGGGGGCGCAAGGTGGCTATACTGCTGACTGGGAAGGTGTGCTTTGAGAGTTAGTCTTACGGATTGCTCCAAAACAAATTTTAAAAAATAGTTTTGGAGTGAAAAATGGGCCACCCCGACCGGATGATCCCTTTGACATATACGGTCACCAAAATCAAAGGATACGAGGCTACAAGGGGACCAGCGGCCTGAGCGAGACATCCCAGTCCAAACACACTGTTGTTGCGGACCTCCGCGTCGCTCTCTTTCACTCCGGCGACCAAGACGGGGAGGACACGACTGGACAGTTGGCCCGCCAGTTCCCGACCACCGGACGTGCTGATCAAAGCCTTCAGAATTTCTCCGATGGTACCCAGAGAAAATGACTTTTCAGCCTCTGTGCATGAGGATTTCTTTGGAGGACAATAAGAATATATACAAGTGTGAGAACAACATAACACAAACACACTCAAAGTAATTAATTGAACAAACAGTGCTGACTTGGTATGCGGTGCACTTCTAAACTCACAGTTTTGCTCAAGATGAGAGGCAGCAGGTCATTGAGGAAAGGAGCGCAGCTGGCCGCTGACACAGAGGCGACCAGGAGGGGGATCCCTTCGCCTGCAAACTCCTGGAGCATGCCATCGTACTCTGCCTGGAACAAGTCGCAACACCAACACAGACTCACGCACTGTGCGAGGGGGTTCAATATTGCCATGGGCGCGTCCATCCTAACTAAAATAAAGTCCTCACTTTGATGTGGTGCGGGTGCGATTGTAGAAGCGGAAATTTAGGGGAGCGTCAAGAGTACATCCCATTGGGGGCATTCTGTTAGTTGCTTCAGCATCCCCAAAACCGAAAGACGTGGCTCAGATACTGCCCACTTCTACACCGTAGCAAAATAGATTGAGCGACTCACCCAGCACTATTATGCTTGTTAGGGCAGATAATGATACCGCTCTCGAACTGGATGATGCATGTGCACCTAATGTTATGAATATGAAAAGTCTATGTCTGATATCAGCAGTAGCTGGGAGCCAACCTCTTGGTCGTCGTCATCAGCTTCATCGCCGTCCTGACATGCAGTCTGGAAGCAAGAAAAAAAATAAGTAAATAAATGCTCAAATTGGCGTTCCAGCTCCAACAATGTGACTCACAATCATGTCTCAACTCAACTGTATTTAGAACCCAAAGGGAACAGATTAATTGAGAAGAGCAGAGGCCCCAGAATTGAGCCCTGCGAAACACCACACGAGAGTGTGGGGCAATTCGTGACTCAGAGCAACGAAGGCTAACACAAAATCTTCTGTCGGTTAAATAGGACCGAAATGAGCCATCGGTCATCATCACCTTCTTCTTCAAAACGTCGCGGATGACGGTGCTGATCTCCTTGAGGCGAGTGGGGTTCTTGAAAACCTCCTCCTTGCAGGACTGTATGACGTTGTTCATCGTTTCCAGGATGCCCATCACAACTTGGCGCTCTGGCTCGGTGTGCACAGTCTCCAGAAAGCTGGGAATCACCACGTCCAGCATCTTCAACAGGCTGCCGACGGGAGGAACGGGAAGACACTTTTTACTGGGTCATTCTCTGCACTGGCTCGCAAAACAGCTTGCACGATGCACGCTGGCATTCACGTGAATATGCCGAGTCCAACCTTGGTGATTGAAGTCCGTGGGATTCTCGGTCCAAACTTTGTGCTGTGCCCGACAGAATTGACCCATGGCTCCGAATGCTGCCCGGCGAACATCCTCGTGGGGATACTGGACAAAGAGGACACAGTGAGGGCTCGAAAAGTGGGAGGTAGGGCAGCGCATGACAGCGAGGCAGGCAGAGGAACTTACATCTCTCATTTCGAAAACCTGCTGGAAGCTCGACTCCAAGAAGGGCTGGAAAACAGCGCTGTCAATCACAAAAGCAAGCATTAGGAAGGCACAAACACTCTTTCTTGCATTTATTCTACACATTTGAATCGCTGTAATGGTTGAGCTTTGCTCCCAAAAAAGGTTGGGGAACCCCCGATGTGACGTATTTGCTGCGGTCAGCTCAAAACCTTTCATACCCAGTATTGTAGGCGATCTCTCCCAGCGCATTGCAGGCATCCTCCTTCTCGTCAATGTAGGCGTTCTCCACACTGAACCTAACACCACCGATAAAGAATGAGGGGAACGAACGCTCTTTCATTGTGTTCCAACGAGGAAAACATGTTTGTACGCGGCATCATGGAGATCCGTCTCAGGCTCCTCGTCCAGAAATTCATCCGAATCCTTTGCCTCTTCCTTGTCGTCGTCGTCGTCGTCGTCGTCATCGTCGTCGTCGTCGTCATCATCGTCGTCGTCATCGTTGTCGTCATCGTTGTCGTCATCATCGTCCAGCAGGACGTACGTCTTGTCCTCCGCAAGGTGGGCCTGAGAAGCGGAACGCGTCCCTATTCCACCTTCTGTACAGTCTTGGTAGTGCAGCACGGATAACTTTGGCGCGCGTCATACCGTGATGCCTTCGTTGGACTTGAGGGCGAGCAGCATGACCGTCGTGATGGGAGTGAGGTGAGGAGTCAGGCAGTCCGGGCTGACTGTGGACAGGGATGAGTACAGACTGTACCTGGTGGAGACAGGATGGGTTACCTTCCACGTTCCTCGATGCAAACGAGAGGCCCGTCGAAGGAAAACGGGATCAACGTACGTGCAGCGTCTCAGGTCGGGGTCATCGATGGAGTCGGTGAGTTTGAGGCCCAGTTGAACGTATTCGGGGGCAAGAGGAGCAAAGACCTCTTTGCCGATGGTTCGAGCCAGCTCGGAGAGCGTGTCTGTGGAACAGAGAGCTGCTCGCTAACAAGTCTTCTCCACGTTTTTGGGCCGCGGGGGAACGCATTTTCACTTGCCTAAAGACTGAGTTTGCAGGGACCTCATTTCCTCCGCGGTGGCTGTCAGAAAGCCCTTCAGGCTTTCAATGATCGAGGGGAAGTATGGAGCCAGCAGCTCCTTGGCCGCGTTGGCTGAGGAGATATGGAGGTGCGAGATATCGGCAATATGGCCGCCCCAAAGAATAAAATGTGATCGTGCGATGACAATGTCATGGATCCGTTTCACAAAGATGCGTCAGGGTGGTTTGACAGGGCGCCGAAAAGCTAGCCGGACTCACCAATGGCGCCGATGGCGGACACAGTGAGCTCTTTGATTTTCAGGCTGTCTGTGCCGTTGAGGGAGGACAACATGGTGTTCATCAAGGTGGGAAGGTACGGCTCAATATCTGCTCCTGTTTTACAAGAAATACAAGGGGGGAAAAAAATTATTATTATTATGATAATTATAGATCTTTTTTTTTAATTATTCACCTCATTCAGCCGACGCTGCTTTTGTACAGATGAGCGTTAGCTGCCGTACAAGTATGAATGCGTTTACTGGTGGTAGCAGCCGTACTAGTATAGCTTTGTTTAAAGTACAGTATCAGGGTGCGATTTTTCGATGTTTGTTGGGTTTTTTTGGGTGGGGATGGGCTTGAACAGATGGGCCATTTCAATGGCGAAAGATGATTTGACATATGAGCGTTATGAGTTACGAGCGTGCTAACTCCAGGCACCGCTTTGTTGTCTTTATGGGCGCTTGCTCGTAATGCCAAATTCAAATTCCTTCACACCAAACTAGGCCTCGCGTGCCCTTACGCAGCGTGAAAAGGATCAAACTCTTCCTCATGGCGATTTCTGGAGTGTGTCACGGTCCCGTTTTTTTTAACGTAAAGCGGTATACTAATGCACGGATGAATGGAAAGCGTGCGGTTTACGATGGAGTCGGCAAAGTACACGCAGCGCTATTCCATAGCTTACCCAAGTTCTCCATGAAATTCTCCAGCGCATAAAAGGCCTTAGTGACATGGCCAACCTTGGCCTGGTTTAAAGACGAAAGATAGCCGAGCAGCAAAGGCATCAATTCCTCACAATGTTTACTCACTTCGGGCTGTGAAAATGGGAGGCATGCAACACACTCACTTAGAATGTTTCAACACAGAAATGGGGCGGGGATCAAATATCACGGTGTCAAAGGTCACCTGTAAATGTTTCGAGAACTGTCCCAGGGCAAAGAGAGCGGCACCGCGCACCACATGATTAGCATCTGAAAGACTCTGGCAGACCGTCTGCAGCACCGACGACAGCATCCTGCAATGACGGGTCAAAGGTACATCGGTCGTTCCCGATTTAAAAAAAAAACAAAAAAAAACCCTTCCATAGTTAACAACTGCACATACTTGGTGCGTATATGATCTGCACATCCTTCAGCCAGCACAGCAAGACACATGAGGCCCCCCTTCCTCTGATAGGGGTTATCACTGGCCAGGCAGATCCGAGTCAGCGGCATCTAAGGTACAATTTTTAACGGTTCCCAGAAATAAACAAAAAAAAAATCAGGATGTGACACTGCTTGGTGGTCGCTTCTTCCACAAATAAGCATTCACGATGCGCCGCTGGAGAAGCGCGGCCGTCGGATGACTTACCAGCTGATGGAAAAGTTTCTCCGGGGGCATGTGGAGCGCCATGGTGTCAATGACCTGCGTATTACCAAGTACAATTGCTCAGAAGACTTTTACTTGAGTCAGGGACTCCTCCCACACTCTAAATTACAACCTGAGCGGCACAATGTTTAGGATTGTCATTTTCTTCGCCATCTCCGTTGTCGTCTTCATCATCCTCCGGGTCGTGCTGACCGGGCGGAGGTGTTGCAGTCAAAATGGGGAAGATGGCCTGCAGGATGGGGAGCAGCAGCTTCTGCTTCAGCACTGTCTACAGCATCAAAGAGGGAAATACAAAGTTTAAAAAAAAAAAAAACGTTGGGTTGTACTTTTATTGGACAGTGCCAGTGTTGTCTCTGTGTGATATTAAAATGCTAGGAGGATTTGAATACAAATGCAAAAAAATACTTTTTCAAGGCACCGTTTGCCACGCTGTTGCATGAGCGTACCTTGCTCTTCAACTTGATGAGAAAGGCAATGCAAGAGAGGGCTCTGACACGCAGCGAGTCAGTCAGCGTGGCATCCCCGCCCACCTACACAACGCACAAAACGCATGCACGCTTGCGTCAGAACATGTGAAGCGGCAGTCGACAAATGCCTGCAATTTGAGGCGACATGGAGCTCCCCACCTCCAGGAAGAAGCGAACCATGTCTGCAACGTGCGGCACAATGATGGACACTTCGCTCTCCATTAGCGCTTTGAATACCTCCATGGCCTCACTAGCTTGGCTCTGCGTGAACAAATAGTTCTGTTAAAGCTTTAATTTAAAAAAAACAAACAAAAAAAAAACATGAATACGTTTACCTCATCTGCTTTAATCAGCTGTTTCACAGCGACAATCAAACTTGGGATGATGGCGCGCATCTGGTTCTAAAAGGCGGCAAATTGCAATTATAACACACACACACACACAATGGCACGTGGCCGCCACATCACGTAACATAACATTGATCTCACCATATGTTGGGTGCCAGTGTAAACGGTCATGGCCGTAAGGCTGAGGATACAGTAGTACAAGGCCGTCGGGTTGTTGTGGTCCTGTAACACGGTGCTAAAAAGCTGCAGAAGTTGGCAGTAGTGAGGCTGGAATGGCTCCGGGTTGGACTCGATCACCTTGTTGAGGAGCAGCAGTCCAACCTGCAAGAGGAAGCAGCATGTTGAGAGAGTGCGTAGTGCTCACTTGGAAGTGTTTTGTTGGTCGGGCGCCCTTCGGTGCTCAACCTGTCTATCGTGTGGGTTGACACTCTTGGTGGCTTGATTGAGGAGCTGCAGAAGGGCAGGCCAGCTCTCGGGGGTCTCGTGTTTGACCATCAAGGCGCACAACTGGGAGAGCGAGTGCTGCACTTGGTGTCTGCAAGGCAAAGAGGCAGCCAGTCAAATGCGCTCCGAGCGGCGTGTCAAACTGCTAGCTTACTCTGTTTCCTGCATGAATGCCTGCAACACCACCGCCTTGAGACTGTGTGAAAATATGTGAAAGTTGACAGAGAGAAAGGGGGGGGGGGGGGGGGGGATTTTTTAAAAACAAGTCTGCATTTCTCAAATCAAGAACGTTCAGTTAAAAGCATCGAATTTCACCTTTCTCTGTCAGGGGGACTTATCTTCCTCCATTGTTTCTTCACTCTCAGCCGGAGCATCACCGCAGCCGACTGACGGACCTAAGGGGACACAACAAGAAAAAAAAAAAAAAAGACGTCCATTTCTCCTTCGCATAAAAATGCCACTATGAGAATGCCAACAGTATTACTGATGTAGGACGAGAGTGATACACACTTTGGAGGTGGCAATGCCAAAAAGGATATAAATAAATACTTCGCAACTGTACAGTCACATACCTGCGGATTTTGAGAGCCTCTCATGACAGCACAAAGGGCAGGGATGATGGCCGGGTCTTTGAAAACCTGCTTCAGCCGGATCGTGACCTAAAAGGGGAATACGCAGCTCAACACTTAGCAATGTCTAAGGAACACAAATGGATCTACAGCAACCGAAGCCTCAGCGGACATCAAACCGCGATGTTGGCTGCTTTTGGGGGGGGGGGGGGGGATGCCGACAAACGTCGATCGTTTGGGAGTACTTACATGCTGGATGACCGCGTTGTCAGGCTCCGTCATTCGCAGGAGGATCTGCTCGAGTTCTTCTGTCGTTATCACCATTTCGCAGAGGTGTCAAGTGAAATTTACAGAGTCCGAATATCCTCGTGGATCGTCCGCGTCGTCCGTCCTCTCTTGGTGTGGCTACCACAGCGGGACCCGACCCCAACCCCTGCCCGCCCGCCCCACTAACTAGTGACGCTTCTCAAGGAAAAGTGGCGTTTCTGTCGCCGGCTAACACGTTGACTATGACTCCGTTTGTTATGATCCGAACATAAATGAAACCGCGGTGACGTTGAAGTGAGGCAGACGGGGTCAGAAGGCAAAGAAAGGACCGATGAGTTTCCCTCAGCTGTCAGCACGCGAGACAGCCCCGACCGTGAGTCCCACGTGAGACGCGTTAAAGGGACCGGCGTTTTCTTTCGGTTTTCACACCGATGGAAACGAACAGCGCCCACAAGTGGAGAGGAGCGCGACAAGCAGCAGCAATTTGACAAATTGCAGTGCGACAACTTTCCCTTGGACGGACAGACATGTATACAGTATTATTGACAAGTTTATAATACACAATAAATATGTACAGTGTATGACCATGTATTGATGCATATTATTTCCATTACACATTAAATCCAGTGGAATTTTTCATCACCACTCGGTGACAAAGATGCAGTTGAAATTTAATATTTTTCCATTGTGGTCGTCTTTCTCTTCAGGGCACCATCTTCATGAAGCTTTACTTTCCCCATCACAATTACTAGTGAGTCATAGGACGGTGTAGTGCAGGGGTGTCAAACATACGGCCCGCGGGCCGGATTCGGCCCGCAAGGAGGTTTGAACAGGCCCGCAGGACGATTTAAAAAAAAAATCCAAAAAAAAATCTGCAATAACTGTCACTGATCAGTTGAAATCAGAGTCCACAATGCAGTAGAATCGCTTCCCAGTCTGGCTCAACGATTCTGTTGTTGATTCTGTGAAGACGAATACAAGTCAACGGTACTCAAGTTGCACCTTCCCTTCTGCTCCCCTGTCATCAATTGATCAACATTATTACTAAAATTAAAAAGCAAATAAATAAAAGTGAGTGACATTACCGAAGATTTGCGTAGGTTGGCAAACACTCTGATTAACTTTGGTGTGGGTGGTCTCGGGCCAAAGACAGCCAGACCTTTTGGCTTTTCATCTTCTTTCGCACCTGGAGGTTGTTTGGCCTTGGTCAAGTTTCCTGAAGAAAAATGTACACAAAAATAATACACTGAGACAAAGAGACACTTTTGTATCCTGTTATAATCTGTATCCCCCCCAAAAAAAAAATATATATATAAATAAAACAACTAAATGGTTAAAAAAAAAAAGTAACGTGGACATTTCAGGCATGGCTCACCTTCCCTTCCTGGCCAGAACCTTTTGAGACTCCGGGTAGTGCACCAGAATGTCAAACAAATCCTTCTTCTCCAAAACAAAGAGATTAGCGAAGCCGTACGGCTTTGACATTTGCCGTCCGTCTGTTCCCTCCATCTTTGGCAGACTGCAGCAAACTGATACAAAGAAAAATCAAAACAAAAGTAAGACATGAAATCTATTTATATCATACAATACATTCAGGATACAGGCTGTCCCAGGCTGTTGTCTAATAACACATTGAGCCGATTGTCACCTCTATGATGCCAATAAATAAGGAATGTGAAATACTGAGCAGGTACCTGAAAAATAAATAAATAAATTCCGACATACTTTTGTCCAAATACGCCAAGGACAGAAATTATTTTAAAGATGAAAATAAGGAGCCATTTGTACCTTGGCAGGTGTATGAACGAGCCCACTAACCTGATCTCTCCAAACACACAGCCGGCCTTCAGTGTGACAAAGACAATACTATTGTCAGGTCCTCCCACCACCTGCACCGCTCCGCTCTTGATAACGTACATCTCTTTACCAATGTCGCCCTGCGGCGAGAGCGCAAGATGTCTTATTGAGAGGAAGTGTAGTCTTGACCCTTCCCTTTGGAGGACTGAAGTCAATGCACTCACTTTCTTCACGACAAAATCACCGGGAAGATAAACAATGGACTTGAGCCTCAGTAGCATGTCCACCAACATCTGCTGATCGCAGCCCTGGAATAAATATCATTTGTACTTTTATGTTGGGTCCCACACCAAAGCTCTTTATCTTAAATCATTCCTATTTTGCGAGCTGCCTTTTTCCCCAAAATGTGTCTGAGCATTCTGAAATGTGTCGGCCCAGCGAGGCTGACATACATCATATCTGCACTCACACTGGACTTTTCTGCCCACAACTTGGCAGTTCGAATGAATAAAGACCTGCCATTTTCAAGCGTCCAGAGTCCAGCTGCGGGACTACAGGGAAATATTAAAGCCGAAAGGTAAGCAGAGCTGCAGTGCACAGATTAGTATTAGTTTCGATTACATTGCACATGCTATGTTGTATTTGGTGACAAACTACCTTCTTTGAATTGAACTTACTTAGCTGCAATTTTGTGTGTTTATTCCACTACGACAACTACAACAATTTTACACTGAGCAGTCAACGCTTCTGAATGCAAAGTCACCTGAAAGAGAGCAATCTTCTGGAAGGTGGCCAGGTTGATGTCCACTGCAATGGCAGTTCTCATCACCAGAGGCAACTTATCCAGCAGTTCAGAATCATCTAAAGGTAATAAACATTCCTGACACCACCACACTGGGAGACCTTCTATATGTTATATTGGTCATTTTATGAAAACTTTCAGGATATCGTTCTGACGAGAGCTCACCAAGCATGCCCTGAGCAGCCCAGGTGTAGTTATACCAGGTCCTTATTCGGTTCTGGACATACTTTGGAATTGTGTAGGTGTTCATGTAAGCTACACAGCCATCCATTGATGCTCGGAAATATGTTTGACCTGCTGTCGCTGCTCCAATGACATCTCTCATCTACGATTTAGGAAGATGAAAAATGTTATATACACACACACAACAGTAACTGTTGACACATAATGTTGAAGATGATCCGAACCTGGCCAATCAGACTGGAGAACACAAAAACACCAATGAAAAAGTTGGTCATCTGAAAGGCTATCTCAAAGATGGTTGTAGGTTCGGGTAGCCCACCGATGTTGATCAGGCTACGTACGGCAAAGTAGTAGCATCGGATGTACCTGTGAAAGATATACGGTCAACAGGATCAGAAGACAAATTGAATTGCAAAATTGCAAAATGAAAAGCACATACGCTGTCCCATTTCCATTGTAGACCCACGTGGTGGTGCCAAGGCCCTGGTGTACGGAGGCGACGTAGAATGCACAGGCATTGAGGTGGAGGCTGTAGAGCAGGTAGCCTGTGGTACGAGCCACTCTTTGTGGAAAAGAGAAAGACCACGAAAAACGCTTTGAAGTCAAAGATAAAATCATGATTGTGATTATAACCCATTACTGTTGGCAAAAGCTACAGTCAATACTTGTACGGGAAGCACTTGGAGTGAACTGACCAGAATGACTGACAATGGAAAAAAATGGCCGCCGCTCTTACCTCCAGATGTAGGCTTTGGCCATGATGCTCTCAAGTCGATCACTAAATTCAAAGAAAGACTCAATCTGTGACACAAAGAGACAAACGAGAATGGAGACATGCGCAACAACGGGGAGCAGAAGAAGAAGAATCGGTGGCCTGCATACCTTCATGAAGCGGTTGAGTCTGTAAATAGTTGAGAATTGAAAGTACAGGCAGAGAAGGTCAAAGGGGATGATGCAGATGATGTCAGTCTACGCAGGGCAAAAGAAAATGCATGACGAGAATTAGCTCGAAAAGGCGAAGGACAAACGCGTGTGTGATTCAAGTACTTTCTCACGATACCTTAAAACGAGGTGAATTCCGATAATGCGCTTTTGTCAAGGCCCTGTCTTTCTGCAAGAAAAACACACCCTTCTCAAGATGTCGTCTCTTCAGATTACATCGCCATCAGCACCGTATCCTTTCACTCACAATAACATCGCCCGCTTTGACAAACTGAAGCCGAGGCTGCCAAACCATCATGTCCAAAACATACACCAGGTCACTCAGGATGTCCAAAATGATCCAGTATCGGTTTGCCGTCTCATTGTGGAAGGGGAAGGCCAAGCGAGCGGAGCAGAACCAAATATTGTAGTTGTACGCCACCGCCACAATGGTCAACCAAGCGATGTAACGCCGATCTGAGGAGCCAAAGGTGTTGTTATGTCGCTATTTGACTGCGTTTCTTTGGCGAGCGTGCCGTCTGTGGATCTCCTCACCCACCAGTGAAAGGATCTATGGTGCATCCCAGGACAGTATCCAGTTTGTCTTCGATAGGTCGGAAGAGTACATCCAAGCAGGTGAAGCCCATACCCGCGAACCACTTCTTTTTCTTCTGGGCCTCTTGTGCTATTCTCTCCTCCTCTGCTTTTTTCTCTGCCTCAAGCCTTTTCTCCTCATCCTTCCTTTTCTTCTCCTCCGCCTTCTTGGCCGCTTCCTCCGCCGCCTTCTTTTCCGCTTCCTCTCTCGCTATCCGCTCCTCTTCCTTCAGTCTGTGGTATTCCTCCCTCTTCAGAATGGGCGCTGAGGAGGGAGAGAAGCGCTGAGTTCAATGACGCTGTAGCCAGCTGTGTTGATTGTTTTTGTCCATACTTACTGACAGGCGGGGTGATTTCGGGAGAACTGGCATATGGATCAGCCACTTTGTCTTTGAACGTCGCCGTTCGCTCCCTTAACGTTTTGACCAACCATCTGAGAGTCTCGTCTGTGTAACGGAAGTAGACCACAGGAGGTGCATTCTCCTCACTGAAAATGTGATTGAGAAGTGACAAAGGTTTCATGATTCGTGGCCAAAAGCAGCCAGTAGCTGATCATCTCTCCTGCAGTTCGACAGTCGCAGACTCACTCATACACAAATTGCAAAATACTATCCGTCCATCCATTTTCTAATCAGCTTCTCCTCACGCTGTCACTGGAGCACAAGCGTTATTTACAAAGATCGTCTTCTTACCCTTCTGCTCCCTCCGGATTGACAGGCTCAACAGGAGCTGCTGGAGCAGGAACTGGAAAAAAAAACATCACCATTCGTCTTTCCCAAGATAAAATCTCTGCTTTCTCCTTTGTAAATTGTAAAAGTATTCAGTCATGATAGTTTGTTGACATATTACACATAAACACGATTTATCTTCAAAGTTAATGATATTCAAATGGAATAAAACAAGTTCAAGTTGGATTTAAATGTCTTACTGTACCTGGCTTTGGCTGCTCTTTTATGGCTTCTTCCTCATCTTTTTTCTTCTCTCCTTTTACCGATTCCTCTTTCCCTTTCTCCGCTTGCTTTGCATCTGCCTTTGGTTGGGCAGTCTCCTCCTTTTCAGGAGGCTAAAGACCCCCCCCAAAAAAGCAATTAGCCAATGTAAGTAGAGTCACCGCCATCAATTGGAGTTTAGCATTGCATTTGAAAAAAAAGCTGCGCTTTGTCAAGTCTCGCTGAAAATGGTCGCAAGCCAGGTGGAAAGGCATGACAAATCTGTTAAGGACCACATTCCAAAATAATTTTCAAAGGCATCCACGGCTTACCTTCGCCGGTGGAGCAGCTGGAGAAGGCACAGGAGCAGCCTGGGCAGGTGGAGGCTCAGGAACCCCCACTAAGGCCTTTAACTTGGTGAACATGGCAGAATCGCGTACGGGCTGCTGTCAAAAAATCTGCTGATGTTCTCCTCCTCTTTAACAGAATCTTTTTTTGTGGGTCGATGAATCCCGGCTGGGAGACTGTGGTTTTGTCTGCCTCTCACATTGACAAACAACGGACTGACGCAATTAATTCCTTTAGCCCGAATAACCCCGGCTGAGTCTGCCCTTCTCTTGGCACAGTCATCACCAGATCAGTCGTCACTAACATCAGTCAGTCCCAACAAAGCTTAACTGCTTTTGGTTGGTGAGCACTTGTGTTAACATTTCCTTCAAAAGTCCTAACATAACCAAGAAACTTCATGGACAAGAACATTGTATTAAGTTGTTTCAACTTTGTGTAGTGGAGTCAGAATGCACTCCTTGAATTTATTTTGGTCGGGTATGTCAGAAGAGGTGCCAGTCTGGATAATGAGATTATGGTCAGCACTCTCGCTCTGTCTCTGTCTCTCTCTCTCTCTCGCCAAAACCATGACAGGCGCACACTCAGATACTAAAAAAAAACAAAAAAAACAGACTTAGCAAAGTCAGAGTTAAATATTAGAATCATTTAATGCAGCAGTTGTGACATAGTCTCTTTCAGGATTTTACAACCAGTGAGCACTGACAGAAAACGAATGCAGACAAAGGTAAACAGACGGCTACGTTCAAGTACAATTGGACTTAAAATGGAGGCTGGGTCACACAGGAAGACTCGAATCTCAGGATATTTTTGTGTAAATGCAACCAATGCATTGACAATAAAGTACAAAGTTGATATTGTCTCTCCATATAAATACAAAAAATCCACTCCCAAAACGGAGTTTGAATCAACAGAAGTGTCTCTCAAGTGCCAGCGGAAGCCTAGAAACAAAAGAAGACAAATATTTGGATCAGCAAAAATACAGTGACGATCACAAGATAGAATTTGAACAAACTGTTAAATGACCTTACCTTGAGTTTTTCCATTATTTTCTTGTTAAAGCCTCCACCAAGGGCTCGCAGCAATTTGGGTGTTGGCGGCTTGGCTCCAAAAAGTGCCAGACCTTTCTTCTTTTCCTCTTCCGCTTTAGCTGCTGCCGGACCCTTGGCCTTCATGAGTTTCCTATACACGCATTTCAATATTTCACGTCAAGAAATATTCAAACAACTGATTGATGTGTGCTTCACCAAAGTCACAACAACATTGAGGATGTAAGCATGCAGTTGTAATAGGACGGCACGCCTTTGTCTCACCTTCCCTTTCGGGCCAGCACTTTCTGAGACTCTGGGTAGTGGACGAGAATATCAAACAAATCTTTCTTCTCAAGGACAAAAAGATTAGCAAAACCATAGGCTTTGACATTTGCTGTCCGCCTGTTTCCTCCATCTTTGGATGACTGCAGCAGACTGGCAAAATAAATAAATGAAGGATTCTTACACAATTATTATGAAACATGACTTTTTTTGGTTATTTTTTATTTGCATGTTTTTATTTCATCAGAAATGTATCTTTGTTTGTCCCTCCATGCAAGTGCACTAACCTGATCTCTCCAAACACGCAGCCAGCCTTCAGTGTGACAAAGACAATACTGTTGTCCGGTCCTCCCACCACCTGCACCGCTCCGCCCTTGATGATGTACATCTCTTTACCGATGTCCCCCTGCGGAAAAAGCGGCGGGGTACATATGGTTGGTGAAAATGATGTAAGGAACAAAAAACTGGTCATCCATAAAAACACCCCAAACATACTTTCTTGACAACAAAATCCCCCGGCAAATAGATGATGGACTTGAGTCTCAGTAACATATCCACCAACATCTGCTGGTCACAGCCCTGCGGGGAAACATGCGCCATTAGTCTCAGGAGTCAAAAATATCCTGGTCAATGATTATGTGCTTTACAAATACTTCGACACGCATCCACCTTGAAGAGATCAATCTTTTGAAAAGTGGTCAAGTTGACGTCCACGGCGATGGCGGTTCTCATCACCAACGGCATCTTATCCAGCAGCTCAGACTCATCTAGAGACACCGGGAGGGACGTTGAAGGTCATCTCTGCTCTTTTTTTTTTGCAACGATTCCTTCATACAAATGAAATGACACCTACCCAGCATGCCCTGAGCATCCCAGGTGTACGTATACCAGGTGCGGACTCTGTTCTGAACTAAGGAGGGGATGCGGTTGGTGACCATGTAGGCCACGGTGCTGTCCATGGACGAGCGGAAGTATGTTTGTCCTGCTGTGGCTGCACCAATGACATCTCTCATCTGCAACGAGCAGAATAATTAGTGAGAAAAAACGGTCTATGGCAGTAAAGATGCCGTAGGGAACCGCTGACTGATGGATGGAAGGGTAGAAACGGGGCTAGCCAAATGTCACTCCTAAATGGGTTGGTTTGTCTTGTCTACCACTACTCGAATGAGGTGAAATTTGTCCACATTACAGGGAAAATGTGTTTCTCTTTTACCTGTCCGATCAAACTGGAGAATACAAAGACGCCCGTGAAAAAGTTTGTCATCTGAAACGTTATCTCAAAGACGGTGTGGGGTTCATTAAGACCCCCGATGTTGATCAGACTGCGGACGGCGTGGTAGTAACAACGCAGGTACCTGTAGAGAGGGTGAGGGGGTTAAAAGGGCCCGCCCGTGGACCGTACCGGGCGGTTCTTTGAATGAATGCATTATGTCAATCGTCCATTGTGACTTCCTTACTGATATGCAACAACCTCCTGGAGTAAAATAAAATGATCAGAAGGTAGTCAAACCTGCGATCCAAACAGACCTAACAAAACAAACCTGCATGTTGGCCCTAACCCGATTTAATCAAGTTGCTTTATGAGAATGATGGACGTAAACAAAGCCCCGAAAAGGTAATTTGTCATCTGAAACATCATTCCAAACATGGTGTCAGGAAAAGGCAACTCAGCGATCATCAGCAAGGATTTCTCCGCATAGAAGAAGCAGGCGAGGTAACTGCAGCCACGGCAGCAAACATAGAACATACAGCACGTTTTCAATTGAGAGATTTTCTTTGATAGATTTTCTGAGAGCATGTTATTTCATTATTATTTTCAACTGCAGCTTTAAATTTCCTTCTTTCGGTCCACCGAATTGTTTCTGTAGACTGACAGACACTTAAGACAATAGAAACCCAAAAGAAAGCGGACGCTGGTGCAGGTTGAAATGCAGAAATACTCACGCACTTCCCAGTCCGGAGTAGACCCACTTGGTTTTACCGATGCCCTGGTAGTCTGAAGCGACGTAGTACAAGCAGGCGTTGATGTGGAGCATGAAGAGGAGATAGCCGATGGTGCGAATGACCCTGACGGACGGAACAGGAAAGGAGGGAGTTGCTTGAAATCCAGCCATCCGTTCATCCATCTATCAATGGTTGTCTTACGACGTACCTCCAGATGTAGGCCTTTGCCATGATACTTTCCAGGCGGTCGCTGAACTCGAAAAACGTGTCTACCTTGGAATTGTTTTGCAAAATGTTAACGGCAGCAGCAATTGAGCAACTAAAAAAAAAACCTTTAAAAAAACGTTCATAGTCACCTTCAACAAGCGGTTGGCTCTGAAAATGGATTTGAAACCAAACTGGAAGTAGAGTAAGTCCAAGGGTACGACTGACACGATGTCGGCCTGTTGAGATCAACGAGACGACAGCTCGGTTGAGCGTTCGATAGTCATTATGAAGATAACATTTCCTTCCATCAATACCATCCCTACCATAAATCTCTCTGTTTCTCTGTAATGCTTCTTAGCCAGCTTTCTGTCTTTCTGGGAAAACAAAGTTGCATTTTCAGTTGCGCAAGAACGCAGCGTCTTCCCTCGGGTGGGACATTTTCCAACTTACTATGATGTCTCCCGCTTTGACAAACTGCTTGCGCGACTGGAAGATGATGCTGTCTGTGAGGTAGATGAAGTCAGCCAGCAGGTCCATGGCGAACCAGTAAGGGATGGCCCAGTCGGAGTGGTAGGGGAAACAGAGACGGGCGGTAGCGAACCACGTGTTGTAGTTGAAGGCGAGAGTCACCAGACTCAGCCAGGCAACGTAGCGACGATCTGAAAGCAATCGAGCCGAATGCTAACAAAGAGTCTTTGAGCTCTCGTTTGAAACGCAAGCTGTGTTCACCTGTAAAAGGATCCATGGTGTTTCCGAGCACGGAGTCCATGCTGTCCTCCAAGGGCTTCAGAAAGACATCCACGGCGGTCCACATTTTCTCCTTCAACACAGCCTTGAAGTCTGGAGCCTTCGCTTTCTCCTCTTTTGCCTCCAGTTTCTTTTTCTCCTCCTCTTCCTTCTTCTTTTGCTCATTCTCTTTCTTTTTCTTCTCCTGCTCTTCCTTCTTCTTCTTCTCGGCCTCCTCTTTTTTTATCCGCTCCTCCTCCGCTTGCCTTTTCCTCTCCTCCACGACCTCGGCGTAGCGGACTTTGTGCAGCAGCGGTGCTGAGAGGGCAAAAGGTTAAACCGGCAATGTGCAACTTTGTATTCGAGGGGCATGCAACACCGGAATGACTTGATGCTTTATGAGACATGAAGCTGGTCACCGTTGAATATGTGGGCTTGGTACTCACTGACAGGGGGTGTGATCTCTGGCGATGAAGCATATTGATCGGTCACCTTCTCCTTGTAGATACTAAGTCTCTCCCTCATACGCTTCACTATGGAGCGAAGCTGCTCATCCGAATACGGGTTGATGACGACTGGCGGAGGGGGGGCTTCCTCTTTTCTGAATAAATAAAACACGATCTCCCTTTCACACATTGCATGCACGATGCACGATGCACGAAAACAACAACAGCAGGGTGTGACATTTTCAACCATAAAGGGACTTCAATAAGCTGAGCGTATGATGCCACCAAGTGGAATGGAATGGGACTGTAGTGGAAGTCATCCGTTTGTGTTTCTAAATTCAATGAATATATGAAATACAGAGTTGTAGAAAATAACAGACCGGTATGTATTTAGTTCAAATAACTCATTTCATTATTGTCTATTGAAGACTACACTCGAATATTTGAACATCTGCGCTTGGTCCCGGTAGCAGCATTTTAAAGGGGAAGTCAACCCCAAAATTTTCTAGGCAATATGTTCACCAATCACGGTCTGAACACTATGATGTCATTTTCAGTCGACAGCAAGTGGCAAAATGGCCGCTCCCGGAGATGAAGTAAAACAGGTGGATTTTTGTGCTTAAAATAGAGCGACAAAAATAGAGCCTTAACCACTGATAATTATGTATAATGTATAGTATAAATTATGTAATACAATATAATAAATTATGTACAAAAAAATTATGATTTTTTTTTAATGGACTCATTTGAAAACAAATACTGTATTTGAAGATTAAATGTGATCAGAATTTCATCTGTGACTCCAAAGCTGGCAACAACATATAGGTCAACCTATCCATGTCATCTAATTCAAATTGAACAACAGGTCCACTCCTGTCAAGAAGTGTTTAAAAGTGCAAGGATCAGCTTTATCTGTCTTTACCTGTCACCCAATGATTTATATTGCAGGGCCCGAAGAGGCCATGGTGAGCTCCTTAAATCACAAAAGCTGAAAAGCTTTTAATCTACTTTGGGTTCATCCTCTCGTTAATATGCATTCTGCTCCAGGGCATCAAGAACGCACATGCTGTGTTTTTCTCTGAGGGCTTTCTCCATCTACCTTGTCATCTTGCCCGGGAATCTGATTAATTAACTACACTCTGAGTGATTAATTTGATACTGTTTTTTTTGTTTTTTTCTTGATCGAAACAGCAGGCGAGTGTTTTGGTATACTCTCTGCAACTGGTGAGAGGATAATTCAAAATATACGACAAATGTGTCCCTGTCATTGCTTATTTTATACTGCATAATATACTAATGTTGAAATTAAATATTGGAGGGGAAAAAAAACAATACCTGTTTAAATCAGATCATGTGTTGAGCTTCAAAGCTGAAGACTGTATTTGTATTTCTTACCCCTCAGGTCCAATTTGATCAGGGTTTACTACAGCCGCTGATGTTGGAGCTGGAGCTGGAGCTGGAGATGGAGCGTGTGCGGGTGCAGGTGCAGGTGCAGGTGCTGGAGCTGGAGCTGGAATTGATTTATTTGATTGATTAATTTACAGTATATTCTAACCAGTGGGCGAGGGCAGTCATATTTACTGTACATAAATGACTAATCACTGATGACTATGCATGACCCTATCCTCTAAGTCAGGGGTGCCCAACCTTTTTTGGCTGAAGAACTACTTCTCGACCAACCAACCTCACGCAATGGACCCGTGACCGAACACACACGCACACACTTACACACGCATCCCATAATGAGCAACAGCCACAACAGCCCCTAAGATGAACGAAACAGACAAATAAAGTAGACACGAGAGTTGGTGAGTTTGAGAAAAGGAAAAAACGGCATACCTTTGTCGAGAATTTCTTTTTAAAATACTTTTTGGTGAAAATTAGACTGATAGGATGCTAAGGGTGCAGTGTGCACGGACCTTGGGACCATTCAGCGAATTCCCGATCGATCGCGATCGACCTATTGGGCACCCCTTTTCTAAGTACTCGTGTCATAGAAATCTGTTTGAAAATGTAGGTTGAATTTTGTTTAAAAAAAAGTAAAATTTCGTAGACACAGTCACTTTGCAACTCACACAGCAGCTTTCCTTTTGTGAATGCATGACTTCATATCAAATAACAAGACTTACCCTGAGGTTTGTTCATATTCTCCTTTTCCTTTTCAGGAGATTTATTATCCTACAAAACAAAGTCAGATGGCAAATTAGATGAGAAATGTTTTTGTTTTTTCTATTTAGAAACCAGACAAGACACAAGACCTAAAGTGCAAATAAATGAGTGAGTGTGTGTGTGTGTGTTTACCTTTTTTTCCGCTGCTGCAGGAGGAGCAGGAGCCGGTGCTGGTGGGTCGGAAGCACCGCTGGTGACCGGTGGCTGCGGGCCACCCAGAATGCCTTTAAATTTGCCAAACATATCCAGGCGCCTAAAGGTCCATCTGCCTTTCTGCCTATAAGCGGCCCTGAGAGAAACGTGTTGATTTCCAAAAATACGCTGCCTTCTTCTTTCTCTCTGAATGAGTCAGTTGCAGCGCTGTTGCTGCTTTTAGCATCACTAATACTCTTGCGGAGAGACGAGCCCCCGTCACTACCACAAGTGACATCTAAGCCCATCACCATCTCATACAAGAGCCCAAGAGGATTATAGCCGACCACAAAAGCTCACACGGGCCACTCACAAAGAACCTGAGGGAGTTACTGCAGATACTTTGACAATGTTTTTGCCAAGTACATTAAAAAAAAAAATCATTTTCACACAAATAGATTTGGGTGTCTTCCTTCAAATTGCAGCATATTGTGGTTTATCTTGGATAAGTGTTGTGAACATGTTTTGGTTTTTTTGGGGGGGATTACCGATTACTAGTAAATGAGTACAAAACAAAGCAGGAATTCCTTATCCTGGTTCTTACACTCCGTTGTGCAGATTTAATGCAGCCCAATTATCTGGGCATCATAAGCCACCGAAGCAAATGAATTGTTAATTCAATAAATGAATGTGATCATACAAACAATGTGGGAGCTGCTCTGTGAATTACAAAAGGCAATCAGGAGAACAAGTTGATGCATTTTTCCTCTGCGACCACATGGGGGCAGAAAATGCCTTCATAACTCCTCTCCACTCTTTTACTGCGCCTCCTGGAAAAAAAAGGTCCTTTAAGCCCACAATTAAGGCAGATGTTGAGATGTATTCTCTGCTTCGGGCAAGCAAAAATAGAAAACATGCTCGTTTGATTTATAAACAAATTAAAAGATATCGAGATCTGGTGCCATGATGCAATTTGTTCCAAGAGACTAAAATCATTTTCGGTTTCTGATGTGACTGAAGTTGTGAATATTCTTTGTGTCAAAAGGCCTGGTTACCAGCGATCTGTGGCCAGGGTAGGCAAGATCAACAATGAATATCAATTAACTGACCACTACTGACCTTCTGATTATCACAGCCCTCAGTCCTAAATAGTATTTGTACTACATAAAATGTCTGTAAAACATCTGTGAATTTTTGACCGCTTTGAATGCAAACGCTGGGCAGTAAATACAAAGGAGCATCTCCAAAATCTAAACTGCGTGTAACCCACTCAAAAATTATCAGGAGACACACAATCTTTTATATGCCCCAGCCACTTTCTGATGAGTGATGGGGAATTGAAGCCGCAAGCGAGGTCAGTGTGTTTTAGGGGGGGGGGGGAGGAAAAATCTCATGATGTCATTTCAGTTGTTCCGTCCATGCCGCTGTTTTGTATTGCCTGTTGCTGTTGGTGTGTGCGTGTCTTTTTATGTGCCTCATGCTGTCTATTTCTGTGAGCCACGCGGCGCTGAGGTGTATCGTGTGGATTCGTGCCAGGCCGGCTGGTGTGTGAACATTAGGGTAATCTAAAGGAGTCCTGCCTATTAAAGCTGACAGTCGCATGCTTGATACTGTCACAACACTTGCTGCGGGAGCACACTCGGTGAGCTCAGATCAGGTTGCCGGTCGCGAACAGCACTTTACTCCTCTTACACTTAGCATATTCATGAGAGCAAACGTGTTCACCGTCTTTGAGGCATCAGTGAGTCGCATGAAATATGGCGTTGGCTTCCTGTTTGGACGCTGTTCATTTATATTAAGTTGGCATTGTGAATGATACTTGAATAAATGTCAAGATAGTGCGAAAGAGTGGAATACGGGAGCATGCATCGGAAGACAATGTAGGAAAGGAAAGACAGATTAGATTGACAGACAGATAACGAACAATGGAGAAAAAAAATAGAGGCAAATTGTAAAAGGAACGAATGCATCAAGGGCAAAATACTCGATCGGTGGATTGGGAACCAGACAAGCAGCGGAAGACCAAAGACAAGGCAAAGGGGGAAAGTGAAAAGAAAGGGGGGAGGGCACAAAATGAAAGCTAAGTGTCCAGAAAACAAACAAAAAAATATGGGGGGGGGGGGGGGGGGGCAAAAAAAGGAAAAAGAAATAAGAACATGAATATTCAAGGCGGCAGTTTGCAAAGGAAGACAACAAACAGATTAGAGGATCAAAAGATTCAAAGAAAAAGGGCGGACAGAAAAGAAAATCAAGCACGGCAACACAAAGGGGAAACGGAGAAAAGGAGGAATATGCCATCCATCTTCCGTTCACTTCACCAGGTAGGAGAACAAAAGAAATGAAAGGAAGGAATGGAATCATGAAAGAATTAATGAGTCAAGCCAAGAATAGAAAAATGAAACGAAGAAGGCAATGATGACACATTGATGTGTGACGTCGTACTCCGTTATCATTTCTCACTCATGCTAATGGCACATTTTTACGCTGCCTTTTTTTTAATGCCGCTGTGTGAGCTACGCCTCTTGGCACCAATCAGACGTCACACGTTCAAGCCTGCCAGCCAGCATTAAGCTGCAGGTCGCCTCATTACGACACTTTCCGTCTGACGAAAGGTCAAATTGTGGCTGAAAAAAAAATTTTACAGGCTGGCTCAATATAGTTCCCGAATTAGCTGCACTGGCACACTGGCACAGGCGGATGCGATGAGATGGAACTTGAATGATCTTGGCCATCGAGTGGCCATTACAGCTGGATGTTACAATACAGATGTGACTGTCAGTATTAGAACAAAATAATGTACAATAAATAACACCGGTTTCACTTTCGTACTTATTTTGATCCAGGAACCATGAAACACTAGAAAACAATAAAGTTCCTTCACAAAAAATACACCACTTGAAGTTTTTGAAACCTGACCTCAAAATGTCCCAGGTGAGCCAAATATTTTTGGTCACGTGAGCAAACAAAAAGAACATTCTCTACACACACACACACACACACACTAGGCTCTCGGCTAATAAAATGCCAAGAGCCACACGGAGCTGTCAAAGTTTAAAGCTGCCTCGTGGTCAATCGTTAATAGTATTGAACGTGTAATCGGTGTTGAAACGGCTGCTGACCTTATTTAACATCCAAGCACAATGGAGTCTTTTCCACTTGCATCGACTGCCGCGCCAGGTTTTCACTCGCAGAGCGACGGGGAGCGATTCACGTGGCACACGCACACGCACTTCCTGAGCCTTCTTTCCGTGGCAGCACTGACGACGTGCCAAACAGGAATTGCCTACTTTGTCTCCCCCCCTCCGCTTCATCCTGAGGGGATGCGACACCCGCCCTCCAACTTCAAGCATGTTGGATGTTGCTTATTTCCAAGGCATGGGGGATGGGTGCGATACATGACAGCACCACGGTAACCGAGTCGAATCGTGCCGTATCAAGCAAGATGGACAAAAACTCGCAATGAAAGCCAAATGTCTAAAAAGAGTTGTTGTATAAATAAATACATACATTCACTGATGTTACCTGATCGGATTTTGACCCTAAAGCTACCAAACTACTAACCAACGGCGTATAGAGAAGCAAAAATCACACAAGTCAACTTTTCTATAGATTGGACCACTCCTGTTGGCTGTCACTGACCTACAATTTGAAAATGACTTGCTGTTTGCTGAAGAAGAGATTCTAAGAGATAATTCCAACAACAACATACGTTAATCGGCTTGACAATGAGGCCCTTGAAAATGGGATTTGGGACTGCCTCCTGGATAGAGAATGGGGAATGATTTTGTATGTATCTGGGCCAATTGTGAAGGGATTGATTTGGGATGGGGGTGGGGGTGGGGGTTGGGGGGCTTGAAAGCTGGGAATTATATATTCACAAAGCCGTCTGCAAGATTGTCCTGGACCTGGCCAGACGTTCACGTTATTTCCAGGAATTGTTGTATCCGGCATGAGGGAAGCAAACATTCCCAGGAAAAAAAAAAAAAAAATCCAGCAACTCGGAAGGAATCATCATTCAGTGTCACAGTGAACACAATTGGGAGTAACTTTGTCCCCTCTGGTACAGTTTTCGATCAAATCCTTTCCAGCCAAAACGATGAGAAGCTGTCTGGGAGTTATGCTTTCATTCCCCACCGTTGGTGAGCTATGATGAAATCACCGTCAAAGAGCAGGCTGGCGAGCTCGTCATATAAGAAGAAGAAGAAGAACTGGCACCAATGTGAACGCGTGCGCTCTCCTTACTCCCACTTCAGTGTGGCTGAGGGCCAGCCAGCGGAGGCTGCGCGGCGAGGAGGCAGAGTCCTGTCTGCATCACCTCACGCTTTATCTGTGGTTTTATGCAATCAGCAGAGCTCAATATCCAAACCAACCTAAGAGACATCAGCTTGACTATGGAACATCAGAACGTACATAGCAAGTGTCTTTCGGGAAACGCCCCACACCCAACACCAACATGTGTATCAACAAGGACTCGTTCAATATGGATTAAAAAAAAAAAAATCGGACATGCGGTTGGTAGTGTCATGAATTGCGCCATGGATCAAAAGTTTATTTTATATACTGGAGAAAAAAGGGCAGGTTTTTGCAGCCGCGATTCATGTTCTCTGACTTGCATCACAACCAGGAGCTGAAGCATCAATGTCTTTATTAGCAGCTACGACTGGAATGCGAGCAGTCGATAGGCACCATCGTGTTAAAGTGGATTTGGAAAATGTGATACCCCGGCTGCTCTGGCTTCTTGCCTGTGCTTGTCGATTGAACCAGAAGCTGTGATCGATACGCTGCGAGTTTCAAAGTATCGAAGATTGCGACTCGGATGTAAGGCCAAACAGATGGACAAGTCTGAGTAAACTGGAGCGGCCACTAAATCACAGTATCGGGTTCATTAGTGAGAGGATTCTCCGGTGAAATCATTCAACTTTCTGCGACTTTGCGTTCGGATCAATTAATGTCGACAATTGCAACCATTTCAATGCGCTTTACACCGGGTGAGAGCCTTGCATCTTGCATGTGATTCTGCACACTGTCCTAACTGAACTGAATGGCTCTAAATTGGAGTCGAAAGCACAAGTCCCCCTCCAGAGTTTCAGTTTTCTCAATAAACTTTCCTGGGGTTTTCCAGAAAGCGGAGCCCCACTTGGCTGAAGCAGATTGAAGTATTTCGTAAATATACAAAGAGGAGTTGCCAGAACTCCTTGTTGGGACTGACACCTTGTGTCGTGTGAAAATGATTCGATCATCCGTCTCCCTGATTGATGCAACCAACTCAAGAGCCGCAGCATATTTACGTGGCCTGAATTCCGGATGGCGAGGAAAGTGATGAGAATGAAACACGGAATCAAAGTTGTTCCTTGCAAAGGAATGAGTAGCACACCTTCTCTTCCCCTCCTCAGAAAAGACAAGTGGAAATCCTTCACAACTTACTGTCACGCTAGACATCCTGCGTACAATGTATTATTTACTGTAAAAACTATTTGGGCTTTCTGGGTTAGAGAGTCATTTGAGGACTCTGCAGAAGGCCAAAGGAGTTTGGAGCTCATTCATTACAAATGCATTAACTCCTCACTCCACAACTGCCGACGGAGTGTTTCCAGTCCAAATGAAACACGGATGAGACCGAAAGCTCCCTGGGGGCATCGAAACTTACACGGCACATCTTAGTTCAGTTTTTTGCAACCAAGATTAAAACAAAAATAGTGAGAGGAGCTCGCTGCAAATCAGGAAGTATAACAATTTGTTGTTCATTTTTAAAAATCGTTCCGTACATGTTAATAAATCTCGCCCAAACTTTTCTCTTGGTCGTTTTTATTGTAGTTGAATTCAGGTATATTGTATTTGTAGACATAACTACATTCTGCTCACATCTACCTTATAAAGAAACTCATGGTGAACATGAGACCTGCATGAAGAACATTCTCATTATTTTTCAAAACTTCTTATTAACAAAACAACGGAAACAGCACTGCTCGTATCTCTGTATAGCCCAGGTGCTCTCGAACCAGTTAAATATTCATTAGCAAAGTGGTCGGAAAGAATTGTAGGTCCAGGCACTCAGGTGGTTACTATGAATGGGAAAAAGCTTTTATTTATAGGGATCAAAACGAGAAACCCCCCCCCCCAAACCCTCCAACGTGAATCTGTCTACAGGAACTTCATTGGGGTGTTGGTAAAACGGAATCATATCGCCAACATCATTAGCATACCATTCTATGCATGTATTTGTGTTGCTTTCTTTGACTCTGCTGTCAACAGCCACGTCGTCCTGTGTACCAGCGGGCACGCAGGAGCTACAAACAGGACGCCGATGCAGCATGAACACATATTGGGATTCCAACTCGGTCGGACGCAAGAAGAAAAGCAATGCACACGCACCAGGCTTGCTCAAGGGAAAATGAGAACCCGAAAGCATGACAGAACATAATCCCGCTCCACAACATTTGGAACATATGCAGCAAGTCAACGGCCGGAGAGTCGCTCGTCAGATGCCTTTCATGTGAGCATGCTTGAGGAGCAGGATGTGTGGAGGTGGAACCAGAAGCGCCGCCGCGATGATTAAAGATGACAGATGGAACATGACTTGGCAACAGATTAGCCACACCTACACAGCCATTGAGGAGATCAAAATATTTTCTGACAACCAACGTTACCTGCATGAATTTCCTTTGAAGATGATGGATTTTGAGCGTACTGTAGGTTTTGTACGTGAGTGTGTGTGTGTGCGCGTGCATGTGTGTGTGAGGTACATCATCTAAGGACACGAGGCAGCTCTCTACTGAGCTAGAATCGACCCCGTCTGGCAAAACGTACTCTCTCCCTGTCCTTCGATGATGCTCGCACCCCCACTTTTTCTCTTCCACTCGCACATGGACACACACGCACACCATACAGTACATGCACTCGCTGCACCCAACAAATTAATCTGCCCCACTGCTTACACGATTCTCTTTTCTGTGGGCTCAGCTCCTTAGTGTGTGTGTGTGTCTGTGTGTGTATGTGTGTGTGTGTGTGTGTTTGAGACCACGTGTCCGCCAACTCAAAAAATCCTGAACACTGCAGAATAATTGGAGTCTTTTCACAAAAAGATCAACTTTTCCACCCGATAATTACAAATCTCTGCCCAAATGAGTGGAATTTATTCTTAGTATAAATGCGGGAAAAGCAAATGACAAATATTGTATGCTTTCCAAGTGTTGTATGAAAATTAGTTTTATTTGTGAATATATGATGAAGACTCTGCTGGTGCTTTACAAGGTTAAAACACACACACACACACACACTTAGGTACAAAAAAAAAGAAAAGAAAAGGTGAACAGTCTGTCAACTAAGTTAGCCAAGTCTGCAACAAGTCGACAATAACGTCATTCTCTCGCTTTGACTTGGAATACAAAGAAACGAATGGCTAACAGTCTCCAGGAAAGGTTTCATTGAGGATCTTTCCCCCAAAAAATATGCCTGTACTTTACAATTGGATCAACAAATGGATTCCTGAATACACAGACTCTGCAAACTGCCCTTTTTTTTTTTTCAGATTTCAACTCAAACGCAGCGGCCATATTGCAGCTTTGGTATTCATTGGATAGCTTGTATTTATTATGAGGTTAACAGAGGAGGCAAGTTCAAGTCCAGCCCCTGTCAACAGACACCCTGACGTCTTTTGACATTTACGATTTTACTGCGGAAACGGAAAGCTTGGATTCGAGTGCCTCAGACAGCCTCGTTTCTCGTTGCTGTCATTCAAACACGCCAAAAAACAAACACGTACGCTCGCCATCTATTATTCATTCGATTTACCGAAGCCATTTGAATGCATCAAGCAAGTAGGCGGTTGTTTCTCTCTGTCCAGTAAGCAGATTTAGCGACGGGGATTGCGAAGCAAACAGAAAGCAGAACACAGCACACAGCATGGTGCAGAATGTACACAATCGAACCTGATCATGATTTTCAGAATGTACGCTCGGACTACTTTGCTGAATGCATATAACATCGGGCCACAACTGAAGGAAATAATGTTGACCATTTGCATGTGATTTCATATGATCCCAAACAGGACAATTAAAATGATGATGAAAGGATGGGAAACACCTAATTGCCAAAAAGCAGGCGAAAATAGTCTGCGAGGTCACGCTACACTTGGGAGATGTCATCGTAATTAACCAGAAGACTCGTGCCGCCCCCATGGAAAGATCACCGATTACCGGTGAGCAAAAACAGAAAACCTGATATTGTGTTTACAGAAAAAGACATACAGGAGCAAAATGACCTTTTCATTCATATTTACAGAGGTGGGCACTTGACCCTATTTTGCCGTCCTCCGTCCGCGACCTGGATAACCTTACAAGCTTGTGGGGCCCACATGGCAATGGGTGTGGGCGGTTTCCTAAGTGGGTAATACAGAATAAGTACATGGTTGTCTTTGATGCACGCGCCACCCAATGTGGGACTAATAAACGGCTTATTCTTTTCTATTCCCACTAATATTACACTCATCCCCACCTTCACGCCACATACTTTGGATCAGCGCCACTGAAAAGGTTTCGTAACAGCTTGTATAATGTTCATTTCATTCTAATGAACCCCATCAAAACAGTCCGCTTCTCTTCCTGTTGAAGTGTATCTTGAAGGGCCCCCTTGTCACTCATTATAATGATTTGTGTGCACGTGCGATGCCGCCTAATTATTTGCGCCGGGCATGTCATGGGGGCACGGCATGCATGCTAAGATTCCACTCTGAAGCCGCGGCGGCGGGGCGGCTTGCATTCATAAACACGTAATACGCATTGATCTCTTTTGTTTGTTCCCGCAATCATTGCGGCTCCGTGGCCTGTCTTCAAATCGCTCTATGATTGCTTATTTGTTTCCTGTTGTTTTAATCCAAACAACGTACCCAACAGATGGCTAAGGTAACATCGCCACACCACTTTCTCTCGCGTTTTTTTTGTCGAGGCTTCATGTTCTACATAGAGATGGCAAGGCTATAACACTCATGGGTTAAAAGGCGTTTTTTAATTATACATAGTGAGGCGTTTAGACTAACATTTAAGTCTAAAAATGTTATAAAATGAAAAGGGGATGAAATGTGAGATATAACGGGTACCTGAGCACCTGTTATGAAAAAAAAATCAGATCCAATGTAAACATCACGAGGCTTGCAGATGTTCCACTCTCGATATGAACAACACAATAACTCAGCGCATGCGGCAAAACCAATGTTGAAAATGAGAAGTGGGCATTTTCTTCCGTGTGGTATAATTTTCAGCTCAGCTCTCGTCACGGACCGAAAGTTGTGACGATAGCTAGCTAAATAGTCTCACAGATGCTGCCTTCAGTAAAAAAAAAGGAAGCCAGATGTATTGGAAGGTTCCTTGCCAAACCCTAATTTGCAGTGTAGTGGCGCAAATCCCACTTCTGACAACAACTGAGCTCTTCCTCAAAATTGAGTCAATGTGCTTAGATGACACAAAATCCAGTCAATTGAAATGTGCCTCAATGAGTACTTTGAACCTACAGAACAAAAGCAGTTGCTCATGTTATGGCAGTTGACCCATTTGACCCATTGATATTTCTCCTACAATGCTCAGAAAGGGTTAAAAAAAAATCACTGAAAACAAAGCCAGTGATTGACCTGCTTGCTTTTTCCTCTATTTGATCAAGTGTCATTTTTCAATATCGTTGGTGACTACAAGATGAGCCTTATCCACTACTCAAATTTTGAGTAGTGGACTTGATTTGATGATGCATAAATCCATTTCAAAACAATGACGTTTTAACCGCCCAATACCACTGCAAATGTAACCAAGTGTGCCTCCCTTATCTTTCTCTGTCCAGCGCGAGTGAACACCGTTCCGTTTTAGCAGCGCTTTGCCTCCCGATAAGATCGAGTAATTACGGCTCTCGTCATCGCTTTGATGCAGAGGTGGGAAATGGTCCAATCAGCAGAGATGGGAGATGAAAGGCAGATATTAGTCAAAGGCAAACGTTTGCATCTTACCGCAGCCCCCCCCCCCCCCCCCCCCCCCTGTTTCTGTGACCCGTCACACGAAAGCCATTAATCTCAATGAAAATGTTTGCAGTCACGTGAGTGGAATGTGTTCTTTCGACTTTGGCCAGTAAAACAAAAACGACAAGTAAGGAGCAGCTAGCGTGGGACGTTATCCGAATCTATAAACAGTCAAATTGTGACTATCCAGAATGCCGACAGAATGTGATGGAAATAGAAATATTCAGCTCCAATCTTACACTGTCACCATTGTAACACTGCCTTTAAAAGGACATTTTTTTCACGTTTAGCTTGAATGTAAATATGTGGGCGGTACGGCGGTCGACTGGTCAGCACGTCCACTTGACAGTGCAAAGTTGCAGGGTTCGATTCTGGCTTCGGCCTTCCTGTGTGGAATTTGCATGTTGCCCCCGTGCCTGCGTGGGGTTTCCCCAGCTCCTCCGGTTTACTCCCACTTTCCCAAAACACGTATGGCCGGTTTACCATCCAAATGATCTTGTTGTTATTTCAAGGTCAAATAACATCATATCGTCACAAGGCAGATTAGCAGGACCTTGCCAGTGTGGACACATTGTATCTGTAACCCAGCCTGAGGCCCGCGTGCTGACAGATGAGTGCACGCAGGGTGCAATAATAAACATAGCGTATGGAAGGAAACACAAGAGCGTATCAATTTCCCGGATTTTCAGGTAATCCATCATCTGGATGCTGACCGGCTAACTTTCAGGGGCCCTGACGAGTCACCACAGAATGTAGTCGTGTTTGTCTGGCTGGAGAAAGGATGTTTCATGCCCCCCCCCCCCGACAGATGTTGTTTCCCACACCGTTTGAGACTTGAAAGGACAAACAGAAAAGAGCCGCCGGGCACATGTTTGTCATCCCCCGAAATGAAGTGCAACCGCTTGACCTCTGATTAAATGAGTACAGTGCTGTCATCTTCAACACAAATACTTCTCCTGTTCTCAAGTCAACCTTTCTTGCGACTGGCTGTCTCATAGTCAGCTGGAATTGGCTCACGCTGACCCAAATGACGAGACGCGCTACGGAATACGGAAAGATAGATAAGAGTTCAACCTGGATGAAGTTGTATTTTCATGTTCTTTTATTTGGGCGCCACACACGTCATTTCCTGTTTTCGTAAATGGGTCTAAACTTCATCGTCATATCTGATGGTACATTCAACAAACAATACGTGTGCGTTTTCCTTTGTTCACGTCGCACACATTGTTAAAAGAGCCGCTCCAGCTGTATCATCAAATCGTCTTGTTGAAGTCTCTCTCACGCACACCCACGTGCGCACCTTCTGGGTGTTCTTGTGCGATGGACTGCATTGGTGAGATTTACCTTGAAATGTTGTCGGAATTTCATCCAAATAGTAAAAGTAACAATTTTTGGGGAGCCAAGGTAATACATTTTCAGGGCAAGATTAATTGCTGGGGGAGTGCAAAGTTCATAAACATTTTTTTTTTTTTTTTAAAGAAGAAATAAATAAATAATTTACACACATACGTCAACGCAGGCTGAAGATGTGTGATATCTTCCATATGGCTTTGAGATGCTGAGCATAAGCAGACGTGACTCGCAGCCACGCACGGATGATTTCACTTCCAGCGTTTTAGCTGTGGCTGTAACGTTGCAATCGCCAAAGCTGAATGTATTGCACTGCCATTGGAAAGCTACCGTCATGAGCCCGGGGTACGCTTTATTGTTTGGAACGGCAAAGGGGTTTTTCCCCAACGCAGAGTAACGCATCTGTATTTGACGTGCTGAATGATGAATACATTTCCTTTCCCATTTTACAACCTCGGAGTGTTAAGAGACGTTGAGCATGCCCTGCTCAAACAGACGAGAGTCATATTATTTATATCATCGTGAGTCAGTGTCACCGATGGCTTCAGGGTGTTTGAAATGATCACATCAAATACAGTCGTTGTAAACAGCTGCGGCGCAGTTCCCAATCCGCGCCCACCCTTTGTGAGCAAAGTTTTTGAAAACAGCTGTAAAGAGAAATTGGAAAGGAAGCGGCCCCGGTCTGCTGCGCCAAGTCCATTATTTGCGGCAATAAGTATATCAATGAACACGTTTATTGGCATTGTAAAGGTTTATATGGATGCCCCCCCCCCCCACCCCCTCCCCGGTAATGCAATCTCATTGTAACAAATTGCATTTATAAAGATGCGTTCATTTTGGATCGTTATTGTGTCGCAAATGACTTTGCGTTCACAGTAATGCTAATGGGCGACCATGCATAACTAATTGGAGCAAGGTCACATTATCGTGCGAAGTCGCTTGTTGGTGGGTGGTAACGCTTTTGCAATTTAGATGCATATGCACTTGCACTTTGGCGACCCTTCCAGCGTGACAAACACAACCTACCCGAAACTATTAAAACTTTGATGGGAATCCATAGGAGTTCAAAAGAAGTATGTCATACAATGTCACATATTTCTTTTTTGTTTTTGTTTTTCATTTCTGGAGCATCTGCGGGAAACATTGTCTGCTGCGTTGTTCTGCTCCTGTTGGTTTGAACTCAAGGCAATCTCCCTCAGTTTGCCTGACCTCGCCTTCCTCGCCGCCTTGCAAACTGAAGATAAGAAGCTTTCATCATACCAGGTAACATAAGGAGAAATAGGTCATGATAAGGATATGAACTGTTGCTAGCTGTGTTCGCGCGGGAATGCTCGTATCTTCGGCCGTCTCCGCAGATCAATGTTCCCTATCCACTCCATTTAGTTCCACCGTGCCTTCTCTTGGTCTAGGATCCACCATCCACCACCTCGGGGGAAATAAGGATCCGTCTTCTCAGGTTCCCAACGGGCCCAACGTATGGGAGCTACTCTTCATCCGTCCGAGATGAATTCATCCCAAACTCATCTCTTTGACACAGATTAATTTGGCGGACATTCCCAGGCGGGTAAAAGACTGGTGAGTGACACCTGCAGGTAATGTCTGAGACTGATGTCGATGCTTTGCCGTTGCGTGTTTATGACTGTATCCCGCAGACAGAAAACAGGGTGAGCTATCGGACTGCGTTTGTTCGTTGTCGGATTATGAAATAAAACTTAAAATACACGTTGCTTTGTTTTTTTTCTTGGAAATGCTTGCTTGGGAACATTAACTCAACGGAAGTCGACAGACCGACCCCAACGCAAACGTTAACGTAGGAGAGGGGTGGTTACAATCTGTGTTCATCCGCTAGCCTCAAATGCTTTCAACCCCTCGGACTCGCTTTGTTGATCCGATTCTCAGACAGATGACAACATCATCTCCTCGGTCGACGTTAATCCGCTAGAATGGGCCTGCCTTTTCTGCATGCGTTCCTTTGTCCACATCTCTCTTTACCCAAGTGTCACTGATGCGCTCCACTCGTCTCATGGTGAGCACGATATTCCTTCTCATTGGCACAATGGCCCGCCTGTCCTCCGGGAGGGGGGGGGGGGGGGGGCTGTCAGCTTCCTCCGCTACATCGCCATTGCTAACTTCACAGTCTTTTGCCCTCTGTGTCATCTACCTCTGTCATCCTTTACTCGCTGCATCGATCTGTCACTTAGCCACCAAATCTCAGAGACATAAGAAGACATTGGATGTTCCAAAGTATGCAAACGCACAAGAAACGAGGATACGTTTTGGTAATAAGGCCCCTCCCTCACACTCCCACACACAGGCTTGGCCTTTTCTACAAAGTCACAGTCCTATTGTTGTGCTTGATGCTAATGCAAAACATTCCATTCAGCCTGTGAAACATTTATTTGAACAGCGCAATATGAAGCAGATGTTCACCCAAGTGTGACAACCACCCAATTGTTCAAGCTCATGCTTGCCAGTTGATGAAACTGGCCCTAAAATGTCGGGGCAGGTCTGGCAGACGCACTCTAAAAACGTGTACAGCGCTTTTTCAGAGGTGTGGAAGTTGTTATGGCGACAAGTGGAGACAACACTATTTCTTAGCTCCTGTTTTCCTGTTGGCCTTTTGTCCAGTACCTTTGTCTATAATGCTCTTGTTTTGCCTTCAAGTGTTGCTACTTTCTTTCCGTTTGACTGGGAATGCAAGTCAAACTTAGAACCCCCCCCCCCCCCCCGCCCCCAACTACTTGACTAAGTTGTCACTTTGAACTCCAAACCGATTTAATGTCACATTGCTACAGTTGAAGAAGGGATTTTTTTTTGCAGACAGTTCCCATTAATCATCCAAAGGATGAGAAGAAAAAAAAAATAAAGTCAAATGTTGGTGGCAAGGAAGAAAGCACAGGGATGCACTGATGCAATTTGATGGATGACAAAATGATAGCGGCAGAAAGGGAACAAATTGCACTGTGTCCGCAACCGTGTCAAAAACACCCAAAGGGACGACAACAATGTTGATGCTGCCTCACAGCTCAGTTTGCCTCCTAAGTTATTCTGCTCTCAGACTAATTAGTCTCTCGACTAATTTGCAAGCAAAATAGAAAGCCAACACATTTTCTATACGAATGCTAGCCTAGCGTAGACACCGATGTGTCATGACTGGTAACATTAACAATAGAAGAGTATCGTCAAATGTTTTTGAGGCACAATCAAAATATTTGTACAACTGAAATTACTTTTATTTCTTCCCACAGTGTATTCTCTTCATTTCGCAGCATTTCGCAGTATGTGGATGTTCAAATCTTAGCTTCTCTGTGCTGGCCATGCAAATCAGAAGTCAATGTGTATATCCTCTCATCATGGGTTGTGTTCAACCTCAGCGATTGGCTCCCTGAACTGTACCACTCGGTGGAAACGAGAGTTAGTTCCTTGTGGGTAGATTGCCGAAGTGGCCGGCGCCACGCTAAACGCCGCTGCTTCGCAGAGCACAATAATATACTTTGCAATATCCAAAGTACAATCACAGAACAACTCGACGGCTCAAAAAGTGCCCTTTTCTGGTCATTTCAACTGAGATGACAAACGGAAAGAAGTTTGCAGCGAGGGGGCCGAATGGTTTCAAATTCATAAAGGTTTCATTTGAAAGCTATGCATTATCTTGTCTTATTACCATGTACAGCCGAGCGACCGGCCCATCTTTCACGGACCCTTTTAGCTTGCAGGAACATCACTAACCTTGTCGGCACTGTCTCAAAGACCGATCTTTCTTTTTTTACTTTAGCTCCCCCCCCCCCTCCCCCTTCCATTATCGTTTCCACCTACACATACAGTACATGCACAGTGTGGGGCGCTACAAATTATTCATGATATAATTAGCAAGCGGGGAATTCATATTAGGCTGTCTTAACTTGAACCTCATGAACCTTTTAAGCACTTTGGGAAATAATGGGTCCAAATAATATCCCTGACCCAGTTCTGCTCTTGGATGGCCCAGATGGTCTTATCCACTGAAAGATGGCATGGAAAAATATGTGGACAAACCCTCAAAAATCCTACTTTAGTCTGGAATTTGATCATTATAATTGCACGTATGAGGTCAAAATGAAGTGTTTGACAGGGGACGAGACCCAAACCTCATTCCTCTTCAATGTGACGTTTTGTTGATCAATCCATCAATCCACCAAATCCCAACGGTCTTTGTGCTTCCAAAACAGCCACTTCCCCCTAAGCTCCAGGCAAATAAAAGTCCGACTTGTTGCAATCATATCAACCTTGACATGTTTCTTTCTTGATTGTACAAGGCTCTACGCTTTTGTTCATTTAAGTTCTTCCCCCAGAGAAGAACTTCTATCTCAACCAAAACAATTCATGGATCTGGCCCTTGAATTTACCCTGCACGACAATTCAATCTGACATTATGTAAAAGAAAAAAAAAGTATGAAAAATTCCATGCGCCTCCTTTGGCCCTTTTGTTTTATAGTTTGAGTCAAACGTCAAATTGAGACCTTTCTTCTCTCTACGTCAATGCCTTAATGGCAAACCTGCTTTGAAACGGAGCCAATTCCATGAACTATGGCTGAACTTCACATTTTGTTAAGGAAAACACAATACTTCTCTCAGAATGAAGCCTTTTTCATTATCAAAGCTGAAAGAGCCCTGAGTAGGAAAATAAAATGATTCCTCACTCGTTCGAGTCGCTCTGGCTCTGCCGCATCTAAATGCAAATGAACAAACGAGAGCCTGTCAACATCCATTCGCGGCTTAATGGTAGTTAAAAAAATAAAATAAAAATAAATTCGCGTTTACTTGACACTGGAGTATTTACTGGTGTCATCCGGAATAGAGCAGCATAGCTACTACTACATCCACATTAATAACAACATTGTTTCCTTTCAATATTGTTGTGCCCCCCCCCAAAATAAAATGCTGCTTTCTTTCTTTCTTTCTTTTCTCTCTGCTTCCTCTTCCTACAAACTCCCATTTTCAATAATATCAGGTCCCCTTTAAGACAACCTGTAATGTACATTCCGGCTGGTTCTTTGTCAAATGCCGGCGACCGTCCTTTCACATCTGGTGAAAGAATACAATTGAGAAGGATTGCTCCTGCAGGAGAAATGAGTGCTCGTTTTATACGCTGCTCTAACATCCTGAAAGGTGTGCTATCAAACTGCCCCCCCCCCCCCCCCCAAACCCCCCGCAAAACCATATTTAATAGGTCTCTATTCTTTCACGCATCTCGCTGAAACATTCTCCTTCGGCGGGCTTTTTGGACCCAGATGCAAATCCGTTTTTCGGTTTGTTTATTCCTTACATTTACCTTCGACTTATCAACTCCCGTTGTTTACCCAAAGTCCATAGCTGCCTCATCCATCTCGTTGTCGGCATTTGACTGCAAGATTGAGCAGACGAAATGGCTTGCTAGCGTGTACCGAGGAGTCTGTTCCACAACATTACATACATGTCTGCGAGATGCCTCCAATTCCTGCTGGGAGATGAGGAATGGATCCGCGCGGGCCTCTTGCTCTAAATGCTCATATTACAGCAATCTTCTTGATGCCGCAAATTCTCCCCTCTCTCTCTTTTAGTGAAACACCAAATGCAATTTCAGAGCAAAGCAGAGCGAGTCTACGCTTTTACATGATACCGTTCAGTTAGTCTTAATGTTGTTGGTGTCTGTTCCCATGCATTCCAAATGATGCTATTTCTTTTGCTCGCCACCCTAATCGCTCAGGGAATTGAGACACACCTCAAGAACAAATGGGCTATGAAATGCACACCAGCTGGTGTTTTGGTGGCAAAGCGCTCAACGACGTTCAGCTAAATCCTTTCTAACATGGTTGCTTGAAGGCCAATTGTTCTAAAACATTTTTTATGTTATTTTTTTTAATGGAACATGTCTGGATCTTCTGATGACCCTCCGGTGGCTCAGTCGCACACAGATGGTGCAGCTCGATGATGTTAAGAGACCGCAATGTGGATTAAACCAGAACAAATGAAAAAGAGGAAGCAGGAGATGAGGGGAAAAAAAATATGGACGGCAGCGACAGAATCAAGCATATGGTCACCACATTTTGTCAGAATGCATATGCAGACCTGCGTGAACATGAATTCAAGGGAGGGTTCAATGGACGAGAGAGTGCTGCTTGGGAGGATCTTTGCCATAAATCTCTTGAATTCATTCACTGAGTTTATTCGTCGCACTAAAGGCAGTTAGGATTCGGGAGTGGTTCGTCGAAGTTTCGCGGTACGGTGTCTCTGTTAAATTGTCCCCTCCCCCCTTTCTTGTCTTGCCACGATGAAGAAGGGCCGTCGCACATGCTAAGGGGATCACTATGGATACACGCCAAGGAGAAATAGGCCTCAGAGGTTCACCTTACATAAACCTCGTTTGCAGCCTGTGATCGAATGTGGCCATGAATCACCTCTTCATTGTTTATTAATGGCAGACCACCGTCGACACCTGCTGATTTTCACCCATTATACTCTTCACGAAGGCCGTTCGGTGCGCTTCAGGCAACGGTAGCGTTCCCCTCGGCTCACCCGCTTTTCTTTGCTTGTACATCTTTTATGACTGACTGAAGTTTCTTTATTTGAACAAGCCTTAGCCCTGTATTGACCGAATCCAAAATAAAGTAAAGCAGTCTCGACCCCTCCTCTTCTCTCATCCCAGACATCCGAGATGAGAAAGCCCCCCACTCCGACCCCTCTGTTCAAGTGTATACTTTGATATGGACTCAGAGCTCATGGGAGGCCCCTCAAGTAACCAGACCTGCTGCTTCAGATTGCAGCACCAGACATTGCGAGAGAGAGGCATGTGTCACCGAAGACAGCCAAGCATGACCCCCCAGAGGCAAAGCCAAAGAGAAACAACGAACCCGGCATATCTCAGCATGAGTGTTCGCCCACAGCCACCTGTGTGATGATTGTGTGCCAGTCCCATTAAAAAAAATCTATTTTTTTTCACCTTCTATGAAATCCGATTTTCAGTCTTCAGACAGCTTGATTATTTGTTTGGGATGAAGGGCAAGCATGCTATAGAGATCTCGACTGACATGATTGCATGTTGTTTTGGGAATATTTACACTACTTTATATATTTATGTCGATGAGTTGGGTTTTCACGATAGTAATAATCCAAACTTAAAATCACTGCACCAGCATCATCTATGCTTGTCATTGTAATTGGCTAAACCAAGAGTACGGCTCAGTAGAATGCCAATGAAATGCCTACTGAAAAGAAGGCAGAGCATTTCTTTGAGTAAACACCACCAGAATTGCAACGTGTGAACGAGTTGATGACACCAATATACACTGTAAATGAAACTACTGGAGCACGACCAAAATCAAACAATTTGTCATTGTGGGGAATGTAACGCCGCATAATGATACCATTTGTTTTATTTGATCATCGAAACCATCCCCTTTCATTCTGAATTCCAATCATGTATTATTCGTTTACAGATGGCATTTCAAAAACAATCAAGCACCTCTAATACGAGGTTGTGTGTCCAAGGGAGGATTCGGTAAGGGGGCCTACACACATTCTAGTTAAACGGGGTCAGTTTGGCAGGCCGTGTTTGCACACCCACCGTGTATTTCAACAGAGATCAATAGGACTCATTCTATTCCATTGACTTTCACTCACATTTCACAGAGTTCCCATGTTTTCCCCCCCATCGGTCCGCAATGACTCATTATGGCCTTGTGTTAAAGGTGGCCTGGCTTCTGCAGTGAATGCATTATGGGCACATTTTAGAAAATAATCACACGAATAGTTTTCCACTCTAGAGCCATACAAAAACCTGCATTCATATACAGTGAAACTCCTCTTCAACGAAACCTACATGGGCGAAAATACCCCCTAGTGTGAAAAAATGTTCATTCTCACTTTTCTGCTCCCTCTATGACGAAAAGTCCCACTGTTCCATTATACGAAATCTTTTTCTCTGAGATAAAATTTGCTACAGTGAAAAGTCCCCTGTTGTGAAAAATGTCTTGCTGCAAATATGATTTCGTTGTAGAGGAGTTTCACTGTAGTCAATTTGGACACCTGACACACTTGTACCCTAAACGCGCAATGGACTATATGCACACACCAACCTTTTTTTCCCACCATCCGGGTAGCTTGGAATAAACAGAAGCCGGAAGCTTTTGCAACTCCATAATTTCCAGCAGAAATATAACACGAGTTGCCATGAATCTGAGTTTCTGGCCTGCACAATGTGTGGCTTGAATGCATTCTACTGTACCCGTCTGTCTGTTCGCTCATTAATAACCAATACCTTTGGAGCACAACTAGAGACAAATTGAACCTTAATAACAAGGCCCTGAAGTGCATTTTTAGATTATAGTGAGCCCGTGCAACTGTTGTCTCACCAACCGCTTCATATGTTCCACAATTATTAGATTAGCATTAGAGTTAATACAGTTTACAAGAACAGCGTGTTACAACTATAGTACTTTAATTCAATGCTGCAGAGGCCTGCTCTGTCTTACAAAATAATCACATAAAGTGTAAACCCTGCTTTATCAAATCACATTTAATGCAATATAAAATCCAACATGCTATGCGTGCAATTACTGGTAATCATGTTATACTAGACTAGAATTAGATGATAATGAATGCCACCAATGTGTAGCGAGATGGCTTGATTTTATAACACAGACATGAGCTAGATGCATGCGGCATCTCATATAGGCCACGGGAAAAAAATATATATAACAGTATACATCAGAGAAAAGGTCAGGTTTTTTGTAACATACTGTATATCTAAATTTGTTGTTTAAATGTGGCTAGTTTTTTTCTTTCAGGAACTGTCGTCTTTGCGATGGCAGACGAATGTGATATAACGAAGCCATAATCAGCTGTAAACCAGCAATGTCTTTTTTTTTTATTAAACAGCCTGTCAAGTGAGTGAAGAGATTTGCTTTTAAATAAAATACACCAATTTGGAGATTATTTAAACGGAGAACGACTCCGAAAGCCTGTTAGCACTGAAGCTAGCAAGTGGCTAGCAGCTCTCACGGCTTTCCAGGGGTGTGTTCCCAACTCAATCAACTTGATCCCTCATCTGATTATTTATCCATGACATCACCCCTTCCATGTAGCTTTGGGACAGTAACATCTGGGAAAGGTGGAAAAAAAAAAAAGATTCTAAAGTTGGCCTTGACGTCAAAGATGATGTCGAAATAATGAGATGGATGTCACAGGAGGCAACATGGGAAATTGAAGCATATTGACGAGCACTGGGCTGGTGTGTTTTAGCACACGCACTTGTGTATGTTGTTGTGCACATGATGGAGATTGAGCCATTAAAGGTGTTAGCACCGCTATACTCAGGGGGGCAGTTGACACACTCACACAAAGACAAGGACATCTTCAACCTGCCTCTTAGCCATACATCATTATTAGGATGACAGTTGCAGTAGACTCTCGTCCCTTTTTTCCCATAATCCCCCAAGTGACAGTGGCTTTCCTGTTTCATGCCGCATGTAAAACAAAAGATGCGATTATCGATGATGCCAAGAGAGAAAGTGTGAAGCAAATACTAAGGAAAAGAAATGAATGTTATTTTGGCCAAGGTCAGGTGGAGGGAGGACGTTGCATTGAAGGCGCTTGCTGAAAGTGGACCATGATGCGGATCCCTGCAGTATAAATGTCAAACCCCCTCTGGCTTTCGTCCTGGATGCCGTGTTGAGCTCTGAGCACTGAGTCAGTGCATTAGTGTCATGGCAGATGTATCCTCCGGCCCGTCTCCTGACTTGCAGTGCGAGCCCACAGAGATGCATTCAGCTGCAGCCAGCGGCACTTTGCGTGATGAGCCTGGGCAACGGCCTCAAAACGGGCTGATGGCGATATTAGGGGGGGCGCAAGGGCTTCATAAGTCGTTGAGAAGTTGTCAGGCACAATTTTAAACCAGGTTTAGGCACATAACAGCCGTTGTTCTACAAGCGAGACATACTTATCTCAAGGGCGTGATAGGTTAAAAAAAAAAGGGCATGTTTTTCTCTCTAAGTGCTGCCATACTGACTAATCAACACAAAGTCAAAATTATGACCAGCAGCCAACTTGTGTTGATTATTTTCAACACAATAAATTCTTCCCCGCATTTCAATCAACAACAACAAATGTCTAAATCCCGCTAATGAGATCTTCCGCTGAAGGTCAATTCTGTCAGACAGCCAGGAAGTCAGCAGTTGATTGCTCGTCGACCTGCTGCATTGCCTCCGACTGATTATTTCCTGACGCTGTGCTGTGACTGTGAGATGGCTGATGCAGAGTTTGACTGCCAATTAAAACGCAACAGGAGAACTTCAGAAGGGGGCTCTTCAGATTATGTGACGAAAAGTCTGACCAAATATTTGTGTTGTACTCTGTGTCGCTCCGTACATTTTTTTATTTTTCATGTTTCCATTGAAACATTTTTTTTTAAACCGAATACGTTTAAATTGCTACATGGTCGTTAAGTGTCATTGGCGTAAGGATGATCAGATGTGTCCTTGTCTTCCCGGTAAGCGGGCTGGTTTGGAAACTCCTGATTTAGAATCAGTCTCACATCAATTTGAAAGAAACATGTCAATTTATCAAAAGCATAACAGTTCATCCATTGATGGCCATCACTAATTTGAATCAAGACATACTTTCTTTTTGCCTTCTTCCTCTTTAAATTTGTCAGTGTTTAAGAGATGCAACAATGGGCATACACTATGCTCTTCTGACGAAATTGTCCAGTTATGGGGAAAAACTGCCAGCCCCTCGTCCAACCAGTCTCTTTAAAGGATGTCATTGCTTTCATAATAGCATTAATGTAAGCTTGCTAGCTCTAAAGCTACTCGACCAAACATTAGCATGCCTAGATGCTGGTGTTTCTGATGATTGTTATTATGATGCCGGCTGGAAATCCACAAAAACGTCGGGAATCTCATATCGTGTCCTCCCTTGCTGTGAGACACATCAGAAAGTAGTTCCACGCTCATCATAGTGTCTCACACTGACATATTACCCACTGCAGGAAGGGAACCGGCAGAGAAACTGTCGACTGGGATCCACTTGCACGCTGGAGTCAAATAGCGGGGATCACCTCCTCACATGTGCAATTATGTTGCCTCTAAAAAAGCCTTTAGTGGATGCAGGTCCGCTCTAATAGCTTCTTAACTGTGTCACTAAATGGGACGTGAGACATTAACGGGAGAGAGCCTGAAGTTAATTGCCGGGGATTTCCAATCCGACCACAAGCGCGTACACAAGCACTGTGAGTTTCCTCTCACAGGTTATCTGAGACTGCTACAAGGCTGAAAAAGGAATCCATTGATGATCCTATTTCACACGGTCACTGCATGGGAACTGACGCCACGTTGTGCACGGAGCAAGTCCGTTAACCGTTATTCCATCAGTGACATGATTTAAGCAGCTTGAGAAATGTTCCTCACAAGAAAATGTTCTATACAGCCCCGCTAGTCAAAACACTGAATTCTTATTATTATTGTGTTTGTGGAGCAAAGCAGCAAAATCCTCCCTCAGGGGGCGGCCATTTTGCCACGTGCTCTCGGATGAAGGTGGCATGACAGTTGCTCAGGGCTCAGGGAGCGACCGATTCCAGCTCAATCTGTCAATAAAGTTCTCTCAAAGTACAACTAGTTTCCATGGAACAGTCTGGAGACTTGAAGCACTAATTGCATGCTGTCACCTGCGAACAGAATAGAAAACATCCCCACACTCTGTCCCTCTCAATATCCCCAAATCTTCTCTCACCTTCAGCATTCTAATAACGCTCTTTAAATTGACATTCTTTTTTTTTTTTTTCACTCTCCCGCCGGCCACACCGCTGCTGTCTGGTTTCTAATTGTGAGAATAATTGCGGTTGCGACTAATCTCCGCCAGAGTGGCAACCCTGGCTCGCGGTCAGAGGGATTTGCGATAAAGAAATAATTGGTCAAATGCTTTTTTTTTTTCCCCCCCTCTTTATCGGCCGCTGAGACCTGAACCCAAAGACGAAGATGCATCAAGATTCATTTGGTCTCCATCAGCCACGGTTTCCACTTTAATTGAAATTTAAATTGTTGTTGACCTCGTGGGTGAGGCTTGCTGGAACAGCAGGAAGGGGCTGTATCCTCTCATGGGAAGAATGCCAGCTGTCTGTCATCACACATGCTGTAAGTGTGCGTCATCTACCTTCTTGCGCTTTATAGTCAGCTCGGCATTGTTCTAATGATTGGATGCGAGCGCACACACAAATGGGACAGTCATTCTATTTGTCTCGGCCAAGTACCTGAATCAAATCTTATTAGATTGGGATAGTCGTCAATATATTGTGTTGTGAGTGTTCATGTCTTTTTTTTTTTTTAAGGAAAGCGCTTTAGCGTAAGATGAGTTTCACAGCATTGAGTGTGGGTTTTCATTTTTAGGGCACGCTGCATCATTTAACAGGAGTGCTCCAAGAACATTAGCAGTGGGACTAAAATAGATGTTGCTACCCACGTAGGACAGGAGGAGGTGTTCTCAGGACCTTATGTAGAAGAGCAAAAAAACACCAAAAAAAAGTGACATTTATCCTGAGCGTTTTCTTTCCTTAAAATTTATTTTGGCTTGACTGCAAAGTTTCCGAAATCAGAAAAAAAGAGAAAAAAAACATGCGGTACCACAATTGTAACATCCTCACATGTAAAACTCGCTTGATATTTGACTGCAAGAGGCTGAGCAGCGCTATGGTGGAGACATACTGTGCGATTAGAACATTCCTGCATGATTCCCTTTGGGTGAGCGTGAACAGTCGACTGGTACGGTGCATTCTCTTTTGGGAACATCGAGTATCTCCTCGGAAAACGCTACAGCTAATTTGCATTGTATGTAATTGGTCAAATATGCTGCTCCATGGGCCACAGGGGCAAAATTGAAATTATTTTGTGGCCCAACAGCTGCGGCTGGGCCGCAGCCCCCATGGTTAAGAATCACTGACCTATTATCATTTCCGCACATTCTCTCTTTTGTCTGACATGACCCATCATTTTTCCATCATCATGTTTTTATTCTGACCGAGTTTAAATAAAGAAAACATTCCCCAACATTGAGATTCCACTGCAACTCAAACAGCAATCAAAGCACAAGTTGGGCTATCAAATGCAAATGTGGAAAACATTTTCTTGTTCACAGTCATTTCACTAGACAGCTTTGAGGAGCACATTCCATCAATGGTGTTGCAGCTTGACAAAAAAAACAAAAACAATTGTTTCTACTCTGCGCATTGACATTTCTCGTGTCTTTAAGGAAGGCTTCCTCTTTGACAAAATACAGACACACCCATAAGAAATCCATCTGGACACGGCCTGCAGTTTTGAAGTGTTGAAGAAGAATCATCATCATCATCATCATCATCACGGACCACTTCTGGGCCACAGTGACCAAAACCAACGCTGAATTATTAAGGCTTTGGAGCAAATGGGAGCAAGGGAGTGAGCATGCTGTTAAGAGATGGAGCAGATGATACAAATTACATAGAACACATGGCACTGCATGCTACAGAGGATTTATTCGAAGCAATACTGCATTATTATGCAAAGGCTGTAAAGATGAGCGACGTTAAAAATAGTATCGGGCAGTAGAAAGACCATCTTGGATGATTATTTGTGAAAGCTTCTCTTCTTCAGAAGACGTAATGACAATCATATTTGGCACTTGGGTATGATGTTGACAGTCCAAGCGCAGCAGCCGTCCAAAGTAGGAAAGACACAATTCCAGTATCAGGTTTGATAGCAAGACATTGCCGTCTTCCGAGTTATGAGTTGTGTGCCGAGCGATTCTTTTCTCTTTCTTTTATACTACCTTCATTCGGCTATTTGAAGCGACTGGGGAACAAAAGCCAACTCAGTAGCCTTAATTGCTTTTGACGCAAGGCATAGATTTGTCACCGATAAGACCCGTAGTAAGCGTTAGAATTAGAACCATTTTTAATTAATCCCTTTTATATGGAGCTGAATTTGATGAAGCGACAGAGAGAGTGAGGGCCTTTTTTTTTTTTTTCCTCCCCAAGCTCTGAGAGGGAACGGCTCAGGGGAGCGTTCAAGAGAAGAAACGGCCTGCTTCAGATGGAGACGCTTTCATTACTGCCACACGGAACACAATTGCAATTAGGAAAAGTGGAAGAAAGGCGGATGGAGCAAAGCGAGAGGACAAATAATGGTGCAGTGATTAATCTAAAAATATAGTCTCGGTGTTGCTTCCTGGTGACATTTTGCACCGTGTAGTTTGCGTGAGAGGGTTTCAGTAGCTGGTGTGGTATATTAACGACGGGAAAGCCACACAAACGACATGGGCCTAATCTGAAGGTTTTATCACAGATGCCCTACAGGCATGTCCCGTTTTACATTCTCGAAAGTGTAAAAAGAAGTTAACCGTTGTAAAATGCAATGGCATGCTGTGACGTAGCACCGTTGTTTTTTCCATAGATGACTATGATTACAACTGAATTGGAGATACCGCGGCATACTATAAACCGAATGCAGAGGAGTCTGTCCACTGGGAATGCGGAGCATTTTTTTGGACAAATGCAGGCCTGAGCGCTAAACAAACGCAAGCACAGCATTTTCAAAAGGAGTGTAAATGTACGTTGGGTATTTGAACCGAGCTTTGGCCGGGTGTTTTTAATCCAAATGTTTCAGCCTTCACTTCCTGAGCGGTTTGGGAATGAGATTCTGCTGTCGCGTATAATCCACTTCTATAATGACTTTCCTAGGGGGGGTGGGGAAAAAAAAGGCGGGAGGCCACAGGGGCTTCGCTAAGTAACTGTCAGAGAATCACAGCGACTCACCGCTAATACCGCCACATCCAATAAATATAGACTGCCTGTTAAGGCTGCACGTTTGCACTGAACTTGTCCCAATTGCCACATTGTAGTGTGCAGGGGGACTTGAGGTTCAATAAACGGCTGCTTTTGCTTATCACATCCACATTAATGGTTCGCTGGTACCTACATTATGGTCGCAGAATCCTAATCTGATGCACTAAACTGTACACAAACAAGTATAATCAATGCTAAGCTAATTTGCTTAGCAGATGCTAACAGCGCATTATTATTATTATTATGAATCGCGACGTAGGCAGTGACATTTGAACGCTTTACGGTGACATAATGACGCCGCTCCTATTTGGCTCACCCAAACACGTTCTTCGTAAGAACTTAGTAAGCACCAACTAAGCACAGCGGTGGCCCTGGCGCCGAACGAGCATGGAAAAGGGCTAACGGAGAGATGTTTCATGGCAATACTACACAATGAGACATGTTCATGCGATTCAGGCCACTGACCACACAGCCTGAGAGAAGACTTGTGGATATACACTCCATCGCCCTTGGAGTTGCTCTCTTTATGATCGCACGGAACCCGCTCTTTGCTTTACAAGGCCACGGCGTGTAGAAGGCCATTTACATCAAGTTGACGACTTCATGGAGCCTTCACTTGCTCTCACAGCCCTATTCGTCTCACAGGGCCCGCTGTCATCTGTTTCAAACCATCACCCCTCCGCACTTCCTGTCGTTTACATATTCTACCGAGACTCCGACCTGTCAGCATCCGTTCCTGACAGTGACATGTTTTGGTTGGATAGTAGCAGTGAGGCCAATTGCGTGTGGATGCTAAGAGACATGATAAAAAGCTCAAACAGTCAATGAGTGGAACATTGCAATCCTGGTTTACGCGTCCGAGCATATATCTATCCATCAAAAAGAGTGCTGGAAATTGTTAACGTGACTTTTGAGTACCCGGAAAAAACCCACGCTAACCTGTCGCCCGCCGTGCCGCGAAATTATAATCATGTATAACTGAAACCATGCGACTTTCCCAAATGCAAGATCATTAAAATACACATCAGCCTTTCAAAGTGTTTTTAAAGACCTCGTCTCTAAACAATAAAAATATCGAGAACAATAATTTCTCAAGGAAAGCAATCACTCGGATTGGCAAATCAGTTGCATTGTTTCTGCAAGAAACAGCAACCAGCGGGGGGCTGACTTCCACTCAATCAGAAAATTCAATGTGATTTCAAGCATGAAAGTGCAGGCACTTACATTTGCTGGAGAAAGACGGAAAGAATCCAGGCAAGTATTAGCATTCAAGCATATCGAAGCAGGAGATCGAAATGTTCTTCCCCAAAATTCCCCATAGAATGTTCACCCACAATATTCAGCGTCTGGAGCAATGTTATAGAATCATATCATGAATATATTTTCTTCAGAGACACAAACAAATGCCTGGTAAGACAAGATAATATATCCAATATTTTGACTGCTTGGGGAAGTTGCAAATTGAATGACTTCTTTGAGTGAGATGCGGACTTTTCGGCGCTTCTTTCCAGGGACCGTCACTCCAAATAAAACAAGCGTACCCAGATGAACACATATTTTTCCACACATATTTTTTTTTTCCCCATAATGAGCGCACAAACAACAGGGACCACCAATCAATGATGTGATGAATGGGGCTAATTTTACCTGGACGCCGTGGATCATTACTTCCCTCTCTCATCATCTCCTCCTTTATCCTGTCCAGATGGAAGCGAGCGCCGAGTTCGTGGAAAGTGGACACTGTGTTTAGTCCTCTAATGAGAAGCTCACACAGACACAGAGGACAGAGGAAGGTAAGAATAGGACTGCAGAGATGCTATCTGCATCTCACAACATACACACAGTGACCTTCAGCGCCCCTGTGTCCGCTATGTGAAAGACTGCGCTATACTGCTGGACAAATATTTCCATTTTTTTTTTTCTTTTCCTCTGTAAATAAGCAAGCAGCAGTGTGGTGGGCTACCCGTTTGCAAGTCCCTTCCTTGTTTCGAGCTTTGGGGTTTGAATCTCGGCTCTGGTTATTGTACCACTTATCCAATCCCGGGGTCGCAGGGAGCCAGAGTCTACACCGTGGACCGGTTGCCAGTCGATCCTCGAACGCATATCGAGATAGGCGGCCGCTCACCATCAGAGCGGGAACCCGACTTGGACAGCCTTGCACGGAAGTCAGGCATTGGAAACTCTATAGTGGCAAATTTACACCTATGGAAATCATAACACGGGGCTCGGTAGAGGTTAACCTAAGTTCATAATTTACCACCCAATGTCTTTGTTGTCCTTCACCTTGAACTGAAAAATTAGAACCCTCGGGAGGAATGTTTGTCTCAGTACGACCCTGACAAAATCTGAACTTTTGACCATTTAAAGAAAAAAAAAAAAAAAGGTCCACCGGGGCGCTTAGGATAATTTTGCGGCGGCGTCAGTTCTCACCATTAACCGCTGAGCCACCACATTTTTACACTTCCCAAAGAGTGCGGTATTTACCTTTGCCGGGCGCCTCCCAGTATTTCAACCTTGAGCTGGCCACAAAAGGCACTTTTGTGCAGCGCCGTTGATCCAGTCACGCAACAGACATGACTCTTTGAAGCCTAGAAAGTTAAAGTGAAGATACGGAAATGATTACAATAAAGTACATTGCCCGTCAATACCGCGGCCATTACGACTCTTTGTAATGGCGAAGCGGTGCCGTTTCAATGCTGAGAACTACAGCGCTCACATGAGCTGATAGATTGCCGTTTACGTCTCAAACTAAACACCTTCACGATGAAGGTTACGCTTTACGTCGACGGGTCATAAAAGTGTTCCAAGAAGCGCTTTAAAAGAGTCTTTTGGAGCTTGCGCGACCTTTCCTTTTCATTCAGCCTCAAACTCAAATAAATCCCTCCACCTCCAACTCCATCATCCTGATTGGAGATTGTCAAAACACGTTTGCCGGGAGCGCGCGCGCGTTGAAGAGCGTTTTTTTTAATTGAATTCCTTTGGGTCTGTTCTGCATTAGACCGCCGTTACATTCTGTCTGGATTCATCAGCGCCAGACCGCTCGTGGCGTGAACAAAGGACACATAACAGCTCTGCAGGAGAAAGCCGGAGAAATGAAAGGAGAAAGCTTTCAGTCAAAACATGGCAGCAAGGTTAAACAAAGTGTCGGCAATTGGAGAAATCGTAGAGGGGGGGGGGGGGTGAGAAGCAGTGCTGCTTGTGCAGAAATATGTTCAACAAAAGCAAAATGTGTCTGGAATGCAGGACGCACACCCTTGGTGTGTTTTTATTTGCACTGACGGGTTAGTCGAAGCCGATTTTTAAGCAAGGAGGTTTTCTCACATGTCCGATGCTAACAGCTCATTGTACAAAACTATTAGAAGGGGAGTGCGCCGTGGCCTCGTGTATTTGTTCGCTCCTTCTCATTCGACATGGAAAGTGCGGCGTTTCATTCTTGGGTGTCTTCAAAGGTGCCTTACAGCTGCACAAATGCGGTCTATTATGTGCGGTGAGGAGGTAGACTGGGAGCCAATGGAGGTAACTTGGGGAGATGGGAAGATGGATTTCATCCGTCGCACGCCAGAAAGTGACAATAACTCTCTTATTTCTGTACACAAAAGATGAAAAGATACAGAATGATCTCTCTCGAGCTGAAATGAAGGAATGATGTGAAAGGTGACATCTAGGTTACGTGTCACGAATACGCAATGCTATCGATATTAAATCGACCGGGCAATCTTTTAGCATTAGAATGCGGATGTGGAAGAAATCGTAATGGACAGTCCAGTGCGCAGCGGAAGAGAAATGGGCAAACAAAGCAACTGTGTGAGTCAACATCATAACAAGATGGAGTCAGGAGTCTAGCAGAGAGGAGATTTATGCAATTCTGTTGCATTCAGAGAAACGGGGAAGCCGCAAATATCCTACTTGACGTTGACAAGGTCTGACCCGTAAAACATGAGCCCCGAATGTAAAATAAGCAGCCGACAAGAAATTCTTTTGTCCCTTGTGCAGGAAGAAGCAAGCGGCAAATGCAATTTGTCGATTCCCTCGCGAACGTGCGCATGTGGTGCAGCAGGGATAGCGGACAGCCGGACATGTCACCAACGCCCGTCCAAATCTCGACCATGTTGACAAATTGAACAAATAATGAAATGTCTGCTGCTGATCTCAAGACTGCTTCTTTAACCAATCGCATTTTCAATTCATCTTCACAGAGCCAGAGCACTTGTGCTTCATGACATCATCATTTTCCCCTTCCTGCGATTGGCTGGTCATAGAAAAAAAAAGCCTCGGTTACAGTCAGCGAGCAAAACACGTCTCTCGTGTGACCTGTACACATTCATGTGTTTAATAATCAGCAACTCGGCTGACTGTGATATTAGCACGTGACACCCCAATACTTAATGTGTGCTGAGACACGTTGACAGTGAGAGGAGTCTCACTCGATGTGAAAAAGACGGAAACGCGACCTGATGATGAAGAATGATGATTTGGGAGTTTTCCAGCTCTTGATGCAGCGCACTCAAACAATAATTCATCTCTCCGCATTGTGTATTTTCTTCTTCTTCTTCTGACAGGCCACGGCGACAGCCTGAACCCAGCTAACCTTCAACCAGACTCTCCGAGGGGCTGCACTGAGCGGCGCTAATAGCCACCCTGGGATAAATGGTGCTTAACCTAAGAGGGGGACATTCAGCAGGGCGTCGGAAGGACTTGGGTTAAATGAAAATGTATTCCTTGGGTTCCTGATGTAATCACTCAATTTCTAGGCCAATGGCGGCGGCGGCAGCAGGAGGAAGAGCAGAAGGAGGAGGTCTGACCAAAATAGCACCATAGAATAACATGCCTGGCCAGTGTGAGTCAGCGCAAGCAGCTGGCCCTGCGTTGCGCCTTACATGCACACACTCGGTCGAAATGCAACACAACAGGATACACAGAACGACACGCGGCGATGCACAGGAAAGTATGGACGGGGATCAACCCCGAAAATCAAGGACCCCCTTTACAGTGATACGTTTTATTGATATCATTTAAAAAATAAAAAAAAAGATGACCAGTTTCAAGGCAGCTTTTCATCATGGATCGATCCATTTATTCATTGTGTCCGGACATTTTTCTTCACTGTCCTGACGTCTTACACGAAAAACAAATGTGAGATGATTCATTTTCTTCAACAAGAAAATGAAGACTGCTATGATGAAAAACGACATTCAGAGAGGACATTAGAAAGTTGATCTGCCCATGAGACCAACTGGATAGTCTGTCCAATATTTTCTCAGATGTACCTATTTGATCCTATTGGATGGCGGGTTGTACCTTTAGGGTGGGAGTTCGGCATTATAAACAAAGGTTTAAAAAAAAAAAAAAAAAAGGCCCCCGAGCTTTTAAGGAAAAGAAAGCCACGTTGAGCAGAGGTGCGGTTGTAAAACCTTGCGTGCATGCTGACACAGGCACTGAGCTTGACTTTTCGGGTCCTCGGACAGAAAGAAAACAGTATTCTGGGATGTGTGAGAGTTCGAAAAAAAGGCAGTAGACAGGATTTCTTTAAAAAAAAAAAAAAAAAGAAATCCATTCACAAAAACCACAGAGAATGATATTTAGATGTTCACTCTGTCAAAAAAAAAAGGTCATTAAGACATCAGGCAATAAAAGAAATACATAACCAACAAATCCAAAGATGTTCAAGACACGATAAATCTGCCACGGGGAAATCAAACTTTAACAGCAACAAATGTAAAACACAAAATAGTGGCTTTACTCCCGGAACCTCCTCCATATAATAACATTACAAGCCGACTCTTATTGCCCAGAAGGGCTCAGCAAGCCAGTGCTGAGCATTCTGGGTCATGTAATAAAATCCAGAAATACCAAATTACAAGAAGCGTTTAAAACTGCTTCTCATACAAAATAAACAAAAAAACAAAGAGCAGTATAGAAATAAAAAAAATTAAAAAAAACACAACAGCAGAGTCAAACCAAGCACAAGAAATATTAAGTAGAATTAAGGCGAGTTAAAATATTGCAGAATGTTTTGGCCACTGTGTCTCAAACAGACTGCCACAACAGTCAGAGCTCCTACTCTTAGTCGCTGCATGGATCCGGAGGACGGATCAACTGATGATGAAATGAATGAATATAAAAAAAAAAAAAAAAAAAAAAAAAAAACAAGATAAGTGATCCTCTTTGGAGAGATTTTATTTGGTTTAGTTTGGTCTCTTCCTCGGGAACATTTTAAAGGGAACAGTGACAACCTCCTTAAAGAATCCAAACGAAATTGGAAAACAAAAACAAAAACAAGTGCGATTATCTTTTTTTTTGGGGGGGGGGGGCACAGATTATTTTTTTTTTTTGTCCTAACACCTGATATGACAGATGACAATGACTTGCCGGTGGGAAGAGTGTGTCCCGCTGAAACTCCTCCCCCTGATTGTGATTAAGAGCAGTCCGGCAAAAGAGATACAAAAGAAAACGGACCTCAAGTTGTTGTTGTTGTTGTTGTTTTGTTTTTTTTCTCCTAACTTTCTGAAGGTCATTTTAGGGGAAACATTCCCCGCAAAGTGCCCCTCTGCTCCCCTTGTTGGTGATAAAGGCTGATTCAGCAATCATCTTGTCCCGAAGGTCATGCCTTGAGTTTTACGGGCCAACCGTCAGGCCATTGGTGGTTCTGATCGCCCGACAAAAGAGGACGTGGCTTCAAACGTCCACGTCGTCCTTCAAGTGATAGCGCGCCGTCTCTTCCTTTCATGTTTCAAACCCATTCCTGCATGGAGCGCTTGCAGTAAAGTATGTGGCGCGGCGTACCCTTCCTCTTGAACTGCACGACCGTATAGACCAGCACCAGCAGACAGAGTGCCAGCACGCACGGGATGACGATGGCGACCGCTTTCACCGTGTTGGCCTCGTTGTCCAGCTCGATGACCACGTCCGTGTTGCCGTCGCCGGCGGGCGGGCGCCCCGGGTCCGCCGGCATCAAGTCGCAGCCCATGAAGTCTTTGAGGATGGAACGCGGGTAGCCCGGCTCCACTCTGAGGAACTGGTTATTGAACTTCCAGTACTCCTTCCCCTTGTAGAAGTAGGTGAAACCTGAGGCGGCGAGAAGAGCCACAAGTGTCAGAAGTGGGGAGGGGCGCTTGAATCACCGTTGAACTGAGTGAGTTCCTGCACAAACGTGAACGTGAGAGAATCTCGAAACGTGCACTTCCCAGAGCAAAGCCTGAACTGAGTTTCGAACCTCGGACCTCATGAAATGTATTCACCCAAGGCCAACAAACATGCAGGAGACACGCCGTGCGTGTTTCTTTCAGTCGTCGGAGAAACGAGCGCCCGTCAGAATTGCCTGATGTGAAATTCACAGCAGTCAAGAGCCAAATGTGTCCAAATTTGTCCTGCACTATTTCCTCAGTATTTAAAAAATGTTGATTGTTTGCAAAGATTACCTCAATGAAGATTATCTGCCCCTGTGTTTGCACAGGCACTTAAATAATTAAAAGTTAAATTTCACCAAAAGTGAACTGTGTGTGATTTTGCAGCTGAGCCACAGTGCACTTGTCAGCAGCGGAGTTAAGCAGGATTGTCTCGGGAGATTAATTAAAAAAGCTCATTAAAAAAAAAACCACAACAACAACAACAAAAAAACAGTCAAACCCCAAAGCTAATATCACACCGAAGCACGATAAATGTCACCCAGAACAAGCTTCTCTGGTGTTTCTTTTTTCTTCCAAGAATAAGTGGGCAATTGTCCTGGGTGTCACGCAAACAAAGTCACAACGAGTCAGTGTTCATCTTTGGTTCCAACCCCCTGGAGGAAGAATTCACTTGGAAACACTTGTCCCTCTGTGGGATTATTTGTGAAGACAGCGATGCAAATGGTGAGTGAAGATAAAAGGGACATTTTTTTTTTTTCCAGTGGACACCGCACATAGAGGATATGCATTACGGCGCACATTTGAATAGGACTAGAATTGTTTTAATGCCATATCAAGTTTGGTCCAAACGAGCGATGGGGAGGTTTTGATGCCCGATAGAATTCATTCTTATGTATTTTTAGGGTGACTCCAGGACGCGCCTGAAAATGTGTCATGTAAAACTGGTCTCTTCCCCGGCATGTGACAGCTTGGCTTGCTGTTCATTATTCATGCCTGCTGTTTTCGGGGGGGGAAATGAGCACTGAAATCTTCTAAATGTCAACAGAATGAGTGAGATTGGACGCGAGATTTCTTAAAAATGGTGGACAGGTGACCCCCAATTTACTACCGCATCTGCAACATGCCCTCGCGATCGACTCCCAGACAAACTTCTCACGTCTCACGTGAGGCGGCAAAGGCTTTAAGGACACAGAAATGTAACATGAATATTCAAAAGGAGTGGGTTGAGCGGTGAGGCAGGAATCGCTACCGTGCGTTCGTGCCGGGATTGTATGACTCCAGGCCGCCCTGATATGAAACCTCCTCTCACACTCTTATGTGTGCAGACGCGCACACGCGGACGCACGGCGAACGATGCCGCTTTATCTGGGTCGATCTCAGATGCGCGTGACCGCACACCAACCTGCGTCAAAAGCGAACCTACGGCGCACGTGATGAGCGTGGGTCTCAATCAGGCACGCCGCCCACCCTTCACGCTCACGCTCCTCCCGGAAATATTGGGCTACGGATCTGGCGGCCGAGCCACAGGACAGATGGCCCCAAGCGTTCGGCACCACCTGCCCCGCTTTTTCCGACCGAGGTGCTTGCCAAATCCGGGGCCCGAGCCCACCTGGCGGGGATAAGCTCAACGAGGAAAGATTTTCACAATCCAGCGCCTCGACAGGTGAACACTTTGAAAGTTATGCATCACCTCCCCGTCGTACGTGATTCGGGGCCATCGGGCTAAAACTGGAAGATCCCAGTGGTGGTCTCGTTCCTCCTGCTCCAATTGAGCAAAGCGGCCCAGATTGGCGAACAAATGAATTCGGGGGGTGGGGGAAATCTGGAGTAGGTGACCTATTTTCAGATGCCATGAGCAATATTCTCAACGTTTGCTTTGCATGCCCCTGCAAAAAGATTCTTCTCGTAAAATGCCACCTCTAACAACACCATGGAGAGCGATGTAAAAATAACAGGGGCAAATCTCAAATTCATACCGCCTCGATTTACCGCCTGCGGTGACCGGCTGAAATCAATACAAGCTGGCACAGCAACAGTCACGGCTGCTGTCGCAATTCGAGCGGCGGCGAGGACAAATCCTACCGTTGGCTTTATCGACAAAGGCCCCCTGTGGCGATTCAGGCACACCTCTCCACACAGTGATGGGTTTGGGATAGCCGGGGTCCATGCTCCTCATTTCCTCGTTGTAGCGCCAGTACCTGAAAACGAGCAAAAGATGAGGAAATTAACGAAAGCGGGAAAAGGCGTGTTCCGTGGACGGTCACATTTTCCAGCTGACAACAACAGATGGTACCTTCTGCACAAAAGCTTGAATCATTCACACACACACACTTGTCGAAAAACAACCTTTCATCTCACGAGTAGACCTACCACTCTTGATTAAAGTAGCATGAACGGTTTTTGAAACGTGGAAGGAAGCGGAAGGTAACGGCTGCGCGAGCAGACTACCCAGGAAATGTCCAGATATGAAATTCAAGCTGCACAACCCTTGAGTGAGAGGCAGTCAGACCAACACGGAGCACAATGTCGCATCAGATTTGACCAAATGTTTTGGTCTGGTGACTGAACACACACACACATACGATTGCCCAAAATGCTTTTCCACATATTTCAAAGACGTTCACGGGGGATGGTTACCTGTCGCCTTTGAAGAAGTAGGTCTTCGCCACATCCTCCCACCACACGGCCGTCTCGATGCTCTGAGCCGGCATGCCGTGGCCGTACTGGGTGATGTCCTTCGGGTATCCGGCCTGCAACACCGTGTCCTTAAACACCCAGAATTGCTTCCCTGCAAAAGAAAAAAAAAAGAAAAAGAAAAGAAGAAACATATTGAGGGACAAGTAAATGTGCGGGTTTACCCTCCAGGTGCGATACAGCAGGAGGGCAAATTTACAAGGACAGCGAGCACAAGCTTTTGGCGTAAATACCAAGCAGTAAACCTGTTGCCCTTGTGTATTCCATGTTTCCCTCGTTTAACTCATTCAGTGCCAGCCAATTCTGGGCCAAGTCTGAAAAGACGTTTAAAAACGTCTTTGGGAGTGAATGAGTTCAAATAGGACGCACACACGGTGACAAGTTCTTCCTGCGGTTGCTTGGAGATTCTATGGGAATTGCTGGGTAAAAAGTCAGAGGAGATTAAAAAAAATTTGAAAAGAAAGAAAGAAAAAAATAATCCGACAGCAGCATGTGTCCATTCATCTTGCGTCGACTTACGGCATTGAGAAAACTACGGGCCAGTTAAATGCTCGCTGACTTACATACGTGACATGGATATAGGGTGTGTAGACAAATGCACTCTTGTTTTCTGTTCAATTTTCTATTTCCCTTTCCTTTTGACCCTCTTCTCTCTGTTGTGAACTCTCCTTCCTGTCGAGTAATTAGATGAAACTGCACACTTCTGGCAAACGCGACCCCAGGAAGTGCTTTTTCTTCGTCACTCGTGGAGGTGGTGGCTTGAACAGGAGGAAATGGGAGCGGGTGGAGTGCGTCAGGGAAAAATTGGATACGAAATTGATCACGGTAGCGGGGGGGGGGGGGGGGGGGGGGGGGGATTAACAAAATGACGTATTTTTTCTATCTTACTTGTAGTATACCGGATGACTGCCCGCGATAAAATGTTGGCTGCAATGATTACAACCGCAAAAGAGTAAATGAATGAGTGGTATTTGCGAGGCACAGAGAGAGCAGCGGTGGCCTCTTTGTGAAGAGGAAATCCATTTAACCTCCTTCCCTGACAAAGACCCGCTCCAGCCATGTCACACTTCCTCTGACCCTGACACAAAAAAAAAAAAAAAAAACACACCACACCCTCAGATTAAATTCATTCCCCCCGTCCCCAAAAAGGTTTTGCCAGTTCAAGGCCAGACGTAAGCAATAGAAGAACACACATAAAGGCTGCATCGTTGCATTTAAGGTGCGACGGTGCACATTCGAGACCTCACAACGCAAGTTCATTTTCAATATTTGTCAGCGTGAGGAATGGCAGTGTTGCATTTGGCATTCTGGATGAGCTTTTCCTCGGCAGAAGAAGGACTCCTGGGAAATCACTCGTGTTTCAAGTGAATCAAGACCACGCATTAGAGTAAATGTAGCAATCCGGGCGTTAGCCAGTCAGGTGGAGTCAGATAGCAGGGTGGAGAAACGGCACACGCGCATTTTGTGCGCTTCCAGGAATTGTTGGGTTTTGAAAATAGAAATGAGGTTGAGTGAAGATTTGTAGGTTTTTTTTTGCCAGTGTGCTTTCATTGCCTACATATCGATACAGACAAAAAAAACATATATACGTATAACTGTCGTGCCGTGGTTTCCAAGACGACATTCGTTTGATCTACAGTTCAAGATTTTTCGAGCGAGACATTAATACCGCTCGCACCGAGTTCAGTATCAACATTATTAAAAGTCAAAGCTTGAGGATTACGTTGGATTTTCCAACCAAGTGAGCAAAACATTACTTGAGTCCTTTCAGATTTACAGTTCCATCGGATTAAGTGAGTTTCCTCAGTGATAACAAAGATCAAAGGTGCATAAAAAAAAAAAAAGACTTTATTTTTTATTTTTTAAGAGATACATATGGACCGCCACGAAGGTCCAAAGACCAAAATCTTACCAAGGTCATATGAAAACTCCGTTTGGGCAACATGGGCCCTTGGCGTAAACAAGACACACACACGCTAGAGATGAAAACAGTGGTGGTAGTAAAAAAAAACAACAAAAAACTGCCTTACCTTTGAAGAAAACAAACTTGCCCTCACTGTTCTCATAGACGGCATCAATTTTAGGTGGCAGCCCCCTCCAGAAAACACTGATGAGCATGGGGTATCCGGGCATCACTGTGTTATCTCTTACTCGCCAAAACCAGTGGTCCTAAAAGACAAAAATGTTTGACTATTTTAAAGCAGAATGTTATGCTCTTTTGCTTGAATTTTGTTTTGGGGGTGGGGGGATACAACTTCATTTCCACATTTTTTTAAAAATCCGATCTGATGTTCCATGAGGGTTTTGTATTAGGGCCCCATTGTTTCACTTGCAACATCCAAGTCCACTTTGGATCCTTCACATGCATTCTGAGATTTCCTGGAGAGCGAGCACATCTGTTGCAACGCGTGCAGAAGTTGACGAACGTATGGCGGGACGAGGAGGGGCGGGGAGGGGAGGGGGCGTCGAGTCACATGTCGCATGTGCATGTCGGTCGGGTGTGTTTGGAATTTCAACATCTCAAATGTCCTGGAGGAACAGGAAGGTGTGTCTTTTTGATGAGGAATTGGAAATTTGATGCCAAAACGAGAGCCGGGAGGGGTGGGGGGTGGGAACGTCGCCGTGAAAGCCATTTGGACTCGCTCGAGAAGTCCCACCCTTTGGCTGAAAACACTCCATCACATCTTCTGCACACATGATACGTACGTTGGGGACAAAAAGAGATTTGGGGGTGGATGCACACACACACACGCACGCACACACACACACACACACACACACACACACACACACACACACACACACACACACACACACACACACACACACACACACACACACAATCACGGCTCTGTCAATAGCTGATTAAACCAAGTGTCTCTGCTCCTCTTTTTCTCTCAGCATGTAATCCAATTGTTTCCTTGGATTCTGCACTGCGCCGGTCTGGACACTTCTCCCCTTTCTCCCTAACCTTCTCACAGTTGCTTCGCTTCAGTCGCTTTAAACCCCCACAAAGTCGACATGGCAACCGCTTCACATTTTCTTTCATATAAGGAACAGAAAAATAAGCGAAAACAGATTTAACTCTGAAATCTGAACCTTTCTCAATCCGTTTGACTTCATAAAAGAGAGAGAGAGAGAAAAAAAAAGGGCTTTTCCCCCCACCCAAACATCCTATACTCCCGCTAGGAAAAGGAGGCTCAGTCAAGAAAGCCGCAAACCATTTCATCAGCCAGTTTGTTAGTGGAGGATTATTCACTCAAAGCTAAAGTCAGAGTACGTTTGGAACAATTAAGAAAATAGCGATTGTCTCATTTTGGTCAAATCCCAATACTGTACATCTAATGAGCATGCGAATTAAAAATCTTCTCGTGAGCATAAATACAATTTGCAGAAACCAATGTTTGTTTGTTCCATCATATTTACTCGGCTTTTCTTCCCCCGAAATCATCGGAGACCTGCCCAAGTCCCCGCGATTCTTATCACCCAATCAAAGCAAGCAGCTGCCCTCGGAATTTATAATACGGCGTATGAAGATGATCACTTCGGACCGCCTGTGTGCATTCAGCCATTGTAATATACTCTAGCTTCAAAAACAGATTGATCTTTTGGGGCATAAAAATGCGGCGGGGTGAGGTGGGAGATGGAAAACAACGTCTTCTCTTCTCCCCTCAAACGCCACAAGACTCTTATTGAACCCGTTAATACTATTTATAACCACCCCCTCAAAAAACAGTCACACATCAAGCATGAGAGGCGCGCTTTATCCTCTGTGCGCGGAACACAGAGGGCCGCTTTGTGTGCTGCCCCAAGGTTTTGCTGCTCGGCGCTGCGGTCTTGTGCTCACCAGCTTCGGCCAAGGGAGAAGGAGGCATTCGGGGACGGGTGGTTTTTACTCTCGCGCTGGGGGTAAAACCGCGCCGCTCTGGCGCACGCAAGTGCTCCTTTTGACTAAGATGGGAATCTCGTCAAAAGTGTCGATTTGGTCAAGTGCTCTGTCAATCGGACCCAAGACATCTGAAAAATATCTTGTTTACGTTGGCATTAGAGGTTTAAATGATACGAATTTGGATTTGTTTTTTTTTTTTCGGGTGAGCAAAATCATCACGATGTGGATGAGGTGCATAAATGTAATTGGCCACATGGCAATATCGTGAGTGAATACGGGAGACCCTTGTTCTCCTCAGTTGTTGCCGTTAGCATGGTCTTCGACTCAAGTACAACCGGGTCAGTATTGCGCAGTGCAAGAGGGGGGCATAAAAACTGGCCCGAGGTTCAAATCGACAGCCACTCTTGTTTACCTTAAACACAAACATCTCTCTTCTTAATATTGCCAAGGTGTTGAAACTTCCGTCACAGACGTTGGGCTTAGAATTGGGATGGGACGGTCTGTCACCGGGAGGCAGCCTGGGAGGTCTGGTCTGCCGGTCCGGTTTGCGCGGATCCGACGGCGGGTTGGAGCGAGCGGGCGGCACCGTTGGCAAAGGCTTGGTGGGCTGTGGGAGCTTGTCAGGAGGCCCTACAGAAAATAAGTAAGTCAAATCGTCAGGATATTTACTTTACCGCAATTGGTGTAAATGTCAACAAAAAGATGAGATGCATGCAGTACGTGTACGAAAATGTTCACTACGACTGCTTCTCCTAAACATATATTCAACGGTAAAAAAAAAAAATGACGCTGGGAAAACCCGAACGGAACAGGAGCGGAAACAGTGCGCACATTCCTCTCACTATCTCTCACACTTGCACTTAATATTCATGAATAACATGAGTCGACTGAAGAACATAAATCCGCAGAGTACAAAGAGAGCGGTAGAAAGGAGGCCCGTGAGTGGGTTGCAAGCGTAAATAATTGATCACATGATGGTGCAGGGATAACGTTCCCTGCGAATGTGAAGAAGAGGAGATGACGTTGACCCGGGTTCAAAAGAAGTGGCCGTTGACGATATTATTAATACGGCGGAAGCAAATAGAACTAGAAATATCCCCTTCCGTCCACCTGTAAAGTTACCGTCGACCTTTCAAGTGAGTGTAAGACAGATCGGACGATTCAAATTGGAATGAGCGACCGGAAAGGCAGATTCAGGAACTGAAAGAGCAACCGTCTAAGGGAAGGAGGCAGTCCACACGGAATGGACGTTTATGTGTGTGTATCTATATATAGATAGATCAATACAGATATCTATATGTCTCTATATATCAAAGTAATTGAATGGCAGGCCGATCAGAGGATTAAGAGGCGCGCGCAGACATCTTCCAGTCCACAGAACTGATGATCTGGTTTTTTTTCATGAGAGGGATTCCTTTCACTGACTGAATTCAATCCTGTGAAATACATCCCAGATTAGAGGCGGCAAAGCGCTCTGCAGTTATGTAAGCAAGGAGGGGAGGAGATCACGGTCAGCTGGATGCTCCAAGCCATAAACAGGCAACATCACCTGGGCCACGACAAGGTAAAACCTGCATCAAGCTCAATACGAAATGGAATTTTTGGTCCGCCGTGTATTCGTATCACAAACAAAACCACGAGGGAAGAATACACCAGAAAGCTAATTTTCACTCATGTGATTAAGTATACTCTGAGGCAACTGAGGCTGACTCGGTTTTGTTTTTGTTTTGTTTCCCCAAAGAACAACAACAACAAAAAATTGCTATCAGTCCAAGCTTGGTTTTAGCAACATATGCCAAAAGGCAAGTCTCGAGGTGTATTTTTCTCGCGATCAAGATAAGACAGAACTGTTTAGCGAGACGAACACATGAATACACGTCGCTCATGGCAGTCAAACAGAAATAAACAGAAACCCTAGTCGTGTGGAAAGAGCCTGAAGGGCTCGTTTTGCAAATTAAATCAGACGTGACTCCAAGATGTGCTATGTGCAACTATTTTTGTTGGCTATAACGTAAATATAGTCATTGGCTGGTTGAGGGGAGCGGTGACATTTTTTTTTTTTTTTTGTACTGCTCACTTGGTAGGTGGAAGATGGAAATGAGTGCCGAGCCAGAGGCCACAATTTGTTATCTCAACGCTGTGTGTGACAAAAGAGCTTAAGTCTTAATTACATTTGCTATTAACATGTACTGTAGTCTGCCTCTCGATATGTTCGCTGCCTAATGACATCGGCTTCATAAGTCCTCACGTTCCAACATGATATTAAAATGTGTTCTTCATCATTATTGAGCCCACGCTACCACTGGATTAGGTTAGCACGTCCGCCTCACAGTGCAGAGGTGAGGTGTTTGATTCCAGCTGTGGCCTTCCTGTGTGGACTTTGCATGGCCTCCCCGGACCTGGGTGGGTTTTCTCTGGGTATTCCGTATTCCTTCCACATTCCAAAAACATGCATGGCAGGCTAATTGACCCAAATCTGATTTAACTATCCCCCCCATTAGACACTTTCTATATCACTTAGCCTCATTGTTGTCACGGCTGAGTTGCTGGAGCTTAACACAGCGGACTGGGTGAGTGCAGAGTACAACCTGGACTGTTCGCCAGCCAATCGCAGCCAAATCTGATTCCAGTAACCCCAACGCAATTTCACGAAATGCAATTTTGCGCCATTTCTCCCCATTTTCCTTCCATCTGAGTCACGGATTTCCATACCCAGCCATTACTCTTCTCCCGACTCCCCATGCCTCATTACTTTTGTTTGACCAATTTTCCGACTCTGTCTCAACTTCCCATTGATCTCAACTCTGAAGGTCGCACCACCAACCGTATTTAGATTCAACACTGAGTGTTACTGAGTGTTGGGGGTGGGGGTGGGGGGGTGGGGGGGATTTCTGGGAGAACAGAGGAGGGTTTTCGTGAGAGGAGCTGCTGCCATTTGTCCTGCCCTTCAACTCTGAGTACAAGAGAGAGGTGGAGGCAGAGGAGTAAAACACAAGAGGCATGAGGAGAGATTTGATCCCTTGCCCAGGTTTGTCACTCCCAAAGGTACATACCCAAGTCATGTAAACAGATGGTAGGTAACGGGTGTGTGTGTGTGTGTGTGTGTGTGTGTGTAAGAGAGAGAGAGCAAGAAAGAAAGAAAGAAAGAGAGAGCGAGAGAGTGCATCCATTCGTGTGACAGCCCGCTGTCATCGCGTTGGAGTGTAACTGGCTTACAGTCTCAACTGTTACTTCCCACCAACTCGGATGAGAAACTGAGGACGAGATGACAAAACCTGTAAAAATGTGTCATTTAAGGGTTTCTCCCCAAATACCTCACCTGTCAATCAACAGGGTGACTTAGATCTGAGGTTTCAAAAGCGTCTTCAGAAAATGAGGACTCTGCTGGCGCTTTTCATCAAGGTTCCTGTACATTTTATGTTCCGATTTGATACGGCCACCCTAAGGTGACACCAGCTTTAAGAGAGGACAAAAGCGCTGCTATCAAAGAAGCAGCCTCACCATAAATCTTTTGGATGCCCAGGAGATCGTCCACGGGCAGTTTGAAGTTCTCAGTGTCCATGTATTGATAGAAAGGAGCCATGATCGCCGTGGGGTCGTTGGAGTGTTCCAGCCCAAGTGCGTGGCCGAGCTCGTGGACTGCCACCAGGAACAAATCATTCCCTGAAAATCGAATTGGAGAAAAGCAAGACGGAGAAATCAGACATTGTGTGATTCAACAATCTTCGAGCAACTGATTCCGTATAGTAGTCTAACAGCAAACTCTTTTTTTTTTGTTATTACAGTCTTATTATTAAAAAAAGAAATTTTATATATATATATATATGCTGACTATCCTGACAGTAAAATTCCACAAAATATACTTCTAGTGGTTAAAAGGTTGTCTGTCTCATGACTTATTGCTCCGCAAATCCAGACGGTAACGAAGGTCACTCCTCTTAGCAGCTAAAGAAGCGTATCATGTTTAAGAATTGACTGTACAAAGCAGACCATCAGTGACAAATCCTATTTAGAGAGTCGCAGACTGATTGTAGTGATCGAAATGTCAGCAGCCTCTTTGTAAGATGAATGTCACGCCCAACGCTGCTTGCATTCTCCAAAATGATTCACTAAAAAGGCTTGGCATTCTTTCAAACAAAGTCGAGGCTTTTAAAAGTCGAGACTTTTACGGTGGGATCGGAGGAAAATTTATTCAAGCTTGTAACACGGAACAAGTGTCCAGGGATTAAGTTTAAAGCAAATAAAGAGAGACGGGGAGAGAAAAAGGAGATAAAGAGGAACGCAAAATGGCTCAATGATTTTAGAATTAGCTTTGAAGGAAATGTTACACTGCTCAGCAGCCAAAGACAATTCGGAAGGCCCTTTCACAAGATGCGTACTCTGACGCACTACAAACGCCGTTACAATAATCCTCATCCCAAATATTTACCTGCAAACCTGAAGAGAAACAAAAATAAGCTTATTAGCGTCATAGAAATGTTTGATTTCTTATAGAATACCTTTTTTTTTGTGTGTTGCTAGGCAATCAAAAGTCAATTGTAACCTTAATCAGATGAGAGGAGCGCAAGTCCACCATTTCCATCCTGGAGACAACATAAGCAACTTATATAGTTTGCTTAGACCACCATTTAGTCCTCCTACTTGGATAACTACAAGATGAACCGTAGATGGGATTTTTCCCAATCCCTCGTTCCCAACTCTTTGGCCTCTCGGGGGCATTGGAGGTGAGTGGTGTCCCTTTTAATTCACACCGCGCAAGACAGCGATGTCCCGTTGGCTTTGCGTTGAGCCATAAACAAAGCCAAGGCGACTTGGTTCCAGCCTCGCCAACGGTAAAGATACAAGACAGGTGTGAGACGGATGGAGAAAAAGAGGGTTGTGTGAAAGGTGAAAAAGAAATAAGGCGACAAGAAAAACACTTTCAGCGACATAAAAAAAAAAACCCCAAAAAGGTGAAAAAGTGAAGTCCGTCTATTCATGATTTGCACTTCACAAATTCACAGATGCAAAGATGAGTGGCGATTGAAAAGCTCCTTCAGCTATTTATTTTGAAGGATGAGTTTGAAATGATATTAAAGTGCTCTTGATCATAGTTTGGCGGTACAGGACACAGTTTTAACTATTAATGTAGACATTTGTAAATATTTTTACAAGCGGCATTAATTACTCCGTTTTTATTTATTTATTTATTTATTTTGTTGGTGGGGCTTTACTGTTGTAGACAAACAAACAAAAAAATAAACAGAAATTTGATAGTAGAAGCAGAAGCAGCTCCCTGCGGAGCATTTTATGAATAATGCAAAGACATCCATACCATGGCTGCACTTAAAAGTATCTAAATATATGTTGTAAGTAAAACCAAACAAAAACAAAAAAAGCAGAATAGGCAACACCTATGTTCTGTCTTCCCTCCCAGCGGTTGCAGGAAAGTCAACAGGTTGTGATTCGAAAGCCGAGTCCTCTGCTTGCTCTTTTGCCGTAATTTACGAGGTCCCCACACATGCCGCAGCCCATCTGCTGACGTGGGAATACAAAGGTCCTGACATAAACACGGACAAGATAAACACTCACGGGTCTCCAAATTAGATGGTGGGGCCGCGGCGATTCAGCCTGACCATGTCAGCAATTAAGATGGTCAGCCTGTAATCCTCGGTTGTAACTAAGCGCCGACAGTCTCCTCAATGTATGACTTTTGATGTCACGCCACATATATGCAACCATTTTTTTTGGTCTCAGGTAATATATAAGATTGCCCTTCACGTATCTGAAAGTGTTTGAGGGAATCGCATTGCGTCATCGATGTGGAAAACTGTCAGCTTATCGAACACAAAGCCCAAAGTTAGTGGGTGTGGGTGCTAAATTGTTTCCCGGTGTTCTGCTTCAACAATTTCCCAAAGAGACTGACAATTTGGTTTTAGAATTGGTCTTGGAAACAACTCTATAAGCACCAAAGGCGGGTAATTGCATTCCCGTGTTGTTTTGTGTCATTAAAAAGTTGTGCCCCGCAGGACAGTGAAGCTATACAATAGCTTCTTGACGGAAACAAACACTGTGGGCCTAATTTACGAAGATCCCAAATGGCGGGCGCTAAATTGTGTGCTCGCTCATTTGAACAGATTGCGTGCGCTGTTGGCAACAGGTGTAAAAGCAGTGGGTGGGGGGGTGCAGGATTTTAATGGCAGGTTTTACACGATAGGAAATGGATGGCTCTCACAATGGAAAATTGCTGTGGGCATTTTTAAGGACAAAATCAAGTTGAAAGAGATCGGAATTGTGACAGTTAGTAGAAGACAAAAAAAAAAACCACACACACACACACATTGGCTGACAAGCGAAACGTATCAATTTAAAAATTTGGCGAAGCCAGCCACTGCATACATGTTTGCTTGATTGACCTGACCCCAAATGTGTGGGAATGGTGGGCATCTGCGTGGCATTGCATTTCAAACTCTGCTGACAACCTGCTCCAGGCGAGACCAGCACCATGCAAACATGCGCATAGATATATAAAATTGTCATGGAATGAACTATTCACCAACTTTTGAGAACTGAACTCCAACATAGCAACGTAGCGCGCGTAATCTGCCATGGGGGGGGGTCATTATCTATTTACAGAAACTGCAACTGAGTGAAATTCAGAATTTGGAATCTTGCCAAGGACTCGGATATCAGCGGCTCCTGCGGACTTGAGGTAAATAAACCAGCACAGCGCATGGAATTAATGCTGCCGAGGAAAGGACATCCTTTATTCTTGTCATGTTTATCTCAGCGCAGCACCTGTGAGCAAGACAGGGTATTGGTGTACATTTTTATTGTGATCATTTATCATTAATAATACATTTCCAAGCAAGGGTGTTTGCAGAGGTGCCCTTGGAAGCCCCAAAGCATCACATTGTTTGTGAAAATTCTGCCGACGCCAGGCAAGGAGAACGGACACACAGATGCTTTGCACATCATCGGCAATTAGGTTGCTGGTGTCGTGAACAGAAAAAGAATCCCTCTGCCCAAGTCGTAAATTGAAAGCAACTTAGAAATGTTTCACAAAAAGGAATGGAATTGAAATAAACAATAAATTAAGATCTGGAAGAATCAATCTGATTGGATGAATCATATCCATCTATAACGATGTCCTGAGAAAAATGGCAATCACCTACACAGCATTAAATAATTTGCTTGTTAAGAATTATGGGTATGGTCTTACAAGGACATATGACTGACTCGTGAGAGAAGGACGCCTCCTCAAATGCGCTCTGCATGTGTGTGTGTGTGTGTGTGTGTGTGTGCACGTGCGTGGGCGGAAGTGAGCCCCACCGCCCATGTGGAAGTTGATGCTGTTGTCAGTAGGTGGCTGTCTATTTCGAGTGAGAGCCTGGTGGGCAGAAACACGTGGTAACATTTCTGCTTCCTTTCGTGACATTATTTTCCTTCCAAGTGTTGTGAATGCAAAGCTACAGGTTGTGACATTCGTAATTGGATCAGACCGTATAACCCGCAGAGAGTTGAAAATATTTTCAACCTGGTGAAACTCAACAGATTGGAAATATGTGTGACTGAAAGTCAAAATGGCATTTCTCTTATGTGTTGTTGCTTGTTTTCATTTTGGTTTTTCTTTTTTTTTCCTACCGCCAAGAAATCACAGCAGCCGCTGCAATAAAAGCAGCCACAAAAAAGGGAATGCATCCAAAAACGAGTCCGACCTGGGCAAAGTACAGCCCTGCAGGCCACAACTGGCCTAGCCGCAGTTGCCGACGGGTCCAGTGTCTTTATGAAATCAAGCGTTAAAATACACAGTACTTTTATTTTGAAAGGATTCCTTGTATTTAGATGTGCACATATTGGCGATAGAAGCTAGTAGGAAGAACAACTAGTAACTGGTCATTACAAAAAAATGCTTAGTTCTGACAAAAGCCTAAGTTGAAGAAAGTGCATCGCTGACCACCCTAAAGGAAAGTCATCATTATGCTCATTTGGTTCAGTACAGCCTCACTTAGGGCGAACTGAAGCGTATGCTAACAGCCCCGGCTGGCGCGTCCACAATCATTGAAATCTCAGGACGCCGTGTACCATATTCTTGTTTATGTTCCTTTGCCAAAATACAGTTTCCAACGACTCACAGATTGAGGTTGAGGAGAGTGAATGAACTCTACAACTGTTGTGAATTGGGTGTCGTCTTTTGAAGGTTGGAGCCAGCGTCCAGCCGTTGCATCATCAAGCTGAGCATAGTCAATGGATTAACATCAGGCAGCCGTTTGCCCGTTGATAAAACGGATGTCTGGAGCAAGAGCATAATAGAGTTCTGGTAAACATGTATGCAAAGTAGTGTCAGCTTGGAGTAAACGGATATTTACGTACTACATCATGTAGCAGAGGGTTCCTCACTGGATGTTATGTTTGAGTAATCTGTTCACACGCGTCTGTGTTGCCGGGTAAAGGTTCAGACATAACGTCACATGTGAACGTCGAAGATGGAATAGCTGTGCGCGCACTTAATTCGCATGCACGCATTGCGTTTATCTCTCAGCAGACCAAGGATTAATTCTCTCGTGTTCACTGGTGGCCTCATCATCCAAAACAATAACAACAGTTACATCCACAGTCCTCTGGTGCCAACAACCACAGCGCCAACTGGTCCTTCTCGTCAACGGTGCAAGGGATTAGCTATGACAGACTGGCAGCTTACTGGACAGCAACTCATTAGCCTGTGTGCGTGTGTGTGGGTGTGTGTGTGAGTGTGTGTAAAAGAAACAAAGCTAAAAGATCATTTCTGTCCATTTCCTGGTACCTCCTACTGCCCTTCAGGAAGGTAAACAGCAAACAGTCGAATCACTTTTGGGCCGTTGTCTGCCATTGCGATACTCAACCTGAGCGAGCTAATTCCATCAAAGTGCACGCATGGACTGCTGAAATATAGCCAGCGACACCTGAGCCTGCAAGGTCGCATGGCTTCCAGAATCCTGTTTTAGACAGAAACGTCCCCGTTCGCTTCTTCAATCGCATTGTGCTCAACTCATCTCCTGCTCTCACTTCTCAGCCATTTCCTCTGGAAATTGTCTTTACTTTTTTGCTATGGAGCTTCCTCAGGCTCTCCCTCACAGCATCTCTCTTTGGTGAGCTCTTGAAGCGAGAGTATTTGTCTTGGGGAAACTGTGCCATTCTCCCGTTATCCTTCCTACCTCTTCCCCTCCCCTCTTACCTCTGATGCCTTCTAGTCACTGGCACGTTCTTGCTTATTATTATTATTTATTTTTTAATTTAAATTGAATTTGACTTGGGCGCTCTGCGGCTCCGTCGTCTGCGTCATTGTTTTGACTCATGACTCCAGAATGACGATTCTGCCTTTGAGTTGTCTCTGTGGACCACAGGGAAGACTTGCCCCCTTTGGATTTAATGAGAAATTCAGATCTCGCTGTTCGAGAGAGATTTTAAGTTGATCTAACTTTCTCAATCATACGTGTTCATCGACTCTGAACATAGATTAAGAAAGCCCTTTGATCGCCCAGGAAGAGCCTGCACATTTGGAAGGCCCCTGCTTTCCACCGATTGACTGACACGTGCATACCTCCAGATGGCTCAAACCATAAGAAGGCCAAAGCAAGACTTACCATCATGGTTAGGGTTGCCCAGTGTCCACGGCTCATCCGAGTCAAAGTGTGTGTCTCCTCCAATTCCTGGCCCTGGGAAGTAGGCATGGGCTAGGAAGCCACCCTCGCCGTCAAACGGCGAGCTGTCGCCGTGGAAACCTGAGGCAAAGATGATGGTGATGTCCACGTCTTTCTTGGTTCGTTCCAGTTCACTGTACGGCACCGCTTCGAAGCGCAGCGGCGTCACGTTTTGCCAAACATCAAAGGCTCGTCGGATGGCATCGTGGGTCTCCTCGGCGCCGACTTTGGGCGTCACGTTCTTTATGCTGTACGGATACAACGCAAAATGGAGGCGTTACGCGAGGTTTTTAAAGCAGCCTTCAAACATCTTCATATGCGGCGTATGCATATTCTGGTCACGGGGTGCGCTGGAGCCTTTGGGCAAGAGGCGAGGTAAACCCTCGACTTGTCACCAACCAACTATTCACTTTCCGATGGAAAGTTGAGGGGGCGAAGGAGTTTGCAGTTTTCACTTATTTCAAGCTACTTGGATGCCCTCGAGAGGGGAAATAACAGCATTCTTTAAATGTGTGTTAAAGTGGGTTTGTGTAATACACACACACACACACATACATAAATTCACTTTGGCAACATTGAATAGGAAACGGTAGTCTGTTCGTCGCTGTCCGTCTCCCTCGCTCTCTCCATTAGCTTCCTTTTATGTTTTTATAACCTCAACTTTTGCTGAATCTGCACCATAAAATGTGACATTGGAGTCTTTCGATTGTATTGTGGGCACTTTCTCTGTAGACTTGGTTATAGTTGTTGTATATGGAGAGAACCACATTCAGGGAAGCCGTAGCCTGGATTCCAATCCCCCCAACCTCCGAACTGTGAAGTGGAGGTACTGACCACTCACCCACCACACCGCCCAGCATGTATCTTATGAAGGCAAAATGTTGAAAAGCCAGCGAAAATTAAGGATGCGCTTATTTTGCTTTTTTTTCTGGAGTATTCTTGCCATGAATTGGTAAACGTGGCAAAATTCAACCCTCGGCTGAACAATTGAAGTACACAGAGTCCCCACACTGCAATAATACAAAGTCAAAAATAAGATTGTGCCATTTATGTTTACTGAGGCTTGCTCACACAGTCCACTGCGCAATTTGTGAACGAGGGCAGCCGAGTCCACCCTGCCAGCTCTAATATGTTGCAGGTGTGGGGAGGATTGGACAATTTTCTACCTCGCAAATCGACTTTCTAATTAAAGCTTATCAACAGCCCACTGCCTTCTGAAAGCCCAAGTCTGGTTAGTCATGGAAGGAAAAACCTCTCAGCTCGCTATGCTCTGAAAATATTTGTCACGGTATTCAAATTTGGTTTCACTTCGGGTTAGTTGCCAACAGCTTATGAGGAGAGATATCTTTTTGTTTATCGATGATATTTGGAGAGGAGCGGTATGGGTAAAGATTACCGTAGAGCGAGAAATGGCAGAATATAATATAATCTAAACAGACAGGGCGGCCCGGTAGCCCAGTGGTTAGCACGTCGGCTTCACAGTGCAGAGGTACATCCCAGCTCCGGCAGTTTGCAACAAAAAACATGCATGACAGGCTGATTGATCACTCTAAATTGTCCCTAGGTGTGAGTGTGAGCGTGGAATTGGCTGGCAACCAATTCAGGGTGTCCCCTGCCTACTGCCCGAAGACTGCTGGGATAGGCTCCAGCACCCCCCGCGACCCTAGTGAGGATGAAGCGGTTCGGAAAATGAATGAATGAATAAACAGACAGTGATTTGCAATGCAGGCAGGCAGAAAATATATGGAAAGTATCAAGTGGAAATCAACAGCGAAGACTGGGGAGACCATTGTGTTCTGACACATGACACATATTGAATGGATTCCATTAAGGGTGCATGGGGTGTACATTTTCTGAAATCACCCATCACTCAAGCCATCATCTTGTCTTTGTGATGACATTCCAAATCGTCCTTGACTATCTTACAGAAACCACTGTAAGTACCACATATCAAGACACGCTTGATGGGAAAACAATGACACTAAATGCTGCTTGTTGCGCGAGCAAAGTCTTTCGGCTTGATCGATGCCATTTCAGGAGGCGTCGCAGCGGGACCGACTGAAGAGCCAGGACATGAAAAGACGAGGGAGGAACCCTTGCCAATACGGAAACAATGGGGCCACTCAAAATAAAACGGAAGGAAAAGGCTCCAAGTATTCTGGACAAATATATGTCCTCGTCCTGCTCGGTTTGTTATTGCGACGGACAGTTTTGACCCACAACTTAATTAAGAACCAAAGTTGGCTCGGCCGATTGCAAACCCACACGTGCGCCTCATTTCAAGCCATTTCTAAAACACAAGCAGCTGCTAATTGACAAATGAAAGAATTCAAGTCCTTCTCAGGCCATATCAAATATTGAACTGCATGGTGTGAGGTGATAATTACTCTGGATGCATCCCATGCGCTATGATAGTACTTGCATGCGGGGAAAACAGTCGGGATGCCAAAGCTAATTAGGGCCTCCCAACAGCACCGACTCTATGCGGCTATGTGGAAGCGAGCGCACACTGGGCGGCCTTGCATTAATTATGCTTTTCAAACCCCAGCTTTGTGTATTAATGACTATTTAACGAATTTCAAAACGAAAAATGGACATTTTAAGGGGGTGACGAGACCGTGACCAAAGCCGGAATCCAGATTGCTGGAAAGACAGGAAAGATTCAGTTGCAGAAACGCGTATTTCCTGGTTTCGTCATCAGCAGCCCAATTGCAAGAAGGAAAAAAAAAAGAAGAATATTCACTGCACAATATTCAGTTGTGTGAGACGACGGGACTGTACTGCTTGGTGGCAAAGCATTTCCCACTGCCCAAGGTAGAAGTCGAAATGGAATTCACCGCATCCACGAGTCCCATTGCAGCATTCGACAGCTCGAGGCGAAGCTGACTGAGCCAAGCCCACCGCCATGTAGACCACTTCACCAATATGCGCACATGAGCAAATGCACTCTCAAAATCCTTCGATCCCATTACCCAGGCATCTTGCTGAACTGCAACAGTTTTGTCAAATTTGTCCTGCTGGATGCTCACATCTGATCTATGACTACAGTAAATGGCAGCCATTTTTCAAATCCGAGGCTTTACTCAGGTTTTCCACTCCCTGTCCTGTGAATGTGAAAACATCCTTGTTTGCGTGGTATTAGCTTAAGTCCCAAAACAGCTGTGTGTCTAATTTCATATTCGCCACGCCAAAGTAGACAAAAAGAAAGCATTTGAGGATCGTCCCATGAGCCATAAAGTCAGAGAGCAAGCCAACATGACAAGATAGAAGCGATTTTACAAATTACAAACTTCAATCTCAGCTGAAAGCAACACTGAATATATGATGACCAGCACGTTTCCCACCTTCTTTGCCGTGACAGACGTTCACATCATGATCTGCTCCAAAAACGTTCTTTTGTGCTAAGGGCAAGAATGCGGAAGGGAATTTTTGCATTGCGAGATGTCGGAGGCACTCACCTGTACGTGATATGCTTGTGTTGCCACTTTTGCCCCGTGAGGGCGTACCGCCGTTTCCTGACGTTGAATTTTGAGACGCCTGCTATCTGGTCAGGGACGCCACATCTGGGCTTCTTCATCCACCTGCAAGAGACAGTCGAGCGGTGTTGTTATAACTGGCAACATTCTCAATTATTATATGGCAGATGTTTTTATGGCGCTATATCAAAAAAAAAAAATGCAGAGCATAGACAAACATTAAATGCAACATGCATGAATACACGACACAATAAAGCTTTTATTCGGAGGGCTAAGCACAACATGCACGTCTCTCTCAATTCACACATTTCCCCAGTAGGCGTTATCTAATCGAAAGACATATTACGCTCACCTCACCTACTGTGTTACTGCTGCACGAAGAGAAGCAATGGGGAAATAGAAAAACAGGCACACCGTTAGCTGGTCACATCTCACCCGGTTTCAGTCCAGCGGTTAGATAGCAGTCACTCGGCTGGCGGACACATTACCACGTTACGGTTCAGTGACCAAATTGAGCTCATTGCCATTTGGTGGCACGGATGGCATTTCAGCGTCGCCGGGGACAAATGTCAGCCAACACCGTTTGAGTTACGTGCAGGTAAAAAGTTGTGTAACTCACTCGATGGTGGTGCTGCCCAGAGCTCCTGTAACATTGAGGCCGTAGCGGCGCTGCATGGCAGCGATAGCGGACTGCATGACTCGGGAAGAACGTAGCACTGACATTCTGGGGTCTGCAGGAGGGAGGTAGCCATACCTTTGGAGCCATGTCTATGGACAAAGAAAGACAAATTAGGGGGGGAAGAGAGACTGAGACACATCATAGTGTGGTTACGGGTTTTGTTTTTTGTTTTTTTTATAAGTTGGTTATTGAGTAAGATCAAATAATTGTTATCATGCGTGTCGACCAAAAACAGAATGCCTAGAACAATCAAGTTATTGCCTTTGCTTTAGGTGAATACGGCAGAATTGTGCTCACTGTAAACAATGATTGGAAGATTTGCCCAAGAATTTCTAAGGAACAGATTAAGATCCGAAAAGCACAGACGAGTTGGCAGTTTTGGAGGAAGGGTACCTAATAAAATGGAAATCGGCAGGGGAAAAAAATTGAATCTATGTCAGGTGTAGAGAGCAGAATGGAGTCTTTTATCGTGTCGTTTGGCTTGTCAGGAAAAGAAATTGCCACAATAGAGCTCGCGGTGTCGCTATAAAATCCTGCCAAAGGGAATCACTGCTCAGATCTTGGGAGGGGGGGGCAGGGGGTTGTCGGTCGGGCTTTCCCACGGAAGAGCTTTTGGGATTTGGCTCGTCCCAGACGCTCTGTATTCCTCATCATCAAAACGGTAAACAGAACAGCCGACGTCTGCATTTTTGTGACACAAATAAAACCTCGCAATAAAAAGAACCAATGCATCGTACGCATTTGAAATGTGTACGACGACACGGAAACATAAACACGGCAAGTGAGACTGGGAATCCAAAGCCTAATAAAACTGCCTGGCAGCAAGCTGCCCCCAATTAGCCTTCATGCTGCTGAGCTCGCTAGCAAAACGCGAGTATTATTCTACCATAAACTCGAGTATCGTTAGGCCGTTTACAGGTATGTGGAGTGTACTACATACGATGACATTTCCCAAACAGGCATGAATGTGTGGCCTGGGCAGTGTGAAAGCAGTATTCAGTGAAGGTCAAACCATCACTCAGTGGAGCAAATGTGAGGTCATGACTGCATAAACCGTAACATCCGCTTTGTGTCACATCATAAGACAGAAAATACCCAACACACAAGGAAAATGGTTTCGTTTAAACGGCACAAGTCACACGAAAAAGGCAGAAATAATCCTTTTTGATGAGGACAACTCCTCTATTCCAAAAGGAGTTTGGTCATTTGTGGATTAAAGAGAAAGGGGGTCATTTCAAGACCAATTTAATTTATCCGCGTGGTCCGAAAGCACTGAGAGCTTTCACAAAGCTCGACGGCATCTCAAAGAATATCCAAAATTGTTTCCAGTGCTCTCAGATCTCATTTTGTAACATCACTTTCGTCTCTCCCGCTCTATTTTTTTTTACTTCTAATGCATACTCTCCCTTTTCATGTCCTGTAATCATCTGTTCTTCCTTGGCGTCTCCTCTTTGAAATCACAGCCACATTTGGCTTTTCCCCTGACCACTGCCTTAGAGAGATGATCAGGAAAAAAGGCATGGTACATTAAAAAAAAACACACACCCACACACACAAGGCTCTTTTTCCTCTGCCATTTTTTAAATCATAAATTCGTTTTAACATTTTCAACCACTCTTATCCTGGTCAGGGTTTCGACGAGTGCTGGAGTTTATCCCAGTTAACTTTGGCAATAGGTTTTCAATGTGCTCGTCACTCTTCGGCTAATTGTAGATGGGCGAGAGGAAATCTATCCCACAATGACTGCAGGAAAGTTAGCATGTGTACTACTGCACAACGGCAAATGGAAGAATATGAAATCCCATGCCGGTGAAACAAATGTCATACGGCATTTTCATTTTGATAGTTTTTGATGTAAACCGCTATAGAAAAGGTACTTTGCGGTAGCAGCAAAGGCTCGTTCGGGTAGTGTCAGGTTAACCCATGGAAATGCGGCTTTAATAGCACATCGGCAAATGGTGAACATGAAAATGCAAGTCAAGAGAAAGTCAAAGTCTACACAAACTAACTTTATGGCGCTGCTTTGGCTGTCTGCCAGTCTGTCAATGGTGGCCCAACTTTTGTTCATAATCAGACGTCAATTCCAAAGCTATTTGGCTTCATCGAGTCCAAGGTTGCTTTGCCTCTTTCCACCTTTATCACCATCCGTTTCCTTCATTAGTTTGTTCTGTTTAACTATTTCCCCTGTTGTCTTTTATCGATTCACTTTCCGTGGCGATTTGAGGATCCCTGAAAGTCAGCCAGCCCCAGCTCGACTGCCTCCTTCAATCAATGATCTGCTTTATAGAAATGGTACGTCGAGCACTGTACTCTACTGACGGCGGCTCAGATCACTCCCCCCTTCCAGCCCCTTCCAGGAGCTTGACAAAGACAGGGAGCTGATGTGAACCCCAGGCCAACTCTCCCTCTCAAGCTCAGACCGCAGCGGACAAGCAGAAGGTGGCCTAATCACGACCATGGGTGCCATCAAAAGGCCAACGCGTAAGGCGACGGAATTGCTCCATTATGGATGAGGTGTACGTCAGGGAGCCCAGCTGGCATCGCAGCACATTCGGAGCATGTGGCGACTGTTGATGTTGCCACTGCCGACAGATTAGCTGACATGAGTCTGGTCCCTCGGGTCACGGGGACAGCAAGCCATGTTTTGCTTCAGCCCACATTGCGGCGTCTGAGCTCGAGACATGACAGATGAACTTCACTGAAGAGATGGGAGGATGAAAGTGACTTTGAAAGAGGAAAAAGAATGGACACACAGGCCAAGAGTTCATTTGTGCTGGGTGGGAAAACCTTAATTGACCGCAGTCCCTTCACGTGTAAAATGCGGATGAGGATTGACATGAGTTGACCGCTTTGAGCTGGTTAAACATCTGTTGCTATGTAAAACTGCCCATGCAACAGTGCAAACTGCAATATTTACAGATACGAGGAGGTAAGTGGGCTCTTGGTACAGGTGAGGCATTGGAACTTCACCAAGGTCCACTCGCAAAGCATGCCAGATCTGACCACTCTAAATTATTCATCACACCAACAACCACTGGTGAGTGTGCCAGGGTTGTCAAGGAAACCACAGCCTTCCTGCCCACACCAGTGACCGCAAACCCACACGTAAACACGGAATCTAACTGCTCCGTTCCTCCTGAAATCCCTTCTGAAGCGCAAACGAAAGTTGTTGGACAAAACTACATGCTGAGATTTGCCATGTGATGCACTGCGGGCACTCCAAAATTTTGAAACGGTACATAATCAACTTCTTGTGACCCAATACGCATCTGGACAAGGACACACACACACACACACACACATACACACGCAATACTTAATGCATGCCATGCTTACCTCAGTGGCCCCATTAGGACAAAATGTCACAAAAATGTCACCCACAAATGTCACAGTCTGATCCAACATACTGATCAGTGGTTAGCGCCTTTTGGGAAGGAGCGTATTCTTCTGGCGTCTTCTTCAGGATTTGAACTAAACCAAGTTTGAAATATGATCTATATTTTCAAAGCCTCTGCAAAAAGGACGAGTGTCATACTCCGTTCGGCCGCAGATGGAAGAGAAACAACACACCAACAATGAGTTGATCTGTGTGTCGGACTCGGGCTATGAATCTACACAGGTGTTGTATATGTCTCAAGGGGAGACATATGTGGACAACAAACTGACGTCGACACCCCAGTGGCTACATCATCTGCTCTTACACAAGCACTGACAAAAAAAATGTCAGAATCAAGTAAGATTCTGAAAAACTGAAAAACAATGTGGGACAATATCATTGCCGTCTGTGGGACTGAGAGGGTGCAGTACACAACACGGCCAGCTTCATTTACCGGCCAATTTGTAAAAAAAAATCATACTCTTTTTTTTTTTTTTCCACTAATGAAGGTTTCGGTGAATGTCCATATGAACCCGTTGGGTTCGGTACCTCTAACAAGGTTAAGAACCACTGCAGTAGAGACTTCAATTAAACTAACACGCCTGTGTTGGGATCATGGGGTACCTCAAATAATCCACGCACGATCTTAACCCAGAACTGTGAGGCAGACATACAAATCACTCGTTAACTGTGTGCCTCCAACACTGGTCAGTTTGCAAATGTTGGATTTTGGCATCCCTCAACATTTGAAATAGTGGATAGGAAGGCAACAGACTTGAGGTTTCAATGAAAGATGAGAGCACTTAACGAGGCATGCATTTAGGTTGCTCTGATGTCATCACTATGCCGCTCAAAGCCTGTTATGACAATCATATTAAATGTCATTTGAGATTCCCACTGTTCAGTTGAGTTTAATATCAATTTCTACTTTGAATAATCATTACGCCGGGATATGGATTGTAGATCAAGACTGCGTGTTGCTATTCTATAAAAAAAAAAGCTCCTATAATTTAGGATTGAGTAACGGTAAGATCATTTTTGGTCGACAATAAATGCCAATTACTCCACTCAGAAGTGCAAAAATAGGATGATCTCTCGCACAACGAGCCCATTGTTGAAACAAACACAATGAAGCGTGTGTTGAATAGACGTCAGAGCAGACAAAAGTTCCCGATTTGGACCATGAGGGGGGAATAAGGACGGTGCTGTTGACATGATCCTTTTGGACAAGACTACATTTTTTTTTTTCCTTTTGACATCAGGTGATGTCCCATTTCTTACCTCCACGCTGAACGGCTGCTCCTCTCCGTTCACGGCACATAAAATCCACAGCAACAACTGAAGGCATATCGTCCCCATACAGCAGCTCCGCACACATCTCCTTGTGCGCACCGTCAACAAAACCATAGTGAGCCGCCGCCGCTTGTCGCTCTTTGTCTCTCGGTTCAAGTTTGACGCGCAGTCCCCACAAACAAGCCGGAGGTGGGAGTCATCAACCCTCAGACGGCGAGCGGCAACATTGTTGATGCATCGGGGAAGGGGATGGTGGAGGACAAGCGGCGAGTACAGTCAACAGCCCACACTGCGTTCTCAGGAGGAGGTTCGCTTAACCTCATGTGGTGGTGGGGGGGGGGACGAGAAGCACTTAACGACCGCCAGCCGCCTCGCGGTGCAGCCGTCCCCGGATCAGTCGTCCTCCGGTGTCTGGGCTGTTGTTCAAAGCCTCCGGAATCGTTTCTGCCTGGCGCGGCATAGCTGCTCGTTTTCAATTGCGCTTCCCACCCGGTGCGCATGCGCGGCTTCAGCAGACATATGAGCGCCCCCCCCCCCCCCTCACACACACACACATTCAAATTGTGTGCAACAACGAACATAACAAAACACAAGTGACAGCGTTGCTGTCACTTGGTGCGTGTGAGGTCGTTTGCACACGCTGTCACGCGCAACGTGCTGCGTTCACTGTGACAAGAGGAGGACTTGACATTCCTTTCACAGCCGCACAATGGCAGGGTGTCCCCCAGTAGCACACAATAAAACGGGAATTCAGTTTTAAGGCCCTGCAATAGAACATGTGAGTTATTCATGATTTCAAAATGTATATATTTTTATCTATTAATCAAAAACGAAGCATTTTCAACGTGGTTCTATTCAAAAGCGCGTGGCCCTATTTGTCGATTATGGACTGTTTTCATTCTTGCCATTTTTTCATTTAGATCCTCGTAATGGCCGCTAGAGGGTAATGAGTGGCCCCTTGTGATTCAAGAAACGCTTGCAAACTCGAAAGATTCTCACTAGCCCCCGTATAAAAAAACAATCAGTGGTGTTCATGTCTTCCATGAACTTCCTTTACTTGCTCTTCTCAAGTGATCGTTGATGAGTCAGTCGGCTGACTTGTCTTTTCTTTCAAACTTCCTGCTCCCAAACTGTCCTCCATCCTTTCCTCCTCAATGATTTCCTCTCACATTCAATAATCCCCAATACCCTTTTGGAAAGGTTCTGGCCCGTTCCAACTGGTCCACCCACCAGCGTGCGGCTTTGCCAAGATTCTCAAAGCCTCTCCAAACACGACTCTGTCTCATAACTGCCGCATCTGCTCCCGGTCGGACCTTCTGGATCTCCTGGCAGAATCCGTATAAAAAAGCAAAATCTTCCGTCTGTCTCACGTTTGGGTTCTTCACACAGAGGGATAGATTAAAAAAAAAAAAAAAAAGATAGAAGGGAACAGGAAGAGACGCTAATGAGCCTTCTTGGAGCCGCTAATAAACACCTCTTTCAAATGGTGTGCTTTTTGTCAAGATCATATTAAAAACGAATCAAATTTTAGTTCTTAATGCTTCTTCCGGTTTTGGCAGGAATGCTATCAGGCCGTGTTCTCAACACAACATCCAAAATACATTTGTAATATAAGCAATATTCATTTCTGTGCTTGCCTGAGCTTGAGCGGAGGGGAGTAACTGCATGTCATTTCATTCGGATTGCGCCGCATCTTTCTTTTAAACAGAAACCATAAGGACCACATGAATACCATAGTATTAATATTCCATTGCCCAATTACTGTGCATGCATCCCATCATCAAACCGAACACAACAAGAGATGATCCAAATAGTCTCTCAGAAGTCCCGTAAATGATTCAACACATCTGGCCGGATGGCTCCAGCGGACGCTCATCACTGAAGTGAGCGCAATTCTTTCCAAGACCTTTTTTTTTTTTTTGCACAAGACGGACCGCTGCTCAATTAATCGGAGCCATGACGCCAGTGTCCCTGCCACGCGACCGCGGTGGCGTTTGTTTTAAAAGAAATGAGCCATTTAGTGTGTAAAAATAACTTGATGAGCAGCATCGCCGCCAACGGACACCGACCGCTCTGCCCTGGAAAACTGTGTTTTCATTTGCCTAATTTGTCTGATCACACCAACCCAACAACGCCTTGTTTTATAGTTGCAACAGCTTCCACTTTTCAGCAAAGACTTTCCAAAATATTTTGGAGTGAGCCTGTGAGAATTGTTATCCACCGCGAGGTGAAAGAAGTTGGATGAGAAGGCTTTGACTGTATTTGATCCCAAAGGTGTTTGATGGGGGTCAGGCCCTTCACATTCCTTCGCATCAAACTCCTCCAAAAAATGCCTTTATGGATTTTGGGGTGCAGTCATGCTGCACCAGAAAAGTATTTTCTCCCCCAAAAATTGCAAGCATAGAAAAATCCATCATGTTAAGACTTTAGGTGAGAGGCGTGCTACACCCGGGATGAGTCACCAGTCAATCACAGGATTTGGGACTTGCTTGTTGTGCTCAAACGTAGTCGTTTGTTTACATCCAGCTCATCTGACATTCAAACCAGTTTGTAATCCCAAATATCGTAAAATGATCATCTGTGGTAATCTAGATGAGTAGAAACGATTTACAAAATTGACATCATAGCAGAGACACTAAAAAGATTTTAAACCGCTTTTTATGTCCAGATAATTATCTATAATTCAAGCCTCGGGATGTTGGATGATGGCAATTGAGGTCGGGATATAAGCACCACTCTGGACAAAAATGATTCCGAATCGCCACTTGTTGTCCGGGAAGCGATGATCTCTGCATGTGAACGCAGCAGCAAAAAATGGGAATTAGGTCGTTTGGCACTGTTGGCGAACTCTCTCACTTCTCAGTCTGACTCAGTGCGGCCGACAGTTTGTTTGTTAAACTCGCGCTTGTGGAGGGGGGAGTCGAAATGATGCCATAACGGAGCTAATGAGCTCAATTGGACAAAACGAGGCAGGGATGTGAAGCGCCAAGGCAGAGACCGGCGTTCCACCCCCAACAATATTGACAGCCACTTTTATGAAATTACCTAAAAAGCATAGATTGGAGATTAGAATGACCCGAATGGATTCGTTTCTCAAACAGACTGAATATAATAATCCTCAGATTGGAGGATTTATTTATGTACCAACCGAGAAAAATAAGCAATGATGCAATCGCATGCAACCTCTGCAGAAGGCATGCAACACACACACACACACCAAAAATACTGTACATTTCCCCCACGACAGGGTCAAAGCAGCAGATGATGTGAGTTGCTGTCAACCAACCTTTGGCATATGGCAAAGTGGTTGAAAGTGATTTTTTTTGCGTTTTGAGTAAATAGTGCAAGTGCCAAACTGAGTGCGTTTGATGACTTTTTCTGCCCCAAATTTTCATCCACGGCTTTACAGCGCAGACATTTCGACGGGTAAAGAAGTCATCCGTTGCCTGGAGTCAAATGAGCTCAGGCGTTCGCTCTTTTCAATTCCAGTCAAGACTTCGCACAACAGCTGTGTTATGCCAGTCCCTTTGAAATGAGAATGAAACTCAAATAGAATCACCTGACATAGCACGGAAAAGGGACAGCTTGAAAGTCTTCCCTGCGTGACACGGGTGTCCGCCCACAGCCAAGAACCAATTTTGTGCACAGAGGAGTCGGCCGCGTGAATGGCTGGCGGGAGCTATAATCAATCATAATTGCTCAGAGTCGGCCGATAAGTGAATTGCTCATCTTTCTGCCGCGGCGTTCCCATCACAGCTGAACTTGCAGCATGCAGCTTCTATTCTGCAGCGCGTTGAAGTGGACGTGAAAGTGAAGCGAGGGAGACGATCCATCATGGAGTAATTTCCCACATTATGTTAGATGCATTAAAACGTTACAAAGGAGATCATGTATCAGACCTCAATCACATAACCTGGTGTGTGTGTATGTGTGTTGGAGAATAGGTCAGATCCACTTCCTCATTCCTCCACCACACATACAATGACATTAAAGAGCAGGGGCCTGATTTTGTTTGACTCTCACTGGTAAATTATTAATCACTTGGCAAACAGCACTCTTGCTGTGTGTGCGTAGCATTCTCCAAACATTTGATGAGAGAGAGAGAAAGAAAGAGAGAAATGGCTAAAGCAGTTGTTGCACCCACTTGAAGTTTGCCTCACACGTTTTAGTACGTATACCCGCATTATAGATCAGCTCTTTTGAACCTTTCGGTATATTACAGACAACTGGACTTTGTCATATTGAGAGTCTTTAAGTATGTAAGTCAGACGGGAAATATATTCACCGATGTGATGTAGTTTTACAATATTGAAAATGCCAATACAGTCATCAAATGCTATTGTACGTTACCTCCATGTAAACGTTCATATATGAGGTCCGAGAGTGGGTCAGTATCCATCAGGCGAGACAGATCATCTTCAGAACGATAACGGACAGCACGCAGGCTTTGTGGATTTGATTACTGTTCTGCACAAGCGAGGAAGCGGTCTTTGATCGGGCTGTTTGGCTTGCATCAAGTGCACCTCGGCGATATCCCGCAAAGGATGATGAGCTCGCCCCGATGAACCGCTCTCAGCCTGTCAAAATGCCAGCGCGAGTGCTTCCGTTGCAGGACAAACGAATCTATCAAGTGAAAAAGATGTATTCATTTGAAAGGTCAGTCCTGTCTCCGGCAGACACCTCAAGATACTTGCAAAAAATGTCATTATCTATAAATTGAAATATTTGGAAGCGAGAGGTTGTGTCGGACAGTGAAGAAATAAACATTTGAGGTGTGTCGGGAAAAGTTTCAAACCCTAGCCGGAGACCAGGAGTTTTCCTGTTCAAGGTTGGCAAGGCGATCAACCGACAAGTCTAACCAAGAGCTCCTGCGGCCTTTGCTTTGTTCGATTCCACAAGAAGAGTTGAGAGTGGACGGGACCACTCGCAACTGCTTCACCTTGACAACGCGCCTCCTCACAAGGCCTTAAGCAAGCGACAATCCCTGGCTGAGGTGAACATTGCTGTGCTCACCTGAACGAGCTACGTGGAATTCTTTTCTCCCTTGTTCCCCCAAGCGGGCCTGTTTTGCAGACGTGGATGACATCATGAAAGCCGTCACGGCTGGATTTGCAGAGATCTTGAAAGGGCGGCAGAAAAGCCTGGCAACGGGCGTCATGACTCCCGGGGGGACTACGTTAAAGCAGACGACTTAGAGTTGGGAATTAGGAAAATACCGTCAATTTTTTTTTTTTTTTTTTTTTGTGACACCAGTCCTGGAACTCGTCTGACACAAATCCGAGGTTACGCTACAGCCAGATAAACCCAGCAGGAGGCCCAACGTTTGTACTGCGCTTCTGTTTGGATAGGAAAATAACCGAATAAAAATATAGAGAAGGAAAATACGTTCAAAGTATAATCAGATTGGGTTCAGGCAGTTGTTTTGATGTTCATTATCTGGTTTCCATTCGGTAATTTATTATTATTATTTATTTTTGTCATTGTCCGAGTGCAGGAATTACATCCACAGCGCTGATATCAAATCCACCTATCCAGTAGCACGCTATAGCCTGCGTGCATGTGTGTAGTGTATTCTTAGATGCTCACCCGATGGACTTGAGGCACACTTGGTTCATTATCGCTATTTATTCTCGTTACAGAAACCAAAGCGTAATATCTGCCTGGAACCATTCTTCATTCCTCCAATTCTGTTTTGTCACGAAATCTAATGAACGAGCTGCGCCAGCGGTGGTGCCAAACAGCTGTCGGCATCAGCACGCTATCTTATCAATACCGCACACCGCTAAGGGCAAACGAACCCATTCGGCCCAGGATGAGATTGTTACAAATGGCAGTTGAAAAACGCAATCTAAAATGATGATGGGCAATCCCCGCAAGAGGAGTAATCAGAGGCTAATAACCACCCGGGCGGCTCACCTGCACCGGTTGGACTGACGGGTGCGCTCGCGCTTTCTGATTGAGTCGTTTACGAGTAGTCTGCGTCGCTATTGTGAGGTGAAGATGGCTGCGGGCGAGATGTTCCAAGAGTTAATAGCGCAATCACGACGCGCGAACCTCTGCAATATGGGGCTGCTGCTGCTGCTCTGACGGCGAGGCGCCGAGACAAATCCCAAACTCGTGGTCGAATGTGAAAGCGTTGATTCCATACCCTTAGGGTCCGGTATGCTAGTCAGTTCTTCATCTTTACTACTTCTAGTAAGACTTTTCTGAATTCCCAACAGTCGCAAATGCAACATAGCAAAGTGACCTTTCTTTTTGAGGTCCGCTTTCTGCCCGTGCACGTACTTGGACGAGTAAGCCAGTCACGACTGTTCCACCTGCGAGTGTTGTGGAATCTTCCTCGAAAATATGTCTGGAATCCCCTGAAGTGACTGGTGAGGGAAAAGGGATTACAGTACATGCACATCCTGCGGTTTTGTTTCTTTTCAGAAAAATGTGGGCCAAAGAAAGAGACAGCCTGGCGAGCCGCTTCCTGACAAAAGACTTTCAAGTTCAGTTTGTCGACACTTGATCCGACTCTTGTTTTTGTCGTTGGCATACATCAACTTTGTCTTTCTGCTGTGTTCTCTGAGTGGGATCATTTGGACGTCTGCCTTCGGCGTTACTCACGCAAAGAAACGGCACGTCGCTCTCCCACCGCAATCTGTATCTGTTGCACAGCAGCTGACATTGGGGTGGGACGGTGGTCACATGGTGCGTTTGTTTTCTCCACCCACCTCTCTCCTCCAACTCATAATTTGCATCCAGATGGATTTGTTGGAGGCTAAAGGAAGCTTACACTGTGAAGGACAGTTTGTTTTTATTTTTAAAAAATTTGGGGAAGGGGGTTACTACAACCTGTCATCAAAAGCCAACAATAAACATGACAAAGTTGATCTAAAAAACGTATATTTGGTCCAATGGAATAGAGTTTCCAAGTCCTCCTAACTCTGACTGGATCGCTCAACATGACATAAACGAGCGTCAGAGGATTGTAATTTGGCACAATGAAAACGTTTAATACACATGACGTATTAGGAGGCGAAAACATTTGCTGTGTCATACGAGGATGATCACACTTTCATGGATGCTTTAATTCACCCGTGTACATTGTACTTTATTCAGCTTAGACCAAGGTGGCACATTGTTTGTTTGGATTAGTCACATTTTGTTGCGATTCCGTCATTGAATCCTCTCCAAGCGTCGATACGATGACTCAAAATTCTTGCTAAACACGTTTTAAATTTGCAACGCTACAATTATAAAGTGTGATTTGGAATTTAGAACAGCACCGTGAATCACTCGGAATTTGGGTCAGTTTTTCAGGACCTTTCTAAGTACTGTACTGTTTTTATACCCCCCCATATACGATTGGCCTTTTATGCTAGATGGCGCTACACTGGGGAGTAGTGAGAGTTATGAAAGACATTTTAGCTGTGTTGGCCAGTCAGTATGAATCGCACTTGTTAAATCAGCGGATGAAAACCACGCTAAAAAGGTACGTCTCCTTGAATGAAGGCATCTGACTCAGGAAATCAATGGAACACACTCGCGGGTGTGAGGAGGGCACTCGCTGCAAAGATGGAATACTCTTCATCCTATCTCAAATGACGAAAACAGATGTGAGAGAGGGGGGGGAATCCTGTGGGGAGGAACTTGAATCGAATTACTTGAAAAAAAAAAACAGATGCACGCTCTCAAAAAACAAGGCAAATATTTAACATTGCTGAAATGAGGGAGATAAAAATGAGACCGAAACTGGCTATTATATTTACGCATGCAGGCAATTTGGAAGTTTGGTTCATATAAGTACTGGCCACATTGATATGATACAAAGTATCTCTTTAGTTTAGCAAATGATGTTTTTTTTTTCTTCTTAATCCTCTTCATCCCCAAGTGAAATAATAGCTACAGGCGGATTTTAATAGCGCACTTGGACAGGAACTGTCACCATGCTGCGTCAGACAAGGAGCAGCAAGCAGCTCAAGCAAAAAAAATGCTCACTTCACCAAGAAGGAAACTTTGGAAGCCATTCATTACTGCCCTCTGGCAAAGCACCTGACTTTGACGTGTTCCCATTGAAATTTCAACTTGAGGGGGTGTGAGGGGGGAGAACTGAGTGTGAATTATGTTTTATTTTAATGCCTGTAATGAGCAGTCATCTGGAGGACAATGAACAAACCTAAAGTCATCCAAGTGTATAATTCAAAAACTTGAAATAACTAGTTTGCCTTCCAGCGTCATCCCCAAAAACAGAAAGTTCAAACTCGGAATGGATGAATGTAAATGGGATGTAAAACGGTCACAGTTTATTTCTGTTATCTTGAGTAACAATAGAATGAGATTCCGATTTGTTTTCCCCCTCTCCCAATGGCAGGTCAAGCATCAAGACAAAGGAATTGAAACAAGAATTCTTCACTGTGGACAAAAAAGTCTGTCTCTTTTAAATGATTGGTATTTCTATCATTTTCTATAAACAACAACAACAATAACGAGATACAGACGGGTACTCAAGTTGGTTTTGTGAAATGAACATCGGAGTATTTCCCCCCCCCCCCCCTGAACGCTACTGTGATATGGAGTAAACTTTTAGAAAGCAGTCTCTCTGTTTGATTTGCTGTCTGCAAATTCCACCTGATGAACTTTTTGAAGCTCCTGGAGGACAAGTGTCAAAGAAATGACCTTTCCTGCTTATCTTGTCTGTCTTCAATTCAGCACATGAGCGATACGCCCGAGAGAGAGAGAGAGAGAGAGAGAGAGAGCGTGAGCGAGATAACCGGAGGGAGTTTTTGAAAGAGCAGAAAGATTTAAGAAATGTCTTGGAGCCATAAACCCCCGACTGTTGGCGGTTCGGTTATAGTTGAGCTTTGTGCAAAAATGCAAGTTGGAGATGAAACTTTCTCAAGCAATAAACTGCTCGCCCACAGCCACGACATGATACAAAACAAGGAGAGCGGAAAGCCTTCAAAAGTCCAGACCGATATGAGGTCGAATCACAAAACCAGAGGTTACGCTTCGATGATTTGAACATCACCGCCGCATCATTGACTCGTCTTATTACACAAACACGAGTTAAGGAACCACGACAATCGAGCCTTCAAAACCAACTTTGGGGCGTGGTCTCGTCAAGCTCGATTCTCTTCTTGAGATGGTCCCAATGAGTCCATCTTACTCCATTCGCTTTGTCCTGCCTGCGCTGTATATTTTCCAGCCGGGTCACGGTGCTCTTATAGGAGAAAGTAATTGAGTATAGACTTTCATTCCCCAAGCGCGCTCCTCGCTGGAAATGCAACCGTGTGCCTCAAAGGGAGGTCAGGTGAGACATTTTGGATCAATGCACACTAAGGATTCAGCACAGAATTTCACCGATTGCTTCACTGGTCCCGTCACATTGACGGTGCGAATTACGGACCTTACAATCTTCCCGTTTTAGGCAAGCGAGGTGTAAATCTAAGGAGGTGGGCTCGACTGCCACACTCTGTGAAATTCCGAGCTTTTGTAGTGGTGACGCGGCATCCATCCCAGCATGCACCGGGGAGAGTTTCGGATCGAGTTGTGATAAGGCACGTGCTGAGCCACGGTGAGATCAATCCGGTGTTTGTCTTTCATCCAGAGATCCTCTGCCATTCAACCAGTCGGGGGTTTCAAAAGGAGGGCGGCTCCAAAATAGTCTTTTTAAAGCAAGGTTTCAAAGAAAGAAGTAGGGGTGGGCGCTCATGAATTTGTTTTGCGATTATTTGCAAAACCAATTGTTACGATCATAAAACTGAGCCACGGAGCTCCTTTTGCAAAAATCGGGACTTTTCATTTGCTCTTATTGATCCGATTGTCAGAAATACAACGCAAATACTGCGTGACGCCCATTGTGCATTAAAAGTAGTTCATCTCAACGACTTCATCAATGAACGTGTGTGAGTGTTATTCAACTGGGTCATTTGATGGAACTCAATCGAGAGATGAATGACTAACTCAAAACATCCCGGCTCCTTGTTCTCGCCAGCTCGAACATGTTCTCTCCAGATTCTTGTTTTATCCATCTGGTACTGCAGTCTGCGCCCAAGTAGCTGGTGAGCAAATATTATGAGAGCGCTGATGAATCTCCAAATCAAAAGAATGAATGAAACGCAAGCAAAGTAGGTGTCAAAGTAAGCCGACGTGTTTCTGTGAGCCATCGCCCGCAAATTTGTTCAAATTAATCAGCGTATCAGAGTCAGTTGCGGCAAGCTTGGAAAAGCCCAGATCACTTGAGTCAAATTCACCTCAAACTAGCCGCCGCAGGTTGAGCATTCAAATCACCAGAGAGCAGTCTTGCTAGTCGACCGTATTTCTTTTCCTATGACTGATACCATAAAATCAAAACATGTTTCTCAGCTTGACCGGGCCTCCTTGAGCAGGTGTTTGGGCTTAAAGTCTCCAGACATGAACAGTCGCAGCGATGTTTGACATAGATGCTTCGGATCGCCCCTCCAGTGGTATTTCCTCTTTTCTTTCCAAAGCTGGAAGCAATTTCTGCAAACCATTTGCCTGGTTGTTTTCTCCTTGAAATATCTGATCCAATTCTATATTTGAGACATTTTCGACACATCCGTACTTGCGATACTGTTGTAACGCGTCAAGGTCAAACACACGCAAATAACAAGGACCTTTAAAGACCTTCTTAGTATGAATAGATGTATACTTCGGTTTTGCAGGTGTATCTGCTTTTGTGCTCACCGAGTATATGCACGGTCAAGTCCCTTTCGAGACGTGTACTTTGAAAATCGATTCATTTTAAGCACACTCACGGCATTTTAGAGTATTGCATTGATCCTAATGTAAACAAATGAGAATACCCTGCACGCATACATGATGCGCTTCTCATTAAAAGAGCCCATCTGAGCGGAGGGAGCGCTGATGGAAAGAAACGAGCACAGAGTTCCGATTGACGTGAAATCGACAAACAGCAGGGCGATTTTATTCCCACAACCAGAGCCGAGATGGGCTCGGGCAACTTAACCAAGCCGAAGACTTTGAAAAGAAAGAGTCAGTTGTTGCCAAGAGAGTCACGGTGATAGATTTAGACGTGGTCGATACGGATTGCGTGCCAGAGGCAGCTTCCTGACGCGAGCATATTCCACGTAGCGCTTACCCCGCTCTGCTGATTGAATGGTCGCATTGATAAAGCGTGCGCCTGCGTGCGCGGCTGCACGTGCCAGAGATATTCTGATCTCTTGGAATGTGTTGAACTAGAAAATGAGGAGCATTGACGGCAGGGGAATGGGAATTCGGATGCTTTGGTAACATTCGAAAGCCTTCGTGGTCTCTGGCTCCCCGACAGTCTGCATTTTAAAACTATTCTCTTGGCATTTGGCAGTGGAGGGGGTAAGGGGGGGGGGGGGGCATTTACAGTGGAACCTCTTCAAAGGCCAACATTGCTGACATCACACAATTGGTCATTTCGACCAACAACCCTGTACATTTTTCCAAGCTCAAGCTGTACATTCCGCCATAGTTTCCGTTTTTATGTATCGCTCTTAATCACAAGAGTCTCAACGGACTTTCGACTTCACACTGAAGCGAGCTTTAAAAGAATCCAATTTCAGTCAGGCTCTTTATCTTACAAGATGGTCAAATTGTATCTCTTTGTGATGCAAATGCCGTGCTGTCGGCACACACAAAAACATTCGGACATTAATAATAAACTCGCTAAGAACACTGATCCGTTCTTTTCTCCCTTTGACTTTTTTTTCAGAAACTGAGCCAGTGAATGCTTGCGCTGTACCTCCAAATCTGAATGACTATTTGACACTGAGCGCGTTGACATTGTAATCTCTAATTAACCCCGTAAAGCATAGTTTGCCATCATATCCAACTGGTTAAATTAAATGTTTTGGTTTTTTTTTTTCCTGAGTGAGCTGAAAGGTGGACAGAAGCCGTGGGGATTCAAGCATTCTTTCTTTCAATGATTACAATCTTTGATGTTTTCCGGGGCAGTCGATTCCTCTGTTTCCTCTTCTAATGTTGTCGACATTTTCCTTTTAAGTTCACCTCCAGGGTACTGGCAAGCGATTCCCCTTACTCAGATGCTGATCGCTAGTGTACGAAGCGCATGCTCCTCCCTAAGATGTATTTAGGGCTTATTTCCGTGAGAGAGCGTGCATCTCTTTAAATCACACTGCGGGCTGCTTAGAAGCTTTCTCAACCGTCTTTATTGTCGAAGCTGAGCAGCAAAGCCAGGAACAGACAGAGCTGCATTTTTAGTCGCTCCATTATTCTAATTGCCTTTAACCTTGAATCGATATTTACGGCATTGACAACACAAAGGCTTGAAGATCCAAGCATCGGCCTCACATTGGAGGTCCGAGTGAGCTAGCCGTGGCTTTTCCTACACAATAAAATCATCCTTTGCCAGCTCGTGCAGCGTGCCCGCGTTGCGCATTGTTTGCGAAATGAATAGAATTGCCACGAGGACGGCACATAAAAAGGTCAAATGAGGGATGATATTTGAATTTTTCAAAAAGGAGAAGGAGGAGAAACGGTGAAAAATCAAGTCTGTGGAGTGCATGAAAGGCCAACAGCCCACGCTGTGATTCCATCTGGCCTTTCTGCACAGCGCGTTTGCCTTTGCGTGTGTTCGGAGCCGGCGAAAGGTTGACAAAGTGTGACATGACCCCATACATGCGTGAGCGTACGCAAGCGGCAGAATGCTTCCGGTATGTATGTTTTGCGTTTGGAGAATGAGCCTGCTACTTTGTGTTAGTATGCAAGCAGAGGCTTGTGTGCTTGCTGTGTGCGCGTTTTGGTGTGTTTATCCCGCCAATGTGGCGCAAGGATGAACGTGTGCGGCAAGTCCATGAGTGTTACATTGCCTGGCCTGTATTCATGGAGGCAAGTAGGTCAGTGGGGATGTACCTGTGATACTGGCACGAAGGAAGTACCTAAAGATGAACCCCACCCCCCAAAAAAAAAGCAATTTGACGTTGTACAATCTTCTAATATCTTCCAAACAAGCTTTCTAAGCACAAAGGATTTGATCCAACAATACACTGGAAAATCAAATAACCATGCAAGAACCCCTCCCTCAAGACCTAGTTCCGGGCTGAAGTCCAGGGGAAGTTTATTATCGATCAAAATGTCAGTGCAAAGTGCAGGACTCCTTCAAAGAGCAAGCAACAAATCTTCACAGCAGCTCTCCATGACAAATATTTGTCAAAGAAATGGAGATAGAGTTTATGTTTGCATATTCTCAGTGACCTGGATTAGTTTTTACTGAATACATTTGTAAAACTATCCATCCGTCATTCATATACTGCTCATTAGGCTCTTGGGTGAGGAGTCCAATCCATCACATCCATTTTCGAATCCACTTCTCCTCACGAGGGTCACGCGGTGTGTGCCGGCGTCTATCACAGCTGTCGTCGGGCAGTAAGTGGGTTACACCCTGAACTGGGTGCCAGCCAATCGCGGGGCACACATCGACGAACAACCATTCGCACTCACAATTACAATTTGGAGTGTCCAATCAACTTGCCATGCATGTTTTTGGAATGTGGGCAGAAACCGGAGTACCCGGAGAAAACCCACGCAGGCACGGGGAGAACATGCAAACTCCACAAAGGACAGCCGGAGCCGGAATCGAACCCTGCACCTCTGTACTGTGAGGCAGGCCTGCTAACCAGCCGCTCAGCTGGCCGCCCTCAAACATTATTATAATTATTATTATTGTTATTACAGGGTGGAACGGTGTTTGCCCTTAAAGGTTTCTTGAGATGAAGTTGCCGTCGTGGAATTATTTTATTGAAGCGTGTAACTCAGCTACATTTTTGTATGCATGTTCTCAGTGGCTACTTTTACATTTACAACAATCTCCCTGGGTTGGCCGCCAAGGCGTAGGTTATCGACGATGATAAAAGTCAAACCTTTGGAAAACAACAAAAGATTCAGTGTGGTGATTTGAAATGTCTAACCAGATGCTGCTGTATATATTTTTTGCTTTGTGCAAGCAGACGGCGTGGCCATTTTCTGGGCTGCAGTCAAGAACGCCAGCCCCTTGCAGCTATTCATTATCGTAAGTGTGTCTGCAGCAGAAGTGAGCAGGCAGTGGCGCGGCGCACGGGAGGAAAAGATTGCTGAAACAAGCTTTCCAAAAGGAGGGAGATCTCCAAGGACACTTTTTAATTCACGAGAGGACCCAATGTGCCTGACTTTGGCTGACATGACTTGGCTCTTTTTGATTTTTTGTTCAAAAAAAATGATTCGATTAAGACCTCACATTTATTCATCGGTTATTAAACAGGATCAAAGGTTGTGAAAGATGTCGTCTAGTGATTATGGTGATGTATTTTACCAACCTTAGTAAAAAAAGACCCCGCACATTTAAATTGCTGAGACAACCTGGACTGTGTGCAGACTGATGAGGGACTTAAAAGTACAAAGTCAGTGACTACTCCAAATACTGGTATTAAGGCTTAAGAGGACTGCAAGTTTCTTAATGATTTGAGAGCTCAAACTATCAACCCCGAAAGAACTTCTAATCCTTGGATATGTTTAACTCTGTCACCTGGTCCCTGCATGTCAGTTTTATTAAGGCTTCCTCTTCGTGTGGCATCCCCCAGGGCTCCTTCTTTAGACCCTTCTACTTTATGGTCCATTCATGTTTAATTACTTTCATAAGTTTGGGACAGCAGGAAAAGAAAGTCAAGAAACGTCACAGGCCAGTTGATACCACATTTGCGGACTCAGTGCAGTCTGCTTGTTTGGGTTCCCCAATGGCTGTACTTTCTTTAAACTGAATTAGTTTTTTTAACAGCAGAACGAGCACATCGACAAACTTCCCAGAAGAGTCAATGCAACTTTTGTGTATTGGGAGTAGCTTCCCTGTATGGTCTGGCCCAGGACTTCTGATTGAACCCCATTTTGGTTATTTTGTAAACTGCAACATAATGTTCAATTCTTTCATTAATAATAATAATAATAATGATAATAAAGTGGGAGAATGCCAACAACTTTGCAAACTAGTTAAGTGACAGTTTTTGAGAAAAGACATAAAAGTCGTGCTATAAGTGCAAGTCAAGAAAATTCAGAGAGTGGATGCCACGTGTGTGACTTGAGAGCAGCCTGACGCTGCATCTTCCCCATGCCGCCTCACACGACTCACTTTGCAGATGAGGTTGGCAGGAGTAGATCGGCTCTATAGTTCAAACTAATTTATATCCTCTGCAGTGGAGGGTGCATTAGAGAGATCAGCCTCATCCACAACTGCCACATTGCAAACAATCTGCCATGACTAAACAAAAAGCAGGGTGCACAACCATAAACATAGATGAATGGTTTGCGAGCCCGCACAATCAGTTTAGGCATAATTCGATTTAACTGGCACGACTTAAGCAGCAGTCGGGAAGCTTTACATCACATGATTCATTAGTTTTTTGGTTTTTTGTTTTTTCCAGGAATGCATAAACGTCATTCGTCTGTCTTGAGCGCACATTGCACTGAACTCAAAGGACATTGCTCTTCCACTGAGAAGTATATATTGATTTAAAAGCATATTGTCAGCCAAGACCTGGTTGTTTCAGTTCAGTCATGTGCAACGATGCCTTGGCTTGAATTGTCCCTCCAAGCTTGCACTGCACCTCTCTCCTCCCTACAGCTCGCTGTCACTTTCTCCGTTTGTTTGTTTTTTTTGGGGTGGATTATAGTTGCACCAAAGTTCATGAGAATGTAGTGTTGAATATCATGCATTGGGTGCGCATTTTGGGGCTCTCACTTCATGGGAATCTCTCCTTGTCAGTTGCAATCCCGAAGTTTAAAGAGTGCAGGGCAGATGCAAAGCCCGCAGGAAACAGCCCAAGCCCCGCCTCAAGCGCTGACCTCCTCCGATGACAACCATATGCTTCTATATTAAATATGCATGTCTGTGGAGAGTCTGACATGTGATGTTCAGTGTCTAAAACAACAAGAATCAAAGTGGCGAGGACCTCTTTTCCCATACGGTTTAGTGGAAATTTGAGATCTTCATTAATCCGAAAGTAACAAAAACCTTTTATGTTGGGGTTGGCAGTAGCTTAGCGCGTGTGAATTTGGCGACTACCCAGTTCAAGAAATAAAGCAATCGAGAACATAAGATTTGTCAGTTTCACTTTTGGTTACACCGACATCATAGTGATCTAGAGTTGTGCACCAACACCCGATTGTATTACAGTAATCATTCGATTCTTGGTTGTTGAGCAACGTAATCTTCCGCAAGAAGCATTTGAACAACCTGCAGTCAGTACATGTAAAGCTTCGCCGAAGCATCCATTGAATCAAGCTTTTATTGTTGCTTATGGCTCTAGCGCATCCCTCCGGATAAACTCCGGCTTAATGGGAATGCTCGCTTTCGAAGGAGGCTGTTTCCATCAGCGGTGGCAGTAGAAGGCCTTCCGCTGCACAGTGTGTCAAAAAAAAAAAAAAAAAACGCTCCAATTTGGAGAAAGTTGCAATGAATTGCGTCAATCGTTCAACCGGCTGTAGCAGTGTGCCAGCCATAAAGCGGTCAGTAAATGGCACCGATCTGCAGTTGGGGACAGAAGAACATCTTATCAGGTGCCAATTTTGCAACGCTCGCTCCAGTGTCAATGGGCGAGCCGCGGGCAAGGGAAGGATGATTACAGAAATTGCAACGCCTAAGCTCTCAACTGCTGATGGCCTCACGGCTCTCTGAGTGACACCTAAAGGGAAAGAGAAAAAGGGATGTGCAGAGCGTCTTTGAAGAAACTGTTAATTATGTGCTGTGTTTATATTGCCGCGTCGCCCTGTTGCTTGTTTGTTTGTCATGGCTCGAGCCGGTAGCCACTGTGGCGTGGCCTCGTCACTGTCTCGTGACCTCATCGTGGAGTGACTGAGCAAACCTGTGGGTGGCCTCAAGGGGGCTTCTGTCCTTGAGCTGTCAAAGCTTTTTTTTGAAATGCCGCACTGGCCTCAAGTCAAGATGACCGATTAGAAAGTGTAATAAAGGTAAAAGGCTCTTCACAAGTAGATACTGGCTTCACATTTAGGGTTTTAAACTTGACCCATTTTTTCATGAAATAATTTTACCTTGGACTTTTTTTAGATAAAATATATATATAAAAAAAGGCATTTGATGAGAATATTTTTACGGCTGGAGGCTTGTCATTTTATGGTGACTAACGCCGCCTGTAGCGGCACTCGAAATTCTCAGGTTGCACCCATTTTCTAATAGAGAAACGGGGTCATTAAGTCCAAGGTCAACGGGCACATAAATGTGGTCGGATTATTCAATCGAAGCTCTCTCCATATTGCTACCAGCACATCTTTGTGCATCCCGTCGCTTTCCAGCCACAGCCACATGATATCGCGGGCAACGCTTACAGTCCATCACAGACAAGGAGTGCATGGGACCGATGGGGAACTTAAAGGTCAAGTGAGTCACGGCAGTTGCAAACACCTCTTGCGGACGTCTTTATCCAGCATGTTAAAGCTACGACCGATGAAAGAAAATGTTCATTTTTATGATAAACCACCACATGTGTGTGTAAAAGTGGATTGAGAATGCTTCCACTCCTCAATAAAAAAACGTTTATTCTTCACCCGGCCTTGAGTGAATCCGGTTGCAGTTGACAGGATGTTATTTGGAGTAATTGTCAGCTGAGTCACCACTCCAGGAGCTGAGGAGGAGGCTCGTGCGTCATCTGAAAAGGTCAGCTCAACTGGACTTTAAAGCTACAAAAGGCAAATGTCTTTGAAGGATTCATTTGAACGCCAAATGCATTTTGAAAACGGCGTTGCGGCTCCGACGCTGCGGCGCTGGATTGCGATGTGAGGCGCCACCCTTTGGTTTGATTGATGACAAGGAGCTTTGTGAATCGTTAATTCAGCTGTAATTAATATTGATTAGATTACTGTAGCTGGTAATAATGCACGCTTATCTGCAGGGGAGAATGTGGCTTGCATAAACAACCCCGGAGCCAAATTAGGAGAGCAATAAAGAAGCAATAAGCAAATAATGAGCATGGGGTATGGATAGCGTTGTTTAAAAAAAAAAAAAAAAAAACACTTAAAACAGAGAGTTCCTTGCTTTTGACATGGCGCCTCATTAAGTGTTGTTGCCTATGTTTTGAAATTTGTGTTATTGGTTTTGAGCTAGCGCTTGTTTTCTGATATGGTTGACTTCCGTTCAACAGTTATTAACAAATTTTCTAAACATCTGAGCAACATAATGTTTTGTAACAAATCCCCCAGGACACTTAGAGCTGCTTTGCTACCATACGGTCTGTTTGTTATGTTTATCAGCAGTAGCACATCGTTGATGTTGTTTTTTTTTTGTTTTTTTTAAATGATCTTTCCTTTCACTAAATCTCTGTTAATGCCCAACTCGGGCCCCTGAGCTTTTAACATGAAAAAGGGGAATGCAAAATTTTGGGGGAGCACAATCTATTATTTTAATGATATGTTCATGGTTTATATTTCCATCTGCTCTAAGCTCACAGCAGTCCAAAAGACACATTGTTTCTCTCGCTCGCTTAAACGTTACGTGGAACGGGGTGTTGACGCCTGTGCTCCTCGTTGTATCAAGCACAACTTCAGGGCAACCGACTGTTTTGTGACACACAAATTTAAAATGTCTTCAATTTTCAATGGAGAGCCCAGGGACCAAAATGAAGGCATGGGAGATGAAGGAAGAAGACAAGCATATTAATATGATGATTTGTTTGTAGCATATTGATTGTTGCAAGGCTGCGCCGTAATGCACAGTGCACGGTGCGGTCTGACCAGGCCCGCGGTCTTTCAGCTTCCATTAGCTGGCAAATCCCCACACAGTCAGGGCAACCGATCAATGAGGTTGCATCTCAAGTTGTAATGGAAGCATCACGGCTGACCATCCAACGCACGGTCGCCATACAGAGACTGAAGTCATTCCGTGTTGGATACTTATTTAGGAAAAAGTTTGGACTGTGAAAAGCCCCTCCCCATCTAATGGAAGCGTCGCGCAAGGGCTAATTTCGATCACACGATTCTCTGGAAACGAAACCTCTCATTAGCCGCGCTCACTCTGACAAATGTTTGACTCCCGATATGGGCGAATGCTGGTAACTACCAGCGAGTGTCGTTCCAATTAAATTCACCTTTATTCCTCTTAGCGGTAGTTGTTGACATGATGTCTACGCTCTCCTTCAACTAATGACCACGTCTCGGGAGCTGTGTGGAGCATTCCTGGAAACTAGCAATCACATTACCATCTTGGTGATGTCATGAGTGTGTGCGTGTTTATATATATATATATATATATATATATATATATATATATATATATATATATATATATATGTATATATATATATACACACACACACACACTGTATTGAAGCAAAAATTGTTCATGTCTCACTGCCTCACAGGTGACAGTTTACAATTGGGCGGGAGGATGAAGTTGACGTCTTCGTGCACTGGGGCCCGGGAAAAAAAAAAAATCCCATTAACCAAGTAAAATAAATACTTTAATCGGGCATAATAATGTTAGGTGAAATAATCCTTTTTAATTCAAGTTGACAGCTGACTGCATGCGCCACACGTAATAAAATGATGATGTAACCCACCCAGATGGCGTCTGTGTGCATTTTTGGTTCAATGCAGGTGGATAGTTTGGCTTGAATTTCATCTATACAAGGACGACTCCAACAGACAGCGATTATTATTTCATGCAGAGATAAAATGATGTATTCTTTGTACCACTGATTTAATGTGTGCGTTTGTGTTATAGCTGCAGCTGTTGCGGAGGGCGCTGTATGACTGAAGTTGAGTTGAGTTCCTTAAAGTATCAGTCCGATAGGAAGTACAGATAACCTAATGTGAGCTTTGGAACGTGAAATAAAGCCCCGGGGAGAAACATACATGCACGAGGAGGAACATGCAAACTCCAAACAGGACGGCCAGAGACTTCTTGTAACTCCAAACCTCAGAAGTGAGAAATGGATAGGTTTTTATTTAAGGTTCTCTCGAGAGTTAAGTAAATAAACGGGCATGGCCATTCCTGGGGGGAAATGTGACGCTAGCCAAAACATTTAGCACACAAACTAAGAAAAAATAACAACTCTGGGGTATGTGACAATGGAGAAGTTGCATCCGTTTCAATATAATGTGACAAATGGTCATCCAAACTGTGACTTTCCCATGGGAGACACCCAACACCCACAATTCGCAGGAAGTTCATCCAAGGACAGAGGATGAGAATGAGGTCACGCTCGACGTCAACAGAACTGTCAGCTGAGACGTTCGCCTGAGCTGAACTTTAAGCGGTAACAGTGTGTCGTCAATTACCATCTTTCTACCCATGTTATATAGGTCAAGTTTACAATTAGCAGTCCAGTAATTACTTGGGCTGGAAGTTTGGATTTGATCGTATTTTCCCGTCGGTCGACAAACGACGAAAATTAAAGAGTGAGAGGCAGGTATGACATTTTGTTAATCTACAAGATGATGCCTGCGTCCCTTTAGTGGCAGATGGCGCGTGGAAACAAAAGCAAAATGCCAGGAGGGTGGTTGGCATTTGACGATAGAGTGGGTGCGGGGACTTTCTTTGAGAAGGTGTGTGTGGGAAGCTGTGTTAAATTGTGTAAGAAGATGAAAAACATCAGAAATGGTTTGAACACGGCATCATTGAATGGACATTTAAACAAACTGCAGGGTTTGTGACCGGTGCCTTTGAACAGAGTTTGTCAAAGGTCAGAAAAATCCAGTGCTTTGTTCTTTGCCATTATTGGGTGCTGAAGCTACAAAGTATTTGTTTCGGGTCAATATGTCGTTGGAGGGGCCGTGACCTATGGCTGAGACAAAGCCTGACACTGGGTAGCACATTTCGATTCAATAATGCCTTCATTGTTCATTGTATCTTACAGAGAATGAAACCCCCAGTCGCAGCCTATCTTGTGATCACGTCCATGAGAATAAACAAAATTATCGACCAAAGGAAATGGTAACTTTTTTACCTTAACTGCACTGGAAGGGAAATGTATTGATTCCCTGTTACAAATGACTAAGTGAAATCATTCGGCTCAATCAAATGAATTGCATGCGAGTTGTCTGATCATTAGCGTTAATTAAGACTAATCCCACTCTCAGCCAGTTGAAGTGGATCTGTGGCTATGGCAACCCAATCCCAAATGGTGAGTACCGATGAGGCCCGCTGGCTCTTCTTCACTCCCTGCAGCAGTCATGGGACGTGTTGAGCAATTACCACACAGCAAGAGATAAAGGAGCACTTGTGACAAACTCATCAGTATCCTGTCTTATGTGCCAAATTCTTCCAGTGTCACCCAAAACACAACACATTAAGGCAAGTAAATGCAAATTGCACCATATACTCTTCAAGTTGGCCTACATTAATTTTGGATTGCAGTACGAGTAAAATGGACTGAGGGAAGGCTGAGCAGGATGATCAGATTCAGCTGTGTAAAAAAAAAAAATCTCCTTCTTCATCTTAAATGATGCCAATTTAAACTACTTAATGAACATTGGTTATTATGTCCCGTTTATGGGGTGTAGGGTGTAATCTTCAATGTGCGAGAATTCACTTTTTTTTTAATCACAGACCTGTTGTGCGGGATCAAAATGACCGTGGCTGGGTGATCCAGTTTGGCTCAATACTGTCACCTGGCGGATGTTATTGTGAACAACATAAATGACGTGCGTCAAAGGGTCACCTCGATTGCCTCCAAATATGGAAAAATAAAAAACGTGAGAACTATTGGAGAATCAGAGAAAGTGTTAAGTTGTTCTTTTACAAACGTCAAGGTAAAGGGGGAAAAAACACAGCTTGGTTTTGCTCTCACTGTTTTCCGGATATCCGGCAGCTGCCCACTGCTGCACTTGCGTGTCCGTTACCCAGAATGCCCGGTAATTCATTCCCTAGAGTTGAATTATAGTTAATTTAATTTAAAATGAAATATTATCATTTAAAAATATATCATACTTAATTGTTTTAGAATGTATTTTATAAAGTGCATTTTTATATGTAAAAAAAAAAATGCTATGTGTACACCTATACTCAACTACGTAACAACATAATAGCCTTTATATACCACGACGCTGTCACCCTTCCACGGCTGGTCCGATGGCGGTGAGATTACAATTGATTGCTTCAGTGAGTTACAGAACCTCTACGTTTCTTCTCTCCCCTCCCTCACCGCCGGCCTTGACTAGCCTTTTGAAAAGCGTTACTGTAGCATTATCATTTTCATACCAACATTTTTTTTCTTTTACTTTCTGATTAGATTAGAATTCTTCCTCAAGGCTGCATTTTTTTTCAGTTGGTTCATTTTGTCCATAGTAATAATGAATGAATATATGAATCTTGCTATATAATTTATGGAGACAGATGTATCTGTAGTTAATTAGATAATTCATCCATTGTTACTATATATGTCAGCATCATGTAAAAGCAACACAAAGAAACGTGGTATTATATTGTTCGAAAATGAATGAATTTCCAATGTACGTGTTAACATAAAAAAAAGTGGGCTGTTTGTTGATTCATATGTTGCAAAACACATTCATCCCCAATGTTCAATCAAAACAATCATAGTATGAGTGTTTTTAGTGACATTTATTATAACTGCCAACTTGTTTGGAATAATAGAAAAGCTATGCTGGTTATCTGATCATCAGATAAAACAAGCATACAATAACATGAATTTGTCATCTTCTAAAACAACCCCAGCTTGCATTCCACCATCATGTGCGGCTCACCCATTATTTCACTCTGTGCTGCATCTGGGAGAAAAAAAAAAGCATGACTGGTTAGCAACAAATTTGACAATTCTGACTGTAAATGAGTTTGCGTGCACGTCACCATTGAGGATGTCCTCAAAGCCGATGGATTCATCGCTGCCTCTGAGCGTGTCCAGTGCTAGGTTGGAGCTCTGTAAGAATGGCAGACGCTGGATCTGGAACCAGAGGAGGAAACAAAAGGCAACAATGGAAATACAGTACAAAGAAAGAAACCGCTCAGGTGTCAACATACACAGAGGCTCTCTCAACGTTACCTGTCTTGCTGCCCTATATTCCATCTGCAATTTAAGTGGGGCATGAAGACCTTGGATGTTTCTGAGGGAATTGAAATTCATCTTGTCCTGGTTCAACTGGAACTGTTCACCATGGAAACACGCCACAGCATTATGGGTCAACAGAAAATACTTGCATCAACAAATTACACAAAGAATTTGTCTTATATTTTTTGATGATGGTTGATGGAACTCGCTGTTCATCTTCATTGGATGGAAGGCAGCATAAAATTGCTGCACAGCATCATTCAAAACATTTCGGGTTAAATGTTCAGTTTATGTGTCACTTTTTGTGTTAAAAGTGTCTCAGCATTAAGGTACCACCGTGTTTTACCAGCTCCCTGGATACAATGAAACATACAAAAGGAGAATCCAAATAATCTTCTGGATCCTAAAGTGAGCCGTTATTCGAATCAACTTACATTTTTTTCTGACAGCTCCAGTGGATGTCCAGGGATGATCTCAGTGTTTACATTGTTGAAACTAATCAGTAAACGACAACATATAAATAAGACAAGTCCGATGGTGTTCACGTGCAATTTTTAACTACAAATAAAGTATAATATATACTGGATGTTATATATCGTAACTCACCCATTGCGCAGCGTATCGTGAACGCCGTAAGCCCCCGGTGGACAAAAGCCAGCCACTGGTACGCTCTCTTTCAGCTGAGACTGGATACCTCGAGAATTCTGATATTCATCCCATACATTTGTTAGTATTTCACATGGCAGAATTAAACACAGGCAATTCTCAAATAATCAATCTACGTTTAGGGAAGCAACCCGTATGTTAAACGCAAGCTAACGAGCGTTAGCTCCAGTGACTAATCATATTCACAATAAATGGTGCTGCATCGATGATGGCTGCAGAGGACTCCACACATAGTTAATGTATAAATAAAGATAGCAGTCAGTATCATAGCAGTAGTATTACTTTACATTAACGACAGGAAGAAAGTGAATCGAGGTACCATTATGATTCGACGACTTGGGCTTTCGATTTAAGACTGAAATGTGTCGCATTTTTAAAACGCCATATCCGGTGTGACGTCACGGAACATGCGTCAAGTTTTTTCCCTATTGTTTCTCAAATACTGTACTGTATTTTAACTCCAGCCTCCGACTTTGTTATCGCTGAAAACTTTTTATGTTTTGTTGCTGTAAAGAATACCGACGAGTGAAAAGCATTCACTTCGCATTCACTTCGCATATGATACCATATTTAAGTCTAATGCCGCTTATGACGTATATAGTTTATTTTGGAGGGTATAGTTTATTTTTAGAGCGTCTGAATTGCAGCTCGAAAGATCTAGATTGTGGTCTTTCTATTAGTGATTACTTCATATTATTAATAGTGACCACTATTGTCAGGTTGGGGGTATAGCTCAGTGGTAGAGCATTTGACTGCAGATCAAGAGGTCCCCGGTTCAAATCCGGGTGCCCCCTCATTTTCTAAAAAAAATAATTCCACATTCATAATTTTTATTTACTTTCCCGCCTCTCTATAGTTGAAGGCTGACAAAATCACATTTTGTGATTGAAACTAGTATAAACATGAAAACCTAAATACTGCAGCAAAAACAAATCTAGTATGTACAATATCAAATATACATTTTAGGAATAAACCTGGCTGGGGACGAGGTCAGTGTGTACCCCGCCTTTTGCTCAAAGTCACTTTGGATAAGTTACCTATCGATCCGGAATTGATCACTTGTTTAAAGCTCAGCCACCACCCATTATTATTATTATTTTAGAACAGAACTCTATCGTAAACTGACGAGATCATGTGTAAATGATATCATATAACGAACTGCTCTGTCCTGTACTGTATTTCCATGTTAAATATAGTTGCCTGTCATTTCTAAAGTGCAACAGCATCGGGCCTTCCATGGTCAACCAAGGTTGGCCAATGTAGGTCGACTATTTAAGGCAAAAAGATATCGACAATAGTTTATAACATTCCATGTATATTGAATGGTACACGCTCTATGCACACACATTAACGCTCACTGCATCGGCATTGGTAATGTTTCATAATCACAAGAAGTACACACAACAAGAACACTCACGGACAGTGAAGATACAGTCACGCATGGACACACACTCACACACAATTTCCCCTGCAATCTCTTTTCAGCTCATTGGCCCAAAAAGTGCCAAGTGAATTTATTATTAAGAGCCAAAGTCGAGATAGTAGGGTATATTCACAGACCTGAAGCTATGAGATGCCGGCGCAAATCAGGTCAGCAGAGCCACTGACCTCTTTTGAATCACTTCTTAACATACTGCCGCTTTGCCATAATGGTCTTTGAAGTGTGGAACTGTATTGCGTCATCCTGAGAGGTGATTATCATTTTACCTCTCACAGTAACAGCTCTCACAATTATGATGTAGTGTATTTCTACAGCCATGTATAATATGGCCACAATAGTAAATATATCATTAAGATTACGTTTCTGGACACTGTGCATTCAAATTGCAGATTGCGGTTCATTATTGTGTGTGTGTGTGTGCTCGACTCGTGTATGCAGCTCATGGCGTATTTGAGAGTAACACACAGACAGCACCTTTCTGCCAATCTTCTTTTCCCTCGTGTGATGTGATGTGATGATTAGAGAGGCCCGCGTCCAGGCTGAAGCTTTGAATTCCAGCCAATGGCATCCATTATGTCATCGTCTGGCTTTGCATTTCGCATTTTTAAAAAGACAGAAAGAACTTGCTTTTGTAAAATTTGCCTATGTAAAAGCACTGACAAAAGAAAAAGAATCAACCTGCTCCATTGATTGGACGCATATCCATTTTGCACCATTATAAGGTCTTCTGAAATTTGCATGAAAATGCAGATTACATAACAATTTAACTGGACACGGTAATGCCTTACAAACCAAAATAGCTACAGATTGCTATTTAGCCGTTTAGATAACAACTCTCATTAAAATATCCATCCTTTTTCCCATTCGCGTTTATCCTGTTCAGGGTCAAAGGTGAGCTGGAACCTATCCCAGCTGCATGCATGAAAATCAGGCGAATGAACCACTACACTGGACTCAATGAAATCGATTTGTAAGTATTGCTTCAAAGGTCCCACTGAATGCAGTACCACCATACGGGCAAATGATGGCAGAAAAGGACCAAGGAAAGAAAGGCAGCCACAAGCTCTTTATGATGACAAGCACGTTCTAGCACTTCATCAATTTCATTCCACATCTAGTTAAAAGTCATCCTTTGCTGGAGTCGGTCGGGTGGTCAGGTACTCTCTGTACTGGTCCGTCCGTCTCTGCATTTGTCCTATCCGGTGAAGTCGTGTCATTTAAATTTTTTTCATTTTCAATTCTCACTTTCACTCATTGTCTGAGTGACAACTGAATACACCAACATCAACATACTGTACTAGATGTAAAATGAAATAAGAACAAATGGTATGCTTGGTTACTATTAGCTATTTTGCCATGTGTTTCATATACCGGTATATCCTATTTTTGGCACCGAGTACTGTATTTGTAAAAAATATTTTTTGTTTTGTTAAATAAATGCCAAAAGGTGTTGTGGTATTCTGCTGACTGACTGCAAATGAGAAAGTGGCTGTGACAATCCATGCGGCAGCCTGCCTCAATATTCTTTAATATTGGTGGCAATACTGAGAGTCCTGCGTGCTGATTCTTTGCCTTTACGTTGCCGAAGGGCCTTCGGAAGCCATTGCTTTGATAACCTGGCAGGGTCACTGTCTGACATTTGGGGAGTTGGGGGGGTGTCTTTGTGTCAGTGTTGCCTTGTCAAGTCACAAAGCTGTGGGGTCAAGTGCAGCTTCATCCACCGAAAACATCCTTGCATGAATTCGGCATGCATTTTGTTACATGAATCGCAAATATATGATGTTTAAAATGTTAAGATGATTATAAAAATTTAATTGAACTTTGGTGTGTGTTGGAGGGTGGGGGGGGATCCACAATCATCTATTCGTCCATATTTTTTTTATAGTTGTTGTCCTTATTCGGGTCAATGGTGTGCCAGAGCCTTTCCCAGCTGACTTTGGGCAAGGGGGACACCCTGAGCCGGCAAATTTCCACAATCATCTCCTGTACTATTATTGGATCTAATCACAGCATGCATAATGAACTGAGGTAGCTCATAATCACAGCCAGGTTATTATCTGATCATATCGCCGAGTTCACATCAGGAGTTCAGTGAGAGATTGTTCGTCATCAGTCGGAGCTTAGCTTTGAATTTTAACCATGGGATGGAGATGATCCCCAGATATTTAGACGCACACACACACACTCACATTCACAGAAAGGAAAAGTTTTTAAGGTTCATTATTTGGCCTCATTAGATCAAGCTTTTCGTCCTCCACCGGGATGTAATCGAGCATCAACAAATACCCGTCAGTAAACACCGTCGCCTTGTTAACGCTCCTTTCACAAACAGTAATGTTCTTCTTTACTTGGCCTCATTCATATTTTTAATTTAAAACATGTAATTGAATCATGCTCAAATTCAGTGCAGCATAATACGGTGTTAGATTCCAGTGAATCCTCCAAAGATAGAATTACAATGGTCATGGATTCCATAGACCCACTTTTTCTATCACTGTGAGTCTGTGGCCAAATTAAGTGTGGGTCATGTTCAGCAGAGAGCAATTTTTTTTTTTGCTGGGCACAGTCACGTGTGTGCGTGTTGAGTATTGTGAGAGCAGCCTCAGGTGCTTCCTACTTGTTATTGTATTTCTGCATGCGCCACAAAGCTCGAGCCCAATGCTTCACATTTTCAGATATCAGGAGCACGCATACGCTCTTGCATTCAACACACATGCATTATTTTTAGCAGGCCGAGTCAGGGCTTCCTTCATTGTTATAGAAGGACACTCGAGCTCATAGCTGGGGAAGTTTGAAGACTGAAATAGCAAGAATTAGTCAGCGCGTCACTTCTGGATCCAGTGGTCTGAAAAGTAGCAACAAAAAACCCTCTGCGATCATCTGGGGGTAATGTTGAGAGTCGATGGCCAAAATGTGTCAATATGCGACATGTAATGGGGAGGAAAAGCACTTTTTCAAGGGGAGGTAGATGAATACAATGAGAACTTTATTTCTTTTAATGAAAGTACTATTTGGCATCTGGATGCTTGTAGGGACTTCAGGTCCATATTTTATCATCAGATTTTAATAAGTCATACAGGATGACAGATCATTTCATGCCAGGTGATGTACGATACCAATAATATAAAAGGTCATATATTATATATAGAACTAAATTATTCCGTAAATATGATGCATTCATATTCATTTTATGTGCCAGCTGTCAATATGGCTGGGAAAAAAACACTACCTTCAGTTCGTAAAAGCAGGGATTTATACTGTATTCTGAATCAGTTGGAAAAAAAAGCAATCCCTGATAGTTGTCACAATTATAAACATTGAAAAAAATAATAATAAGCAGTGAAAGTATGTTACTTCGTTCCAAACAGCTCAGCAGTTTTGCTCTTTAGGGCTTTGTATATGCTGACATGCGTGCACGCGTGGCTCTCATTGCACAGCGCCAGCATGCACACAAACTGCTGATGTAGCCTGCAAAGTAATGGCATTAGAATATCTATCATATATGCAAGAGTGTAATCTCAAAGCTGTCACACCACAATGCAGCCGTCGAATAATGGCGGACAAAGAAGGATTATATCATTGTAGGTTAATGGACGGAGACCACCGACCGCACATTGGGTTATTGCATGCCACTAATCTGCCTGAATCGTATATTATGTCAGCCGTTATGCAGTTTGGGTTTATAGAAAAAAAAAAAAACAGGCGAGGACTCCCAAATGCAATTTACCGGGAGTGCTAATACATTTCCCTGAAATGGAGACAGCCGGGTGTTGTATTTGTGGAATTACCGAAATAAGGTAACTGTCTCTGGCCTCCAACATTGAATTGAAATGCGCCAAAAGAGACAGATCATACATCATTCTCTTTGGACAATTTAGAAATATGGGGTAATGGGTGGTGCGGGGGAAGGGGGGCACTTTTGCTCTTTGCAAGAATCGAGCGGAGAAGATGAATTGTGAGATGAAACAGATGGCGTGTTATAATGATCACGCCCTGTCCCTTTTCTGATTTACGTCCAGTTTAATCTTATGATGCTCCGCCACCGTAAGTAATCAGCCTCGCTTCTTCCCATCGCCGTAATCAACTTGTACCATAATTGCATCTTCCTATTTGCTTTGTCTTCGCCCTCCTCGATTCATTCATCAGGATGCAATCTGCTTGCTCTCGATTCAACCCTAATCTTCTCTTGGTTGCTTAATTGCTTTTTATGTTTTATCCTCATGAATTCGTTCAGAATTTGAAGCCGCCGGAGCGCAGCATGAATCCCCAACAAGTGCCTTGCTAATTCAATTAACTCTGTCTTTTACAAAACAGCTTGGAGATTGCGATACAAAATATTAAGTCTCAATGGAGTGACGATATTAAAATATATATATATATTATATAGAAGTTCTTTTTGACAGCTCTACTCCAAGTGACTGTTAAGAAACATGTTAGGAGAGCGAGGAGGCTCCAGAGATTGACAGAAAAGCTTGTATGCCGCGTTTCTTGTGCGTGCTCTGGACAATGTATCCTCTTGCGGGCAAGAAATAGTTGTTTTCCAATGTTGACTACGCTAATTCTGTACATAAAATGTTGCCACAACGTATTCTGAATTCCCCAACATATTTGCATGTGCTTTAATGAATAAAGTACCACCAGTGCAAGCATTTCAAATCTTGCATAATGCAAAATCGTTTGCCTTGAGCCTTTGACATATTCTCTTGGCAATTAGCGAATCGAAGTTAAAAAAAAACAAACTTCTGAACATATTCTAATGAGCAACTGTATTGATGTGAGCTCAGTGTGACGAATAAGTAATGGCTTTTATATGACGCAAGTGCGATAGGCATGCTGAAAAGAATGACTGTAATAAGCAACACTTTTACTTTGTGCTTGTCATTTCCGATTTAACTTAAAGCTTTCAGGACAAATGCGACATTTTTCTTCATCTTAATATAGGTTTAATAAAAGGTGGATGTCTTTTCTTTTTTTCCCCACCCCATTTAACGGCACCCGAGGTTGTTATTGTTGTGAAGGCTTCTTCAACACCAGATAGGAGTCCCTGTGGGAGATTTGGCAGTCAGGCCGATACACTTAATTAAAGTGTTTGAAAGTGGTTAGAGGCTGGTTTTCGTCACAAGACATGATTAAAATCCACCCACACCACAATGGATGACACGGCGGATGACACTTTTCTCAATCGTTTCTCTTAAGTGGCCTTGTATATATATATATATATATATATATACAGTATATATAAAATTTCCAGGAATGATATTCAGCACCGTATTGTATCCACTGATCATTTACCTTAAACCTTCCCATTAGGCCTGTTATGTTTTGTCCAGTGCACACAATTTTTCAGTCAGATATGTTGGGTTATTGTGCAGGGCTTATCTGAACCCAGCAGGGAGACTTTGACTCATTATTTCACATTTTGGTGCGCACACACACACACACACACACACACACACACACACGCACACTTTTTGCACACTTCAACAAAATGCCGAAACAGCAGGAGCAGGCGAAAGCAGCCCCTGCCAACAGACTGTCTCATTACTGTACTTTCCCATCAACACGCATTTGACCGGAAATGAATGAGAAAGGGCACCCCCTTAACCAGTTGCTGCCATCCACGAGTCAGTGGGTCGTGACATCCATGTGCAAAGCATCCATGTGGCAGTACACAGCCAAAAGAAGCCATTTCAGCACGATGGGTTTGAAAACGTTCCCAGGGATTGCGTCTGTGACTGGAAAGAGGTTTGAATTTTTGCAGAGCAGCACACTCATAAAACGATTGCTATTCAGACAAAAGACATGGTTCGACAATCCCCCGGAAAAAACAATCAACAAAAAAGTGTCAAGAGGCAACACTACAATGGGCAATAAAGTCAGAGATGAGTGCCATCATGGAATCCTTTTTGGGGGCATATTCCTGCACCATTTTGCCTTCAACGCCCACACGTGAAATGACCATTAGACAGTTTGGATATGAAACGCTTCATTTCATGAGGAAAGATATGGATCATCATGTGCTTTTTTTTTTTTAAATGTCATTTGCAGTCTCTTCAGGGTGGCAACTTGTGAACTACATACTCAGACAGTGCAGTGTGTAATAACTGTGCCGTGTTAGTCTCATCAGACTATTTGGGGGGAAAAAGACAAATGAAGCTGTGTAAATCAACCAAATTCACATTTTTCAACATTCAACTCAAATGTTGATATATAAAAGCCATCGCTGTCCTTCATCCTCGAATAGTTTTGTCTTTGTGTGAGACACTTCTGTAAAACCTTGGGTGACAAGTCTGGTGTCGTCAATAAGTCAACCAAACAGAGAGTGGAATGTGTCCAATTCTTATGATGGAACACCGCAATATGCTGACCTGCATACATGGAAGAATTTGCATTTATTTCCCCATAGCTTTTCTTTTTGTCCATTTATCTCCGCACGGTGGTGATTGATGTCTTTCATAAGAACATTTGTCCCGAGGGAGATGGCTAAATTGCTCCCAAAAAAAAAAAAAAAAAAGCATCCTCAAATCAGAAGCAGGATATGTCAGTTTGATACAAACTACATTCTCGAGTAGTTATGTGCGCGTGTGCATTTTTTTATTTTGACTTGGTTGCCACAAATGCAAATTTTGTTTCATGACCAGCAGACTCACGTTTAACTAACATTATTTAAAACGTGTTGCCTAATAAACTCTGAAAGCATATACAGTACTTTACGTAAACGGCTAGTACATAGAAACGACGTGTTTCCAACCAGCGTCCTGTTTCCCAGAAAATGTACCATTGTTTGGTTCGACGACGGTATTGCGAAAAAGACATGATGCTTAGTTAAGTTCCTGCCTTTGTGTGTGAAAGGTGCTCGAGCCGTGCAGGCGAACCCGCCTCATTTCAGAAAGCAGGCCAGGTCAAGTGTGGCTTGACCCACTCGGGGGAAAGAGCAAGGTAAATACTATTGCGTCTACAGACTCTGCCACAACACTGCAACCTAAAATGAGTCAGTGGGTTGTTATTTTGCCCCTTTCTCACTGTCTTTTTTATTTATTTTTATTTTTTTTTAAATGACAAGATCATTTCTAATGCGCTCTCGTTGTTAATGTGGGTGACCAATTGGATTTTCCCTTCTTCCCAAAGTCGCACCTCTGGGCCATTTATGGAATTGTACGACGAAGACAAAGTTTACGCACCTTTCAAAACAAGTTTTGGTGATTTATGTGCCATTTCAATTCTGCCCTCAGTGGAGTAATAGCCGTGGCTCTGCAGGCGACCCACCATGAATACAAACTGTGACTTTGTCTTCCTTTCTTTCTCGCCGAGGCCTTCGCCTGAAACCATACAGTCTTCATCGTGACAGCGCTCAAGGGCCCCAACGGACAGGCCTTTAATTTGCAGGAGTCACACACAGAGAGAGAGAAACAGTACATTGGGTCTGCTAGAGCTCAGTGATCTGATGGAATTTTTCTTGGAGTCCGGTATATATTTTGTTGCAACAACCCAAGCTTGTGCAAGTTTTCCTCATTAGTGCCACAGGGACAGTGGAGCCAATCCAGCATTGATAAAAGTTCTGATTAGGCATTCATCAACTATACAAGCAATGCAGGAGACATTTTGCACAACAGCTTGCTCCATGTGATGAGATCATTTTATAATGCGCATAATTGCCACGACAACAAGTCGATAATCAATTTCCGCAATGAATCCATCCATCCAACCATCCACGCAGCATTCTTAAGTCAATAAGCAAGACTCACAAAAGAGGAGGACAGTAAATGGGTTATGGACGGCACTCATGCTATTAGCAAAAGGTCACACAGCGGTAGACTTGTGAAGAGTAGACATCAAAACAAATGGACGCAAAGCCCTGCAATTCAGAGACAGGATTCATAATTCAGGCGAGGGCTACCATGCACAAACATTTCGACCAGATAAATGAATAGCTGCGCTTATATAAGCATCACTTTTATTGCCTGACATCAAGTTTACGCTCACTTCTTGTGCAATTTTATGCCGGGAGCTTTTTCCTCTCGACTGATGATGTCAGAGTGAAATGCAAAAACTAATCTAATGCTTGGAGACGGACGGCTTCTTTTACCGAGCTCTTGTTTTTGCATTTCACTCTAACATCATTTGAGAGGAAAAAGCTTCAAATAGGAGACAGTTACTGTATTCAAAATGTCAACCACAGCTATAATCGGAATGTAGACTGGCACATTTGCTTTTCAATATAAACGTCAAGGGCATAAAGGGAAAACAATTCTCAATGCAACAACCATACTTTGAAGGTCGTACGCCTGGTGTCTCGCAGGCAGGCTCCAGTTGACCGCGACAACCCTCAACTGCTGGCCAGCCAATTGCAGGGCGCACACAAACAAGCATCCACACGCACATTCTCGTCTATGGTCAATTTTTGAGTTTTAAAACTGACACATGCACAGGGAAGAACATCCTCGGACAAAAGTTTTTTGAGCACCAATCTTCCTTCCTTTTGTCTCCCATGGGTTCAGATAGCGGCCATAGTAGTTAATTATCTTTGAATGTGGTGGCACCCCTCAAGCGTGACTGATACAATGCAGGAAAACGCGTCGGCTTGTCACGCGGGCATCAGCAGCGCAAAGCGACGTGTGTGCAAATTGTTTGTTTCTGGCATTTTGGATCCACTTGACTGAAAAGCAGAGCCGCTATTCAGTGTGGGGTTCTGCATTAGTAAAAATGCTTTCAGTGTTTCCAGGACAAGGAGGTTGGTCACGCAAAGATTTGCCAACACATTTGGTCAGGAATACATATCTGCAGAATATGATGCAACCAAGTCATGAGAAACTGTATTGCATTGAAGGTGTAGCTCACATCTGTCCAACAAAAGCAGAAAATGGGTCAGAAAGCAACACGAAACAACACAACTTGGAGTCACAGAAATCTTCCTGTCCTGAATCGAAGTGGAAAGCAACCTAAATGTCATAGTTAATAATCGGTCCTATTCTTCAGCATTGCAAGAATCAATTCGAACTTCAATCGCTGACGCTCACACTTGAGTTTTCCACGACTGTTAGATTTACCTGCGGATTTGAGATGGGGCGGGGCTTCGACTGACAGGTGACTATTCACTTGACATTAAAAAAAAAAAAATCGCAGTTTGATTCAAAAGGAAATCACTCACTTCGTCGCCAGCCAGCGGAACCCCAATGGTAAGCCACGTTTCTTATGTCCGCTTTTCCATGTCAGATCTGAAGAATTATCTTTTAGATTCGATCATGCTTGCTTGCTTTGTTTGTCTGCTTTGCTTTGTGCCCGTGGCGCTTTCTGTTTGCTGCATCGCTGAACGTTTACTTGCTGTTCGCAATCGGCAGTGCAAACACTCGCTGGAGTAGCGTTGAAACAACGTAGGCAAACGTTATAAAGTTGCAACATGCAATTGCATTGGTGTCCATGCTTAGTTCTGTTTTGTTGGAGTGTTGACACGTCACGTTTGTCCGGCTGCATTAGAAAGTTTCAATGACGATTTTGCGTTACGGCCAGAGGTGAGAGTGAGGGCGCTTTACTTCCGGGTTTGACCGCTGGGATTTGTAGTCCTTTTGTTCTGTTCCACTTGTCAGGCTTCTCGTTATTTTTGGACTCTCAATCTTGATGACGTTATAAATAATTTGGATTACATTTATAACATCACCTCTCACCCGAGTCTGCGCATGCTGGAGTGACTGCAAAAAAAAAAATCCTGAATTTTAATTCTACAATTAATTTGTCAATTTTGTTTACTGTTATTAAGCAAAAATAACATTAAAACATGAATATTTGCGGCAGCCTGCGCGTCTGTTGGTAGATTTTGCACATCCATTAAAAAGTATTAGTTGTGGCTTGTGAGGAGTGACAAAAATAAGAGCTGTAGTGGGCAGATCATGACATGACAAGCAAAGTGAATTAAAAGGAAAACAACAAAAAAGAAAGAAAAAAGGATTCATTGACAAAAGAGTAAAGGGACAGATGCATCACCACCAAATTCTATGCGAGGAGGAAGTCATTTTCCAGACGTCCTCCACGTTTGGAGCACTTTGCACGAAGGCACCAGATGTGCTTGTGCCGATGACCTCATTTCCTTCTCTCTGGCGCTTATCGTTGCTAGGTTACAAAATCCTCCTCTAAAACGCCCATGTCGGTTAAAATTTGGGGACCGAAGTGAATGTTCCTTGGCATAGGCTGGCAAAAAGCTATCATATCCCTGCATGGCACGGAGTGCCGGGAAATACATTTTTCATCTCACCGCTTGATTTTTGACAGATCAGTGAGACAGAAGTGACACTGATGAGTGCTGTGGTTTTTCAGACGCGATACTATTTTTAACTTCAAGTGCTGTCCTGTCAATTCAATTAGCCTTATTAGCACGTCACATACAGTACAGTAAATGGATAAAGGCCCATGTCAGTGGGATGAGGCGATAGTCAGCAGCGTGGGACCCCCCGAGGAAGATCCACGGGCGTCCATTGTGTTCCTCTCATGTCGTTCTCCAGGCAGGATGCAGGCCAGCGCTCAAGGCAAACAGCATTATCTGTGTGTATACACAACACATCTCCACAGGACCTTTAGCCCAAACATTCGAAAAAACCAAACATCCTTCCCAACAACTGCAATACGGTCCGGGGAGACAAAAGGAAATATGGACCTGCGCAGATAAATAAGGGATCTCGGATCGAGTGAAAGGATCCCAGCAAGTATGCGTGGAAATGAGCTTGGAAAGTTCTTCTTTTGGTTTTAGGCACCACTTCGGTTTGCTTTAGGTGACAGACATATTTTTGCTATTCTGTTGAGGTTACTCTGACTGTAACGTAGTTCAAAATCTGGCTTAGGATGAACGAGGGGACATATGCTCCATCGATCTTGCCAGAATTGACTTGAAATGGTCGAATGCATTTGATGGGGGGGGATTGAAGAATATTCAGATTCAGTGCAACATAATCTTGTTTTTTTTTTCTTCTGTGGGATAATATGACAGTGTGTGGAGCTCTCAAGAGTGAGACACTTGCTCCTAAATCCTCCTCCTTCTTACGTGCAATTTTTGAAAGAGTGCCAATGTTGAAGTGGAAAGCGCCATGAAAAGACAGAATGGAGGATATAGCAGAGCCTATACGGTATACGCCAAACAGTCGCCATCCATTGAGCGCTTCTGCATGATAAATAAACATTGATGCAACATAAACAGAATTCCCGTATGTCCCCAACAAGAGGTCAACGGCATCGGTGACCTCCCCCGGAAGGGAGGATCTGCGTCATGTCTTCATATGTCACACGGTGAGGAAAGCCATCAACATGCCGTTCAGCAGACTTTTTGTTTATCCAGCAGCACTTTATTGGCCTGGGGATGAATTTTTCCACTCTTCCCGCTCGCTATGTCATAAAATGGATGAGTTTGACTGATAGTGAGTTTGCGGTCTCTGGAGTCTTTCAAAGTTCAAAAAGTGAGAACAAGATTGTTCCATGATAAATTCTCTGAATGTGCAAAGTCACGGCGAGGCTTTTAGAATTGCCATTGAAAAGAATTGTCATGCTTTTTTTTTTCCGGAAATGAACCTCAGGGCTCTGTTTTCGTTGACAGTGCATCTGCACCTTGGCGCAGATGTCCCACTTTCGGTTGCTGCTCCCACGACCCGACCTCAGATAAGCACATGAAAATGGACTGACTCATATCTACGTAATATTTGCACTTAATCCGTGTTATCCCGGTCACCTTTGTTGACTGAGTAACTTACCGCACAGTTTGACCTTCTTTTCCCAAGGAGACATGTGCCTGCTCAATAATTCAGAGCGCTGTCCAACATTCTCTCAGCGTTCTTGTTCTGAACACCGTAGATGCATTTAGCTGTCAGCTTTTGTTCGGTGGGAAAGCCCAAACGTCCACACCCGCGCGGAGAGATGTTTTCATATGACCGTGCCGCATCATCTGCGCCATGACTTTTATTTATATCCACTCTTTGAATGCATACATAGGACAGGTCATGTAGACAGTATAATCTTTGTCCTCTCAGCGCAGATGACACATTGCACCATCTGTCTTTTGCTGCATACGCACTGTATCAGCACTTTAATAGCATCTTGCAGGAAAAAGCTGCATTGTGCTCACGGCGTATTTGTCATTAAACTTCATCACCTTGAGCACGCGTCAGCGTGTTGTTTTGCCGCGAGGCAAGTGAAGATCTGTAAAGTACTCCGACGCAGACTTCTCGCAGGCCACAAATGAAGGATTTGTTTAATGAGCTTACCAAATAGCACACACATCATAGCTGTCACCGTGTTTCACATCTGCTCTGGTTGCTTGGTAACAGATGTTTAATGAGGCTTTTAGTGGAGGATGAGACGTGAGGTGACAGATGGATGTGCATTGTTCGCATTACCATAGTGACCAAGGACACTTGTCTTATAATAACTCGAGGTGTAAAAGTTGACTGTTGGGCAAAAAGGAAAAAAAAAAAAAATCATGCATTTAAAGATCGCTGCCCATTATCCATTCTAATGCAGGCCCGTCCTGCAGCCACGACGGGCCTGACAGGAGGGTGCAATATGAGCCACTGACTGACTCATTCAGGTGCATACTAATAAATCAAGGGCCCTTTTGCATTCCACCGAGAATGTCTTTCCTCTCAAATAATAGCCTCTCAGGGGCTGCATGACGGGATGATGTCATAGGAAATCTTGTTTATTCAAATAGTTCAAGTGGTTGACTGTTGCATTGTGTGAGGTTAAGCGTGGTGTGACTGTGCGAGATCCATGTCACGCGTGCGGGTACCGATTCCTTCAGTAAAAACAGCGAGTGGTTATCATGTAAAGGAGCGCTGGTGCGTAAATGTGAGGGTGTGTCTAAACAGGAAGTTCCAACAACAGGGAACTCTACTTTTAGAAAAAAAAAAAAACTCTCCTTTGATTCCACTTTTGTATTTACAGCAACAGGGAGCGACACCACAATAGAACAAGAACGTCATGTGAAGTGAAACTGACTTCTGAGTTGAACAAATCCTTGGAGATTCATACTTTGGATCGACTTTCAAAAGACATTCAACACTGATTTGACACCATTCCTGGATTTACTTACGACACGTACACATTTACCGTCGTACGGTTTGTGTGTATTATACAGTACATTAAAAACAGGAGTGCAAGCAGTCGACATGGGAGGTGAAGAAGTCATTGGTAAAGGACAAACAGATGTCTCTGATCACTTGTACAAGAAGTTGGATTTGCAGCAGCACATAAATAGAGAACACAAAATAATTCTTGCAGCTATAAATTCCACTTGCTCTGTGAGAATGACTATTTGTGGAGTGGAGTCGAGGAGCCTCTGTTCGTCTTCTCCTTGCTGTCAGTTCAAGTGTAGACCTCACTGCTGTCCAGCATAGTTTTGGCACAATGTGATCCCGCTACCCTGAAGTCACACTACTCCAAACTCAGATCTGCTCTCGTTAAAAAAAAATCACACAAAGGATCTTTTGAGAATCTGCCCTATAGCGGGCGCTTGAAAGATCTAGCAAGGTTGCATTGTACACACTTCCGAGTAGCAAAGCGACTTACAGTAAAAGGTTGTAAGTGGAAAAATAAGAGAGCTGATTGTTGCGTAACTCATGCAAATGGCAAAGAACATAACATTGCCTCAATCTTGTTGGTCGGAGTGGTAAAACACATTTGAAGTCACCAAATTACATCATTTGCGTGTGTGCGTGCGTGTGTGCGTGTGTGTGTGTGTGTGTGTGTGTGAGAGAAAAATAGAGACTGAGTCCAGCTGTATGGTCAATGGGGGAGTCCAACAGCGAGGGCCACTCAGGTCACTGGGGGAAAGGAGAAGGAAGGAGGAGGAGGATGACGAGGTAAAGACAAACATGAGAATAGCGAAAGCATGACAGACGATTACAGGGGGATCAAATCATGTCAAAATGGCCGGACATGGAATATAAAGTATGTCATGATATCTTTTGTGGAGACATGGAAACATTTGTAAGTCATCATTTGGGTAGCAGTAAAAGAAAGAAAGGCCAACTATGATGATGTCATGAAGTGCTGTGTTTGGTGCCAACGTTGCTTAACAGTACAGTTTAGTCGCGTAAGCATTTCATTGTGTTTCAATCCTAAAATATCTGAGCAGTACCATCCCTAAAACCCCTCCCTCTAGTGGTGCGCAAAACAGAATCATTGCCTAAGTACGGTTCAGTTGTATTTAAGTTTCCAGTAAGTCACATTTGTGTTACATTTTTAAGGATTTTTTAAAAAAAATTATTATTTTGAAAGAATTTGACTCTGGTGTTTAATATTTTAATTAAATTGATAAGTAATGATTGTTTTTGCAGAGTCGAAAGTGTGCATTCTGTTCCAGTGGCTGATAATCGTAAATACAGCTTTTAGCAATAAACCTGTCTTGTTTTGGATCAACACCTCGGCCTACTATGCTGCTGTATTTTAATATTAGTCATGAAGGGGATGTCTTTGGAGAGCAAATTTTTTTTCAAATCGAAACTAAAATAAAAGACCAAATTAGAAGATTGATACCATTTGAAGCTACAATAACCGAGGTGGCGCAATAATGGCGAGCTCGCGCCAGTGACCTCATTTGGCACTCATCATAGCAGAAAATGAGGTTAAAGAGTGAGGACGAGAGAATGATGAGGGTGCAGTCGTAGGGTTGAGAGTGGGAATGAAAAGCGGGTTAAAGATTGGGAGGATGTCCTGTTTGGGTCATGTGCTTCGGAGCAATTTTACTGTGGGAAACTGTGTGTTAGTGTGAGGTCTGCTTTAGTGACTTGTGAGAACTCTTCCTTTTTTTTTTTTTCCGGGTCCGCTATTCATTCAGGACAGCTGTCACAGATTTTTTTTTTTTTCGGGAAATCATTGCGGAATCAAAACAGACCACCGAGGTAGTATGAATATTTGTTGCAATAAATTTGTGAAGAAAAAAAACGAGAATGTGCCCCCCCCCCCCCAAAAAAAACCCAAACCTTTTAGACCATTCTATTGAATACCACCCAACAAATTGTGCTCTAGTAAAGCTAAATCAATCTTCGGTAAGTATTAATTTCCTCGACATTACCTTTCTAATGGCGCATTTTTAATAGAGTGTTTGCAATGCATCCCATTATGCCCGTAAGCAGACAAATCACATGTTGGAGATTAGAAACAGCAGTTACAGCATTGATCACCATGGTGACCGCTGAAAGGGAATCATTCCTTGAACGCTGTGCAAATTCTTTGAATCTGAGTCCATTTGTCCGGAAATTAAAAATCCATTTCCAATACTGTAATACATATCAGGCGATTCATTCTGAATGCCGCAACAAAATTAATGGGACGAACCACATCAACGATGAACCAAAAGCTGAAAAAAAAAAGAAACTAAAGCAAACTGGCGAAATAACGAGGCACACCTGGACAAGATATGAGTGGAAGGAACAGAGCTGATGAGAACAGCCAAACAAGTCGTGGCTCCTCTGCTTCGCTGTACTGCTCTGGATGCTCCGTAGTTGGAGGAGGGTGTGGGATGGGGGGAGGGGGAGATGCAGATGCCAGCTTTGGTCAAGGCCGACACGGCACTACCACACACTACCACATTCAGTGTGTTATACATTGTGGCTTGAAGTCTCATCACAAAGTAGTCGCCCTCTTTGCACTAATGCCAAAAAGCCCCGCCTTGTTCATAAGCTTTGCCACAAGTTGGTTCGTCATGTAAAAGCAACTCTGCATGGAAGTTGAATGGCACCCTCATACTTCCTGCGCCGCTTTTGGTCAAAAAGTACTGGGTCAACCCACTTCCCTGTATTCTTCTGTCAACTCTGGGAAAAAAGCTTTTATATCCTTCCTGCCGCCAAGTGGCTGGCCATGGAGGCCTTGTGGAAAAGCATCCTTCGGGGAACCTGCGACGCTAGGCCCCGCCTCTCGTCAACTAAGGTCCCTTCAGTATGCTGCGTCTATAAACACTGTTGTTTTATGTCTGCAAAGAAACAAAATCTCTCTGGTTCTTTCCTGATGTTCTGGTGGAATAAATAGTGCCCGTGTGTTAGCGCGTGTTTGTTTAGATAGTAACTTATGATACTGGCATTGTATTGTGCTCACGGAGTTTGCGGTTTCCGGTTTTGTCCTCTGGGCCCACTGCTTCGGGATTAACGTGGGTGTCGACAACAAAACTAACATCATTGACCATCGGCCGCTGCCAGCGATGACTGCCTTGTTTGACACTGTATTTACACAATACGATGATAAGATGTAATCGGCGTTGCTTGCTTTTCTTCTCATTGTTTCGTAGGTTGACGCGTAGCAAATTTGTTATCTATTCACATGTCTGGACGTTTGCACACATCAGTATTGTTGGGTTCATAAAAGAATGAAGTCTCAGTGCTTGAATAAACACTCCCAGAGAACCAATGAGCCAATTCAGGACAATGTGTTTCCAAGAAGAAATTCTCTGGAGGATAAAAAAATTCACTCACTCCCAAACGTAAGAGGTATTGTTGACGTCAAAGAACAATTAAGAGCAATAAAGCGAGGATTGTTATAGAGTTGCAAGTGAAAATCAGGGCTGGTATTGTTGGTTGGATTCCATTTCTATTATAAAGCTTTTGGAAATGATCCATATCCAGCCACCAAAGAGCTTAAACTCCTAATGCAATACACAGATGCGTATATTGCTGTCCCTTTTTACTGTAACTGTGGTGCAATGTTGAAAGAACATTGTAGGACGTTGGACTGACTGCGTGGTGCTGTGAGTAGATCCTCCAAAACGAGGACGAAATCATCAGACTCAAGTATTATTGCTTGAGGATATTTTAGAAATGTTGAAATGGTTGTTGCTGTTCGCGCTTAGAGGTGAAAAGTTGATAAGTGGAATGCAATAGAATCTTTCAAAACAGTTTTGAGGGTCCTGAACAGTGATTGTTTTGTTGTCACTTGTTTGTAACACTTAAAAAAAAAAAAAAAACATGATCAGGAAGATGCGATTTCACAGGATGATTCAGATGAAGCCTCGGTGTATTAACAGTACTTTATTCTATTCAGTATCTGATAAGTTACACTGTTATAAAACAGCCACAAGAGACTCAAAATGGTTGATCCAAGTGTTGTCTCATGTTTGTTTGTCCTTTCCAGTGATGACTGTCCCTTGAGTAACTCAGCAGTGTATGGAAACTTACAGAACCCCTTTAAGTCCAACTTTGGGTTCCTTTTCATCCTTTCATGTGTCGTGTTGAAAATGCTGTCCACCGGGAATCTTATTTCCCATGATTTTAAAAGAGTTCCAGCACCGGATCCTTTGGCCTTCAGCTTACATTACAGTGCTCTGACTGACGAGAATGTCCAAGGTCACTGGTCTCCGTCTGGCCAGTCGAATCCTCCATTGATATATTCAAAACCTCAAAAAGGTCATCTTGTTTCACACCGGACGTGTACAAATAACTCTAAGGCAAATACAATAAATAGCTTGAAATTTTGGCAAATATACATAACCTCTTTCCAGAGGTTGGATGAGCAACCAGTGCCTGAAGGAACAGCTTCATATCAAGCAAAAAAAACACAATCCTCATATTTGGAAGGTAGCAAACTCCATCGACCGGTTTTGATCAAGCACGTTGTCGCTTGTACAAATAGTGGAATGGAATTGTTGGGAAATACATTTTAATCGTGAATGTCTTTGGTGCAAGAGGCACAGGGGGCTTGAGACCCTTTGTGGCATCAACGTTTGGGTAGGAGACTATGCAAGACAATGAACATGATGGTTTGGTATGGTATTCACGCCATCAACTAACACAGTGGAGTTAGTCACAACAATGGCTGGGTTTGGGCAAAGCTTGTGTTAAGCAGACCTATGACAACATGAACAGAGTTATCAAGAATAATAGAATATTCAGAAAGATACTGTACAGTACTGACAACGATTGGTTTGTGTTAATTAAAAGCCGCTTGGGTCTTCTACGATGCCAAAGGGCAAGGGAGTTAATGCATTTAAAAAATGGCCAAAGATCAATCGTCCTGCTGATCAAAATGATTTTTTCTGATGCAACCTGAGCCATATAAATTAAATTAAATACATGGAATATGGAGCATAAAGGGTGCTCTCACACTGAGGGCCGTATTTTCGTAGGCAGGCGCATCTTCATTTTGGTACCGGGAAAACTTTAGTCTATCATGTGTGGGACTGCATTGCACGTCGCTGGACCTTCTAGCGGATGCACAATCGGTGGTGCAAGACGGTTTCCGATTGCCCAAGTCACAAGCATGACCAAGGGCATCATCCGCAAGGGGAGATCTTGCAGTTTACCCTTTATACACATATTTTGCCTGTGCCAATCGCATGCATGGACCCCAGCCAGTCACTTTCTGCATCCGCAATATCAAGCTCTGTGTGCGCTTGGGCCGTCCTAAATTTAAAGAGAAAAAGGAAAGCCGCTTCGATTGGCCAGTGGTCGGCTACGTACAATGACACAAACGCCCCCTTCTTTCTGCGATGTCCTGATGATCCAAAAATGTACAGTACATCTATCATGCATTGCAAACGTGCTAAACAGGACACACGTGCACTCAGTCTTGGCGTCACTATTTTGTCTTTTAGGTCTTTGCTGATTCTTTAATTTGCCATTTGAATAGGATGAAGGTCGACTTGCTTTGCTGTTTCGAACTCGAACCAAACTCGATTTGGTCCAATAATTTGTTCGCACAAAACCAAATAAATCGCACTGAAGGTGGGGAATTGAGTTTGACATAAATTGATCACAGGATGCTCGTGTGAAGGCAACCTCAAATGTTCGAACTCATCTCAAGACCTCGAGATGGTGGATCGCTGGAACATCTGCAGACCAAATGACCAACTAACTCAAACTCTCAAAACTCTCAAACACCGCTTCATTGTGTACACGGATGTTTTGATTGTCTTTTCTTCAGAATCGAGTTCCCCTGCTCCATCGTAGCATGTCTCCTTGTTCTTCTAAGCCAGGTTGTCGCTCCTCTTGCTACACCACACCACCACAGCAATCATAGCCAAGGTGAGGAAAACGGGAATTAGGATGAGGAGGGTCAGCGTGTCGTCCGGAGGGTCCACCCATACCACCTGCTCCAAGGTGCAGTTGGAGAAAAAGTGCTTGTGAATGCGAATGATGTAGCTCTCCGCCAGAGGATTGGGCCAGTAGCAGTGGACAGTGAGGGATTTGGTCTCTGTGCACAGCGTGAAGACGTAGTACTCGCTGTGGAGAAAATGAAGCACAAGTTGAAAGGATTATCGGAAAATCGTCGATTTGGAAGCAAGGCTCAAGGTTCAATAGTGTCAAATTTACGGATGAAATACTTAGACCGGTGTTAAGGAATCACAGTATGAATATGTTTCTTATGGAAGAAGTGAGCACTTTCCCCTGAATTAAGACTCAAAGTACTTTAGCGAGAAGCTTTCTGATGCAAAACTACTACAGCGGCATCAGAGTTACTGGAATTGAGAGCAAATAATCCATCACAGTGACATGGAATGTATTGCCTTGTACTCCCTTTTTGGCCCGGCAATCCTATTTGTCGCAACAAGCGAGCAGAGCGGTTCAGAGGCTTCATAAAGGCTTAGAGCCGGAACTCTGACAAATCCATTAAAACCAGCCGCATCCCTCTGTCTTCATCCAAAACGCCCAATCCTTCAGGTACTTTTCTTGTCCACCAGTGAACACTTGAAGAACCCTAACCCTAACCCTAACCCTCGCTTAACACTCAGTGGCTTCACAGGTGAGGAGTACGAGATCTGTGAATCACAGCGGCGTCGGCATGAAGAAGAGAACTGACTGGAAGGCTGCTCATTCATGATGAACTCATCATAAATGATCAAACCGATCACCCTCTCGAGAATGGCACGCACCCTGAAATTCCTTGAATCTGATCTGTGGGTTTTGGACGGCACCGTGTCCAACCCTAATGAGCACAAGTGGTATCGAAAATGAATGGATGGACAGGTGTTAGGTTTCTAAGGCAAAAATATTGAATAATGATCAAATACTGGTTGAAGATGTTCACTTGTGGAATATCAAACATGTATCATGGTAAGCTCGAAAGCCTCTTGACTCAGCCATAAACTACTGAGAGGCCAACCTAATATATGAGCCATCACCCCCCATTGCCCGCCTTGCACTGCACGAATGTGTGCCCTCTGACGTCAAGCCGTCACTATTGTTTTGAAGGCGCTTTGCTTAAACGCCGCTAACCTAATAAACTCGGCTGCCTGTCGGAGATGTATCTGGTTTGTGTCTGCCGGGGTGTTGTACTGCACATGGATGTACAGGTGGTATATTCTGCCGGGCGGTGGCAAAGGCACCAGACGCCAGCCATAAAAGAAGGATTTTGCTTCCTCTCCCACCTGAATTCGGGGGGGGGGGGAGATGAAAATGACCGTACCCTATTTTAGTGAATGCTGGTGTGTGGGAATAGGTGGTGTTGGGAAAGGACACAAGGTCCCTAAAACGATTGCATCAGGATGTCACATAAGCAAGTGATTTTTATGACAGCGCTTTTTCTTTTTGGGGAGGAAGGGGAGGCAGGGGGCGGGGGGGCTGCTGAAGAGGGTGTAACAGGACACATTTAATGAATTAGGGATGACTGTTTTGATGAGTACATTGTGCATTTGTGGTATGTGTCTGGCTGTGGGCTTACAAAATGGAGAACTTGCTTGTTGAGTGGTCATTTGTGAGATTTTTTTTCAAGGTGTTATGCAATCAAGCCAAAAATTGTGCAATGTTAAATGATATTATTACTGCATTGTTGATGGAGTTTGAAATTTGTCAATAACTCTTTTGGGGGTGTATGATAAAGCGTTAAAATGCATCGTCCCACAATGTTCTTATGTTTCATACTTAGCACTACAAATGTTTAGACGCGTGCATTTCATCCGCTCCGAGAGCTCCCAAAGCACTTGACCTGATTCATGTTTGGTTGCCATTACGACGTAAAATATTCAGTTTGCCCTTTAGCGTGCGCTCCCAACTCACATCCAACTAAAAACATGGAGTGCATTTAAAGGGGAACCGCTAAGGTTGAACAAAGTTCATTCTGGAATGCCGGTCAAGCTCAGAATTAGAAGGGATTTTTTTTCCTCTCATTTAAAATCATGTAAATAAGAAGCATCTGTTTGCATAAATCCTTTATTAACTGGACGGGCAATTTTAAAGTAACACATACATTCTTAAAATGTCAAATGCATGTGTAAAAATATTTTTTTTTTTTTAAAAAAAAAAAGGCCCTGGTGACAAAATGATAATAGATGATTGTGGTTGACTTTTCAACTGTCAAAATTGCGAAACGTACCTGATGGTGGGTAGGCCGATAAACAGTCCATGAATCTGTTTCACCAACAGATCAACACTGTTAGTGAAACACTTTCGGTGCTTTTGCTTCACAGGCAAGATTAGGTTTACCTTCTTAGAGTAAACGATCAGTTCGTTGTATTTGTGACTGAGCAATCGCAAGCGGCCCTCATGGGTGCCAGACATCTTTCCATTATCTCAAATCCGGATAAGGCGGCACCACAGCTCCTTAAGACTTCCCGCCCCTGAAATGTGAAGCCTCTCGGAGCAGCAAATCAATTCAAAAGTCATGAGGAGGGTAAATGATGGATTCCCATAATTGCAGGCAGAAACACCGAGGCTCCCGGTCTTCCATCCGACTCTCGTTATACAACAAGCTAAAAACCTCCAAACATCATCTGAGTTGTTTGTGCAGCGGTTGCGCCATGGGGAAGCGCAAGAAGCCCTGCAGGGGTCACCGCTTGTTTAAACATGAGGTGCTTTGCTCTCTGAGCCTGAGCCCCTCTCTCGCCGCCCCGATTCCCTTGTTCGAGGCAATCTCAGTATGGATGCCATTCTCTCAAGACTCCTCCTCAGATCTGCCGCCCTGCTGCGTGAGCTCACGTGCATCACTTCCAAATTACAATCAGGACATGTCTCTGCATGGGCCGCCGCTCTTGTGACTCGGCACTCGCTTCCGCTCGCTAATTGCAAGCAAACACGTGTGTCATTTCCCAAAGCAAAGGCATCATTGTTTGAAAGTCAAGTGATGCAACAGCGTGCTTCCTGTGTCAATTCTGCTCAAAGTCAAAAGGAGAAAGTCAGGGGAGACTTTAAAATAATACAGACTTGGACCGAGTTCAGAACTTGCACTCTCCCACGATATCCGGGGCCAATTTTTTTCTCTTGTTCGAGACAAATCCCAAAATGACAAGTTCGTATAACGCAGTAATATATATCACGATAGCTTCTGCTTTTCCTACACCTACCCCCCCACCCCCCATATATGTATGTGTGTGTGTGTGTGTGTGTGTGTGTGTGTATATACATGTGTGTATACTGTATATAATAAATCTCCTCACAAGGGTCGCAGGGGGTGCTGGAGCCTATCCCAGCTGTCTTTGAGCAGTAGGCGGGGGACACCCTGAACCAGTTGCCAGCCAATTTTATATATATATATATATATATATATATATATATATATATATATATATTCATATATACCGGTGCTGGAGCCTATAGCAGTTTCGGGCATAGGCGGGGGACACCCTGAATTGGATGCCAGCCAATCGCAGGGCAATATATAATATATACCGGTACATATTATATATACACACCCTGTGTAAAACTACCCTTTGTTACAGTGGTTCAGAGCATGATCTTTTTGAAATGTTTTTGTGCATGTTCTCTTTAAAAACGCAGCGGTGCCTACATCCTGTCCGTATGTGCTCCTCGTCATCTTTTCAGATGTTTCCGAGCACGCCTCAAGTCAAACATCTGTCTGCTCGACCAAGTTCAAGAGGCTAATTTGAGCGCTCAAGCAGACGTGGTATGTGAAATGTTGGTCATCATCCCCTGGATTGACTCCATCGTGTTCATCGTGTGATCGTTAAAAAGGAGCTGTTTTAATCGTCCGCGTTTTACAAGTCACCTCTCGTCTTGCTCCTCTCTCTCAGCCAAATTAGGTGAAAAGTTAGCTGCAGACAGATTGCTGAGGCTGAAGTGCTTCTTAAGAGTCCTACTTTTGGGGGGGGGGGGAGCAAAACTAATTCTAAATACAGTATTTGTATTTGCAGTGTATCTGTGCTTGTGTGCAATATACTGTATGTGCTGCAATCAGGAATAAAAACATACGTAAACGGCCTATAAGTACCTGATAAAGTGGGTGAGGTTGCACCAATACTGAGGGTCTATGCGAGCCATATCGCGCTTGAAGTCTTCGCCACAGACCTCCACTTCCCACTCCAAGCGCGACTCGTTGCAGGCTCTCCCCGGCCTGGCGGAAGTGGGTTCGATATGGAAACTCTCAGTCGCTGGCAAGTCAGATGTGGGGAGAAAATCATTAATACGCTACACACATTGATTAAATCCAACTTTGATTGAATGAGTGGATGCCTGCTTACCTGAAAAGCCCCCCACCATCCAGGCATTGACTGCAAATAAACAAACAAACAAAAATCAATGTAGGCTTCTGGTGAAAAGACACGGTTCCAAAACGTGAATTTAATTGGAAATAAGCCACAAACAGCTTATTTCTTTTTTTTTTTTTTTTTCTGGCATGCACATCTGTCTCCCTAACCTTTAGCCCTCCATGTTTTCATCCCCTCTGCCGTTTGCATCATTCTGATCATGCTGCATGCAACACAACTGCCGTTATTGTGTCATTGGCCATGTTTACCTTTGCAAAGATCACAAAACACACACACACACACACACACACACTCGGGCAATGTGCTGCCCCATAATGTTGGCATAAAATGTTTTATTTTGCTGAGGAATCATTTTGTTTAAGATTTAGTACACATTATTACAATGTCATAATAAAAAAAAACACACACACACACACACATCAACTAACTTGAAAAACATGTGCATGACTTCTTGTCTATGCATGATGTCTGACGAAATTCCCACGAGAACAGTCTCGTGCGTTACACGTGGAGGTGTTTCTCTGAAAAATGCCGAGCGTTCCTCCTTGCTGGATTCAGACAGCGATTGAGTCACGCTCATTCCATTCCCATTCGTTGGATCACACCCAAGCGCAATTGTGAAACGGCTGAAGAGATTTGAGCAAAGGCATCCCTGTCCGCAAGTCCAATGGACAAGGAAAATCAAAACGGTTGTGAATGACAAAAGTCAAAAGAACATAGGAAAGGTGTGGGGTTTTTTTTCATCCATTTTCAGTGCTGCACTTCAAAAGCAGAGGATCCTTATTAGACGCCCCATGGGGTGGGGGGGGGGGGGGAACACTGGATGCAAACAATCTGCTCAATTTAGACTTTCCCGTTGGAGGATTTAAAGGGCGCACGGAGGTCGACTCATTCGGTGATGACGTTTTCGCCTTGTCACCAATGTGGTACCCGCGGCCACCAGGTAGCCCCCAGGACCACATGAGTAGCCCCCACTAAACATAGGTTACCACTGATGGGACATGCTGCTTTTTTTTTTAAAGAATGTTGAGGAAGCGATCCTTTGAAAATGTAAACACTGGCAGAGATTTACAGATACAGGACAAAGTCTTGCTTATTGGCATTTATTTGTTCCCTAAATATTGGGCAAAATCATTAACGTGATTGCATGAATGAATATAATTACTGTATTATCATCATGATAATATAATGTCATTCAGGTTTTCTCTTGCCTTTAATTTCTGTGAACAAAAAATCCTCTTGACGGCGGGTCCAAAAATAGCACCCGTCCTCACTCAGTATAAATACATCTTGCGCCCACGCCAGCGATCCGTCTAAACAAATAACCCATCTGCAGCTGTTGATAAGAAAACCCGCTTGGAATAGCGCAAAGCTTCTAAAGACAAATGGCGTGCCAAAATATGCCACGGCACTATGTATTTGCGGGATTACATATACACTGCTGCTGAAATGTTTGAAGAAGCGACGAAGAAGAGAATTCATTTTTGGTTTTTTCATAGAACCAATGTTGTGAAATAGTTTTAAGTAGTGGTGTGGGCCACTCTTTTTTTTTTTTTTTAAACATATTTTTAAAGTTATTGGGTGAGAGGACAGTAACCACTTTTAAGTTATTACAATTTCCTTTTGTAATTTTTTTTTTTTTAAATGGAGGGAACTGTTTATTACGCCTCATAATGCATTACTTTTTCCATGTGGAAAAAAAAAATACTAAAGCGATAGATTATGAAGGCTCAAAGTACAAATGATTGATGTTGGGCGGCATTTGTGATTCAAAATCCACTGTACCTGCATCAGGAGCCGTATGAGCAGCAGCAAAGTGCGTGCAAAGAATTTGTTTCACCCAGTGGAGCGTGCCAGGTCAGGATTCTCTTCAAACTGCCAAATTGAGATTTGGATTGTAGCAGAGTGCCAGAAGAGAGAATTTCACTAAGCGGCAGTAAATTCTTTTACAACGGAATTGAAACTTGTACTTGGTGTATGAAATCCAAATATGACACCCTTAGCATTCATTTGGAATCACATTTATGGTCACTTAAGGTGTATGAGAGGACAGCAGGTGGAGGCCAAACCTTGACTACCTTATGTGATGTTTACGTCACGCTTTTGAATAGTACAGTCAAACCTCGGTTTTCGGACATCTCGGTTCTCGACCAATTCGGTTTTCAACCAAAAAGTTTTTTATGCCTCCGATGACGAACAAATTTCGGTTCTCGAACAAACTGAGCGCACTTGAATGCACCATTTGACTCCTCTCGCCTTCCTTACACGAGGAAGTGACGCTTCCTCGGGTAGACGAGGAAGTGACGCTTCCTCGTGTTGCTTTCCATTGTGAGCAGGCGTGTTCAGTAAACATTTTTATTTTAAAAAGAGCGTGGTTTCGGTTTTGGAACAATTTTGGTTTTCGAACAGCCTTCTGGAACGGATTCTGGACGAAAACCGAGGTTTGACTGTATATTCACTGACCCAAATATGAACCCCCAGATCACATCCAGTCCCCCGCCCCTGGAGAAAGCCGTTATTAAAACAATCTTCTAAAATAAAAGTCAAGCTGGCCTTTCAAAAATAACATCAGCAACAGTGCTCGTTTCACTCGAGGATGAATGATGGGCTTTTGGCACCGCTGCCATCCAACAACGTTTGTTTGCCTCAAGAGAGAAATGAGGAGAGGAAATGGAAGATGAATGAATGTGTTGATTGATTCCGGAGGTAATTGAAGCCCGGCCAAAGAGGTGGTCAATCTTATTGTCTGCATCATTAGGTGCAAGGGACTTGCATCGCCGAGGGGAGGTACTGCATGTATTTACTCAAGAGGGGGGTCTTCACTCTACAGGACACTCGGGGGGGTATTTCCCCTGAGTGTTCTGTAGAGTAATGTTCGTTGAAACGCAGAGAAAGCAAAACTGCAAAATGCATCCCAAACAGGATATGAAGTCTTGTGAGTGCGTGTCTATGCCCAAGGGCGACTTGCCTCCCGCCTTTCCAATCAAATCGCTTAATTGGGATCGGAAAGGAGCGATGCTCACTCAACTTCCTGCACAACCAAAGTCACGCACGTTTCAGCAAATATTCAGACCGCAAGAGAATGTTGCTTTTGTTGTTGGCGATGTTTGTTTTACAAGCAGAGACAATAATTACGCGACCGGAGTGTAAACACAACCTAATGAGAGTAAGAGTTATTAAGAAGGTGTGTTTGCAAGATTTAGGAGCAATTATGGCCTTTGCATGTGAGGGATCGACTGCATACTGCAGATTTGCGGTCAGGCAGTTGGAAGAGAAATCACCTCGAGTCCGTTTCTTAAAAGTCGACGTGCCTCCCGACTTTCGTCTGCCTGATTTGTTTATAGCCCGGTGTGAGCTGAGATGCGCGCCAAATAACAATTTAGTGCGACCCAAAGTAAAAATGTTCACGTTCCACATTTTGAAACGAGCGTCTCATTGATAAAAAATCCCGGCAAATCGGTTTCAGAATTGCCGTGCGGCTGATGTGTCTGACAAGTGAGGAAATGTGTTTGAACAGGTTTTTTTTGGAGTGATTCGAATTGGATCTTCCAGTAGTTGTTTATTTGTTGTCATTCAATTTTTAATCGATTTTTCCGTTTAGGGAAGGTAAAACAGGCATTCAAGGCTGAGAGCCAGAGCTTAATGTGCCATCAGATCCCAAGGCCTTTAATCCACTGCATGTCGCCTCATATTTTATGTTGGGAGTTTATTCAGCGGCTTCTTTCGCGCTCTCTATTTGATGGCTTGTAACTCTGCACTGACACAAAATGCGAATGTGACATGAATATTTATAGTATTGACGTGTGACTCTGATACACGTTTTGTTTATATATGCTGATCAGGGACTCGGGTGAGCCAGAATCCGTCCCACCTCTTCAATGAACCGTGTATTTGGACATGGGATGGGAGGAAGATGGCTTTCCCAAAGAAAATCCACGCGCGCGCCGGAAAAACACGCAAACCCCGCGCAGAAAGGCCACAAAAGATCAACCTCAAAGACAGACTTTGAAGCAGTGAGGCAGACATGTGAACCGCTCGCTCACACACGCTGCCGGGAAGAGTGTCTTCCTTCCTGATTTGCGATTCCTTTCTCTTGAGTCTGGGGGGGGGGGGGGGGGGATTCACAGACGCTCAAACAAAGCCTGGGGGTCATCTGCTTGAGGTCAGCGAGGCGGATCGCTGATGGCGGCTGGCGGCTGGCGTTTCAACCAATTCCCTGACGTGCGGCAGATGTCAGGAAAGGCAGGTTGAGAGTTGAATGGATTTCAAAACATGAGCTCTGCAGGTCCGCCGCACTGTCAATTAGCATTCTATCCATGCTTTCTGCTCAATTACTTTTTTTTTTTTTTTTTTTTGTATCGCAGCCTGTGAAATCAGCTGGTAGCCCTCAGGAGATATTCTTCTCATTTCGAATCGCACCAGCATGTAGTTTCGGATTGGCGACTGTGGTTTGAATCGTAATCCAAATATTGTGTGGAGTTGGCCTCTAAGGTTTATGATGCCACAAAACTGATTCCAAGGGAATGCGGCCTCCAGTGGTAACAAGCGCCAACACTATAAACAATCTGCAGAGGTCGCAAGTTAGCATGTACATGCGGCGTCTTCCAAGCCGTTGTGTTACAGACAGGCACTTCGGTTCTTGTGCCCCAGCTTGCTTGTGGTTTTGCGTGGAACAAATATCAGGACAGGGGACGCGATTCAGACTCCCGTCAGAATACTCATACACCTCGACACAACTCAAATGTACCATTTCGAAAACATTTCACACCAAAAATAGACCAAAGCATCTTACTTCAGTTGCCTCATTGATGAAGCAAAAAAAAACAAAAACAAAAACAAAAAAAACAAAGCTGGAACAGAACACTCTCAGCTTTACAAAAGTCCAACATTTGTTGTTAGGCATTACATCATGACCGACATCAACGTGCCCGATTCCACCAAACACGCCTAACAGTAGTAGTGTTCTCATGGCCCTGTGTTTCCAAAGAGCAGATGTTCAAAAATAAGTCGGACATTAAACCTCAATTGTCTTTCGGCTGCGGATCAACTGACAAAAAGCATTTTTCCCCTGGGTGCTCATTCAAAGACGCAATATCACTTCATGGTTGTGAGAGCTGCTGTCCACCCCCACGTTGTCTGCCTGTGAGGACAAAAAGTCAAGCTGACACAGCCTGGCAGCAACCGCAGAGCCGAAACGCAGCAGCGTTCTCGCTTTGGTCAAAGATGGTCAACATTGCCAATAAGAACCACGAATCACCGAGTCACTCAAATCCGACTTTGCGCACTTACTGACAAATACTGACCTATCAAACCACGATGCTTGAAAAAAAAAAAAATAGCTCGCAAATTTCAAATGTAGGCTCATGAAAGACTGTTGAACTCTTTAACTGTTTACAAAAGTTTTATGAGGTTGTCAGTCTGAGCCTAGTTATCCCGAAAAGAAGAAAAAAAAAAAGCTGTGAAAATATAAGTGTATAAATGAAGTTTTTTTTAATTGCACTTGAACATAGTGGCTTGGCAGCAACACGCCACAAGTTGTGGCCAAAGCAAAGTGTTTCTGTAACGTAACATTTGAAGGCGTGGTGAAATGTAATGCGTCTTCCTTTGTAGTTTTTGCAAGACAGAATTGGAAGAAGAACAGAAGATGACCTTCTGAGAGAAAGGTAGAGCTCATTGTTCTCTGCCACTTGCTTCTCCTCTGCCGTGAGCGGGCTCAAAACGTCGTGGCTTCTTGGCTTAAAAGGCAAATCAAGTCGAGCGTTTTATTTATGATCGATGTGCCGCCGCTGGTCCAAACATGGTGCACTCGGTTTGCTCTCGCATACTTCAATTTACGAGCAGCAGCATTTGGTGGAGAAAACCCTCATCATTCAGAGAATGAAATGAGGCAAAATGATGTCACGATTCCCATAGCTCGCGAGTAAGCACTCGCAGTCGGCTTTGGCCATGGGCCAAAGCCGCTTGCTGTCAGCAACGCTGGTGATCGATGAGAGCGGCTGTTGCGAGTCAGCGCATCCGCCATGAGCATGGCTTGATAAGTGGGGCCGACCCATGTGCAGCTTGTCACTGCTGAATTTTCCTCAACCGCTGAAGATTTATCAACCGGTTTTGTCAGTAAATAGGGCGGGCGGGAAGGGTTGACAGACGTCACATTTTAGAGCACGGAATGACGGAAATACGGTGGCCCCCGATAGTGTTTTTAACCCCCATGCAGTAAATAATCCCAAAATTGGACATTTCGGACACTTTGGACGATTTTGGACTGTTGGACAAATGGACACCGCAGACAAAACAGTGAATAATAACTCCACGAAGCCGAAATTTTGCATAGGATGTCTATCTATGTCTTGGCCAATTCCCACTGAACATTTTGAGGGGTTGAAAGTGAAAAAAAATTAAAAGTGAAAAAAGTTGTTGCACATTGGAAGAGGGACATTTTTGGGACGTAATACCCTTCATGCAGCCGCTTAAAAATACTGCATGAGGGTTAAATAAAGACTGAGTCGATTTAAGTCAACCACATCAGGCGGAAACTTTTGACATGTTGGCTTGTGTCCCCCTCTCATCGTCGCACCTTGACAAAGTTTCTGAAAAATTAATTTTGCGAAAGCCGTAACGTCCACTGAAGTGCACATTTGTCGTCATACTTGCAAAGCGTGGTTTCAATGCAAATCGTTTCCGTTTTCCCGTAAATCTGAAATGTAATGATGTTGATTCGCATGTCCCCGTGTCGTGACCAAAAGCGTACACCCACCCGCCTCTTGCCCTAAGTCGGCCGCAGCAGGCTACAGTTCAACGCTAATGAGGACAACCCGTCTAGAAAATGGCCGGAGAGATTGATGAACAAAACAAACCACAACGATTATCCACCTGCACATTGTAGAATACAACGGGCCAAAATTCAGCACGTCAACAAAACAAAACAAAAGGCACACAAGGTTTCTTTCTCATGTCAGCGGCACAGAGGAGGCCCAAGGCTTTTTCCTGGAGAATGAAGGACGAGCCGCTTCTTGGCACTCAGTAGGACTCCTTCCTCTCCTTCCATAGTGCAGACGGAGAACGTACAGTACACAGATGCAAACCGCAGGCCTCGCTGCTCTCACACCGCTTTCCCTCTCCCAACAGGGATGCTTGATGGGAAAATCGTGTCTAGACCGGGGCCACGATGGGGAAATCCCTGCTGCACGGACAGTATTTATTGTCATCTGATGCAACCGTATCAATCGGTCCTGCGTGCTTTTTTTTTTTTGCATTGTACCAGAAACAAAGGGCGGGAAAAAAATACAAAGAAAAATGGCAATGCGAGCACGATGCCTGAGCACTGCCGTAAAGGCCTGTGATCCACGGAGGGGGGGGGGGAGGTCCCAAGTGAAAGCCAAACGCAGACCACATCCTCAAGTCTCCCGACGAGTTTTTCAAACGGCAAAAAGTCTGACTCAACTCTGTTTGAGCTTGTGTCACAATCTGACGGAAATGACAAAAGGCGAGGCAAAATGCTTGAAATTGGAAATCTGCAACGTGTGTCAAGTGCGGACACCGTGTAATGTCGGTCAGTGTCGGCGGGTAATGTGACGCCGAGGCAGACTCTTCAGGACACAATCAGCTCCTGATAGCCACGCCGCGTCGGTGAGTGACTCCCCTCGGCCGCCCTCTTTATCACCATCAACCATTTTTGTTGTCCCGGCAGCACCACTCAAAGCGCATCCTTTTTGCTACAGTACTTTCGCCGCCTGCCGACCTTGCCGAAATTGAAAACTGCAATTTTCAATTTCAGGACAGTCCAGCGTTCCCTGATTAGTCAACGCACACAAAATAGTGGAAATGTCTGGTCTAAGTCAAGCTCCTAATAAGGCAGGATAGGTTCCCCCCCCCAAAAATAACTCAATAAAATCCTCAACCGGATAAAATTGCAAATAACGAACCACAAATTTGCAGGGGTTCATTGTACTTTACTTCCGCTAAAATCAGTCCTCAGATGAATCGCTGTAAACCATCACAGTTGTTCAAATTCTAATTCCACAATTGTTGCTGGGGGGGGGGGGGGGGGGAGAATATAGATACTGTACCTGAAAGAAAAATGAAAAACAAGTAAATGTTTCCCAAAAGCGGCAGAATATGAGAGACGTTTATTCAACCGCACCCTTTTTGTCTGCTCTGCATTCAATTCCAATGACATATAAAAAAAGGAAAAGCGCGCCTAATTTGGCTGAATTCAGCAAGTATACACGGCCCAATATAATACTAGTCCCCCTCATCAACACAGGAAAGGAAAGTGACCGCTGCAGACCACCCGAAAACTCTTTTCACTCCATCGCGCCAAGCATTTGTCCATAAACTGGTGAGTGGCAACGTTTCCACCACGTGACACATACTTTCATACATGATTGAATCCTTTAAGGAGCAGCTGATGAGCCCGATCCAGAAGGTCCCATTGGCCTTGATATAGGTCAGCTCTGTCCACTGGGGCATGCGCTGGTGTCGTCCCCCTGCGACGCTCGTCAGGGAGTGCTTGTTCATGATACGCTTGTGCTTCCTCCGTGAAGCCTGACTCATTGGACCCATGTTTAACCCAAGTCACGGAGCTAACACGAATACATACTCTGGATATCAATTAATTGCGCAAGAATCCTGTCACATGTGGAATAGGGTCAAGGCATCACAAACCAATTTGGGCACTATTGTGGCCGCAACCAGCGCTTTCCGTCGGTTTGCCCAAAAAACAAATTCATACCAAATGCAACAATTAAAATACGGAGAGCACTCGGCTTAGGTGACTGTTTTAAAGTACACGTGCACAATCTAATTGAACGTTGCGCTCAAAATAATAGAGTACATTTCCACGCGGAGTTGCACGACATCATATACTGAGAGATGTTTCGAGTATTTCGGTTAACTTATCGAGTCATATGATAGATACAAAAATGTATATACTGCTCTCAGTATGTGATTCCGAAAAACAGACCTCATCAGGTGTGCCGTGCAAATGTATTTGTCCAAAATTCATTTAGTTATAAGAAATAATGTATCCTTGTTCGTCTACCTATGCCGGTGCCCTATAGGGATGAATCAGACAATTAAATATTCTTCTACATTCTGGCAGAAGGTCCATAATCAACTGTCCACATTTTATCCACTACGCATGAATGTGTCACACGTTCTGAAAGGTGAAGCTTCATGCAATTTACTACCCCCCCCACCCCCCCCCCACCCCCCTTCCCCGCCATAACAAGTAGACACGTTTTAAATAGTGCACTCATGCCTTATTAAATTGTGCAGGTGAAACCAATGCAGTGCGGTCTGTTATTTTTTTGTGAATGTTAAATATGGCATCAAATCCTTTTAAATGATTTTCTCGTTTTGAATGAGGGGGGGAACAAGTGCACTCACCCAAAATCCCAACAACAAAAAGTTTCAGCACTGCAAACTCATTTGTATCCATCCCGCTGTGTGGATCCAGTTGGACTCTGAATGAAAGCTCGGCTTCAGCTGGGTAAAAATGTACATTTGAAGCGGACCATTATTAATTATCCCTAAAACACAAAAGCAAGTTCCGTCATGCCGCCAGCTGACTCGAGACAACCGAAAAAGGATTCGAATGGGAATCCGAGAAAGCGCCCCTCACACATACAAATTCCTGTGCGTGATCTCCGTGATGATAATCGAGACTTGTCTGTGGCGAGGAGTCAGAGCTCAGCACCAGTCCCGCATCCCGGTGGGGGGGTGGAAGAGGAGGAGCAGTGCAATTGAACTACCCTGCCATCATGAACCTTTTGGAAGCGTCTCAATCAGTGCTTTTCGTTGATTTTTCCAGATCAATAGAACACCAATCGTCCAATATTGGGATGTTATAAATGGCATTGCTCCGATCCGCGCTTTATTGACTATTTTTCGGACTGCCCAATTAAAACGTGGAACTACTGTGCCTGTGTCCCCAAAAAAAAATAATCTAACGTGACAACACTGACCTCGTGTGGTCATTTATTCTCAGCAAACCCTGACATCAGATATCCAGCTTTTGACCTGTAGCGGTGGCACACAAGTAACACCACTAGGATGCACTTCTAGTAAAACGTTCTCACCTACCAGTCCAACTTTTGGCCTACAATTAACGTAAATTTAATTTAAGTCACCTTTTGTGCCGTATGATCAATATTTCCACTTTCTTAGGCGCATTTACTAATCTTGTGTCACCTTCCAGTTTGTAGTTTTGCTTCACTTAGTGACATGGAGTTGTCAAATGCCGATGACCTGACCTGTTGGAAGTTTGTGGCCATGAAATTTTGAGTACTTTCAAAATTTTTTCTACAGTGTAAAAACAATGAAAGCGTTTTAATCTTTCAGGCAACGGTTTATACTGTACACGACACTGTATCTGGCCAGGGCTGGCAGAACCAGTCGTGCTGGCCGATGTCATTTATATGAGCAATGGGACTGTTTATTTTACGAGTCAGATTCCAAATTCATCTCAGGAGGCCAACTACCAGGCCCACATTGACATCACAGTTTTCCATCCTCTGGCTGGTCACGGCAAAATTTGTTAGTACCATATTCGACTAGCACTAGACTATGTGTCATGAGATGAATATTACTTTTGAACTGCTCCAGATGATGTCAATGGAACAGTTGTGTGCTGTTTTTATTGCGTTTGAGTGGTATTGATGTTTTGTATAATTGCAACATAATGGTAGTAGTCTTAACATGTGAGAGCCCAGCTACCAGATGCGCGGCCTACCACTGCCCCCAACAAGCTCAAGGAGTAAAATTCCTTCATTGTGCAGTCAACCGACAGTTTGTATGTAATGTCTTATCAATCCACTAGGTGACAATGTCGAGCCAGTGCAAGCGTTAATAATAATGAGAGTTCATGACGCGGCATTTGCATTCCGGCAGTGGCCAGGCAAAATCATTTGATTGACTTTCTAAACACTTCAAGCTAAATTGAAGTATTTTTGCATGTTATTACATGTCATGCTTATCGTATTTCAGACGATACATCAATATATATATATATATATATATATATATTTGTACAGTTATATATATATATATATATATATATATATGTACAAATATATACTTTTTATTTTCTATATTATGTTGTTGTCGTCCACGTTTTTGACTGTTATTTGGTTAATTACCTGAATCAATTCACACCCATTTAGAGAGCGCAGGGGTCACCAAAGTGGCGGCTGCTGGCACCTGTTTGCCCCCCCCCTCCCCCAAGGAACATGAGGAGCCTGTTCTAAAAGGAGCTCCCCAGTGAAGTGATCGTTTGAAAATGTTAATATTTGCAAAGATGTGTAGGAATGAAGTGGTGCATATTGATACTTAAAAGTGTTTTTTTCCCCACTTCTCAGAACACTGCAAGTTAAAAGAAGGAATGGATTTCGTGTGCAGAGGCATAACTGGGACTGTATCAATTAGATTTTAGTTTGGTCGTTCATCGTTATTACTCAAGTACTTGTACGTTTACTCAAGCACAGTCTAAGTACTTTCGCTATCTGCGCTGTGGTTTACTGCAGGGGAAAGTTCCATGTGTGCTCTTGACCAGCAGGTCGCGTTTGGATTTCCTGCCCCGTTTATTGCGGTGGACGGCTGCTCGACGTCTGGTCGTTCACGCGACGAGTGTAAATTCCACACGTCGTGTTTTAAGATGCGCGTGTCTAGTCAACCTGGATCACCGAACCGGTTCAAATAGAATGCCAACAACAAGTGACGCAGTACACTCCGAGCTGACAGTTCGTGGGGAGACGGCGACGCCTCCGCACTGGGATGCACACGTAGCGCGGAGCTCGACTGCACGGTGAGTCCGAATCGATTGGAATATGGATTTAGATTTGTTTCGGAGAGCTTTATGCTACGCTTGTCTCGTTGTGTGTAGATTTTGCCCGTTTTTCCTTCCTCGTGTTGTGGCTGTTGGACTGGAACGCCGTGTTGGTTACTGAGGCTGAACTTCGTTTATGAACTCCGTGTTTAAATGTTCAACTTGTCCATGATGCTCGTGCATCTGCTGTTGCTTGTCAAAACAGTCCTTTCACCGACCGTGAAGTTATTTCAAGTCGTTCGGCATTCTGGTTATTGAGTACAGTATCTTCGTTGTTGTTGTTGTTTTTTTTTTTTGTTACTGTCCAGCGAGAGACGCTACATTTGTGCATACTTCATTTTAAATGGTGAATATTTTGTCGTTATTAAACTACTTCAAAGCAAGTGCATCACATAATAATTGTGTATTTGTATTTTTATTTTTTTATTATTTTGGGGCAAACACACGTGCCGTCCTTTCCTCAGAACTGGATATTTTGCATGTCTGTTCATAGAAGCTTCGTACACATGTGCGATTGAATTCTAAGATGATATTTTTTGAGGCTTGGGTCCGATGCACATTCAGATCTGCAACAGAACTATCACCATGGATACACACAAAGCCACTGGCTGCGCAACTTCCACTTTGCACTTCAAGCCATTTACAGGCTGAAGGATTTGCTGTCTCCTCTCAAAGCGTGACAGAGTGGAGGTGTGGGTCTCTATCAAACAAATCTGGTTTAGTTTTTTTTTGCCCAGGACTCACTTTCACGTCTCTAATCACTGCAAGGTATTTAAAATTCGCCGAGAAGAGACATTTAGGGTATAAATCATTTGCAGTTGGACCATCTCAATTACGTGTTTGTCCGCGTCGAGTACACACCCACACTTAGTTCGGTCAGGATCCTTGTGGTTATGTAAGTGTTAGTTGCCTGAAAAGGCCACCCACCCACCAGTAGTGCGGCCCTTAAACTGGAGCCGACATAGCTCACACGCAATGTTTCAGATTAACGAGCCTGTCAAAGAAAACAATTTGTCATCAACCTGAAAATCCTAAAAGCAAACGGTGACATAATTCGGACCGTTGTGATAAACGTGCATGTTATGATACACAAATGCTGGGAACAGTATGTTGTGAGTCATATTTGGTGTCAACAAAAGATGAATAACTTTGTAAAAGCAGAATGTTGTGTTGGAGTGTTCCTAATACTGTGGCAGGTTGGTGTATGCAAAAGCACGACGGAAAAATAATAGACACAAAAACCCTACAGTCGATGCGCTTAACTTTGCTGGTTTGTCTCTTTCAAGTCTGTACTTGGCAAGCTCATTAGCAGTTAATGACAGACGCCGAAAAATTCATGGACCCCTGAGGCAAATTGGTGTGTTATAGTGCGGAAAATATTCCAGAAAATGTCCACCTCTGGACATCTCCACAGCGCCTCTGAATGTTCCTCTGGCTTGCTGGTTGAACGCGAAGAAGCGTTGAGAGTTCAGGTCGAGCGAGTGTGAAGTGTTTTGATTTTCTTCTCATGGCCTGCGGGAGTGTCAGGACCAAAGACGTCCGCATGAAAGGTGTGTTGAGCTCAAGACGTTCCTCCCCTCTTTGTAACTGTCTCTCCTGTCGGGTCATGCATGTTTTCTTTTGTAAGCCCAGACATTATGCGCTGAAGAGCAGCTGTATCAGACATGTGACCTTGGGCACTTTGCTTTTGTCGGAGCAATTTATGATGTGTCACTCATTCGATGCCCTCGCGCAAAGTGATCAGTTCAACGGCAAATAGATGACGGTCGGTCTTCTTCACTCGCCTCTAAAATCATGCCGCATAACTGTTGCCCTAACGTGCGGGGTCATGTTTGTGCGAATGCCTCGTTTGTCTTTGTCGTGTCGTCATGCTCGCCGAGAGTTGTTACAGTGGTGTGGGATCAGCATATGCAGCAATCAAAGTGGGTGTTTTAAGCTCTGTTATCTGCGTGTAAAAGAAAGGGTGGCGCGTGTGCTGCAGTCGGCTTACATAACGGCTGCTTATCAGTCAAGCTGATTACACGGGCAAGTTGATCTACGACGGATATCGAAATGAATGAAGCGGGGTCATTTATTGGAAGAAAGACATTGCACTTGCACATCGACGCACTTCATTCGATAAACCTGCAAACTGTAAGAGGAGGCGAGACAAAAGTTGAACATGACAACATCATAATACTTTGATTGACACTGTCAGGGAGCTATTTTTTCCCCCTCTGCAAACAAGGAAAAACAGTTTAAATAACGTGACCTCATTTCGGGTTGAAAGCTGTCATCAGCTTCAACAATGAACAGGAACCCGACGCAGTAAAACAAAAGCCAAAGATGGAAGAAATCCAGCACTTGATGTTTGTACTTCTTGGCACCATGGTGCTTGTTGTTCAAAGAAGACGACAACATTTGCATGAGAAAAGCCTGTGATCCAGATAATGGAGTTTACATGTTCTCCCCGTGCCTGCGTAGCTTTTCTCCGGGTATTCCGGTTTCCTTCCACATTCCAATAACATGCATGGAAGGCTAATGGAACACTCAAAATTGTCCCGAGATGTGAGCGCGAATGGTTGTGTGCCCTGCGATTGGCTGGCAACCAGTCGGGGGGTGTACCGCGCCTACTGCCCGAAGACAGCTGGGATAGGCTCCAGCATGCCCGCGACCTTTGTTAGGAGAAGCGGATTAGAAAATGGATGGATAGAAGCAAACCACAGCCCAAAAAATATGACGTAGCGCATGTAATTTAAACAAATTCCTCTCTGACGTTGTCCGTCAAATCTGGGCGTTAGTGTCTTTTCTAATGAATGATTATTTTGATCTGACTTTGCAGACATTGGGACGCGTATGAAACTCCACATCTGCAGCCTCCTCACTGCCGTGCCATCGCACATGAGAGAAAGCCCAAAGGTGAAAGACGCATCTGACAGTCAGCATTAAGCTTGAATGGGATCTGCTCTGCGACTGGTTTCTTGTGGTTGCGCCGAACTGGGTAGTCTGAATGACTTGGTCCTCCACGGTGACAATTTTGTGTGTCTTTTACTTTTTGGGAGTGGCACGCTCGCAATCCATCTTTTGCCATTGGGGTTTTTAAAGTCTAAACAATCGCCCTGAATGTATTGCAGCACTAACACTTGGAGCAGACGGATCAAGACGAGAGGTGGATGTCGATGGTGGGACCAGATACGCCACCTGTATTGTTTTAAGAGTCTCCACCAACCTGGACCTGGATAAATCGGAGATCAGCCTCAAGAGGAAGCAAGAATCCTGCGTATATAGGTAAGCGCTGAGCATAGTAAAGCGCGACCTAATTTCACGTCAGCATTTCAGATATGTTCATGTGTGCACACAAGAGTATTTGAAGCATGTCAAGGATGCCACACACACATACTGCAATATGCTCAGCCAGGCACAGACGTCGTGAGAGAAATGTTGACATGAAAGCACCCGTACTTGACTTAAACAAACAACACGAGATTCATCCTTGGATGACCACTAAGGTAGTATTGGGACTCTACAGATGCAGCTAATATAAAGTGGGTTAGATGTCAAAGTTTCCTATCCAAATTGAAACGCATTTCAGTAGTTCAATTCTAAAACTGAAATTCATGAATATATATACTTGATAAGCGCATGGGAAAATACTATTTTGTAGGGCGATTCCTGCCTAATTGCTTTTAAATGAAAAATACTTTTGATTGTTGCGTGATATTTCTATTTATTGAGATGGACAACTTGGGGCTTTCAGTGGCCTTAACCACTCAAATGATTGAAAAAAATCAATCATTCATTATTTCAATCTGTGTGTAGTGAAGCTGTGTTTGACTTTTTCAGTTTTACATGAATAATTCATTGCCAGAATTCAAATGCCAACCTGAAATTTGGGAGTGTTTTTGCATTGCTACTATATTGCAACCTTGGCAAAATACCGTGTGATTCATCAATTCCTGAACAATATCAACTATCCCAACTAAAATAAGAACCCGCACCGCCCTGAATGAAAAAGGAAAGTCCCTCGATTATCGCCTCGTGGACGTGGACATATCTGTCGTCGTCTGTCGTCAGATTTTGAATTTCCATTTCTGCTGAAGACGCGACACACCCTTTCACTGAACTCCAACTACGTACGGTTCACCCAAAACGCAACCTTCCAGGATACACCGTCGGCATCTGGAAGCGTGCGTCAAAAAGAGAGAGCCTGAGTGGTTCTGTGTGATCTTTAGCACCATGTCGCAGACGCACATTCCTTCAAAGTGCTGCCACAAATGGATACAGGTGTGACTCGAGTGTGTGAAAACTGTTTAGTGACGGCGGAAAGGAATGTCGGCCGTCGTGTTGCTCGGCATTGCGGCGCTAAATGCTCAACATCTAATCTATCCCAAACTTTCAGCGTTTTCAATCACCCGTCGTACGATTTTGCAAGATTACACAGATTGCGCTGGGGATCGGGTTAGATTGCTAATTTCCAGAATGAGACTCCCGTTGAGCGTATTGGAAGCTAATCAAACCTTTGCTTTCTCTTTCAGTTCAAGTGAGCCGCAGAGGTGTAAAACGCTGGGCATCGACTCTCAGGTGAGGATCTTTTATCAATTCCGATGAAATGAGATTTGTAATTTTGCCTGTGAAAGAGAATCGGATAAATACTGCACAATTTAGTCCCATTTTAGTCTTTACAGTGACGCTCAGTACCTCAAATTAGGGCCTTTTAAAAGAACTTCAATAAATCGTAATTACAAAATGTTTTTAATTTCGGAGCATAACCTAACAAATGTAGCGTCATTGTATCCTCTTTAAATCATCAGCGATTGAATAAAAAAGGGCAGGGTGCGTTACGTACTTCTAAATAACCAGTTTGTCCAGGCCTGAATATTTTAGTTTAGTCCAACCTTGGGAACAGACACTTGCACTGCGCTATAGTCGCTAAAAGAAAAACAAATGGTTATTGTCGCCTGTCTGACACATTTGTCACAGAGCTCTTCTGTGTCGAACAGAGGGCGCAGTTTTCTATGGGTTACATTTCAATTATATGTGTGTAATTGTGCCTGAGGTCGCGACAAGAAAATCGTATTAATCCATTGCCTGCCCGTTCAAAGTTTAATTCCATCTGATCTTCATGTTGACCTTTACATCGGAACCTGATGTCAACTACTTATACAGTATCATCACCAAATGTATCGATAACCATGCATTTTTTTTAAATAGTGTGGTGTTTCCGTAACGGAAACGCAAATAATTTTTATCGAGAGAACAACCTTTGGTTACCAATGAGTAATTCGTGTTTTCACAGGTGAAGAAACCAACTTCGCGGCCCGACACTTCCAGAGAAGTAACAAGCGAGTCTCCGTTACTGCAGAAGATAACATTTCTGGCTGAGAAGGACGAGGACATTATCACGGTTGTGTGCAGCGGTCGTAAGTTCAGAAGTAGTCTTCAATGTGGATTGCAACCAAGAACAACTGCCTGTGGATCATCTGAATTGGAGCAAACGATAAAGGGCCGGGCCAATTTTGAGAAACAAACTGATGTGGAGGAGCTGTCAAACCCCAGTGAAGTCATGTTGTCTTCTGCTGTGGTGACAGTTCTCGCCCCGACTTGGAGCGGCCGACTGCGGCGCTCCAAAAGGTTCGAGGCAACGGGCAGTTTGGAAACTTTGGCAAGTCTTCCGGATGCGGCGAGCTCGGAGGCAAGTCGTCCGCAAGATTACTCTCAGTGGTCTCAAAATGGTGCGGCGAGGTCGTTTAACGTAACGCAAGCCGAGCCAAGAACTCCGTTTCTGAGTACCAGGCAGAACACAACAGGCTGGTCCACTAAAAGTGTTCCCCAAAACTCGGCCCATGAATTGCAGAGTAACGTTCCTCGAACAATCTTGTTGGATGGGAGCTCTAAAGAGAGAGAAATCCAGAATGCGCAGGCAAGTACGAACTGGGACCTCTATGGGCAAAAGAGGACTCCACAAGACGGTCATCCGGTGCGGCGCTCATCTTTGAGCTCAAAACCAACAACAAGCAGTCTCCTTCTGTCACTACGAAGAATAAACAATCAAAGCATGAACTCGAATAACCCGACTCCGTCTGAGGTCAAGCCACTGTCCTTGAAGAGTGGCCAAGATGCTCAACTGTTCTCAACACACGTGCCGCAAAGCTTCCACAACACACTTGAGAAGGAAAAGTTTAAGCCGCTCCCCTCGTCTTTGTCCGGTTCTTCCAGGGTATCCGAGACGGAACCAGTTAGTTCCTCATCGTTGAATAGTCACAGAGTCACATCGAAAACAAGCTTGTTTTCCTCTTTGACCATAAACAAAGTATCAACTGACACACCCGAACAACCGCAACCGATGACGAGGACAAGTCTTTCATGCTCCAGACAAACATTTGTCAGTCGAAGAGCGTCGGACAACGATCACAATTGGATGGGTTCGGGCAGAGGTTCGAATCTCTTTTTTGACAGCGATGCATCTTCACATCAACGTATAAAACACGACTCCGGTGTGCTCTCAGAAAGCGGCGCACCTTCCAGAAACACACCTGGGACATCCACTTCCCGGTGGCAACAAAATAGCCAGAAGGGCAGTTCAATTTCAATTCTCTCCGACACACCAAACATCATAAGCAAGCCACACACACCCTTAATTACTCTACTGAACAATAACTATGACACACCAGCTCTAAGTCTGCCGAATAACAAAAGTCTTATGCTCCAATGTCAAAGCTCCAATCGTAGCAGCGATCGAGCTACGGCGGAGCCACTTTGCAATGATAGCACCAATCCTGTGATGAAGCCACCAAAAGGAGGGCCCGCTCGAGTCAAAGAGAAGCACTCTGATGATTCATTTGACAAAGTAAAACTTGCCAAACAACTGCATGAGTCCAGTTCAAAAAAAGTAGAACTGCGCAAGTCTCAACGTTTGCCTGACAGGCCCTCTACTCTCAGTCAACCAAGAGATTCCATTAGGCATGATGCAAGTAATGGCTCATTTCAAGCTCACGTGACTGCATTTGCGCCCTCTTTGTTCAATCCAAATAGATCTGCGCCTCCTAAGATCGACACTCACCAAAGCAAGCCAATGAAACAGTGTTTATTTCTTCAGAGCACCGACACTCTCAACATTCAGGTTGTTCCTCTTAAGAACGTCTCTGGTTTCTCGCAGAAAGAAAATGCCGGTCCTCCGCTTCATTCCAAACCAGATTCTTTTCCGACCGGCTCCACATGCCAAACATCAAAAGTCCCCAATACAGCCCCCATCCCCACGACGCCTCTTGGCTTTAGAAGGAGCTATGCCACCACTACAAAGCCTTTGCAACCAAAAGATGTCTCCCACCATCTTTCGATGGTAAATAACTCTTCCAAAGCAAACCGTAGCCCTGCATCTGTGACTCCTTCCCCAGCCGCAACAACGACTCCCACCCAGATGACTTGTCCCAGTATTCCTGCCATAACATCACATCCACAAACACCTCCTGCCACCACAATCAGTCCAAACCGAAAAGTGGGAGGAATCTTAACTAACCAATCCGAAAAAGACCACAAAAAATCCGCCCAAGGATACGGAAAGAGAGTGAAGCATGTCATGTGGGAGGATTCAGAGAACTCTGAACCCACAAAGAGTCCCGATCCATCTGTCCTGACGAGTCCACTATCTCGCTCGATGTCTCAGCGACTCAGCAGAGCCCCATCCATCTTCTCTTTTCTAAGATCAAGCAGTCCAAACCCAAAAAACACCCCCCTTTGCAGCGCGTCATGCAAGACCTCGAGCTTGCCGGTGGGGGAAGGAGAGAAGTATCGATCTTTGTTTTCTGACTCTGCGGATCAGACCTTGAGAGAGGGAGGAGAATCACAACAAAACCCCAGCGAGGCAATGAGTTTTGACCAAGAGAGAAGAGACGCAGCTCCATGTCGACTGCGGAGGTCACGGTCATTGCAGGCCGATGAATTCCTGTATTATTCAACTGCGCCCTCGCCCGACTTTGCAAATGGATACAAGATACGCTACAGCCCGCCACCCTACTCCTCTCTCATCTCCAGCCGTAGTGAAACTAAGAAGGCAACTCCGAGGAAATCGCTTTTCCAAAATGTTAACTCCACCTCAAATTATACCTCAAATCATCCCTTACTTTCTCATCCAGTTGCAGATGCAATCCCACCTAACTCAAAAACATCACTCATAAATTCCCCCAAAGCTCTCCTGTCTTCTCCTCTGCAGACCAAAATGTTATCATGTGAGCATGTCTTGCATGGTGTTTCGCAAACAGGTGAAATAAACAATAACAGCTACAAGCGTATATGTCGTAATCAGAAAAATGGTGGCATATTACTTATCGAGAGCAGAGTTGATGAAATCCCCAAAACTTTGCAGAGTTCAAAAATGGACAAAACCGCTTCGCCTCCAGAGAACACAAAGCCTGAATCATTGCCATTTTTTACAAAGATGCTCTCTTCTGTGGCGGCAAAGCCAAGTGAAGAGACACACAGAACTCCGAGTCATTCGAATCAAAGCTCAAGTGGCAGCAGCTCAACAGAGAGTCGGTCTGTGGGTGACGAAGTCAGCAGCAAAAGAATGAAGGAGAGCGTGATGGGTAAATTCAAACTTTTCTCAGTGGAGAGCAACAACGAGCAAAGCCCAAAGAGGCGTCGTTTTGTTCTGAAGAAAAGTGTCAGCATGCCAAATTCTGAAAATGAGAAGGCCAACAAAACTTTGAATAAAATGGACCAGGTTCTCAACAAACTAAGGCAAACATTCGGCCCCAAACGCCCCGATGACGAACTATTGCCGTGGAAATGGTGGCAAGCGTCTGAAACGCCGGCTGTCGACGGGCTGAGCGATACCGGCAATACCAGCGATGCCACGATTGAGAGCACCAGAACCGCTGAGCGTGAAGAACAAGCGGCCAAGCCGAAGGGCCATGGAAGGGCAAAACATGGTGAAGAATTGGCACAGACCAGTTCCTCCCTCATACCAACCTTATCTATGACAGGCAATGAGTCCTTCATTTGGCCAGACCAGCCCAAACCCAAAGACCAAGACAAACCAAGTTTTTGTCCAACAACACCATCTGACCAGAATGATGGTAAGACTAGAGCAATAAACCCGTTTCTTCTCAGTGTGGATCCTGGTTCCAGTAGAAGCCCGAAGCTCAGCGGTGGTCACTGTACTAAGTTAAGGAAATCGACATCCAGTTCCAAGAGTCCATTCTCCCCCTTCTCCTCTCTTTCCCCCCACTCGCCATTTTCCTCAACCGATGTGGCAGACGACAGTGTCTTCTACAGCCCAAAGATGCAGCGCCGAAGGGAGACTTCATCACCATGTGAGCCGGGGGAGGGAATCGGCCTGGGGAGTTCACGGAGAAGCCGGGCCTCCACGGGTCCGCCAAGTACAGCTCCGGCACAGGGCGAGGCATCATGCTATGCTGATTTAAAGTACGGCATTGAGCCAGGGAGGTCCGTTTCTGTGAGCTCTGTACTCTCCTGTCGGCCTTCGGGGCCCGGGCGAATCTCCACTGGCCCCAGATTCATGAGCGTGGACGACCTCTCTGAATCAGTCCCAATTCATGGAAGAGGTGATGAGGATTTCAATGAGTGGTTAGAGAGGAGTTGCGGTCGCAGATCAATTAGTCGGATACAGTCCTACTTCCCCGGTGACGCCGAACAAATGAGATCAAGATCTCTTCCTCGATCGTTGACTCGCCGTCTGGCCCAGCAGAGCTCAAGTGTTTCTGTTTGTCCACCTGCAGACACCACGGCGTCAATGTCGCCCCATCGCTGGAGCCCCAACATGAACGCTTGTCACTTTGACTGGGACACAGTGAGCCCCCCAACTCCTCCTCCAACACCCCCTTTGTCACCACAGTCCAGACGCATGTCCAAACCCTCCTCCAAACCGCCTAATTTTCCCAGCCCCAATGCAGAACCATTGGAAAGCCAGTCCCCCAGGGGGCATTTGCCCTCTCGGGGTTACGTCTCCAGCCTAAGCACATTTGAAGAGTCCTCGGACAGCAGCTCAGACACAACGACAGATGATGAATATTATTTAGAAAAAAGTGACGATGAAGAAAAGGAGACTGAATTGTGAAAGCAGTCACAATTCAATTGCTACTTTCTCTTCGATATTCATGATCCAGGACTTGATATTGTAAAAGAAAAATAATAATAATAAGACAGGCGAGACAGCAACAGGAACGTGCAAAAGAAAGATCCGAATGTGGTCTGACAGTCAAGGCAAGTGACTTGAAGTGGCTCATCGTCACTGTCTGCCTGAATACAAGTGTGTTGTCATAGCGACACTTAGTGGGCAAGCGTGCTACAGGCCTCTATTTACAGTGAAACCTGTATTTGCGGTGGGTACATTCCAGACCCAGCCCCCCTTGGTGATATAAAGGGACCACAACAGAAAGTTTGTTGTTGTTGTTCTTCTTCTACTACATCTCTTACTACTGCATCTCATTGGTGCCCCGGCATGTTGTGGCACAATCTGGTACTGACACACATGGCTCGCAACTCTAAATTTAGACTTGCCCGTCCACTGTACATAAACAAACAAACAAAAATGGTCACTTCAAAATCTGAAATTTAGCAGGGGCACAATCAATGAAGCGCAACGTTGTGGGGGTACGCCGTAAAGTGATGTGTGTATGTGCGGACAATTATGCTTTGCAAATTTCTGCTAAATAATGGTTGCTTAGCACTCGTTTTGGACGGTTGCATGGCTTCAGTGCGGGATTTACAGCTGTGGACTTGTTTGATGTTTGACATAAAGAATTAATTTTTATTCCACTGAGATTCGTGGTTGTCCGTCCGATTCTTGAGAATGGAATATAGTTTGAGCTATTCATATTTTGTGTGTTTATAGCAGTACTCCAGATCTAAACAATGGTATCTCTCCTTGTTGAACTATTTTTATTACTATTATTATATATTTTTTTAAAGTCACATTGTGAATGGTGGTAGAGCCACTACACTGTATTATGCTTTTATGCACTTGTTGCTTGAATGCATCAGGGTCATCTAGACCAACACTGTTTCTTCTTCTGCTGCTAAGCAATAACTCCCCTAGTGAAGGAGGATTACGGTAATTTAAAAAGATAATAATAAAAAAAATGGTGTTCTTGAATTTGATGTTCATGTTTGAAATTATGTTTATTTTTTTTACATTTTTTTTAGCTGGTAAAGGAATCATACTGCTGTTGTAATTTTAGCATTTGTTGTCAAAGTGCTTTATATGGTGCCCGATATTGTTTGTCCAGACTAAATATTTGCACATTGCCAATACAACATCCAAATATATGCATTTTATAAATAAATGCAATGTTTCCAACAAGCTCTTTCTTGGAATCGAATATGTCGTTTTGTCAAATACTGCCTTCAGCGTGTCATCATTACAGTACAACAGTCATTCCATCAGGAGGTCTGTTTTGCAGTAAAAACACTGCCTGCTATGGTGATAGCTGGGCAAACAGGTGTTATATATCGTCCTAAATCATAAAATCATCTCTGGTTGTTCGCTGTTGATGCAGTGTGCACCATTCACTTTCTGTCTCATGGTTTTTGGACCAAATAGTTGTTGCCCTAGAGACAACAGACGTGACATCATGCAGGCGTGGCCCGCTTCATTGGGCACGGCGTTTATTTGGAAGAACCTTTTTACATGATGTCATCGTTTGGAAAGTACAGCATTGGTCACAAAGCGGGACTTTAATGTTGGCTTCGCGCAAAGTGGTTGATGCCTGCAACCGGTTCTTGAAGTGCTGGAAATTGAATGTGCACAGTTTAGTACTGCACAAAAATGGTCATATTTAGTAAGTCAGATTCTATAATTTTCCATTTTCCATGACCAAAACAAGCAGGCCACTCTGGGGGCGAAAAAGATCTTCTCTACAAAAGTGTCACATGCAAATGTCAACACTATTGGCTTTCAGGCTTTCACACAACAATAAACTTTCACGGGGAGGTGCCGCAATTAACATTCGGTACATTTGATCTTCCCTGGCAGTCAGGCATGAGAAAGATTGATTTTGCCTGAAAATATTCTGTTTGTCCTTTCTTCAGAAAAGCCAGTCATTTTCTGGTTGCTCAAATTTTATATTTCACGAGCAAAAAATTGATTGGTGAGCTCTGAAGCACCTCTGTAGAAAACCGTTTTGGGCATTTATTCAATATCCTCTGTAGCCAGTTTAAGGTCCATGCACTAGGGGGGATTCTCCCACCTGCGGCCCCTTCTCAAGGTTTCTCATTTTCCCCCAGATGTTTTTTTTGGGTTGTTTTTCCTCTTGTGGGTTAAGGTCAGGGGATGTTGTGAATTCATGTGAAGCCCTTTGAGACTGTTTGTGATTAAGGGCTCAAGAAATAAATGCGACTTGACTTCACCTCACCAATAAGGCAATTCATAGGACTACTATAATCTCGGTATCCTACGAGAAACATTTTCTCCACCCTGTCAACGTTCACCGCCTTCCACACCTTTGTGTTAGAAATGTCACTCTCGCCTTGCAGCCATTGTTTCATGAACAGGGTGGAACATTCCGGCCCATGTTGTGATTTATCCTTCTCCCGTCCGTGTCTTACACTCATCACACGTTTTGTTTTTCTTGTTTAAGAAAATGATTTGCCTTAATCTTCGTGTGCCTTTCTTGACACGCTGGTGTGAAACCTGTGCCTAAACATGTTTGGTAAATGGCATGGGATTATAAGGCACTTGTGTCTCTGTTGCCAAGTTGTTTTTGCTGCATGTGTTTCCTTTGTGAGTTCAGCACCTGCTTGGTTTGGTGGACGAGCACACTCCCAGCAGTTGAATAAGCACGACATGACTGGAATAATGTGCACTCCTTGATGCCAATTCCTTCACATGCAGGGTTATGTTAACAGCGTGCACATTAAGTACAACCTCTAACTGCTTTTAATGCTTTTGATGCGTTTCATCTTTCCTTGGGTAGTGATTGGCTGTCCGCTTCAGACGAGCTCACGTTTCACAGTGCGAGAGAGGGAGAGGGAGAGAGAGAGATTCCTGAACAGATTCGAGCAGGCGTGTCAAACTCATTTTTGTCCGGGGTTGCATTGTAGTTATGGTTTCCTTCGGAGGTCCATTAGGAGTGCCAAACCAAATCAAATGTAGCATCGCCTCATATTACATACACACAACAAAACTGGTGAAAGACAATTTTGAATTCAGGCAGCAGTAAAACCCTTTCAAATATTACATTTACTTTACAGAGGGAGTGGGAACAAAAATGCTGAAAATATCTCCAGATTTTTACAAGACAACTTGCAATTTTGGTATTTTAGCAAAAAAACCATGAAGTCGATTCGCAAATTTTGCTTTCGCGAGCCACGTAAAATTAGATGGCGGGCTAGACCTGGCCCACGGGCCTTGAGTTTGACACCAGTGGATTAGTGGCTTTATGCGAGCGCTCACACCGTGATAAGATAAGGCTCCAGCATTTTGCCTGATTTTAAATTACGCCCGATAAAAAGCCTTAAGGAAATGGACAGTCAGTTTATAGTAAAAAAAAAATTGGGTGGGTTCGAAGGTGGCAATAATTGTGACCAATAAAATAATGTATGTAAATAGCGTATGCGTAGCTTTGGCACCGCTCGAATGCAAGTCGAGTAAGTTCTTGCCCATTCCGACAACAAACAAACCACATGCAAACAAATGCGAATTCCTGTGCATCTTACATAAGTGATCCGTTTGGTCAAAGTCCAACAAGAGACGCACAATGTTGACATAACCAGTTTTATTGGACGTGAAATCAGGTTACAGAGTTAACTGGGTCATCATTGAACAATCAGTGTTTTTAGACACAGCATTATCAGAGTCGGAGGAAGTACTAAAATGTGAAGAAACAACCACAAAAAAAAAAATCTTGAATCAGGTATGCCCAGCTCCTTCTGTGCACAATTGAGGCGGGTGAGCCCAACAGCATACACATGGACTGCAGTCACTACATTCAACATGAGCAAGGAAGGAAACAGTCAAGAGGAGGAATAACACGGAGCCCGCACGGCCCTTCTTTAGCTACTGCGAAGCTTCGTCCTTGGGCCTTTTCGACCGCGTCGAGACATTCACCTTCTTTTAGTCACGGTGTGAACTTCTACTCCACTTTTATTCGTCTAAAGAGGTACCGTAAGCTTCTGAGGAACAAACCCCCCCCCCCAAAAAAAAGGCTTTCAAAGTGCTTCCACGCATGCAGATAGGAATGTTGGGACATATTTCGACTCCATGCCTCAACCATAACTTTCACGTATCAACAGAAAACGTACTGCTCACACTATTTTGGGTCATAACATCTTACGTCAATTCCAAATACTGCGGCTCTGGGCCAGATTGACACTTTTAATTTGATTCCTAATACTGACTGCGCGGTGTGTGTGTAGCGAGGCAACTGTCCTTAAACTTTTGAAGGCGTTGTATCAAAAGTGCTCGATGCCGCACCTTCTCCTCTGCATAGCGAACGGAAGTGCACATTTTTCAGACACACTTGGAAAAAAAAAAAAAAAACCCTACATTTCAAATAAGTATTTACAACAAACAAACACCTTACAGTGTAACAGGATACATCTGAGAACTGTGTTCTACGTCAGAAGGTGGAGGTGTCGGAGAACAAGTGTCGGACGACAACAACAAAACATGACCCATGCCGGGGGGGCTGCAGGGTTGCCCTCGCTGGGGTGCAGCCTCGCGAGGGCTGCGTGTGACGGATGATAAGATTTGAGTTCCTCGTGCGTTTCAATGGAGGTAAATGGCTGGGGGAGGCTGAACCACGAAGAGGCTCATATGAGGAAGATTTCAATGTGCGGATCATCGCCGTGAGTTCAAAATCTTGACAGCCCTTTTCTCGCTCTACTCTCCTTCCTCCATCGACATAAATGGATGTTCCAGTGGAATTGCACACAGCCCCTCCTAGTCCTCCAGGCTTGTTTAAGTCTCCGGGTTGGGCGTGGCCAGCAGTGGCACGTTGTCCCGCCTCCTCCTGCCGAGCGGGGGACGCCTGTACTGCTCCCCGTCGGCCAGAGTCTGCGGCAGCGGCTTCCTCTTGCTCTCGGGCAGCAGCAGAATGGACAAGACGGCCAGCAGGGCCAGAGAGGAATAGACCACGTGGTGCAGGAAGTAGCCGTAGTGGTTCCTCAGGTCCATGAGTGGCGAGCTGAGACGCCCCACGCAGCCTAAGGCCAGCACGGCACCCACGCCCGTCCCTCTGCGGACACAGCGTTTAATTCAAACTTGCTTGCTTCCCAACCTTTTTGCACTCAGTATAAACATTGAACTCCAACATATTAGCAGTTCAGCATTTACAAATTCAACTGTTACCTGTTTTTTTAATCTCCAACTCACATATTGGCTGTGTTTGAGCTCAGGTCAAAGGATACAAGTATTACTTTGGCGCCACCTTATGGCATCTTGCTGCAAAAAAGCCATGTTGGAGGGTGTTGTGTGTGTTTCTTTTCGACAAAAGTAGTGTTTTGAAGCCATCTTGTAGAGTCACTTTCTGCCAAGGAGCTACAGAACTGTTTGTTCAAGTGAGCTGAGGAGCTTCACTTAGACAAAAGCGGTGCTCTGCAGCAATCTTATAGCATCTTGTGGCCTGGGAACTCCTGTGCTATAGAGTGAAGCAAATTCAGGTGTTTCTCTTTCGACAAAAGTAGTGCTTTGCCACCATCTAAAGGCACTTTGGAAACACACAGCTATTCTCTTGTATTAAGGGCAACATGTGGATACAATGGCTAACGATACCTCCTGCTACCTTGTGGAAGAGGAAAAAATTTGATCTGTTCCTCCCTCCGTGTCGCCGGCACAGCGATATGAACAAAAACACGTCATCTGCAGTCAATGAATACTCAACAAGTGCCTTCCTACCTGATGACAGTGGGCATGATCTCTGCAGTGAAGAGAACGCAAAGGGAGGCAGTAGCCTGCGAGGAGAAGAGGCCCATGACGGAGAAAACGGTGATGGCGTTCTCACTGAGATCTGAAGGAGGAGGAAAGGCAACATGTCATTTACGCTTCGCTATCAGGCCTTTGAATGACATTCATCCATTTTGTGTCGCGCTTGTCCAAATCGGGTTTTTGTCCTCCTTCTACGTGACTCTTGAACAGTCAAGCCGCAGTATCTTGATCAATTGACAGAGATCTGTCAGTGCTAACGTCACAGTAATGGTGTGGGATTACCAAACCTCTTCCTGGAAAAAAAAAAAAAAAAAAAAGAGGCTTATGCCAGGAAGAAGGAACAGAAAGTGCTTGGTGTCTTCCTCTTAGCGTGCCTTCATTGTTGACGCGATTGCGATGATATCATATGAGTAACGTCAGTGGCATTCTCGTCGCGCTGACATTTCCCAGCTGTGTGAACACAGGTTCAATCAGGTTTGAACCTTGCAAATGTGAGTGCGGCGACCTGACCTGAACTTGTACCGTGTGATCATTTGGCTTTATTCATGCGGTATAACCTTTTTTTCGCCACGTGAGGGAGATCCTGCATGCTAGTAGCACTGGAGGGAAACTAAAAGGAAGCTGCAATCACTTTTTCAAAACTTGAGCAGGGTTTTTAACAACGCGTGCCACGTCACATTGAGAAGAGAATTTAATTGTAACTTTAAGAGGACTTAAAACCCTACCCCACCCTTCAGATGGGAAAATGATGCCGCTTACACTTCATGAGTCCCAAGAGGATCAAGGAGGCCAGGCCCGTCATCGTCATGGAGAGCAGAAGGATGCCGCGGCGACCGCACCTGTCGACGGTTGCCCACAGCAACACCCAGGCGCCGCCGCCCGCGCACACAGACAGAAGGTAGGTCCAATAGAAGCTGGGAGCCGTGCCTCGCACGTCACCTCGGAAAGAGCTGTAGCAGTGGCTGATGCCGTGAGAGATGAATCTAAAGGCAGCATGGAGGCAAACGCATGCATCGAGATGGTGATGATTTAGCAAGAGGAACCGGGATTAAATATGCCCCCTTTGTGGGTGACTCACGAGGTGAAGCCCAGCACACAAATGTTCTTCCAGATGTTCCTACTGTGGAAGAGCTCATGGAAAGACAGGCGGGGACGCGAGGAGGTCGCCGGTTCCGAATCGAGCTCTGGGGGGGGCAGACGAACAGAAAAGAGCAGGGATCCTCGTGAATATGGCGACAAGCACGGTGGCAACAGCGAATCGATAACCAAAGTGCTATTCCACAAATCGGCGTGACGCACCTGTGAAGCTCTCGTCATCCCTCGCATCTCTGTTTGAATTTCTCCTCTCGCTGAAGGAGTTCATGTCTCCATGTCTTTCGGACAGCAGGAGCCAGCGAGGAGACTCTGGAAAAACTCCGGGAATGCTGCAGGCAAAGTGACACGGAAAGACAGCTGACCTTTACCCAGCATCATTCTTTTAGAGCATTTGTGATTTGGACCTTTGAGTGTTCAAAAGAACCACCAATCTCCAACACTCCCCCCCACACGCACGGATTCAAACCCACGACTTTTTTTTGCTTGTGTCGGCCAATTTCAGAAAACCGTGAATGCTGGATGATCATTTGTAGGATGCACCACGGGAGGTACTCGAGCTCCTACCTTGCTGCTTGCAGCGTTAATCGTCATTGATTGAATAATTGATCTCACGTCTGTTGTGCATACTCTGTACTGTACATCCCAAAATACAAATGAGGTCTAAATGTGAAGAATCTGAACTCTCTCTTACCCATAGCTAAGGAAGAGGGTGAGCGGAGCGGCACCGGCTCCCAGCAAGCCTCTCCAGGACTGACAGCCAAGGGCCACCGCCAGCAGCAGCAGTTCCCCGGAAACGGTCATCAGCCCCGCCAGAACGGTCGCGATCAGCCTCAGTGAAGGCTCACACAACTCCAGGCCTGAGAGAGCAACCAAACGCACTCACCTCAACGTGAAACTGTCCAATCGTATCACGTATTTGCTTGTGAAAAACTTACGAGAGATGTAGAGTGTGAGGTAGACGCCGGCGCTCGCAGCCGCCAGACAGAAGCGCATGACGATGAAGATGGAAGGGTACGGGGAGACGCACACCAAAACGCCAAAGACCACCGACAGAGTGAGCGACGTCAGTAAAGTCTTGGAGCGGCCGATTCTGTCAAGCAAACCAACAGGTGGTGGTTGGGTGGTGGCTGTTGGGGTTTTTTTTGTGCCTGTGTGTGTGTGTGTGTGTGTGTGTGTGTGTGTGTGTGTGTGTGTGTGTGTGTGTGTGTGTGTGTGTGTGTGTGCACCTGTCAGCAGCAAAACCGAGGCCAAGGCAACCAGTCAGAGCCCCCAGGATGAAGCACACCTCCTCCACAGGTACGAGCCAATAGCGATCACACACCAGATCCCACTGCGCAGAGACAGGGGGGGGGGATTAAATGTCTTCCTGCGTGCCATTCAGCTTTCAAGTTTTGCGAAAGACTAACAACTCGGTTTAATTGAATCTCACTATTTTCAAAGCCGCATTGGTGTCCGTGGTGGGTTCTGACAACGGGTTGGACAAACCTTTTTTTCTCTTCTGCAGAAACGTGACCGAAAAACCGCAGCAAAACGTCATCTCTGAGGCGGGAGGTCGTTAAAAACACGACTTTTAATCACATCTAGGCAAGCCGCGGATTGTCTTTAACGGCTACGCTGCTCGTGTTGCCGAACGCTGAAAGTCAAAATGATTTTCAGTGATCTAGAGAGAGCAACAAACAGCGGGAAGAGGCGGGTGCAGATGAAAAGCCTTTGCCTAATTGGAGCCTGAGTGCAGAAACATAAAAGCGTGTCAAATAATCTCAGCCTGTCCTGTTGCTCATTCACAGACTCGCCGCGAGTCACATTAGGCCACGGTGGGGACACTGGGAAACGCTCAGCAATGAGGTAAGAAACTCCCCAGACCAGTTTTGTGACCGACAGTCAGGCAGAGGACGAATGCCTGAGTCCTGCTGAGCAAAGCAATGCGTTGCGCCACCTCAGGAATCGCTGGAGCACTTCTGCTTAAATGAAATCCATTTGGAAACATATTCCTGCTACAGCAACCGCTTAGTTTGTGCTTTCTCAGCTTCGCAGCGCCGGCACGCAACCAAACCAAGCCAGTGTCGAACCAGTGCGCGCGCGTCCCGCTTGAGCGGGCGCATGTGTGAAAAACACACGCAAAAAAGGCCAGGGAGAGAAAGCAGCTCGAATGCGGAGCTGCAGCAGGCCAAACAAAATTAAAAGGCACTGAACTTTAATGAGCGGAAGCCAAAAGGGCCAGCGGCGAAATCCCAAAATACTTTGAAGAGAACGCCTGACCATTATTGCGTACAGTCTAGCATTCACCCGTTTGCATCATTGTTTTGGATCACTATTTTGCATGTAGTTGCATGTCAAGTACTGCATATCGATGCTTAATGAGAAACAGCAAAGCTAAGGCGCAGACCTTTTGAATGATCTACGTGAATACGTTGACCTTTTCTTTTGACACCGATGCCTTTTTAAAGAGCCAAAGGTGCATGGACTCCAGATGTCCCTGACTGGTCGCATTCAGGAGGGACGGATATGCATGGAGGGGACAACTCTGACATGTAGCACTGTGGTGGGCCACAGCTGTCATAGAACACTGATGAAGGAAGGTCCAGACAAAATGTCTGGCTGGAGGATTTCAATTTCGGTCTGCCTGACCAGTGAAGCAAAAGAAGAAAAAAAAATGAAAGGGGAGAAGGAGGCCGAGTGTGTAAGAGAAGCCTCCGACAGCAGGATTAACCTGTGATAGTGATCAAATATTTAAAACGCTTGTGCATGTCGGCGCCACGCACCAATCAAATCTCTGACCGTTTCACCTTGAAAGGCGACATCGTGGGAAAAAAAACAGCATTGATGGATGATGTCAAACTCTGACTCTCAGAGGCCCTTTTGTCCATCTTGACATGACTGCACATTATGGGCAGCTGCTATTTAACCCTCATGCAGTATTTTTAAGCGGCTGCATGAAGGGTATTACGTCCCAAAAATGTCCCTCTTCCAATGTGCAACAACTTTTTCCACTTTTAATTTTTTTTCCACTTTCAACCCCTCAAAATGTTCAGTGGGAATTGGCCAAGACATAGATAGACATCCTATGCAAAATTTCAGCTTTGTGGAGTTATTTGTCACTGTTTTGTCTGTGGTGTCCATTTGTCCAACAGTCCAAAATTGTCCAAAGTGTCCGAAATGTCCAATTTGGGGATAATTACTGCATGGGGGTTAATCGGGCGATACAGGTTTGTCTCCTCAGCAAGACAAATAAAAACACGCAATTCCCTCGAGAAGCATGTGGCGCTTCAATCAGCGTGCTCGCGAGGCTCCCGTTCGGAGCTTTACCTCAGTTACGATGTTGTTCCTCAGCCCTTCGGTGATGTTGTAGTCCCAGCCGGCCTGGCAATCCACCACCTCCGATTGGCTCCCGTTGGCGTACTGCTTACACTGGGAAAGATCTCCGCCGTCACCGGGCCTCAGGCCCTTCTCCCAGGGCAGGGAGACGTTCAGCACCTCGGGCGACGGTGCCGGCCCCGGCCCCGGTAGGTGGCAGTGGTGCGGCGAGGACAGGGTGATGAGGGGGTCGGAGGAAAGCAGGAAGGCCAGGAAGAGATTTGGCAGGATGGACAAAACGATCAGGACCCTTTGCTTCTTCCGCCCCAGGGCCAGGACCATCACCTCCCCCGTGGGAGGCAGCGAGGGCGGTGCTGGGAGGGAGGAGGAGGACGGGGCGGGGGAGGATGGCACGGGGGACGTGGGGAGGGACGGAGGAGGAGCGGGGCATGGGGAAGGGGACACAAGAGGGGGGGACTCGGGCGATGTCATGATGGAGGGATTGACTGTGGAGGTGCTGGAGGCGGAGATGTAACAAGGACCTATGAGAGCAAGAATTACACACGTTTCGATTTACTAGTTGAATATACCAGTGTGATGACATCACATTCACATCATCACAAGCTCCCTCCAAGTCACACTTAATGTGTGTGTGATTTTCCATATTACAATGAGAACTTTTGAACGCCACAGCCTGGCGGTTTTTAGGCTTGCCCGAAACAAAGCCCTGGCCGTGAATCCCTCTTGCAGCTGAGAACATCAAACAATTCTCTGGGAAAAAAAAGCCCATGTATCGGGAATATCGTGCTTCTCCAAATCTGTTCCATGCTGCTGCTGTACCTGGTTTTTTTCCCCCCACCTTATAGGACCCCAAAAACGAAATCAACATCTCAACAACGATTGACTTTAATTCTCTCTATTTTAAGGTCTTTTTTTTTGGTGGATGTTAAAAAAAAAAAAAAAGTGTTTATTATAACAAAGGAATAAAATACAGATATTTGTTTCTCTATCAAATGTAGGCAACACAAGTAAAAAGTGAGGAATCTACTTAAGTACAATAACTTTAATCCCCTATCCCACCCTCAGTGGGACAGACAGAGGCTTAAGTAATTGTACTTCGTTACTTCCCACCGTCGCATGATAGCCTCCCTTGTTGATACACAAGCTTCTCGTTTGGGTGCAGCCAGTGTTTCCCTGCACAGGAAACCTTGCACAGAGGAATCCCAGGGGTTATATAAGAGGTTGTTTGGTTTTTTTTTTCACGAGGGGTGGAAAACGTGAAGGGAATGTAAGCCAAAGGGGCAGGAAGTGCCCAGCTGTTAGACTCACACCTGCCACAACGCAACGCAACACAGAGCACAGCGGTCATACACAAGCACGGTGACTGCGTGACTTGAAAACACGCGATTGCTTACCCTCTTTTTAGAATGGGGTTATTCCTGTGTGGCGTTGTCACTTCCACACGTCCCGAACATTGCGGAGTGCGCGCGGCGCCTGCTCAGAGTACTTCCACGGCTGTCAACGCACATTCGCTTGCGTGCAGGTCTTCTTTGTGCGCCAGTCCCGTATAAAACCACATCACTCTCGGATAACAACGAAAGTAAGGGAAAAACACAAATAAAGACGCCGATCCACAAAAGGACGCGGTAGTTGTGTCGTAGCTAACACTGGCAGCTGCTGTAATGGTGATGAAGCTCGTCGGGGCGACAAGCAGTCCGAGCGTGACGCTCCTCCTCTATTCCCTCGTTGTATTTTTAAACCGTATAATTTTCCGATCGGGTTCGGTCTTCCGATACGAAATAAGAAGCCGGTCAGTGGCGAGGGATTGTCACGGGCAACATCTGAGGCAAATGCATGTCGTCATCCAGCCGGTCGTGGACAAAGAGCTTGTGGAGAACTGCATTGAGGGGAAGGCTCGTGTGAGCCTCCGCCGGCGGTTCGCATTTCGGCAAACTTCGGCTGCAATCGGCAAAATGACGATGACGTCTGCTGTCTCGGCGCGACCAGACGTCTGTAATAAATGACAGACGGATAGACAGACAGATACACATTGTCCTCAATTGATTTGTTTTTGGCAAATACACATTGCCATTGTCAGCAATGTTCACGTTGTTCTTCAGTTTTGGCACCAGTTACGTCAAGAAACTTTTTAACAAGAAGGAAAAGACTTTTTGAAGCAGCCAACCACAAATCAGCATGTCATTTTATGTAGCATTTTATTTTAATGTGATGGACAGGACAAGAATCTGGTGTAGCAAATGCTTCCACAAATGGCAAATTCAAATGTCATCATTGGAAAACTACTGTACAAACACCGGTTTGCCACATCATGGCGCCACACAGTCAGTGACTTCTTCCAAGGGCCCTCGTCACTCTCCCGCAGAATAGCTGAAGTGTTTTTTGCAAGAATCCAATGACTTCTCTTTTCTGCATTAGATTTTATCTGCGCACATTTTCACTCCCATTCTCACATTTAGGGAAGACTAAAGATGCTGCATTTCTTTCTTATTTTCCCTTTACCATTAATCTGCATCCGAGGTGCACTATAGCAGTTACACTGAGGTTGAGCAATTTGTTTTGACATTTGGTTTGTTTTCTCACAGAAGTCTGGAGAGTTTGTGCTAACCGTGGCTTGTCTTTGGAACTAACTGCTCATTATTCCCTCCGCATAGACTAAGACCGCATTTGCATCTGAAGCACAGCAGCCATTCTTCACGATGCTGCCACTAACCATGCTTCACTTGTAGGTGTTTGCACCACACATACCTTTTGGAATAAAGAACAAAAGATTGTGGCTGTTGTTTTTTTTTTTTTTTTTTTAATTTAGTTGAATTGTACAGGTTATTGGTCATATTAATGACGGAAAAAGTTATTTAAATCATTTATCTTGTTCTCATTTTTTTCATTAAAAAATGGGCCTATGAACAAGGGTGTGTAGACTTTTGATAATCATTGTAAATCCACATTTTAATGCAAAAAGAAGACTGATCATCCGTAGTGCAAAGTAATGAAGAAATACTTGGTTCATACTTTAATAGCTTTTCAGGCATCTGTACTTAACTATTCATTTTCCCAAGATATCTGTTCTTTCTAACCCTTTGTATATATAATATAGCTTTTATTTTTTTCAGCTTTCGTGGTTGACGCTATGATGCAATAAAGAAGTAAATCGAGAGAGATAACATTAACCACAGTTTCGATCTTCATTGATTCATAGACGTATCGTAGTTTTAAGAGGTGTGAAAAGAACAGCCGAGTATCTCTCATGTGTATGAGTCAAAAGATTGAAGAAAAGTTTTCTATTTGCCGCTTATAGCGGTTTGCTCGCCCACACTGTGATTTGATTCCAAAAACTGTGCCAGTGAACTTTGAAAATAACTAACGACTGGACTATCAGAGTTATGCTTAGCGGTGTTGTGGTGGTGGTTCATATATTCTGCTGCGTGTTGGGTAATTTGGTGAGGATTAGATGAAATACGGTCTTTCCTCACTCTGTGGAGATGTCGCAGTCTACAGGACCACAGATTGCCCCACACGACACTGCGGGACATTTCAACAGACGCGCTCAGGTCAAACAAGAAGTCAGTCTTTGGTGCTCAATATGTGATCGCCACTGCGTCGTCTCACGTTTCACCACAGCAACGTGATAGATTGATATGATAGATCACAGAATCACAGAAGTGGCTGTCTTAACAGAGTTGTGTGTTTTGCCGCAGTGAGCCATTTGCAGTCCAAAATATGGACCCATTTCGTTTCTTTCTTTCAAGATACATGTCCTGAGACAGGGGCATAATTACAAAGGACAGTGGACATGGCATTTGAAAAAGATTCAAAAGTGAGACGCTTAGCATAGGCGTTCCTTCAGTTTGCCTTTTAAGACTGAGTCTTAAAATCTGACATTCACCCCAGACAGACAGACTGACGGATAGCCATGCATTAAGGATGGACCGAAAGTTAATTTGCCTTATCTTTTATCATCTCGATCTCTACTATCCGAAATGAACGTTGTCGTTTCAAGCTTTCAACACCCCCCCCCCACCTCCCCCTCCCCCGCCCTCCCCCCGGCCCCCTCCCTGATCTCTTTGCCCACGTCAGACTTTGAGGTTTAGAAAATGAATCCAGAAATAACAATGGTCTTGGACAGATATATTTCTATCAAACGAGGGTGTCAGCGGCTTCCCCTAGCCCCCCTCCTCTGTATCTCCTATCTCTGTGTCCCTTCACGACCATCACAGCCACAGGAAGGCCCTGGCAGCCCGAAACGCTGATACTATCTCTACGCTCCCTCATCTCCATTCTCCGCTGTGTCGAAATCTTACCCATCTCACAAAGGGAAACCGCTAGTGAACAACGGTCCGTGACATGACGTCCGTTTCTGTGGCTAGACGACTTATGGTAAATGATGTGGCAGGTGGATGCCATGTTCCCTGATGTAACATACAACACACGCTTAATGAACGCAATGACGGAGAATACATTCGCTTGCATCAGAACTTTATCCATGAGAAAGAAAGAATGTGGCCTTTCACTGCATGCTGGCTGATGTCAAATCTGCAAAAGCAATGTGCAAAAGCTACACGTCTGTAGCCAAATGCAAGGTTTCGGTCGAAAGATAGACGCTGCTTTCAAACGTACGTTCAAACAATGTCAAATCTGCAACCATTTGCGCGTACGTTTCTTTGATTTCTATTGGAAATTTGAGTCCTCAAAGCAGAAATTCACTCCAGCCTGCAATGTAACCACTTAGCTGAGGTCGCAGCAGCTCCAGCAAGCAGTGACTTTTTCTACAATGCAGTATTTACAGGATCATGGATGCATGCATAGATATCTACTAAATGATAAATATACAGCGCGTATGCTGCTTCTGAGTCGGCTGCATGCTCATATCACAAATGAATTGCTCTCAAAGTCTTTAATCCTGCAGAAACCGTTTTTTTTTCCTGTTTCAGATTCTCATTAAATATCCAAATCTGTGAAAATAAAAAGTGGTGCTTGACAAAAACAATTCTTTTGGTAACCATCTTTATTAGCGGTGTTACAAACATCACCACAGTATAGGCACGATAACAAGAACTGTTTGGTTAAAATATCTCTGACAATTAAAATTTGCTCTCTTTGCGAAGGCAGAATTTTTAATCTGATACAGCTGCAGGTGTACCGAATGAAATATTTTTACAGACATCGTCCACATTTGAAAGAAGCGGATGCCAATGGGGAAAGAAAGCATCCATAATGAAGCTAAAATAACCAAATACGCAGCAACTTTACTAACTCCACATTTGCTTGGAAAGGATGAATTGTATCTCTCGGGGCAATATCAGATGCATTTTACAAGTTCAGGAGAGTAATGCCAAAACGACAATGTCCTGTACAGGAATCAAACTGAACAAGCCAGAAGATGAGGTACAAATGCACAATTTAATATCCTCACTGCAAGATATGACAATGCTGAGCTTGATGTAACAGTTTGCAGTGGTGGAACTACACTGCGGCATACAAAGAAATGACGCGGATATTTTGCACTTGTCGCGTAGCTGAACATGGTTGCCAAAATATGAGAAACAACTGATCATGCGATGCAGTGCTGTGTGCACTTCCCCCACAGTCATAAGCAGATTTCGCTACCAGTCAAACTCAGCATTGGTATCTTTGTCAATGCGCGACTGCAATACAGTTTTTGTAGTGGTTCTCCTTGGTTTGTGCAGGTTTAAAACGCTTACCAGAATGATTAGACCAGCACTTGGCGTAAGGCTTATTGGCCACCGTTGCCCTAAATTAACAGCATTGGTAATGAGCAAAGTTTTTTTTTTATTGTAATGGCGAATTCGACCGTATGTATAGTAGGAGCTCTTTGTGCTGAAAAATATCACATTGTCAAATAATGCGATGTCCATTCCTGAAATGGAAAGTGTCCACTGAAGCACTTGATGATGCTTCTCATTTTTATGACAGGTGGTCTAATCAGTGTGTTGAGCACTGTACCTAAGGAAGAGTCCAGTGAGGGTACGATATGACAGGCCGATTATTGTTCTGTAAGGCTTTGCTCAGACGGCGGGGACCCCTGCGGCCCCCTCTTCACTTCCCGGTAGGTGCTGCTGGGACAGGATATGTCTGAGAGTGTCCAGCTCCTGTGAGAGCTGCCCGATCTTGATCTGCAGCTTCTGGTTCTCCTCCTGCAGCTGCAGGGCCCTCTGCTGTGTCATCAGGATCCTCCTGCGGGCCTTGTCTCGACTCTTCCGCACCGCGATGTTGTTCCTCTCGCGTCGCAGCCGGTACTCTGCGCTGTCCTTGCTGATGCTCCTCTTAGCCACCGGGGCACGCATGGTTGGCAAGATGAAAGGAGGAGAGAATTCCTGAGGATAAGAGTTGCGACATTTTACACATCGCATTCTGTACAAACCTGCACCCCGTCTCTCACCTGCAAATTGCTGCCGTGGTTGTGGTGAGGGTTCCCGGAACCCGCGGTACTGCTGAGACAAGAGGACGTGTACGGCAGGTACGACAGTCCCATCATCTGCTCGTCCATTCTGTCCTCATTGCTGCCCCTCAATCCCTGAGACTGGCTGTATGTTATCATGTCCATTGAAACCAAATTGGATGACCCGGCAGGGCTTGAAGACGTTGGGTTGAGTGTCACATGGGCCTGATTCGGGTATGGATTCATCCACTCCTGGATGACAGAGGACACCCTGGATTCACACATCTGCTGGGTTTCAATGTCATAATGTCAATTATTTTTTAAAAAAAAGATCAAATGTTTGGATGCAGAAGAAAAAGAATTAACATGAAAAGAAACACTCTATGTCCCGGAGTTGTCACCTCCACCTGAAAACTAAATATGTTAGTGAAGCTTAAGTTGGTATTGACCAGATGTATTCCATATTAACATCTTTTTTGATGAAAAAACAAAACCAAAATTAAACTGTGCTGTATATCGAATCGAACTGTCACAGCCCTGACCAAAAGTGCCACAGCAGTAAAAGATGCCAAAAGGCTGCAAAACATATCATAACAACAACAACAAGAAAAATGGCCATTTTTGTTTTCAGCGTTCACACAATTGAGGTTTAATTTAGTGAAGAAATAATTCAATACCATTGTGTAATTTCTGTCATTCCTTTGGTCATAGGAGTTTATTACTACCCCTTAATCGGGGGAAAGATTTTTTCCCCTTCAAAAAAAAGAGAAAAAAAAGACATGTAGGCTAATATTCCCAACACTACACTGTCCAGACAATTAAATTCAGCAGTGACATGCAATGCAAGAGCTGTTTCAACGATTATTTCTACGTTTCAACTGACGCCATCAGAAATGCAATCAAGAATCAATTATATTAATAGCCATTTGCAGTATTTTTTAAGTTGACTTCATCCCACTGAAAACCGTTTCGACCATTTTACCACACTACGCTCACTAAATAAGGCACATTTTTGCTGTTACGCATTCAATAGCTGTATGCTACTGCATGGTTTTTTTTGGGTGAAATATTAAGTGCATGCAATTCCCCAAACAAGTGATGACCAGACTTACCATGACGAGTTTCTCCTCAGACACTCGGAAAATGTTGGCAGGTTATCATACAGGTTGACAGTTTGATGGTAAATGGTCTGAGGGGAGGGGAAAAAAAGCTTGATTCCCCAAATATCCACCCCCACACCAACCTCCTCGCCCACCTAACCCCGACCACAGTTCTGTCTCACTCTTGCGCACACCCTCTCTTTCATACTCTAACACGCACACATACACGTGCACACACAATTATGAATTAAAATGTCCCCATACTATTTACCCACGTATGATGTCAATATGAGCGGCACAGTAGGCAAGTGGTTAGCACGTCCACCTCACAGTGCAGGGGTGCTGGGTTCGATTCCGGCTCTGGCATTCCAGTGGAGAGTTTGCATGTTTTCCCCCTGCCTGCGTGGCTTTTCTCCGGGTACGGCGGTTTCCTCCCACACTCCAGCAACATGCATGGCGGGCTAATGGAACACTCTAAATTGTCCTTAGATGTGAATGTAGGCGCCAAAGGTTGTTCTTATTTGTGTGCCCTGCGATTGGCTGGCAACCAGTTCGGGTTGTACGCCGCCGACTGCCGGAAGACAACTGGGATAGGCTCCAGCACGCCCCGCAAACCCTGTGAGGATAAGTGGATCAGAAAATGGATCGCTGGATTGATGGAAGATTTCAATAATGATTCACAAGTGTAAACATCTGTCAACATGTGTACACTGATGATAAGTGATATTTGCTATTGAAACCTACAAACCCAATTCCAATAAATTCGGCACGTTGCGTTAAACACAAATACAAATGCATTACAATGATTTGCAAATCATATTCAACCTATATGTAATTGAATACACTACTTTATGGGACTTTTTGGCTAACAATCATTAACTTTTAATTTTATGGTGGTTTATGGTCTTGTGTTTGTCGTGTACAGTATTCAATTTAATAAAGGTCATCATAATTTCCAAATCATTGTACTGTATAGTGTTTTATGTTTAACACAATGCTGCAATTCCATTGGATTTTGGTTAGTATTTGATTAACATATATACACGGGTGTTCACTGATAATAAGTTATATATAATACCTATTTGGTTAAACATGCCATTGTAATGTACTTGTTAGATACTTGAAAAATGAGTAGGTACGAATTTGCCGTTTTTTCCCTGCGAGTCATGGAATTTCGCAAGAAGACTTTTGTCCCACTGCGCTTCCGTATTTCAACAATTCTAAAATGGCGTCTGCCGTCGACAACGTGAGTAAACGCGTGCTGGTTGCCTTTTACTTTAAGTTATCATTGCTGTTGTATTAGCTGTTATATTCCCCACTGTGGCGTGGCCGATTAAATGAGTTGTTGCGTAAAATCTAAGCTTATGTGAAAGTATAATTGTTTTGTCATAAAGACGTTGGCTAGCCAGTTAGCTACACACACATTTGCCCATGTTCACCATTTGGACGATTTGACTCTTGCTTTCCTTTTAAAACATAACCACTTAATTTTCTTGCAGGATTTGATCGACAGTGATTTGCCCAAAGCTGTTAACCTGCTGAATAGTCTCGCAGAGCAGGTACATTCGTCGTGTGTTACGTTATTTTAAGATACGTTTTTTCTATCAGTATAAATGCATGCTTAACATATCAGCAAATGAAAAATTCGTAACATATTTGATTACGTATTCTTTTTATGTTTCATGCACCGGCGAACACACAATGTCAAGTCATGCCATTTATTTAATATGATGCATTAATATGATCGCAACTTTCTTGTAGGTGTCAGCAGTTACCAGTCATGTTCAAGAACTGATCACCAAAGTTAAAGCCGGTGTATTTAAGACAACAAAGGTGAGTGCAGAATGGGAAGCAAAATGTTGTCCTCACAATGCTTTACATACATAAAACTGCAGGTTTAAGTACATTTTACTTCGTGATTCACAAATGGCTGAACGCTGTACCCAAAGCCAAATGCTGGACAAATCATCCCTGTTTATGCCGCAGCCGCATCTAATCCAGTAGGCCACAAATGTCAAACGCAAGCCCCCGGGGGCCAGATCTGGCATGTCAACTTCCATGATGCTTGCTAAAATCTCTACCAAAATTTTAAAATTCTCAAATGTAATCAAAAGGAGACACATTGTCATTTTCTTGTTACCAAACCCCTCATTACAGTTGAATAAACCGTTATTATTGACTTTTTTATAACTTAATCTGTGATACGGCTGGGCCATAAATAATGAACCACGTTCAAGTGAGGGTTCACTTGTGTTAAAATACATTTCCCTTGCGCCGTCCTTATTAGCCTTTGTGTGTCCTCTCCTTCCCAGGGTTTGTCATTTCTGGACCTTCGTTATCACCTGCTACTCTTCTATCTTCAAGACCTCACTCACCTGATCAGCATCAAGACCGAAGGTGGAAAAATAAAGGAGAGTGAAGCCTTAACCCGAGTGGTAACGGTCAGGACGGTAAGACGTTTACTGCCACTAACTACACTGTAACTCTGTATTAGTAGGAGTTGTATTTGACCTGTGGATTTCTTTGTTTTAGGTCCTGGAGAAGATGCGACCTCTTGACCACAAACTCAAATACCAAATCGATAAACTGGTGCGCACAGCTGTCACTGGCAGTTTGGGTAAGGTGTCGTCAAAGTTGGAGACTGCATATGTTGAGTCATGTTCCAGTGTATGAAAGGCTGCGTTTGTGTTTCCAGCTGAAAACGACCCGCTGCAGCTTCGGCCTAACCCGGAGAATCTCATCAGCAAAGTGCGCTACCCGGCATATACACTCAGAAAAGTTTGCACTGAAAATACCTGTACAGTTGTTCACCTTATATTAAATATTGAAACAGCTGAGTGAGTCTGAAGATGAAGAGAACCAGGGATCGACCAAGAAAGTGGCCCCCTCCAGGGACAGGAAATACATTCCACCCAAGATTGCAGCTGTATACTATGGTAATTATTTAACAGTTTTATCCCTCCCACAACCTTGAAAACCAGGACTGCCCAACCAGTTGATGGCTGTATGTTCATGTTTGATTCTCTCTTTCATCTACAACTGTTTCAAACAATAAGATGTATGCGTGCACGCGCCGGAAAAGTAGATCTTCGGTCAAAAAAGGTTGGGCACCCCTGCGTTAAACATTCAAAAGTATGAAAGCGCACATTTCAAAATAATGTATTTTTTTTTTATTTTCCGCACCTGTTCAGTCATGCCAGATACGGTGGATCCCGTTGAGAAAATGTGCCTTTACAGTACTGTGGAAAACTTGCACGATCTCTCCTTACTCACTAGATGGCGACATGACAGAAGCAGACAAGAAGAAAGCTCAGGTGGAGCGCCAGCGGCGTGCTGCGCTGAGAAGCTCTGTGATTCAGGAGCTGAGGCAGCAGTACAGCGACGCCCCCGAGGAGATCCGGGAAAGGCGGGACTTTCAGAGTGAGCGAGAGAGCCATGAGGAGCAACACAGGTGTGTTTTGTTTGGTCGGGATCCACTTTGTTTAATAGGATGTGAACGCTGATGCTCCCCCCCCCCCCTCCCCTGTTTAATAACGCAGGAAACAATTTGAGGAGTCCATGATGGTTCGACTGAATGTGCCCAGCCGAGAGAAAAACTCCATCAAGAGAAGAATTATGTCTATGTCTGGTCAGCTTGGTGGCATCACACACTTTGGTGACATCACAGCGCTGACGGGTGGTGAGGGTGGCCAGGTGAGCGGTAGTCCTTTCCTTGCAAAGGTTCCCTAACTTTTTGATTTGAAGACCCAAATTGGTTCTTTTTTTTTGTGAGCAAAACGTGTAAAAATGTATTGCCATAGCATCAACAGGTGCATTTGAATAAATTGTGTGTATGTCTATATGTATGCATTTATGTACAGTTCGTTTCTGGTCCTAACACTTTGTCCTTACCGGCTACCTACAGGATGCTGATGACCCTCGGCCCCGGAAAAAGAAGAAGCAGATCATGAAAAAGAAAACTAAAAGGAAAGGTGAGGACATTTCAAATAGATCAGCCGTTCCAAATGTATTTGCTATAATACATGATGCAAATCAGGACACATGTCAAGTCTTTCCCGTCCGTCCCTTAAAAAATAATGGAGGAAATGCAAAAAGAGTGGATGTTAATTTTTCTTTTCTGATCTTTTTTTTTCCTCCACAGCCTTCAAGAAGCACAGATAGATCCGTGGAGTTCTCATCACTTGGATTTAACCATGTTTTGGAGAGAAAAGGTTTTTTTTATTGCCATGTGGTTGACGAACAATAAATAACTGAAATAGATGTGGGTCCTTTCTTCCTCCGTGCAAAAACTCAACACTGATTCAAAGGAAACCTCTTACATTTCAAGTGCAGCTTCGTCACTGAGTGGGAATCGAACCAAGGCTGCCCACACCGCAGGCAGGCGAGTATCACAACACCATCAGTGACTCAATAACAGTGATCGGGAAAGTAAAGCTTCATGAAGATGATGGTCTTGGTTTAAAGAAGATAAACAATACTGCAAGAGAAACCTATTACATTTTAACTGCATCTTTGTCACTGAGTGGGTATCGATCCCACCCTGCCCACACCGAAGGCGATCGTGCGTACCGCTACGACATCAGTGACTCAATAACTAGTGGTGGGGAAAGCAAAGCTTCATGAAGAAGCATGTGAGGAAAAAAAACCCACCATGGAGAGTAAGGCCTTTTTTTTCAGGTAGAAACGCCTGACTATACATGGTCTTTTTTTGTGGGCTAAAAATGCCTGACTATACATGGTCGTTTTTTTTCGGTTAAAAATGGCTTACTGTACATGGTCGTTTTTTGGGGCTGAAAACGCCTTACTATACATGGACGTTTTTTCCGGCTAAAAACGCCTGACTATATGTGGTTGAGGTAAGGCATTTTTGGACAAAAAAAACGAGCATGTATAGTAAGGCGCTTTTTTGACGAAAAAAAAGACGACCGTGTATAGTAAGGCGTTTTTGAACAAAAAACGACCATGTATAGTAAGGCGTTTTTTGATGAAAAAAACGACCATGTATAGTAAGGCATTTTTTTGCCCCCAAAAAACGACCATGTATAGTAAGGCGCTTTTTTGACGAAAAAAAAGACCATGTACAGTAAGGCGTTTTTGAAGAAAAAACGACCATGTATAGTAAGGCGTTTTTTGATGAAAAAAACGACCATGTATAGTCAGGCGCTTTTTTGACGAAAAAAAAGACGACCGTGTATAGTAAGGCGTTTTTGAAGAAAAAACGACCATGTATAGTAAGGCGTTTTTTGATGAAAAAAACGACCATGTATAGTAAGGCATTTTTTTGCCCCCAAAAAACGACCATGTATAGTAAGGCGTTTTTTGACGAAAAAAAAGACGATGTATAGTAAGGCGTTTTTGACGAAAAAAACGACCATGTATAGAAAGGCATTTTTCTGACGAAAAAAAAAGACGATGTATAGTAAGGCGTTTTTTGACGAAAAAAAGGACCGTGTATAGTCAGGCGCTTTTTTGACAAAAAAAAAGACCATGTATAGTAAGGCGTTTTTGAAGAAAAAACGACCATGTATAGTAAGGCGTTTTTTGATGAAAAAAACGACCATGTATAGTAAGGCGTTTTTTGACGAAAAAACGACCATGTATAGTCAGGCGCTTTTTTGACGAAAAAAAAGACCATGTATAGTAAGGCGTTTTTGAAGAAAAAACGACCATGTATAGTAAGGCGTTTTTGGACAAAAAAAACGACCATGTATAGTAAGGCGTTTTTTGACGAAAAAAACAACCATGTATAGTAAGGCGTTTTTTTGCCCCAAAAAAACGACCATGTATAGGAAGGCATTTTTTTGCCCCAAAAAAACGACCATGTATAGAAAGGCATTTTTCTGACGAAAAAAAGACTATGTATAGTAAGGCGTTTTTTGACGAAAAAAAGGACCGTGTATAGTCAGGCGCTTTTTTGACGAAAAAAAAGACCATGTATAGTAAGGCGTTTTTGAAGAAAAAACGACCATGTATAGTAAGGCGTTTTTGGACGAAAAAACGACCATGTATAGTAAGGCGTTTTTTGACGAAAAAACGACCATGTATAGTAAGGCGTTTTTGGACGAAAAAAACGACCATGTATAGTCAGGCGTTTTTTTTGACGAAAAAAACGACCATGTATAGAAAGGCTTTTTGGACAAAAAAAAGACCATGTATAGTGAGGCGTTTTTTCGTGAAAAAAACGACCATGTATAGTAAGGCATTTTTTGATGAAAAAAAACGACCATGTATAGTAAGGCATTTTTAGCCGTAAAAACGACCATGTATAGGCGTTTTTGACGAAAAAAACGACCATGTATAGTAAGGCGTTTTTTGATGAAAAAACCCACCATGTATAGTAAGGCGTTTTTTCCGTGAAAAAAACGACGTCGTTTTTTTCGTCAAAAGAACGCCTGACTATACATGGTCGTTTTTTTCGTCCAAAAACGCCTTACTATACATGGTCGTTTTTTTCGTCAAAAAACGCCTTACTATACATGGTCGTTTTTTCGTCCAAAAACTCCTTACTATACATGGTCGTTTTTTTCGTCCAAAAACGCCTTACTATACATGGTCGTTTTTTTCGTCAAAAAACGCCTTACTATACATGGTCGTTTTTTCGTCCAAAAACTCCTTACTATACATGGTCGTTTTTTTCGGCAAAAAGCGCCTTACTATACATGGTCGTTTTTTTCGTCAAAAAACGCCTTACTATACATGGTCGTTTTTTTCATTAAAAAACGCCTCACTATACATGGTCGTTTTTTTCGTCAAAAAACGCCTTACTATACATGGTCGTTTTTTTCGGCAAAAAACACCTTATTATACATGGTCGTTTTTTTCATTAAAAAACGCCTTATTATACATGGTCTTTTTTTTTGTCCAAAAAGCCTTTCCATACATGGTCGTTTTTTTCGTCAAAAAAACGCCTGACTATACATGGTCTTTTTTTTGTCCAAAAAGCCTTTCTATACATGGTCGTTTTTTTCGTCAAAAAAACGCCTGACTATACATGGTCGTTTTTTTCGTCCAAAAACGCCTTACTATACATGGTCGTTTTTTTCGTCAAAAAACGCCTTACTATACATGGTCGTTTTTTTCGTCCAAAAACGCCTTATTATACATGGTCGTTTTTTTCAGCTAAAAACGCCTTATTATACATGGTCGTTTTTTTCATTAAAAAACGCCTTATTATACATGGTCGTCTTTTTCATTAAAAAACGCCTTACTATACATGGTCGTTTTTTTCGTCAAAAAAAGCCTTACTATACATGGTCGTTTTTTTCGGCAAGAAAACGCCTTACTATACATGGTCGTTTTTTTCGGCAAAAAACGCCTTACTATACATGGTCGTTTTTTTCGGCAAGAAAACGCCTTACTGTACATGGTCGTTTTTTTCGGCAAAAAACGCCTTACTATACATGGTCGTTTTTTTCGGCAAAAAACGCCTCACTATACATGGTCTTTTTTTTTGTCCAAAAAGCCTTTCCATACATGGTCGTTTTTTTCGTCAAAAAAACGCCTGACTATACATGGTCTTTTTTTTGTCCAAAAAGCCTTTCTATACATGGTCGTTTTTTTCGTCAAAAAAACGCCTGACTATACATGGTCGTTTTTTTCGTCCAAAAACGCCTTACTATACATGGTCGTTTTTTTCGTCAAAAAACGCCTTACTATACATGGTCGTTTTTTCGTCCAAAAACGCCTTACTATACATGGTCGTTTTTTCGTCCAAAAACGCCTTATTATACATGGTCGTTTTTTTCAGCTAAAAACGCCTTATTATACATGGTCGTTTTTTTCATTAAAAAACGCCTTATTATACATGGTCGTCTTTTTCATTAAAAAAAAAACACCTTACTATACATGGTCGTTTTTTTCGTCAAAAAAAGCCTTACTATACATGGTCGTTTTTTTCGGCAAGAAAACGCCTTACTATACATGGTCGTTTTTTTCGGCAAGAAAACGCCTTACTATACATGGTCGTTTTTTTCATTAAAAAACGCCTTATTATACATGGTCGTCTTTTTCATTAAAAAACTCCTTACTATACATGGTCGTTTTTTTCGTCCCAAAAAGCCTTACTATACATGGTCGTTTTTTTCGTCAAAAACACCTTACTATACATGGTCGTTTTTTTCGGCAAGAAAACGCCTTATTATACATGGTTGTTTTTTCGGCTAAAAACGCCCGGTCACAATACTTAGTATTTTTGGGGGGGGGCTCAAAAACGCCATACAATACATAGCGGGATTTTTTGCTGTAAAAACACCTTACTACACAGTCGTCTTTCGGCTGTAAAAACGCCTTACAATGCATGGTCGTTTTTTTGCTGTGAAAATCGCCTTCCGATTTTAAAAATACTTGACAAAAAAAGTCTTACTATCCATGCGCTCATCTTTCAAATTAAACAGTCTGATATAGGTTCAGCGTGGATCTCTCACGACCTACCTGGTAGTCAAATGGTGAGAGCGCCGGCGTTGCGCTGCAGAGGTGCAGGGTTTGATTCCGGTTCTGACCTACCTGTGCGTTTGCAAAAATCTTGCGTAGCCATCAATTTTCTGTTCCCTCTTCTCCGCACAACTCTTCACGCTCACACCAAGGAACAATTCACAAAACGCCTTCTGATACATTGTCGTCCTTTTTGGGCGAAAAACACCTCAGGTGCAGGGCTTGATTGCGCTCTGCTGTGTGTTCGCGAAAACATATGAGGCACCAAGGAACAATTGACAAAACCTCTAACTATACATGGTTGTCTTTTGTGGGCTAAAAAACGCCATGGGCGGGTTTTTTTCAGCTAAAAATACCTTTCTATACATGGCCATCTTTTTTGGCAAATAATGCCTTGCTATACATGGGCATTTTTTCTGGCTAAAAACGGCGTACATATCTGGTGGGTTTTTTTTCGGCTAAAAATGCCTTACTGATTTACATGGTCATTTTTTCCGGCTAAAAACGCCTTTCTCTATACATGATCTTTTTTGGGGGTAAAAATCCCTTACCCCATGGTCGTTTTTTTTCCAGCTAAAAACACCTTGCTAAAAACACCGTCCTATACATGGTTGTTTTTTTCGGCTAAAAACACCTTATTATATATTGCCTTTTTGGGGGTCCAAAAAGCCCTTACTATACATGGTCGGTTTTTTTTCGGCTAAAAACGCCTAGATAAAAACACCTTCCTATATGTGGTTGTTTTTTTTCAGCTAAAAACGCCTTCCTATACATGGTCGTTTTTGTGGCTAAAAACGCCTTCCTATACATGGTCGTTTTTTGGGCAAAAATCGCGTTACTCTGCATGGCCATTATTTTCAGCTAAAAGTGCCTTACTGTACATGGTCATTGTTTTGGGCTTTAAACAGCTTGCTATACATGGTCGTTTTTTCCGGCTAAAACCATCCTGCTATACATGGTCGGGGTTTTTCCTGCACATGGTCTTTTTTTGGGGCTCAAAACGCTTTACTATACATGGTGGGGTTTTTTCCCCAGCTATAAACGCCTTACAATACGTGGTCGTTTTTTTGGGCTAAAAACGCCCTACTATACATATATATACGCAAGACAGTCGTTGCAATGTTGTAAACATCGGAAGTACGGCATTGTCGTTCATCATGTGTGGCACTGTTTGAATGATTCAAATCAGACATACTTTTTACAGGTCTTTATTTTTGTTTGTAATTACAGAACCATGAATTAAGAAAAAAAAAAGTTTAAAAAAATGTTTTGTTGTTGAACCCCGCGACCCTCTTTTTCGCCCAAGAGAAATGTCAACACACAACTCCCACCGCTCCCTGCTTAACCTGCGTAAAATATCAGCCCACTCCGTTAACTTAAATGCCACAAACTTTTCAGCTTCCCTCTGACAAGCCGTGACTGCACTGCGCAATGCCAGAATGGAATGGGGCCCAACTGTACCCCCCCAGAACACACACGCACGCGCACACACACATACACACAACATCTTGCCTTTCTTACTCCCGAAAAACTGCCTTTCAACTACGTTGGCGATGTATAAAAAACACTTGTTGGGCCAGCGATTTGATAAGTGGCGTCTGTACTGCAGTGTGCTGTCGTGCGAATTAAACGTGTGTGTGTGTGTGTGTGTATGTTGTGTCGAGGTGTGTGTGCGTGGGGGAGGGGGGGGGGGACCCCAAAGCATCATCAGCGTTTGCTGTTGTAGTAAATGCCCCCTGTGGCCGGCCTGTGGTCGCCCTGCCCCCCTCCCCCCCACACGGAGAGAATGGGGTGAGTGTGCATAGCGGGAGCAGAGAGAGAGAGAGACGCTGCGGAGACAGTGGGGGGCGGCGGCGCCACCTGGGGAGGGGTCGTCAACCTCCACTGGTCCTGAAACCTGAAACGACAAGAAGTGGTCTAATATACAGAGAGAGGAGGGGTGAGAGGAAGGAAGGAGACACACGGGCTGGGGGTTGCACCAAATAAAAACATTGTCTGCCAAAAAAAAATAATAAAGCGCAGGTTGTCGAGCAGGAGACCACTATGAACGTATGGTGGGTAGATGGCCACACAGGGAAGAGACCCACTTTCCAGAATAATAAATTGAAATACACAGTTCTAATTTTTCCACCGCAAGAGGGCCAGTCGCTTTCCAAAAAGTAGTGTGGTGAAGAACACAAAAAAACTACAAATAAATCATAGGGCGTTGATCTGGGGAGGCTATAAGGTGAAAAGAGTCAGAAGAGATGGAAAGGGGGAGCAGGAGAGGGTGGTACAGCAAAAAGACTTAAAACACATCAAGAGCCTGGCTAATAAACATTTCACATTAGAACAAAACAATAAAAAAAATTGTCATACAAGTAACCCCCCCCCCTTTTTTTGTTGCTTTTTTTTTTTCCAGTGGTGGTAGGTGAATGGGGTGAATGGGTGGGCTGTGGATGGTGTCGAAGCAGGATGTCACAGCCAGACCAAAGGAGACATGCCTGCAGCCTGAGATGTCATCACATCAACATTCCCACACCCAAAGCAACAAGAAAAAAAAAAAAAAACGAAAAAAAACTTGCCATCATACTTCTTGCACCCAAAGGCCAGCGTATACCTTACCAGGGGGGTCGCACCAACCTCTGCACACGCACGCTCACATACAAATGCACACTGCAGACAGTCAGTCTCTCTGTCCAGGTTTTTTTTTCTCCTTTTTTTCCTTTTTGTTTCTCTCTTCTGGAACTCTTCTTTTTTTTTTTTGGTTGGGGAAGGAAAGGGGGAGGGGGGGGAGGGCAATTTTAAAGTGTATGTAAATGCACGAGTGTGAGCGTGTGTAATTGTGTGTGTGTGAGAGAGTGTGTGGGTGTGTGTGTGTGTTTTGGAACAGAGAAGGAAAAGGGGTTGATAGTAAAAGGAGGGGAGGGGTTGGAGTGTTTAGTAAGGGCAATACCACGATGTTCGCCCTCGGCCCCTGGAAGAGAGAGAGAAAAAGAGGGTGAGTTTCTTTCTGGTTGGCTTGAGAAGATGGACACCAATTTTCTGGTGTGGTACTCAATTTGGTGTGCGCGCTTGTGGGCAGAGGTGCGTTACAAAATGTGTGCCGAAAACAACGGGTGACTAAAACTTAACATCTTAACACTATTGCACATTTGCTTTTATGCCAGTGTAGCAATACGACATGTGAGTGCGGAGGAACGGGCTAAGAGTAGCTTCAGTCAGCTTTGCCAAAGAAGGACGAGTGTTTAATTTCAAGACCTACGTGAGCGGGTGTGTGCGTGGCTGGGTTTTATGGGGGTTGCAAAGGCACACTCTCCCTCTTTCTCTCTCTCTAGCTTCTTTGGACACATTGCACATCAGCCCCTGAAGAATGACCCCCCCACACTATGGTGCCACTCTGGTCTGCAAAATTAACATTTGGGGGCGGGGGAGGGGGGTGATGACAATGCGAGGTACGCCCCAGCTGTTCTTGGAGCGGAGCAACAAGATTTCCCTCATGAACTAGCTGTGCAAAAAAGGGGGCTCCCATTCTTGCGAGAGCCACCATTGGGGTCACTGGGGGCTGGGGGTAAATTCATACGAAAACACATCGCGCACACACACACCACAGCAGTATCACTTGCCAAACCCACACTAAAGCCAAGCAAACTATTCCAATCAGGGGTCACCCCTTCAACACACACGCAGACAGACACCAGTGGACCGATGCTAAGATCAGGCTGCAGTAATGAACCTTTGTCTCTGGGAGTGCACACTAACTTAAAGGTTGGGTGCCATTAAAAAAAAAAAAAAAACTACAAAAAACTCAATGAAAACCAAAACCCACACACACGGCCAGATTCTTCTCTTTCGACTTGCAAAGATGACATGTTATGCATGCAATCGCATTCGACACACGCCTACACATGTTGCGCTTTCGCTTTGCCTCAGTGTGAACATTGCAGAGTACGGCGGTATCTTCCAAGACCTTTTCGTGACAATACGATAAATTGGTGGGGCCAGCACCCAAAAACGGCTTTTAATGTAGGACCCTGCCATGCACACCCCAACGATATCGCAGATTTTGAAGTGATCTTTTGCCTTTGTACTGAAGTTGTCCCGAGCCATGCTCAGAAATCGACATTTTCTGTATGTGCGGGGGAAACGTTTCAAAACGGCAAAGGAAACCAAATTCTCTTTCAACCCCCGTTTCATCTAGCGTGCAGTTTGACTCTAAATTTACACGATTGTTCCTCAAAGTTTAAACTTGTGACTCGGACGACGGCCCTGAAGATGAACGTGCACTTCGGCTGTGACCTTTGAGCACAGCTACCAGAACCAACAATAGATAGCGGCACAATCAGAGTGTGATGACTGATTGAGGGTAGCCTGTAGAGACGAGGCGTACCCTACTCCGAATATGTCAATTTGGATGTCACCAAGACGGGACGGAACTCAACCACTGAACTGACAAAGAACTCCGAACAAGAGTGTACCGTAAAGCAGAAGGCAACAAAGCCCCTGTTGAACAGTGGAGCCCTTGCTATTGTCCGTCGTTTTGATCCCAATAGGGAAAGTCTTGCGTTTCAGCCCAAATCCGACAAGTAAAACGCGTGCTCGTCATCCGCAACAGGTAAACACAACCGATGAACTGGAGTAATGAGCAGTTTGGTTTCCACTGGGCTGGAGGGAGAGGAAGGGAACATGCGGGTCACACGCCATTATGAATCATCTGCTTTTCAGGAGCTCATCACCAAGAATACAGACTTCGGATCCATAGGCAGTCAATTGAGCAGAGAGGAACCCAGTGTGTACGATGCCCTTGTGTTTAGCGAAATGGCCATGCCATGCAATGAAGCCCGCAGATGAGACATGACATTTCCCAAGTGCGCAAATGAGTGCATGTTGCCCGCCTGGCAAAAATGGGACATTTCTAAGTGTTCCCCAAACTCTTGAACAGTAGTGTACATATATTCCGTTGCTTGTTCTCATCTTTCCTAGATGAGAGGGACACACCGTTGTCTAAAACAAAGACCATCTATTTCTCCAGGTTCCTTCCAAGCTACAGCTATCCTCTTGTTGAATTGATTTAAGCCAATCTTTATACTCGATTCCCTTCCCATAGGTCAAGATAAGCAAACAGAAGAATCGTGAAGCATGCTGACAAGTGAACTCCATTTGGTATGTGAGAAGATGCAAGTAATGGCCGCTCGGTGAGGAGATAGCAGTCTTCCCAACCATTCTCAGAGTGCAACATGCGGGTGCAGTGTCCTCCCCCAAAGTGTCCACTGACCTGAAGGCCCGTCCTCTGCCTCTGGGTGGTGTGTAGCCACTGTAGTAGCGAGCGCGTGAAGAAAAGTTTCCTCCCCGTGATCGGAACCGGGCCCGGGAAAATCCGCGATCTGTGGTGCTGATTCCGGGTCTGTTTGTTCTCTTTGCGCCGACCTGAAAAGAGAAAAAAAAAGTGACGTTTCAACATGTGACGCCAACTTTTAGTGGTCCAGTCGACAATTGTCAAAGCATCCTGCCGCGATCATACAATGCTACTCTAAACAATATCTCCCATTGCAACTGTTACCTTTATCTGTCTTCCTCTAAACAGAGACTCATCCAAAGCCATCGCTGTCCTCACAGACTCTTTGTCTGCAAACTCGATATATGCAAACCTATGGAACAAAAGCATCATCAAGCGATGGCAAACATTTGACCCGACAGAACTCATAGCAGAGCTCAATGTGAACACTAAAACCTTGACTTCGATACTTTACCCTTTGGGATGCCCCGTATATTTGTCACACAAGATGGTGACTCTATTTACTGAACCGCATCCATGGAAGTGCGCCTCCAGCTCCTCCGCAGTCGCACCATAATCCACCTAAAGTAAAAAGCAAAGCGCTCAAGATTTCATGACCTGCATAATGGAATAGAACGACAATTAGGTTATTTTATTTGTTGTCAACAAGCCGTCTAGGACTGAAGCTATACTGCGAGGACATCAACAAAAGTTGGAGCCGTTGTCTTTTCTGACAAAATCCGAGTCACAACAAAACCTGCATTTTTGTCCGTGTGCATGACAATTAGGGAAAAAGCTACTCACGTTTCCGACGTATATCGATCGGCCATCTGCTTCCATTTTTTCTTCAAACGACATTATGACTGGGCCGACTACAAAAGGCGGGACAAAAAAAATGTGATTAAGTGATCAATAATATCAACAAATTTTTAAGTACTGTATTCGTATTTTTTTTTTTAAATAAAAAATACATTAAAGATTGTCAAATTTTGTTGAACATGCTTTGTAAAACCCGTGACAACACTTTAACCTAAGTGTATGCCAGTCAAATCCTCACCGATTAGTTTTATCCATGCTTCAAAGCCATCTCCTTTAATCTACATTACAAATTAGGTGCCTGTAAAGTCCGGTGTAACATTAAAGACAAAGAAATACTGTATCTAACACTACTAATTGGATACAATACTTAATTTTTGTGTTCAATGCATATTTTCAAACATCTAAAGAGCGCTTCCTAAAAAATATAAAATTTACCTGGCGGGGGGCTTAGATTCATTTGTTTCTCCACCTCGTTCTGCAACTCCTTCAGTTTCTCTGCCTCTTCCTCCATCTCTCTCACACGGGCTTTGATAGCCTCCAGCTCCTGCAGAAGATACACAAATGTCAGTGAAGCCTTTGAGCGTACATCGAAGTAAGAATTACAAGCTGTCGCCATAATGGGTTCACGATTGCTGAGTGACAAGCCTTACAGGGTATTTCATTAATTGACTACATGCAGGAAAATTGTGGTCAAGACTCGAGAATGGTTGACTAATTTTATGAGATCAGATGCACGTTTCAACAAAAACTCTCACCGCCAATATTTTGAACCCATTTACTGTTTATTTATACACCAGCATTATCGCTGTCACACGCCTGCACGCACGCGAACACACACGAATATGGGAACGTGTGTTTGCAAGTCTTCACGCCTGCTATTGTACAATTAAAAAATAAATAAGGCTTGGAACACACACAGACGGCAGTGTCCCCGTGTGAGTGTGCACCCTCCTAGAGAGTGGTGCATTGCAGTGGGAGTCATTCCAATTCCATTCAGGGCAATGCTGTCACAAACACATCCAGCACATAAACCAAATGCAATGACCCACGATAAATAGCCGCTGTAAACGCATGTGTACACAATGACTTGTGGCACATGCTTGCTTGCCAGCGTCAGGTCTCATTGGAAATTAGACAAATGGCAAACGAAGGCACGACCCTGCAATAAAATAACAATTGCATTGAGGCTTGCTGGCAGACACGCCTTAAAAGATCAACGTGTCGCGTGGACTGGGCATCCTTCCTCGGTTTTCAATGAAAACTGTCTCTTTTCCACCTCACGCGAAACGCGTTCAGTCGTTAAACGACGCTCGCCCCGCAGCACGGTGAGAACTCAAAAGACAATCACGGCTGCCATCTCCACCCCGATCTCGTGTTGTCGGCGAGCTTTGCCTGGCCAGACACACATTTCGTCTCGGTCCATCAAACCGCGTCATACGCTTCGGCCCAACAAACACGGGCGCGTTTTATCGTTTCGCGGGCGACCGAGTTCGGTTCTGGGTCTAGCACGATGACTGTATTGTGTTAGGGTGACCAAGGTAAGCTAGCATGTTAGCCGGTTGTCGCTAGGTCATTTCCACGTCTCGACGTCGGTGCTTGAAATGCCGCAGCGAGGAAGCTGTGAAGTGTAAAGGAGACACACACACATAAAAACGTGCCATTACCGTCAACGAGGGCGGCTTCGCAATCAAGGAGACTGACGCGACGGTGCACAGTGGTTGCGGCGTGTACTACCCTCGCCCCCGACTCGCTCAAACATCCCAGTGTTGCGTCTTTGCGGCGATTTGTATTCAGAGGCTCGGTCTCGCCGCCTGGCGCAGAAACTAGCGCCCCTCTTGCGCCAAGATGGCTGCCGATATCGCGCATGTCACCACCCAATTCTACTGCACTGCGCGAACCATAATGGCGGTTAAGACCGAGCTGGCGGTAATAGCCACGCACACGACATGTGACATAAATCTTTGTGAGGAATTGATAGCATTCAAGAGCCACGCTAAACGTGATCAAAGTGAGCTTCGCAATTGTTTGGATATCGCAATTGACGAGCATGGCCATTCACGTCGGCATGCACCGAATGAAACAATGCCCTTCACTTACCGGGTCTTCTATTGCCGCCTCTCCCTCTTCTAATCCCGGCTCCTCGTCACCAACTCCGGGGTCTTCCAATTCGGGGTGTCCAGGGTCAGAATCTAGTAGCGATTCCTCCGCCAGCCCATTTCCGAACTCCGCCATCGTTTCGACCAAGTGTAAATGCGCCTCGTGGCCAAACCAACGGAGCAGGCCCCAACTCACGCACGAAGGGGGAGGGGGGAGTGAGTGGGGCGGTCAAGAGAGAGGGGGGGAGGCAGAATACGCCGAGTAAAGTTAAAAGGTTCAATAAAATGCAAGCTGCGGTTCGGCCCTCGTTTGAATAGCGTAAAATCGTAAAAGGTATAACATTGGTATTTGAACCTCAACCTTCAGAAAATCGCCTGAGTTCCCGTCAGAGCCGAGTTCAATGAATTAACTGTTTTAAAAAAACACGGGCGAAGACTTGAGATCGGCGGCGGGCTCTCTTTTCAGAAATGGAGGCCAGAGGCGGAGCAAAGTGCCACTGCGGACGTATGAGAAAACGGCATTTGCTATTGGACGAATGGGGGTCAGCCTTTTTATTCCACATCACATTTCTATTGGTTGATAAAGTAGCTTTTCCGGGTGGCAAAACGAATGGATGATTTTGATAGGATTAAAGATATAACAATCAAAAACACTACTCACGATCACTATTGCCAGAGATATATATTTTAACATTTCTCTGAGTACTTTTTAAGATATATTCTTTTGAATGTATTTTTAAAAATCGAACATCTATCCTTTGTGGGCCTTTCATTATATGGACCTTCCACATTTTGCTGTTTGTGAAAAGCTAAATGTCCACTTCCTCTGGGAATGGATGGGTTGTAATGGTCCAGCTGAGTGGCCATCCAGGAGTCTTTACAAACACGGTGCCACTTTTTTAGGGTTAGTTGAAGGTTCAAGCCCACTGTATAAATTCAAAGAACTAGAGTTGGACTACTGAAGTCAGAATATAGACATATGTAAGAAAAAAAAAATCCCCCACACACGCAGGAAAGAAACAGCAGGTAGAACCCAAACTGTACAATCTTTCTGATGCCACATATGCTTACATCGCTGTTGTCTTAAACCGAGGACCCACTGTAATTTTAACACTCAATAAAAAGTTGTGACTGGTAAGATAAGAAAACCTTTATTTGTCTCACTATGGAGATATTCCCAATTTACAGCAGCAACATCATCAAGTTTGTAAAATCACTCTTCAATACTCTCTCTATACAATACTTTATACTGTGCATTGATTTTGACATGATGAAAGGTTAATTAATGACAAAGTAAAACAACTAACCATGTCAGGCAGAAAATTAGCACCAATGAAGACAAAAGAGCAGAAAAAAGGAGCCACTTAAACAAACAAGTTGCCCTCAAGGTTTGATGTCCTTCGCCCGTCCTCGGCATCGACTCAAAGTCTGTTTCCCCTCTGGACCACTTTGACTGGGGTAGCAGTGATCGTCAGGATGATGAGGCTTTTCTGGACATCCTGGTTCTTTTGAGCTTTTCCTGCCTCACCGTCTCACCCTCCAAGCAGGACAACTCAGATATCCGATGGAGAAAGGAGCAGGAGGCTCCCAACACGGGGTCTGTGTATGACTGACCTACATGAGAGGTCAGTAGAGAGGAGATGCTGTTAAAATGGCCTCCATTTTGTCAATGTAAAATGAAGATAAATGTATAGACAAGCACACTATATGGGCAAAAGTATAGAGACACACCTCTTAATTGTATTAATCAGGGGTTGGGATAGACTCCGGGGACTAGCAATGGGTGAAGGGACAAAATTACCACAGACAAACATCTCGCGAAAGGGGACCTTTGCCATATTAGGTCAATGTTTCCCTCTTCAGTAGGTGTTATACTCCTTTTGAGTCCACATCTGATATGCTTACTCACTCGTCACATAGTCTTTAACAGTGGGGAGGTCGTAGGCTGGATAATTCACTTTGGGCCTGCAGAAATGTAGAGCGGAGAGGCATGAGAACTATACTATTACTATAACGATGTTTAGAGCTATTAATGACCGATTTATTTCAGAATGTCACCCCCATCCTCAGATACCTGCTGTACTTGCAGTTCTGCACTGGAAAAGTGCTCAAGCCTTGAAGGACTAACGTAGATGGGAAAAAGGCAGCATGATTCACTTTGGGTTTGTATCTCTCAGAGTAGCTGCAAGGAATAGAAAAACAAGGGATAATAGACCCGACATTTGTACTTGCGAGTTTTGCACATGTAACCTTTTACGTGTATCGTCACTGTGCTGAACTCCCGATTCGTAACCGTAACGGCAATCGGTCCAGTGACTTCAACCACAGTGGTGAGACACAGGCGCATTAAAGGGATGTCTTATTGCTTATTCAACTGGGGCTTCAATCCCTCCTATTTGAGCAGCAAACACTTTCCTACGGCACTCACGCTTCTGAGCACACTTGCTCCACACACACTTTCGCAAACTTCCGCTGCCTAGTCTTCCGGGATTCTTCCCGCGCCAATCTTACGTCACATGTCAGTCACGGTGCACTCAGCCACATTTTTAAAGCATCCCGCCTCTCAGTTGTCCCACAAAACATTAGTCAAATTAAATATACGCTCATTGTAATAAAGATCACCTGTCATGCACTCAACTGAGACGTTACCTCAACGTGAAGGGCCTCCAACCAGGGCCGCCTGAAAGCATCTTGGAGAAGCCAAAGAACTGCATATTCTCTTGGTGGTTGCCTCCTAGTGGAGGGAGGACACTTGTCTTCTCTAATGCAACACCCCAAAAACAAAGAAGTTAGGACAAATCGGGTTCTAAAAGTCATATTGAATAATTACTGACGTCAGACCGCTATTGATTATAAAGGTATTGGCGCCATCTACGTGCACTTGACAAGTTAAACCCAGTCAAAGTCGGACTCCCCAATCACCACAGACAGTTTATAATCCCCACTCCTCTAAGGCATAGGGATGGATGCCAGACAGGAAGTTTGAGTAAGCGTTACTGCACGACGCGTTTGCCTGCTATCGATTAACACAGATCGAAGCTACGTTCGCGTATACGTTACAATTTGGTCATGCAGTCACCGTTGCACGGTTGAATCGATGGTAAGGTCCGAACTGGTTGTTGAAAAAGCGGTCGTCTCGAAGCAGATCTCATCACCAATCTGCCGAACGCTTTCGTCTGACTACCGCCTGAGCCCGGCCCACGAAAGTCGCAACTTGCGGGTCCCTTAACCAAACAAGTTTCCGGGGACAGCAGTGATGCTTGAGGAAGCAATGTCATGTTATCCATTCCGACTTATCCGTACACTATTGGCTTCGTCTTGGTGGAAAGTGACTCACTGGTGTCGATTTACAGTAGTCGCTTGCACTTGGGCTAATTTACGACACGTTACCATGGCTCCTGAAAGACACAACCGATGAAGCCTCCAGTTCAGTCAACTAATTTTCCACATGTAAAGAAATAGAACGTCAAGGGCTGACTGACCATTTCATTAGCTACACATGCAGTCTTCAGACATCTAACAGCTTTTTATAAGACCGATGCCATTTTTACAGCAACTATTTAAAGTACCTGTACACAAGATTTCTTTTAGTCTCTACTGAGAATGAATTACCACTGCAACTATTGTACTCTCAATGTATAGCTACCCATAATGCTAATTTGAACACAGTGAGAACAAAACAGTCAACACCAAAAGATTTGTTTTTATTGAACATTGAGTCTTGTACAAACCTGAAAGGAAAAACAAATATTGTTGAGTGTGAGCAGCAAACATATGGACGGACGGCAGTTAAATTGTCTTCATGGAAAAATGCGATTTCAGACAAAGTTGGCTTATCTTTAGCTCGTTTTCACCACAGTCGATAAGACGGGGAAAAAATAGTGCATCCTTAATCACATCTGAGGAAACAAGTTGAAGGTTTGCAAGCATCTTTTGCGACTTACTGATGATCTAGTTCATCCTCCTGATCATTCTGTTGATCTGATCCTCCCTGTTGCCAGCGTCACCTCCTTCCACAAAGTGGGTGGTCTTCTTGTTCATGCCACCACGAGGTGACGACAGCTTGAAGGGCCACAGGAAGTTGTTGGCAGCCTTGAAGTTCTTGCCAACGGTGTAAATCTCATGGATAAGGTCCTCTACGCAGATCATGCCATATTTGCCTGCAGGTGAGCATTGAAGCCATGATGTAAACGGTGAATGGCGTAAAAGCTATGGTTTTAACATCGGTAACATCTTGCAATTGCACTCCAAATGTGGTTTCAGACACAATTGGCTAAGTTTAAATTTTCTTTCACCATTGTCGATAAGACGGGGAAAAAAATGTGCATCATTAACCACAGCAAGTTTATCCACACGCAGATTGAACTGTTGCAGCAGTTGCAATGAATCGATTCAAACGAAGGCAAGGTTCACACCGCAGGCCTTCATGGTCAATTAGTTTTTTGGGGGAGAAAAGTCAAATAATATAGTTACCGAAATCAACGTTGCAAATTCACTGACAATCAATCTCCCTGCCAATTGCTCTCTCGCTGGCTTGCGGCGAAATCTATGCAACTTGGCTGTTCAGACTGCGGTCTAAACAGGACCACATATGAAAGTGGCCCAGGTCAGAATTGGCAGAGAAGAGAAGGGGGTGTTTGAGATTGTCATTATTAAAACACACACATCAGAGGTCAGATATGGCCCAAAAATATGATGGGGTCTGCAGTGTGAACCTAGTTTCAGTCACGTGGTTAAGTGTGTGCATTACCAAGGTCCTTCTTCACCAAAACGTTGTCTGTGAGGGCAATACGCTGTTTCCTGATCTTGCCATGGCCGCGTTTGTAGATGAGCTCACGCACAGATTTCAGGTTGGGATATCTGTCATGTTTCAAGGTGTAACATGAGGCAAGAAAAAAAATATGTAAATAAAAAGTAATCATTGTAGGAACAGCAGTTTCACTTGGGGACAAAATTCCCTTAGCCATTATTTGTACTTAATCACAGAGAATGTTATTTAAATTGAAATGTGGCTTCAGACAAAACTGGCAATGTCAGTTTGTTTCACCATGGTCGATAAGACGGGGAAAAAAGTTTTGCATCACGAACCACATTCCAGTAGTTTTTTTTAGTAAAGATGCACCAATACGTTTGAGACACTTGGCCTACAAGTACCCATATTTGAGTACTTGATGCAGAGTACCACGGTTTTACACAGCACCAGTCGACGGGCTAAACATATGTCAGGTAACAAGATTCACAATCAACGGCAATGAACTTACCCCCACGCAATGTAAGGTTCTGCGATCCTGAGCATGTTAATGGAAGCCTTGTTAAGCTTGACGAACACACCGTTGAAGATCTGACGGAGACGCATCAACTGCAGAACTTTGCGGACCTTTGGGCTGACGCCGTTGATACTGTAAAGGATGGCACATTACCTTAGAAAATATACAAGTAGAGCAACACCTGCTTTAGTTTTTGATTTTCTGTGTAGTTTCAGACAAATCTGACTTAGAGTAATGGTTGTATCACCATAGTCGATATGTCGGGGAAAGAGTACTCATCATTAACTACACAGGACAAACATCAGGACATGGATTCCTGGTTATTATATGAATTTCAAGACGCGAGTTGCGTTTTCAGGGTCAACATTTTAACTGGTTTAACATAGGCAGAAGAGACCCAACTTTCACAGCTCTAGCACAAACAACACGGATAAGCTTCTCTTGATAGAAAACACCCAACAACTACAGTTCTGGTGATCGGTCTTGACTTACCCTCTGATCCTGATGACAAATGCCAATTTGGGCTCAGCTGGCACATAGTAGTTTCCCACACTGCGGGCAGTTCGTGAAAAGCGGATCTCACGCCTGTACATCTGCCTGTACTCCTTGTGGTACTGTTCAGCCCTCTTGTAGATGACCTTTCTTTCTGCTTTACGGGCCTAAAACAAAAAATAAAGTGTCTGTATTAGCAGCTCACATCTAAAGCATTACACTCGCGTTAGCATCACTCTGTGTGATTATTGCCATTTACCTTTTTAACTGCCAGCAGCCGTTTTACGCGAAAGGCCTTGCTGGCGGCGTAGGCCTTTCGCCTTTTCAAAAGGCTCTCAGGGACCGACGGAAGCTTTTTTCTGAAATAAATTAGGATTTTTTAGTCGAACTAGATAAGAAAAACAGGGCGTGCGTAATGAAGGTGGTTCGAGATTGGTCTCAATTTAGCGGCGGGAGGACGCGAACTTGCAACCCAGCCATGCTAACCGGCTTCATTACTGGAAGGCATCAATAAGTACTACATGTTTGCCTTCATTAATATTGGCCAAGTAAACGTTCGTCGAACTTTTTCAACAGCTATCCAGTTTAAATGTTTCACGGTGAAACTTTTGTCACATATCTTTTACCACCTGGAAAGACAGCCATATTGTACTCTGGCCACGGTGTGTAAACGTTGACTAAACGGCAATGCAATGCATCTACGTTCGTCAATACAAACAAGGCAACATGGTACATAAACTAAGTAAGAATCTCAAAGATTAAAGTAGTTTTCATCGGCATTTTATCGCAGGATTCATTAAGATTCGACTTCGCAGTAGATACTCACTCTGCGTCCGCCATCGCATCCACCGAGAAAGAGAAATTTCTTGATGCGCATGTGCAGGTTAAAGATTTCAGGACCCAATGAAGCTGTTCTCTTAGCTGCCTGATTAAATGTGAACGAATATCGTGTACTGTACTGTACTTTATCATGTAAATCTAAATGGACCTTCATGCATAGTTCTGGGACAATTTTGTTTTAAAACTATGCTATAAATTTATGCTCCTCTGCCACATAACTTAAATCAATTCTATTTACATGCTGCCAGACCATGTAAACTGAAACGTTACCTCAAATTTTAATGTTTTTACACTACATTCATATTTAAGAATTCTGACATTTTTTTTGCACTTCATGATTATCGTAATGTTATATTTCCCCCATTATAAACATATTCTGTTTTTATGAAACGTATTTGTCTTGTATTAATAATATAAAACTGTGAATTCCGAAATGTTAATTCAGGAGGCATTAGCATGGAGGGAAAATACACGCTTATGTTCACCAGCAGACCCTCGTTTACTTATTATTATTATTACATGAGTGTGAACCTTTTCTCGAATGGTGCGCCACACAAACTACTCACAGCACACTGGGTTCGTAAAATAAACGAAAAAGAGGCATTTGGCAGCACTACATTTGTTTTTCGCAGGGGGGCGCTCTCGCTTTATTTTACAGGTAGGTACTCTCTTGGAGAGCTTCTCGAAGAGGGTTTTCATTGATGATGCAAGTTAGAAAACGTGACTGTGATTATGAGAACAAATATTTGTAGTTAGTAAATCCATATCTCTGCCAACATTTGGCCAAATTACATTTGGGTGGTTTATATTACGTTGTTCAAGCGACATGACTATATAGCAAAATGCATTACGGCATTGGAATACGTGAACTTTAATCATAATAGTTGTTTTTCAAGTAACTGTGTGAATGAAATTAAGATTTTGGCGGACAGACGCGCCCACCACGCGCATAGAGGTAAGCGTGCGTCCCGCAGTTGCGTTGCACAATTTGAAGAGGAGAAGAACTTTGAACGCACTCCAGGTGCGCCACTTATCTGGTAGCGCGAGCACGTTTGTTTTGTCCCGGCTACACTCTGCAGCTCTCGTTAAATAATAATCTTGATGGCAAGAGCATACAAACACCGGTAGGACACACATTGTTGAAATCCTCTGGCGTTTCCCGTTTGTCTCTCAGGGGTGACGGATCCACATCAAGCTGCGCACTGCGCGCATTACAATGAACCAATTAGTGGTTGTCAGCCACCACCGGTATCCGACTGTAATACTGCAAGATGCTTACGCAACAAGTCTGCGAGCCATAGAATTGTCTTGTTTGTGCCTTTTGACCATATAGGAGATATAGATAGATAGTTGACGCCCCAATTCCTTCCTATAACAAAAGTCATGTGATTAGTGTTGAGTCAAAGCTTCGTGGTTTCACCCCCATTGAGTGAGTGCATTGTGCGCTCCTGACACATCATTGTAACTGGCGCTGAAAGGCTCAGTCCGATTGGGTCCGGTGTTGATGGGAGGACCGAATAAATAGCGAGCCGAGATGCGCTTCGGGATGAGACGGAGCAGAGAAGGCGAGCGGGAAGCCTCGAAGTGAGTTGCTTGCGCGCTCAAAGTGTGCACCCATTGAAGTTTTAACTGAACTTGTTGGCTACTTTCCGCCCGCCGGCTTCTCGTTTCTCAAAATCGTCGATTTTCCTCGAGGTGGTCGCCGTCTTCTCGTCTCCGGTTTCCATAAAGAGTGTTCAACCTCGCGCTCGCTTGCTTGCTCGTTTATTTTTGTTCGGCTTACCTAATTGTCCAACATGATGATCATCATCGCGGAGTTCTTCGTGGTCATCCTGAAGGTGTTGTGGGCTTTCGTAACAGCCGGGGCGAAGTGGGTGGTGCGGCCCAAGGAGAAGAGCGTGGCCGGACAGGTGTGCGTGATCACCGGGGCTGGAAGTGGCCTCGGGCGGCTCTTTGCCAAGGAGTTCGCCCGGCGGAGAGCCATCCTGGTGCTGTGGGACATTAACAGCCAAAGTAACGAGGAGACCGCAGAGATGGTGCGGCAGATTTACCACGAAGTGGACACGCCGACGTCCAAAGATGGTGAGTAGCGTTATTTAATGACGGTCTCTCTCTCTCTCTCTCTTTTTTTTTTTTTGGGTGGAAATTATTTAATCCAAACTGAAATCAGCAATGTGTTCAGGCACATTCTCTCCGCATTCTCTCCGGCCTGTGCAATGGGAAATGTCATTGCACACTGAAATGTACACACGTTATGTAATCTTACTCGCCTGACATTGCAGTCATTTGATGATTCAGTCTGTGAATTGCATACAACCATGTGCTGCAACCTGCGGATTCAAGTCGAATGCCAACTGTGCCGAGGCCCCCCAAAATCCGAATTCTACCCCCTCACACTAGATGCCCACCTCTTCTGTCACAAAAGGAAGCAATTTTCCAGCAAATCACTCAATATTTGCTCACAAAAATGCTCCATGATATACTGCAATTAAAATTTTACGTTTTCCATCAATTTAATCAACAACGGTTATGCACTGGGAAATTAGAAAAGTACCCCCCCCCCAAAAAAAAGGCCTAATTCAGCAATCCTGAAAAGTAAATTTTTGTGAATACTTTTGTGCAATGCCAACCAACAGTCATGGCGATGAAAAATCCTCGGCAGAGGATAACAGTCAAATAATCACATCCCGAACCGTTTCATTGATCCACTGTGATTCCTTCAGGCGGCGTCGAAGAAGTGCCCCCGTTTCAGCCCCAGGTGTACACGTACGCGTGCGACGTGGGCAAGCGCGAGAGCGTGTACTCCACGGCGGAGAAGGTGCGCCGGGAGGTGGGCGAGGTGGACATACTCATCAACAACGCCGGCGTGGTGTCGGGCCACCACCTCCTGGAATGCCCCGATGAGCTGATCGAACGCACCATGGTGGTCAACTGCCACGCACACTTCTGGGTGAGGTGATGCACTATGCTGTCCACACACACACACACACACACACACACCAATTATTGTATCCATATGCTCCGATTCCACGCTGATTTCTCAGTATTGTTTCCACTGGAACATGCATGCCTACGATTAATCTTGTCCCGCTCACGGGCCAACCTAGACCATCAGATTTGAGTTGGTACTTGTATGACACTGCTGGAATCATGCGTGGAGAATAAGAAAAGCCCTCAAATAGTTGTTTATGCATTTTTAGAATGCCACGAGAAGGAAATCACAGGCTTGTTCTTGTCTCAGGCGGCTTAAGTCAGAGATGATTGCCTGCAAACGATCACTGCATGTGCTGTCGGCGGAGTGTTTTTGAGGAAAAGACAGAAATGTGCGTGCCAGAAATCCAATTTCACTCAATTTGTCTGACAAGTATTCATTTTCTAAAAATAATGCATCTTTGTTCAACTGTTTACGTCGGCGACATCGTGACAGCCACATGTAAACGCTCTCACAATAGTTGGCACATAACCGTGTCCACTTTTTGTGACGTCGTTTGGCGCTATGAGGTCAGTCAAGTCAATCGCAGTGCATTTTTCAAATGCCATTGAATCCGTGAGCAAAACACGTCAATGGGATTTGAAGTACAAATGCACCAAAGTGCGTGCGTGTGCGCTTCTGATGAAAGCGGCTCTTAATGAATGGAGACAGCCCGAGTCGGGGATGTGGTTCATTAAAAACACAAAGCTGGTTGAATAGAACTCAGACTAACCATCTTTTCCTACATCAACACATGACGGCGGTGCGCTGCATGCATACGTTATTAAAGAAGCGCTTATGGCTGAAAATAGCATGACTCCCCAGTGGGAATTCATTATGCCAACATACACATGGATATCGAGGGCAATGCGGAGGAGCCCTCATGCTTTAAAAATGCGGAAACGTCAAGGCCGAAGTGCACACAATTGGCACGCGTGCGGTGCACCGATCGTGTCTAAACGCATGGCAAGGGGTCCCACAAAATCATGACAGCGGGTTTACAACATGGTCGTCACCTAAAAAGGCACCCCTGGGTTAACGCGTAGCCAAGTGAACCTGATTTAGGATGCAGGAAATGTCGTTTTACGAGCAAAGTCGTCATGCCAACATGCTGATAATAACTCTTTTTTTTTTTTTTTTTTTTTTTTGTCCCTCGGGGAGACCCACACTTTGTTTCTACACTTGTCACACAGTTTTGCAGGGAGGAAAGCTTTGAGGAATAGATATGGATGGTGAGAGAGTGAGTATCTTGAGGAGGGGGGGGTTTCAGCTCGAACTCCGAGCTGTCTGTCACACTGGCTTCTCAAAGCAGTGAGTCTGTCTGAGGATGCTTTCATTAGTCCAGATGGGGATCGATCATGGCAGCTCTCTGTTCGGAGTTGTTCTTTGAGACGGCGAAGGCTGACTTTTCCGTTGGACACTTTGCAAGGACCGACTGTCCCCCACTGCATCTCGAGCCTGTTAAGATGTTTTTCCGAATGATACGCCGTCAGCGTTGTGGCGGGAAAAGAGCAGGGCAAAGGAGGCAACACCGGGCCGCAGGGTGGGCGAGATGAGAGGGTAATGGTAAGCTGCTATTGACCCACTTTATCTGACAATTGGTTTCTTGTCTGCGGATCCGCTTGACGAGATGCCAGGCGACAGGAGCCAAGTTCTGCAGGCTGCATTCCTGCTGTAGCCAGAGAATGGAGGCAGCCAGGCAGAAGGGTCCTACTTGACTGGTTTTATGTGGGGGTTTGGGGGGTGGGGGGGTGTCCTCAGGCCCAGTGCACCTGTGTAAAACCAGACATGGCTACGCTACTGGATACCTGCACATGTCTCAGAAATTGAAAAGGGCCAAGTTGTTTATAAGATCATTACTTTCCACCAGCATGCTTTTATAACTACAGGCGCTCCTTCGTTTGTCACTAAATTCCGTTCCCATGGTGGTGACATAACCCAGAGTCAGAGCGCTTCCCTGAAGCTATGCCAAACGCAGCGGTAACATCATAAATACGGTAAATATTTCGATGAAAAGAAATGCGCATCATCATTTACAGCGGGTCAAACTCCAAAGCGGCGCCTTGACAAGCCGATTTTTTTTTGGGGGGGGAGTGGAACAATCTCGAGGGCATTGGGTGTCCACGGTCCACCCAGCAGTGCTGTTGGCGACATCATTGTTCTCATTTTCAGTAAAAAAAAACATGGTGAATGGGACCACAATGGTAGCATTTATTGGTACCCGTCGTTTGGAGTAGGAGTTATAACTGCCGGCAGCTGAATCAAATTCCACGATGTGATGTCAGATCGGCCGTCTCCTGCCTCATCCTGTTGTCCCGGGAAAAGTCAGCCTAATTAAGAGGCCATCTGGCCCAACTTGGAGGGGCCAATATTTTGTTCATATTCGTGTCGGTGAGGCGCTAATGCAGCCTGACATCCCAGGTGCAAGAGGCTTTTGTGCGGACCCCCAGCGCTTTCCCCCGCCGCAATTAGGTGGAGCGGCGGGGCAGGGGCCGCTCCACGTAGGCCTGTGTCAGCGGGTAATTTAGCGGAACAAGGGAACGCCGAGGCCCAATTATGGCCGGCTCTGATGTAAGACACGAGCCCCCCGGTTGCCTTCACACATTTTGTGTCTGATAGGTCAGCAGAGGTCACGGCTGCATGCCGAGAGCTGCCATGAGAGGCGGCGCGGCCATTTTTAGCGAGGCGATGAGTTTCTCATCTTCTGGAGTCACAGAGAACCTATATTGCGGTTCATCTTTTGCGCCCGTGCGATCTTGCAGATTTCTAAGCAGTGCGTATTTGCAGTATCGGCCTACAATTAAGAGTAGCACGCCTTTGGTGTAGTCTGTACCACGTTGCGCTCTAACATGCCGAGTTCGAGATGCAGCGTCAGAGAAAAAGAGCCGGCAGGCCCCCAACTAAGCTAAATTTCCACAGAGGAGAGAAAATATACGCATTAGCATGAAGCTAACAGACTTTTGTTAATATGTGGTTTAGATGAACATTGCGGTCTGTTAAATCATGTTGAATTGTCTTTTGTTTTTTTGGTGTCAGTTTTACAGCAAACGTCAACGAGGGCTGACAAATTAGCAGTAATAAAAACCTCAAGAGAGTTAGAGAACAAAGCAAGCTTTTTTTATTATTATTGCAACACAAGCCGTATTTTAAGTGTTTTTAATCAAAATGTCTTGGAAAAACCTGTGGGAGGGGTATAACTCAAAACTACATTTTACTCTAGTGAAAGAGTGTGAAAATATTCTTTTTTTTTTTTTTTCCTTCACCCATCGTAGGTGGTATCCTCTGTGATAAATGTGGGTTCGCTGTATTTCACAGAATGTGTTCTATTAGTGTTGGCCCACCTCCGGGAACCTCCTGCCAGAGCGATCCATCCCCTGCTTTCTGAATGTTTACAGTGGGAGTGGGAAAGTTTGGCTCAAGTCGCGTCGGGACATATCTTAAGTTAATGCTTCATTTGCACGCAACATCCTCCCTCGCCCGCAGCCATTCTGAATCGCGTGCATCACCACCCCCCCCCCCTCAGATTTTTGATGAGCTGCCTAAAATATCTTGGAAAAGTACAGATATGTCGAGGTGCGCCCAAAAGCGCTTCTACCTGTCCACGGCGCCATCCAAAACGGTAAAGTTCTCCTCTTTATTGCTTCCAACTTGCGTTACCTGGCAAAAGGAACCGAGACGTCAGCAGATACTGCGTCTGGTCTGATGCGGCTTAAACAAGGCCTTCCCTCCCCCTCACATGGATTCACAAGTGTGCTATCTGGTACCACCCTCCCTCTGGTTTTGTTTATAGAGAAGATGCATTTTTTCTCACAAGACTTCCCTGCTGCTCCATGCCATTAAACGACAGACTTACTGGAAATATAGTGGCATGCATTGAATCAAATGGAGAATTGTCTCGTTCGAATAAATGTGGTGATGTTTTTAGTTTGCGGCAATGCCAAAGGGTGTGTGGGTGACAGCAGGCCCGCTACAATTATTGTTGTCCGCTATGCGGGCGCATATCTGCCTGGAGATCAAGCATGGCGCTCAACAAAAGGCCTGCTGGTTGTTTTTGGGACCCCCTGCCGGGAGAGTGATTGGTCAGTTCCTATGATGGCAGTCACATGTCACACCTGCTGATCGGCTCCCGCTGGGGGGCCTCGAATGGAAGTTAGGCCTCGAAGGGCCGATCCATAATCAAATCGAGTGAATTTGCTTGCCCTCACTTGGACACGGCAACAGCATGTAACGAGTTTTTATTGAACAGCAAAGAGCATTAGTAGTTGCATGCACATAAATGTAAAATAAAGTGCAATGGAATAGACAACAAGGACAGGGACTTTTCATTTTTGATGTTGAATATGTCTTATTGCCCCCCCCCCCCAGGTCGTTTTTGAACCGCCTTCTGCATTTTCTCTGATGACCACCGGGAGGCAAGAACATAAATTCAGAGAAAAGCCATGTGATCTTTTGGAGAGAAATTATTTTGGGTCGGGGGGGCACCGAATATATATTGTTGAATTCAATTGGAACGGAATTTAAGTTGAGTCGACTTTAAGAATGAAAAGTGTGAGGTGTTGAGTTTTGTGCTGGGTGCTCTCACCAGCTCTTTAGTGCCCGCTTCAACAATGGCCATCAGATCCGTGTGGGAAAAGAACACATTGCACTGAAACACACGCGTCGCATCACATACCTGCTTGTCCGGTGAATACCTGAAGGCTGCAGGGAGGGGCGCTGACACCTCCCACTCTTTTCTTTACACACCTGTCAAAAAGAGAGACAGTAAACTCTTTCATATTGCATTGTTCATTTTTATGCCTCTTCTGAATTCAGACGCGTCTTTGTGCGTCACCATGGAGAAGTAAGAAGGGGGAAAAAAGGGTGATCAAAGGGCTTCGGCACAAGTGAACTTACTTGATTTTCCACTGTCCTCTGTGCCCCCCCCCGCCCCCGCCCTTACCCACCCGCAGACCACCAAGGCGTTTCTCCCTAAGATGCTGGAGCTGAACCACGGCCACATTGTGACGGTTGCCAGTTCCTTGGGTTTGTTCAGCACAGCTGGAGTGGAGGTTCGTATCACAACACAGCACAGCACATGCACATTCATGGTTCCCACCATCCCAAAAAGCCAAAACAAAAACGCAATGCTTTTTACAGCAAATCCAAGAAGACGCTGCCCCCCTGCACCCGTTAAATTAAGGGACACAGATGAGCATGAGGGAGCCTCTTATAGATTCTTCTATGTGCAACAGTGGGGGGGTGCGGGGGTCTGAGGGGCGCTCTAGAATGAGCTGACAGCTCCCCAGGCGACGGAGACATCTTCATCTCGCCTCACACTGCATTCATGTCACTGCCGATTTCCACGGAGAAACTCTGGCTTTTTATTCCGCGGTGCACTTTTTTTTCTTTAAATGCATTTTAAAAGACCCCCAAAACACTGCAATGATGAAATAAATGAATGAATCAACAGAAATACAACTTCAAGCTATAAAAGTGGCTCATTCACTGTGAGGCCACCATCCAAAGTTGTATTTGCATATGAAATTTCAAAATTTCCATGTGCAATTTATCCTTGGAGTGCATGTTGTTCAGATACGCATGGACTCTTCTTTTATTGGAGAGAGATATCTTTGAAGGAAACGCCTCATTGACAGTCACCTACTGACAAGTTCATTCACGTTGTATAATAACAAGATACTCATTGCATCATACGCTCTCAAACTGCGCTCTACTATACCGAATCAAACCGTTTGTGTTGCTTTTCAGGTAATGTTTAAGAAACGGTTATCACGGGGTCTCACGTCAATTTACTGTACACTCAAACCGACATTTGGTACCTCATCAAAACTTCTGAAGCTCTGGCAGAAGAATGCTAATGAACACCCCCTGCTGGCTTGGTCTGTTCCGTGTGGGCTCTTGGCTAACCTGACAGGGATTAAAAATTATTATTATTTTTTCCCTTTACAGGATTACTGTGCAAGTAAATTTGGCGCCATCGGCTTCCATGAGTCCCTGAGCCACGAAATTAAGGCCTCAGAGAAGGATGGCATCAACATGACGTTGGTGTGTCCTTACCTGGTGGACACGGGCATGTTCAAAGGTTGCAGGATAAGGTGAGAGTCTCTTTGTGTTTACGAGAACGAGGCTTTTTGGTGCACCTGGCAAGAGTTTGCGCTCTCTGATTTTCACCCCATAAAAAGGGGCGGACGGATAGCGTATGATCTTCAAAGTAGCGGTCAGAGTTGCCTCTTTTGTGCCTCGTGGTTGCCGACAAAGAGAGCAACGCTTTCCCAGGGAGCCTTGCCAGTAGGTGCACCTGGCGCAAAAAGCTCCGCCTACTCTGTCATCCAACTCCTTCCACCTTCCCCAGTTCAGTCACCAGGCCCTGAAAAGAAATGGCATACGTGTTAGGTTTGGAAAGAATACGGATGGGTGGAAAGGTTTTGAACCTTTTCTCATTTGCAAATCTAATACGTTTGATTTGTGTGTGTGTGGGGGGTTAGGGTTTCTGTACATTTTAAAGTTGAAACAACTTTTTGGAGTTCAAATATATTTTGGGTTTTGTAAAAGTGAATTTGAATAACTCAAGGTATTTAAAACATTTATATGGTGTCTCTATACTGCACATAGTCACCTGTCGTGTGTGTGGGTCTGGACTGACAAACGAGGTAATTCAATTCTGAGGGTTAATGTTGAGCTTTTATCCGTGCACTCAGGAAGGAGATCGAACCCTTTCTGCCTCCCTTGAAGCCTGAATTCTGCGTCAAGCAGGCCATGCGCGCCATCCTCACCGACCAGCCCATGATCTGCACGCCCCGCATTGTCTATATGGTCAACTTCATGAAAAGGTGAGCGCCTCCGTCCTCATGACGCCACCATTGCAGACGTCACCACTAAGCGCCTGTGTCTCCCGCCTCCGCAGCATCCTGCCCTTCGAGGCCATCGTGTGCATGTACCGCTTCCTCGGTGCCGACAAGTGCATGTACCCTTTCCTGGCGCAGCGGAAGGAGGCCATGAACAACAACGAGGCCAAGAACGGGATCTAGGGGGCGCTGTCTGCGACACAAAAGATGGAGAGGGGGTTTGGGGGTGGGGGGCGACGCCTAATCCTGCAAGCACGAGGAGATGACCACTGAAAGGGCGGGGTGGGTGGGGGCTTGGGAAGAAAATGGCGGCAAGGTGAAAAGACTGAATCTGGGCTGGTGCACTTGCATTGAGCAAATGCAAAGGTTTACCATATTGTTCCTCTGGGACAAAGAAAGCTGTGTACTACACAATGGATTTATTTGTCATTGGTGTGTGTGTGTGTGTGTGTGCGTGAGCGTTTTTAAAGAAACAACTATACTGTATAATGTCACTAGTTTTGAAGCGGTATCCAATAATTAACTATTTAGTCGCCAGCCTTATCTAGTGTCAATGTGGAACTATACAGTATGTTACTGTACAGACAGTAAAACAAGAAACCTTTCTTCACTTTTTTTTTTTTTTTTGTAGACCTGCACTGTAATTTTCTAAGCTTTCTCTACACTGCCTATTCTGAAATACACATTAACGATGACGTTACATATTTTAAAGGAGCCCCTCAAGTTTCCCTTCTTGAATCAGTCCAGTCGCCTCTCAAATGGAGAATGTGTACGTTCATGGCGTAGTTGTATCTGTTACTAGGTGATTGCTGGAGGGAAACGGACGAAAAGATTTCTTTATTTTCCTTCTTCAACCCCCCCGCCCCCCCAAAAAAAGTAACACTGTGCTGTCAATCTGTCCAGTTGAAAATGTGTTGTGAATGTTGTGAGTAGCCCAGTAACCCAAATGACTGTCTCCCTATACTGTGTGTCACGTATGGATATTTGCAATATGGGGAGGACACCGTTTTTAAAAGACATTCCAATAGGCGTCATTCCTTCGGTCACAGCGATGAGCCTAAATTCTCTACCTCTTTATTTTGCCTTTTTTATTTTTTGACAGTATGACTTTTTTTTTTTTTTTTTGTAGTTTCCTGCAGACCACTCCATAGCAAAGCAAAGTGTGGTTCCGATGTTTAGTGTCTCTACCTAACTTAAATTAATAAAATGATTTAGATTATTATGACGTGGTGTTTTGGGACTGCTTCTTCCATCACACAACGCGTAACAAGCTTGTGTGCTTTCTCAGAACGAGGTGACTCACCCGAAGAGAACTTCAGTTTTCTCCATTTCTCTTTATTGAGGCGTTCTCCTCGTCATTGTGCCTCACACCAACTGTGTCAACCTTGGGTGTTGCGGTATCAACCTGTTGTCTTTTGTTCGGAAACACAACAATAGGATATGATGAGGATGACACAAATCAGTGGTTTGGCATTGCGTAATATGGGGCTAGCGAAACAAACTGTAAAATAATGTACATTGTGTATATACACAGACACACACACACACACACACACACCGCATTATTTGACACTCCGAAAACATTTGAATTTACATCCATTCATGTATAATCCCAATATAAATGTGAATCGTTACCTAGGTAGGCATCTGCAGAATTTCCCCCCGTTCCTTCATCCTGCTGTTAAGACCAGCACGAATTAAGAGGACTTCCAAGATGGTCAATGACATATAATTCAGTTGGAAAAAATCAATGAGCCCAACATTTGCGATCAGACAGCGTGGACTCGCACCGCTGCCACATTGATTTTCTTCTATTCTGGGCATCAAGGTTCACTTCCTATATTGGCTCCTCCGAGCGCAGCGATTCATCTGGGGCCTGAGCATGGCCTCAAGCAGCTCTGCCAGTGCATGAACAAGCTTCTGGAATTGAGATGTGCCACTAATGTGTGTGAACAGCCTTGGCGCTACTCAATGGCGAGCAGATGGAGCTGCCAGCTGAGTCCGTTAGTCAATGCAACTGAATTAAGAGCAGGGGCCGCTGCCGCCTCCTTCGCTTCTTCCTCTGGCCGGCGAGGAGAGGCAGAGGCCGCCGAGGTGCTGTTAGAAGGTGGCGCAGGTGGCATGCTCGCAGGCACACGTGATGGGAATGATGCTGCACGTTATGTCATCTTTTAAGATCAATAGAAGGGGAAAAAAAAAACCCTAAGGAAGAAAATCTGCAAGGGAAATCAAATTCTTTGGCTTTATTTGATTAAAATCGACACATCAAGCAATTTTATATTGCTCATATACAGGAGGCGTAGTTCTTTCAGAAAAAAAACTGCAGCATCACAGCTTTCTGGAAAAGGCGATCAGGCAAATAGTTTTTTTCCACAAATCCGACATTGACACGGAGCAGAAAGTACATGGAATCATTTTCGTGCTAAATTATTTATTTGCTTCTTTTTGTAACTCAAAGCTCTTTAAAAGGCCAGTTTAATATCATTATTAGTACAATCGAACCTCGTTACTATGCTATCGCGGGACATAGCGAATCTGTACGTGAACAGCCGTTTTAAAATTAGTTAATGACTGTTTTTTTTGTTACTGTCAAGCGAGGCTAATTTATTTTTACAACTGTGTGACAGTTTAGAATGTCATTGCGTGGTTTATAGGGGGTGGGAGGGTCCTCAGTAGCTCAAATGTGTACTCAATCGACCGCTAACGCAGTAGTAAAGTGCCAATTGCGGGCAATATTTGTCTGAGAAACACCTCGAGGCCGTGAATATAAAACCATCAAATGAAACGCGGTAAGTCCTGAGCCCGCCCTTCTTGTTCTGAACCAATGACAAAAAGGCAAAAGAAGACAAAGACATCTTTTTTTTTTTCCCACATGAACTGAGGTGTTTTTACTGCATTTCAACAACAGCAAGCCTACCCTGTACATACACTGCACTCACGCCGTCCTCGACAATCTCGTACCAACAAAGGCAATAAAAGCACCCAGTTGATGTTGCGACGGGTCAAGACGACACACACAATGGGCGTAGATGTGATCGACGGAACTGTGGTGGGGGTGATCCACTGGCACAGAATCACTGCAGGTACTTCTAGCAACTGGACAATTATACTGGCACACGTCATAGCCTGTCTGTCACTGCCGTGATGCCGCGCCAAGGCGGGGTTCAAGTTTAAATAGGGACAAAACGGACAAGGCAGGTCCGAACCTCACGCCTCGGCGGTCTCCCTTCTATTGCCAATCCCACTTTTGTCCGCATGAAAAAAAAAAAAAAAGTTTGTGTTAATTTTCAGAATATGATACTCTTGCAAGTCATACACGTCCATATAGATAAACTCTTTTTTTTCCTCTCTTTTTTTTTTTTTTAAGTCAGCATAAAAGGTAAGCTAGGTGACTATATATGAAGACAACGACTAGAACTTTCACAGCACTGGCATTGGTTAATCTTAAATACAGTACTCAAGCATTGTTAGATGAAGAAAAGAACAGAATAAAAAAAAAGAAACATAATAGCCCTGAAACAAATAAGCTACAAGTTGGTTTCGCTCATCTAAAATGTTTCTTTTGTATTTCAATTGCATGATGTACATATTTGTGTTAACCATACCAACAGACATGAATCTTGTGGGAAATGTGTTGGACTTGCCTTCAATTAATACAGGACCATGCACATCGCTTGTTGATTTGTTTCCTTTTCTTTCTTTTTTTTTTTTTTTTATTAAACCAAGACTCAACTTGTCACAAATGTGTGGAGATAGTGTTGTCTTCACATAAGACGGCTTTTAGTCGCTCGCTTCATGGTGCACATCCACCCTATTGCATGTTGACAGGTTATGCAGGATACAGTGGCCATCGTGGGGTAAAGGAAAAGCTTGGCTGGGTTTGGTGTGTGTGTGTGAGGAGGGGATTAGTTACATTTTGGGCTCAGGCAGGGGGTGGTGAGGGGCCAGGCGGTCGAGAGAGAGAGAGAGAGAGAGAGAGAGAGAGAGAGAGAGAGAGGGGATGTCAGCTCCTGGACGACAGCCTTTGAATCCGTGCAGACCTGAGTGGTGGTGCCTGAGTTAGTCTGTTTAATGTCCGTCCTCCCTCCCGCAGGCTTCGGTGCTCTACGAACACAAAGCAAATTGCGTTACTGTCTGGCAGGGCCGAGAATTTGTCTGACCTGCCCTTGGGTACGCTGCCTCGTCCTTCAGTTTCAAATGGAAGTGAAAACAAAGATGTCACAAGTTGGTGCAGGGACGGATACGTGAAAGGGAAAATGGTGGATAGCGGCAACTCCAGAGTGACCTCTGAGGCTATACAAGTCAACGAAAATTGAGGGGGGCGGGGGGGGGGGGGGGCGCAAATCAAAAAAGACCCACTAAAAGTCACAGCAACCCCCTGCCCCCCATTGTGACTGTTTAGGAAGTCAGTGTCAGAACTCTAACAGGTGAGACGGTGCAAGGGATTAAACAGCCAAAATAGATCAAATATTCAACAGGAAGTGTATTTATCTTATCAGGATTTAAAATATCTGTACTTATTTCAGAATTAATATTGGGTACCACCTCAATACATTTGGTCAGGTGTTAAATGTGCGCAAAACCTTGCCCGTGTATCATTTCTATTTCCGTGACGGGAGCATGTCATTGCTGAGATACGTTTCACTCCATTTTCTTGTTGCTTGTGGTAGTTTGGTGAGCCCAGTGACCAAAAATGTGAACTGGGTCAGTAAATGCCCAAAAGGGTGTGAAATAGGTCACTGACGATTAATTACAGTCCTATTTTGTATTTTTTTTTTACTATGATGACGTAAATGAAGTTGTCTTTCCTCACTTCCTCATTGTTTCAGTCTTCTGCTCCTAGGTGGGAACTGCAAGAAAACAGCCCTGCACAAACTTTTCTTTTTTTTTCCCAGGGCACACCTACTAAGAAAATATTCCAGAAATGATGGACAGGGATTTCCTCATCCTCTTTCCTTTCCTAACGTGCTCATCACGGAACGGTTTGAGGAACGGGGGAAGTTAGGAGGAGAAAGCTCCTCGTTCCTGTGGACTTGGATCTGACATTGTGTACGAGTACACGCGTAGCGGTTCCCAATGGAAGAACGATGACGGGACGTGGACCGACACTTCGCGAGAGCGGCTCAGACGGCGGGCGAGTGATGTTCCGTACCTTGACGGCGACATCCACCGGGTCCAGTCCCTGCTCGGACAGCTGTTTCAAGGCACTTAGAGCAGCCTGAGAAGAGAGGGAAGAACAGATGGTCGAGTGAATGCGCAGGGAAGAGGAGCGCGATGGAGTGGGAGGAGAGTGAGTGTCACCCTTCAGCTGCTTTTCAAATAACACTTAACTCTGGGAAAGACAATGCCAGCAGGACACTTTCCCTTCACTCGGTGTTGTCTTTGGCTCCTCCGTTCTCACTGTTTGTCTAGCGTTATTGGCTTAACATTTCCACTTGATGTTCTTGCTGCCAAGTCAATACGAGCGAGTGACATCTGTATCCCTGAAAGTCACGCCTAAATAAAGAGCAGCGGCGAAAGGAACAACTGACTTTTGAAATGTCCATACTGCAGGAGCTTCAATTAAGTGTAAATAACGTTCGGCTTAAGACTTGAGCGATTTCAATGAATTCCGCCACTCTCGGGTTGACGGCACACCTTGTGGGCCAGCCACTGAATCAAACCGCAAATTGAAACCACTTGAGGGCCACTTATAGAAAGGGGCTCCGTAAGTGTGCCAAGATAAACGGTGGCCCGTCTGATGTTGTGCAGGTTCTGTCATGACGCACATCCTCTCTATCCCAATGAACAGGTCCAGATGAGCTGGCATTTCCCCCGTTCCCAACGCCGAGTGTGGGCTGAGGCGGCGCGGTCAGGGAATGTAACTCCCAGTTGAGCAAAATGCCACAGGATCCGGGCACGGTGGAGCACATTGGACATCTGTCTCCCTTGTAAGTGCATTGCATACGCATCATCGGGGCAGGTGATGAGATGTATGTTAACACCACCCGTTTATTTTTAAGGTCCTTTCAACACTCCTGTTTTCACGCTTTACCGTTTTGACATAGGAGCGTCAGGCGGTTATTTGCGTCGGCAAAAATAGCACTGGTAATGACACAGCTTGGATCATTTAGACTCGTCACTGCTCGATCAGAGTTGAGATAAGAAATGAGTGGCTCTGCTCAACAGATGAGTGGCCAAGTGATAAATGGATGAGCCAAGCATACGGACCACCCACATTAGCCAGGATACAATCTTAATGTACGGCCCTGAAAAACAAAAGCCTTCTCAACATGTATTCCGACACAAAGCACACTTCTTCACATCTGAATTATAAAGATACATTCACTATAAGATACCTAAAAGCCACATACAGTACAAGGTGCACCAACGTGGCTCCATGGAATGCAATGCAAAGAGGGAGGATAACAGCAATTATCGTCTGTAAAGCTTGAGTAAGAAACCCCCCCCCCCCCCCCACCAAAAAAAAAAAAAAATGGTGTTTGACTTCAGATTATGAGAGTCTTAATGCAGGAATGACAATTTATGACTGAAGGAAGCATAGGTCAAAATCTGGATTTTATCCATCAAACTGACGAAACCAAATCTGCAATGCCTGCAACAACACAGCAGGACAGGTTTGAGAAATTGTACTGCTGGGATTTTATTTTTTGGAATGAAAGAGAAAATCACTGGAATTCCGTTTTTCTCATGACAAAAGGTAGTCATCCAATTCTTGGATGCTTGGATTTCAACAATGAACAGGAAGATGCAGTTAAAGTAATATTTAGCAAGTGAATAAGTAATTGTCATCCAAACAAAATTCTTGTTTTTTTTTTTTGGTTGCATTTATTCAAATAGGTTTGGGAACTTTTTCTCCTTGGGTAAATAGCTGCGGCCCATCTGTTTTGGGCTGTGTGGGGGTGTGTGGAGATAAACAGCCATAAATCAGAGGTCTGACGGTGGCAGAGCTGCTGATATACGACAGGCAGGCATAAGGGCCAAGGCAGTCAGCCTATGGCCTAGAAGCTCAACAGAGCCCGGGACAAATACTGGGCCTATCTCTGGGAATGGAAGCCAATTAAGTGTCGATCTCCAAGGACAATGAACACATTACGAGATAATATACAAAAAGAAACGACCAAAAAAAAAAAACCCTTGCCAAGAAATTGCACGCATGCTTGATGGTCAATTACATTGCATAAGGCGTTTTACTCAGACAACCAGAGACACCCCACAAAAAAAAAATCTTTGTTCATGATTGGAGGTGCTTGATGGGACAACTTGCACAAAAACGAAGTAAGCCCTATTAAGTCCCTCTTCAGCCTCGCTCTCCTTCCACACTCCAACTTGAGATAACAAACCAGCACCCACCCCGTCCGTGCCCACCTCACACATTGGCTCATTCATCCGTCTATTTCACTTCTCGTAGTTCAAAGGCTCGGACAAGCAAGCAGTCAAACGGACCGCCGCCGTCTGAGGACGATCTGCAACTATAGCCGAGTTTCTGATGCGGAGTGACAAGAGCGGCTCATTTTTCTGGGCCTGCTGCTCTGTTAATGGCTTCCCCAACAGAGGCTTTGATTCCATCAACGGCTTAGCCAAACAAAAGCCCAGTCTCCCAGGAGTCCGATGCATCGGCCCGACGGATCTAATGGATTGTTAGATCACATTGACCCAGACAAATCGGACTCCCGTGTCAGTTCTCGCCGCAGGACCGCTGGGTTCTCGTCAAGCATGAGGAGAAATATGGCCGGCCGAGGAGATGGGAAGACAGCGGAGAAAAAAAATAAAATCTTGGATTGCAAATATTATAGAAAATAAAGAGAATGTGCAATTCTTTCATATCCATTCCAAGCCTCTCTGGACCTCAAAAGCAACATTTCCAAAAAAAAGTACAGAACAATTTAGTCGTCTGCCGTGTGTTGGGAAAGGAAACCCTGAACAAGCATGTGCTACCACCGCAAGGATTTAAGTCGATGGGAGTAAACAGGTAAGAAAATAAAAAAGACAAATGGGACACGGTACAGTAGTGTGAACAACAAACACAAATGGCTTTCGAATTCTGCTGTGTATTTGCCACCGCCCCAGATGTCGCTTTGTTTTATTCAAATTACATTCTTCATTCCCTGGGTCAACACGTAAATATATAACATTCACTCCTGGATTGTCAATAGACAGCACTGGAGTCATTCCAGTCAATGGGTGCTGAAAAATGGGAGAGAAAAACGCAACGTGTATCGGACCGAATTGCAGCGATTGGTGGAAATTTATACCCAACATCTTCCTATTCTATTTTTCTGGCCTGCAGTTCCCTGCCAGGTACTAGTCTGCTCACACTTTTATCTACTTGCAGACACCAGTCAGAGGTTTCATCCACTGACCCAGCCTTTGATAATGGGCACCAGATCCACAAGGATTGGGTCTCATCAAACACATCCCTGACTTTTGATCTGAGCCAAGACTGTCAGTGAAAGGCTCCCATCATGCGAATCATAATACACGAGGGAGCGTGATGGCGCTGCTCTCACAGGCCGCTGACTCTCAGTGCCTGGAAGTGACTCCAGACATCAGTGACAACGAGAGTCATCTCGGGGTTGATGAAACAGCGCTGCAGGTGCATTCAAGTAAATGGTGGAGGGGGGGAAAAAAAGGAAGTAGGCTTCAGCAGTGTGGTTCTGATAAATGAGCGGCCGACATTATCAATGCCAGACAGTGAAGTGACTCAATGACATGAAAGAAACTGTCGTCTTTTGTCATTGCGTTTTGAAATCAATCTTTGTACGCTTCTATTGTTCTAAGCGAGGTTACCGACACTTGTGATTACGGAGCCTCGCAGTCAAGTGGGAGGACCCTTCCACATGAAAAGCATCTTGGATGGCTTGTGATGAGAATGATCTAAGGGATGTCGGCTAGACTAAACATTGACCAGAGTGGATTTCAAACAGGGGGTGCTTTACAGGCAGCAGACAGGAGCTGGAAAGGTGGAAAATGAGTGTCTTTGTCAGATATCTAAAGCTGGATATATTGTGCCGTTTCCAAAAGGCCACATAAAACCATGACAATGCTCTTCCCTCCCGCAACCTGCAAAGAAACCGATACCTGGGAGGAGGGACATCGACCGTTGCCAGCACCGAGAACTTCGTATCACATTCTCCTGTTTGTTTGTTATTTCTTTAGCGTAGCGTCGGTGAGTTTTCCTTTTTGTCATGAATGTCTTGAGCTTCTTCTCATCCCTTGGCTTTCATTTCCTCCAAATTCCTTTGCTTTGCTTCAGCCCACATTTAGAGGCTGGACTGGGATCACAGAGAACTTCCAAGGCAGCTCATGGAGAACACCTGTGTGTGCTTAAGTGCTGCCAGAGTACGCCATCTATTTGTTAATATGGTGCTATATGTACATGGACTCTTGAGCAACTACAGAGAAAATGTATTCGGAACATCTCACCAAAATCGCTTCCTCACTCTCGCTCCAGATTTCACATCCTCTCCCGCATCGGAGGCATTGAGAAAAGGGGCATTATGTGCCACAGCCTGACATGACGTTAATTCCTCTGAAGCCCTTCACATGTGCCGCCTCACTTTTTTTTTTTTGCCTCTGCGGATTACCCGCGGCTTTGGTACAGCTGAACAAACTTTTCAATGGGGGGAAATGTATTTGATTCCAGCATACATTGCAGTTATGTGTGGACGCCGCCACATTACGGTGATGAGGATTCCCCAAGGGGATGGGCATGCGTATTTCCGTGCAAGCTTCTGGCCTGCTCGCAGGCCGGCCGAGCTTAGCCGGCGGGTCCTTGAGGCTCCCCGGGGGAGCAAGCCTTCGCTGACATGGGAAGCCATAAATAAGGGCCTGGGGCGAAGCGCCGTGTCATGCGTCATTTGGGCCGGAGAGGCCTGCTTTATCCCCTCCCTTCATTGAGCTGCTTGAGCATGGCACCTCCTAGGGCGTAATTCAGAACATATGGGCAAAGGCCGAGGGCAGAAGCACATACCGCACTAAAGCCTTGTCAGCGTAGCATCTCAGATGATACACAGATACGTCCCGAGACAGCCTTCATGATAAGAGAGTAGATATGCTCCTCTGGAGTTGAAAAATTCAAATAAAAACACTACATTCAATTCAATGGAATATGAACAAGCTTATTTCATGATAAACCAATTTTTTTTATGTGTGTGTGTGTGTGTGTACAAAATACTTGTGCGAAAAAATTCCTTCACAACTTAACTATCAGGTGACTTGAATTTGTTCGTAGTAATAATAATATGATAAAAACGTGATAAATAAATACAATTATATATATATTTAAATAAAGAAAGAACTAACCACAGCAAGTCATACTTTCAAAATGCAAACTAATCCGTTTTTTTGCTGGTGAGCCAGCATCTATTTTAAGCAAGAGATAAGACTGAAAAAGGAACTGAGAAGGGCTGCGGAAAGTGCCTTAAGGCCAATGTGTCACCAGGATTTCTTATGTCAAATTGCCTCACAAACAAAAGCACGATGACTCCCAGCCTGGGTGTCTTGGCACACTAGTGTGCCGTGAAACTTCATCAGGGCTACTGTGGGCAACTATACATTCATTTGTCGCTATTCATCGTTTTTGAGAGGAAAATATAATTTGGTTTAATATTCCTACAGTTTTGTTACATTATTGTTTGGTGGCGTGCTGTTTTTCAAATGTATCATAAAAATGCCATTGCTCAGTAAAAGCAGGGAAATGGTGAGGTAAAACCCATCATTCATCGTGGGAAATTCTGGATGCAGCTTGATGACCGCGCTCTCTCTTTATTAGGTTTCCTCGGCGACTCCAAATTAATACAGTATTACGTCACATCACATCCACCTGCAGCGGTCAATGTGTTATCTATGCCACAGGGAGTATCGTCTATGTAACTATTAGGACTCAAATTGCCCTTGGGGACCAACAGAAAGCTGTGGGAAGAACGGCCGGCCTTCAGACACATTCTTTTATCGGCAAAGTGATACTGATCGGCCCCCAAGGGCGTCCCACTTCTCTATTGTCAAGCTTGTCTTTGCCTCAACTCTCCATCTTTGGCCAGCGTTAGAGGCGGAAAAGTTGTCCTTTGGCAGTTTCTTTACATGGCAACAAGGCGACAAGGCAAATATTTGAAAACAGGTCTCCAAGTGGAAGTTGTTGAAGATGACATAGTTAGAACATTAAAACCTTTTGTCTGTTTGGTCGGGACATGTGTGAAGATAGCACAGCAAAAATAATAATGGTAGGACACAGAACTACAATGACATTTATGGCAAGAACACGGACTCCAGCGAAATGTATTTTTGCAACGCCACCAGCAATGTCGCAGTACTTACTGTATGTCAAATTATAAACCAACAATGGCGGTTGGTGTTATGTTGAGTGTCCCTTTGGCCAACTATCACATTGCAGCATTTTCAGTTGATTTGCAAGAGCTGACATCTCTTTAAAAACATCTATGCCAGTTCTTTTTTCCCCAACCTTTACTGAGCCAATGCACAAATCTTTCATTCGAAGAAGCTCACAGAACACCGCCAAACAAGAAAATGGAGGGGAAATAGCAGTAAAACAGGCCAAAATCCAAATGAGTTGCAAATTAGGTGTGATCCAAATGGCACTGGGGCCTGAATAGAGAATACCCCCCACCCCCACCCCCTCACGTTTTATCATGCCAGTGAAGACTCTGTCTGTAGTGACGGGTAATTGAATATTTTCTCGCATCACACCTCATCATCTCTCACGGAACACCCGTGTGCCACAGCACAGTGTTTGGGAATCACGAGTCTATGTGTGAGAGAGAAGAAAAAAAAAAAAGTATGTATCCTGCATGCCGAATCAGGAAAGACTGCAGCCAGCTGTCGCCATATCATGAATATGTGTCATGCTTTCAGATTAGATGGTGGGCCGTCATCAAACCTTCATCGAAACACAGAATCTGATTATCGTGACAAACTCTACTCAAAATAGCCTAAACCAAGTCCCAAGCGGCAGAATCTACTGACTGTCAAACCTGGCCGATATTAATTCGCTGGGTGCAGGTCTTCAAAACCTCCAAGGCATTTCAGCAGACAATACACCGTTTGTGTGAAATCCTCCCTTTTCAGGGGCGACAAGATTTAATGGGCAGACTTACAGGTGTGGAAAAAGAGCAACTTGGGAATCCCGCTTTGGAAGGTTAAGCGAAAAGGGTAAGGTGAGAGGAGCTAAGTGTTTTACTGCCATCTGCATGCAATAATCCTGAAACTGCCCATCAAAAAAACGCTGTATTTCCCATGTCGGGGACAACAGTGAGAGTGGATGTCTGCTAGACAAGGACATCCGGTAACAAGAGAGGACGAGCATGCCGGGCAGCGTTTTTACACTCTCTTCCTCTCATCTCTTCCTGTAGCTCTCTCCTCTCTCCGTGTTGACTTTAATCGCCTGGTACACACAAGGGACACGCCTGTAAAAAACCCTTTGGGATGTTTTATCATCTTCTATGGATTGCCACCAGACTGTTTCTCATTACTCTGCGCGCTCACTCTATTTGCCTCTTGTACAGAAAGCCCGTGTCGTGCTTGGTAGGCCTGCCTACTGTGTGACAGGGGAAGTTTGAGACCCACTGTGATGAAGGGAGCGCCTGAAATGTTATGAAAACCCTTGCGTGTTTCCATAGCAACTGGCAGCGCGAGCTGCAGACACGGATTATGGGTAAACCAAGTTTACTGACAACAATAAATTCCATCATGCTTAAATCAAGAGAAAGCCCTTGCCAGGTTTAACTCCTCCGACAAAACTTTGTGACAAGTACATCCAAGGACGCACGCTAACTTGACAAAGGAGGACTGGGATGAGGAAAACTGCAACGCAATACAGACTACACAGCAGCGGTTTCAACAAAGGGCAATAAAGAAGAGAGAGAAGTTTTTGTAGGAGCTGAGCAAAAATATGCATTAAGTCTGAAAACAGGGAGAGGCTCAAGTGCCGAGCAAGCTCACTGACGCGGACATGTTTAGGCCTCATGTTTGCAAAGAAAGCGCATCCAAATTCTCTGCAGCTGCATACGACACAGTGACACCCCAAGGCAAAAGTGATAAAACTGTCAGAGGAATTGATTTAACAAAATTGTAATTATTGTGGTTGTCGTTTGCGGTAGTGTACAAACTGCACTGCTTTCCACCAAGGAGCTTTTCAAAATAAATATTTTGGTTGTGTTATTTAGCAGAAGCAAAGGCCTAGTGTTTTAAAATTGCATGGGTGCACTGATGCAGTTAAAACTCAATCACATTAGCCTAAACCGTTGACTTAATACTGCCCCCAAAACATCAATCAAAATGGAGCATTCATTTAAAAAGGCACCATTTCAATCGCAGCTCTTCTGTGTTTTGTACCGAACGAATTGAGGGTATGAGGAAATTAAAACGCAAGGTCAATCACCATTTGGTCATTGTTTTGCCCCAATCTTAATTTGAATTTGCAGAAAAATGAGATGAGCAAGTAGCCTCCTGCACTAAAAGTCAAGAAAATCAACCTAACAGATGCTCTGAAGAAGCACTCTAGTCTCTATAGCCACATTTTCAGCTACTGATACTCTTAGTGGGAGGGAGCATTTAATCCTTTGTGGGCACGTTTTAAAAATATTTTTTTTATGAGACATGTCACACCATTTTACAGCATTGCAAACAGACAGTAAACACCTGGAAAGTGCTGCACTTTAACACGTGATTAAGAGCCAACTAATTGGATTGCAGATGGTAAAACTGTAAGGAGGACCATAAAAGAGAACGGAAGACGAGACGGGGTAGGCCTGAGAGAGGGACCGGGACACCCCAGGCCGCTGACAAATGATCGAGCTAGGGTTTCTCATTTCTGCGGCCTGACTTGAAAATGCAAATAGCAGACTTTCTACGGTCAACAAAAAAAAAAAAAAGGGAAAAGACTCCCCCCCCCCCCCTCTATGTTCACCATCCATCCCTCCATTCTTCTCCTCTCATGCGGTGGTGGTTGGTCGCATGAAACAGAGGTCAGGGGACTAATGGAAGACCTCATAGCCTTGTGTGCTTCTAGAAACAACCCCCCCCCCAATCCCCACCCTCCTACTCCCAGTCCTGTCTCTCTTATAAATCAAGCTGGCTTCATTGAGAATGGCAGAATCCTCTGATGTCCCGGCCATGTCTCATTTCAAAGTCCCCCCGAAGGCTCACACGGTTCCACATTTACTCTGTGGGCATGAGAGAGCAATGTGTGTGTGTGTGTGTGTGTGTGTGTGTGTGTGTGTGTGTGTGTGTGTGTGTGGAAGAAATTTGATTTGAGGACATTTTGGAATGGAGAAAATGCCCCACAGGAAAAGTGTTTACTTAGTAACAATGCCACAATAGATCCCACCCTTGAAGGCTTTTATGAAAACTCACATAATTTCCAAAAATACTGATATCATTTTGTCATCTAAATTCAGTAAATAATAGCTCCACTTATCTCAAAGTTTAATGTAAAAATGAATGAAGTTGAATGTTTTCCTTTAGCAAGATGCAGATGACTCACTGGAAACAAAAAGGAATCGTGTGTGACAGAGGCAGTCTGTCAATTAAGAGTGAAACATATCATCACTGACACCATGCCTTCCAAAATCTTCAATTTGCAATACAGTACCGTGAAGATTCTGCTATGAGGCAGGCAGACACGCACGCAACGCACAGTGTTGACACACTCGGCAGGAGTGTGTGACACCTCGGTCGTAACTAGTGTTAACCCCCGACGTGGCTGTTGTTTTTGAGTGTTTCAAAATGTCTGCCGTTTGAGGCCTGAGAATGCGTTAACATCCAGATGAGAGGAAGGCGGCGGCGGCGGCAGCCGGGGAGCAGAGTGGGGAGCGGGGGTCTTGGAGGCGGAGGTAGAGGGCCGTCTCAGACAGACAGAATAACATTCCCCAGTCGTTACGCTCATCTCCATAACTCAGTCCGCTGCCACAAAGCACTGATCCCAACGCGGGACTTTAATGAGTGGACTCCCACCACTATAAGCGCTGGTTACCTGCTGCTGAACAGCGAGAGTCACTTGGGCCTGATTCATGGCTGCAGATAGCATCCTTTAACTTATATTGAGTGGAAAGAATAAGATTGACACCTTTCTAGGTGGGAGGCAACTTTCAAGGCTGTAAAATCTGACTGATAGCCTTCAAAATTCTGAGCTCAACCACACACACAAAAAAAAAAGGACACTCCAAGGCCAGTGACCTCTCTACAATCCACATTTGTCCATAAAAAAAAGACAGCCTGGTCATCACGCACTTGGCTACTTGTGTTATCCTGCTGATGGGCAGTAGTGGACATGGAAAGTGTTTAAATCCAGACATCAGTACGCCGCTGTCCAAACAGATTTCGTGCGTTCGTCCGCAACATGACTTTTTAAGCGAGGCTCTGCATTGGACACACCCCTTTTTACTATCTTCCATGAAGTGCAGATATGCTCTTGCTGCTTTCCGAGGGTTCGCGTTACACATTAGCTACAATCGCAGCACAGCTGTTGTCTTTCAATGATGTCATTGTGCCTCAAACTGTAACGGGTACACCGATCTACACTCGAGAAATGCGGGAGAGGAAATGGCGCGACAATACATGTAGCAATCGGATCCTTGTAATATTCTTACATTCTATATTCACGGGGGGTGGGGGTGGGGGGGGGGAGGGCAGTTCCTGTTATTGCTGTGTAAGGATGCACTGAATTACGTATATTACGGTCCGTCTGTATTTGACTTACCCCTCCCTAATGGGTAGGTCACGTTTGTATATTGAGAGGGATGAATTGGAATCACCGCCTGCCTAATGCCAAATCAAAGCAGAAGCACTGACATTTGCAGAGAAAAAACGCTTAATGCCTCGGTGGGAGAAAAGGTGTTTTTCTCCACAGGTGACAAACATCACACGTTGTCACTGCAAGATCGCAAAGCAAAGATTGCATAGCCGGGGCCCTTATCTCCGAGACCTTTTCAGCGAGTCCCGCTATCACTCGGTGTCAAATGACATTAGTCTAATGAGGCAAAGACGCTACAAAGAGCAGCAGGTAGGTTGGCCGTCAAACGCCTGGCTGGCTTCAGGCTCTCACCGGGGTGACGATTAAAGGGAGGCGCGACGGCGGAAGAAAGCTCGATCCGTGTTACAGTTGTGTGCGTGGGAAATCACACATTGAGTAAATCGCGGCCGACGGTTGCGAGGGCTGCTGCCCAAACATCTCGCTCTACTTGGCGCCGAGGTGGTAATGAATGTAACACTTTTGTTACCTTTACGCCGTCGCAGAGGTGTGCCTGCTACAAAGCCAACAGGGGGTGGGGGGGGGGGGAAACAATCAACTTGCATGGTCGGATGCGAATCCAAGTATCACCACTTGCTCTCCTCCAAACATACCATTTGCAAAAATGCAAGGAAACACAAGTCACACCCCTGGTAAGACACAAGGAAAACCATTATTTTCATCGGAAGTTGTCATGATCGACGGGAGATGCGGGTATTATCTATCAGGAGGATAAGCGGCTCGGACAATGGGGGGGCATACCGTCCCATTTTCTATTTTCAGTCAACCGACAGAATGCCCAGCAGTCAGTGCGTCAACAATTATGGCCATCGCTAATACACGGCAGACTGCCAATTGTTAAACGCTCTCAAGAAAATTTGTAAGAAATGCGTACAAAATCCTAAACATGATATCATCTTCATAACACGCCAGCTTGTCGCAAAGCCGCATAGCAACGCTCTATACAAATGATGAACTAGATAAATGGAGAAAGGAAAATATACGATCCAAGTTTGGGTTTAACGGTCTGCCCGGCTCAATGCAACTCAAGTGTGCCATGTGTGTTGATTCGCTTCCCCACGATGTCAACACTTAATCGACATGCTAATCCTTCCAAAGGGCCACTGGGAGCTATCAACGAGTCTCCTAATGGGCAAGTTCATGTTTATTCTCTTCTCCCACTGGGGGAAAAAAAGACTCACTTGAATCTCCCATTTTATCATCCGCTGTCTCAATCAATCTCTCGCATCCTCACTCAATCAATTTCTCTCCACTTTTTTTTTTTAGGTTCCCCCTCTCCCTTTTGGCTCCCCCTTTCTAGACGGGTAACCCATCTCCTTACTCCTCCATCATTCTTTCACTGCTCCTATCCGCTCCCTAATCTTCTGGTCTGAAGGGTGTTTCCTGAAGAGGGCATGTGTGCAGACGCATGTGAGTGATGGATGGTGCGGGCCATGCTTGACTTGGTTCCCTCTTCAGACGCTCCGACGGTGGAGGTCCTGGGTGAGGTGATGCTTGCGAGGGAGGAGAGGTAACTAGCTTCTTTGAGGGCGTGCGCGGGAGGCGTAGCTCTCACTCGGGGCCTGCGTGATGCGAGCTAATTACGATGAAGGATGGGAGCTGCCACCTCCTATAATCTGGGAGCGCCTTCATTAAATTTAAAGTCGACCATGCATCACGGCAGGACATTTGGAAATAACCCAAAACAGGTTTTGTGCGAAACATTCCATAATTCTTAAGTAAAAGTTGGCGCGGTAAGTCTGATAGGTCACCTCCCTGACCGGAATCAGCTTATCGGTTTTGCAGTGGAGTTTTGTGTCCGCAGAAGCAGCCACCCTGATGGCGCCCGTTGTTTTTGACGAGGTCGACGCGGAAGACACATGGACCTTCTTAAAGCAGCTGGCTCACCCAGACGGGCCAAATTAACAAAACATTCCGACAATTGTTCTGTCACCGCAGTGTCAAAGCCACAGTCGACACTGTGAAAATGTGTGCACCATAACACACCGCAAGAATGCTATTTTCCTTTGTTATTGAACAACATTGTAAAATCGGATTAGTTCGATGGCTAAGCTTCTGAAATAATTATAATTACAATAGGAATAAACGGAAAAATACGTAACTTGTGTAACTTAATTTGTATTGAAGTGATGTATGTGAATGGCGGTTGTCATAACATCTTCCGCGGGTCCGTGGGCAAAATGTTGGAGACGCATGCAGTTGATGATTAAAAATGACAATGGTTTTTTTGTGTCCTCTACAAGCCTCAACGCTAGGGATGGGCGAGGTACCGACATCAGTTATTGATATCGGGCACAAAAAGCAAAACATTATATACAAATTTTTTTTTTTTAAACCCAACGAGTGAGTCCTCCTTGGCAGTAATTGGCGCCAAACTGAGGCTACTTGACACATCAGCGAAAAAATGATCTGCGTCAGAAAGGTTCACAATTTTTGGTCTCTGTGTTTAATGTAATTTTATATATCCAAAGTACGAAAGGTATCAGTCTGACAAAAAGTAGTATCGAACATCCCTCCTCAACACTATTGAAAACAATTTTACTTGGACTCCCCTCCTAAAACTGCCAAACTTTGGAAAGCATGCTCCCAATTTGCAGGAACAGTCAATGCAGAATGCGCTTTCAACACATATAGTGATTTAGGATCCATCCAGGTGCAGCGTTTGGGCATATAAAGCGTAGACAGAGAAGTAGGGAGGAGAGGCTGTCCGACAGCTGCCTGCCTGGTTGGGTAACGCATCAGCGGGACCCCCTGAGAGGAATCCCAGCCTGGGGTAACGTCTGCGCTCCAGCAGTCGGGAAGGAGCACATCAAACACAAGCTCACCTGCTGTTCTCGCGTGCTCCACGGGGGACGTGAGAAGACCGTGGCAGCAGTCATCACGCCAAGACATCGGTCCCATGGATAAAACACGACTCAATCCTCACTTCGGCATCATCGCTTGACCCAACTTAACATGCCAAATAACTAGAAGAGTCACTAACTGCCTGAAAAAGTTGTCTTATTCACGACTAGTTGTGACAATTGATCGCAGCAAGGAATTTGATCACAGCCGCATTCGTTGAGTTCACTTTACAACGCATGCTGCCAACACCGACAGGCAGCGCTTTAAGTGGAGAAAAAAAAAGTGCTGGTACTCGCCTGATTCCACGTGAAAAGAACATTTCAGGGGACATGGGTAAAACAAGTAAATACCCCATTACATGAATGCATAACAGCATTCTCTCCGCGCCCCCCCCACCCCACTATGTTCAACGTGTCAAATGAAATCAACTAGATTTGCTCATGTTTGCAGAAAATTTGATCAGCCGCAGCTGACAGTTTGGGAGACAGGACCCCGCCGGGGATGGCGTTGGCTCAGCTGAGGACATTATTGCACGCAATGAGAAGCCCGTACACACAAATACATCGAGGGAGAGAGGCTGGTGGGAGACAACAGTCACCCCTGTCATTTTCGATTGCAGGCCGCTCATGTTGCATCAGCGACACCTCACATACAGCCCAGTGGGCCTCAGCCCCCCTGGTGTCCCACTGCCGCCACAGACTGACTGCCAGAGACTTACTTCAGCTCTGGAGAACAAACACAGAAATGAGCCTTGTTAAATATTAGGGAGGGGGCGGGGGGGGAGTTAAAAATGACATCAAGATATGACTGCTCGTCCATGGGCTCTACCAATGTGGTTCTTGACAAAACTGACAACCGTTCGATGATGGGAGTATAAATGTCGGTGGTATGATCAACATCGAGAAGACAAGCCACGGTTCGCCCGGGGGCGCAAATCTACCCAGCATCGCCTCTGATCAGAATATATAAAAAAAACCATGATAAAAGATTACGGAAATATATAAACCATGTTTTTAATTGACAGAAAAAGAAATGCCCTGCGATCACAATTATAATGTTCTAAGCTTCTATCAATTTATTGTAGCTAGGGAAAAGAAGACAAGACTTTCCCTCCGTCCCGCTCCAGGAATGAGCAATCAAACTAAGAAGAACCAAACTTGTGTAACAGCAGAAGATGGATTACCCATGCCTTACAGAGCACCGCTTCAAAGCCCGAGTAGGCGAGGCCTTGGGTAGCGCAGGCTCGTAACTTGAAAAACGTTGAAATCAGGACACTCATAAGTCAAGACACCAATGTCATTAAAATGCACGGGCGAATTAAAAATGTGTTGACAGTCCTTGGCTTTAAGCGAGCCTCCGCCAGTGCGGAGATTCCTTAAAGGCTTCACATGTGTTTGGCAGATGGTATTGAGCCGATGGCATACCAGGTCAGGGAGACTCGGCCATGCAACTCTCTCTAATTTGACTCAACAAATGTTATGCCTTCAAGAATGTCTGCGAAAAGGAATCGCGACATTCAAGCGCGGCGCTGTCTTCGGCTTGTCTGTGGTCGATAAATAACCGCATTGTAAAAATGACATATCTGCTATGAATCAAAAGGCCCGGCCACAGTTTTCGCAATCACGGACAAATGCCTTGTACAAGACTTGTTTTTCTCCTGGAATAATTCTAAATCTCGACAGAAAGCACTCCGGATGCCATCAATGACGGCTCAATATCCACGTGCGCATCTTTTACGTAGGCTAAAGTGCTCAGGCCATTATGTCTACAGGGATAGAAAACGTGTGTGTGTGTGTGTGTGTGTGTGTGTATATATTAGATGCCAGCATGACTTGCCGAACTGAGATAACGGCACCCAAGACGCACATTACTCGATTTATCTCATAGAGGCCACGCTCAATCAAATTTACAATCTGTAATCACGCCGGCAAAAGTGCAAAACGTGCGTTTGTGTGTGAGGAAGAAGAGTGCAAGCCAAGGACAACATGTGGCACAGGAAACACGTGGAAACAATTAATTGGCAGGCCAGACAGATCGATGTGCATTCACGCAACACCGGCCAGATTAAAGCTTGCGCTACCACCAAAACATTTTTTTTTTTATATTTGATTGTATCCGGACAATGGGGTCGATGTCACCCTCCACAAGTTTAAGGGAACAAAAGTGACTTTCAAACAGGTACTTCCACTGGTCCCATTGGCATTGGGGTTAAAAATCACGTTTCTCAATCAGCCATTAAATGATGACTTACGCTCACGCCAAAGTAGCACATGCAATGCGAGGCTTTGATGACACGGTGACATTCGTGGAAGCATGTTTTCTCAATCCATTGTTAAAAACGTTTGCGGTCTGTCAGGATCTGTTCGTTACCGCCAGCCCTTATTACATGCACATGTTCCACCGGCAGGCTGATAAACAGTGACCGACCGGCTGCGTGCATTTCTAAAATAACTCTCTCCCTGGGAAAACACATGTAAATGCGCTGATCAGTGCGCACTTTGTGGCTTGGGATTTAAAGGCTAGCTCAACGGTTCGGTGTCTCCGGCAGCCGATGGCGGCAGCGGCCATCTTGATGAAGTGACCGATTCTTTGACACCTCTCGGCCTACTTTGTTCAAGTGTCAATGTTTGGGTCTGCTGATGCCGACCCCTCATTGTTGGGTCGTCCCTTTGTGGCCGCAGTCTTCACTGTACGGGGAAGAGGCAAAGAAAAAGGCCTTCGCCAACAGTCGGTCATGCCCCAGTGCTCCTGGCAACAACAGGTCCAGAGGACGCAGACCTGCGTGGCCTATATTGGCTCGGCTCTCCCTTCGCCGCGGCGGCGGCACTAGCCCCCCATGTCAGCTGGCCCATTCAAGAAACAGGGCCGGCCCTTTATGAAAGCTTTGAAGACTGCCGAAACAAAGGGGCGTCCTATGTTTAGATGATAGAATGTAAGCAAGTCGTTTTCTGCTTGGGCAACACAAGACAAAGGGTGTCATTTTTCCAGACAAGGAGTAGGCGAGAGTGTGTTGCAGTGAGACAACCCAAAAAGGAGGGAAAAAGTTGAGGGCGCACGACAAGTGACGACAAAATTAAAGTCTCAGCGACTAAATCTCAATGCAAACTACATTTGCAAATGACATGCATATAAAATATCTTACATACATAATTGTGTGTGTGTGCAGGTGCTCATAAAGTTGTGGCTAATCAGTGTAAATATAATTCCGTTTCCTGATTGCATGTGCATATCAGAGTTTTGTAAGCAACGGTAAATCACAATTTGATTTTGTCTCTTAATTGTGCAGCCGCGAATCGGGCAATGAAAACAAATGACTTTGCAATGGCAAAGCGACAATGTTGACCTCAAAGTAAGTTGTGTGTGTTTTGCCGTTGTTTGGTGAACATTTTATGAGCAAGAGTTACTTGCTTAAGGTATGAGGTAAACATACCTGGTCATGGCTAGCTTGGAGGGTGCTCCCGGTGCCGTGGAAAGTCATTTGCACAGGAGAGAGGGTCAAATAGGTCACAAAGTCCTTGCCGCCCTGCGCATCACTGTACTGCACCTGGAACAGTCCAAAGACAACAAGGATGAAGCGGTCGCCGTGTTTGGTGGGAAATGCACGTAAGGGTGTGCATGCGGGTGGTTGTTTCAGATTTTTTTCGGATTGTGCGCAGCGAACAGATGAACCGGCTCCACATCTACAATCATGACACTTGTACATTAATATGGAACACATCTGTGGTGAAAAAAAAAACAAAAAAAAAGATTTATATGCGGTGTGAGCATATTTATTTGTATTTTCATTGGCTTGGGAATTAAAATATATTACCGCCTTCGGTCAAGAATTGTCCGTCATTCCCCCCCCCCGCTCCCAATACTGTAAGAACGGGCTGTAGGAAATGAGTCCTCTGATGGTTTCATATTTTAGAAATTGTAGCGGCTTCTGGAGGAGCGGAATCAAGAGATAACCAGAGACTTAAATATTGACATTCTATCTGGTACGGCATTTGAAAACAATTTCAGATGTTCAGGTCTGGATAAACATCTGGCTTGGAAAATGCGAGAAAAAAAATTGTATTGTAATAAAATAAAAAATGGACTGAGGTGTCATTTTTTTGAATACAAGGAGTAGGCGAGAGAGAGAGAGAGAGAGAGCACCAAAACCAAAGAGGAGGAAAAAAGTTGAGGACACACCACATGTGAAGACACTCTTCACAGTTCCCCTAATGAAAACCAAAAAATATTTCAATTTATTTCACTGAATGTATTAACCTGACAATTAGATTGTCATCATCTGGGGTTTTTTTTTGCCCACCCTTCACAAATCATTAAGCAGTCAAGGTTTCCATTTCCTCTGCTTTTTGTCAGCACTATTCGGCTCGTTAGAGTGGATTTAATCTGGGAACATTGCTGTTGTGGGTCCGTAGTGCCAACACTATGTGATCTTTGACTGTATAAATAAACATCACATGGCTCCAGCGACCAGCCAAATTCTGGGTTAGAAAACGGCACGATTTGGCGGGTCACCAATCATCACCTGGAGGTCTTTCTTCCAAGGTGGCTTGCTGACGGGCGTAGTTTGAAGTGCCCGATTACTCCAAGGCCCGCATCGCATATGTCAGGACGAATGACCACGCGGCATCGCCCTTTTTTCCAATGATTCGCTCGAAACGGAACTAACGAGCGTCGACAACAACCTAGTCCATTCGGCGTTAGGAGTGCATGCTCGGAGGCATCTGCGAGCGCATGCATTTTAAACAGGCCTAACTAATCATCCCAGGTCCCACTCGCTAATCCACTTCCTTTCCAGACAAAAGGAGGAGGAGAGTTACGCAAGGCCCGCGATTGATCGGCGGCACTAATGTGGAACGACCTCTGACATTTGGCCTCAAATGCTGGCTCCACCTCAAAGGCGCCTCTTCCTCTGAAGAGCATGCAGGAAATGAAATGCAATGACAGTGCCCGTGTGGCATGCAAAAACTCGACACTGTATTCATGGCACCGATGGGGAGACCCGAGTCCATTCATCAGGTGCGTGGAAGATTAATGGCTACAAAAGCAGCTGCGGCGAACCGGGGCAATTTCGAGATAAAAAAAAACACATTTTTTTGGACGATCCAAGAATAAACGAGCCCTTTCGCTGGAGGAATGCTGTCATTGTTGGCGAGAAGCAATTAGAGGTCCTCGCCGAGCCACTTCAGAGGAGACCTCGGGGGTCAAGAGTGTTTTAAGCGCACTGTTAATATACCTTTCACTATGCCTAATGGTAGCAGTTTGAGGGTAAACACAGCTGGTACTTGAGGGGGAACCAAAAACAAAAAACAAAAAAAAAAGTGTCTCAATTAAATGAGACAAAGTGCAGTCACGTAAGATTTCCAGAACCGATGAGGGTAGACAACTGGAACAAGTGCGTACATTGTAAAGCAATGTCGCAGTTGAAAGTGTTCAATCCACAAATTGTCAAAAGTAACCCGTATTATTACCACGGATGAATTTCCTGTAAAACCAAACTTATGTTGTACGGAAATCGCTATGTCCAGTTTGATCTAACCGCGAGAGATTACCAGCCGCACTACAGGAGTGAATGAGAACACGAATGGTTGTTTTAATGTGATGCACTGACCACGAGTCCAGGTTGTAAACCGTCTCTCACTCAAATGGGATATGCGCCAGTTGACCCGCAAACCTCGTATGGGTAAGTGCAATCAAAAATGGATGGACGGAAGATGAACGACAGCGGCCGCCGAATATAAGAACACGTCAGTGTGCTCGTTTTCTCGCGCCGGTCTGCATTCAGTGGCAGAATTTTGTTCACAGCAAAGATATTCCACTGGCTGGCACCGCTAACAGGCGGTTGGGTGGTTGTTGACTGCGCCAAATCAAACGGCGGCGTGCCAATTTGTGAATCCATTAAGAGTTTCAACACGCAGAGCGGTGCCGAATGATGGCGGAGGTGGCGGCGCTCCAAGATGGATGCGGACCAGCCTCCCAATGAGGTGCGCTGACGTCTGGCTGATGGCAGCCAGCCTGTGACGACCAACCACGTAGGTCTGCGTGAGCTGGAGGGAGACCAAATGTGCGGGTCACCTCACCTCCACTTTGCGGTGAAAAGGGCGCATTTACCCTGGTGGTTCAAGTGACACAAATATCATTTTCAGCCAGCCCAGGCCAACTAAAAGTTCCGTTTAATCCATCCATCCATTTTCCGAACCGCTTCATCCTCACGAGGGTCGCGGGGGGTGCTGGAGCCTATCCCAGCAGTCTTCGGGCAGTAGGCGGGGGACACCATGAATTGGTTGCCAGCCAATCGCAGGGCACACAGAGACGAACAACCATCCACGCTCACACTCATACCTAGGGACAATTTAGAGTGCCCAACGAGCCTGCCATGCATGTTTTTGGAATGTGGGAGGAAACCGGAGCACCCGGAGAAAACCCACGCAAGCCCGGGGAGAACATGCAAACTCCACACAGGGAGGCCGGAGCTGGGATCGAACCCGGTACCTCTGCACTGTGAAGCCGACGTGCTAACCACTGGACTACCGGGCCGCCAAGTTCCGTTTAACCGGATCTTTTATTGTTGTGGTCGCTGCCCGTTGTGAACTCTTTTGTAGTTTTTTTATGTTCATTCTGGGCATCTGTTTTCTGACATATTGGATACAGCAATTAGGGAAGGAGGGGAAAAAATAGAGTCGTGTTCTTTGGAATCAAACAAAACTAACAAGGACCAACAAGGAAAATGAGCCTTTGTGATTTAAAGCTCGTGCACGGTCGCGCTAACGAGAAAGCAATTGTGTTACTCTGTGCGCGCTGTTTTTAGGAGTCCATCAGCACGCCTCTGAATCTCCCTAATTTACAATTTCGATCTTTTATCTACTCGAGTTTCCACCGGTTGCCTAGTAACGTCACGATGGCTTTGGTAGAAGCGTTTTTTTTTTTTTTTTTGTGAGTTTGGAACACGTAGTCATGCACGACACCGCACTAATCCGTTCTTGTCGGAACACGAGGTTTTGTGAGCAGGAAAAGAAAACAAAAGATTAAAGCCATTAATCATAACTTTGCCTTCTTTTACGGCCGGCCTTGTTCTAAGTCCAGATAGATTGGGCAGAGACGACCATTATTTTTCGCTCAATCATTCAATTATCATGTAAGCGCTTGGGGGAAACGTTAAAAAAAAAAATAATTCTAGCGGAAGAATGCACGCCAGAAGAGAGCCCGTGGTCAGTGAGTGCACATCATGAAAAACAAAAGGGGGGGGGGGGGGGGGGAAATAAAATAAAAATCAACAGGATTCAAAGCAAAGTAACCAGTTG